>CM069527.1:97317500-99817500 GCA_035773235.1 Eospalax fontanierii | reverse complement strand
TGCTGTGGTTGTAAAATTGCATCCTAACTACCTCTACAGAAAATAGTGACATGATCCTCCCAGACAGAAGTTTACATGTTTTTTTTTTTATGACACTTAATTCCCACTAGAGTCACTGTTTGCATTCTCAGTATACTGCACATAGCTTAATCTTATTTGTGAAAAGTTATGCAAGAAAAAGTTGTGGCATTGAAGACTGCAATAGTCAGGCACACACAGGTTAACTGAAGATAAAATTGAAAGCGAAAACTCTATTGCTGTTTGACCTGGGATGATATGTAATTGCATGTGAGTCATAGAGAGCCTCAAAATTCAATTGATATTCATTTGTTGGTCATATGGTTCTGCAAATTCCTAGGCCTTTAGAAAAGGCCAGTTCCATGCAGAAGCTCTGCAGTTTAGCCTGTCAAATATTGGCTTTATTTTAGTCCTTAGATCCCAGAATCCTTCTGGATGGGCATCTCCGTGCTGTGGCAGGAAATAGCTAGGAGCAGCAAGCACAGGAGCTGTGACACTGCTGAGTAGGGAGGGAGAGATTCATTATTACTCGATTTCTATGCTTGAGTTTAATGTCTTAAGATGTTACCTAGTATGTACTTGGGAAGTCAGTCTTTACTCTTTGCTTACTAATAAATATTGATTGACAGTCACATCTCTTTGTAATCTGTAGCTAATATTTATGTACATTTTGATATTTGACTTTATCTTCATATTTTATTAATTGTTTTGTAAGCTATCCCATGTATCAAGCACTTTCCTTCTAAATCTTTTCTCAATGAAAATATGCTATTATTAGAATAGTTATTAAAGTCATCATCCCTCATTCATCTTAAAGACAAGTGTGTCCCTCCAAAAGATATCATTACTTTTAGTTTCAAAAAGAACTTTAACCACATTCAAAATTTATATGCATTTACTATGACTCTTGAAATTTCAAGAGAATTAAATTGAAAACCTAAATATACCTAAATGCAGTAGAATTTTGTATCAAAATAAGAATACCATTACAACAAACCCAATAAATATGAACACGGCTGTAACTAGATCATTCAAACTTTATAATGGAAAAGCATTTGGGAACCACTCCATTCACCAAGGTGATAACCAAACCATAAAACCAAGACACAGAAAGGGGCCACTAATTAAATAAGGTCATACAGAAACTAAGAGTCAAATACAGAGCTGTCAGTCATTCCTGGATCTCTAGCCTCTCAGTTGAACATTCTGACATAGCTTAATTAAAAATTTAAAACAGCTTATTAAAATATGGGGCATCATGCGCTACTGGCTATCTTCTCTTCAAATATTAAAATTTCAGTAGTCAAATTTAGAAACACCAATGAATACAATTTACCATAAATCAGCACTTATCAACTATTCAATAATAAGTATGTCTCCAAAGCTTAATTCTTAAATGTGAAATTTCATTTCCCATAATATAACTTAACATAGGAAATGTTTAGGATCAATGTACCAAACAAAGTAATGATTCAAAAGCATGAACTTGACATTCTCTTTGCCATAATGAGTCCCTGCTGGAGACTGTCGGACCTGTCCTACTGCCCTTCCTTTCTGAGTTCACACACCCGCGTTGAACTGAGTTCTCAGACACGAGTGTAAAGAAGTCACAAAGCACCCACATTAAAGTGCACCCCATAGTAGTAAGAGAACTTCAGATTCTTAAAGATCTAAATTAACTTCAAGAAATTATTTCAGCTTAAAAGATTAATGAAATTTCATAGTTTGAAATGGTTCAAAAATGGTTTATGTATATTGAATAAATAAAAATTTAGATTATTTCAAGTAATTCAAGATTTTGAAAACTCTATACTAAGAAAATAAAGTTCTTGAACAGTTCATATTTATCTTTTTCTTTTCTTTACTTTTTAATGTGATGTGCATGAATACAACGTATGCATGTATGTTAGTGTACCCATGTCATGCAACGTCATGCAATGGCCTTGTAGGCCAAAAATGGGTGTTGGATCTGGAACTGGAGTTATGGATGTTCTTTAGCTGTCACGTGCATGCTGGGAATCAAACCCAGATCCTCATGAGAAGTCTTTTAACTGCTGAGATATCCTTCAGCCCCTCATATTTAGTATTAAATACATGTTTTAATTGTGATTTCTTTTTCTCTGGATTAGTTTAAAATAATAAGCAAACAGGAACACTGAAGAAACTCAAGAAATAATCTCTTGAATAAGAGAATGAGAAAGAGAGAATACTGTATTTTCCTTTAATGTATTCAATCTTTAAACAATGCATTTACTATCTGAGTCTGCATAAACCAACATTTGATAAAAAATTTCAAAACTGAAAGACCTTACGGTTTGACTATGAACCTCATGTGATTTACTGGTACCCAGAGGACATGCTAAATCAGAAATAAATGGCATTTGGTTAGTAGACATGTCTTCATTTTTTAATTAATTTTCTTGTTTTTGCATAATAGGTTTAATAAATAAACCACATCCATACTAGAACAATACCCAACCTCTGTTTTTCCTGATACAGAGCAATAGTGTGTATCATTTTTGTGATAATGTTGACAAAATATATTATTCTATATTCTAACTTCAAATATGTGATGCTGTATCAAAGAGGTTCTAATATATTTTTATATTCATATAAATCTGCCTGGATTTGAATTCAAAAACAAATATTATAGAATACAATTTATACTTCAGAGAAAGAGAACAGAAAATATTGTATTAGTGAAGAGGAAAAATTAGATGTCCATCAGGACAGCTGTGATGCAGAAAAAGTTCTAGTATTTTAAAAAGTAGATTTTTATCAATTTTTTGTGAATTTTAGACATCTTAATCAAATTTAGCCTCCTTCTCTACCTGCTACCCCTATATCATGACCACTGGACTTCCTGCATTTTGTCAAATATGTCAAGGTCTATGGTGTTAAATTTGTGTACACCAGATGAACCTCTGTATGAGTTCATCCACTGGAGCCATTTCGTTCTGACCGGCATTGATTCTTTAAGATCCACTCTCTGTTATCCAGTAGTAATCAGCTGCCAATATTTTTTGGCTAACATTGGGACGTGCTGTCCATTTACCCAATTCTATGCTGGTTTGGGGGCTGACTGAGAATGCGTTGGTCCTGTACATGTCGTCACCGTTGCTTAGGTTTGAACCATCTGCCATCTGTCCACTGCTCCAGAGTTCTAGTACTATTGCTGGACAGCGTGAATTGAATTATTTTGTTGACAAAACTGGGATCCTTGAAACTGACTTAGGTAACTCAAAACCCTTACATAAACATCTCAGAGCACAGTTATTTAGACATACTCATTGCTGGAGGAATGGCTTACAAAGTGGATAAATTATGGCCTAAAGACTTTTTATTTAACCTTTACAACCAAGAAGGTGTTTCTTTATAGTGTAACAAGCCCAAGCTGGTACTTTTCTGTGACTTAGGTATATGACCTCAATCCTTCAAGACTCCACTTTGCTGGCCACCCAAGATAATGAACTGGTGTAGGTGTGCCTGTGTAACAAATCAAAGTTCTAAAACAGCCGATTTTCATGGAAAGCAATGAGAATAACTCAGAAGTCTGATTGATATTGGGTGTGTAAGATGCTCTAGACAAAGTGCAAGACTGTCAGATAAGGGTGAATCCAGCCGCTCCTCCAATAGATGCTGGAAAGACTGCTTCTATAAATGTATTAGTTAAAACTCTGTTTCCATGAACAGTTCTGTAAGGCATTTGAAGGAACAGGGGGTTCTCAGAATTCAAGTTTATTCTTGATCTTAAAAGCTAAGTGTCAAGTTGTTTCTTTTTCTAACAATAATTTGGCTTAGAAACACTTCATATGAGGATGAATATTATCCATTGAGACAGTCGTGTGCTTTACTGAAAAGGAGCACCACACATTGCAAAACACAAATAATCCAGGCATGGGGACCCTGAGGAGGCCGAGATTAGAAGATTATGAGGTTGAAAACAGTAAGGACTACATAGAGAGTTCCAGTCCAGCCTGAACTATACGATAGAGATTGCCCAGTCTGTGCCAAAACCAGAACAAAAAATATACAAAGGAAAATCATAAACATATAAGCCACAAGATAAAATATTCATAAGCCTGCTGTAACATTTAAATTATCAGTATTTTGTATCACTTCTTGGTAGTTACCTCCTAAGTAGCTTGGAAATATATTTCATAAAACTTCAGAATGAAGAAGCACATCAATAGTTAACACCCTTAGTGGTTTGCCTGACAATACTGTTAGGAGAATAGTTCACAGAGACCCTGCCCTGTCTTCACTGCTCTCCTTCTTCCTGTATCATGAGGCTGTGATGACTAATGCTGAGTTAGGGAATGGCATGACAAATTTTGGAAAGTCGAGAATTACTGTATTATATTATGTTAAGGAGCATACACATATTTAAACGGTGGCGCTAAATACAAAATGTAAAGGAATGGAGCACATATCTACTACCAAGTTTGCACTGTAATTACATTGGTAGACTATCATTTTTCATTACATAATAATTAAATCATAATGCATATATGATGCTATAGTATTAAACGGTGAAACTGACATGAAAATATTCCCATGTGGTTTGCAGTAGCGCTCAGTTATAGAGTGCTTGTTTCATGTGCATTAGGCCCTGGGTTCCATTCTTAGCCATTCTAAAGCACATAAATGAACAAACACATGCATAAATTAGAAAACCCTCTTTCTATGTGCCCCAAAGATTGATGAGGGGTAAAGGCTCTTAGCTGAACCTATTAAACTGAGTTCAACCTCTAATTTCCACATGCAAGAAGATAAGAAGCAAGGACTACATGCATTCCTCTGACCTTCACATATGTGCCACGACACATAGGCACATCCATCTACACACACACACACACACACACACACACACACACAAACATACACTAATATTGCAGAGAATGATCATTGAATTCAAAAGTAATTTTCTCATGAGTTTATATTTGAAAAGAAACTGAAAATTTTTTTGTGGTATTAAAAACAACAAGTTAAGTTTTACTGCAGGCTGGATCAGGGTTATTTCTACAAAAACACATGTTTCAAAGAAATGACATTGTTGAGTAAGAAAGAAGGATAAATGTTTGACTCTCAGCACATGAATAATGCTGGTCAGCAACAAATGTGCAAGAAGCTGAAAGCCCATAATCACTTTCTTCCTCATAAACAGGCTGCTTGCTTCTTTTCCTCAGAGAATAAGACACACTTATAAAACTATCAGGGCTGCATGATGAGAGAAATATATTCATCTCAGAGACACAAGCACAGCTGTCTTCATCCTGGACTCCTGCAGCCAGATAAGTGGCAGCATCAGCAACAGAAATGTGGAGAGACACTTATCAGCTAGAAGGAAACCCCCGCTGTCAATTTCCCAAATGCAGGACTTCCTCAAGAAAGTGTAAATGCACATCTCAGCAACTGAGGCCAGAATCCCGGGTTTTATGAAGCCATAGGAAGCACAGATAAGTCACTGGATTCCGTGTTCAGATGGAGCCCCCTTCTTTACTGTTGGGTCAAGTTTGGGAAGAGTTTAACGTTATGTCTCAAGAACAATGTGAGCAAAGGCGGAGCTGAATGTAAAAAATTTACTGTTTTCATTGACATTTGAAGTGAGCTCTCCAAAATCTTACACAGTCATCCTATTTTATGGGTATGGACAGGCCTTCTGAAAGAAACAGCTATGAATTCTTATTGTGCGTTTCTGTAGTCAATGTGTTTACAAACATCATATACTAGATTCTGAATAACTATATAGATATGTTAGTGGCTTTAGAATTACTCTGTTTTGTGTGACAACCACTAGGGTAATGTGTTGTCGTTGTTGCACAATTACTGGTGGACAGAAAATGGCATGTGAAAGTGAAAAACAACTGAATTACTCTTGGGTAAGGACAACACTTGGGTAAGTGCCACAATGCGTGGTAGCACTTCATTATGAAAGAGACTCATCAGCACTTGTACTTATCTGGAAAAGAAAAGAGTAAGAATGTGATATCTTCAAAATGTTTAATACGTTTTTGTTTGTTAGTTCTTTGACACAGGATATCCTTGAAGCACCAGCTAGCCTTGAACTTGTCCAGGCTGTACTCATTCTCTCAGAGATTCACCTTCTTCTGTCTTCTGAGTGCTGGGATTAAAGGCATGTGCTACCATGCCTGGCTTAAAGCAATTTTTCAAAGAATATTTAAGAAATAATGTAACACTCATGATTCAGGTTATTTGAAAATATATTGTCTCCTTTGCATACCAAATTACGAATAAATTAAAAATCAAGAACTCATTGAATATTGAAAAAAAATTAGTGATGCTTTCAGATATAGTCAGTTAAAAATGTTGGAAGATACACTATGATTTCTCTTACAAAAACAAATTTAAAGTAGAAACACTTCTATGTTAAAAACCTTTTTTCAAAGAACATCATGAAGAGTTTTATTACAGTAATGATAGGAGCAGAATGTGAAAATGTTTCCTTTACCTAGGAAATTACTAAGTAAACCACTGATATTTGGTTGATGTATAAATTTAATGAGAAGTGCAAACATTAGTAACTAACAAAATGAAGAAAAATTCCTTTTCAAAGTTATTATTCTAAAGTCTAACTTCAATCATTATAATCACTGGATTTAAGTCTTCAAAAACATTACATTTTAAGCTTGATGTGGTGGCACATGCTTTTAATCTTTTTAGGAGGCAGAAGCAGGCAGATCTCTGTAAGACTGAGTCTAACATGGTCTAGAGAGTTCTAGTGCCTCTGGGCAATAGGAACACCTTAGCTTAACAATACATTTAAAAAACCTATTATATTTTAAAAGTGCAAACAAAAGAAAAATTAAATAATATTTAATATGGAATCACTATGAAGCCCTTCCAAAATGTTCAAATATGTAATATCAGCATTCTATGGCTTTACCAGTTATATTTCTTCTGTTTTTCCATGGTGGATTATGACAAATGTAGGTTTCAGTAGACAAGCAGTATCATATTCTTCTCCAACCATTAATCAAAACTCCATTTCAGTCAATGAAAACTTGGACTGGCATTAAAACTATGACACATCTTTATTATCCAAATGGTTTGTGATGCTTGATTATCTTCTGAATGTGGTAGAAAAGGTCACTCTACCAGGAAGCACAGTAGAACAATGTCAGTCTACAGTTACCTACAGTCTTGTGTATAGCACTCTAAGATGCAAATGCAGTAAATCATTTATTAAGATATGAGTTAATGGCTTAATATTCAAACTTATACATTCTGAATTTACATCCTGAGACATAAAAACAGATCCGAGTTCTTCACAAACACACATGCTCAAATCGACTGCATTTGACTTACACTAATGAAGTATACTCACAATGATTGGTAATTAATAATGAGAAGAACTTTTGTCATGATAATTAAACATACAGGCCCCAAATCATTCACAATATTTGATATGTTGTTTTAAATTTTTGCATTTTCTGTCAACCTAAGAGACATTTAAAAATGTTTCTATAAGACAGTTCATTTTTTTATCAAATTTAATCCAGAAAAAGAAAGAAGAAAACTGATTATTTTCCAACTTGATGTTAAAGTATCCTTGCTAGTATTAAAGAAACACGTGTGTTGGGGGCGGGTGTAAAGTGGAGAATAACTATAAGCCAGTCTGCCCTTGACAATTTGCATGGAAGGGAAAGCAAATAACCTTATACTTGTTTTTTAGTTAGCATTTACTATTATCCAAAAGCAGATTCATATGCATGGTAGATGTTAAAAAGTAATAGGCATGCCTGGTATGTGGGGCACATCTTTAGTCCTAGAACCTGGGAGGCAGAGACAAAGGCATCTCTGAGAGACTGAAGCCAGCTTGGACTATGTAGCAATTTCCAGGCCAGCTGAAGCTGCAAGGAAACCTGCCTGAACAAATAAATAGGTACATCAACACAAAAGAATATACTGTGAAAATACCTAGTATTTGAAATGTGAAAATTTGACTTTATTTTTATTTCATTTTTTTGAGACAGGGTGTCACACTGTAGTTTCAGCTGGCATCGGATAATGAGGCTGAGTGCAACTTTAACCTTCTCACAATGTTTAGCCTCCAAAGTGCAGGGAATACAGATGTGTGCTACAGTATCTGGTTGAACAACAGTTTCCTATAAACAATGGAAAAGTGTCAATTTGTCTTTGTGCATACTATAATTCTTTAGAAATATATCTACAGGAAGAATATTCAAGTCAGGCATGTTGAAATTCCAGGTCTTAGAAGGATTCTGAAAGAGGATTGGGAGTTTAAAACCAACCTGTGCTACAATACATGACAAAATCAAGCCTGCCTGGACTACGGAAGCATAAGATCCAGTAAAAACACAGGTGACTGGGCAGTGGGGAGAAAGGGATGGAAGACGGGAAGACAGAGAGAAAGCAGAAGAACAAGAATGTATTAAAGGCAATAATTATCAGAAAGTTTTAAAAAATGAAAAGTAAACTGATCCTGTTACAACTCTGAATATTTCATTATAATCATGGAAGATATTTAAGATAAATTATGTAACAATTTTTTGACATTTGTATAATGTATTTTGTAGTAAATAATACATTTTACCTTAAAACTCAATCCATGAACACTTGGTGATATGTATTCTTCTTCAGTATTATTGTAGTTGAGTCCTGAAAGCAAAGAAAAAAAAATATGAAAACCCTTGGAAAGCTGACACCTATTAAAATTTTAAGCATATTTTATAATATATGTATATATATATATAATATTTTTCTGAGTATTAATAAAAGAGTTTGTGAATGCTAGGCAGGCATTTTACCCTGGAAATAAATATATTTTTAAGATAAAATTTCAAAGGAAATCACGGACGGGGAGAAACCTATTGTACTTGGTGGTATGTGGTCTGCATGTATGGAAAAGTTAGTGACTTCTATTGTGTTCTTTGAATTATGTGCAGTAACGGAAGACAGAGTTTCAGCTCGTTCAGTTGCCACTTTTCAGACTTGTTTAGTCTAGTTTTATTCTCTGGCTCCTTGTTATTTCAACTGATTTCAGCAGGTATTTGTAGAGGACCGTGTACTAAATTTAGTGCTTAAGTATGGAAAGTATCAAATATTGTATCTAATATGATACAGATATAAAATACAGTTCCCAATGCTGATTTTAAAGTAATATTCATAATTATTACTAAGAAACTGAGTGTTTCATGGTTTCAAACATTCTGCACTCTGAAGCAAACAGTATAATAAATAATGGACTAAGACACAAGAAACAATACCATACAAACTGAAATAGTTCAATTACTGTGGTGGACGGTAAAGCTATATATATATATAATATATATATATTATATATATATAATATATATTATATATATATATTATATATATATATATATAACATATATATCAGTATGAAGTTTTAAACATTAGGTGTTTGAGAAAATTGAACAAAAGTTTTTCAATATTGCACAATATGCACAATGTAGTTCTAGCTGGACTACAGTTGGAACATTGAAAAGCTGACACAGAGAGAATTGAGAATTGGAACATGAGTGAATGATGAATGTTTCACAGATTCTAAAAGTAAAAGATACAAGAATTATATTTACTCCTTTACCTTATTAGGAAAAAAAGAGTTTAAAATTCTCTTAGGTATCAGTGATAATTGAATTGTCATATATTTCTTTTTTCCCGAACTGTGGCAATGTTCTAGACAGTGGTGAAAGAAAAGCCTCAAATCCTTTGATAATGGGCCAACAGGAGAGTGTCATCCATTCAATAATTCTCTGAGCATCTCTTCAGTGACAAACATTAATTATTGTCTGGACATTCACATTGGAATGAAAATCCACCCTTCCTGACCCTTCAGTCTTCCTCTTACTTTCTATCACCTAACAAGGCCATATATAAAATTCATTTACCTAGGAGAGTGCCTATTTTTGTCTCCTCCACCACTCACATCCCCAAATCTTAGGTACCATAATGCCAGGGACCTTTCTCTCTCTCTCTCTCTTTCTTTCTTTCTTTCTTTCTTTCTTTCTTTCTTTCTTTCTTTCTTTCTTTCTCTCTCTCTCTCTCTCTCTTTCCTTCCTTCCTTTCTCTTTCTTTATTTCAATTGCCTTCACATTAAGAATAATATTTGAGATAGGAAAACTAGGGAATGTAGTATGATGCTCTGGAAGTAATAAATAGAGAAATATGCAAAGTTTAGTATCTATCTATCATCTACCTATCTGTCAACTATCTATCTATCTATCTATCTATCTATCATATATCTATCTATTTCTAATCTATCTTTCACCAACAATAAATAGAAAAAGCAAAATGTCTCAAATCACAACATCTTCCTCAAAAGTTTCAAGGTCCCATACAGAATTATATTGCATCATATTTAAAAAGAAGTATATAAACCTCACATGACTAATTTGAAAGTTTAACTTCGGGAACTCCTGAAAGAACAGTGTCTGGATATTTGTCGTTAGCACCTAGGATCAAGTCACTAGTGCACGCTGTACTTACAACTCATGTACAAATGACTTGGGTGAAGAATGCAATAATTCCAAGAAGTAATGTTAATAATCAGATTTTCTGAAGAGTCTATAGAATGAAACTTGTCAGGACAAAGGATTCTATTTCTGAATAGCATATATCTTCTTCCCTGGTTATTATGGACCCATTGGAAATAAGGCGAGTAGACTGTGCCTTTTCCATTCCACTCTTCTGCTTGCATAGCAGTAATGCTGTGCTCCATTCTGCAGGTGGATGGATGCCTTGACTAATTGGGAGATAGTCCTCTGAGTCAGTCATTGAAATATGTTGAGAGAAGTTTAATCTATCAGGAAGGCAAAATCACTAAGGGAAACTACATTTCCTTTTTTATACATATTTATTGAAATATAATAAACAGCCTACTCAAACATGTTGTAGAAAGAATTTATAATACTGTTTTTCCTTATTAAGTGACATATTTCAGTTCTACTTATTTTTTTCCTTTGCAATTATGTGTGTTTGTGGTACTGGGAGTTGATGTCTTGCCTTTGTGTATGCCAGACAGGCATAGTGCTGGGATATTGAGCTACAATGCTAGATCACTTTCACTTTAAATCTTGTCTTTAAATCAGCAATTTATGAATTCCTAAGTTTAAAATGCAGCATTACTTTAAAGAAAATTTCAACAAGATTTAGTTACACTTCTTAGTTCTTAGAATAAAAATATACCTCCTAAGTAGAAAAGGAATGTTAGAAAATGTGCATAGATACATAAATATGTCTTGCCTCATTATATGTAAGTCACTGTCTCAAAGCTGTTCATATTATGCTGAATTCCATTCAATTTTAATTCATTCTTTAATTTACAGTTTAATTATAGATTCATAAAATTAAAAGCTTTGTAAGAAAAGAATAAGTGGCTGAATAATAATGTAATATTAAAATGCTTTGCTGTAACTTTTAATAGTGTTTATAAGAACCAGGTCAATTCAAAGAAGAATTCTAATTTTTTAAGCAATTTCATTTTCTTAGTCAGAATGCCAATAGGAAAGTATATGGATAAATAAATCTAAATTAAGATTTCTGCTGATGGAAGCGCTCCTTTTAACACCATGGTACTCCTCAGGAAAAGTCATATTCGATACCTGTCTTTTCATCAACTATGCATACATTTAACATGTTAACTACCTTCAGTAAAGCACACTGGTTTCTGTCATCCCTGTTATAAAATCTACATAGAAGAAAGAACAACCCATAATGTGAAGTTTAAGTTCTAAAATATTGTTAATTATTTGTAATGGTAAAGCTTAATTTAAATTTAAATACCTTAGTGTACTATGAAACTACTAAATGACTGCTTATGACAACATATTGAGGTAGTAAAAGAAAACTGTGTGATTCACGGTTATGAAGTTCATCATGTTAAACAATGTTTGATCTCTATGACATGAATGAGTATGAGCATCATGAAAATCTAGTCAGTTTCCGAACTGCTATATATAAATTAGTCAAAAAATTAAAACAAAAAGGATTGCCAGAAGATGGCTACTGGCTCATTTGCTGTTCAAAGACCTCTGAGAAGCTAGCATTAACCATACTAGAGAGTAAATTCCAACTCTTTTCACACTGACATTACTATGAACTCAAATACTAGCAGAAGCTGTAATTCTCACTAGTAAACTTCTGAATCAAGAACCTAGGTAAACTGCATGTAAACACATGACCAAAGAGACTTAAAAATACCACACAGAAGAGAAAATATAGCATTGGAAATTGCTGTAATAAATATCTAAGAATAGAACAACAGAAAAATGATGTATGAATTTGTTTATAACTGAGATGATGGTAGACACTCTTAGAAGAACTGAGAAGTGGCATGGAGAGATGGCTCACAACTAAGAGTGTTGACTGCTCTTCCAGTGAACCCAGTTCAGTTCCCAGCATGGCAGCTGATACTTGTCTGGGCTTTAACTCGATTTCCAGGGGATCCAAAGACTTTTGACAACAGGGGGTTGGAAATGTTATATTGGCTGAGTTCAGGGACGGTAGGAGCAAAGCCATCTCTTTTGGACATGCTGTGCTCTCATGAGCTCATAGCAGAAATAGTTGCCTGTAAAAGATTAAGTCAGTGAGTATTCCAGCCTGAAAGGTAAAAGAGTTCCGGAGCCCCCACCCTTCACTGTGGAACTTTTGAAAAATATATGGCTTTTGAGGGGAGGGTTAATCAGGTTTCAATAAAGGTGTGATTCTTGGTATGTCTGCCATTCTCCAGTGGCTCCATATCCATGGAAACACAAATTGGACTCGGGGTCATAGAAAAAAAAAAGTACACACAGAGTTAGAAGTGGACTTGGATTAAGGAAAGAATCTGAAAGTAGTTAGGGGGACAATTGCTGCTGAATACATTCAAAATACATTGGACATATGGGGGAAATTTTACTGAATTAATAAAAGTATCATATTTTGAAAAGAAAACATTATGCAAATATTTATGTACTATTGCCTTAAAGGGATATTTTTATAAAATAAAAAGGAAAACTATCAGTCTCACCAGCTGGCAAAATAGGTTTAATAGCCATAGATCCTGGAATTCTGGCAAAGAAAACCTGAAAGTTGAATGTATATTATCTAACCAAGACTTTAACAAGGCCCAGGAAGTCCCCTTCAAGAAATTATGGGTTTCCCTACAAATGTCACAATGTCTTCAAAGGAGTTTTCTAGACCTTTAAACCCAAATACTAATATCTAACATTTCAGAACCACTATGAGCCGGTGACTCATTCTTTCTTTTTTTTTTTTTTTTTTTTGCCCTGCTTCTGGATTTGGATGTTTATAGCTATTGTGCTTTAACTACCTGGCTTTTTAAAGGTGTGTCCGACTCTAATAAAGTTATATCTACTTAAGATAATCATAGAAAACTGAGCTTGTAGAGCTCAAATGAATGGATTCTGTCACACAAGCACTTTGCAGGTTAGCCCTTGATAGTGGCAATTGATTAAGTTTGGTTCGACTGGCTCAGATATTGGCGATGAAGACAAGGTGATTTTGATGAGATTGACATTGAGCTAATGTAATAATGAAAGTGATACTCTTAAGAAATCCAGGAGGGATTGAATGTATTTTGCCTTGAGAAAGACTTAAATGATGGAGCAGAAGGTGTCAGAGCTCACCCTCTGTTAGGTAGATCATGTATAAATCATCCTCAGTTGAAGGCAGGAGGTACCTAAGAATATCAATGGACAGTCAGTCTGGAATGTGCAATGTCATATAAAACTCCGTCTGGACATGTTCCTTCTTCTGCTGCCTTTGCAACAGTAAAATGCCATAGTCCTGTACCCCTGAGAGACTGGAACACAACCTAAGAGAGGCTTTTTTAAAGTAATTTGTGACAGATACAACCATCAGAGGATAAAATCTGGGTCTGTGACACAGAAAAGAATTTGCAGTAAATGAAATGCCATTGTGAGAACATATAAGATAGAGGACCCCTGTCTATGTGATATGGAATCTTTTAAAGATTAAACTTAGTTTTATAAGTAGAGATGTACTCTAAAATAATATTTAAAGAATAAGTGGCTAAATATATGAAACAACCAAATAATTATCAATTGTTTCCCATAGTCTACATGGAATAATACATAAAACATGTATAGAATTGGCATCACATTGGGATTGATTTCAGCAGCATCAGCAGGAGCATGGTCACCCTGACTCTTAGCAGGGGCTCCTCAGATATATTGTAATATTATATCAACAAGGTATATGCGTTCTTCCTCAGCTGAATATTATCATGACTGTTATTTTTTGGTTGACACCCGAAGGCTACTATCAGCATCTGAAAGACATTGTCTGACCACAAGCAATAATGTGAGCAACTTCCTCTTTCAACTGAAGAGAAATAAACTACTCCATGTAGTGAAATTGAAGATCTCAAGCCTGTAATCTAGTAGATATGAAGTCCATGACAATATTGCACAGGAAGATTATGGTTATCAGTTATGCTGCATTGTTATCAGTTATGCTAGTATATCCAACTTCTAGGTGATATTGGCATTCGTTATGTTCTTAATTTAACCACTTGTTCTAAACTGATAAAAGGTGTTGCTTTAGCCATTCTCCATATTGTTCCATTTATATCATCAATTTTAATATCAGAAATTATAAGAATTGTTCTAGTTATTCTTATATATTTAAGCATATATTTTACATTAAACATATGAAACTAACTAGAAACATGAAATATGGTGTTTGAAATGGAAGACTTTCAAATTAAAATATTGAAGGAACGTTTTTATGCTCTCTTTGCATTTTTCTGTTAATTTTGAACTTGGAATATTGCATTTGACTAAGTTATACTTAGTAGTTGAAGAATGCTAAAGAAAAATAGTCATGTTCAGTGTCATTTTTATTTATATTTCCAGTGTAGAGATAACATCGAGCCTTTTAACTGGATCTCATTGGATCAGCAACATACTACAGTTAGGTATGTGATGAATAAATGATCTTGGCTCTCTGATACAAGGTGCTGCTTGTTCATTAGTCTAAGGGTCATGTTTAAGCCAACTTAGTTAACGACATTGTTGTTAAATTGTGATAAAGATGAAACTATAAATTGGGACAGAATTTTAATGGTCACTATCTTCATTAGCTAATGAGATGTGCTAATTATGTACTTAAATGACAATGATTTAGTAGACCTGGAAAGAAGTGTTCACAGTGCAATAACTAGGCCGGTCCCTTCAATGTGTTTTATCAATGGTGGAAGAAGGACATGAGAGTCCAATATGGTAATTACGGGTATGTGAAATGATTCATTAAAAGCTCTCTGTAAGTTATCTGGTCAGCTCACATTTCATGTTGTTTAGGCACACAATATACCTGCATAAAAACTAAAGTATTGAGAATGTGGAAGACTGAATTAATGAAACATTTCTAGAAACATAGTCCTTAGACTCACAGAGATAAACATTTCCCTGTCAGGAGATGTATAATGACAAAATATTTTCATAGTGAGAAGATATTCTGTCTATTTTCAATGCTTGACATAGATACTGAAGGCAAAAATAATAACAGATAAAGAAGACTGGTGACAGTGGTATCCTTTCATAACATGTTCTTAAAAATCATAAAGCACACTGCCCCAGTTCCCTCTCTATTGCTGTGATGAAACAACTTTGAGAGGAAATGATTTATTTTTATCTTACATCTCTCTGGTCACAGTTCTTTGAGGGAAGTCAGATAAGAACTCAGCAGGAACCTGGAAGCACAGACCGTGTAAGAATCTTGCTTTCTGGCTTGCTCCTCTGGCCTGTGTTTAGTCTGCTTCCTTATATAACCAAGGACCACCTGTCTTGGGCCAACACTGCCTACAGCAGGCTGGGCTCTCTCACATCATTCAGTAGTCAAGAAACGGCTCCGTGGCTATAGCCACAGGCCAATACAATAGAGGAAATTTCATAAATGTGTGTGTCAAATTGACAACTGAAGCTATCCAGCATAGTTGGCCCTTGTCATCTTGACACACAAACACATCATCATTTATTTTTTATTTTATTTTTTAAATATAAATCTTTTTTTAAAAAAGTAACCATTGTGTATGTCATACATAACATCTCAATTGATCTTAATCATCTTTATACTCCCTTTCACACCAACACTACCCATTAGCCCCTCCAACTGGAATCCATGCTTTCTTTAATATGGGGTAAGGTCTATATTGTCAAGTAGTGTCACCAAATGATCTCAGTGGAGGTTCAACCCCTGAGGTCTAGTCAGCCTACCCAGTTTTATGAAGACTTCATAAAGCCTCCCTCACTTTATGAAGACTTTCTCATCCTCACCAACAGTAACCGGTTGAAAATATTTCTGAAGCAATTGTTGTGGTCTGCTACCCTCTTCCCCAGTATCATGCTGTTTGGTCTCCTTGAGTTTGCCTGGGTCTTGAGCATGCTGAAATCATTACTGTAAGTTAATATGAGCAGGATCCCAGGACCTCTTAGGATTCTATTTCTATATGGTTAGGTACCTCCTCACTGGCTCTTACACCCTTTTTGCCCACTATTTTGCAATGACCCCTGAGCCCTGGAGTAAAGAAACTTAAAATAGGAGTCCTGTTCAGGGGTCTACACTTTACAGATTCCTAATCCCCATGCTTTAGTCATTTACTTTCTTTCGTGCTAGTGATTCTTTGCTGCAAGAGGAAGCTTCATTAATGAGAGTTGAGAGATTCAGTAGTGTCTTCTTTGCCTCTTGTTCTATATTGCATGAGCCTTGGGTGTAGAGGCTGTGTTATGGATATGTCCCTTAGGCATGGGCAATTCACAGACAATGTCTATTTTTGACTACTACTATGTAGTAGTCTCCATTTGGGGCAAAAGAAGCTTCTTTGATAAGTGAGTGATAAGACATGCGAGGAAGTGGATGAGGTTGGGAGCAAGAAAAGAGAGATTGGAATGAGCGTCAAAATGTGTTATACACATGTGTGAAATTATCAAGTAAATTCATAAGCATTTAGTTATCAAGATAAATTACTGAACCAAGTATGATAGCTCACGCCTTTCATATGGACACTCACATGTGGGAAGTTGAGTCAGAGTGAGTCCCAAACCAGAAATAGCTGCTTACCCTGTCTCAAACCAAATAAACAAATAAGCAAAAGTGCATTATTTAATCAAAATACCCTTTTCAGGTTTTCAGCAAGATAAAAATACAAAAATTCCAAGTGCAATCAATTAAAATGATGGTGTAAACAATTGATTGCTATATTCGCTTTTAGTTCTTCTAAGAGTTCTCCACACTGCTTCCCGTAGAGATCGCACACGTTTGCATGCCCACCATCATTGAATGAGCGTTCCCCTTTCACTACATGTCAGCCAGCTTTTGGGATCTTTTATTCTCTTGATTTTAGCCAGTCTAACTGTGGTCAATGAAATCTAAAAGTGGTTTTGTTTTCCTTTTTTCAAAATACTGAGGACATTGGGCACTTTCTAAGGTTACTCAGTCATTTCAGGGCTCTGAAAACTCACTCATATGAGCTTACAGCAATAGTAATTGCATGCCCAAGATCCCTGCTGACTCATTCAGAATAAAACACAGCATAGAACTGGGGAAATGACAGGCAGGCCCTAGCCTTAGCCAGGCAACTATTGGCAACTGTACTTTTGGTTGAAGGAGAGTAGAGTTTTCATTAAAGGAGAGACTCTAGATACACTGACTAGATTCCGGTGGACGTACTTGCACTGAGGGACATCTGGGTACAAACGTTTGATCAGATAGGACATGCCATATATGACAAAATGCATGAAGGGTTGTGGTGGGACACGGGAGGGTGCGAATGGGGGAGAAGCTCTAAATTCGATTAGGATCTAGATATCATAGAAATGCGCAAGCACTTGATAAACCATATTTTTAAAGTCTGATTCAACTTGTAATTTGCTATGACAGTTTGCCTGAATTATTTCTGGGAGTTAATGTTCTCCCTTTTTAAATACTGAATTTAGCCAATGAAAATACTGACATTTGAGTTATCGTATTAGATGTACTAGTAAATTTTTCAAAAAGTCTCAGTTTAAAATTCTTTAAGATTATCTTGAAGAATAAAAGTCTTAATATTAAAATTTGAATGGCATAACAATTAGAGTAGTTAATTATAAATTGTGAATGATATCATTTACAGGAAACATCTTGACCAGGGACACTGCACATTCATAATGCATCTGCAGAATATGTATGAGGTCCTAGGTTCACTGCCTGGTACCTAAATGAACAAATGAATAAAGTATTTATTTTAAAAGGAAAAAAAAACTTGTGATAAACTTAAATTATTTATTAGCATATCTATTGATGTAATATCAATTAGATATTACAATGTGTGTTTTAGACTTATGTTGACCTTGATTTAATTATAAAAAAATTGACAATTTGAAGTATAGTTAATTTACTATAAAACATTATAAAAAGGGATATAATTAGAAATTTTAGAGGTATTGAAGTAGGAGATCATGCCAGGATTGTACTTTTCATGCATGTCCAATTCATTAAACTTTAGATTAAAATTTGTTTTTAAAAGTCACACATAATAAAATGTGCCTAATATATTTAAATTTCAAGTAAGTAGTTTTTTGTTTTGCTTTCTTACTAAAATGAGTGTCTAGAGAGAGACAGGGTATTAGTGTTTCTTTGATAAGCTGCAGAGAATTTTCCAGCTCAGTGGGGATGTGAGTTGAGGTATTCACCAATATTAACTAAATCCCCCATTTCACTGCAAAGTATGACAAACCGATTGTGATCTCTCCTTTGCTGAAGAGTGATTTTCTGAGAATTTTCAAGACTGGGAAGAAAAGAGGGGCATTTCAGGATGCCTCCAATAAGTCTTAATATAGAAGGCATTAGATGTAGAAGTCATTATTAATAAACATCCCAATACTAGATAAACAAATACAACTTGGAATTCAACCTGAAAAACACAATACCAGGTATTGACTTTCTATTTCAGAGTACATTTATAGTTAAGTTTAGGGTCCAGGAGATGCCTCAGTGGGTACCAGTTTGTCTCTAGGTATAATGACCTGAATTGCACCCCCATAGTCTACACTGTGGAAAGAGAACAAAATCCCATGAAATGTCATACATTGTCCATGACATGAGCGTGGGTACACACACACACACACACACACAGTATTCACATCTTTCACATGCAAAATAAATATAATGAAATAAATTATAATTAATTAGGTTTATTGTTCCTTTGTAATAACAAATCATTTAAGTCAATGTCCTTCGTAAGAGATTTTTTTATAAAACAAAAATGAAATACTTCATTTTCTCTATCTCTCTCCTTTTCAATCTCTATCTCAGTTTATATTAAATTCTTATTAATAGAATTATATCTGTAATAAAGTATTATAAACAGATTATTCTCTATTTAAATTACACTTCTTGGAGTTGGAGAGAGAACTCAGCAGTTAAAAACATTGGCTGTACTTACAGAGGAACTGATTTTAATTCCCAGCACCCACATGTTGGGTAACAGCCTTCTTCTTCTTCAGTTCAAAGGATCCTATATTCCCTCTGACTTCACTGGGCATTTCATGACATAGATACACTTACATATACACAGATACACTTGAATGTACACATAAAATGATAAAATATTTTTTAAGTTAAAAATTGTATTTCTTATATCTTTCCAAGTAAGATAGAATTTTTTATTACATGAATGCTAATATAATTACATTTTGAGATAAAACTGAACACATAATATAACTTTCCTGTTTAACAAATACTCAGCTTTATTAATTGGATGTGCATTATTTATCTTTTATAGGATTATTAATCACAAGGACTAAAGAGAATGTTCATTTCATAATTTTCAGAAAATAAGGTATGGGGAAGCAAATCATTATAGAAATATAAGAATGTGAAATCAACTCAGATTTAGATTTGATTTTTAAATAGATACAGTAAAATAAAAATTAAATTCATGATCCTAATACAGATTTCACCTAGAATTCACAAAAAATAAGACAAGGAAAATATGTACATATCGTGCAACATAATAGGCCATCATAATTAACTGAAGTTCCATGACTGCTCTTGACCCCTATTATTGGCAACAAAAGTACGATAATACGATTAATTTTCTGAATATCAACATGACTCAGCTAGAAAATGCTCAGATAGCTGATAAACCATTTTTATGTGTCTGTTTTCAGAATAAATTAGCATTTTAATCTTTACATTATGTTGGGAAGATCATGCTTGCATCAATCTGTAGATGTAGATGCCTTAAAAATAATGATCTCAGTAAGTTGAGGCTTCCATGTCCTAAAACTGAATATCAATCTCCTGATGTTTAGCCACTTTGAATTTACACCGGGACATATAAGATTGATTTCATTAATTCATTAATTCTTAGGTTTAGGAGTTTGTACTAAATGATGTCATTACTTTGTTTCCTCTTTACAGAAATCATATTCAGACACAAATCTGAGTTAGTCACTCGTATTCAATCTCTTTCTATCTTTTATTTTTATTTTCTGTCTATCTATTAATGTAGCCATTATTTATCTATCATCTGTCATCAATCCATTTATCATCTGTTTATCATCTATCATATAACTCTTTATTTCCTAAGTATGATCTATCTTATGACTATTTTTTCATCTGTCCATCTATCTTGATTTTTTTCACTAGATTACCTTTAGTCTTGCATCAAGGAATGTTTATGTGGATAAAGAATAGCATAGAAGTATTTCTAGGCTGAATATTTCCTTTTGGTTACACTGAGATATAAATGATAAAAATGAAATTAGTAAAAGCAGACACGTAGCACAGAAAGAAAAGATATGGCAGGATGATTTAAAAGTAGAAAGAGAAGGCTTGCACATACTTATAATCCCAGGATTTAGGATGTGCAGGTTGGAGGATCGGAGTTCAAGGTCATCGTCAATTTCAAAGCCAATTCCAGGACAACTTGGGGTGCAAGAGTTGCTTGTCTCAGAAAACAAAACAAAGCAAATAACAACAAATGCATGTTAAAATGAAAAAGGAAAAGAAGATGCATGACTCAGTTGTGTGTGTGTGTATGTGTGTGTGTGTGTGTGTGTGTGTGTAAGCCTTACTTTGACAGAGAGGATGTTACCATTATCACCCACATATAAAAACACTTTTTGTCTTAGATTTGATCCTAAAACACTTCCCCTGCTTCCACTAGAGCTAATGTAGAATAATGTGTAAAAGTACAGGAGGAAGAAGACATCAATGAGTCCAGAAGATCAGAGTGGGATCAACTAAAATTCCAGAAAAAATATTTCTAAAAACGTGGTATTATTTCCTTTTTGGAGAAGAGGACATAGTTTGAAGGCAGCACTCTAACTGGGAGCACTACATCTGCCTGTTTCTAAAGGTCACTTTCCTTTTGCTTCATTCTGTAATTGTGCTGAGTCCTCAACCTGCTTAGAAACACTATGTTGTATTCAGAACATTAATAACACAAAATATACAGAAATTCTGATGATGTAAAGAATCATAAATTACTATTAAGCTCCTTTGTTCTTGGTGTTTGATGTCAATTTCTTGCAATACAAAAGCTAATTGCTATTGAAAACCAGTAATGTATAAGCAAGAAGGCAAACAGTAAGGATAAAACACGGAACATACCAAATTATCTGTGTGCTTTACTGATTGTTGTTTAGAACTGTGCAAAAATGCACCTTTGAGAAAGCTCCACTCATCTGATCATTATCTTTTTCACCTTAATATGAAATTAGGTTTTTAATTGCACTTTGAAAGAAAATAGTGTTTTAGAAGATTCTCCTCTCTGTTCATTTCCCACGTTCCTGCCCCCCGATCCTTCACTTGTAACCTTCCCTCAGTATCCTTTTCTACCTTAATATCGCATGCATTTTGGTCCCCCAAACCTTCCTCATTTCATCTTTTTACATGCTCTTGGTTTTCTTTCTAGGTTTTATGCTTTACACACCTTGTGTTCTCATAGGTGAATTAGAACAATGTTATAAAGATATTATGATGTTGAAGTATCCAAAGAGGGTTAATGTCATCTAGGGAAACAAGAATGTGCAGTTATGAGGGTGAAAGAGATAATAAGGAAACTAACAAAATTATAAGCCACCACTACTTGTTCTAATGGTTGAAATGAGGAAATAACATTTTCTGAAGCATTTGCATGTCAAGTTGAATATGACATCTAGGTTTCCTGGTAAAATTTCTACATTATTAAATATGTTAAAAATCACATTAAAATAGCATTACAAACAAAATCACAGATTTTATATTATATTATCATTATTGGTATTTCTGGATAATTTTTTAAAGATGCAAGGTTTTTGTCAACAATAACTGTTAGTGTCAGACATACCAAATGAGGATATGGTAATAATTCTTAAAAGCATTACACTTAAGATGGAATAAGTTAAGACCATGCATAATCAGTGGTGGGAAGATGTATGGCATCCCTCAAAAAGACACGTTTAAACTCTAATGCCCAGAAGACATGTATGTAACCTTAACTGCAGGTAGCATATTCAAATATAAAAATACGGTAAGTAGATTTCACTAAGGTGAGCCGAGTTCACTATGGCTGAGGACATGAAGAACAGAGGAAAAAGATGTATGTGGGAAACAAAGGAGTAATCTGCAACTGTGCAGGATGGGATTGTCAGAGAGCACAGCAACATAAGCCACAGGACATATTGTTGTAATTATGGGCTCTGACCCCACTGATTAAACATATAAACAATATGGATCAATCTTCCAAATAGTTATTCTTTGTGGAACAGTGCCACCCAAGAAACATACTATGTGATTGAATATACTTCAGTTTGCAGAAATCAGTGCAATACATTGAAAACTCTTACCAGAATGGAAGAATTACTGAATACGATTTGTGTGTATCTGTGTCATGCATATACATCTACACACAATTCACACAATAACCACATGCACACACACATTCCCCCATGATGACAGTCATGTTCATTTTCTTGACTGTATTAAATATTTCACAGACATGCATATCCTAAAACTTTTCAAAGAATAGAAGTCCAACATGCTTAATTTATAATGTACTAATATTCTTCTTAACACCTATAATTAAAAGAAGAAATGATTTTATTTATGATGCAATATAAGCTGTGAAAACAGCTACTTTAATAATTAAAAAAATAAACTCTATTCATTTACAAGCCCTATTTTTACTTTTGCTTTGATATTATTCCTTGTGTTTAAAACAACTGTTGGATGTTATACATAATATTATTTGGAAATACTTCATTAAGAAAAATGCGTATTGCCTACTCTAATACATGGTTTCTTTGGACTGTGATGGAGAGAATGATATGGAATGCAAATCTCCCAAAACTTTTCAGTACAAATCATTGTTTCTTGATTGGCTTGTTATCCTTTACACTAAGGCCACTCCAAGGAACATAGTTTGCAGCATATCAGCTTAAAATTAAATTTTTATTTGCATTTCTGAAGATAGATAGCTTTACCAAATAGTATGACCATATAGTTTTCTAAAAAACAAAAGTCTTTTTTTCAAGTTTAGAGGTTCCACAAACCTTGTGAGAAGTCATATTCAAACAAAATAATAAATTTTATATTTGAGAGTCAGAGCCATATCATTAATGTACTCAATGTCATTTACATAGTATTTATTTATTTCCCTTCTTCTGACTCTATTAAAAGTCAGTAAAATTATAATCTAATTTTATCATATAGAGTTTCTACTTGTAAATTTACTGATTAATCAGTATGCATCAGGGTCCTCTTATGAATTTGTTTCACACATTGAATTTTGATACACTGATACTTCTTATGCATTGTTAATTTGTGAATTATGGTATTTTCGAAGACCAAACCATCAGTCTCAATGCAACCTAATTTCCAAATGCCTGTCCAAGACAGGAAATTCTTTGTAACTAATATTAAATTATATCATGTTTACAACTTCAGTTATTAGAAACTAATTGTCATAGATTATTCAACATGTTATATAAAAAAACTGAAGTCAAGTTGATCTTGGAATCAATATATTTAAGATCTGTATGTAGTCATAATACAAACAATTAATTCTCAAGAACAGTACATGTCATTATTTTTCATTATAATGCAATTTTGTTGTACTTCAAACAATCTCACACATGATAATTAAAATGAATATTCATGTATTTTACTCTATATAAGAGAATCAAAAATCATCATAGAAACTCTGCTTCCTAGGCAAAGCACTTCTTTATTTTGACAAAACACATAAGAGTTATCATAGCCAAACTTCCCAAAACTATGTTTTGTTTTGTTTTCTATTTTATTTTGCTTTCATTCATTTGGATGTCCAGGGTAGTTATGGACTATCTGAAGTACATAGATGCCATCATTAGCAATGAGCTGTGACATATATGATAATCCCTGAATATATATTTCTGCTACTATATTTCTTTCATAAATGTATCAAAACTTTCATAGAGTAAGTTTGGTTTTAAGAAGCATATGCAGCAAATTTTCTTGTGGTTTTCTTTGTTTTCAATCCAGAAACTATTAAGAAAATATCATGAGGACAATAAAATCATTTAGGCAACTTTAAGCTTTTCTCAGTTGCTTAAATCCCACAGTAATTGCAAACACCACTCTTAAGATGCCAACTCTTGACAAAGTCTATATTTCTAGTCTGTTCTCCTCAAATATTTTCAAAATATTGTGTCGTTTCATTTGTCTTCTAACTGACTAACTGAATAACTTGGATAGTCCACATTCTGAGCAGTTATTCACTTGATGATGTAGATGCTATGGTGAAAGATGGATCATAAGGACAGGTGAGATCATCACTCACATGTATGATAGAAATCATAGAATTTTAAAGTCACAGATATAAAAGCTGCAGATTCTCCTTTGAACCAAAGTTTACATTGATGGAAAATTATGACAATGCTGGCTAAAAGTAGGAAGTGAATATAATATCTTGTCTTGACATTTTCTAATTGTATCAGTATATTTATGGGTAACAAATATCCTCTACTTTAAAAAACGACCTTGAGTCCCCCAAATTCATTCTGAATAAAAGAGCTGCACAAGCAAAGCTTTGCTATGGAAAGTACCCTCTCTCTTATTTCAGCTTTTTGTAAATATATCAAAATAATGCCTAATAAATTAAAATAGTGCATGTCTGTAATCTCAGTGTTTTGGCAGCTGAGATAACAGGTAACATAGGTGTGAGCACAGCCCTCCCTGACCTATATAGTGAGACCCTGCTTCAAAAACTTTTAAAAATTGAAGAATCCGAAGACAGAATTTTCCTATGAATGAATCTGTGTATATGAGGATTGTCTCCTCAATATATCAATGATATTCTCCATGAGAGTTAGTCATAAATCTCTGATAAAATGATCCATTCAGATGCAAAAAGAAGATGATACATAGAAGTTTAATTTTGACTTATAATGGGAATTATTTAATTTTGACAGTATTTGGTAACTAAAACAGTATTGTTTCTTCAACTATACACTTTGTATTATCATGATTCAGATTTAATATTTTGAGGTCAAGTTTCCAAAGAATGGTCTAAGTTATTTGTCTACTTTTCTGCATTTGGAGATACTTTATTACCATGTGCATTCCACATATTGGCCTTGTACTTTCTTTGTTAATTATAAAGTTTTCCTTCAATATGTATCTTATTTTAAATTAAAAGTACATCATTTTATACTTTCAGGGAAAAGACCATTTTGAAACTAAATACAGAAAATTTATGAATGAAAGATGATTCCCTTCATCATTACTAGAAGACCTTATTGAATTTGTTTTTTCATGTAGAAACAAAATCACTAGAATGGTTTTTCCATGTATATAAAATTCACATTTTTCCAAAAAAATTGAAATCTTCATTGAGATTAAGAATGAAATTAAAACAATGATATATATACATACACATGTCTGAAAATATACTGATTAATTTTACACAAATTAAGCAAACTAATAAAATACATTTTAAAAACTTATTGCTGTTGCCTAATTAAATCAAAATAGCACCAAACAGGCTTCAAAATATCTGTTTATACTCTCAGACAAATGCTACTTTCAGCTTTAATCAGTAAATTTACATTTTTCAAATATTTATTATTTTAATTTTCTCGGTCTCTTTTCCCTGTATGAATGTAAGTGCACCCATGTCGTGCCATGTCCCTGGAGGCCAGAAGAGGGCTTTGGGTCGCCTGAAACTGGAGTTGTGGGTATGGAGCTAGCTTCAGGTTGGGTCTTGGGAACCAAGCTTAGGTACTCTGCAAGAACAACTCCTGTCATAACCTCTGAGTCATTTCTCCAGCACAAAGCCAAAGTTTCAAAGAATGGCTGGATCAGACTCACAGATGTAAAAGATGCTGAGAATAAGAGACTGCTGAGGACTCAGTTCTGAACAAAACTAGTCCACATTCCATAAGATGTAGAAACCGTGGAGGTGGAGGAGACAGGAAGTATACAAGAGCTGGAAGGCAGGAGGCATGAGGGACAGTTCCCATTCTTAGGGACAAATAGCTACTGCAGATTTCTGAACTGGGCTCCAACAGACTGCGTCTATAAACAATCCAACTTGGAGGGAGGATGGGATCTCAAAGCCCTGCTCTTTAATACTGAACTAAAGACTTCTGAGAGATTGTAGAAGAGGGGAGTATTTCATTTCATTTGTGTTTACTGCTCAACCTACAGGGCTCCAAAAGATAACTTCAAGCCCATGACGCAATTAATGACAATAAAGTTGTAGAAAACGGGTGGGAGAAAGATGAGAGTGGGAAATGAGAGTAATTAGTACACAATATATATGTCTTATATATAATATATATATTTTGTACATGTGTATGTATGATATTTTAATATTTTGGTTAATATATTTTACTATTTGTATATTTTATATATAATATAAACATATTGTATATGTATGACAATTTAAAGAATAAATTTAAATAGTATATTTTTAATTATAATGATGAAATTTTATTAATGGAAATATAAAATGCTAGAATTTAGTCATGTAATTTATTACTGATAGCCACACTTTTGAATAAGATAACGTTAAGTGCGATTTATAATAGCTAAGTTATAGTAAGAATTTTTATAATTTTGTTAAATAGAAACTGTTTGTAGTATAATAAAAAGCACAGAGTAGTACATAGAATTATCATAGTGTATAATTTAATAAAAGAAATGTGAGATTTGTACTGAAATAGTTGATAGATAAAACATGTTATTTGGATGTATTTTACGTTACAGTGATAAGGCTTTTTGTCTTAGGCTTCTGTGATTAAAACCTCATGTCCCACGACATGGTATGAATTGACCTTTCCTTAACGAGCCTTGAATTAACCTAATTGTCCTCTGCTAGGACAGTCTTTTTTGGATACTGGTGACTCAGCAGTCCGACTTGCACAGATCTTTATTTCCCATCTCCATCTCTGGTGGCCAGGTTTATGATGCAGCCCACTGAAACTGTTATGGGGGTACTGTGTATTCCCTGAGCAGATATTGCAGAGCTGGGGCTCTGAGAATACTGACTGAACAAAATAAAAATCATTACCCTGTGTCATACTGTTATCAGAAAGTTTCAGTCCATGTTTAATACTTCACAGTGTCTATAATATAATAAATAAGTGAACTTAGTTCATTACTCCATTGAAATTGCCTGATATTTTTTCAAAAGTAAATGAACAAAATCCTTTCATGTCAGTGTAAACCATATTTTGACACAGTCCAGTTTTACTGTTGAAAATCATTTCTTAGATCCTTTGTGCTTAAACTTGGATTGCCTACCTAAGTTGAATGATAGCTATAGTAAAAGTAAAACTAGAGGTTTATTATTTTATTTGTATAAAATTTACAAATCTTATTATACATTATTTAAAATGAAGGAAAGCTTGAATCATTTGTCATCCTCAGATCAGAATCAATCTAGAATTTATTAAATTGATGAGATTTATTAAATTTATGATCCTTTGTCACAACTGATTATAATTTCCAATGAATACTATAAACAGAAAGTTCTAAGAACTTATTCCTGTGAACTGAAGGACACAATGATACTTCTTGACACACTCTAGTATTTCATTCTTTTTAGTTTATACTGAGATTCAAATATGTCCTAAAATTCTTCTGCATCTTTTAGAATACTGTGATTTTTCTATAGAGAGTATTACAAGTATGTCAAATGATATGTTGCTGTGAAAAACTCACAGTTTTAGAATCATACAAATATGACATTTAGGTATTTCATTTTCAACTCACACAGTGTACTGTCAAGACAGAAAGACAGAAAGATACACATAATGAGTTACAACGAACTCACAAAAATAGTTTTTAAACATCTGTAAACCTGTTCTGAAATTCCATTTTACAGTTCCATTGAACACTCCTTAACACTGGAGACCAACAAGCAAGCATTCACATGAAAGAAATCATTATTGTGACATCTCTGTATCCCATTAAAATGTAATAAAATATGTCATGCGAAGTTCCTCAAGCCATAGAATGAAAGAAAAGAAACACTTGTGAAACTGACCTGCACATTTGTTTTCTGAAATGGATCCATGTGTGCACCCAATGCTTCCTTGGCAGTTTGTGTATTTGATGTACAATTAGTTTCATAAGCAAGAAAGTATTTCACAAGGTCAGAGATGAATTGAGTCTGAGCTTTCTGCAGAATTCACTGCAGATAGTCCAAGGTTATTTTTTTTTCCTGTCACTGTGGATAAGAGGCCATGCAACTTTCATATAAAGGGAAGGAATTCCTTTTTCTGTATGAATACAATTGGTGATATGAAAAGAATGAACAGCTAGCATCCACAGAAGGAGCTCAGTGTACTGCATCCTCTCAGATGAGTGAAATATTTGTCTGTAATAGAACTCATTTATGAGAATATGAACATGTCTATGAGAGTGAATATCTGTTAGAAATGGGAACAGCAGGTTTACATGCAATCAAGTCCTTCATAAAATATGAACACTTCCCTTTTAATTTCAATGTAACAAATATGACAGTGATGCAAGAATTTGGGAACTGAAACATATTTTTTTTTCCTGTTCAGGTTATTTTTTACCTCAGTCTTTGTCTAGTATCATTCAGTTCTAAAGCCATGAGACCTGAGTAGATCAATCAAGATATTAAGATGCCATGAAAGAGTCACAAAAACAAAAGAGAAAAAAAAAGTTGAGGGGAAAATTTACTTAACTATATTTTAAAATACAGCTTTTACTGTCATAGTAAATTAAAATTTACCTTAATATTTACTGACTGGTTCATAAAACACAAAGATATTATTATGGTTTGCTGACTTGTGCTGCATGAATCCATAGGTATGCACTGCTTAATCACCAGTCAAATATATTTACTTACACAAATTTTGATAGTTACTTTATGAAGAAATCATTCAAATCCTTTCTTCTGGTCTTTAGTCATGATAGCACATGTCCACATGTGTTTCCTCTACTCTGCCCATTGGCACACTAAAACATCTTGTTCCTATACAGTCAAATTAGCGTTCATCAGTTAATCTTCCCCAGTGCTCGCTCAACTGCTTTCTCCAGGCTCTGGTAACAACTTTTCTGTCTCATTTGTCATGATACCAGCTTTTGAAAAATTTAATGATGGTCTCCTGTTACATTTATGTTGTCACAAAAGCCAAAAATTCATTGTGTTCTAGGAATAAGTAGAACTCTGTTTTGTTCATGTACTACATTTTCTTCATTCCTTCATCAGTTAATAGACACTTAGGTGGCTTCCTTTTCTTAGCTATTGTGAATAATGATGCAGTGATTATGTTGGAGCAATTGTCTCATCCATATACTTAGTGAGCTCATTTCAGTTGAGTATATCTGAAGAACTGTGCTTTCTGGAGCAACTGATAAATACATTTTCAAATTTTAAAGGACAGATTTTTAAAAGAATGACTATATTAACAAACATTCCTAGCAAGTATTTATTTATTTATTTATTTATTTAATAAATGTACTTATTTTTATCATAGTTATTATGATCGATAGTGGGAAACACATCTTTCTGGATTTGTTTTGAATTCTTTTAATATATAATATTTTATTGAAGTTTTGTGTATTTTATACAATAGCTTTAATCAAATTTAGCAAACCTCCCCTCTCCCTGCCGCCATAACCCTCCACTAGACCTCATGTCATATATGGTAAATTCTATCTGCTCAAGCAATTATACCCTGATGTCTTTAGGTACAAGTTTACCCACTCTACTCTGGTCAGACTTAGCTAAGTCAAACTTAGCTAGTTGTGACCTTCTATGTACATCACACTCTGTTGTATGACAAAGCTTGAATTCTTGTGCTAAGTGATCTTTATTACTATTTCATACACCAGTTGGTTGTTGAAATCTACTTTTTATTGAGAAATAGCTCTTTAAATGTTTTGCCCATTTTTACTCAGGTTATTCATTATTGTTCTTAATTTCATATATTTCCCTATATTTTGAAAATTATAACCTCTGGTCATCTGAACTTTATTCTTAGAAATAAGAAAATAAATATGCATTCAAGTAGTAAAATGCTGTATACATACCTAAAAATACAAACAACACGAAAATACAGGCACAAGTAAATATTTCTACTTCAAACTATTATATATGTATTTCATCAGGTTCAAATGTGCTATGTATTTCAAGTGGCTGTTGCTTTCTTTTTCCAAACTACAAAGATAGTTTATTACAGTAACATAAGCGAATGAGCATGTTCCTCCATAAAGGGCCTCATGGAGACATAGTAGGGTTGTTTAAGAGGACCTCATTACTGCTGGCAGTGAGCTAGAACCTTATTTGTGGATTCAGTTGGAAGCTGTATGCCAGGTGAGGTAGGCAGACTTAGGTAAGTCGCTTCAATTGTGACACATTTAAAAGAATGATTCTATACATTTCTAAATCTAAAGTTTGCTTTTCACCAAACATATTTTTTCTTTTATATTGAATTTTCTAGAATTTTATACACAAAATAACGTTTATTGTGCTTAGACCCCATCCCATATCTGAATTCCTTTTATAGCCCTCCCACAGGATTTCATTTACTCTGTCATATATATTAAGGCCTATAAAGTCATGAATGTGTCCCTAAATGTCCTTTGGTGTATGTCCTTCCACTTCACACTTTTAAAGAAAACTGACTCTTACACTCCCCATAGGTTTTGGTTGCCAATAGACCCTTAGATAAGGCCAGGTATGCTAACTCCCTTCACCACTTACATGCTGTGGTTTTGACTAGCTAGATTTTGCATGATCTTCTGCATACTGTTGCCATGTTGAGAGTCTATAGGAGTAACTTTCCAGCTGCCTCAGAAACTCTGTTTCCGTCTGGTCATCAACCACTTCTGGCTCGTAGCATCTTTCTATATTCTCTTCCACAATGGTCTCCAAGTCTTGAGGGGCAAAAAGTTAATATAACAGTTGTATTCAGGGATAGACACTGTGAAGTCTCTTATTCTCTGCACTTTGGCCCTTTGTGTCTTTTTAGTTAATCACCATCTGTTGAATGAGGAAGCTTTACTGGTGAAAGTGGAAACTGCAATGAAGTTCTTTCCACCCTCTGTTCTCTTATATTCCCTGAGCATTAGGTATAAATGTTGCTTTCTAGGTATGTCACTGAGGTCTGGGTAACCCCAAAACACTCATTCTCTGTGTTTGAGCAGTTGTAAGATTTTTATTAATCTCTATTTGTTGCAAAACACATCTTCTTTGATGAATGGTGGGAGGCACACTGGTATGTAAGGATTTGGAGCTAGGATCCACAAATGAGAGAAAAAATATTTCACCTGTTTTTCTAAGTCTGCATTACTTTACTTAGTATAACAATTTCTAGTTAATTTTTCATTCTGAATTAGATGTATTTCTTTAACTCTGACAGTATTTTAGTTGTATAATAAAGGTTCTTTTCATTATCTTCTTGTGATTCCTGTACCTTGTCAAATATTCTCAAATTTTCATCTGATGAACTATGCCAGATAATAGTGCAAGCTAATGAGCATTCTTCCCACTCTCGCTAACCTATTTTTTGGTAATCTCTATTCAGTTTTTCAACTAGATTCCAAATATTTAATATACTTTTAAATGAATAGTTATTTGTATACTACTTAGTGAATAGAAACTCATTCAAAATTTAACAAAACTGTCATTTCTATAGTATAAATAATAACTTTGGGTTGACATATCTTAATTGGGACACGTTAAGCCAATGACCAAAGACACATGATTAGTATTAAATCATGTCTACTATATGACTTAGAGATGTTTAACTATAAAAATCTATTCACAATTAAAAATATTTTTACTTTGATGTCAGCATGAGTTGATTATGGCACCTTAAACATGATAAATGTTCAAAAGTTTGTTCTGAGGAGCTGAATATCAGAAAGCCAACTACACTATATCACTTCACCATGTAGAATTCTTAATGACAGCAATACAATAAAAAATTAAGCACATTTATCTTCCACTTCTAATTTTTAAAATGAGCTTTCTTAACTCATTAAATGTATTTTTACCGAAATCAAATGAGATCGTCAAAACATGGATGGCACAATGCTGTTTTAAATTGTTCACACTTAATCTTGTAGTGGCATAGCACAACAAGACACAGTATAGACTGGCATGCAGATTCAGTGTAGGTCTGACATGGAGAAGGGGCACACAGGACAGGGGGATGGCTTAGTGTGTAAGAGCACTTGACGCACAAGCACAGTAGACCACGGGTCTTAGAATGACATCTTCACACCTGAGGATCATTTGTCTTTCCTTACAATCACTAATGTTCTGCTTCTCTTCCTCTGACAGTGTAGTCTACCTTCTACTCCACATTATATGAACACACATATGAAATTTTTGTAGCACAAGCAAAGTCCTAGTACATTTATGTCTCACTTTCCAAATGCCAAGTACAAAATTCCTATCCTTTTAGAATATTAATTATATTTTTCACCATGGTCTAAAATTTATTGATAGACTTTCGGAAGATAGGTATATAATAAACACCCCCACACACACATTAATCCTTGCAGTTAAACCAATAAGACATATTTTAAAAAGTCATATTTATACTTCATAAATCATTATTGTTCATTTAAAATTATAATTTATATTAAATTTGCTTTTTGACAAGTTCCTACATGTATTTTCTGCATTCTGGTTTCTTCTGCCTCTCTCACCCTCTATTTCCCACCTGTCAGTGCCCCTATTCCTTACATGGCCATGTTAAGAATGTATTTTATTTGTATGAGTATATTGTTTGCATGTGAGTAAGTGAAGCCCTGTTATGTTTGGCCCATAGAGGTCAGAAGATGTCAGATCCCCTGGAACTGGATTTATGGATGGTTGTTAGCAGCCATGTGGGTGCTAGGAATTCGAATCTGAGTCTGTAAGAACAGCCAGTGCTCCTAACCACTGAGCCATTTCTCCAGCCCCACATGTCCTTTCCTACATTCATGTTTTTCAATTTTGTCTTTTAACTACCGAGTTCAACTAGGACTATGTCCATAGATTTGGAATTGTCCATTGGAGCCCAATGGGCACATCTGTGAGCTGTCCCACAGAATCCACCAGTAGCCAGTAGTTCAGTAGGGAGGAACAGGGTCCCATGAGCCCCTTTTGATCCATAAGTGACTGCTGAAAGATCAGTCTAGTGCTGACAGGCCCAGGGAGGCCACCTTACTTCTGTAGGGTCATGACTGCATTGACTGTGTCACTCCTAGAAGACAGTATTTGACAGGCCTTCTCCCTGTCTTCTGGCTCTTTCATTCTTTCTGTTCCCTCTTTCACAGTGTTTCCTGAGTCATAAATGGGGAAGAATAAATGTTCTGTTTAAGGCTGAATTCTCAGCCATTATTTTTTTTCAGTACCGAGAACCATTATGAGGCTCTGAATTCACTCAATAATGTACATTTTTAATGTTCATGGGATTTGGGGATTTTGAGATGTCATATATTTAATTTCTTTATTTTTAGTTTGTGTCTATAAGAAATTTATGGTTAATAAATGTCTAGTGCACGTTGTACTGGGAACACATTTGGGAAGTACCAAAGTATTCAAATTTATTGAATTTTTGTGTGTTTCATACAGAACATCTCAATCAATCTTAATCATCTTTATACCTCCTTCCCCACTGACATGGGGACCCCATGGACCCCATGGACCCCAACTGGAATACATACGTTCTTTCATTTGTGTCAAGCTATTCTGCTAAGTTAATGTCCCCATATATTTATTCCTCAGTGCAAATTCATTTACTGAGGTCTAGTCAGCCTATCTATAGATCTTAGAGAAAACCCGGGATTGTCAAATCCCTAGACCAATGTTATTTCTCACTATGTGCAAAATATGTATCCTTATATTTACAGAGAAATATCTCAGTCACCACTCCTAAAAGAAGCTTCTTTTGTACTAGACACGGACTATTACAAAATTCCTATTTTAAAAATTGCTTATATCTCATCCGATGTTGTCTGGTCATCATAACTAGTATCTGTCCCCTAAAGAAGACCAACTCTCTCACCCAGCAGCAATCAACTTCCAAAAGTTACTCAACTAAGGACTGGGTTTGTACCAAAATTCTCAGTCCTGCTGGTTTTGTTTGTTTGTTTGTTTGTTTGTTTTTCTTTGTCTGGTTTAATCTTATATTGTTTATGTTGTTAAAATTGCTGTCAATAGTGGAGTTTTCTGAGTATGGTTAATCAGATAAGGACAGGGTCTAAAATGACTAAAATTTATTGTATGAAATGCATAAAAAAAGTAAATAATTTTAAAATTGTTTTGAGCAAAGTTCTTGAAAGAGTAATAGTACAATCAACAAAATCTACATGTAACAGACACAAAGAATATTATAATCTCAAGCCTGACAAATAATGAGAATCACAGATGCAAAGTATAATCATAGAATTTTACCAATAAATATGTATGTGTGTTTATATTCTTTTAAATATATATTTTACTTATCAAATAAAACACAATATTTGTCTTTATGACTGGTTTATTTTTCTTAATATGATGATCTCCAGATCCACTTTCCTGCAAGGAACATATTTTGTTTTTTGTAGTTGAAATCTGTCTCTATTGCATATAACACATTTTATTTATCCATTCATATTTTTTATGGACGTTTCGGCTATTCTGTCTCTTTCCTAATGCAAGAAGAATGCATTTCATTTTCTCTATACCTATATTCTGTTCCAGTTCATGGAAGTTTCCATAATCTCCTAGAGCAGAAACATTTGTGACATTTTATTAATTCCATAGGTTCCACCCCATCCTGTGGAATTAGAGCTCTGGAAGTATCAGCAGTACAATGAATCCTCCTTTACATCCATGTTAGAGAGTCACTGTTCAAAACACACATTCTCTATCAAACCAAACATCTCTTGTGCTTTTCCGATACTGTGTATCTAGATATCTTTGAAGGTCAAAACTAAGATGCCACAGGGCTGGAGTGATGGAGGTGGGACTGACAGGGATGCCTGCTCCCTGAACACTGACTCTCATAGTCTTGGAGGACACAATGTAAGTTGCTAACAGACAAAAATCAATCAATGGATCAAGCCCAGCTTTAAAGTTCAATAGCCATGACAATGAGCAGCACAGCAAACCACACTGGTGCAGCAGCGGCAGTTTTACCTTGGGTGTACTCAAAAGTTACCTAACCGCAGTTAAAGCCTGCTCAGTGAGAGGAAAGTCATATGTAAACATAGCCAAAGGACTGGAGTGGTCATAGATCTTAGAGAGAAACCTAAGTCTGTCACATCCCTAGACAAACGTGATTTCTAACTATGTCCTAAATATGAATTCTTATATTTACAAGTATGCTAGTCACCAATCATCAAAGAAGCTTCTTTTGCAGCAGATGGAGATTAGTGCATAGTTCCACAACTGGTCACATACAGAGAATAAGTGTCTGTAAGATGCCCATACCTAAGTGACACATCAATAAAGAATGTCTACACCTAAGGTTCAGGGAACTGGGTGGAACAAAGGGTAGAGAGAATGCATCCCCCAGTGCTCATCAGTGAAGCTTCCTCATGCGACAGAGGATGATGAACATGAGAGATCACCACTGGCCAAAGTGTAGAGAATAAGAGACAGTAAAGCATGTCCCTAGACAGCACTGCTATGTTAAACCTCACCCACCCCAGGCTCAGGGACCATTGCAGAAGAGGGGGCAGAGATTTTAAGAGCCAGAATGATTTTAGGGAGGTATATTACAATAAAGAAACAGAATTTTCCCGGGCTCCTGGGATCTTGCTCATATGAATTTATGGCAATGGTGACAACATGCACAAGACCTAAGCAAACTTAATTAAACAAAAAAACAGAATAGAATAAGGGAAATGTACAAGAGCTACAACTTTGGAGAGTAATTATTGGCAGCTGGTCACTACTGGTTATTGGAGAGTTGACCTTCTTTAAGGAATGACACTAGCTAGACCGACTAGACTCCAGTGGATGAACTTATATTGAGGGACATCTGGGGACACAAATTTGACTCAAAAGGCCTTAACATGTATGGCAAGATGCATGAAATCCTGTGGGCTAGCTATGGGGGGCACAGATGGGATTGGAGGCTACATAGGATTAAGATGATTTATGAAATCCACAAACATACACTGAAATAATGTATTTTAAAAAACTAAGATGATCAAGGAGAACACTGTATATACTACAAAATGGTTTGGACCTGGGCTAAGTGTTCAAGTAATAAATGTGAACATATTCAGACTACTTTTGTATTTTCAGTACATCTATTGTAATGACACACAGTTCCAGATCTGGAAACCTCATGAAACCTACAGAAACTAAAATAATTCAGTGCCATAAAAGGTATGTGTGTGACAGGGATGACCCTTGAATAGGGCTTGATTGGAAAGCCAAGCCAAGTGGATGAAACCATAATACCTTCAGTAAGCAGTGTGTATTTGGGAAAGAAGCAGTAGAGACCTGGATAGCGGAAAGCCCAAAAAAGAGGCCATTATCAGAATTTAGCTGTTGGAGATGTGGAGCAATTTAGGATAGTTCGCATTGCATGATATTTTGATTTTGTACTGGAATCTGTGATGAAGTGGGAATCACTGAAAACTTTTAAGCAGATATGGTAAGATTATTTTATTGTAATCAGAATTCGGGAGTTCAATCAGATTGAAAAGAGAAAATTGACAGCGAAGGATCCAGTTAGAAAACATTGATATGGCAGAGGGAGAAGACTCCATTACAGGGATGGTGAAAATGAAAGTCTGGCTTTAAGAAACATATTCATCCTCTAAACAAACTGATTAAGAGGGAATATAAGTGAGCCGGATACATTTAGGTTGGTGTAGCTGAATTGAGGAATAGTGAATAATGGATTTTAATTGAAAGAAAATTTCTGGGTGAGAAATTTTAATTTGAGAGCTATTAACTAATAGTTGCTAGGTGGCGCATCTCAAGAGAATGGAACATAATTCAAAGAGAGTTCAGCTTTCAGAAGACAAGACAAAAAAGATTTCAACTGGAAAGAGAAGAATAGACTGTTAAAGTAAGCATGTGGGTGAAGAATAATCTTCAAGGTGGCGGTGAGGAGCCAAGTGTGGGAGGATTATACACAGCTTAGAAAATATAAGAACCAAAACCAGCAATGAATTTGACAATTCAGAGACCATTGCAGCAGCATCCAGAGACTATCAGTTCAGCAAAGCAGTAGAAGCAGAACAAGTATTTCAAAAGGTTGTGAAATAAAAATCACTGATCTGACCACAGAGTAAAAGACAATGAAGAAAGAACTCAGTGAACCGCAAACCTGGAATGGGCATTATTTTATTATTACTTGTGAGGAATCATTTTTAGAAGATGGGAACATTTTAAAATGCAATCACCCAACATGAAAAGCAGCTAACACTAAGGGAAATAAGGCCTGTTTCCAGAAAGAAAAAAATAATTAAAAATAAATCAACTCAGCACCCAGCTTTGATTTTTCTTGCTAGTAATCCCCAATGCAAAGCAGTTTAGATCAGTTCGCCAGGCTCCATTGATCCCAAACTGATTTTGTTTCATTTTGCAGCAGAGGAAATTCTTAAATTCAGAATATCCCCTTGGTTCTACTCAGTTAGACTGCTCATTCTGACTCGCTTCAGAGACGGGGCCTCGCTCCCCATCTTTCTTCCTAGATACCTTCCATTCAATAATTTACTAAAGACTTCAAATATCCTCCAAAGTACAACATCAGTGGTTTATATGCTGACAACAATACTCCAGTGACCTTCAGAACCGGGAGGCATTATCTATTATAAGTCTCTTCAAATGAATGGGAGAGTTTTTTTTTTTCATTTGTCATAGATATGGATTTATTCATCTAAACATCATAAAATCTCTAAAAATAACAGTAGACACTCATAGTACATGCACTAGTATTATTTCTTTCTGTTATAGGATATATGTTATATTTATTTTTTCCCAATTTTTGCACATTTCATATAATAGATCCTAATCGAATTTAGACACCTTCACCTCCTCTTGCCAGCCCATAGTTCACCAATACATCAGATTTCATGTATTCTGACATAGACGTTAAGTACTATCCAGTCAAGCATTTGTACCCAGAGATGTCCTTCAGTGCAAGAGTCTAGTCAGCCTATCTAGAGTCACTCCCTTAAAAGGATCTACTTTCTCTCTCACCCAGAAGTAATCATTTGCCAACAGTTCCCTGACTACATTTGGGGCCTGCAGCAGTTTCCACTGTCTTGTGCTGTGTGCTGTTTCATGTTTTTGATTTGTTTGGTTAGGTTTTTGTTTTATCTGAGTCAGCATGTGTCTTGTTCCTGTTGTCACCATTGTTGCAAGTTCAGGAGCAAGTTCCCACAGGACTGAGAGAATTTTTTTTCTATATTTATTGAGTTTTGGACAATTCATACAACAATTTAATCAAATTGAGATGCTTCCCCCACCCATCCCCCATGCCACCACCCACAAATCCTCATGTATCCCATCATACAGGTTAATTACTGTCCAGTCACACATTAGTTCTCAGATTTCCTTTGGTACAAATACTTCCACTGGATTCTGGTCAAAATTTTTTAAAAGAATGCATTTTACTTGTTTTCCATTTCATTCAGTTGTGAGACTGGCTTGTAAGAGTGAATGGGAATGGGAATAAATTAAGAAACAGTAAATATATCTTCACTTCAACTTGTCATTATTTTTAACAATATTTTGTTAAAATATTTTTCATGTTATGATGGTAAAAACTGAGAAATGCCTGATGTCAGCTACATTAGTTTTCTAAGGCTGTCTTAACATTAAAGTACGAATGAGTGACTTAAAGTAGCATTTGTCTCATGGCCAATGGTGCATGTCTTTAATCTCCGCTCTCTGGAGACAGAGGCAGATGCATCTCTGCGAGACTGAGGCCATCCTGTTTTATATTGTGAGTTCCTGGTCAGCTGGGGATACAAGGACACCTGGTCTCAGAAAAACCAATTTATATATATATATATATATATATATATATATATATATATGCATATATGCATTCAGTCATATATATATATATATATATATGTCTTCCTATCACCCTCTCTCTACATAAATCTGTGTCTGTCTTCCCTTTTGACAAACTTCATCTTAAACTGATTGCAAGTGCCAAGTGCCAGCTTGCACAGAAATCATATTCATCAGTTTTCAGAGTTAAAATTTCAATGTACCTCCTTGGGGAACAATTTTATTTATCACACCTGTTAATAGTGATATCAAAACTGTTCACAGTGATCTCAGGGAAGAGTACAGACAAAACCGAAGTTTATTGAAAAGACACTGGTAGAAGCATGTGCAAAGGAATGCCACCAAGGCTTAATACAGAAAAGATATGTGCTGAGTGAAAAAGGAAAAAGAATGTTGATAAATGAGATAGAGAGAATTATTATTAAACCTGAAAGAACATTCTCTGTCTCAATTCAAGACACTGCTATGTCACATCTTCGCTTGTCTGACACTGTGTCTCATTATAGCCCCAACTAGCCTGTAACTCACTGTGTCCACTAGGTTGGCCTTAATGTCACAGAGCTCTACCCACCTCTATCTCCAGAGTCCTGGGATTAAAAGCATGCCCCACCATGCCCGTTTCATGCAGAGTATTTGAGTTCATGAAGACATAATACATCAAATCAGTTTTTTTCAAAAAGGATGAGTGTCACAAACGATTAAAGATATAAATGATTAGCAATGAATTTTGGAAAGAGATGTTATAAGAATTAAGTTATAGTATAACATTGCAATCTGACAGATATTTTTAAGTAATAACTTTGTAAAATCATTCTTACTGATGAATTGTCATACATATATAAACATAAAAACAGAAGGAATTTGAAAACTTATTATGACTGTAAACCCTTACACCTCTAAAACTTTGGGCTGCTCCCAAATTTGGGTTCCATTGCCTTGTCTCCTATGCTTCCATCCCCATGCTGAGGCTGCTAGATTTTAGGTGTCGAACATCCATGCTGTATTTAAAATGGGTTTGTTTCTTTGTTTTGTTTTTTCTTTCTCTCCTTGATTTGCCTCCTTTGGCCCTTTGATGAGTTTAAAGTTTGCTTGACCTGAGGATTTTTATTTAAACTCCAATAAAATTGTCTTTTAGCTTCCATATGAACCCAGTCTTAAATTCTTTTATTTATGAGATTAAGAACCATAGTCCAATTTGGCATCCCAGTTGGCCTCCTTTCATCCTGTCCTAAAATTTCAAAGATATACACCTTTTGTAATTTGTATCACACTTTCTAGCAGAAATGATCTTTTAAAAGTCAAAGAAGATGTCAAAATCCAGCTTCCATGTTATTACTCTAATAAATAAAAATATATATGTTTGTCTAGAATATATGTTACATATGGTATCTATATATTTTTCAATAATATCTTTTATAAAACCATCTGTGGGGAAACTTCTCTTTTAAATAAGGAAAATGTATGTTTAGAATTTCATACATGAATACTATATATACATCATTTCCATCACCCCCTCTCCTGGCTTCACAGGCTTCAGCTATTCACAGGTTCATCTACACACTTCATCTCAATTTCATAACCCCTTCTTTGATTATTTTTGCTCCATATATATGTATGTATATGTATATAAATGTGTATATATATATATATATATATATATATATATACCCACACACATGCATAGCCATAGCCACATAAAATTTTTGAGCCAATTTAGTAGTGTTGCTCTGTGTATGTGTTTATTGCTGACCACTTGGGATTGAATAATCTTTCCAGGAGTGTATCTCTCGAGAAAATTGATTCTTCATCCCTAAACAACCATTGATAAACTACAGCAAATATGATATTACCTTTTTGTTGTTTTAGGATTTATTTTATCCTTATTATCTCTAATGTCTATGTGTATTGAAGGGATGGTTGATATGTACATGTGGGTATATTTGCTTGCGGAGGCCAGGAGAGGGCATCAGATCTTCTGTGGCTGGAGTTCTAGGCAGTTGTAAGCAGACAAACATGGGTACTAGGATCTACATTGAGGCCCCCTGGAAGACCAGAACATGCTCTTAACCATCGCTTCGTCTATTTGTTCCCCACCTTTCATTCCCTATCAGAAATTTCCCTCTCTATTACCTTTCCACCCCTTCCACAGTCACAGTTGCCCTGATTTTCCCGATTGTCCCACTATTCCACTGATTCTCAGTGTCCTACTATTCCACTCTCTAGAGCTAAGAAGTGAATAGCAGGTTCTGTGGTAGATTTACTTTACTGAGAATTCTCCTACTGGTTTCCATATGGTTTCATCAGTTTTCAATCCAGTCAGCAGTGAATGAGAATCCCTTCCTCTTATCTTCGCCAGCAGGAAGTCTTAAAAAGCCATATGGAAATACATTATTTAATATGCACTATAAAGGTTGTCCCTTTGAGTAATCCAAGACTTTAAAATAATTTAGGCTCTTAGTAAAGTCTTAGTGTGGCTCTAAGAGCTTAAGGTTAAAAAAAAAGCCTATTGGTTAATATACGACACATTTGGACACAGAATTTGAAAAATTGAGTTGGAACTGACCTGGAAGCCTCCTTCCTCTCTGAGGACTTCTCACAGAAAGCTCCATGCAAGCTGGGCAGGGAGAAAATAAATCCAGCATCCCACCCAGCCTAAGAATCACAATGATGATCACTCCATAACATATCACTAACAGTGCAAGAGACATGTTTTTGTCTTGGGAGAAATCCACAGTTGTCTAAATGAATTAAAGTCCCACTGAATAGTCAGAATTTATTCCTGTACTATAAACTTAGTGAAATACCTATGACTGGAGAGGTCATAAACCTCAAAACAATGTGTGGACTATCGCCACTTTCCTAAATTAATATCATTTTTTACTATGTCCTAAATATTTACTGTTACTGTTACTGATACATGTCACTCTCCCACTCATCAAAGTAGCATCTTTTTGCAGAAGATGGAGATTATTACAAAGTTCTTCCATTTAAAATGCACAGATTAAGTGACCCTGGGGAGCTCAGACCCAATTGATACATCTACAACACAAATTCTACACATAAGGCTCAGGAAACATGGTGAAAGTGGGGAACAGAAAGATTGTTAGAGCCAGTGGACCAGGAAAACCATCACTAGATAGTATGCTCCGAACAAGACAGGCAAGCTGAGCCACAAACTAGCTGCAAAATAAGACCTTCCTAATGACAACACAGTGGACATAGCAATGTGACCTCAGGAAATTTCACAAGAACTAATCTCTGGAGAGCTGCAGTAAGGTTATGGTTCCAGTTTGACTATTATGCAAAATCAAATCTGCAACATTGAAAGTGAACATTTAATTGTATGTGCAGGTATGTAAATTAAATTTAAAATTTTAATAATTTTGCTAAATTGGGAAATATATTATTTCCTATGTCCATGAATTCATGGACTATTTTTTCACTATTTTAAGCATGAAAAGACACAAACATACATTGACATATACTCTAGGGGTTGCTTTATCATTAAGCTCAAACAGAAAACAATACATTAATAAACTCAGCAAGGTGCCACATGTTATCATATTCTAGGACTCAGATATCTTGGAGGGGGTATAATGACAATTTATGTAATCATAATGGAAATAGAGAGGATTTATTTTGATTGGAAAGGTAGAGAAAATGAGTTTACAAAAGATATTTTAAAACATTTTAGATGGAAATCAATTAAGTATAGGTATTATAGTACTATAGGTTTTAGAAAATCACTAGAGTTTCAGAAAACATTCATACACTGAAATGTGCCCTGGGCACATTTTTCTTAGAATAGCAAGAACAGCATCAATAAAACATAACGAAGCCTTTTTCAATCTCTGACTCAGATCCATGGTGAATGTTGTTCTCTGCCTTTACAGTTATACTTGGCAAGAGAAATCAATCTGCTAGCAAATTTCACCAATTGTTTAAAGTGCCACTAAATTTATAATCTCTCCCTAAGTATTTATTAAATATTACAACATTAATGAATTACAACAGAGTAAAGCAATTTACCTAAAGATAATGCAATATACTAAAATTATCAAATTTATGATTTACAGTAGTTATACCATATTTCCTTTCTATTGATTCATTAATCATAGAATCTGAAATTAATTGCACACATGTTAAACATTGTATGCCTAATTATACACATTATCTCTAAGCTTTAAAAATTATAGTTTCATTTCTTATTCAATCACCATTTTGCTTCAGGTTAGATATGTGAATAAAGTTTTTGAGTTTTGACTTTTTACAACACCTGAGCTTTAGCTCCCTCTCCCTCTCTCGGTCTGACCTCCTCCCTCTCCAGTTTATGTGCCCCCGTTTTCCTTTGATAATATGTGTCTTCTATTACCCCATTTTGATTTCCTTCTTTGACTTTGCTCACAGTAATGACTAAAAAGCTAACGACTCCATTACATAATCTTGCACCAAGGAGCAACTGGATGGAAATGCTTGACCATATAGGACTTAACATTTATCACAGAATATATGAAATCTCATGATGGAATTATGGGGGATAGAGAAGGTGTCTAAAATTGATTAAGATGTATTATATGAAATTTACAAAAACAAAAAAAACATTAAATATCAAAAATGTTCTCACAGTTACTGAAGTGTCAGTTCATGAATCTGAATTACTCAGTATAGAGGCCACATTTCTGTGTGGGGGATGTGTGATTACATAGAATGTTCATGATTGTGAGAGTGTGCAATAATAAGTTTGCATATGGTGATATCAGAGGCAGAGATTAGGCGCCTTCTCTCAGACTCCAACTTGTTGCATTGATGTAAGGTTAGCACTGATCCAGAAGTTCGCAAATTCTGCTAAGCTGTTCTTGGTGTTGGTCGGTTGGTTGGCTGGTGTTTTTGTTTCTCTGACTGTCTTGAGACAGGTTCTCTGTGTATTCACAGGTGGCCTGGAAATTATTCTGTAAATCAGACTGGCCTTCTTCTCTCTGAGATCTGCCCCCTACTGCATCCTGAGTGCAGGTATTAAAGGCATGAACCACTATGCCCAGCTTCATGCCAAGCTTTTTTATATGAGAGATGGAGATTCATGTCTTTATGCTAGAAAAGTATAGATTATTATGGGCAAGCCATCTCTTTGGGAGTAACAATTTTTATTTAAACATTTAAAATTAATTATATTAATATAATTATATTCATAGTGAATTTGAAGATAATCAATTCATTTAAATTTATTTTACTGTTATTTCTTTATCTCTTGTCATATCAGAAGTTATTTATTCTAATATTTCACAAAAGGAAACAATTTTTAAATACAGCATTCAAAGACATTCATCATATTTCAGTAAATTCAATATGTTCATACATTTACTACATAATAGTGACCTATACGTTCCCCGGGTTCTATTTTTCATATTTTGTCTTAAGTACTTCTCTGAACTGTCACATATAATCATAACAGCTTTCTCCAAGAGAGCAGTCATCACTGAATAGAAGGGACCTTAGTAGGACTGAATTACTAAGGTTTATTCTTGCTGCTAGAAGGGGTGAGTCTGCTTTCACTATCAGAGTTTTCATTCTCCCAGTGTTGATTACTTCAAATTTCTTCCTAACCACATATCTACACTCTGGATTTAATTTCAATCACTGTCTATCCAACAATAGAATGGAATATGGTTAATGAGACATTGTTTCTATAACATAAAAATGTGCCCTGCACAGGAGACTCAGTAAGATCGTTGAAAGCTTTATCCTAAGGCTACATAAACAGCATGATCACTACAAATATTTCTATTCTTATATTGCAATAAATGAGTAGAATTAAATCATATTTTTCTTAGAATATCATTCAGTATAACCAAAGAAAAAGCAAAATTCTTAAAACTAAGGAAAATTTACAGAAAGTAGTTGAGTAGTTTGAGTTAAGCAATGGTGTTGATGTGGTGCTGTGGTACAAAAAGGCACACCACTTATGGTTTATTTTTAACTAAAATATTTAGGGAGTGTATTATATATTTGGGTGGGGGCACAGGCATATGGGGTGTGCATGAATATGGAAGTCATGGACAAACCCTGAGTATTCTTCAGGGACTGTTAAATTACATACTTTTAAAGATCTATTTTCTTACTGACTTGGAGCTCCTCCAGTAGGTCATGCTGCCTGGTCCACGATAGCCAGGGATCTGCGTCTGACTCCTCAGCTATGCATTTATAAGTCTGCTAGACCATACCAACCATTTTTTTCTCTTTCTCATGAGTTTCGAATTTCTGTCCTGTGTCTTGCCCAGCAAGACTTTTCACGACTATCCCCATAGGAGAAAGGGTATTTTCTTATAGGAAAAATGTATTGGTTATTCTCAAACTCTTCTCAAGCAAGAAACAGTTTTCTCATTTGTCAAGTACTTAAAAATGACTGTGAAATGAGTACTTGGATATTACTGTCTCTGATGATATGTGTAATATTCAATTCTTGACAAAGTAGAATGCATCTGTTTTTCCAACATACTGTATCAACCTCTTATACAGTAATCTGAAGTAGTCAGCTGAAGACTTGTAGTTCCTCTTACAGAAAAATATGAAACAGAAGCAGAAAATTGTATTGAGAAATGGAGCATACCTTCTAATCAGGTGTTCCTACATGGGACACATACTCCTTTCAAATTTTTTAAATTATCAAATAGAGATGTACTCAAATTAATAAGAGGAAAAGAAGAATCTCCATTTTAAACAATTTCCCAACTAAAACAATTAAAATATTTATGCCAAGATGAAGTTTTATTATTTCATATCTCATCCAACAATTGAATAAAAGTATGTTAACTTAGGAAGCTTATAGGGAAACGGGATATTCAAAGAAAAACAAATCTTAGTGACTGTTGCAAAACCAAGGCTGTTACACTAAAGTCTAGAGCAACTGACTAATCATTCTTCCTTCATCTTATTCATTTAATGAAGCAAAGTAAGCCTCCCTGAAAATAGACTCATCAAGCATTATATGAAGACACCAATCTTCAATTTAAAAGCTGTTGTAGGTGTCTTCCCACTTACTTGATTCTCAAAATTTTGTTAGAAGCTAGAATTTTTTAAGCTGAATAGCTAGGTTCTTGTCATGCAACATGTATTTAGATACACACAGTGTAATACAGTGTTCTAGATGCTTAGCAGCAATGGGGATCTGACATCTGTATTTCAGAGGAAAATGATGTGGCATGCCTTGCTAGAGAATAAGAAGTTGCAAAGTAGGGGAAAGAAATCAGAAAATAAGAGTGTATGTCACAAGAATACAATGTCAAATATCATGAATCATATCAGAGAGCTTGTGCTTTTCTCTGAGATAGGAGTTTGGTGGATTTTGAAAAACATTGCTGTATTTAGTTTAAACAATTCACTGGAGCCTTTCAGTATTCTCAGGGGAACCTAAGTTCACAGAAACACAGAGTGAGTCATTCCTAGAGGGTTTCTCCTCAAAAAGCTGTAGAAAAACATAACATTCAGCAGAGAAATATCTGTGAATGGGGCTCAAGGTTTGTTCCTCTAAAACAATTACCTAGGAATTATATTTCACATAGATATGTAAGAAGCAATATATGTATGATTAAATATTTTATAGGTTAATGTATTTTTATTTGGGGGTGTGGAATGTGTTTCTTACTGGGACTTACTCAGAGCAAAAACGACCTATATTAATTAGTAAAAGCCAATTAATTGTGAAGAATCCAATAGAAAGAGTAAAATATTTATCATTTGTGATTAAAGAATATATCATGTATTTTGGTTTCCTGTTAAAAGAACAGAACTTTGTTTCAGAATAGAGCAATGTAAACTCCCAAGTGGTTAACAGAGCTGCAATTCTTTTCAGTTTTTCACACCAAATATGCAGCAGAGTGACAGCACTGGAGCCACTTAGACACTTCAATAGATTAAATCTTGTATGTGTCATGTCTATACTCCTGTTGAAAATAAAATACTTGAACATCAATTTTCCTTTCTGTTCCTGTTATCTCTCCCTTCATTAACAAGATAAGGGGATATTTTTTTGTTTCTTAGTCAGGACTTCTTTTCCACTGGGTTTCAGAAAGCAATTTTCAAGACACTTTATACAGGAGGTGGGGATCAGTAGTAGTTTCCAAATGCAGCTGTCGATAAGAGAATGGAAACCGAACTTCACATATCACCTAGCTGCCAAGACTAAAATCAGCCAGTCATTAAGACAATATGAGATCTTCTCAATCTATACTCATTTTCAGAACAGTGTAATCATTTTCAGAACAGTGTAAGCTCCCTGGCTTAACACATAAAACACCCCGTCAGTGATATATGTATGCCTTTGAACTTAATTTTGCCAAATCTATATCCTCTCCTATTATCTGATAAGTCCAAAATATATGTCATAGACTTTCTCCATTCAACAAGATTCTTTCATAAGTAGAATGCTTTATACAAATATATTTATTTCATAATGTTTATTCCTTAGCTCAGATACGTTACTGTAGAAAGAAAAAGTACTTCCATTAATAATTAGATAAACCTAAAGTAAGGACTACAAATTTATCTCAGTATGCTCCATTCATTCTAATATCGAAAACTGATAGAAAATATATGGGGGCTATTTTTTAATATAATCCTAAAAACACAAAACACATTGAAGGCCCTTATTTGCACAAGTTCTGAACAGTGATTATATAAACATTTTTCTGTCTTGGGTTAAGTATGGAAGACAATGCCCAAATTATCTGCTAGGGTAGAGCGTAGGGCAGTACATGGAAATGTTAAACATATATGAAATTTGTTTCATCATTTTCAAATTTATTTTAAAATATTTTTACATTTTTATCCATTTAGTTATTTATTTATTCCTCCTTCATGATGAGCGGTGTGTGTGTGTGTGTGTGTGTGTGTGTGTGTGTGTGTGTGTGTGTGGTGTCTGTGTATCTATGTGCTGGCACATAGGCCATACATAGCACACCTACAGAGGTCATGCTCAGTGAACACCTTGGAAAGAGAGGTGAAAAGATTTCAGAGACTGAGGGCAAGGAATACTGTTGGAGTACTGTTGGGAAATAGTGTCTTCTAGAATTGAAAGTGTTAACCCATGAAGTCACGACAGTGTTCTCTGCCTGCAAAGATCAAGCCATGGTGGTCAGCCTTGGAGACAATCCTCTTAAAGCTAATGAGCCATTTCCCTAGCTTCCTTTAAAAATGTTTTTTTTTTGTATTCTGTATGTTATTAATATAAATGTACATGTGTACAACTTTTCATTAAAATATGGATGCTGTGGAGCATATTTGATATCTTTTCAGCAATCAGCATTGGAGTCAGTTAGACCTGGAAACTTCAGTCCTGTGATCTATCCAAATAGAAGTTTTCTTTGACTCGAGTTTCCCCTTTTCCAGAAATATCAAAACAAAAAATGATCAAAATATTTATCGAGGTGGAAGAACTGTCTTTGAACCTAGGATCATGACACAGATTTCACTGTATAAAATGTTTATTTTCTGTAAGGCCATGATACCATTGAAGATAAAAATATGCTTTTATGTATTTGAATTTCCTCTAAAATAGCTTAATTGTTGCAACATTAATATTATGGTTATTATATTATGAAGAGTACTAGAAATCTCTTGTTCGGTAAGAAAGCAAAGAAATTTTAACTTAGGATAACATTTTTAGTTTTGTTTTCCTAATCTTTGAATTCATTTCCCCCTGGCTTTTCATACTATGTTGACAGAAATTACAGCATCCATTCATGCATGCATGTATGTGTGTGAGGCATGCGCCACTTTCACTCATAAATTAGTCTAAGACTTGTGCAGTTTTAAATTTCTAAAAGAATTAAGCTAAGTATTTATGGAAGCTGCAGTGAGAATATTTCCATATGAAAGGCATTTAAAACTAGGTTCTACAAAGTTTCTGATATCATGGGATTTATAGAAACATGGAAAAGCACTGAAGGTTTAGGCAATCAAGTCTTTTTATTAAAATGTCAGGGAATTCTACCTTAATCATTTTTTGTGTAAAGTGTTTATTTTGCTTTGTAGGTAAAGAACAAATATCAGTATTTAATGTATCACTTATGTCCTTCAGAGAACCTTTAGATGCTGTATAATTTATTGCTTGAATGATTCCAAAATGGGAATTACAAGTATTTGAAGATGGATTTGATTTAAAATTCAGAATATTAGGCTTACTCTTTTAATCCAAAATGGAAGAAATATTTTTTTTACATGCCAATAGGAATAGTGGCTATTTCCAAGAACCAAAACTGTCCAAATGGCAGATAATGAGTGAATGCAGAGTGCCCATCCGAATGGAGTATCTATACCACAACTCCCACACTCAAGACTCCTGGAAGAGGAGGCAAAAAGATTTAAGAGCTTTTGGACCAGGAAGACTGCTACAAAATATTGTTTTCTGGACATGAGAGGGATGTTCCTCCCGTGAACTCCAAAGAATATGGTTGGATGAAGAAGACCGCACAAGACCAAAGCTGACCAAATGTCAAAACAGTTTAGGGGTAAGCACATAGGGTCACATTCCTTATTGAAGAGCTACAGGCTGTCAACAGCTGCTGGAAGAGGAGAATCGGTTTTCTTCAAAGAAGAACTTTCTTATAGGCTTCCTATTAGCAAGTGGCCAGTCTTAAATCCCTATACAGATGGGCAATAATTATTGGACTCAGTATATTATATACACATGAATATATGTGTGCATAACAATAAGAATGACATAAAATCGTGACTTTGAGAGAAGAATGTGTGTGTTATGGGAGGAATTGGGGGAGATTCCCTAGATATGATATAATTACAAGGAATTTGTTTATGAATTTCTAAAATCAATTCTCAATAAATATATGTGCTCTGCAAAAATCAGTGCATTACATTTAAATTCTTATGTAAGAGAGAAATTCAAGTTTATAAAAAAGGTCATAGGACAATTTCAATTTTTTTATAATTGGCATGTGAGCGCCTACCCCCGCCCCCACTGAAGCTAATATGGTTGAAAACTTGTTCCTCAGATGATGATGCTGTTTTGAAAAGTTGTGAAACCTTAAAATCTATAGGACTGTGGTTTAGATAGAAATGAGTCACATAGGCTGGGCCTTGAAGGTGGTATCTACCTCTCATTCTGAACAAATCTCTATACATACTTTGTGCCATGATGACATGACCAGTTTCCACTAACACCTGGTAACATAGACCAAGCCTCTTCAGCCATCATGTCTTCTCTGACATGATGAAATTTGACCTCTAATCTGTGAGCCAAAGTTGTTTCTGTTAAGTATTTTCTCAGTGAAAAGAAAAGCAAATAGTATAAGGTAGTTCCTTCTATTCTTTGTGGATATATGACAGCGTTTGATATCTACCTGCCCATGTGTCATGTCAAGATGGAATCGAGAATGTGCTCTCCTCATAGTGTTTTCATCTAGGAGATATAATCTGAGTGCTTAATGAGTAATACAAAGAAAAATTCATGATATTGGAAAAATCATGATACTGGTACTTTCAAATTCCATAAATTATTCACACTTCATGGTAGCTATTGGGAACATGGGCACTTTAAAGAGACTGTAAGTTTCCACTTGGCTTTGACACCTCTCTTCTCACAACATATTACTCATCTCAGAATTAGTAATGATGTTAAGGCACATCATGATAGCACAGATTTCTAGAAAGTCACAAACTAATTTCATCATATGACAAGTCCAAATTTGATCAAGAAAGTGTAGATAATTAATTACATGAATGTAAAATACAACAGTAATTTCATGTTAGTGGGGAAGTACTAACTTGCTATAATTATGTGTATCTAAAATATGTATTTCATAGATATATTGGAACTATTATTAGATTGCATTAAAATACAGCTTGTAATCTCAGCTGATGTATAGGAATATTATCTAGTTTCATAATATTCATAACTAATGCTTCTAAGGATACCTGTCCCTCTTCCCAACATATTATAATTCTTCAAACAGCTTGGTTACTGGCTCCTCTTACAGGTTTACATATACTTTCAGTCCCCTATCCTTTTGGAATTTTCTTGCTACATTTTGTGTGTGAGTGCAAATGCAAATGCATGTGTATGTATGTGTGTGTTTGTGTGTATTCGTGTTTGTATGTGTTTGAATGCATGTGTATCTACCTAAGTGCCATATACATGTATTTACATTAAGTATGGAAGCCACAGATTGACATTGGGTGTCTCCCTCAGTCCCTATTCACCTTATGTATTGACGGGATCTCACTTGGCAGAGGGTCTCATTTTGCAAAGAGCTCACCATTTTACCTGGTCTGCCTAGGCATTTTGCTCTGGTGATTTCCTATCTCTACTTCCCACATGTTGTGATCACATGTAGGCCACCATGCCCACCGGTTTGTACACGACTTCTGGTGATCCAAACTCAGCTCCTCCTGATTGGTCATCAATCACTCTGCCACCCAACCATCTTCTGAGCCCTTGATTTCTTTCTTAAAAGAACACATAAACAAACGGGAATGTAAAAAAGCAATTCAAATAGAAGATATTGCTCAAAAACAGTTTAGATGCGAAAGGTCCCAAGTGGTCTTCATTATTCACAAATTCATAGAAATTTAAGCAAAAGTGAAATACACACATCTCTATCAGTCTCTTAGGAAGATTCCTTGTTCTAAGTCACTAAATTTGTACAAAGCAAGGAAGAAAATGATAAAAAAAGTTCAATTTTCTCCATGGGCTTTTACCATATTTAGTAAAATGTTTTAGTCCAGTGAATACTATTCCTATTTAGTCAAATTATGATAAAGTATGAGAGAAATGCAACATGGGCCTTGAGTGATTTTTAAGGATTCCTGCTGAAGATATGAGGACCATTGATAGCTTCCTGACAAGTTGACTTAGATGCTGCTAGTATGTCTAATATATATTAATATATATATATATATATATATATATATATATATATATATATTAGTTCGAAGTTATGGCCACAAACTTGAAAGGAACCAGGGAAAGGACATCAGTGTAGCTGGAGAGGAAGTTCAGAGAGAGTGGTTTGACATGCTTTCTTCTGTTCTATGAAAAATGGAAATTTGTGGAAGTTTTGGCAATGGAGGAACAAGAATCGATTTGTGTTTTAAAATAATCTGCGTGACTTTGGCTGTGGGGAAGTATGTTAGAAGACTATGGAGTAATTCAGGGTAGAAATGATACTTTCTTAGTCTCGGTTTTCCAACAAGTGTCATCAACCAGGCAATATTTCCTGCAAAGATTTTCTTTTGTATAAAAGAAAATAATCTCCTAAATAATCATAAAAATTAGAGTATCACTAGAGAAGACATTAGCTCACACATGTCAAAAATAAGAAAGCAGAAGTTCTGTAATGAACTGCCCATATTTTGTTTCATTGTCATACATTTTCTATCACAGAGGATAGAAATCCCTAGGGAAATGAAAGACAAAATGCAATTATAATAGATCTCCTATCTTTGAGTTTTATTTACTTCATATTAAGTACAAATATTCCAAGCCATGGACAAGAGCTATGATATATAGTTATTGAAAACATCTCCCTAATCTTTCACTGATTCTTAAAATAACATTCATCACTGTGGCAGAACTTTTACTAGAAGTCTATTATCTCTTGCTCTTTGTTTTCTTGGTTACCATAATCACTTTCAGTCCCACATTAACCTTCAACGTTCATATTTCTACCTATGTAAACATTAATGCAAATTCAAATTTATCTGAAAAGAAAGAACACTTACTTTCATTGTAATTTAGCTCAATTTAGATTTTGAGATGAACACTGAGCATTAGGATGAAAGGGCTTTTACAAAGCATTAGGCATTGAAACCATGCTTCTGTCTTGTTTATTTGCTTCTTTGAACACGACTGCTACTGTTGACGGGTTTTCAAACTATGTTTCACAGCACACAGTTAACAGAGCTTAACTCTGTTAGGTTGGCATGATTAAAGAGTCAAAATGAAGACTCCATTTCTATTTATAAAGCTTTTTTGTTTGTGGAAATGAAAACAAGGAGCTAAAGTGTTTTCACTGAACACTGAGAGGTAAGATATAAGAGAGTTCTTAAAGTAAGGCAGCGCTGTTAAGCTAACAGAGAACTTGCCAAAATTATATTCTAATCATCAATTCTCTATGTATGAAAGACTAAGAATTTGGATTACAATGACCTAAATCTCTGTGATTTAAGAGTGGGAGAACTGCTTTTCCTAGATCGTAAAGAATTATGGACGAAGGCATTCAAATATTACATGACTTCTGCGTGATCTTGCCTTCTGTTGACTATGAAGTACGGTGACCCAATGTTCAGATACTCCTTTAATCACAGCAGGTTTTTATTTTCATACACAGAAGAAATGAAATAGGTGTTCCTTTAATCTATTAACAGTGAATACAATTTGGCTTTAATCAGACTAATAAACCTCCAGAAAAATATAAAAACCATGAGTGTATACCTGTGTACATACTCATGCACATGGGCACATATACACATGAAGCTGTTCAAACGAATGTCTTAAAGATTTCCTAATATACTGCCTTGCTTGCTAATATTCTGTTTCATAAGATTTGTGAAGATAATTGTTTTACTTAAGTATTGCCAGAAGGAAGAAATCAAAAATGGGATGCAGGATCTTGCATTTGGGAAAATACAGAGCTTGCTTTCATCTCTTTATTTAGCCTCTCTAACATATGCATCTTAGTTAAAAATATTTATTGTTGGGAATAGAGAGATAGCTTAGAGATTAGGAGTACTGGCTGCTCTTGCAGAGGACCTGGGTTTGATTCCCAGCAAGCTCATGGCAGCTAACAACTGATTGTAACTCCAGTTCTAGGGGACTCCAACACCCTCTTCTCACCTCCAATGTTATTGTATGACACAGACACAGATGCACTTACATACATGAAAGTAATACATTCAAACACATAAATATAAAATAAAATTGAAATTATAAATAAAAATATGAATTACCTAATAAACTAGAAACTTCTGTTTGTTATATGGCATGCTATAATTAAAACTTTTCCAATGAACCAGAATTAAACCCAGGGTTCTTCACACTCACAATGAAAAAGCATAAATATTTAAAATAAGGAATATATTTAAACTCAAAATTCATAACTGATGTCCCAGATGTGGTGGCACATGTCTTTAATGCCAGCACATGGGAGGCAGAGGCAGGTGAATCTCTATAAGACAGAGGCAAGACTGGTCAGTATGTATGTATGTGTGTGTGTATATATATATATATATATATATATATATATATATATATATGTTGAGCTATAGGGAGACCCTGTATTGAAAAAAAATACACAAAATGAAGCATGCATCACTGATATCACTGATGTGATAATCATACATGATTTCTGCAAACCTTATTTACCATTAAGAAAAAAAGAGCAATACTCTTGTCCAGCTTGCGAAAAAAAATTATAAATATGTTATTGCCACCACTGTGATGCATTATGAACATAACAGAATTGTAGCAACAAATATTCAGGACTAATCTCATACCATCAAGGTTTTCTCATTTATTCTGAGAATTCAGAGAGAGTAACAGTATGTTTTAATGTAAAAATATAGTTTTATTATCATAATTAATTTAACTTACATACCACTTTGCTCACTGCATTTCAGCATATCATGAGATCCATATTTAATATAAAAGACATTTTAATGTAGTGGGCTCACAAATAAAAATATCACAGAGCTAAAATAATGTTGCCACTTTAATATTTGCCCAGTTCTAAACTCTACATAGTTCAACAAACTTCTATACACTTAGAATAGAATCCTGAAGGCATGGAGCTATACTTAGGATTTTACAGTTTGATTATCAACTACAGTTTTATGCAGTTACCAATCACACACAAAAAAACATAATAGAGGTAGCTCAAGAGAAATCTTTATATCCTCTTTCATTATTTGTGTTATTTACCTGTATTGTGCTCTTCCTTAACACCTAACTCTACATTCTTGTTCTGTTTCTGAATCTTATACTATAACCACACAGGCAATTTATATACATATATACATATATATATATATATATATATTTATCTATGTGTGTATATTTACATATATTTATATATACTTCACTCATATTATACTTGTTCATATATGCACACACATATATGTATATGTCTGTATGCATATATATGCACTGTCAAGACATGAACATCTGTGATATAGTGGCATCAATGTCCTAGCAGTGACCAAACACTTTCTAATTGGACTTGAAGTCCACTACACAAGATGAAACCCATAACTGGCACCATTTCTGGAGCCAAGAAATTGTGACTACATAGTCCATTGATACTGAGGCATTACCTATATGAATTATTCCTCTAAATAGACATAGCATTAAACTGACACCTAACGACTTCACTACTCTAATATGCCTCCCAACAATCATGAGAAGCATCCTTTTATAGCAGATTGCGAGCAATCCAGAGACCCACAGCCACTCTACAATGAGAAAATAAACTATAGATTACTGAGCTCTAAACAAGACCTCTTGATTACATCCTTCACTTAAGACTCAGAGAACATTCAGAAGGATTTTAAGAGTTAGAACTGGAAGAGTACAACAATCTCATGTTTTATGGGCACAACATATCAGCTATACATATGAACTGACAGTGGTTTTGACAGCCTGAGGACGGCCTGCATAAGCTCAAGACAGATAAAATCCAACAAGGAGGGAGGAGGTGGCCAGGAAGTTCTTTCCCAACCTGAGTTAAAGTTGGCAACTTGTAGGTCCAAGAAAGGGAGAGTCAGGGTTCTTTAAGTGTGTGGCTTCTGGCTGATTGAACATACTCCAGTCAATGGACCAACACCTACGAGTATATGGGCAACACAAACTGAACTTGGTGACCTTCAAAAATAACTTTTAACAATAACAAGGAATAGTGCCAGAAAGGAGAAATCTTTCTTTGAATTGATGGCCAGGGTGGTTCAAGGGACTCCCAAAATTACTCAGGTTGTTGCCACAGCAGTTATTTGCCTCCCAGAACTTGAATGTAAGACCCCATTGCTGAAGACACAATGTACTTCTGACACAGTATTTGGAAAAATGGAGCTAAAATTGATCAAAAAGCCACTTCCCCTGAAGGCTAGTTCTCATAGTTCTGGAGAACAGTATGCAAGCAGGCAAGGGGGAACATCAATTGATAACCCAACACCAGCTTCTTGATCAAAAAACTACATCAATGACCAGCACAGCATCTGATACTGGTGCATTAATGGTATTTTTATCTTTGGGCCAATCAAAAGCTACCTAATGGGTCTTAGAGACCACTCACCGGGAGGAAACCCATGTGTGGTACTGTAATCACAACCAAATGCATATGACTGAAGAGGTCATAGATCTTAGAGAAATTTCTAATACTGTCACATCCCTAGGTTAATGAAACTTACTCCTACTAAGTATACAAATATGTATCCTTTTATTTACAGTCAAGTATCCCAGTCACCACTCATCAAAGAAGCTTTTATTACACCAGACAGAGACTACTACGGAGTACCAGAACTGATCACAGGCGTTGTCCCTGAATTGCCCATGCCTATGCAGCACATCTACAATGCAATCTCTACCACCCAAGACTCATGCAACATGGAACAAGAGGTAAAGAGGACACTGATGAATCTCTCAACTCTCATGAATGAAGCTCCCTCATGCAATATAGGGCCAGTAACTCAAAGTCACAAATGGCCAAAGAATGGAGATTAGGAATCTGCACAATGTGGGTCCCTTGACAGGACTTCTCTATTAAGTTTCCCTCAACCAGAGCTCAGGGACCATTGCAGAAGAAAGGTTGGAAAGATTGTAAGAGCCAGTGAAGAGTTGCATGACTATATGGAAATAGAATCCTACAAAACTTAGCATAGAACTGGGTCAGTAGATAACAGACCCCAATTTCTGCTGAAGGAATATTGGCCACTGATTACTGTTAGGTAAGGATGAGCTAATCTTAAAATGAAGGTCTCTCCATAGGCTGACTAGACCTCAGCGACTGAACCTGTGCTGAGGAACATTTGCAGACTCTAATGTTTTGATAGAGTTTAACACTGATGAAAGAGCGAATGAATCCCAGTTATGGGGCTCAGGGAGGAAGTGCTGATGGGGAAGGGGTATAAACATGATTAAGATTGATTGAGATATTCTTTATGAAATACACAATGATTCAATAAAAATACTTCAAATATGCTTTATTTCCTGGAGGCAAAAATTCTAAGCAAGAAAATATAACTATTTTAAAGGCACAGTTTGACGCGTTTGAAAAGTGTGTCTGTCTATATACTCATGACAGCTGAAAGTGTTTCTACCACTTCAGATATCTTCTTTGCTCCCCTTCCTTCTCAATCCCAGTCTTGTCCAACCTCTGATTTATTTTCTATCACTATGGATTAACCTTGTCAATGATTAATAGTAATAAAATCATGCAATACTTTCTCTTAAAAAAATAAATACTGAAAGAGAGATTATGAAGTTAATTGTATGGGGGGTGCTGGTGGATCTTGGAGAGGATGGGATTGTGGATGTTGGATATTATCAAAATATAGTATATGAAATATTGCTAAGGGGCTGGAGAGATGGCTCAATGATTAACAGCATGGACTGATCTTACAGAAGATCTAGATTTGAATCCCAGCACTAACATAGTAGCTAACAACGGTCTGTAGCCCAATTCCAGGGGATCAAACACCTTCTTCTGACCTCCACAGTCATTGTACAACATGGGTGCACATACATACATGCGGGCATAGCTTTCACATAAAATAAAAATAAATACATAGAATTTACAAAACTGCAATTTGTGAAATAATTATTGTTTATAAACAAAAATTGCTATGTATTTAGCAATATTCTAAATAAAATCACTTATTTCATTACCTGATTATATCATTTATAATATAGTATGCATTAATATAAACTAGGATCAACTAAAACCAAGTAGAAATGCCTATAGGAACTTAATAAATAAATTACAAATGTGATTTTCTGTAAAGAGTTTAATCAATCAATTTTTTCATTGTTGTCCTTTCTAATGGGTTTATATACTTTCTAGTTTAAAATCCAAACAAGATCAAAACGTCAACCTTGCCTTCCCACTGCTTGGAGTCAAAATTTGAAATCCTGTCATTTGTTCTGTCTTTAAACTCCTGAAGCTCATATTTTGTACTTGCTGTCTTCATGCCCCATTTACCATTATTATTAGTTTGCAATCCACATTTCATTTTTCGCTTTATTTGAAAAAATTCCAAGCAACTCACAAAATAATATAGTTTTAAGAGCAGAGGGAGATTCTGCAGCCAGAATGCTAAGTGTAAGTCCCATCCTTGAAATGTGCTGGTTATGTGAACTTTGGATCTTTACATTAGTCTCTTATCCCCATTGTGAAAAGAGTGCAAAGCTGATATGAGCTATATACCTACACATTTGCATACATATGAGTTAAAAACACACATATATGTAAAAGCAATCTGACTAACAGTAATGGATGGTTGTGTAGGCTGTGTACAAGGATGTCAGTAGCCGTACCATTAACTGTTTCAATCTCAGTATTTACAGCCCACCTTGAGAAATGCTTCTTTTTTGTTTGTTTCAGTGCATATACTTTATTGAATTATTATGCAGTTCATACAAAACATCTTAGTCATCTTTATGCCCTTTCTTCCATCCACACCTCCTATAAAACCCACAGTATTTCACGCACTCTGTCACCTTTCTTGAAACACACCTCAAATATTGTAGTTCACTTGAGTGACTTATTTACCTACTCCTGTTCATTCTGCTGTCATTTGGGCTATTATTTTTCTATTTAAATATCAGTTACTACCAATTTGTTATCACCCTTAAGATGACCTCTCTAATTTCTATGCTTTAAATAAATTCCTGATTCAAAGCTTGATATATATCCTATGATAACCAAATATCCCAACTATTTGTAAATCTTTGCAAGTTCAACTCTTAATGAAGGTCAACAAACATCCTGTCATTCTCTCTTCCCTCCTTTCTCGGGTTCATTTTTTAAGTCTCCCCATTGCTTAATGTAATACATATGAAATTTGATTTTATAAAAAGCTTGCAAAGCTCATTACAACCATATGAGCCTTATTTGACTTTTGGATACTGTTATTATCATGTTCAAGTCTGTGTTTCACATTCTCTGTGTTTTATCTGTAATGTTTCCAAGTCCCAGGTGTTAGAGACTGGATTCCAGCTTGTCATTCTCTGGATATGTTATAGGACCGTGAGTTGTCCTAGAACTTTGGAAGCATGCCCTCCAAGGAGATAAAAGTACTCCAGGCCTTCTTATTTGAATCTTATTATTCATACCATGAAGTGGACAGACAGATTTCACAAACATTTTTCTATGATATGTTATCTTATCATAGGCCCCAGAAACAGAAATGATTGATTTGAATAAAAAACTCCTAAACCATTAGTAAAAAAGAAAGAAGGAGAGAAAAACAGAAAAGCAGCCAAGACTTTTGTACTTATGAGATTATTTATCTCAAGGATGTTTTACACTGATGAGTAGCTGACTAATACCTCTGCTCTCACATTTTAATAGAGACTACTTTAATACAGAAACTCTGGTGTAACAACTTCCTAGTATCAGGACCTTCATAAGTTGTACTCATCAATTACTGATCTAAACATTTTACTCTTGTTTTTATTGTTGTTGACAATTTTTATCACTATTTTTTGCAAGAATATAATATACTGATGTTTAGGCATTTGCGTAATGTTTCTAAGTCTTGAGGTAACAGTTTTCTTATTAATGTATTAGAATCTCAGTGAATTTCTGTTAAATAACTTAATGAATCATAGCTCCCAGTACAATGTCCTTAGAAGCAAATTTTCACTGGAATTTATTCTGACCCTTCTGACTAATCCTCTAGGAATTCATTTTTGGCATCTCTAAAATCTAGTGGCTGAGTAGACATAAATTAAATGCAATTCTTTTATATGATTATGAATGATTTTTCCTTTTAAAAATATTTAGTCCATTATATTAAATATTGTTTAATTCTGATTTGATAACAAGTTTAGGAATTTGCATACATAATACCATTAAGAGGAAAATGACAAAAAGATACACTGGAAAACTAATGATGCTGAGGAAAAGCTGTAGCTAGTTTTGAATTCTCATATTACATTTGAAGTGATGATCTGTTTATAAATAAATATTATATTATTATACCACTCATATATTTCCAATGCTGTTTTGTTTTTGTATTGTAAAGAGGCAAAATTTGCTATGCAATTTGCATATACTTGCATTGCATGAAGATCATAGTAGTAATTTGAGACAGTTCTGGCTCTGAATGGAAACACTGAAGTTTATTAATTTTGAATTAATTGGAAATTCCTTGGTTTTCTAATGAGATAAGGTACTCATTAAAGCTGGATACTTAATGTGGAAATTAAATGTATTTTAACCTTGGAGAAAACAAAAGAAAACAGAAGGAATAAGATGCAAGCAAAACACGACTGCAGAAGGAGAAACAGGATAAAAATGAAGAAGGACATACTGGATAGGATCCCATTAATTTATTTTTCTTTTCTAAAAATTTATTTATGATTCCGTAGTTCTGTGACATACTATGTCATCAGTAGTTGTTTTAGTCACTCAAATTATTGGTTATATTTTAGGTTTCAAAACCAAGATTTAATGACACCTTTTCCTTTAGAAATAATAAAGATTTTAGAAGGAAAAAAATGTTAGGAATCAGAAAGTTTCTATGGATTTAATGAAAGAAGAAAGACTCACTATATGCACTATTTATAGTGAAATGTTTCTATTAGTGATGTAAACCATAATGGTATTTTACTTTATCCTTTTTGTCTGAGATGTGTTGTTCTAAATCAACTAATACCTGTTTAGAATTTCATCATTTCTGCTGAGAAGTATATCATACAATAAATGTCTAGATGCATCCTTAAATTTCAAACAAATCCAGGTCAGAATACATTCCAAATAATTCATATGTCCCTGTTGACATCTTTATAAGAGAAGCATTTATAAACTTCAATTTCATACTTGACTTAGAAAAACAATTAAGGCTGTGCAAGATAAATATACATCTTTATGAAATTTTATATTACAATACACCTTTTTGTTCTTGTTACACTGTCTAGATAAATATTAACTCTATATTTTGGATTTTATTTATTTCATCATTTTTTTACTTACTTACTTTGGACAGGGTCTCCCTAGAGCCCAGTTGTCCTTGAATGTGGTATGTAACCTGATTTGTCTCGTTCTCACAGATATTTTCGTTTTTCTGCTTCCCAAGTGCTGGTATTAAAGGCATATAGCACCATGCTCTCAATGTTCTATGCTTTATATTTCTAAAATAAACAATTTAAATTAGAAATTTCAAAAGTTAAATACTCAGTATTATTCTTTCACTAAGATAAGTATGTGTGGGCACAACATGATCTTTTTTTTTTTAAATAAGTCATTCCTAAGGGAAAGTTATTCATTGAGATTTATGTGCAGATTATACAACAAATCTCATTTTCGTAGAAATGACATTTGAAGTGCTTACAAATTAAGTTAACCATAACTTTCATACAGGTATTAAAATGATAATACTGACTAACACGATCATATTTTATTTTCAACAAAATGTTACATGATTGTTCTGCTCATGTGATAAGTTTTCATTCAGGTTAGATAAATTCCATCATGGTGGACAAGTGTAAATTGTCGCTGTAAAGATGATGGTGCACCGCAACTTTCTGAGATTTCAGGGAAGCCTTTAATGTTAGTAAAATAACATAAAACTTCTGTTCAAATACTCTTCAAAACTACTGAATAATTTTACCTTAAAATGCAAAGTTGTTTATTAAAACCATTCAAGGCTGTGCAGCCATAGAAACTAGTTTTACTATTTTTCAAGTCTGTCTATAACTCTACTGACCATGAATATGCTCTTGCTGCCCTTCTTTTGTCTGATTTATTTTGTTTCATATGTCAGTACCTCGTAGAACAGTAGAGGATCACAGGGAAATTCTGATCTATCAGTGGGAGGAAAGAATCCTCAAGATTATCAAGTGCAAAAGAAAGCAATATAAGAATAAGATGCTACCTGTCCTCTCTCCAGCCCCGGCAAAGTCACTTTTCATTTTCCCTCTTCTCTTTTCTTTTTGTTGCATTAGCAATTCTTCAAACAAATGCAAATCCAAAACCATCCTCTTAAATTCCCTTGAGGATTATATACAATGTTGTGAGATTTCCCTAAAGTATCCTTTAATCATCAGATTGTTTGCATTTCTTTTAGGATTACTTTCCAATAATCAGGCTCTGGCTTGTTGAGAACCCTTGTCAGTGCTGTACATTTGTTGGATTGATGACCCAAACTGTCTGAATAAGTGTTCTTGCTTATTTGGGGAAAGTATTCTTTGCCCCTTCCTCCTGATCCTGATGTCATTTTCTATTTTATAGCCATTGCATTGACTTTATCCTGTCTTAAGATAAATTGTACTTATTGTATTAACCTGTGCAAGAGATGTCCAAATGAGACCTTTTAGCCAGATGAAATGCTTAATTATCCTGGTACTTGAAATGTTTTGTCATGTTTTGTCAACGTTCTACCATTTTAGAAGGGTCGTTTCTGATTAAATTATAAAAGATAACTTTTTAAAACAAGAAGTGGTCTGGGAGTTCCTACCAATGTATTTTACTTTCCCTTTATACCTTGAGAATTTAACTTTAAGCACATTTTTATTTCAACAATTAATTCAGTACCTCATTTCCATGACTAAAAATTCCTGCTGTGTATTGCTACAATCTGCCTAAGGTCGGCATTATCTTTCAAGACATGTTTGATTAGGATTTCAAACAATTCACATAAGCAAAGCAATATTTTGGCTTCTGAGTAATAATATACTTTAATTAAGAAAAACATTCATAGAATTCCCCATGTAACATTCCATGTGGAAAAAGACATGGATTCCTGCTTCCTGTTACAAAACTAGAACAATCTGGATATATATATAGATAGATAGATGATAGATAGATAGATAGATAGATAGATAGATAGATATGAAATATATCCAAAATATTGACAATTTAAAATAACTTATTTACCATACCTATTTTCCACAATAATAGATAAATAAAATTTAACTTTCCTAAATTCCCAGAAAGAATTATGCATTTCTTACTCTTCCTTAAATATATTTGTGCATACTTTCAGGAGAAAAATGCTTTGTTTTCAAAATATGTATGAGAATAACACAGGTGTGAAACTTCCTAATTGCATGACGTGGGAAGTGTCCTGAGCCTTGAAGCATCTACTCTTTTTCCTCATTTTGTACAAACAGAGCAGTGCCCAACATAAAAGTAACTAATAAATGTCAAGTATGTTAGTACTTCCTCGATTGTAAAATTAATTGATTTTTTAAACTAGAAGATTCCGAACAAGTCAGAGGAAAAATAATAATCATAATATTTCTTCAAAGAACACAGGAATTGACAAATGGAAGCTTGACAGAGTGATTGTAAATGTTGTTTTGGTTTTCATAGCAACACTTTGAAATTTCAAGTTTCATAAAGAAGCACATTATGGTAACGATCTGAAGAAAATAGAATGAGACTATTTGCAAGACATTTGTCCATGACTTCGATTCCTCTTGTTACACTGACTATCAAAACATTAAAAGTAAACCTTTATTTTAATGAACACAAAAATCTAGAGAAATTATATTTTGGTGCATCCAGGAGGACAGCACTGATGGAATAGATTAAAAACAACAACAACAACAGTTGCAATGATAGGACATGGCTGATCTTTCTTACATAGCCTTCATTTAATCTGAGATGAAAATAAATGCTTAAAGGTAATTAATTTGAATGGTAAAGGAAAAAGTACCAGGCCTTTGAAAGTAGTCAAGTATGAGGAAAATTAAGATATTTTCAGGCTGACTGCAGTCCTTGAAATAGTCTGTCTTAAATGATGTATTTGTTCATTGATATCTATCTTAGCTATATATACACACACACACACACACACACATATATATATATATATATATGTATATATAGTGCATAATTGCATTGTACTAATATTAAGTGAACCCTTGATTTCTGGGGCTAAGAATTATGTAAAACGCTTGCTTTCTGAGGAATATATCAAGATTTCTTTCCTACTTCACCCTCAACTTGAGTCTTTATTTAAAATCCATATGATACAATAGAATTTTTCTGAGGCTATATTATACATTTTAAATGTAAGTAATTCTAATATGTTTCAAGATAATGCAATTTGCAGCAAACAATGCTTTTATTAAGAGAACTTGTTTGCTTGGTCTTTGTACATTAAATTCAGGAAAGCATACAGGAAAGTCTACATACTTTTCAAAATGTTTTAAAAAACAATTCATGCCCAACCACCTGAGATAAATCCCAGAGACTTTATTATTTATAAATCAAGGATTAATTCCACTGGTTCTCCAGGCTTAGGAGTATCTCATGGAGAATCATATCCAATGAGACCAGGCTGGCTGTGTCATCCCATAGAGGAATGCAGTAGTAACAGTGAAAATGCAAGTTCAGTTCAGAGAAGCAGGACTGCATTCATTTTCATCAGTAACCACCCCACACACTAAATAATCCACACTTCCTTCACTAGTCAATTATTAAGACATCATTTATCACCTAATCACTACCTTGAGCTAATCAAATGTTCAAACTATTGCACTGGGGAATGCATTCCCAGATTCCCAGTGCATGATCTTCGAAAGAGGATATAAACCACAATACTTAGGTGTACTTAGGTGATCACATTCTCACTGATGAATGTTTTATATATATATATATATATATATATATATATAGAGAGAGAGAGAGAGAGAGAGAGAGAGAGAGAGAGAGAGAGATGTATGTATCTCCCATGTTGAGCACAGTCTTTTTTTCTAAATTTCCTGTTAATATTTTAACTTTAAACTATTTTAATTCTCCTAAAGTATGATATAGTAAGCAATTGCTGTTCTAAGCAGTTCTTTTTGTAATAATTTTAGGCACCAGATATAGTGAAGGAAATGCATATCATATATGCAAACATTCATTTTCAATATTTAAGTTGTCAATTTTTATTTACAATACCCTGAAAGCAAGATCTCTAAATCTTAATTCACTTACAACTTCATAATGTCAAGAGTAGCAAAAAATTCTGTAAGAATCAAGAGTATAAATTCTCTAGTCTGTCCGTTGAAAGATCTACCTTTCCTTTTTCACCAATCTCACATCAGATCATAGGACCATCTCTAGGAAGGCATGTTTATGTGAAGTCATGCCAAATATAGGGGCAGACTACCTACTGTGTGAATGATATAGTGAACTTTTCCTGCCTGCCGCCTTCTAATCCAGTGATTCTGGGTTCATGTACTTCTCTGTAATCTGCCTCTAGTCTCTCTCCTTTTCTTCTTCATATTTGTTTTCTAAACAAGTTTTCTCTGATGCTTTGGGCTGCCTAGGTATCTTGTATTTCTTTACTTTCTCTCTAAAGCTTCCTTCTTCCCTCCATCTGACTCCCATCTGCCATGTGTCTGACCTCCATCCTGGCTCTGAGCCTACACAACCTCAAGGCTTTCTTCCTTCTCCCCTCCTTTTTCCTCCTCAAGGCAGCTGCTGAGATTACTAGCTCACCTGCCCTGAGGATTTTTGTTGTAAATTGTTCTAAGGCTTTCCTTTGAATTCATTCTTAAATATTTTTCATGAATGAAATTAAGAAACCTTTTTTATCCCTTGTATCAATGACAGAAATTTCTATGGAAATGTTTACATGTCTAAACATATGGGAACTAGATCAACAAGTGTCATTTCTACCTGCTAATGAAAAAAAAAAAAAGATGGTAGCACTGTGCTCCATTAGGAATATTTGTTGTAAAAGGGCCAACATTTCTGTGGCTAAAGAATGTATTTTAAAATAAATTAGTTGTTTCCAAATAGTATGCTGATTTAAAAGAGAAAATCAAATGGGCTGTTACTCAACATATAAAACAGATAGGTTAATTTAAACTGGAGTGTGCATTTGTCAATAATGATTTTTTTTCTTAGGAGTCAGAAACAAATCATCTGTGTAGTAGGTACAATTTGCTTCAAGGGAAACAAAATCATGTAAGATAAAGTTTAGTGGAAGTCTCCACTGAAAATACCGTATTTTCTAGCACAATTGTCCAGTTATGTGAGTCAGTATAGGCTAAGCAGGCTCTTAAACACTGTTTATACTTCAGAAAGATACAAATTCAACCTGTTTCCTGAAAAATAGAAATTGCCTAAATCAAACAACCAAAGACACTGAACATTGTTGCATACATTGACTTCTACATTCTTTACCATTACACATCTCCATGTGTAAAAATGTATGAATTCTCTTAAAATCAGTTGCAGCTTCTTAAAAGTTCTATATCACAAGTAATTTAAAATTCTGAGCTTGTATTTCTTTTATCTTCATATGAGAAACATGATTCTACTAAAAAAAATGCGTCCTTGAATATTTGTATTATTTGAGATACAGTTACCCATATCTGTTACTTGGGGTAAATATTTAGGTCAATATGTTAAAATGCTTGAAAGTTATTAAGATACTGGAAGTTTCGAGTTTTTGGTTGACAATAATGAAACACTAAAAATAGATATAAAATATTTTCTTCTATCTAATGAGCACCCATATTAAATTGCTTTCTCTATTAAAATGGTCTTTAAGATACTTTCTTTTGTGGCACCTCTGAGCATCTCCTAGAGTTGAATCCTTTCATCCTCTTGACATAACATCTACATAAAGCAATAACTTCTATAGATATCTGTTTTCACCAGTGCATTATATTCCATTGGATGGAATATCTTTCTCTCACAATATTTATCTCTTACACACAATACAATATGCTTCAGCAGTCCCATTAATGGGACTCTGGAATGAGAGTAGATAAGTGATCAGAATAGAACAAATGTTTTTGTATATTTAATTTTATCTGCTTGGGCCAGGTTATGTTCCTATTCTCCCTACTGTCTTAGGCATCTTCAAATTGTTGTCGTTAAGGTCTCTCCATTTAAACTTCATCAATTAGTTAACTTATTTCAGTATTTAAATATGCCCAACATTTCTATCATAACAAAACTTCTCTTTCAACTTGAATGCATTATCAGCTGATGTTCAGCCTATCTCCTTCAATGTTGTTGTAATCAACTTTTTAGATAGCTAACCACACTTGATGTTTATCATCTTTTATGTCTCAAAACCTACGGTGTTCTACACAAAATATAGTTAATCGGAAGCTTGACATTTATTTTCCTGTGTATAGTAGCCATACAGCTCTGTTGTATGATCAAAAAGAAGCAGAGTCTTTGAGGCCTCTGCTCATATGAACTAACAGCAATGGTATCAATATGCACGAGACCTATGCAAATTCAATCTGATTAAAAAATAATAAACATAGAACCTGGAGAAATGGGCAGCAGGCCTCAACCTTAACTGAGAAGCTTTTGGCAGTTGTTTACTGCTGAGTGAGGAAGCTTTGATCTTCTTTGAGGGAGTGATTCCAGATAGACTGATTAGAATCCAGTGGATGAATTTGCACCAACGGACATCTGGGTACAAATGCTGGCTGGATAGTCCTTAACATATACACAGAATGCACAAAATCTGAGGGTGCAGACATGTGAAGGGTTCTAAATATAATTAATATATATAATGTGAAATGCATACAAATTCACTAAAATATATGTTGAGGAGAAAATATGTATGAAATCCATAAATTTTCAATCACATATATATTACAAAAAATAATCAAAGGTTAAATTTGAAGTTTACTGATAAACAGTGGAAGTAATGGATGTAGAGTCTGAGACACATTCATAGATGCACTCAGGGACCAAGAGAGCTCACAGCAGTATGATTCATGAGAACGTATTAATATTGACATATCACAGATATTCTGTTATAAAAACAATGCTTGAGAAATTCTAGTCTACAGAGAAAAATCTTTAACAGAAATAAAAATTAAGAATGAGAACAAAAGACAAGTTAACTAGAAAGTATTTTGATCTGATCTCTGGATATTCTGGGAAATGTAAGTGTGCAGGAATAATTTAAGTGAAGAAGAAAAACTTTTTAAAAGAATTGTTTATTATTAATAGTATTATTATGTGTGTGTAATATGAGTGATGTGACTGCATGTCTGAGGTCTTCTTTTATTAACCTATTCTTTCCATGAACCTGGGTTCTGGGGATCAAACTCAGATTATGTGTGTTGATAGCAAAGAATTTTACCCTTTGAGCCATGCTGTTTGCCTTCAATTGCTAGAATTTGAATGTCTTCTTTGTCTGTGACAGGAAGGCAACAAACAAACAAACAAACAAAAAACAAATAGAGAACTTTTTGGAGAAATGAAAACTAACTTTGTTGTTATAGATTTTCCTTCCTCCTCTCATCTGTTTTTCTGCTTCCTCCTCTCCCCTCTCTTTCTCTCTCTCTCCCTTTCTCCCACTCTCCGTCTCTCAAGTTCCAGGCTTTCAAACTATAACATATATCTTTAAAAATATGTTATTGATTCTGGAATTACGTACATTGTGTTTTGATCATATCCATCTCTTTGCCTGTCCACCCACCTAACCAACGCCCACCCACAGACTTCATGTCCTCTCATTATTTTTCCTGATGTAAAGGCCCATAGAGTCGAGTTGATGTTTCCCAGTTGCTCGTGTGTGGGTCTGTCATTTGGACTGTGGTTAACCCATCAGTTTTCTCACCACTAAGGACAACTGACTGTCCTCACAGTCTCTATCTTCAGCTTACTTTAAGTTCAGTAGTACAGTCTACTGCTATAGTCATGTTTAAATCACACAAAATTTTCATTCTCACTGCCGCAGAAGCCAGTTTGGTTGATCCTTCATCCTCTCTTTCTTGAGAGGTGATGCCGACATTTTGACTTTTATTTGCTTTCTTTCCTTGATCTTTTGATCACATGTAGAGTGGACATTGTTTACACTGCCTGTGGCTGCACACTCATCTAAGACATTTGAAATCAAATGCCCTATGTGATGGCCTTTTCCCATTAGGCCTTCGACTTTATGCTTCATGAGCTCCTCTTATCCTTCCAGCAAAGGTGATCCACTCTTCTAACATGAATGGGATAGGGTAAGAGGAACAGCAAAACAAAACAAAAAATATTATGTTTAAAAAATGTCATAAGGAGAGGCTAATAGATGGCTCAGTGGTAGAGGTTAAGAGAACTGCAGGCCAGGGTTCCATTTCCAGCAACCGCAAGGAATCCGACACCATCTTCTCACCTCCAGGGGCACTGCACAACATCGGTGCACCCACCCACACACAGGCATTACACTCATACAAATACAAGAAAATAAATGTTTTAAACCTAATTCTTTGAAAGCAAAGAAAAAAAATTACCAAATAAGTTAGCTAAGCATGAAGTTACTACGTAATGTTAAAGTAATCGAGAAAAATAAAGTGCTAGTGTACCTTAAGAAGTAATGGAGAAGTGGAAATTTCCATTTTCATAAGAAAGATCGTGAAATGATTTTGAACTGTGATCACGAAATAAAGGTTCCAGTCAATAAAGGTGACAAGCAGGTGAATGAATACCTAGCAGGTAATGATGTTCAGAAGGAGCACACACAGAAGCCCTAAAACAACAGGGTGGTTCTCTTCTGTTTTCATCAAGAAAGGAGTATTACTGTTAAGTGGTGAAAATCACCCTGTACAAAGCTGGTTTTGATCTTGTAATAAATGTGTGTCTTTAAACAAATTACAAGATATCTTTATTCCATATTTAACTTTTTTGTCAAGCATGTTTAGCTATGAAATGGGGTCCCAAAACACGGAACAAGCTTTCGAATGACAAAGAACATCTACTAGTTGTTTAATCACAATCCTCAAAGACAAATATGTATACAATCTCTGTGTTGTAGAGAAGTATAAAATACAAGTTCAAAATGTGAGTTAACCAGAAAATGTAATAAACTCATCAAACTGAATAAAGAAAAATGAGTGAATTCTTGGAACCAAGGCCAAGCATCTCTCCACCCCCTTTGGGATACAAGTCTGTGGTGGTAATTTGTTGCAGTGACAAATATAGGCACAATGAACAATGAAGACCATTGAGGAAGAAACTGCTAGGTTTGTAGAAAAAGAAAGAATGGGACACATTGAAAGTATTGGCTGATCTTGCAGAGGACCTGGGTTCGACTCTCATATCACCCATATGGTGGTTAATACCCATCTATAACTCCTGTTCTGGGGGAACTGGCATCCTTTTCTAACCTCCATGCGCATTGTAGAATGTGCGTACCTTACATAAATAAATGCAGTGCACTCATAAACATAAAATATTTACAAATGAAATGTTTAAAAAAACAAAACAAAAATATTCAAAATACACAAATAAAAATCAAAATTAAAAAGATGAGGGTATTTATCACATCAAGAAAACAGGTTTCTCTGCCTGCATAAAAGAAGAAAAATATAAGAAGAATCCACAATTGGATTTCATATTCCTTATTAAAATACAGAGTAGGTTAAAACATTAAATCAAGAGAAACTGAAATATGCCTCATACAACATTAAGTTTTGAAATGAAAGCATTTTTCATTGAAATTAGTTACCACACAGTTATGTGACACATACAATACTTTAGCGTGATGTTTTATGGGCTAAACTTTTGTTTTATTTGCCATACACAAAGGGAGACATAAAGTCTTAGTGGTGTCATTAAAGACCAAAAGTCGCAGCAAAATTTCATTTAAAATATGAGATACTCTCATATTATCACCCAAATTGAAGATGCATATAGCAAATCAACAGTGCTTTGGTGGTGAGTGCTTTTTATAATTATTATTTTAAATGCAGCCCTTCCTTTCTCATTACAGAAGATCAAAGTTTTGGGCAAAATGATTCAAGGTTATAAGAGCATGCATCCTTAACAAATACCCAGAACTCATTGAATACTCTGATTTCTGCTCTCTTTTTTGGTTTCTAATCTTTAGAATATACTGGTTTATTTTAAAATGAGAATATCTCATGGAAAAGCTTTTCATCTTGTTGATAAAAGAAAGTGTTTGATCCATCAAGCATTACAGTTCAAATACACAGATAAAAGATAAAATATTAGATTATTGAAGAGAAGTTCTTGAGCTATGTTTTCATAGCTAGTATAGATATGAAAAAGATATAATATCAATATATCCAAACCTTGGGAGTACACAATAATTAAAAGGTATAAAGTTCTAGATGCTTACTTATAGAACCCAAAGATTTAATACATTTGACTGTGTCACTACATAATACAAATCCCATTTTCAAAAAAGAACATCTAACCAAGAAAAATTGTAGAACATAATCACAACACATTTTCTGATGTTTAATACCTGTAAAGCAGATCATGTAGTTTTAAAGTGTGTATCAAAATTGTTCTGGTCTAGGTCAAGCAAGCATTTCTGACAAAACTGTAAACATAATTTACATAACCTCAAAGCATAAGCAGTAAAGCTACAAAGACATTTTTAACTACTATTTTAAGATTTTAGGATCCAATAATTTGTTTGCAATGTACAAACAAGGAAAATTAAGGATGTGCTTACTGACAATCTACTCTTAATTATTTTTTAGTAGACAGCATATTTGTAAAAGTAGAGCTGCCCAAGAATTTATCTCAGTGCAGAAACTTCTGCTGAAATAGCAGTCTTTACTTGAAAGCAATTTCATACCAGTCAAGAAAATCAGGTAAATATCATATTACCTATGTTTAACAGTTATTAAAACTGATTGAAGATGATAAAAACGTATCTGTATATTAATTATGTCACAGTTTCACTAATTCAGTGAGCATAAAAATGTGTTAGAGAAAAGGAGAGTGGAAGGGAGGGAGATAATGAGAGAGAAGCACAAAGAGAGAAAGAAAGAGAAAATATACATATCTTAATTACTTTTCGATTGCTATAATAAAATATTCTGACAAAGGCAATGTAAGGGAGAAGGTTCATTTTTGTTTTCAGTTCACGGTATAGAATCCATAGAACCATCAGGGAGGGAAGCCACAGTGGCAGGAGCAGAAACAGCGTAATGACAAGTAACAGTGTGTACACATTCAGAAACTAAAGCATGAAGAGCAAGTAAGGCATACTCATAAAGATTCAAGGCCCAGTACACTGATGCATTTTATGCGCAATGCTCCATCTCCTACCGAAATTCCCTCCTGGGCCTCAAATATTAAAACATGGGAGCTTATGGTCTTCATTCCACATTCAAACTACAACATCCTTTCTGAAGAAAGAGATAAAAGTACACATAAATAAAATAAAAAATAAAACCCAGCAATGAATATACCCTTATAGCCTCAATTTCCAAACTGGTACCCTCAAAGGCTCTAGAGTAATCTTGATATCAAGTGGGACCACATATAACTGGTTTCAGTTTTGTTTGATGAATTTGGCCTTTGGCGACATTAGCATCAAGCCAATGTCATCATTTCATTTCCCAGCAGCCTTCCCTAATAAGTGGTCCTCAGTAGGCCTGGGAGTTTGGCCTGCTCTAGCAGTGTATCTGTGGCAGCAGGCAGGCTGTGAGCAATTGGAAGCACAGTCTAGTCTGCAGCTGCACCAGGAATGCCCAAACGATGCACCTGATCCATGGTCTCCAGGACTAAACCAGTCTGAGAAGATTGCAGTATATACTTATCCACAGAGACTGGAGATTCAGACTTTGGGCATGTTTCTGAGGATCAAGTGTAATCTGCCAAATGTACTATTGTCACATAGAAAAAGGAGTGTGGCAGTGACTGACCATAAGATCTGGAGATGTGTGAACTTTCCAAGAAAGAATCCCAAATGTCCTCTCTAGGAAGATCATCAATATTCAAGAAAATGTAGGTAAACAATTCAAAAAAATGAGCAACAGAAGTAACTGATCAGAGAAAATAATAATAAGAAACAAAAGAAATCTGCAAATGAAACTGTAATTCAAAATTGAAAGAGTAATAAGAAAAATGCAAAAAAAAAGGATTAATACACTCTTAAAAGATTTGTGACAGTATCTAAGGGGCTGATCTAGCAAATGTGGTGTCAGGAAGGAATAGAGGTAGATCACTCCACTACAATGAACAAGGTCTTGGCTTAGATCTCCAGGGGTATTAAAGGAAAAAGAAAGGAAGTGTTTTCTCCAAAGTGAAAGAAAATGATTCAAATCAACACCATGAAAATGTCTGAAAAATAAAATTTATTAGCAAACATCTGTGCACACTTGGTTTCAGAATGCCCGAGTAGTGGTACACAAGAACATGTTTTTGGAACGTAGGTTAAAAGAAAATATAATTAAATAATAATATGCAACTTGTTTGATAAGTAGAATTCAATATGATTAAATCATGGCATCAAGGTGCATGGGGTAGCAGAAGTGTTCTTGTTTTGTTCTCTTTGTTTTTTTTTTTTTCCTTTAAGAAGATTATAAGTTTAAAACAAACTGTTATTCCATCAACATAACTTTTGGCAAGTATGATATTAACCAGATTAAAAAATAAATACTAATAGACAAAGAACAAGCAATTAAATCAATAATAAAAGGACTTTAGCTGAAGAAATGTGCATCATCTGAGATCTGCCAAATGCAGAAAGAAATGAAATTCAAAAGAGTGTAATTGGTTACCAAGTTTAAGCACTGTATGCACTGCTCTCAGAGCTTCCTGACTAGCAAATAACACTGAGTTTTTCATTTTTAATATGTGAACAGAAAGAAAATTAGGGAGGATATTCACTGACAAATGTACTTGTGAGGACTTGAATCTGAATCTCCAGAGGCCAGAGGATGCAGATATGTTATCCAGCTTTCCATGAATGGGAAAGTGGGAGTTCCAGACAGGAGAAGCTCTAGAAGTTTAAGGAGCCATCCAGCCCAGCAAATCAGTGGAGAAATTCAAGAGACAGACTCCCAACACTGTAGAATATGGGACTTGACACCTGACTTTGTCCTCTGGCCAGCACATGTGTGTTATGACTCCTATGTGGCTACATCCACATATGAGCAACAAAACACACACATATACATAACACATACAACTTTACATCATGCACATAAAGCACAGAAACATAGACCATAAAATGTTGATTAAAAATGAAACTAAATGTTTAAACATATGCATGTTTGATTACCAGTATATAGAATTTATCATAAAAAGGTTATGCATTTTCATATCATGGGCATGCATCCTGCATCCACGAGACAATGTGACAGGGCTTTATGAGTTACATGAGCATAATTCCCTAGGTACCTACTTGAGAATTTACATGACGATTCAAATGTTCCTCTGAGGCAGGTGTTTCAGAAATGTGACAGAAAATAGGATATAAGGAGGTGGCTTAGAACTTAGACATCAAAAGAACAGGAAGCCTAGTTTTCAGAAGTTGGCTGCTCAACTGAGTCATCCAGGATGTTATTCATCTCCCAGTTGCTCCTTTTACAAAAGTTTAGCTTCTTTATAATAAAAGAAGATATATGAACAGGGAGAAATTTAATCTGATTCAGAATCTCAAAGATCTCTAAATCTCTACATTGTGAGTAAGTTAAAACAGAATTTTTTTCTCCCCCATTTCAATGGAAACTTTTCTCTGATATCACCTTTACAATGAGGTTTTCTGTGACCATTCCGCATAACACTGCATGCCCCTTGTGACCTCATCCCCTGCATGAATATACCTGTATGTTCTGGTATATGTCTTCTTCTAATGTATTTTGTAAATTCCCTTTGCACTATTGTTTGCCTTACATTTGTTACTGAGTATTTTCTATCTCTATTAGAATGGAAACTCCATAGAGAAGAGACCTTGACTGCTGTCTTCATTGATATATTAAATTTATATTTTCAGGAAACACTATTGGTTCAATAAATTATTACTATATGTTTATAGCCTCCAAAAATATTTTACTTTCAAAATTGACAACCTCAACAGGAGTCTAACAATATGTAAAAGTTAACATGCCATTATTTAGTAATTGTCTTAGCTTTTCTTGAAGCCCTGTGAATGATTTACATAATGCCATAGCTTTAAAAAATCAAATATATGTGCTTGTGATAAGTGAAGAAGTGGAATCAGAAACTCTACTATAGAGAGAGAAAATCTGTTGATTTTGTTTTATAGCAATATATTTAATCTTCTTTTCTAAGTGCTGTAAGTTTTAAGAGAACTTGCTTGGTTATCCAGTATCAGTTCACTCTAGCTGGCAATATTATTTTAGGGATCTGAACTGCAAAAAATATAATTTTTGAAAGACAAAATTTAAAGTAGTCAATACATAATGGTCATCATATGAAACAGAAGTCTTAGAAAATACCCAATATTCTCTTTATGATGTCAACAGTTAACCGTTGTATCAACTAACACATACAGTATGAGAAATTATGCCTATTTCTGGTATAATATACTTGGCTTTGTGGTGTTTTATTTGGGCCATGTTGTTCCAAGGTTTTTTATAGGACAGCAATACATAGGATCTAGTAGTTCATTACAACAATATTTCTTAATTAAAAAAAATAGGAAAAAGACAGATCCTTGTGACTTTTAATTCGAAAGTCTTATTTGGCAAAAAATTCAGAATGTAGAAAGTTAAAGTCTTCATGTATGACTGCCAATGACTTCAAAAATGAAGTCTTTTAAAAGCAAAGTTTTACTCGAAATGCATTTCTAACCCTGTATTATTGCAGGAAATTCACAGGTTTAAATATCAAAATTGAAAACTTCCATAACTTTCAGATTGTGATTATATAGCAAATGAAAGAAGTGACTGAACACATATCTAAGAACCTGAGAACCCTCATTATTCAGTCACTGAACATGTTGTGCTTTCCAATACTCTTATCATAATTCGATGGTAAACTTTACTTTATACAAATATGTTGTAAAGAACATTCTCAACAATAGTATGTGTTCAGAGTACTAACTTTTAAATCCTGTATAGTTTATCCTCCATAAACACCACAACTGAGCTCTATATGAAATCCTTTACTAGAATATTCTTTTCTGAGTTAATCAGAACTTTTTCCCTGAGGTTTTGTCCTCAACCTTCAGGCTGCTGGCAACACAGTCTCTCTGGAATTGCTTATCTCTCAGGAATCGGCCATTATCACCAGAGCCAGGGTGATTCATTTTGTGACTATTTCCTAGGTCTTTAAAGCTGTAATTTGTCTTTTCTGGCACTCTGAATCAGCTGAGTCTCAAGAGCTTCTACATCCTTTCATCCTCTCTCCCTAGAGTTGAAGATGTGAAAGAAAGCAGGCACACTTCCCAGTGTGAGACACTTAAGGAATCTCTTGTCCACCATGATTATGACTCACTAATTCTAACAAAGCCTTCTAATAGTTCAATTTGTTTTCTTTAAAAATGAAACTTTTTAAAGAGGTGCATTTTTAGCTTTGCTTTGAATTTTCATCAGATATAAAGCCAAATTCTTTAAAAGATGCACATCCTAACTGCATTAAAATTATCAGAAGTTGAAGAAACCCATCAGCTTTGGACACTGAGTTACCAGAGTGGGTTTGAGAGAGTTTTACATCATCACCACTGAACAAAGCATTATAAATAATACATTTCAAAGAAGCATTTTAAAATATAGTACAAAAATGGAGAGTGACATTCTCCTAACCAATTATTTAAAGAGCTTTAAGTTTTAAATTTCACATTAACTGATTTAAATTGAGGGCATCCTCCACCGTGAGAAAGAAAACACATTACGTTGTTTATCAAAACTACATTTTTTTAAAAATTTACAATGGGAGTATGTGCCCTAAAATAATATCACAAACTTATTCTCTCCCTTGACTCCCAACCCTTTAAAATGTGTCTTTTAGGGGTAAATGTCTTTAAGAAATATTGCAGCAAGTTTTCCTCTTTTCACCTGGGTGGAAGGACAATGAGAGATATAGTGAGTTGTGAACCATGACAGCGCCCTACTATGACTACTTCTCTAAGATAAGTCCCTTCTGGGCAAACTTTTTTCTGAAAGGCAGTTCTGCTTCGAAGGCATTTTAGACAATCGTGCTAGAGTTTTCTGAGGTGGAAAAGCCTTCTCTTCTACCCTGTCTTTCTTTAAAGGCACAACACCTCTCTGCTGATCTAAATTCGGTCCCATTTATCTCCAACACCTTCCTCTTCCCTGGACTGACTTCCCTTTAAGAATTCCATGCACATTTAAGTGTGGGTTATGTAACTGAGAGTAAAAATCTGTAACTTAGGTGCACACGCAAGGTTGTTATCTCCCACCATGTCCCGGGATCTCTAAGGGTTCCATTTTGTAAAATGAGTTACATGCATTTGCTTCTTTCAGTTCTTTTGATTTTCCAAAACAAACATGTCTTCCAACAGTCACAGTCATTTGAAGGCCATGCTTCCCATGTGAACTCAGCAGAAAATATGTGAACAGGAGGTTATTTTCTCCTAAAATTATAATACTTTTTTTTATTTTAAAAAAACATGGAGTGACCTAATTTAATGCTTGTTTAACTCTATTTGTTTCCAATGTTTAATATAAATAATAAAGAGGCAAATATTTACACTATATTGTTATTATTCATTTATTGAATACAAGGTATCATGTAAAGATGGTTCCAGACTTATTATGTATAGCTATACGGAGCTTTGCTGATGACCGAGAATGCCTGATCCTGCTGTCCCTATTTCCTGAAGTCCGGTATTAGAGATATGTGGGCCTGGACATAACATAAAGGAATTGAGTGGCCAGCAGGTGTTTGGCCTTCTCTGCCTTGAGGCTAGGACCCAGGTCCCATAAAAATCACCACGGACCAAAGCCAGGTCTTTGGTTTTGTTTAACTCTTGCTTAATTTTTCCCTTTCCCCTCCCTGTAAGCCAAGTCAACCTTGCGGTCTTCCCACCTAAGAAAAACCCCGCCTTCAAATTTCCCACAGGTCTGCATTTACAAACCCTTGCCTTGACTTCAATAATCGAGAGCTGACCACTGACATAGAATCCAGAGAGTCTTTCCTGTGGCACTCTGGGCAGCCTGAGACCCTGTTCCTTTGCTCTCTGCTCTCTGGGACCGCTGGCGTCAGCAGCCGCCACCTGGAGAAGGAGACGCACAGAGATATACACCACTTTTTATGGTGCTGGCTATTGAACTTCATTTTAGACAAGGATTCTATCTACTGACCTATAAACCTAGCATTCATTATAATTAATGTCGATTAAAAATAAAACAAAATGAAATAAAAATCTAAATGTTGTGAATAAATTTCAGATATCAGAAGCTGGGAAAATGTATTTCTATCATAGACAAGGAATTAACAGCTAATTTTGCAGTCAAAACAACTGAGTCCCATGAAATTACATGCACATGCTGAAAATTTCAAGAGAAAAATTTTGTAAGAAAATGGTAATTTATTCAAAATATTAAATTTATAAGTCCCTTAGGTCATGAAAGTTTTCTTTGTTCTGAAGAAAAAAATAGCATAAAACATAATCAACTTCGAGCCTTGTACCTACAGTGAAAATAAATTGACACACTTCCCATAAAATCTAGGCTTAAAATTTAAATAGGAAATAGAAACAGATACTTCAAGATGAATGTTATTTCTTGCCATGTGATAAATGATGGAATCATTTCTCATGATAATTAATAATTGGGAGGTAGGGAGACATGCACCAAGTCTGTAATTGTCTACTAGAAGTGTTAATCTCCTTAACTTACTGGAAACTAATTCAAACTGTTTGGAAAACTGTACTTTTAACCATAATGATGAAATGTATAGATGCAGAAGCTAGAAAAACATTTAGATATGCTTCAAGATGTTATTACTTCATGGAACTTACACAGATTCCTTGCATGTTTGAACACTGCATATGATGTATATTTGTGTATGCACATTTATGTGTGGGAACTTTGGACATATACATGCCACAGTACAACTGTGGAAGCCAGAGGACAGCCTAGGGTGTCCATCACAGCTTGCCTTGTTTGAGAAATAGTTCATCTGTTAACTTTTTGCCTCATGTAACATGTTATCTTGTTCCCTTTCTTTCAAAGATGCTCCCGTGTCTGCCCTCATCTCCTTGGAGAAGTATAGGAATTATAAAGATTCCCACTGCACTTCGACTTCTCTGTGGTTCTGGAGAGCAATTTGAGGTGTGGTGCTCACATTTGTGCAGAAAACACTTTTATTCACTTGACCGTCTTCCAAGCCCTCCTGAAATTTTGGTTTTAAGATCCAAAATTCCAAAATACAATGCTCTAAAAGACACTTTTTATTTGGAAGAAATATAGTAAGTGAATGATGTTTTGGTAGTGTATTATCAAGCAGAAAAACTACAATTTTGCTACGACATGTGTCACATGCCCTCATTTCAGTAAATACACACATACAAATATACGCAGAGATCCAATTTTGATTTACATGGACTTTCTAGCTATTTTCCTTTGTGCATATTTGATTTTTTAATATCAGTATAACAGCATTCTCTGTTTATTTTTAAAAAAATAAGCATTTTATACGAACTGATGCTAATGTTGTAGGAAAAAATGGCAGACCAAGGTAGAAATTAGAATGTGTATTCATTTAAAATAGAATACATTTAGAAGAGTTCATGTTTGCAAAACGGACAGAGCTAAATAAATGATCAACCTCTTCTTTATTATTTTTGTGTAACCTGTGGCCTTCAAATACTTAGTTTTCTTTGAACTTGGGTGCTCTGACAATTTGCTAAATTATGGAAAACACTAGTTGGAAGTAATTTAACTACCTTTGTGCTACAGTATTAACCTCAGTAGGTTTATTATCCATGCATTAATCTTCAACTAGAAATATACATTACTACACTTCATAAACACTGTCATTCTCCAAGAACTTTATTTCCTAGTAACATATAGGTTAGAAACAAACATTCTATTGAATATAATCCTGAGACTCTCAAAATATTTCATGCATTTCATGAAGATATCTTTGGACTAAATGTTCCAGACTACCCTAATTTTAATATTAAGTAAAAACGAAATGTAGGTTAGTATTCACAATCCTATTTACTATCTGTGTATTTTAGAGGGAATGTGGAAATCTTTAATAATCTCTGTTAAAGTACATGCAAAGTTTCTCTGATATTTTGCTTGAATGCATCTAATACAACATTATTTTGTATTACTTTTGCTTATAAGATTGCTACAAAATGATTATATTAACCATAGTGTATGGAGTTATTAAATGCATAAATCTCAAATTCTTTTTTCTTTCTTTGGCTTAAAGTAACACATGGTTGTAGCTAAATTACATATCTAAATATAAATTAAAGGTTAATCCTCATTCAAGTGGATTAAAGAAGGGGCAAGCTCTTCATGCTGGCACAGTCTCGCTGCACATGTTTGAAGATTTATAACTGGGAAACCTGCCCTAGGTAAACAGATTTGATATGTGAACATGGCCTCTTGGCTTTGGTGTGCTCGGCTCATCTTTTAGCGTGGCACCGTTCCTCCTTAGAAAATGGTTGGAAGACTGCCCTAAGATTTAAGTGACAAAAGCCAAAATGTTAAATAAGACAGTGCATACAATTTCTTCCAGCTCTGGGTAGAACATCTCTTATTAGTGAATACCTTATTAGTGAATAGCTTACAGCAGGCCTTTGTCCTTCATCATAAAAGTTGGGAACAGGTTCAAGACGATACAATCACAAATTAAATCTGCTCATCACATACTTTTGTGTGATAACAGAACTTGTCCTCTGATAAGAAAAACTGCATTTTAATCACACTTTTATCGTAATTGCTGTTCATTTTTTCCTTTGTCACATAGATTTAGTTTCTATATAGATATAGTTGATTTTTATTTTCAAAGTGTATATAAAACAAGAATTGCCAAAGATCACATCAACAAAGCCGTGAAGCACACACAGTAATTTTAACTATAAATATATGCATTAAATTATAGGATTCTTTTATTCTCCTGGGATTTATTAATTAGTTAGCTATGGTGACTGTTATGTCAGTACAAAATACAATACTAAAAGTTTCAATGTGTAAATAGAGACAGATTATTTGAAGGATTCAAAAAGTCAATACTAACATAAAAGAAGAACTACCACTAATTTTATTACTGCAATTGAGTTGATACTATAATAATTTGAAAATATTTTTTCAGGGTTTCATAGAGTAATACCTGCTTTATTGATGGTGTCACTTGAAAGGAAATCATTCATTAGGGATCCTAAAGTTATGTAAAACAGAAGACATTAATCTGTATACCTAATTTTGAACTCAAAAATTCATTAATTCTTAACATAAATTTAGTAGTAGTTATTTTAATTTAAAAGAAACCAAAAAATATTATCTTAAGTTAAACGTGACAAGATCACATTGAAAGTTTTCAACTGGCTAATTTTCACAACTGTTTATGATTTTAACTTATCATCTAGGATTACAGGAGTGATTTAATTGAAATCATAAAATTTGTAAATAAGTATATTGAGAATACGCATCTTTTGTTAGATTTTTGCCTTAGTTTATTTTTTTCCTTTCTGGAACATAAAACAGTTTAGTGAATAGCCCAGTTTCTATAATAACCCCAAATATTTGCCAGTTATATTGGAAAATATTTTGAGAACAAATACATCAAATGGTTTATTTAGGTTTAATTCTTACACTTTTCAATATAGCTATCTTAGATCTAACAACATTTACTAGAAAAACTGAAGTTTATAATCATAGGTTATTTCAATTATAATCCAGTGGAAGAAAAAATTAAATCATTGCTCATATAATGTAATCAATAAATACCACTGGAACGGATAAAAACAGAGGGAACTGCTGGCGATAAAACTGTACCAAGACTGTCCATTTTAAACACTGTGAACAAAGAACCCAAGGAAAAGAAATTACTGCGCACATTTCCAAAGTCAACCATGCATACATCATAATCTAATAAGTGAAGGGAATATATGTATATGTTCTTCTACAAATTAAATTTGCAAGTTAATATCAAGGAATGGAATTTATTTATAAGAGGATTATGCACATGATGCTGTCTTGCAATATGAACATCTAATTGATCACTTGAGAAAACACATGAAAAAATATCTGAACTGTCATGGGTCTCAATGGAAGAAATATTTTAGGTAAGGAGTGACAACAGAGATACCCAACCAAGGAGCTGTTGGCACAATATTGATCAGAAATGCACCTAAGCACTCGGCTACACAGTCATTGCTGGGTCATCCTTCCTCGTCACACAACCTTAATAAAATTGAATGGTCATTCTTTCTGCACTGAGCCTGCCTTATGGGTGGTCTCAGACTACATCTGTTAGAATGTTGTAAGTCAAGGTTGAGAGTTTCTGTTTTCTCTATGGCTAAATGTGTTCGTATGAAATTAGGACGTTTTGAAGAAGAAAAATGCATGAGCTTGGAGAAAAGATGGCGCTTTCTTTGGAGACCCACTGAGTTTGAATAGTCTAGACAAGTAGTTCATACCACTGCCTGGGAGAGGACCAGAGCTACAGACTTCACAGTGGTTTCTCCCTTCAATTAGCCAGAAACTCTATATTGAATATTCTAAAACTGTATCTTTTTTTTTCCTTTATAAAATTCATTTTAATTTTTGTTAAATTTTTACTGTGGCCCAGGGTGGAGCAGGGGAAATGGTTGGACAGCTAGCCCTAGCCTGAGAACTGTTCCAGACTGATTGATGACTTCTTGATGAGGGAGAGTACACCTTACTTAAGATCTCTAGATAGGGTGACTATACTGCAGCAGATAAACTTGCACCAAAGGACATCATCTGTCTGTATCTTTTTATAAAAGTTTCCTAGGATCCAGATGTCCTTTTGTATGCTACGCCAGACATAACTGATTAAAGTTCAACTTAACTAGGATTTATAAAAACAAACAAACAAAAAACTACAAACTAGGAGGTAAATGCTCTCAGAGTACCTTTGAAAGAGGAGTGAAAATAGTAGACTGTGTAATATTGTGGTGGAAGGGGGATGAAGGACAAATTTAACTTTCTTTGCACCATTCTGGCTGTCTGCCTGTGACTCTGTTTATTCCCAATGCCATTCTTATGTAGACTCATCTTTAACCTAATCTCAACTCTATTCCACCATTTAACTTGGTCTCAGAGATTTGGTTAAGTCTCTCTCTATACTAAATACTAAATCTCTATTCAGTATATTCAAACTTACTCTGTCTGTGTCTCTGTGGTGTTTAAAGGAATCATGTATGTGTCCCTTAACGGAATGATCAATTAAGCTGGGGCTTCGCTTTCTCTGGTGTTCATTGCTAGCCTCTCTCCCCTTTTCATCCATTGCTTTCTAACTAATCATGCCTGTGTATATAGTGGTATCAGACTCCTTTGTAGACTCAAATGTCTCCTGCCCAGTGTTTGCCTACTGAATAACCAGCAGTTCAAAGCAAGGTTTCTTTTTTATCTTAGTGTACAATATATTTTTCTTTTTTTAATTTTTGAAGCCCTAGTTGGGTATATATTTTTCTAGTATAATCCCTCTGTAGTCATTATAATGTGCATGTGATAAAGAGTGTTTTGCTCTATTCTACCAACTTTGCAAGAGATGTTTTAAAGATTTCTTAATCAGTTTGGCACTATCTTTATATGTTATAAACAAAAAAAGTAAAATTTATAATGTCAAGTTCAAAGTGCCTAATAACAAATTCAAGTAAAGATAAAACATTCTAAGTAAAGGTAACCCAGACCAAGAATGATGAGTCCTATTTTCTCATTCATATATGGATCTTGGCATGGGACCCTTACAATAATGAATTTAACTTGTAGAAGTGATGAAACAAGACAGGGGCCATGTTTGGAGTGGGAGAAGTCATACCTTAACGGAAGTCAGATAATACAACACAGGAAGTATGAATGGGAATTGCAGGAAGGAGGTTTAAATGCAGAAAGAGATGGGAGGGTAGGACGGAGTAGTGGGTAGAGAGAGGAATAACCAAAATGGATATTTGAAAAATCCATATGGAAAGGTACTATTTTTATAAACTTCTTAAATACAGAAAGGAAGGAGCATACACAATGAACAATAACAAGGTAAAAACAGTAGCTATTGCCCCTGCACTTAATTACCCACCAGAACCTGACAGTAAGGTTTATTGTTGAAAACACTATATATGTGAGTTATAGAACAAACAAGGAGAAATCAAGCTGTACTCACTTCAAAATTCTCTACTTACTAGCGTTCATAGTGCTCGAAGGTAATAGTCACACTTACAAGATGATAAAATTAGTCATCATATTACCCAGCTGTCAATTCTGCAAGCTACAACAACTGACCTGACAGGATATGTCTAATGTTACAGTTGTAGATCAAATATTTTGCAAGTAATCTCTAAATGTCTAATTGAATTTCAGGTCCATTTCACAAGATGAAGCCTATACCAGGCACTGATACAAGGTCTAGGAATCTGTGGCTAAACAGATCACAGGCCATAAGGAAGAAACCAATATTCTCATTCACCTAAATAGATATAGTATTAATCAAACTCCAAATATCTTGTTATTACACCCATAGAGCAATGGATCTCTCACCTCTCACTGAAGAAGCTCCTTTACATATCAGATAGTGATTAAAACAAGAACCCACCACTGACCAACACTCATAGAAGAATGGGATGTGAAGTGCTTATTCCTGAGTAACAAACCTGTATCAAACTTGTGTTAATCAAGGCTCAGTGGTCACTGCGGAAGAGGGACTGGAAAGATTCTAAGAGCCTAACATTATAGATGACCACAGGGACACAGAATTTCCCAGAGAGTGGGGAAGTTGCTCATATGAACTCACAGCAACTGTGAGAGTGTACACAAATCCCAAGTAAGCTCAAGCAAGATGACTGAATATAAGGATGAATGTAAGATGTAGGTTAGAAATTCCAGCCATAAAGAACCACTGGCAACTGATGGCAGTTGGGTGGAGAGTTAATCTCATTTAAGTGTGAGACTCTTTGTAGATTGACCAGGTCCCCATTAATGGACCAACAAGGAAGGGCATTTGAGCGGAATCCACAAGTTTGGCTTAATGTGCATTGAAATAGCACATATATATGGAGAGAGAGAGAGAGGTGGAAGGAATGAGATAGATGGAGGAAAAGAAATTGGATTGAAACATAGGTGGAATATTTGGGAGAAGTAAGGGTAGGGGATTAAGGAAATATGTTCAAAATACATTATATGAACTTATGAAATTCTCAAAGGATTAATGAAACATCATATTAAATTTCAAAGTTAAGTAGATCTACAAAAGTGAGTCAAATCACATTTCACATCATGGAAGGTAGACCTCATGCTTCCTAATTTCTTTCTAAGAGTTCTTGATTCTCTCAAAGTAAGTGTAAACAGTCCACTGAAGGCAAAGGGTGCTTTCATTATTTATTTATATTATTTATTATTTTAAATTTATTTCAATTTAGTATCTTCTATGGAATCCTAGCCTTATAGCTTCTAGTACATATTTTGATTACTTAAAATATTTAACTAAAAAGGATCTGAATAAAAAACATCTCTTGTGTGTGTCATTGCCATATCCAGGCTGTGTATAGATCCAAAGCTAAAATGGAATTTACAGTGTGATTAGAAGGCTGGGGATAAAGCTCAGGGTTAAGACCTATGGCTACTCATGTAGAAAACCCAGGTTAGATTTCCAGCACCCACATGGTGGTTAATAATTGTTCGTAACTCCAGTAGCAGGGGATCTGATGCCCTCTTGTGAACTCCCTGGGTACTACAGCACACGTTTGCATTTACATCCAGGCAATACACATTAAAAAAATAATAAAAATTATATATTTTAAAAAATGATTAGAAATAATCTGATTATTTGTGTTTTTATAGTTAATGGATATTTATTTTTTATTTTACATATTAATGCATAAAATGATGGGTTGAAATACAGTAAATTAATATATATGTATATATGCATATCATGAGTTTTGTATATATTCACATTCCTCTATTTAATGTATGAATAAATATATATATATATATACATTAATATTTAAAACTAGATTCTAATTCCTTTGTGACAGAAAGTGTGGTGATTTGATGGGTTCTATTTCCATCATGAGCCTCCCACTTATGACTTTAATGGATTCTAGTTACTTCTCAAGGATTTCATTCTCAAATATCATCACACATGTTAAAATTTTAATACATTCCATCCACTGTAATATTTGGTTTCCCACCAGGCAGGCCTGAACAATTCATTATCACTGATGTAATTCAATATATTTTAGAAGAGCAACTATTTCTTTTATACTGTAGCTTGAAATTTCAAAATTATGAGACCAAGTATACATTTAATTACAAAATATTTATCCTTCAACTTAATGTCTTGTTCAATCACTGTCACTGATTAATAAAATAACTTAAATTATTTATTCCTAATTAGTAATTAAATAAAAATTGGTTGCCTTTCCCAGTCTACAAAATTCAAAGCCAATTCAGAATAGTTCTATAAGTCTACATGCCAAGGATAGAAATATCCGTAATTTTTAATAGTGCTTACCAAACTCCTGGTAATCATTACACGTCTTTGTTTTCATTTCAGTTTTATGTTTGCTGAAAATATATTTCGGTTTCTTTCCATCTCTTTAGCACTCAAAATTCCCAGGTTCTGGGCAACATTTAGTTTTGATGCCCCTCGTTTCACTAGGATGTCAGATTCCAAATTCTAACACAGTTTCATGACCAAATAAAACAAATGAGAATTCCTAAAGAAATACCATAAAAACTCAAATATAACATGGCCTAAACTCAGTGAACTTCCAGACACACATTGGCGTTATCCTTGGTTTTCCTCATCTTACTCTATACAGTAGAGAGATGGGAGGAGTGAGTGACTGACCCTGCTCACGTGTTTTACACAGATCAGAGGAAACTCAACCATGGTTTGCTTTTCAACCTCTGATGCATTTTTTTATTTGTCTCCTTATTTGAGTGTTTCTGCTGTTTTGGTCTCAATGTTTAATCTTTTTGTGTGATTTTGTGTTAGACACAGTAAGAACTGACTGACATGCCAATGTTTTTTCCTAGTGTCACAGACTATTGCTCTTTTAAACATTTTTCTACCATGTAGTTCACTCATTTGTGCAAAATGCTTATGTGTGATTTTGTTTAGTGTTTGCATTCTGACTGCGTAATGTTGTACCTTTATTTCTAATTTCTCCTTAAACAGAGAAAATAATCCCATGGTTGTTGTAAGGAATAATAAGACATTAAGTGTCAGTAGCAGAATAGTTTCTGATCCATGTTAAGTGCTCAACACATATTAGCTAACATCGCTTCAATAAATTCACATCTCTTAACTTATTCCATACTGTACTAAGCAAGGATCTGGGATGAAAAGGCCTATAGAAGTCTGTTCTTCATTACTCCAAAGTTATTGAAATTTCTGGGCACTGCAAAACACAGTTAGCTGTAAGCACAGGTTTTATTAGGAGGCCATAGCTGTTATTCTTCAAGGAGTATGCAATGAATAAGCATAGACTTTTCTTAAAGGTTACCTTCTCTGTCAGCATCAAGAACTTGCCATGTGAATCCTCATGGTGATACTTCCTTTATACAAGTCCAATGTCCCTTAGGAGGCTGGCAAGTGCTAAGCAGCATATACTGACAGGAAGGATGGCAGGGTGTATATAGAACAAGAGCAGTGGTAGAGAGGATGACAGTAACTGCACCTCTACCATTTAAGTTCCCCAGGCAACCATCGCCCTCTTTTACTGCTAGGTGGAAGATAGTTATTTGACCAAGTCTCAGGGATACTTATCTCAGATACCAGAGGACAGGCTCTGGCTTCTCGTGGTAAAAAAAAAGGATTCCCCAGTAGAGCAAATCCTACTTACACCTAGTTGGGTTATACAGATGGATACAGGCCAGTAATAACTGATCAAGCCATGGAAAAGTTTTAGACTATTCCTTATTTCAAACATGGACAAAGTTGGGAAGACAGGCAACACACTTGACTTATTTTTCTGTAGAAAATGTACTGGTTTGATGTTCATTAGACAATGTACTAAAGTACTCAGTTTGCTTTCTAGTAGAATAATACCCTATCTTTTATATATAAACTAGTTTTCCTGTGACTAAAATCAAAGAAAACAATGAAAAACAAAATAATCCAATGGCTCTTTATGGAATCCCTAATGGTGTTTTTCCAGTGTTTAGCCCTGCATAGGAACCTATTTTAAACCTCTGCTTCCCAAAACTCAGGGATAATTGTGGTAGAAGAGGTGTAAAGATTATAAGACCCAGAGGGGTTGTATGAACACAAGGAAACAGGGTCTTCCTGATAGCAGGTCAATTAATCTATGAACTCATAGCAATGGTGACATGCACAAGACCTATGCAAATTAAAATAAGACAAAATCTCAGCATAGACTAGGGGCAAATGATAAAATATCCCCAAACAACCTAAGGAATTTGTGGCAACAGGTGGCTGAAAGTGTAAGAAAAGATGATGTATTACAGAGAGGGGACACAGTGAGCACAATCGGTGGACCCACACTAAAGAACATTTGGAGGCAGAAATCAAATTTAATAGATCATGTTATATTATATCTCTCTATATCTTGCTCTATAAGAGAAAAAGAGAGATGTGAAAGCAATAGTACTTTTTGTTTTATTTTCTGTTATTTTTATTTTATATTTATGAGCACATTGCCTGCATGTATGTAAGTATACTCATGTTGTGAAATGCTCACAGAGATCTGAAGAGGGCATCAGATTCCCTGGAACTGGAGTTACAGATGCTTGTTAGCCACCATGTTGGTGCTGGGAACCAAACCTTGGTCCTCTGCAAGAACAGCCAGGGCTTTTGACGACTGAGCCATTTCTCCAGTCCCAATAGCACTTTTATATTCTTAATACGATTATGCTGTCCAGGATAAAATTAAAAATGCTGAAATTGGATTTGCAAATGTAAGAGTGAAATATGGAAACTTCTAAGAAGTTCTTACTATAGTAAATATTGAAATTTCTATGGCCATTTTGTTATAAATACATTGTATGCAGAAAAGCCTGTAGGCAAGGATATTGGTATCAAAAAATTCTGAATAATTCTGTGACTTTAAAATGAAATATTTTAGTGAAATAATAGTTCACACAAGAGCTACCTCAGAATTTAAGTAGCTGGATATTATTTCACTTAGTAAAATTATCTAAATTTATTTTCTGCAATTACTACTCAGGTAGAATTTGTTCAAAAGATCCAGGAAAATGAACAGGCATCAGACAGAAAATAAAGTAATCTAAATATAAAATGAAAATAACTTCTCATAAGATCATAATATCAAATTACAGGAAAGAAAAGTAGATAAGCTTTTTAGATTGTTCTTGCATAATATAAATAAAGGAAAATATTTCATTTCTTAAAGTTTTGAGGAGAAAACACATTTTATTGGTAGCTTCAGTTCTGAGTCAAAGAAAAAACTTCCTTTTTTATGAAATTATCATTTGGCTTAGGAGAGGCAATGCTAACACTTGATGAATTTAAGCTTTCAAATTTGAGCATCCAACTTTGGCAGTATGAGAGCACGCAGTACCAGCATTGGAGCAAACACAGCCCAGGCTCTGGTGCCAACAGCAAGTGCACATTTCCACCCTATCTTGGGAGCTGGCATGGAGCTTCAGACATCCTTTGCCCTCCATCTGTGTATTGTTGCTCTGTTTCCTAGTCAAGCACTGGGTACAACTCCAACGGCACAGATGATGTCCCACGATCACTTATAATTTATTACCCCGGATTTTCAAAACAAAGGCCATATGAAGTGCAGGCCTACATCAGGTTTCTTTCTCTTGTGTTTTCCTTTTCTGCATTATACTTGACTGTTTCTTTTGTCTTGGGACTCGGCTTTTGCTTAGACATAAAAGTAAATCATTTTCTCCCCTCTTGTCTGCTTGTCCTTGACTGCTCTGGAAACCAAAAAAAAAAAAAAAAAAAAAAAAAAAAAGAGCTCTAGAAATCCTGGAAACGGATTTTATTTCCTGGATCAAAGATGAGGAAATTACTCAAGTCCTTTTAAACTTAATGTAGGTTTAAATGGCTAAGAGGGGGTGGGAGGGGATGCAGACATTATTGAGCTAAATCCAAATTTTTTTGGCTCTTATACACCAGACAGAAGAGATAATAGGCAATGACATTTGCTTCAAAAAATGTCAGGATTATATCTTAAACTAATTGCAACCAGAAAAGAGAGAAATACTATTTACAAAGATGTAAGTTGTTATCTCAATAAAATGAAAATAAAAAATTCACTTTACAATATTCCAAAATACAGATAGATTACTGATGCTTTCTAACAAATACTCACTTTCAAAAGTAGAATCCAGATATTTTTTTCATGTTATGAAATGCTAATAGTTAATATTACCTCAATTATTTTCTTACTGCAGCATACCAGTAATTCATCATAGAGGACTTATTGAAAAAATGGATAATAAAAATATAGTCAAGTCCTGTTTTGGAAAGTGCTATAGGAGTCACTGACCCAACATTACATTGTGGATCTGAGTGACAGGCTGTACCTTGGATTTTCAGCTTCTTTGATTGGGAAGAAATCATGAGGTCATTACTAATTTGATGATCAATTTTTAAATAATAAAATAGATCTTTATTGCTCCTTTAGGCTAAGATAAAGTACAAAAATAAATCCTTAAAATAAAAAAGTCAGTGGACTCATACTTTCTGAATTCAAAACCTACTTTAAACCTAAATTAATCAGGTAAATGTGGTACTGGGATGAAGGTAGACAGTTTAATGGTACAAAATAAGTCCAGAAATGATCCCACACATTTATGATCAGTTCATCTTCAAGAAAATGAACCAATACAATTCAGTGGCACAAAGAAGAACTTTTTAAACTAACGATATGAAATATCTATATGAACACAGGTCAAATATGTGCAACACTATCTCACACAGAAAGTAACTGAAAGGATCATAAACCTAAGTGCAAGAGTTAATACTGTAAAATGACTAGAAAAAAAAATAAAGGTGTAAATTTCTTGAGTTAGACATGATTTTAGAGATAATCACTTTTATGTTTAAAATAAAAGTAAGCAATAACATTTTTATGAAAATGAAATAGCTTTTTTAAATTTTTAAAATGTAAAATTAGTGTCAACATTTATTACTAAAATTAGCATATTGATTTACTTTATAAGGTTCTGGCACCTTAGTTTAAGTAAATATATCATGTTTAGTCCACTTATAATGTAGGAAGCTAATTCTAAATATTTGAATAAATAGAATTGAAGGAATTGTCACAAAACAAGATAAAAAGCCTTAAATTTTAAAAATGTAAGTGCTTTCCTCTGATAGACATGTGGACATCATATGCTGTCACACTAGAGAGCTACAGAGAAATTCTGATTTCATTTCATCAACAGAGCATTTCATCACCACCATCATGTTTTCAGAACTCCCTTGCGTTAGGAATAGCTGTATTAATCTAAGTCCTATAGCAAGTTTCACTGTTTTCCCGTCTCAGGGCTTTACTGTTACTGTTATTGTTACTGCTACTGCTCCTGTTTCTTTTACTGTTACGTTTTAGACATAGAGGTACTAACATTCAGAGAACTGAAGAGCTGAGTTTTATTCACAATGTTCTTCAACCATCACTCATAGCCTTACTAACTGTGAGAGTAAAATTTATTTCACAATTATTCATTCACTCAATGAAAATTTTCGGGTTTTCAGTATTTTTAAAGGGTGTGTACACACACGCACACATGCACACACACACACACACACACACACACACACCTGTGTCTGTTCACTAGGCTAGCATGACTTCCAGGGATACTCCCATCACTGCTTCCATGTTGCCGTAGCATGTCTGGAGTAAAGACTTGCACTACTGTACAGGGCTTTATGTGAGTTCTGGCCAGTCAATATCAGGTCTCATGCTTGCACAGAAAAGCTTTACCCACAAATCCATCTCTTCAGACACATTTACATAAGACATCCTTGTATTGTATGCTGTACAACATACTGAATATAAAATGTTGCAAGTCCCTGAGGAAATCAAGACACAGTGTGTGATTTGTACAGTAGAGAGGAGGAACTGACAAGCATCAACACACTACTCATGTGTTTCTCCATACTAGTCCTACTTCAAAATATTTTATTACATGTTAAATGTTGAACACTCACTCACAGATAACAGCAGTCATGATTAACACTATGCCAATGCATCAAACCCATTTCTATATATTTAAACTTGGCAGTCCCTATATTTTCAAAAGAAATGTCATGTGAGGAAATAAACATTCTTTGTATCTCAGATTGAAATTATTTTTCTCTTGATCTATAAAATGTTCTCACTTCATCATTTTTAATTGTCAGAAATATTCATAGTTGTAAACCTCTTAATTGGGATTTTGTTAAGTTCAGAATCCTCTACAAAAGAAAATTCTTTTCAGTTCAAGGATAGTTTGATTGCATGTGTCCTGTCAGTAGAATGTATTAAGTAATTCTTTTGCAAATGAATACACATAATATGCTGTACTCCAATTTGGGATGAAGAAGTCAGTAGGCCTGACAAACTACTATTATTTTCAAAGCTTTATGTCACAATTTCTTGAAAATGGAAACATTTCCTCCTGGATGGATGACAGAAGCACTTAAAATTTTGGAAGTAAGAAAACTCATAAGGCCCAGGAAACTTTTCAAAGAAGTTTTGCAAGACCCCTCCCTGTATTAAAAACAGTAAATAATTGTTAGAGAGAGATGAATCTCCAAAACCCTGGTTCCAAGTGGTGTAGTAAACACCAGCTTAAAGGTTTTATAAGTCAGCACGCTTGTTGGGTGGACTTTTCAATAACAAATTTGCCTCTAGACCTGTCAGAAACCTCAGCCATATCTTTAAGTGACCTCTACAAATACAGTGCTTTACTAAGCTGAACTTTAATGGAATTGTTCATTTCGTCTCTTTTGGTGCCCCGTTCAGAATGAATAGATGTTGGTTCACATCAGCCTTGGAAAAGTGAATCAAGAGAAAGTATTTAAATGGCCTCATGAATATATCCCCGAGTTGATTAGAGTATAACCTACAATAAAACAGTTTTATAAAATTTGTTTTAGATAGTACAAAGTACATATGACCATGTAATTACTAACTTCAGAAATTTTGCCAGGTAAATTTGAAAACATACTAGGTAACCAAGCCATAAGGACAGAAGATATGTATTTTGATGACTTTCTGTGTGCAGTACCTGCAGTCTGCCTCATGTCATGCTTCGCAGGGGTCTTGTAGTGTTCTCAGGAGAGCATGCACACAAAGATGTGGTGTATAGACACCCAAAGTTCCGTATCCTGTCACTGAAAACATACAAATGAATTGAAAGTCCCTTTGACTTAGTTATCTGTCTTCAGACATTATACCCAACTGCCCCAACTGAAGTTTAAGGAAGGCAATATTAACAAGTTGAAAGCAGGGACTGGAAAGAAGGCTCAGCAGTTAAGAGCCTTCTGTTCTTGCAGAAGCCCCTGGTTCAAATCCCAGCACCCACATAGCTGCTAACAATCATCTGAAACTCTTTATTCCAATTCCAAGGTATTTGATGCTCTCTTCTGTCCTCCACAGACAAGCACAAGATGGATGCATTCATATACAAGCAGGAAATATACTCACACATAGACAAAAATGTAAAATCAAATAAATTTTTAAAAAAGAAAGAAAAGTTTATGATGATATATCTTTGACAGAATTATGGAGTGAAACTGAGTTAACCTCAGGATGAAGTTTGAATGCAGACAGCAGTGTATCGATGAGAAGTCACAATGTAGTTTGTCCGATTTCTTCACTATCAGAGGAAGACTACTTAAGTCCCTTAAGTTAGGTGATCTGACCCATGATAGTTACGAAGCAGAAAGCCAAGAAGCCACAATTATTTATAGAAGAATCAGTGACTGAAACATATTTTCTTATAGATTCATGGACTCCATTAAACTTTCTAATTCTTTGTAGCACTGATTAGGTAAAATTCAATATTTTTGACTTTTCAATATCAGAAAGCATAAATCTAATACATTAAAATATAAAAATGCATCTCCATATAAAGAAGGCATTTTAGAAAAATTAACTTCACAATATTATCTATAGAGTAAGAATTTTAGTTAAACTACACAAAGAAAAGCTATTAATTTTGTAAGCTTGTCAATCCATGAGAACAGACATTTGGTTTTAAACACAGACTCTCCCATTTCATTAAATGTCTTGAAATATAGTAAATTTAAGGGGAAGACTTAGTTTTGTAGTAAACTCCTTAAAGTAGGAGATGTAGAGCCTTTTTTTGGCATTGGAATGGAGCATTTGCAATGCAGTAGCTTATTTTTATTTAATCTACCTCTACAGGGCTTGTGAGGTCATATTGGACCATGTAGATGAAAAAAAGCCTCACTTTGTAATATCATTCACCACACAGATATATACAATTAATCTTCTTACCATTGCAATTTGAGAATTACTAAACAGGAGCACCCTCTCTAGCCTTCCTGATTGTCTTCTTTTCCATTATTCTGGTTTATAAAATGATATATTCCTTCTTTATGTCTGCTGTCTAAATATTTCTACCATAATTCCAAAACCTTCCTGATAGGCAATAAATATTTAGATGAAAAGAATACATTCACTTATCTCATGGGGTAAATGTTGGAATTAATCACATGCTATGTGGAAGTCAGAGTTGAGTTGAGCAAGGCCAGAAAACTGAGGAAGCAAAAGAAAGATTCCCATGGATTCATTATTCTCCTCATATAGTATCAAATAATGGAAAAATATTTTTTTCTGAAACAATTTTTTTCTGATATAATAAAAAGTTTATCATACTTCTATAGGACACTTCTGCTCTTGGAACACAACTTTTCATTATGAACAGAATCATTTTAGCTTTCACTTGAAATCCATTCCATAATGTTCCTGAGGTGGGACTATTAACATGTTTTTTAAGGATAAAGAAAGTTCAGGGCTGGAGAGACAGTTCAGTAATGAAGAGCACTTGCTGCTCTTGCAGAGGACCTGAGTTTGAGTCCCAGCACCCATATAGCTGTTAATAACCATCTGTAACTCCAGTTCAGGAGGTCTGACATCCTCTTCTCACCTCCATGGGAACTTCATAACAGAGGTGCATTTATGTGCATAAAGGCAATAAACTCATACACAAAATTTTTAAATAAATAAAATTTAAAAAAAGAATAAAGAAAGTGACCCTTTTAATATATTTGGTCCATAGGCAGTATTTTTCCCTTGGTTGACAATAAATTAAGAACAATATCGTTACTTTGACTTTTCTTATTAAGGGGAAGCATTCAGCAGTAAGAGGTAGGAGGCCTTTTTCCTGCTACAAAGGGCAGATTTCTCTGCTGACGTTTTAGAAATATGGTAGAAGCATCTACTACATTTATAAATGATTTACAAAACGTGCACATTTGGTTATCACTCAACAAATAAAACATAAATATGGTAACACAAGTGATTAGCTTCAAACATAACACAGCACATAGAAGTACAAATGCATATTCTAATCTATGCATCAGATAAGAAGCAATCAAAAATTGCCTAGAACAGATATTTTCTCTCTTTTCGCTTCATTTTTGGATTCTCCTACTCCCTTTTCTGGGCCTCTCTCCCTGACAGGGTACCTCTCTCCCTCCCCTCTTCCCTCCCTCCTGATTTTCTATTTTTTTTCCTTTTGTATTCACTTGGTTTGAATAACTGAACGGTGTCATGCCTCATGGGCCTCATACATACAGACTGTTACTGAGAATATGTATAATTCTAGCACTTCCAGTTATTGTGCTGCATTTTAAATGGTTATAGTGAAGTTATCAATTGAAGAAGTGACAAGAATTATTGCCCAGTTATTTTTATCATTACTTGATCTGAAATTCATGAAATTAAATTACTTGTGTACTTTGTAGAACTGAGTAGAAGACTGTATCTGAGTAACTGAAAGTGAAGCTGTCTTTGTTTGCACAGGATCTGCAGAGCAAGCCGCTCACCCTTCTAACAAAGGAAGGGAAGGTGTGCAGGAGTCCTCCACTCTAATTGATGGGTTAATGCACATCAAGCCACTCATCCTTCTGCATTGGGTATGAAGGTGTGCAGGAGTCACCAAATCCTGACTGAGGGGTTAGGGGAAGTTGACAGTTCCCGGTGGAAAGTGTGAGTGTCCCTTCAGGACGCCTCTCTTACAACAATGCTCTTGTGGATGTTCACATGCTCAGAAGTATATGGACAGCACAAACTTCAGTAGATGGATTTTTAAATGAATTTTAAGATAATTTTAACATAGCAATAACTTTGTGGGAGGTTGGAAATGGTGGTAGATCTGAGAGGAGTAAGGGGAGGAGCTGGTAATGACTATGATAAAATCACTGCATAGAATAAAAATGATACGTTCATAAAACACATAAATATAATTAAAGCAATAATTGTAACAAGAATAAAATTCAACATTTATAATTCTGCTGGGAAATTTAGAGTAAACAAATGAATCAGATTGCGGTTGAGCTGCAAAGTTCCCTCAATATTTTGAGTATACTAGGGAAGGCAGTATGCATTGTTACTATTTGAGAACCAGCTACTTTAGAGATGCATTTTTTTCTGAAAGCTAACTTGTCTTTGGTTTCAAGAAATTGAATCATGTTTGTCATAACACATGTATTTAGATTTGGGATGTCTATTAATTCACTTTTTTCCCATTTTTGTTTAATAAAAACAAAGGACAAAAGTGCAACTTGCCATATTACCTTAAAATTCAATACATAAAAACATATTTATACTCTCATGTTTACAGCATTACTTCCAATAGCCAAGAAATAAAACATTCAAAGTGTTCAGTCAGCTGATGATTAGGTAGAGAAGCAAGGGCACATCTGTACAAGGAAATGCCACTTATTCATAAAAATAATTGAATTCCCTAATGCATAATAAAATTGAAGGAATCAGAGACGTTTATGTAAAGTGAAATAAGCTAGGCACAGAATATCAAGTTACATATAACCTTACTCAAGTGGAATCCCAAAATCTTGGTTTCCTATTTGAGAGTAGAATGATAATAAACAGAAGCCAGAAAGGGAGTCAGGAAATTTGGGAAATATGCCTTAGGAACAAACAGCTATGGGGCCCTGTTACAGAATATAGATTACAGATAAAAACAATAAACAACACTCCCTAAAAAGATAGAAGAGCATCTCCCAACTCTCACCAGGGAAGTGTCCTTATACAAGAGTGTGATGAACACAGAAGGACACAGCTTGCTAAGTTTTAGAGAATAAGAGACTGAAGTGTTCAATTCCCTGGATAGGTCTCATATTGAACCTCACCGACCCATAGTTCAGGGGCCATTGCAGAAGAGGGGACAGAATGTAAAAGCTCGGGTTGGTTCATGAACACAGGGAAGCAGAGGCATTCCAGCTACTGGAAACTTGCTCTTATGAAATTCCAGCAGTGGTGGGCAGGAACTGGACAGAGGAGCTGAAACACAGGCCATGGAGGAATGCTGCTAGGCTTTCTCTCTGGCTCATGCTCTGTCTGTTTTCTGGACAGGGGTGGCATCACCCGCAGTGGGCTAGTCCCTCCCACATACCTGAACAATAAAGAAAATACCCCCATAGACATGGTCATAGGCTAGTCAGTGGAGGCAATTCCCCAGCTGAGGCTTCCTCAACCCAGGTGTGTCAAGTTGACACTAAAGCTATCCAGCACATCTGGAAAATGGAAAGTTATCTCTTTACAAAGATGTCTCAATTATATTTGTGATTGAAAAATTATAAAATCAATGGTAACATAGGAAATATTTGATTAAAACAGAAAGATTGTAACTAATCATCATATAGTGAAGTTATCAGATATATTTGGTACTGAGGAGTCAAAGAAGCATCTGGATTGAACAACAGGAGTGTATTACATGAGTTATAAGGCATAGTCTGAATATGTTGGGCATGTTGGCACACCCCTTGGGTAGCAGAGGTACATGGATCTCTGTGAGATCAAAGACAGCCTGGTCTATACAGCAAGGTCAGGAGTTAAGAGCACTTACTGCTTCTGCTGAAGACCTGGGATCTCTTCCCAGCATCCACATGGCAGCTAAGAACCATCCATAATTCCAGTTCTGGGGGATCTGACCATGCACTTCTGGTCTCCAGGGGCATTGCATATATGAATATACATGTAAGAAAAATATTCATATACATAAAATAAAAATAATATAAGAATTTGTGACTGAACAGATAGATGGCTAGAAGTTCAGAGCACTAGGAGCCTCTTCTGGTGTACCCAGGTTCAGTTCCCAGTCAAACACAAAGGCTAACAACCGTCCAGAAATCTGGTAGCAGGGCATCAGATGCAGCCTCCTAGCCTACCCTGGCATGTCATACATGGGTACACTTACACACATGCAAGCAACACACATACACATGAAATATAAATAATATGTTAAACTAAAATATAAGTGTGTCTGTCTTGAATAAAATTATAAGCATTTCATCTCAAACTTAAGATGTTGAAAGAACTACTCAGCAACTACTTAGTATGTTCATAAAATGCACCCGTTTTGTTGTTATTTTTTAATTCCCAGTTTTCTTTAACATGAATATTCCTTATTTATGGCTTGTTACAAAATGTGCTGAAAACTTGTATTTTTAATATTGTAAAGAATCATCCCTTACAGTTAGAAATGCCAACTTCAGTTTCTGATGAAAAACAACTTCAAATGTATTTGTCAAACTAAAAAATCTTGACCACGTTCAGATATTATGATTTTACAGTAAAATTGTAAGAAATTTCTGCTTTATTTCTGGGAAAGCTATGCAGCTAGCAGCTAGATATGTCTGTGTACCCTCCAAAGAAAAAAGCGTAAAAATGCATATTTAGTTTATGTTGAATATGAAATTCAAAATGGAGTTGGGTAACTTAAAAATAACTGACCTGCCTAGAGATATTAATTTGGTTGAAATAACAGATTCCATACATGGATACAAAGATTAGTCAAGAAACGTGTTAAATATGTATTCTGAATAATGATGGTTAAAGACAAACATAGGAAAATGAGCATCAAATTATTCTCGATAGTTGAAGAAGTGATGTGATCAAAAAGCAGAAAGAAACCAGCCAGGTATGTAGGTTGTGACCCCAATCACAAAAGCTAAAGTGGGCTCCTAGATGAGCACTGGAAAAAGGCCAAGGTAATCTGATGGTACAGTTGCAAACTGCTCCAATATCTGAATTCCATAAAGAACCTCAAGTGCTTTTATTGCTTTTTCTCAGGAAAAGATGGGCTGCAGTTTCTAATGATTGATGGCTGAAACCATGAGTGGATATTGTTGCCAAATAAAGTAAGAAACCGCACAAAGGAAAGAGCGAGACCTAAAGTGCAGTATCTCTTCAAATATATTTGTCAATATAACAGTGTTTTGATGGGTACATTGAGAGTGTTTTAGAAATTAATCTTTGAGCTCATTTTGCACAACGACTAAGCACTGAGTTTCTGAAGGTAGACAAATATAGGTTCACATTCATTTTCAAGAAGCTACAGATATGAAACTTTAGGGTGGCATTTAAACATGATAAATTTAATCTTTTATCTGTTCGCTTGAATCATAATACCTCACTGAGGTGGTTGACAGTAAATATTATAATCGTTAAAGTATTGTGTATGATTGTGGGATTAAAATTGATTAAGTGTAACCTCTTACCTTACACCCAGTCACATAGCAAAATTTCAACATCAACTTGCATTTTTCATGACAGAGCTTGAAATATTCTTTGCTTTAATATTTTATCTTCATGTTTACCCAAGGCAAGAAACAGCTTTGAAGAGTGCAGTTATGGTGCATTACTCATAGGCATTCTAAACATAACTATTAATTAGCCAAGAAAACTGAAATATTGCTTCAAATTTTTTTTTAACTGGATAGTACAAGTCTACTACCAGACTAATTTTCTACTGCTTAGTAAATTTCATCCATTTTTAAGATAACATCAATATTTTTAACAGAACTCAACAAAAAGTAAAATTATATAATTAGATAGAAAAGTAAAATGATCCTGCTGCTTGTTCTATGAAAAGAACTGTAGAAAATGCTTTTATGCTAACATATACATCTCTAAAGAAACATGCTGATGGAACACACAGTTGAGTGCACTATATACCTTTAAATTGTTAAACTTTTAGAGCATATTACCTCAGAATGTACTATATTTGGAGAAATTACAAAAAGATAAGTATGTTAAAATAAGAGTTTATAAAAGTGAGTGAGTTAAAATAAGTTCTTTAGATTGGTTCATATCTCTGCTGTTACAGAGGTCCATGTAATAAGATGGCCTCTATTCAGAGAAAAGAGTGAGGCCAAAAAAGATTGGCATCTACCACCAACCTTGTAAATATACCATTCCTTTTCATCCTGTTTTCTTTTAAAAATTATTAGTTCTGCTTCACACAATGATTCCCCATGTAGTCTGACCATTTTACTGCCCAAATCCTCCCGAACACACCTCTCCATTTGTACTCAACCATTATGTCCAATTAGTTCTACCCATATAACTCTCAGGTGCACATCCATCCATAGACTGCAGTCAACCTACTAGGAGATGCTCTCTTAAAAAAAACTGGCAATCCAATCAGCTGTGAACTTCTTTAGGTACTTAGACAACATTGGGATTATCATGTCTACCTCTCCTACAATGATGTGATTTTGTCTCTCTTGAGCTCATGGAGGTTTTGTGAAAGCTATGTCATGACTGCTTTGGTTTCATCTTTGTGCTTGTCCTGCTGTGCCTAGAAAACACTAATTCCTTGTGTTCCTTTGAACACTCTTGGCTTTCAACAGTCATTCTACCCTTCTTCTGCAAGATGCCTGAATCTTGGGAGGAGAGGATATGATGCATGTCTCCAGTTTAGAACTGAGCATTCCAGAGTCTTATTCTCCACATATGACCAGTTGTAGGTTTCTATGATAATCACCACCTATTGCCAAAAGAAGCTTCTCCGAGGAGGGGTGAGTTATGCACTAATCTATGGTTTTAACAACAGATCATTAGGAGAGTTTTTAATACCATATACATTAGCGCAATGACAGTATGCGATATTACAGAGTCTATGACCTATTTAGCCATGGGTTCTCGTCAGAAGTCCTGGTGCCAGGTTAGGGTTTATTCTTGTGCATCTGGCCTTTAATCCAATATGAATGTTTTTGGTGACTTCCATGATATTCATGTCCCTGGTGCGCCAGTAGCTATATCTTGCCAGTGCTATGAAAGCTGCTGGCTACTAGGGATGGCGCCCTGGAGAAGTACCACTTTTATTTCTCTACGTTCTGTGATGCAAGTATGTGGAGTCTTCAACAATAAGGTCTTATATTCGAGTTAGGAGGGTAACTTAATTCAATAGCAATGGCTTTTTAATCTTTACTTTTCAACTTCCAAATAGTGAGAAGTAAATTTATTTTTTATTAAGCTACCCAGTCTGTGCTGTTTCCTATTGCCTTCCCAGCATGCTAACATATGATCCCGCTAAGAGGTAAATATGCTCAGATCAGATGAGATTTCTTGCCCAAATTCTGTATAGGCAAAAATGAAACTTATCAATGTACAGAAGCACACCCTATGAAATGGAATGGTCATAAGACCCTACTCTATTTTTTAACATATTTTCTACATTTTTTGATCAATTGCCAATATAGTTATTTATTCACTAAAAAATGAATATTAATATTTTCAATAATTCTGATGATTAAAAAAATCTACCTTTTAGAATGATGTGTACTTAAGAGTAGAATATATTTGACATCAAACAGAAATGAAAATAACTGAAAGAATCAAATAGATTTATTTGTCTGAATAGCCAGACATTCAATAAACATTTGATATATAGGTTGGAGGAGACTCTAAGCACTTAGCAAAGAAAAAAATGAAAATGAACTCTACTGGAGAGTACCTCATCCCTCAGTAAAGATCGCTCAGAAAAATATGTTTACTGATTAGCAAGGTGCAAGACATTTACTTTTTAAATTACCTGTTAAGGAACAATAAGAAATTTCATATTAGAGTGCATGGATAATAAAACAGATCCAATGAAATATATCAATTAAAATTATTATTAAATTGAAATTATTTTGCCTATCTATGGACTTTTAAAATTGACCATGTGTCTGTCATAAATCCGTTATGTATTATTCATGTGGACTTATCCATCAAAGTTAATCATTTAATAAGACAAAATTTAGTTAACAAGAAATTACGAGTCTGAGAAAATCATTAGCTTAATAAGAGATAATGCAGGACTGTCTGTAGAAAAATCCAATTTTAGAAGCTGTATCATTAGAGAAATTAAATAACTCCTGCATCATGACATAAATAAAAATTAAGATTTTTTCAACTAATGTACATTTATATAAACAATAACAGAGATAGGGAGGTCATACAAGTCACAGAGAACATACATGATTTATATGTAACAAATGTACTGAAAGGCCTTGTTACTGGACCATATTTGTATAGAGAAATGAAAATGTAATTTTTTTCTTAAAAGTTAACCTTTGTTTTTATAGTGAAGATAAGAGTTATTTAGAGGTTCATGCTTGGGATCTCAGCTACAAACAGTCAGTATAAAAAGGCCAGTATAGCAGTATTGTATGAATAGTAATAGCTGGTAAAGAAAGAAGTGTGTATCTTATTAGTTTTCATACATGGGAGTAATAGAGCTTCAGGTTTCAGGGTGAAGTGGAGCTCTCTAGAGAAGTATAGAATGAGAACAGTGCTGCAGAGTACCAACAAAGCCTCAATGAGAAACCCCTTCATGAAAGCAACAGAGGTCCACTCTATCACAGGCAAAGCTATTCTTAAGTTATAATATAATCTGGACCAAAATCATATTGAAACGTCACTCACTGAAGTAATTTAAAAACTGAAGCTTTGTCACAATTTGTAACTGTCCACATGTTGTGGGAACATGCAGAGCATACATCAAGTGAACACATTTTCTTGGAAGGATTTTCAGAGACTGACAACATCACTATTTCACTTAGGAGTGAGTAAAGTGGACTTCCTGAAATGCAGAAGTAACTGAATTCTCATTATTTCTCTCTTGTTTTCTTTTGACTTAGTTTTCTAGGCAACTTTACTGTCCACAAGATGGAGAAAATGTTTCAGCAGATCAAGAACAAACTACTTTGCTTCATTTACTATTGTATGGCAATTCTCCTTTGCATGTATCTTTAATATGCTGCCATATTTAATTAAATACTTTGGGGTGTATTTGTCTTACAGAGCAATAAAAGAGACAACTTTTTAGAAATGGGCTAAGTAATAAAATTATAGAATGACATTTAGAATGATAGAAACTCTTTCACCACCATAGTAGATGATATGGACCTTTAAAACAACTTTATAGAAAAGGTAATGGTTTATGATATAACAAAAATAAAAATGTGAGGGATAAATAGCTCTTTATCACCAAGTCATGCAGACTTGAGAATAAACATGAAGCTTTCTCCATTGTAATGTACTGACTCACAAGTATGCTAGGTAGGATAGGAACACTATATTCAATTTTGTTTACAGTATCCTCAAGACACAGTGGATTCATCAGAACTTAACCCCAAGGTTAAGTCAAGAAATATATATTCTAGGAAATGATAGTGTAAGCACCTCCCTGAGATTCTGCTTTCAATTCTTTTGACCATATTCCAAGTATATTTTTTAGTTCTTACAATATTCACATATTTTTTGTTTGTAACAATTTGTCCATCTAGTGAGTCTCTACCTCTCCAAACTTCTCCAAAAACAGTAACACTTGAGAATGTTCAGAGGATACTGCCATCTGCGTGTTCTTTACATTACCTATTTGACTAAATTATACTAGATATATAATATCTCTTATATCTGTTTGTATGTGCTTAAGCCCTATAGAGTCTAATTTGTATCTCTCCAAATGTCTTCCAGTGTTGGTCCATTGATCAGACCTTAGTTATTCTACCATGAAAACCGTGCTTAAAAAAGAATGTCTGCCCCTCCCAACAGTTACCTGTTGTTACAATTTTCTTAGGTAAGATTGGAGCTTCTTAATTACTTTCTAAGCTGAGAGGTTTTTTTTCTAGGTAAGACTCACATGGGACTTTTGCATGTTGTTACCATTGCTTCAAGTTAATATGAGTAACTGCCCAGCTGCCTGGAAGACTGCTTATGGCCATTCACTACCTCTGGATCTTGGCTTTTACATTCTTTCTGCACCCTGTTCTACAAACTTCCCTGAGCCTAGAGAGACAGAGAAGTTTGATTTAGGTATCCTATTAAGAGATTAGCACTCCATAGCCTCTTGTCCTTTGCATCCTGGCCAGTTGTGGGTTTCTGTGTTAATCACCATCTGCTGCATAAGGAAACTTCTATGATGAGAGTTATGGGATCCAATAATCTTTAGGTATAACAATATGTCATTCCGAGTTAGTTTAATACTCTAAGTAGTCAGTAGAACACTAGTATTTAGGTTTTCCCCTATGTGCTGTGACCTGTCTTTTCTCAGGTTAGTAAGCCTGGTATCAATGTCAGGCTTAGACTCCATTCTAATAAGGAGAACTTAAATCCAATTAAAGAGTGGTTCATTACACCCATGATATTTGGGAAACTGTTTTACCCAGTAGACATATCTTGCTTGGTCAATTGTTTCTGAAGTTCACCTGATTCACAGCTTTATAAAGTTGGTGATGTTTTGTTTTTTTTTTTGTTTGTTTGTTTGTTTGTTTTCCTTCTGCTAGGATGCATAGCAACTTCCAGCATTATGAGGCTCAGAAGTTAGTACCAGCTTGATGTCTCCTTGTTTGTTCTACAGCTCATGTATGTAGTATCTTACACCATTGGATCTTACCATGATCAAGCTGGCATTTTTCCAGACATGAAGGACGGTTCAATGTACATAAATCAGTAAATGTAATCCGCCACATAAACAGACTCAAGGACAAAAACCGCCTGATCATCTTATTAGATTCAGAAAAGTCCTTTCACAAAATCCAACATCCACTTCTGATAAACATCATAGATATCCTAGGAGCACATGGAGTATGTATCAAAACAGTAAAGGCAATAAACCACAAGTCTATGGCCACCACCATGCAGAACGAAGAAAAGCTGAAACTCTACTATTTAAAATAGAGTAAGATAAGACCGACCCTTCTAACAATTCCTGTTCAATATATTATTGAAGTCTTAGCTAGATAAATAAGAAGAAGGAAATAAAGAGGATATAAATTAGAAAGGAAAAAGTCAAAATATCTATATTTGCAGATGATATAGCTCTACACATAAAGGATCCTAAACACTCTCGCCAAAGATTCAAAGAGAAGGTAAATACATTCAACAAAGTAACAGGATATAAAATTAACATGTTCTCTATTTTTTTAAACTATGCAGACTGTGATATTTATACCACATTCAATTAGGGCATAGTCACAGGCATAAGGAGGATGGAAAAAAAGTAACTGAAAAATAATGGAAAACTTGTTGGTGCCTGATAGTGGAAGAGGGTCAATATGAAGGTCTGGATATTCAGGACCATGTGTGGCATAAGGACCGCAGCTAGTCCTCATGGGAGAATGGGGATCTGTAGGAACTAAACTGATATAATCTTCAAACTAAAAATATTTAACTATCTTAGAATATAAATTCAAAATTCCATGTGTGTACTATGCTTTTTGAATATTCTTTGCTGACAGTAGTGTATGAACATACTTCAACAATGATGGGTGTAATTTGTCACAGTTCTTGTACTGTGAATTTGACAGCACTCTCTTTCCAAACTTTCCAACTTACACAATGTCTTTCCATGTAATCATGTTACTTCTAAAAGAAAACAATGCTAATAAAATATTTTAAATAAAAATTAAATGAGATTAGCACACAAAAAATTAGTAGTCTTCCTATACAACACTAAAAATATATGGAGAAAGAAATTTGGTTTAATCCTATTCACAATAGCCTCAAAAATCCATAAAAATTCTAGGCTAAATCTCATAGAGACAGTGAAGGACTTGCACAGAAAACTTTAAGACTGAAGAAATTGAGGAAGATATTCAATCCTAGACAGAAAAATGGCAGAAAATTAATATTTTATTTATATAGGTTTGTATTTCTGATGCATCTAAAATTATTTTCAATTCATCTAAGATGCTGTACGATCATTGTTTTACATAAATTTGTTTATTACTTCCATAAACTCTAAATTGCAGTATCAGTATTCTCAAATATTGATTCGAAACATTAATTTCAGCTTTATTTGCTCTGTTTCTTTATTAAAGAACTTCTGATATAAATTTATCCACCAAAAAAAAAGACGAGTGCTGAATCTATTCATTTACCAAATTTTAAGTTCCTAATGAAAAAGCAAAAATAAAGGCAAGCACAAATATCTTAAGAAGCCTAGAGAACTTGTAGTAGATGAAAGACAGTTTCTCAACCTGAAATGGTGACACATAAAATGAACTAAGGGCTAGAACACAAAGTCAAACTGCAAAGAGAAAAAGACTCAATGAACTCTAATGTGGGTGTGATCACTCAAGCTAAAAGAAAAAAGATGATAGAGCAGCTAAGAACCATGCTCATGAGATTGAGTACAATCTGAGTAAAAATCTCTATCTTAATTCTTTTCTATTACTGTGATTAAAAACACTACCCAAAATCTACTCCGGAAGGAAAGGGCTAATTTGACTGACAGCTCAGAGTCCACCTTCAAGGGGAGTCAAGGCAGGAAGTCAGGGCAGGAACCTGAAGTGCAGCACATGAAGGAAGGCTGCTTATTGGTTTGCTCCTTTGGCCTGTTGCTGAGTCTGATTTCTTATACAACACAGGATCGCCTGCCCAGGGATGGCACTGACTACACTGGGCTGGGCTTTCCTGTGTCACTCAACAATCAAGAAAATGCCCCCTCAGCCATTGCCACAGGTCAAGCCAATAGAATTGATTCCCAGGTGAGGTTTACTCTTACTAGGTGTGTTGAGTTGACAACTAAATCAATCCATCATGATCTCCATGCCATTCTTCACAAGAATAGAAAATCTTTAAATTCATATGAAAATACAAAATACTCTGCTGAGACAAAGCATTTCTGAGCATAATCAGATAATGCTGGAGGGATTACCAGCCCCAATATCAAGTTACACTACAGAACCTCAGTGTGACACTGGCTCAAAACAGACCTAGAGATAAGTGAAACTGAATAGAAGATATTATTTACTTATTTTTTGTGATGTTTTAGAAATATAATAAATGTAGTCTTATTAGTCTAAAAAGCTTTCAGGTTCAGACACCAGCAAACAGGATGGTGGGGGGAGGGAACAGTGAGATAAATACCCAGGACAGCACAGGACTGATTGAGGAGAAACTTGCAACAACCTTCAGCACAGAGTATATAAATAAGAATGAAATTCAGAATCAATAACAGAGTAAAGACTGTTTTCCAGTACAGCTGGCAAGGTAGGTGATGCCTGTCCCTATTCTCAGATTACATGGAGAATACGAAAAAAATAAAAAATTCAGTCTTTGAATACAACCTAGCAAACATTTATGATGAAGTGATTTGTCTGGCAGTAAGCTTACACACATTTTCAAATTCAAGAACAAATAGCATAGTAGCTTGAGTCAACTCTGGACTATATCAGATGCTGAAGAATTTAGATTTTCAATTATGTTAGACATCCAGACCTGAATCTCACATTACTCGCATTGATGAACTAGAGAATTCCTGTACAACTGAGAGATCTGGGTAAACCTGCAGGGACAAACAAATGCCAAGAACTTCTGAGAGAAATCTCCGAGGATGCACCTGCTTTCCAAAGACTGACGTGGAATAAGATCCTAAACCTTCATGACAAGCATTGTGTCAGCACGAGGGGCCAGGGATCTCTTCAGGCTAAGCTGTCAGGCTTTGGAGAATCCTGATGTTAACTAGGGTCCTGGGATTTGCAGAATCAGCAGCTAAACATTTATGTTTCTACTTTTCTTGCTAATACAAAAGGGAAAGTCCTGTGGCTTACAGGGTTTTGCAAACTTTTCACTTGCTGACAATCAATCACCTGATAAAGCCAGTGAAGCCTGAAAGACTGAAAGTGAGCTATTTAGACATGGGGATAGGTGTGCTTTCCTTTTTTTCTGTTATGGGGTAGTTCCTATAGGGTACAATAGAAATGTGAACATTACATAAATATTCCTATAGTTATTACAATATAATATAATGTGTAACTGTAGATGCCACACTATATACAATATTCAAAGATACATCTTTCGAAATGGGAAATATGCCTTATTTTAGCGATAAAAGACCTCAATTAAATATTAAAAATATTAAAGTGAAAATAAAAGTTCTACATGATTTTCAAGAGATGACTGTGAATATATAATTTTAAATGATTTTGCTTAAGAGTGTATTTATGTATCCATCATGCTTCCATCATGAGAAGAGAGCTCCATTTGAAGAATGTAATTGGGTTTATCATTGATCTTCATTTGTTCAGTCCAAAAAATGAAAACAGCGTATAATCTGATTGGTTGTTGAGTTACAACACAAACTTCAGAAAATGAGAACAGGTCAGGACTCTTTTTTTTTTTTGAGCTGACAGTTCTTTTTTTTTTGAGCTGACAGTTCTGCAAGGAGAATATTCTCCTGATTCTCGTCAGCATTGATGTGGTTAGGGATGAATGAGGACTTCTCAAGAGATATTCAAGATTTACCAGTCATTTCAATGGAGAGATAAGATCAACCAGTCGTCTCCTGAGTTTAAAATCATGACAATAAGTATGCTGGACTATTCCAGGAATACTGGGAATTCACCATACTGGGTAAAGTCAATTTCTTTAGTAATAAAATAATATTTAGGGTACACTTCTATGGATTTTGCAAATAATTGCAAAATAAGCAAGAATATATTTCAGATTAGAGAAGCATATAATTTACAAATATATTCAACTTCTCCCTTTACAGATCATGAATTTTAGGCACACAGGATTTAAATAGTTTGTCTAAAAACATGAAAGTAGAATAATTAAATTCTTATGATGGACATAAACTGCTTCAAGTAATCAGTCCACGTTCTTACATACACACCTATTCTTGGAAAATTTCACAGTGTACTCTTCTATTTATGCCATTTAAAAATATTTCAAACATTGATCAATTTTCTTTGGTTTTTGCAGTTTTTCACAAATAAAACAAGAAATAAAAATCTTAAAATTTAAGAAATATCTTCAAATATGTATAAATAAATGCATGTGTGAACAAACATGCATAATTCACCAATTTGTTCATATATTATGTATTTCATCATATCATATGATCTCAATATTTTTCATAAGTTACATATATAATTTTTTTCTTTCCTCAAAAACCATAGGCCAGCAATTAACAAACGTTTCTGCCAGCAACACATAACAAATATTTGCATCCATTTGGGACATAGTCTCACAAATACTTAAACTCCTGCCATTTCAGGCATTCAATGACTGGTAAATACATACATTAGGTCTATTGCAGGCATCTATAGACATTTCTCAATGCATGTGGAAGATTTGGGCAGTTCCCTCATTATTTACATAAACTTCCATCTGTCGACCTCTGACTATCCTCACATACAATAGAAACACATAGTGCAGGCTGTGCCCACAATTATGCTGCTGTGGCAGGGAAAACAGGTTTTGGATTCATGTTATCTGCATTTATCTCATGGCACTCAAGTAAAACTTGGAAAAGATAACAGTATTCACATCAACAATTGTAATAAGGATAAAAATCAATATTTGTATATATGCAACATTTTAGAACCCTTGACATAATTGTGATATAAATTTCCAAGCATTCATAAATATTAATGTATAATCAGCAATCATAGTTTTACCATTATTTTCATTTCCTTTCTAATACCTTATCAATGTTGACTGAACTACTCAAAAAATATAAGAAGCTGTTAAGTCTTTCTACGTGAATTTAACCAGTTTGAAGGAACTCAGAGTTTTTCTTTACTTAAATTGCTCAACACTGATTGAGGGAACACACACTGAAACATGTCAAATGTATAATTTCAGTTTGGTCACTTATGTTACTATGAAGAATGCAATATATCTCTGCTGGCTTCACTTTCCATATTTATAAAATGTCCAAACTTTACCTAACACATTTTCTAATACAAGAGTAATATTATCACATTTAAAAAATTTATTTGTGTCTGTTTGTATATAACATGGTGTTGGTGTGGAGGTCAAAGGACTACTTCCAGGAGTTGGTTCTCTCTTTTTCCACTATGTGGTCCCAAGGATTGACCTCAGATCATGAAGCTCGACAGTAAGCAACCTAATCTACTACATCGTCTACTCAGCATTTATTAAGTAATTTCTTTTAAAAAATATGAATCTCCCTTAAACATGAAGTGGTTTCATTTAGAATAACTACGTTTTTAAAGCATGCAGAACTACATCAATTTTCAGGAGTAGAGAATTACAAATCTATCAGTATTTTCTTATCACAATTAGTGTTCAAATATCTAATATGGTTAAGCTTGAAATAAAAATATTTGCTATTACATTAAAATCTAAAACAACTATTATTTATTTTTATACATTACTTATTTTATACATCCTAATAAAATTGAATTATAGGAAAACATAGTATTTTGTTTAACTATTTTTATAAATACCTGATTTTTGTAGAAATAATGTTATATAATGAAATACAGAATTTTTTTCACATGAATTATTTTATTTCACACAATGATAATGATGGAAAATTAAAAAATAGTTACTGATTACAGATGATCTTTGTCCAGAGTCCTGAGATGCAATTAAATTTTGTTGACGGACTTATTAGACAAGTTGAAAAATTGAAATAAACTGATAAAACAAAAAAATGCAAATATGATTTTGCAAAGCAGTTGATATTTACTAAAAATAACTGTATAACAAAATAATGCACACTTTAAAAAGCAATCTATAGATTAAATGCAAAGCCAATCAAATACTCAGGACATTCTTAACAGAGCAGGGGAAAGCCAACCTAAAATTCATTTGGAATCACAAAAGAGTCCAGATAGCCAAAGCAAATTTAGGCAAAAAAATCAATGCTAGAGGGATCACCATACCAAATCTCAGAATATATTACAGAACTATTGTCATAAAAATAGCATGGTATTGGAACAAAAATAGACATGTAGATCAGTGGAACAGAATAGAAGACATAAACTTGAATACATGCCTTTTCAGTGACCTGGTATTTAACAATGGTGCCAAGAACCCACAGTAGAGGAAAGACAGCATCTTCAAAAACAGTGCTGGCAAAATTGGATCTCCACTTACAGAAGCATGAAGTTGAACACTTATCTTTCACCCTGAATGGAAGGTACCTCCAATGTGATCAAAAACTTCGATATAAAACCTGAAACTGCTAGAAGAAAACATAGGCTGTACCTTACAACATATGGGTAGAGGAAAGGATGTTCTAAATCTAACATCAGCTGCTTATATATTAACGTCAACAATCAATAAATGGACACTTGTTAAGGAATGAAATTTCTGTACATCAAAAGAACCAACTAAGGAAGGGAAGAGGAAACCCACTGAGTGGAAGAAAGTCTTTACCAGCTACATATCTGACAGGATTAATATCCTGAATATACAAAGAACTCAAATATCAAAGAACAAAAAAATAAATGACCCAATAAAAAGATTGAACAGAGAGTTCTCAAATAAGTAAATAAAAATGGCCAAGAAACATCTAAAAAGTGCTCAAATTCCTGAGCAATTAGAGAAATTCAGATAAAGACCACTTTAAGATTCCATCTCACCCCATCAGACTGGCTAAGATCAAGAGAATGAAAGACACCAAATGCTGGAGAGAACATGGGAAAAGGGGAAAATTCATTCACTGCTGGTGGGAATGCCAACTCCTGCATTCAAACTAGAGAATGTTATATTAAGTGAAGTAACACAACACTGAAGAACCAGTGATATATGATCTCCCTCGTTTCTGGTTGTAGCACTAGTTCCCTATATGTGAGTATAGATTCAGATGTGACACCAGTAGTCAGGAAGGCAGAAGGGTACACTGAGGTAAAGGAAAAGAAAGAACCCCAAAAGGGACATAGTGGGGTTACCGGGGGTGGGGAAAGTGGGAGAAGATGAGGAAAGGACATGCAGGGGTCACATTTTGTCAGGAGCGGAGTTAGGAGAAAGGGGATGGAGGGTGGTGGGTGTTAATGGTGGAAGGGGGGCCATAATGCTGGTGCTTGGACTGGGGAGAGAGAAAGGAGGTTGGGAGGGAGGAAACAGAACAGAAATAAATGAATCTTAGAGGGCTAGGACCCCAGAGGGAAATGTGATACCACAGAAACCCCCTGAGAAATGCAAAAGCAGCGTGTAAACATTAGTACATCTATATTCCTGGGGGCTGTTGGCAAGAAACATAGTGCCAGACAGAAGATACTTCCCTTTGTGTGGTTAGTGAGTGGTCCAAGAGACTTCAAAGATACTAGAGCCTATTGCCGAAAGCTCTTGGTTTTACCCTAAAACTAGACAATAATGCCCTACTGCTGAATACAGGACACACTGGGGATGCAGGACTCAGAGAAATGGAGGAGGAACTCATCTTGAATCCTTCACCCTGAAGTGTAGCTTCCATAATGCTAGATGATAACATGAGCACTGCTAAGAGGAAACATCAATCAGTAGTCCAACCCAAGGACAAATTCTAATAACCAAAACCATGGACACAGCACACTATCTCATATCGGGGCCGGGGGGTATCAACAACTATCTAATTGAACATAAAACCTTCTCAATGTAGTAAACTCAGCCAAATACATGGGAGTGGAGGGGACAGAGATCCTTGGGAGAACCCTATGTTTGTCGTATCTGTGGAGAAATGAAATTTCTTACCAAATGCTAAATATGGATCCTTATACTTACAGACAAGTATATAGTATACCACTCATCAAAGAAGTGTCTTTTTTGTACAAGATAGAGGCTACAGCACAATTCCACAACTAGTCAGACACAGAGAATATATGAATGCGAAGTCCTGCTGACATATCTACAGTTGAACCACAACACCTAAGGCTTATGGAACAGAGCAGAAGGAGGGGTAGAGAAAACCAAACCATCCATTACCTCTCACTAGTGAAGATTCCTCAAACAACACGATGCTATGCACATAGAAGGCCATAGTATTATAGAATAAAATACTTCAGACCATGTATCCCTGGAAAGCACTCCTGTATTAAACCTCATTTTCCCATGGCTCAGGGATCATTATGGAGGATGGGGTAGAAAGATTGTAAGCCAGGGCTGGTTCATGAATTTAGGGAAGCAGAGGCTTTCAGGCCACTGGAAGCTTGCACATAATAACTTACAGGACACACACGAACACAAATTAGACAAGGGCCCAGAGTAGAGCAATAGAAACTGATGGTGTGCCAGATCTAAACTAACAACTACTGGCGACTGAGTACCACTATGAGAGGGAGATAATGCCTTAATTATGATCTCTAAATAGCCTGACCAGTCTCCAGTGGATAAATTTGCTCTAAAGGACATCTGGGCACAAATGCTTGCCTGCATAGGACTTAACATGTATGATGAATTACATGAGATCTGGTGGGGGTTGTGGGGGTGAATGGGAAAGACGGTCTAAATTTGATTAAAAACTGTTTATATATATATATATATATATATATATAATTAAATAAAAATAAAGGAAGAAAGAATATCACTTTTTATGTTACGATTGGTAGGTATACTTTTGCTTCTAAATCGTCAGAAAACATCCAAATACAACTACTTACTTTATTAATAAATATTTATTCTAGCACTGTCTAAATAAAAATATCATATGACACACTTATTGGGATGCTTCAAAAGCTGAGGAAAAGGCAACACTGAGGTATGTCTCACTGCTGCTCATGAAGGTCACATGAAATGAGGCATATAAGCAGAAACACACCCAGCTGATAGGAGCAGCAGGTCAATTCATGTGCACAGATTTGTAATTTAGTTATAAAACTTTTATTTCTTCCAAATATGTACCCTAGAAATTAACCAACTTATGTTTCAGGGAATGTTAGTTCATGTTAATATGAAACCTGAAAAATTCAGCTAAAGTAACTTGAAAGGTGCCTTACCCCATCAGTCTTGTGAGATAAAAAATTAACGCAAGATGATCTGCAAGTTTTATTTTATCTTTTTATGAATTTTATAATTTCAGCAATCTGAACAATTTATTTTGATCAAGTCCACACACACGCCTCTGTCTTCACTTCCTGGCTTTGTATTTTCTTTGTATTTGTATTTGTCACCTCCCTCCACTACTGCTCCCTCCCAACTCAGTGGCTCTTAAATAAACAACAGCAACAGTAAATCCACTTAGTGCTGCCTGTATTTTCTTGGGTTTAGAACCATCTACAGGAGCATGAGTTGCCTTTCAGAGGCCACATTCTAGAAGAAAACTTAATCTCCTTCCCCCAGCCACCATCACTTCCCAGTAGCTCCTCAGCTAGGTGAGGATTTGATGAACCTCCTCCATCCCCCGACTATTCCCGCTTGGATTTTGGTTGGCTTGATATACTACAGGTCTTGTTCATACAGAATAGACACTGTTATCTTATTCATGCACCGACCCCGTGATGTCTGGAAAATTCTGTTTTGCTATTGAAATTCACAACCTCTGGCTCTAAAAGTTTTCTGCCTTTTCTTTCACAATGATACCTGATCTTTAGGAGAAGGGGGTTTACCATAGACATTCCATTAAGCCTGAATCAGTCTATAGTCTCTAATTCTCTAGAATTGACTTGCTGTTTGTCTGTGTATTAACAGTCTTTACATGCCAAAAAATATCTTCCCTGATGAGGGTTGAGAAAGTCCCTAATCTCTGGGTATAAAGATAAGAATGTAGAATGGAGTTTAATACTTTGGCATTTAAAAAAAAATAACAGAAGTAGGCGTTCCTAATGGCCTATGATCTTGCCAACTTCAGTTAATCGTACCGGGAATTAGTAACATCTTGTGGAACAGTCTTTAAATGCAACTAGAAAGTGGGTGGTTACTGCAAGGACATTTTTGCTACGATTGTACCCAGAGACATATATTGGCAGTTGTTACTATAGTTCACAGGGTTCACAGCAGAGCAAGAGTTCTGATTACAGTTGTTCCCTGGTAGCATGCATAGAACATTGCCCAACTATGAAAGCTAGAAAGTTTAAGTTTCTAGGAGGCACACTCTAGAAGCAAAATGGATGAATTTAATTGTGCTACAATATTTTATGCAACTGTTTCTAAAACATTAGTTTAAGCTTCAGTCAATATAAAATTTCCTAATGAGAATGCAATCAGTTTGTTATTCAAATGAATTCTTCAAAATTGCATCATTTCCATTAGGGCACATTGTAATCTATACACCCAATTTTCAATTACACAAAGTGTAGTCCTGAGAAATCTAACTGTTTTAGCAGCATCTATGGTAGATTACCTCAGTCTGTATTATAAAGTTAAATATAGCTAAGTAGTCATTTTCTCAGCTCTGCTAAATACATTTCATGAGTTCTAAAGACACATGGGCCAAGTGAATCCTGTGCAGGTCATTACAGTTTAAACCAGTTAACCAATCAGAAAATCTGAGCTTTAAAAAAAAAAGAAAAATATTTTAATAAAATATATTCATAAGTAGCATCTAGCTGCTATCTAGTGAAACAACTTTTAAATGACTGTTTTCTTCAACGTTATTCTCAAAATCTGTTAACATTTAATTCAAATCAGAATAATCTCATAATAAGAGAAAACTTGCTCACTCTGTCTAAATATGTAAACAGATACATAAATTCCATTTTGAAGCAACAAATTATCTATGAATATACTTAGCTTTACTTTAATACATTATTCAGACCTATGATATATAAAATGATCATGATCAATGAACAACGGAGCATGTCTTCAATATCATTCTGTGACAAGAACATAAAACACATTGCAAGCTTTGCTTTGGATACAAAGATCAGCAGATTCTCAGAATGGGGAGTCCAGAACTAGCAGGGAAAGAACAATTTAAAAAACTGTATAAAACACCCTGATCTCTGTGTCCCTGCTTCACCCACGCAGCCCATCATCTGAGATGCTCACTGTTCTTGAAGGAAGAACTGATGAAATATCAAGGAAAAGAAGATTAGAAAGTAAATACATGAATAATAAAGTAGTTCTGTTTGGCTTTCTATTATTATATGTTATTTAGAATTAGTATAATGTCTTATCAAAGTACTAGATATAGATGATAAAACATAAAATTAATTTATGTCACATATGAAAATAAAGAAGAGATACTGAGAAACTGGAAACTTCAATATAATAGGAGGAAAATTATTTCTTGAGGAAGTAATGAAAATTGATTGTCTTAATAAAACACAGAATGAACATATGCAGATAAGCCACCAATAGGAAATTAAATGACACAAAGTAATTAATAACTGTGCAAAGGCAGAAATACTAGGATTTAGTAACATTTGTTAGAGTCAAGGAAAAGTAGCTTTATCTCACAGAGCATCAATTTTCTTGTCTCAAAAGAGTTATTTAGGCCTAACAAGAAGACTCCACAGGTTAAGAGGCTTGCTGACAAGCCTAAAGACTTTAGTTCACACCCCAGGATTCATATGTGTGAAGCAGAGCATCAACCTCTGCAATTTATCATCTGATCTCCAATTGTGCACAGACACAAATAGAATATATTTTTAAATTGCAATAATGTGGAAGACAGAAGAAAGGAGAACAGTTAATGCATCTCTCAATGCTCATCAGTGAATCTCCTTCATGCAACAGAAAGTAGGGGACACAAAAGTTCACAAATGTCAAAGCATAGAGAATAAAAATCTGCAAAGTATGTGTCCTTGAGGAGAACACCTATATTAAACTCCACCCACCCAGGGCTCAGGGATAATTGTGGAAGAGGGGGGCATATAGATGATAAGAACCAGGGAGGCAGTTCATGACCACAAGGGAAAAGTGTCATACTGGATCCTGGGACCCTGTTCAAATGAATCTACAGCAGTGGTGTCAGCATGAACTAAACCCATGCAAACTCAGGCTGACCAAGACCCAGCACAGAACTGTGGAAATGAACAGCAGGCCTCAACCTTCATGGAAGAATTATTGGAAGTTAATTATGACTGAGTAAGGAATAGCTGATCTTCTTAAAGGAAAGACTCTAGATAGAATGACAAGACCCCAGTGGATGAACTTGCACTGAGGTATGTCTGAGGACACAAAGTTGATATGATAGGTCTTAACACAAATGACAGAATGTAGAGATTCCAGTGTGTTGGGGCATTAGGGAATCAATGAGGAAAGGGTTACAAAAATGGTTAATATGTTCAGTATGAAATAGACAAAAATTCAATAAAATATTTACAAAGAAATTAGAGGTTGAGTTGATAGAAATGTTATGCATTTAAAGATACACAATATATATTGTCTTTGCAATGATTTAGTACATTGTAACAATGGTCAGCACCAACAATTAGTCACTGGCTACATACCCTGATGAATGTGCTCAGTGTATCCCTATATGAAGTTTGAGATTTTATAGATTTTATATTCTTCATTTGCAGCCAAGGCTCCACCTTAAGCTGAGGAGCACTGGGAGAAGTTGAGTCTTTCTGCCTCAAGGAAACACCCACCAATGGATTACTCATACTGTAATAGATGACTCTAACTCCATGAACACATTGGTAGCACTAAGGGTACTCAGTGGGTCTAAAGACGTGTAATGAAGTTGGGGCATAGGAGAGGGTCTAGAGGGGAGAAAAAGAAGAAGGATTGATCAAAGCATATTATATTCATGTGTGAAATTCTAAAATCTTAATAAAGCAAAACTGTGGCTTTAATAGTGAGAATGAACACAATGAACCTTACTACTCTCTGTCTTCTCAACATGTTGTGGGATGACTCTCTGCCTAGTGATGAATCTGTTTGCCTCAACTTTCAATAACAGCGTCCTTCTCTTTTGCCCATGTAAAAAGCCTATACAATTATTTATCTAGAACATCTAATTATAAGATGAGAGCCTTCTTATTTTCTATTCTGTGCCACGTTTTCTTCAGACATGTTCTAACTGTTTTTCAAACACTTTTGTCTTGACTACTAAGACATTAGTGCAGACCACCATCACTGGCATCTTCTGCCTTTTCATTAATTGAATTGGCCTATTTACATCTACCAATTCAACTGAAATTAATTTTTCCATACTCTTCAGAGTGATACTTAATATTAATATATTGCTTTCCTGCTGAAAACTTTTCCACGTGATCTTATTGTGGTAACATTGACCTGCTGCTTCCTTGGACCTGCTAAGCTTTGTCATCTATGTCCACTGTTATTCACCTTGCATGCCTCTTCTTATCATCTCAGACTCTGTCTTCTTCAGCATTTTAACCCCTGGAATATGCTACACTCTCCTTTTCCTTGTCACAGTTATACTGACGCACTGAGTTCAGAATTTTCCTTAATGCTTGCATCCTATCTCCTTCACAAAAGTAGTCAAAACAGAGCGAACTTTTGCTTGCCTTCCTGGATGGAGTATGAACTCTAAATTCACTCCATCATTCTTTATTCTTGCAGAAATATGTAGGCAGAGCTATTTATTTTTAAATTCCAAAACAGAGAAAAATTCAGGACAAAAGTAAGAAATTTGTGAAGGATATATGCATGTATATACATATGCATGTATACATAAATGTGTGCATACATATATATCCATCCTTAAATATGTATGTACATATTAAATTATTTTTGCACATGAAAGTCTGCATAATTTTAGTACACAACATATAGTTATTAACTTTGATATTTTCAAATACAGTAAGATAGTCATATACAAATACATTCATTAAATATTTATAAATGATAATGCTATCTTATTCATTGTGAAATTTTGTATTTAATGTTGTATTTGAAATCATGGCAGGCAACATGAGAACTGTTTCAATTATTTAAAATTCACAGAAACTTTCCACTATTAGAGTCATATCTCCTTAAGTCAAAGGAAAAATACTTTCTAAATCTACTCATAATAAAAGGGCCATTGATCTGATTTGTCAAGACTCACTTAATATTTTGAAATTTTTTGGCACAGAGTTCACATACATTAATGTTTTATCATTTGTGAAATTTAAAATATCATACAATGATAATGTGTTTGAAAAGCAGAGCTGTGTCAAAAAGTTAATTTCACATCAGGAAAGCTACCAAAATGTAAAAAAACAAAATCAACCTCAAATAAAAATACATCTAAACAAGAAACATCATTGAATCTGACTCTGCCAAAGAATAGTGGTATAAGATTGATACCTGTATTATATACTTTAACTTATTCATAATTAATCACAAAAATTCAAAGATACATATATTACACAGTGATATGAAATTCAGTGTGACTTTGTTGTCATTTGTAGCCTTGGACTAAGATTAGTATAATCTTGCATATGAATTTATGGTCAGAAAAGCAGTTGTCTAGCTTCAGCATCCATTAATGATTCTAGTATATTCTCAAGTAAAATGAAGAAACATAAAGCAAAAAATCAAAAAATTTTCTCAGTGTTTTATATTAAATGAATTATATTCTACCAAAGAACAGTGAAATATTTATTCTAATTTATAACTAATTTATATTAATAAGAAACTATCAAATAAGCAAATTATGTTCCAAAAAAAATCTAACAAAATTCATCAGAAAATATATTGTAATAAAAATGAAGATTAAAAGCTCTTCTTTATCAAGACACTCAAAACTGACAGATATAATTTAAATTAGGAAAGTTCTCAGGAGACATAGATCAGTTGGTAGAGTGCTGGCTGTACAAGCATGAGGAACCGAATTTCACTCCCATCACCAAGACAAAGTAAGGCCTGGTAGTGTTTCTCGGTAACCACAGTCATGAGGAATCTGAGACAGAGATCTCTGCAGATTGCTGGCCATACAGCCTAGACTAAACAGTTAGTGCTATGTTCTACTGAAAGACTCTGTAACAATGTTCTGGTTTGTTTCTCTATTGCCGTGACTAAACACTGTGACCAATCCCAGCTTGGGGAGGAAAGGGCTCATTCATCTTATATCTCCTGGGTCACAGATCATCACTAAGGGAACACACTTTAGGAAGTCAGGGCAGGAACCAGGAAGCAGGAGCTGAAGCACAGACCATGAAGGAATCCTCCTTACTGGCTGGCTCCTCTGCCCATACTCAACCTGCTTTTTTATACAATACAGAACAACCTTCCCAGGGATGACAACTCCCATAGTGGGCTGGGCCATCCCACATACCTCAACATTCAAGAAAAATACCCCACAGACATGGCCACAGGTCAATCCAAGGGAGGAAATTCCCCATTCAATGCTCCATTAACCCAGGAGAAGCAAGATAACAACTAAAGCTACCTAGCATAATTGACCCATTGTCAACTTGACACACAAATATATTACTATTAAGCCACAACCTTTCCATTTATTGACCCCCAAATATGATGTTAACAATATCACAGCATAGACAATACAACCTCAAAAGTTCCACAGTCCTTAAAAAAATTCAAACACTTAAAATTAAAAGCCCATATTCTCTTTTAAAAGTCTCTTAACTGTAGGTTCCTGTAATATCCAAAACAATTCCTTATTTCAAAGGGAAGAATTGAGAACATCTAAGCAAAACCTAAGTCCAGAAAAGTAGCTCAAGGATGGACATTGGGAGTTTACCCATGATCTTCCGACTGTCATCCACAGCACACGCAGCTCTGCTTGCAGGCCTATGCGGGCGCCATTCTTCACCTGTTGTTCCCCTTCATGGCATTCCATGGTCCTGGCATCTCAAAAAAGCTGGGGTCTCCACTGAAACATAGGCCGCACCTTCAGCAATAGACTCTTCTGTCTTCTTGTGTGAAAACTCTCAGATTCCACGACCCCTTCACTCCTGGGACTCTTCACTGCCACTGAAGCTGTATTTTCACCAGTGGCCTTTCCTGGTCTTTCAGGGTGCCAAATCTCAGCTTCTCTCTGTAACCTGTTCATGCTTTCAACACCAGAACCATGCAAGAGACTGTTACATGTGCTGCTTACAGCTTGAGATGGAGTCTCACCCCACCACCACCAACCACAGCGTCTCTGTGCTCTTCCCGAGGCAAAAAATTCCCAGAAGATATTATCACAGTTATGCTTATCTCTTGTTACTTACAGTTGATTTCTCAGCACAAGCATCAGAATCAACTGCCCCAGTAGAATAAAATTTTCACTTCAGTGATTCTGGTGTCTTGTTATCACAGCTGATTCTTCAGGCCCAGCTGACCAGAGACCATATTATCAATTCAAAATATCACATAAGCAGACATGATAGTCTCTGCTTCACTTTGAAGTTTCACAAACCAGGTCATGTATAATTCTTTTGACATAACTGATCCAAGCTACACAGCACCAAACTCTTAGCACTCAGTGACTTTTCCAGCACAAAGTTCCAAATACTTCCATAATCCTCCCCAAATCACCAAGGCCAGGACTGTCACAGGGTCTGTCACAGCAATAACCCACTCTATGGTACTAATTTCTGTATTAATTACTTTTCTATTGCTGTGATAAAACATCATGACCAAAAGATCTTATAAAAAGAAGAGTTTGTTTGAGCTATGGTTTCAGGGGAATTGGAGTCCATCATGGTGGAGAGGCATGGTGGCAGGAGGTGCTGGAGCAGGAGCAAAGAGCAGAGACTCACATCTTCAAGTAGGCACAGGAAACAGAGAGTAACTGGAAATGCAGCAAGGCTTAAGAATGATGTAAGCCACCCCTAGTGACTGGCTTCCTCCAACATGGCCACACCTTCTAAGAAGTCTCAAAACAATACCAACATGGGACAAAGAATGATCTAAGCCACCCCTAGTTATTGGCTTCGTCCAACATGGCCACACCTTCTAAGAAATCTCAAAACAATACCAACAGGGGACAAAAATATGTCCAAAATCTATGGGGTACATTCTCATTCAAACCACCACACTTAACAAAGTGGACAGCTCCTGGGGAATTCCACCTGATGTTGCTCTCTGGCCTCCTTACACATGATAACACACATGCAGAAGCATTCACATATACATACACAGAAAATAAAAAGAAATCAAATTTTCTTTTCGAAGGATTTATTGGCTCAATTATTTTGGTCTAAAGTGTTCTGAAAAAAATGAGAAGAAAATAATTTTAGAAATCAAAAGGGCAAGTTGAAAAACTAACGACAAACATTTTTAATAAAAATAAGAACTACCAAGCATCAAATGATATTTAAAAGAAACAGAACACTCCATGCACATTGGCTAATGTGTTTAGGGAATAATTAAAATTTATAGAATTCTGTGGTAAGGTCAATTTACCACAAGGGGACACCCTACTCTCCTAAAATCATCTTGTTTCAGCAACGCTTGGATGAATTCCATCTGTATGAAATAGAGAAACTCTCTGAGAGACTTTAGTAACTAGGATGCACACAAAATCAGCCACACTGAAGCTGACAGAAAAAAAAAAAAGAGAGACAACTTCTGAGTGTAATGCCGTCTCCTGGTGCTCTATTGTATAACAGGAAAGAAATCCATCTCCCCAATCATCTCTACTAAAAGGTGAATCATGTGTTCACTGCTGAAAACTTTCCACAGGCTATCAACGAATATGCTTCTGTCTCTCCTGTTCAAGAGCATATACTATGAATACTAAAATCAAATGAATTTTTTTACATATTCATAGATTAGAGTTCAGAATTAAGAGAAATATCAGATAAAACTAAACTAAATAAAAGTAAATAATTCAATGTTAATAAGATGGGATATATAAATTACCTCACGGAGAAAGCTAAACAATACAAAATTCTCAATAAACACAAGTATAATAGTCTCAATGCTGACATTTAAAATATCTTATTATTTTTATTTTATGTGTACGAGTGTAATACCTATATGTGTATAGGTGTACCCTTGTCATGTAGTGTCTGGGGCATCAGAGGAGGTCACTGGATTTCTGGAACTGGAGTTAGGGACAATTGTTAGCAGCCATGTGGGTGCTGGGAATCGAATCCAGGTCTTTTACAAGAGCAGCCAGTGCTCTTAACCACTGAACCATATTTCCATCCCCAATGAAGGCATTAAAAAAAAAATCAAGTCTTTCCTACTCCTAAGCTATGTGTAGGGTCCCATGAGCCTCTTCCTTATCCAAGCTGGTGTGTTAACTGGCTTGATCACATGCAGGCAACCACAGCTACTGTGACTCATGAATGCAGTGGCCCTGATATATTCACAATACATTATTTCTCAGTAATCTTGTACAAACTCTTGCATGCAGTGCAGTATACAAACAGAGAAGATATGTAGTTGGGAGATGTTGTGGAAAGAGATGGATGTCTAGGAGGAGCTGAAAGTAGGGAGAGAGTGAATATGATCTAACACAATGTACTCAGGTATGATATATTCAAAGAATTAACATTTTAAAATCTGGCAATGACGAATGTAATAATCAAATCAAATAATTCCACTAAGCCATTCGACAGTAAATCAAGCAAAGCACAATGAAAATTATTCAAATACAGGTCATTTAATGATATACAGTCAGAAAAGAAAATGAAAACAATATGGAAATAGAAAAAGCCCCAATGGACATAATGAACCTAATATGTCTACTATTTATAAATTATGTGATTTTCAGAAGCAGAGTAAAGAAATGGCCAAGTTTTTTCCAAGAAATGATGGGCAGAATAGTTCCAAGATCTTTGGAAAGTAATATTTTTTTTTTCAAAAATCAGGAACCCCAAATTGTTTTTTTCAAATAATACAAAACCAAAGAACTCCATATAGTACCAGAATCAGATACTCAAACTCAAAGACAAAGGGAGGATTTTGAAAAAAGTCAACAGAAATGAGACGCATAGCCTATCTGGGAACTTCCAAAACATTGTCAGAGTATTTATACATTAGTAGAAATTGCTTACTGATCTACGACCACTCCTCAGAAGTGGACTACTCAAGAAATTATCAACCATATTTTCTTCTTTAGTCTAAAACAATATTACTATGCATCATTCAAACCTCCAGGACCAATATACTTCTAGGCAAACAAATCTACATGTATTTCATCTGCAATAGTATTGCCTTACAAAGTATTATAAAATATGCATTTCAAAATGAAACAATAAGGTGACAATCACTAACAGTTCAGCATACTTAAGTAATAAACAATCTGGAATTTTACATCATGTAATCACAGTTTCTGAAGTCTTTTAATTCTAGCATAAGAGTTTAAAGAATTTCATTAAAATGGCTGTAGTTAATAGACATGCAATATAAATAAATAGAAGTTCTTCCAACTTTAATATAAAATATTGGAAGGAAGAAATAATACCTTTTATTGCAAGTTCATTAGGTCCTGGTCAATGTTTGAGATTTTTCTTCTTTTTAAGTTTTGGTAGTGTTCAACATAAATTCTCAGTACTAATTTTATGAGTGACATGAGTCTTGATATACTGTTTTTAAAAATATTCTTATGACATTTTCTAATTTGCCATAGTATATTATTTTATTTTATTGACATTCTTTGCCTTCATTCTTAGATTCAAAAGAAATTTATATGTGCTTTAAAGAACTTCATACTTTTAAATACTTATGTTGCCTACAGGAAACTGGAGACCAAATGTAAATCTAATGAAAATTCCGGTGGCATTTTAGCAGAAATTGAAAACATATGTAAAACTCAAATAATCACAAATTATTCCAATTAGGCAATTTATTTTTTCTACTAAAATATGAAGATAAAGAGCCACCTGCCTCTTTCTCTGGAAATCTAATCTGTGGATTCCCCCCTGTATTAATTAGCATTTTCTAGAGAAACAGAACAGATAGAATTAATGTATATTAAATGTGGATGGGCTAAATGTCTCATTCCTTACAGCACCACCAAGGCTCAGGAAATACTGCAGTACAGGAGTCATAAAGAATGTCAGAGTTGGATGATGAGGAAGTGGACTTGGAAAAAAACTTTTGTATTTCATATAGGTATATCAATTATGAAATCATAAGCTATGGCTGTGTTCAGAAGATCTGCTCAGGCCAGTCAAACTCCCAAAATACATGGGGGAGTATTCTCCACATCCTACCCCTTGATACTGGCTAATGATAGCTTCTGGAAGAGAGTGAATAATTCTTTTTTGAATGTGTGGACACTGGTTGATTTCTAATACCATACACCCACATACTTATAGATAGCACGAATTGGATTCAATGAGTTATTAAAAGAAAATTAAAGAGCACGTGAAGTTAGGAGGAGACCATATTTGGATGTTCTGGGTAACTGGAGGAGGGAAATGTAATGTGAATATGTTCATATTTCATTGAAATTCTCAAGAATAAAAATTATTTTAAAAGGTGCAGTTATTAGATTGTCCTACATGGTAATGTCCAATGACAGCTCTCTTCACATTGGAAAGGCTGAGAATCCCCAAAGTGATGCCTCCACAGTCCCAATATGTTACCGAAAGTCTGGAGGATCCTGGAAAACCACAGTTCTAAGTCCACCTTGGAATCCAGGTGAATTTAGGCTCTGGGTTCCATGAATGAAAGCAGCGGCAACAGCCATTAGAGTGGAAGCAAAGACAATCAGGCAAAAGACAGAGGTTTTCCCTGGTACCTTTTTACCTGGGCAACAACACCTCTAAACAGGAAATTACATGATCCTCTTATACCAAAACAAAAAACTTCCATGAGGAAAGAGTGCTTAGGTCCTTTCCTGTGGTTCTAAGAGACTGCCGCCATGAAATAAGGTTATTCTAAAGTACTGATTACCAGTCAACGTTCCTCATCGGCACAGTCACATACATCCATGAATTAAATCACAGGGATACACAAAGTAATGATGACTGGAAAAATTTTATTAAATAATATATCCAGCTTAATATTACTACATAGGTATGGATAAAGGTACCTTCTTTACAGTAAAGAAACAAAACAAAACAAAAAAGAAAATTTAATGCAGAGCAAATAGCAAAACTACAGAGAAAAATTCAGAAAATATAAGAAATACATTAATGAAAATGTGCACAGATATGTTTCAGAAAATAATAAAAGTACTGCAGAAATGAACATGTTAGGAAATGGGAAAGTCTGTAGGCAATTTGGAAATTGAAAAGAAAAAGCTTTAGAGATTAGACAATAGAATGAATATAATAGGTAAATTAGAGGCTCAACCTGGGAGGACAACAGAGACACTAGTAGACTCTCCAGTATGACATGAATTTTGAACTCCATTTTTAAACAGTAATAAAAAGCATTCTTATGGATTCACAGTAAAAGCCCTTGTTCGTGTTTACTACTTTGAATTTTTCAGTCTCACTAATAAAGAAAAAAATTATTAAGAGATCATACAAAAGAATCATCTGTTCTTACCCTAGGATGTGAAACAGGAAGAACATAATTCTTCCTGCCAGTCACAGACATGTACAGGAGAAAGAACCAAGACATTTCAAAATTCTACACTTTAAGATTTTCACTGTGTTCCTTTTCTTAGAAAAATATTACAGATTCTGTTTCATCTCTGTCAGAAAGTAAACCAAGAAAAAGGAAAAATAAAGTTGAGAAAGCAAGCAGCAGGAGGGACCAGAGTCCTAAGCAGATCCTCAGCCCTCATCCACTGTGCAGCAGGCAGATTCATGAGTCTGTCGAGAACAGAGCAAGAATGGGAAGAACGCCAAAAGGTAGTGCCCAGGAGACAGACAGGGATGGAGAAAGAAAAGCACCTGACAGCCTTCAATTCTGAAGTCTGTTATAATGTGCCTTGGAAATTTCAGAATATGAAAGATGCAGTTTTAGTATATATATGTAAAATCATATAGTATGTGATTGATGAATTCAACATCAGGGGTTAACAGTTGAATACAGTTATAAAACCATGTAATTAACATTGTATGTGGAGGCTATTAGAGAAGAAATTGCATAAATGAAGGTATTTTCAGGTGCCATTAGTTCATGAATAATGTTGAAAAATTGCAACAGACAAATGCAACACATAATTGCAATAATATACATGGTTGATTTTGATTTTATATGCTCTTGAGATTTTTCCACTGAGTTGATATTTGGTTAATATTTAGTAAATTTAGCCTTTGCATTTTTAAAGATATATTATTTTATTACATCAGTTAAAATGATCCAATCTCACTAACTGTCTTGGAATTTAACCCTAACTATTACTGTTTTATATTTTGATACCCTTTAAAAGGGTATCAAATTTAGTTTTCTGATACTTTTAATTTTTTTAGTAAATGGCTTGATTTTAGGATTCTATTACCAGGAAAATATTTTTCAATTCCAAAGAAACATAATTTATTGTGGTAAATTCTATGCTACATAGAAAAAACTGAAATTAAATGTACTCAGGATAATAGTAGTTCTTTGATGTGTGGATTTAAAAATACCAATGTACTATATGATGCATAAACTTTAATGATATGCAGCATATTTTCAGCATTCTATGCATTACTTACTGTGAACACAGATACTACGGTTTATGCTCCAGTTTTCTGATTTTCTGTGTGACCTTGCAAAATTCTATGAGGTCCTCACACCTCAATTCTATATTTTTAATGATTAGAAATTAATATTCAACACTATAGTGGAGATTAATTGTGGTAATACCGATTAATGACTTAGAATTGGCAAGATAATTATTAACCCATTTATGATCTTTATGTAAAAATATTTTATATTTTCATGGAAAATTCTGATAACTTTTGAGAGATCATTTCAGGTCTTGTAATTTTGTAACAATATTTTATTATTTCATATTTATTCCTGCTTTAAATTTATTTATGAATATCAGTTGATAATAATGTGTGTGACTCTCACATTGTTCACAAAATAAAAATGATTTCAAGTAGAAGCAAATGAAAGTTTTAATAGACCTTCAATTTTTGTCAGAGTTTAAAATTATAATACTCTGGCCATGTTCCAAAAGAAATGTACAGACAATGCAACATCTTACAAAATGGTGTCAGCTATATTCTCTCTTGCCCACCTCAGTGTTATGAAAACAACCCATACTCCCTTCCTAAAGTTTGTGTGTCATCCCCATTCACTCCCAAGCTTGTTAAAACACTGTAAGAAACTTAACTCATAAAGAAACAGGTAAATGGAATGAGGCCATAATAAGAAACATGGGAGAAACATTTGAATATGAATTTATGAAGCTCATAAAATAAGGGTTTGGAATACTGAAAAAACTGAATTAAGCCTATTGGACAGTGTCAGTTTGCTGCCAAATTATACCACGGTTCAATTTTGTTGCCAAATGATACCATGGTTAAAGTTTGGCTATGATTTGTAATTCAAAGTCTTCAGGGTTGGGAGATGGAGCAATTAGTCAAGTGCTTACTTTGTAACAACAGCACAAATTTGATCCTCAGCACCAACCTAAAGTAAGGCATAGTGGAGCCTGCCTAAAATCCCAGCCTGAGTACATAGAAGCAGGAGGATCACTGTGCGTCTCTAGCCAAGTCAGTCTAGTTGCACCAACAAGCTCTAGGTTCAGTGAGAAACCCTGCCACAAAAGATGAGTTGGAGAACAGATTGAAGAAGATATCTGACTTGACCTCTAGGTTACAAAAATGCACACATACATACACACACACACACACACACATTCACACATATGCATATGTGTGCACACATATGCTCTCACAGATATTATCACAAATGTGCATCTATAACACACAAACACAAGGATATAGCTTCCTGATAAATTTACTTGTTCTTATTTCCCTTGGGGTTTCCTTTGTCACATTAACTACTTCTGATGCTATGAATAAGGTCTATTCACCTGAATAAAGGCATAATGGAAAAACGAAAGAAAATAATTTCTCCTAAAACTAGCTTCGTAGAAACATGAGTTTTAATTAGGGGTACTTACTAGAGCATAGGTGAAGGGTTACTTCTGGGAACATGAACAGTTATTCATGGCTATACCACTTAAGAAAAAAATTAGTTTTCCTAACTGCTACTGATGGCCTATAAATCCTTGGGAAGGGACCAATCCTCGTGACTGCTCCCCTTCAGCAACTGTTAGTTAATCGTGTATGAAGTCTTGGGAATGAACAGGAACCCATGAACCCCTCCCTTCACGATAGTAATTTAATAGGTCTAATCTTATTCGGATTTCTCAAGTAATCACAACTTCTTACAGTTCAAGAGGTCAGTGGTCAGGTCATATCTAGAGGACAGCAATTCACCACAACTATGTGCTTATGCTGTCCGTGATTCACCACTTCATGGAAGCTTAGCTTTTCAAAGCAGCATGTTTGGGGGCTGGAGAGATGGCTCAGGTGAGAAGAGCCCTGGCTGCTCTTGCACAGGACCAAGGATCAGTTCCCAGTGCCCACATGTTGACTAACCACCTTCAGTGACACTAGTTCCAGTGAATCTATGACTTCCTCTGACTTCCACGGGCATTGCACTACACAGACAGATGCACTTATATACATGCAGGCAATGCATTCGTACAAATAATAAATAAGTAAAGAAATAAATATTTTTAAAAGCAGCAACTTTTGACATCATCAATAAATCAATATTTCAGAAATAAGGACATCTATATGCAGAAACACTATGTATTACTTTCTTTGAGATAGATAAGATCTAATTGAAAAATTACAATATGCTAGTCAGGAGACCATGATCCTCCTTTCTATGCATTTTACTTTTATACAGAACACATACAATACACCACAATCAAATCTGTATCATTCATTCCTTGCTCTAACTGATGTGGTTTTTCTTCCTTCCTTCCTTCCTTTCTTCTTTCCTTCTTTCCTTCCTTCTTTCCTTTCTCCTTTTCCTTTGTATTTTTGTGACAGGATCTTTTTGTAGCCACAGATGGTCTGGAACTTACTACCGAGTGGAGGCTTGCCTGAATCTTAGAGATCTGCCCACCTCTGCCTCCTAAGAGCAGGATTAAAGGTGTGCATCACCATACTTGGCATAGATGTGGTATTTCTTTCTCAAATACAGGGAGAAATACAGAAAAGGAAATTACATAAGAAGTTTTCAAAAGGTCCAACATTAGTAATTCTCCTACAATCTAGATGGCAGCAGGCATTCCTCAAAGGAACTTTGCACAGTTTTACTTAGTGAAGATGGATTCATCTATCTTTTCCCTAAAGACAAGTGCATCAAATATTGATGTTCTGCTGGGGAATGTAAAAGAGCACAAACACACTCTCATGTCTTCATGTCTTCACTGATAGCAGTATTTTTTTTTTTTTCTGAACATCCTCTCATTGAGAGTCTCTCCTCTCCGGAGACTTGGAGAGTCTTTCCACTCTCTGATTATTACAGTTTCTCTATTAGATTTCTTTAGAATTCAGTCTCTATTTTGAGTCTGCCACTATCCTGCCACTCTCTATCCTCTCTAACAGCCAGGAGTCTACAATGTCTAGAGAAAGCAGATCCAGTAAACTGAATTTTAAGATAGGGAGAATTCAGAGAAAGATTAACAAAAACAGAAAAAGGTTGTGGGTGTGGTGGGCCACCCCTTTAGTTTCAATGCTTGTGAGGTCTATATGGGAAGATCTCTGTGACTTAAAGTCAAATCCGGTCTGCACAGCCAAGTCTAGGCCAGCCAGAACTACAGGGAGAGCCTGTCTCAAAAAAAAAAAAAAAAAAAACCAAAGAAAAACAGAACGACATGATTACAGTATAAACACAGGAAGTGAAATGAAATTGAAGACCCAGTATGATGTATTGAAGACAATACAATTCAGTGATTTTTTTAATATAAGAACAACTTATTGCATACACTTTGGTATTTCTATAGCAAATACAGAAGTTCTCCAAACATTAAAGTTAAAAAATTACACACTGGATTGCCCTAGCTAATGCTATCATTTTATAACAGATATTTTATTATACTATGATTGTAAGTATAATCTAATACATGGAAATTTGGGGTATACTGATAGATATTTATTCAACAAGGTCATTTGCAAGCACTTAAGACTAATTTCAAAGGAATTCTATGTTTTGCAACAATTTGATAGGATTTTTCAAATTTCAATGTTTGTATAATTTGATTTCTCACATTTTTTTGTTTTGATTACTCTTCCATGTATCATTACTAATTGAAGGATGAAAAGAGCAAGTAGCTTGTGTTGGAAGATCCTTCACAGACATATTTTAAGCTATTGGAAGATGACTATATAGAATATATATAGTCAATCAATGATCATTATAGCCAGAACTGTTTTGAAAAGATAACCAACTTGGATGTAAATGAAACTTGTAATAAAAGAACTACATGGAGAAACATTGCACTTGTTCCCTAAAATTCTAAAAACTGTTCAGATTAATAGAAAAAGTTCATATAATTAATTATATGACAGATGTAAAATTGAAGAACAAACATTGTTTTATACTGCTTTCATGGGATGAGGTGTGTGCAATCACCCTTTTACAGTTCCATAACCTAAAATTTACATAGTCTAACTGGTAAAGCTGTGGTAAAGATGCACTTGGATATATTTTTTTTTGATTCTACCCCATAGGTTCCACCTCAAGAACAGGTGTATCACCAGCAAAACATAATGATAATGGACATTCTGCAGTGGGTATTTATTTTCTGTGAACCCTGTATTGCTCAAGTACGAAAAGCTCTCCCTATAATCCTGTATACTTCATAAACCCTGTATAATTTAAATAAACTAGATGCTATATCCTTTTTCCTAAAACTTTTCTTGTTTAATATAATTAAACCAAACTAAACTTTGTTTTTATTTATGATTTAGAAAAAGCCCACTCTAAGCAGAAGGCATACACATGAAAGCTACAGTCACCATTCAAAATATAGATGAAGAAAATGTTTATTACTTGACAGTTTCTACTTGTTCTATGTACTTACTATTATGCAGTCCAGTTTACGATGAAATCTGATAACATTTTCTGATAAAGAATATACTTAATCAAAATGATCAGAACAGATTAGCTTGAAGTTGTGTTTTTGCGAAAATCTCAAGAAAACACACTAGAACTAACTAAAAAGAAACTTATATCTGATTTAAGACAAGGAATTACTCAGCTGTTCTTCAACAGTCAACCAGATGATTACATCAATAGCTAATGTCTTTACCATCAGATTATACCAAAAATCAGGCAATGTATCATCACATGGTACTTGCCAAATAAGGAAGATTCCTAAACAGAGATAATCAGGGTGATTTTTCTTCTGTGCTTTCATTGCTGATCAGAGCCTCCTTGAACCTATTCTGGTCTGTAAAACAGACAAAATATTGACTAGACTTTGCTCATCTAACTTCTGTTAAACATATTTGTCTAAATGTAACTGTTTTATCGTATTTTTCCAAATTTAATACCGTAGTATACTTTGATCATACTTAGACCCACTCTCCCATCTATCCCTATTATGGCCTCTAACACCCTTTGATTTCATGTTATGCATATACTATCAAGTCAAGTTTATGTCACCAAATGTCCCCAGTGTGCATCTATTCACTGGAATCTGGTTAAACTATCTAGTATCTCACACTTAAAGGAAACCAACTCTCTGTCTCCCGTAGTTATCAATTATCAATAATTCCTCACCTGGCACTGGTATTTCTTAACGCTATCCCACTTCTTAATGGTTATGAGAGGTGCATTAGCATTTCTGTTCTCTGCTCCATGCCATGATGTTCTCTGAGCCTTAGGGATAGAGGTTTCAGTGCACATGTGTCACTCAGGGCCAGGCACCTCGCAATCACACATATTGGCCATAGACAAGTTATGGAACTTTGCAGTTGTCTCCAATTGCTGAAACATGAAGCTTCTTTGATGAATTGTAGGGGGGACACTTCTCTGTAAAGATGAGGATCCACATTTGGCATAGAGTAAGAAGTTACACTGGTCTAGAGATGTGACAAAAGTAGATTTTTCTCTACTACCTATGGCCTTTCTAGTCTTGTTACAAACCCACGGATGAATTACCTCCCATTTAGCAGGTCTTAAGTCCAAGTAGACAGATGCTGATTACCTCCAAGATAACAGTGCCGCTGACAGACATTCCAGCAGAGATTGTTGCAACGCCAGTCACTATTGTGGTGCATAGGCTTACAAATGAATGGGGACTACTGATTAGTCGTTTTCTCTTGGCAGTTTACATAGTAAACATATCAGGAGGAGGCTTCCAGACCTGTTCCAGCTCCAGTGCCCTAATTCCTGTGTTCCATGTGTGCCCTGCTGTTTGCCATTCTCCTGCTGCTCCAGGACTCTTAGTCCATTCAGCTTAGCTAGTCAGAACTCCCTTGGTTGCCATCTTCCTATTTCTGGACTAGAGTTCTTCTTGCTGCCAGAGAGCTTCCTGCTAATCTTGTAATTTAGTCACAACTGCCCACTGGTTCCATATTTTCCTGCACTTGGATTAGGACTGTTCACATGGAGTTACACTTACCATCCAATAAAATATCAAATTGAGAACTTCAATAACAGAACAAGTTTAAAACTGATCAGAAAACAATAATAAAACAATAATAAAAGCAGAATCAAACTTCACTCAACAAATGCAGGCATGTGTGTCATGTAAGACACATATTCAGTCAAAATAATCGATATGTCTACTTCAGAACAACAAAACCACAAATAAAAAGTAAAATCACTTTTGTTACCATTATGTTACCACTCAATACCACCCATAGTGTAGAAGTGTTCTAAAATTAGAACTACCTCGAGGAACCCAAAGACACAGAACTTAATAATCATAAACATGATCAAATAATTCAAGCATTTTAAAGAACATACAAATAAAATTCTAAGAGCTAAAAGAGGATCAGAACAAACTCCTGACTGAAGCTCAAGAAAATACTAGTTCAGAGCTATATAAAAGGACAAAGACAATTCAGGATTTAAAAAGTGAAGTCCTTAAAGAGATAGAAATATTGAGGAAAACTCAAGCTGAGATGAAGAATGAATTTAAAGATTCTACTACGTCAATTTGAAATAACTGGAGAAAATCTCAATGGCAGATTTCATTCCTTGGAAAACAGAATATGAAGACTGGATGATAAAGTTTGAGAATTGAACTGCTCAATAAAAAATACGAATTTAAAAAAATAAACAGGAATGGAATATGCAGGAAATATGGGACACTATTAGGAGACCAAATCTATGCAATATAGGAAGAGAAGTATCTGCATAAATATGCAGATAGAAGATGCCTACAGAACACCAAAAGACAGTACCAGATCAAAAACTCCTGATGGCATATCAGAGTAAAAACACTAAATGTACACAACAAAGAGAAGGTCCTGACGGCTGCAGGAGAAAAACAAGATTCATATGAAATGTTACTTTATGAAAAAACCTAAATGACTAGAGAGATGGCTCAGAGGTTAAGGGCATTTGATGAACTTGAAAAGGTCCTGGGTTTGGTTTCCAACCTTACATGGCAGCTAAAAATAATTTCTCACTCCGTTTCTAGGGGACTTGATACTCTTCTGCCCTCCATGAGCACATTCATGCAAGTGATACACATAAACATATAATCCCATTCAAGCATGCACACATATTCATAAGAAATAATAATAAATAAATAATCTTTAAAAATTGAAATAAGTCAGGTATGGTGGCACACATCTTTAATACCAGCACGGAGGTGGGGGGTAGAGACAAGCAGATCTCTGTGAGTTCAAGGTCAGCCTGGTCTACATAACAAGTTCCATCTATGCCTGCTGGGCCTGCAAGGAGACTGTCTCAAAAAAAGAAAAGAAACAAAAATTGTCCATAAAACTTTGGATCTAGTTTAATGGAAAATGGCTACAGAAGGAAAACTACTCCATATATACAGATATGTATAAGCACAACTCAGAATCATTTAATCTGATCTTAATAATAATCCTGAAAGTGATACATTATCCCTACTTTTTCTTTCCTTATTTTTTTTTAATTTTTTGCAGAAAAATATTCATGCTTTTAAAAGCTAACTATATTTGGGAACTGGAGAGACGACACAGCAATTAATAAATTGGCTGCTTTTCTAGAGGACCTGGGATCAATTCCTAACACCCACAGGGTGGTTAATAACCATTCATAAATCCAGTTCCAGGGCAATCCAACACTGTCTTCTTACCTCCGCAGGCATTGCATGACACAGGCACACTTACATACATGCAGGCAATATACTCATACACATAAAATAACAATAATAAACACTATTTTAAAAGTTATCTATATTTTTGCATACATAATAATTAGATAATAGAGGACAACTGAACACTAGACATAGGACTGGAAAATATCCCTATGACACCACAATGTTTTGAAATATATTCTGATTTCATTGACCATGCAAAACTGACAGGGTAACATTTGAAAAAGAAGAAATAACAGATGGAGAGATACAGAGGGATTATTTAAGCTATGAACAGATGATCACTGATACTCATTTTCCCCACATAGTTACTGGTTATTTTCCTGTATTTTATCTCATTCTTAATGTAATTTCAATTTGAATTTCCAACAGACAACAACAGTGAGTAAAGAGGCTAGTTATTTAGTGATGTTTAGTGATGGGCATCAGCTGCGGGACAAGGGAAATCCATTGGTTACAGACTGAATGTAGGCTAAGTCAAACAGTGGAGTAAGCTTGTGTTGCACGTCTAGTAAGTTAAGCCACTGTCTCACTTATTTTAAACTATTATAAGAAAAGCACAGCCTGAAGGGTTGAAGAATCAGTGATATACTTTTTCACAGTTCTGGATACTGCACAGCTGATGACAACAGTCTCAAAGCATAGATCTTCAAGTCTCTCCTCTAGCTTGGCTGTCTTCCTCTTTATTCACACACATTCTTTTCTTCCTCTGTGTTGTGCATGCCCTTATCTCGTTTTTGTATGGAAATACCATTCACTAGCTTATAATTCCACCAAAGGATTGGATTAAAGTAAGTTTAAGATTTTATTGTCAAGATAGCCATGTTCTGAAGTACTAGTGTTTCTCTGAGCTCATTTTTCACTGCCTTAATTTTTTTTTATTCTGGGATCAAATATTTTATAAAAGAAATAAGTTGATTTAGCTTAAAGTTTTGTAGTCTCAGAGTCCAAGTATTCACTTGATGATCAGGCCACTCTATGGCACTCTATGGCATGTTGAAGAGGTGATTGAGTCAGGAATCCAGAGAAAGAGAGGGTGAGAGTGAGAAAGAGACAGAGATAGAGAGACACAGAGGGAGACAGAGATAGTGAGAAAGCAGGAAAGATTGATTAGTATGACTTTAAACATGACTGCACTGCAATAGCACAATTCACATATGTCCTGCTGACTTGTCTTTGATCTTGTCATTGGTCCTCCTGGGGATTCTCCCGAGAAGTCAAGTTCTCAGTGAGTAAGGAACATAATTAGAAACGCTGATTATATTCCAGGCAGAAAATGAAGTAGCTTTCAAATTTATAGATACCTTGGTTAATTGCTTCCATTGATAATATTATTCTCCTGTAATATGCCAGTCCGCATTTATCTTCTATGATCCTCATAAAGTGAGGCATAATTTTATTCATGAACTTGTCAATGGAAATTGAAAGCACATCTCCTACTAGTATTTTCCTTTGTATATGAAACAGTTTATTTCTACTTAGCTTAATTTTTTAAATATTTATTTATTTATTATTTTTATGTGTGTGAGTGCATAATCAGTGTTGAGCAATGCAGGCAGACATCAGAAGAGTGCATCAGATTCTCTGTAACTGGAGTTATGGATGGCTGGTAGCCACAATGTGGGTGCTGGGAACTGAAGCATGATGCCCTGTAAGAACAGCCGGTGCTTTTAACTGCTGAGCCAACTCTCCAGCCCCCACTTACTCTATTCTTATTTAAATTATTTCACTGTTCAAACTCAAATACATGTGGCAATTACTTTAAATATTATCTATCTGTAGTTGTGACAAGGCAGTGTAGACTTTTCTTTGCATTCACTCTGGCCTTAAAACAGATGACAGAAACAATATATATGTCTGCATATGTCAGATCAATATAAACATATATACATATATATGGAAAGAGATGTGTTAACTGGAATTTTCTCTTAAATAAATTCACTTAACTGACTTAAACTATCCTATGATCTCTTTCTTGACTTCATGAAAATTGATATAATATAAAGAAGTAATATAATATCTAAAAAACCATAAAAATGCAGATTGTTATAATATTAGCAATAATAGAGTATCATTTTAAAGTACGTTTAAAATTTGAATTAGAATTTTACTAAAATATTATCTAATATTCATAATTGAAAGAGATGAGGTCAAAATATACACATTAATAAAAATATGTATCTTCCAAAAAAATCTCTTTTGTTCACGTATTATGAATTACTAGATGAATAATGAAGGAGATGAATTTATATGTTATGCTAAACCCAGAGAGCTGGATTATAAAACATGTAGGTGGAAAATGATTCAGGACTAGTGAGATGGCCCAGTGAAATAGACGGCTTCCAAATCCTGGGCACCTGAGTTTGAACTCCAGGACCCACCAAGGAAGGGTGGGTTTTACACAGACAACCCAGCATGCATGTGCCCAGATATACACATCACACACAATCACACAGAAACACACTAACAATAAATAAAATTTTTAACTGATACAAGGTTAAATAACTGAGCTAAAGTTATTGTATTTATTATATAAAAAAAAATTTGTGTTGCATTAAATATCTCCTGCATATAACTTAAGACGTATTAGTTCTGTGTTGTATGTGAAATGATACAGCAAGGGACTATTTTCTGAAAATGCACTATATAATGTAAACAGTAATAAAAATAAAATTTCTTCTCTTATATATGGGAAATGTTTCATTACCTATGGGAGAAAATTATGCTTTAATAAATTAAGAAAATAATAATTGCTGTTCTTATGTGCTACTGGGTGATTTTGTAATGCAGACTAGGTAGCTAAAGTACTTTATAGTATTTATTAGTAAAGTATCATAGTTACAATGTAAAATCTGATATTGCCATTTTTTATTGAATTGACCTTAAAAATGTAATCATTTGAATCCAATGTTTGGTATGTGAATAACTTTAACTTTAACATATATGAGTATTACTTTATTGTAATTGAATTCATATCTAAATGAGTATTTTTACATATTAATAAGCATTTTGTTTAAATGTAATACAATAATTTCAGTTCAGTACTATGTATATAAAGAATCTTAGAATAAATTAACATCTCTCTGAAAGTGACTTTATTTAAAGCATTGAAAACAGTGTATGATCTTAGTGGCATATAAAAACTATAAATGTTGTTATTATGGTATTAACATTTTGGCTAATTTGTAGTCCATACATATAAAAAGTACTAAATTTTGCCTGCTGAATTAAGGAATAAATTTTGTTTGATGCCATACTGTCTTTGTCTGAGTATAATATCTCTGGATTCTTATATTTGGGAAACAATAACTCTATTTAGATAACTCTTAACAATAACTCTTCTATTAGAAGAAGTGGTTAGCAGATGTTGACAGACAGTAAATCATCGATTGCTCATGTATCTAGGAGAAATTTCTTTACATGTAGAGTGCTACCTCCTACTATATCCTGAGAATGTAGGGTGAGTTTTTTTATCTGTCAGCTTGACAGAAACTGCCAGATTCAGTCCTCAATCATCTTCAACTTAAATCAGCTTTAGCTACATCAGGAAGATACGGAATGCACTCATATCCCTGAGAGTGTGTAAGAAGTGGCCAAGCACACTCATAAATGTGCAGTGCAACTTGAAATACCATAAGATTTGTGGAAGATTAGGAAAAGAGGCAAAACTTTATATTTTAATGATTGTTATGATGATCCTGAATTTGGGTAACAACCACTGACTGAGAGATAAGTTACTACATGAATTTGCTTATTTTCATATCATGCCTCTGAGTGTTTTGCCTGCATGTATGTCAGTGGACCACATGAATGTAATGCCCATGGAGGCCGAAAGTGATATGTTTCCCTGGAACTAGAGTTATGGAGGATTGCTAGCCACCCTGTCGGTCCTGGGAATCAGACTCGGATCCTGTGCAAATGCAGCCAGCACTCTGTATCACTGATCCACATCTCCAGCAACAACACACCACATTCTTTGCTTTCTTTTTTTTTTTTTTTTCTGTAGCCGTCTCGCTGTTTATCTCTGTCTTATATACTGGACAGTATTGGTTGTGTCCTCTGATACAGCTTTTCTAGACATGTTCAAATGTCCTTAATATGCATTTACTAAGTACTTACTCCATTGAGAGTTATGAGCAAACATTGGAAAAAGCAAACACAAACACAGGTGTGCAATGATATCATGAAATACATGTCAGTTTCATTCCTTTAGCATATTGTCTTAATGCTGCTCAACACTGTTCAATGAGCTGTTGATGACAAAACACAAAAATCTTAGTCACATGACTTTTTACCAGGTTTGGCCCAAAAGAGGAACCACAGTCCTCCAACTAGAAATTTATACATATTTGCTCACAGAGAAGGTTTCAGTGAGATTTCAACAATATATATGAGATTATAACAACTTAACAATATTATAACCTAACAATGTTTTAATTTTCAATCAAATGTTTCACCTCAAATTCCCATCTTCTTTCTATGTAGAACACTGCATCTGGGTAGGACAAACATTTGACAGATAACTGGAAATAATTTTATAATTTTATACTTTTCATTTGTTGTAGTCTTATCTTAATTTTATGAATTCATCTTTATTTTATGTGTATGAAAATGATGCCTCTCTGGTCAAGCATTTGTACCCAGATGTCCTTCAGTGCAAGTTCATCCACTGGAGTGGATTCTTAAGAAAGGTGTAATCTCCCTTATACAGCAGTAATCAGTCTCCAGCACTTCCCAGGCTAGAGCCAGAACATTATTTAATTCTCTTGTTCCATTCTGGGCCCTTGTCTGATTCAATTGACACCAGTCTTGTCCACAATGCCACTATGTCCTCAAGTTCATATGTGCAAATTTCCAGTGGCCTGAAAACCTCTGTTTCTCTATGTTCATGGAGCAACCCTGACTCTTACAGTCTTTTGGCCCTCCTTTTCGACAGTGGTCCCTGATCTGTGGTTGGGTGAGGTTTAATATAGAAGCCCTGTCCAGAGACACACTCTCTGTAGTCTAGTATTCTCTTAGACTTAACCAGTTGTGGCCCACTGTCTTCATCACATTCTGTTGTATAAGGAAGCTTTATTGATGAATTGAGGTATGCACTGCTATTCTCTCCACCGCCCGTTCTGCTGTGTTCCATGAGCCTTAGGTATAGAGGTTCCGCTATAGATGTGTCACCTAGAGATGGGCATCTCTCAGACATGCATTCTCTCTGTGTGGCCAGCTGTAGAAGTCTGCAATAACCTCCATTTGTTACAAGATGAGTGGTGTACAGTATACTTGGCCGTGTAGTGGAAGACCTGGCTTGCGTCCAGAGTTGTACTTAAAGGAATTGTTGACGTACATTTGAATCATGAGTCTTCAGATGTCATTCGAAACCATAGTGAGACTTAAACAAGCATACACACACACACACACACACAGAGAGAGAGAGAGAGAGAGAGAGAGAGAGAGAGAAATAGAGAGAGAGACCCTGTCCTCTGCAACGTGATGTCCTATGCAGTATTCTAGTTATTCATTTATTCTTGTGTTTAATTATTTTTTTACTCTTTATTTATATGTATGCATGCTTTGATATCTATGTGTACATGCAATGTGTGTTCAGTTGCCCACAGAAGCCAGAAGAAGGCATTGAATCTCTATAAGGTAGAGTTACTCAGAGGTGCATCAGGCGATGTGGATGTTGGGAACTGAACTCAGAACCTCTATAAGAGCAGCAAGTGCTCTTAAGCACTTGGTGGACTCATTAGCCCCTCATCTCTAGTATCACAATTAGTTTGCTTCAACTAAATTATATTACATCAATATTGCTAACATCCAACAGTGGGTGTAAAGGCAAAACTAATTTCCAGGTCACAAAGTTGAAGATCTACAGAGGAATGCAGACAAAGGAAAGAAGAAAGATGGTCTAAGAAGCGAACAGAGATATGCATGCCCACTGAGCCTGAGGAAGCTGGTCAGTCTGAGGTATTTCAGAGTTTCATTTTGCATGAAATGAGAACTGAGACAATTTGGAACGCAAACAGGATTGGCGCCAAAATTTCACCACGACGATCTGCTGAGTCTGAATAATGGACATGCTCCAGATGACAAATAATGCTGGCTGGCAAGCCACTCATTTCCTATCAAATTGCTTTTCTCTGTAAATACATAGATTAAAATATGCCAGTACTTCAACTCACAAAGCCAAAGGAATCTTTTTATAATATAATGGCAGTCGGACTTTTGTAAGTTTCACAGAATAAATTAAAATAACAATGAAAGTAGAGCAAAGCCCATCTTAACTTATCTCATAGTTTATCTGGCACCAGTAGCTAACAATAAATCTCAAAGGCAGAGTGACACTGTCATTTTGTGCTCAGGTGCAGCAGATTTTTATGAGTTTGTAAAACAACAGAGAAACACATTTGTGTATATGCATATTTGTATGGTGTTTGTGTGTATATGTGTGTTCCTAATAGTTCATGTACCAAAAGGCACTCACATTCACATATATATAACATATATTGAGCAAGCAACTAAAACATAACTATTTTATTTAATTCAAAACAACACAGTCAACCTACCGTGTTATTAGTCAGACTGCTATGGTTAACTTTTTGGCCTCAAAATCAATCCTATGAATCACGGTGTCAGAACTTGATTTATTAGGTTTCCTATGTTGTCTTCTTCACTTTGTTTGCTTAACAATTTGCATTTTAAGGCTGTCAAAGACTATTTTTGACCCTTATTCTTCTCATTTTAGGGATCCACATATTGGTAATTAGAGAACTGAAAATTAAAGGAATAGAGAATAAGAATATTCTAGATTGCTGAAATTTATTGCTAGCATGATTTAATCAAGACAGAATTATCCAAGTGCTTACTATGGAGAGAAAATAACATTTAGAGTTAAAATATTTTCCTTTTGCACAATGAGTCTGTTGTTGCAACTATGGAAACAGAAAGTGTCAACACAAAATAATGTAAGATCTATGGTGGTACATATTTTCCTTGTTTTTGGTAATTATTTTATTTTGTTGATCGGTGTGTATCTCGTTGATGGCACAATCTTTGCTTTGTATCTCAAATGCAATGCTTAAAACGGAAGCCTCCTTACATGGCTACATGATACTTGTTGAGTAAAAGAATGGATGTAATAATAATCATAACAGTTTATTAATCACAGTAAAGTCCGCCTTACGTGATTTGATTGTTTGATCTAAAAAATTGTGAACCAGAATTACAACTGTCAAACACAGAGTTGAAAGAGTCATGCCTATTAACACGTGAAGACATAAAATAAAATCAGTTAGTACTAATAAAACAGAGTCCTCTACTACAGAATACAATTCAAGATTGGCAGAAATTATAATCCCTTGGATAGATGATCCTTAAATTCTGCATGTCATATATAGAATTAGAACTATTTGTAGAAAAGAGCTCTTTTTATCAAATGCCTCAGTGAATGCCAAAATCTAATAGAAAATGATCCTGGGCATTTGAATTATGCTGAAAATCGTGCCATAAAAATAACAGTGATCTCTTCTGAAAGTGTCATACTTCATAAGATATTGAATAAGAGAATAGCAAAACAAACGAAACTAAACCAAGCAAAACACACTTACTGCCTACTAAGATTTAATTGGTCTAGCAACTATCGACTGTTGCCAGAACAGAGTCCCTCAGGAAATGCCTGCTGCATTTTTGACAACGCAAGTCATGGGAAAAATAATGACTGTGCCAAAGAAAAATGCCAGCGATTGATGAGCAGGCCAATGAATGTGGACAGTGTTTGGACTGAGTGTACCTAGCCTATTGAGGCTGTTAGAGGGAGTATTTCACAAACTACCTCACAATGACTGCAAATTTATAATAAACATTACAGTCGTCTGAACTCAAAGGTACATATTTATTATTTCAGTGTCCATATATATAATATGCAGAGAAATGGTAAAGATAATTTCTTTCAAGACTACCCTGTCTTTTAACCATATCCATTTCTCATAACTTAATATTCTCCTTCTAATATATACATATATATATATATATATATATATATATATATATATATATATATATATCCATACTGGAATAAAAAGATTGCTTGTAGCTATTAATAGGGTTGATTCAGATGCCTTGCCACAATTGTCCCTTGCCTAGCTGAACAGATTTTGGTAACTGATGGCTCCTAGGATAAGGAGAGTCAGTTTTCTTCTGGGATGAGGAACCTGAGAGACATCTAATGCTTCAGCAGATTTCTGGATACCTCTGGATACAGGTATCCATAAGAGAGGACTTGGTGTGTTTAAATGAAGAGTACATGATGGGAAGGAACTGTGAGGGGAGATATGGAGGAATTTGAGGAGAGAGAAAGAAGAATGGATTTACATATATGAGAAACTCTCAAATTTTAAAACAAATATTCCCAAATACAAAGGGAACACTTTTAAAAGTTATTATGCATTTGCAAACAATAGGCTCTAGGATTATGCTGAGCTCAGCTTGAACAAAAATAGAAAATTGAAATGGGAGTTTAAAAAATATCACTTACTGAATTTAACACATAAAAGACTGCTAATTTCATTATCTGTGAAATTGATTTATACCACAGTTTTATTTTGGAACATTTTACATTTTTCCATCTGGAAATTCATATTTGTATTTCCTAACTAAAAGATTTTATGCAATATATAATTACATATGTGTTCATATTAATTTTTAACAAACACATCTATCAGTTCTTTCCTAAGGGCAGAAAAGCAGATTAGTAGGGTAAATGGTAGACATGTCTTCCTGTACTCATACAGAAAAATATACATGTAGGCAATGCCATCTTCCAGTTTTTGCTGGATGTTTGAGTGAGTCTTCATCAGTTGAACATCTGGTCACTGCGTAATTGTATTTGTGAGTCTGATTTCAGCAAAACTATTGATTCCTTACTCCATGAAATAATTGAGTGTTCTAAAATAATATTTTAAATGCATATTATAAGTCTATGTCCCTGTTAAATCATTTTTATCAAAAATTAAGTCATAGTAATATTGCATTTAGGGACAGTTGTCTGTTGCTATGTCTACATGTGTGTGTATGCACATATATATATGTATGTGTGTGTGTGTGTGTGTGTGTGTGTGTGTGTGTGTATGTGAAGAATTAAGTGAACTGGAGTTACAGATGGTTGTTAGCTGATATGTTGGTGCTGGGAATCAAAACTTGGTCTGCTTTTAGAGCAGCCAGTGCTTTGATCCATTTAGCCATCACTCCAGGCCTGAAGGCCATATTTTAAAATAATCATGGAAAGAAAAATAGAAATAGATTTTAAAAAATAGATTCATGCAATTTTCTACAATTGAAAATAATTTTTTCATTAGACATGATGGACAATTTTCTTAATATTTAATGGACAAATTTGGAAGTTGATTTTAAGTTTATAAAAATTGTTAGCCAAATACAATATCATATATTAGAAAAACTGACGATGGCTAAAATGTAAAATCATCTAAGAATTTGTGTGCTTTAGATCCTATAGAAATGATAGCAAATTTTTACTCCCCCTTGGATATTCCCTGTCACCCCTAACTACCATAATACTTTAGTTATCTGACCACTTTCTCCCTCACTGATGGTGATCTGCAAAGAAAGTATTTCATTTTTGCACCATCTTCTATGTGGAAACGATATTCGTTCTTTTTCTTGCCTGATTTGTATCTGCAGAAGTTTGTATGAAAGAAATAATGTAGGAAAGCACAAAAGTATTGTCATCTCTGCTTTATCGAAGCAGTCACTGCAGTGGAAGGAGGGCGGGCTTCCCAGGGTCTTTCACACTAGACCCCACAAATCATCCCAAATTTAGGTAAGCCCACATGCATTTAAAATTAGAGTTTTCCACTTTTCCTTTTATATAAACTTCAAGTTAAATGTGAGATTTTATTTTCCATTGATTCAAAAGTGAGTATTTTCATTATAAATCTATTATCATTTTTTATTAAATTTATATACTGAGTCAACTAAAATGCAGAAGACATAGAAAGAGGATCTTAACCTTGAGAAGCTACATAATCTGAAAATTTTCACAAGTCCGTTGAAAGATATTGATGTCCTCATGAACTTCTTTTAACACTATTTTTAATGTGTATGTTTTGCCTACATGTATGTAAGTGAATGGCATGCCATCCTGGTGTCCACCAGAAGATGGTGACTGATCTCCTGGAATTGGAGTTAAGGACCCATGTTAGCTGCCATGTGGGTGCTGAGAAATGAACCTGGGTCCCCCAGGAAAAACATTAAATCTCTTAACCTCTGAGTCTCCTCTCCAGCCCCATTCATGTATTTCTTCACACAGTTTCTTTCCAAATAACTAATGAAATTCAGTCTGTAGTAATTTCTAAGAAAAGTGCAACTGTTTCATGTGAGATAGCAGAGAGTAGGTAGTCTTTAAGGGAGTGAGTCGAGATTGACTGACTAGACTTCAGTGGATAAAATTACAGCGAGAGGCATCTGGATACCAATGCTTGACCTAATAGGACATAACATATATAACAGAACACCTGAAATATAGTGTTGGGGGGAGGGTATTAAGTGGAAATGTGGAGTGGGGAGGAACTCCAAATTTGGTTAAGATGTCTTCTGTGAAATACACAAAAACTCAATAAAAACTTGAAGCTACATATAAAATACTCTAAATGTTAATAAGAATTAAAATGCATAGGACATATTAGTTATGAGCCATAAGCAAACATCTAGAATGTGAAACAAGCAGTATTCACATGGTACTAAGTGTATATAATAATTAAAAATCAACCAAAATAGAGAGAGATCATAATGATATAACACATGAGTGTTATATAAATACCAATTTGGACTGTGGCACAGAATGACAGGATAGTCATCCTTAAGCCAGGCAGCCTTGTGTTCAGATCACCTATGTTCTACTATACATACTTGAGTCATTAACCCTAGAGTAGCTATGTGTCTTTAACCTCAAGGCCCTGCTAAAGGAGACACTTACACTTTCACCTTAGTGGATCATTGATGCTTTAAATCAAAAATAGATGCGCACTCATGGAACAATTCACACCCTATCTTATCCATGATATACAAGGACGTCTGTATGTGTGTTGAATCACCATAGCTACAACAATTTAATTTGATATGCGAACCTTTTGTTTCTAGTATGTGACATTTGTGATGGTTTTCCTGATAGGATACTGAGAGGCTCGAAATTCAGCATAAAAGTTTGTTATTCTTTATTTCTCCAAACTAATTTTGTGCTTTACCAAACATAACATATGAGAAACAATAGTTTCTATGCATTCTTTAGCTTACTTCTACAAGAAAAACTACAAAGGTCTACACATACATATGAGAAACAATAGTTTCTATACATTGTTTAGCTTACTTCTACAAGAAAACTACAAAGGTCTACACACACATATGAGAAACAATAGTTTCTATACATTGTTTAGCTTACTTCTACAGGAAAACTACAAAGGTCTACACACACACTTGGGAATGGTGTGTGCATACGTATGTATGTTTGTGGGTTTGTGGTTCTGTGGGGGGGCTGTGTGTGTGTGTTTGTGTGTGTGTTTGTGTTTGTGTGTGTGTGTGTGTGTGTATGTGTGTGTGTGTGTTTGGCTTACTTCATATCAGCATTTCCATGACAGAATTCATATTTTGAGTTCGGTTTGTAATTCCCCACCCCTAAGGAAGGTGAGAACTCTGTTTTTCTCTATAAGGTAGCTCTGATTCTGACCAGATCACTGGTACACCTATAGGTACAAAGTCTGTTGCTATAATGTTTTCTCTCCCTTGACACATACATTTTTGCATAATTTCTTTTCTTTTAATGAGAAAGATTGCATTATGTGGCTTTCCATTGAGAGTAAATGAGAAAATATTTGTAAATTTCTTGGAAAAGAGATTTTTACACAAAATCTTTGAATAATAGATACTGTATAAGGAAGATTAAATATACTCTTTACTTATTTATTAAGCAATCAAATGAATCATATTACTGTTCAGTAACAGAAACAATCCACTGAACTGGAATAAATGTGCTAAACAATAAATATTTCAAACTGTATGGGGTCTGTATAAAATGAAACTATTTGCTGTCTTGAAAAACTTCAGCTAACGAATGTGCCTAGGCCAAGGGCAACATCTCTTTCATTACTGTTTCTAGTTTTTGCATCTGGTAGTGTAATGAGAATCAAGTGCTAACATCCTCTGCTATAGTCTTACCTAGATTTAAAACCTATGAACCACAATATTGAGCAACCTAACAAAATATCTCCAGTAGAATAGTAGTGTAACTTTTATCTTGCAGTATTCAACAGTTATCTAATTAGACTTAAGGTCTGCCTTTTTCATAGGAAGGAATTCAATTCTGATACAATAAAGTTGTATTTAATAACAGAGGAAGAAGATTCTATTGTTTTCCTAACACAAATTTCTTAGAGTAGTCTACATATTTATCTTTGAGTCCATATGTAAGTTTATCTCTCATCACTCATCAAAAAAAGCATTTTTTGTAACAAATGCAGACTGTTACAGAGATCCACAACTGGTTATGATGCAGAGAATATATATCTATGTCATACCTAGTGCTAAATGATAAATGTACAACACAACACCTACAACTAAGACTAAGAGAACATCTCGGAAGAGCGGGGAGAAAGACTGAAAGAAAAAGAGGACCAGGACACTTACTGGTAGATGGTGCATTCCAGACGTGACAAGGAAGTTACTCCCATGAAATCACAACAACATGGTGCCCAAATAAAACTATCATAATGACAACTCCATATTGCATACCAAGGTGGATGGGGGAAATTTCAAACTCCCCACCACTAGATGAAGAGTGTAAAGGGAATTAATGGCTGCTGAGAAGGACAATAGGTTGTCTCCAGAAATGGAGCTTCTTGATAGGTTGTCTAAACCCAGGGGCTCAGCTCTAAACACATGTTTACAGAATTGACACTTAATGGACTCAGTAGGTTTTATATATATATATATATATATATATATATATATATATATATATATATATGCACATATATATATGTGTGTGTGTGTTGTGTGTGTTTGTGTGTGTGATTGTGTGTGCATGTATATATGGATATACAGATGTATATGTGTGTATATGCATGTATATATGCAATAATAATTATCGAAGAAGAGTTCACAAGTATGAGAGGGAGTAGGGAAAATGGGAAAGTAGGAGGAGGTTGAAGAAGGCATGGAAATTATGTAAATGCAGTACCCAGGTACGAGAATTCTTAAAGAAATAAAAAAAGAAAGAAAAGAACCAATTGTAGAACATTCTAATGTTAGAGTACTAAATACAAATAACCATTTTAAATGATATGTTTTTGAAATGTGAGAATAGTTACATCCTTCATAAATCTTTGTTCTGAGATGATCTTCCAATGAGAAATGTTGCTTGAAGGGAAATCTATTACCTCACTTAATGTAGTTTCTCCACTGTGGAAAAAACATGTGCCTCAATGAACGCAATACAATGAATCAAACAAGTCCATCAAACTCTGTGTACAAAAAAATCCAGGTGTATCATGGGAATTTGATGACAGATGTTTGTCACATGCAAATCACTTAGACAGACTATTAAATATCTCTATATTATGGCTTTTTTATAAACTATGAAACCTAAAAATAAGAGTGCAGATTTATCCAGCTGTACAGATCTTCCATAGCATGCACATTTCCCTGGGTTCTAAACCAGGCATCACCCAAAGGAAACCCTGCAAACAAATTGTCCTTATTTAAACCCTAGGAAGATCAATACATCTTGTCAGAGTGGTGCAGACTTACAAATTCACAGTCCTACTGCTACTGTATTCTACAAACTTGCTTGCTTTGCCTGGGGAGGGAAAAAAAAAGACATTTAAAAGAACATATTTCTGAGCTACTTGCTCCTCTAAGAAATAATCATTCTGCCTATGCTGCCTTTACTTTTTATGAAGCAGTATGTATTTATTACAACATGCCAGGTTACCTCAATATTTTTAGAAAACATTACAAAGTGCAATTTATGTTGTATATGGGTAAAACTTAGTTTTCCTACATAATATGCATACATATTTACTAAGATACAGTTTCTGCTTTTTTCCAAGACTCCAAAATATAACTGAGCCATGTTTTCCTATGAGCTACCCACTTACTCAATAGAAAAGAGACAAATATCTACACACCACAGGCACATATTTTCTGTGTATAAGTTACGTCTTTGTAGCAAAATGGCAGGAAAAAATTAAGCTGAAGAGATGCGTTTAAGAGTGTCAGTTCCACTCTCTGGATGACTGTTAAAAATCGCTTTACTTCTGGACAAAATCAATGCACATAAAAACAAATTCCTATATGTAGCTGTTTCACCGGTTCTAAGTTTGGTCATATGTTACAGTCCCTGAGGGAACTGAAAAGCATGTATATTGGTGTTCCTGGGATACCAATTAATTTGTTCTGGAAAAAAAAAAGTGGAGTTAATAGAAGTTTAAGGCATTTCTAGGAAATTCTTTTAAAAATATTAAATTTGTTTTTTAATAATTTCATACATACATATATTGAATATTAAGCACTCTTGTCTCTTACTCTCTCATATGTCCCTCCCACCACTATCCACCCTCCCATCTTCCCCACAAAAGTATGAAACTATAGCACCATAAAACATAATTGTGAAGCCCTGCATGGTAGCTCACGTCTTCAGTTCAAGCACTCAGGAGGAAAAGGCAGGAGAATCTCTGAGAGGTTAAGGTTGGCCTGTCTCCCTAGCACAAGCTCCACACCAGGTGGGACTACAGTAAGTAACTCAAAAGGACAAAACAAAACTAAACAAAGCATAGTTTTGCTGTGATGTACTCTTGTATAAATTTGAATTATGAAAAATGGAAATTATTGCTGGTAAAGTGTCTCAGTCGGTAAAGGTGATTGCCGTCAACTGATAACCAGAGTTCAATACCTGGTCCTGAATTATGGAAAGGACATAGTGGCACCCATAGGTCATCTTCTGACCTCTACATATGAGCACTGCCCTTCACAGATTCATACACGCATGCAATGATTAAATTAAGAAATAAAATGTGATAGTAAATTAGACAAATAAAAATGATAAGGAACTGGAGAATTTAAAGGTAATATTAGTTTTTCCCATATTTTCAAATATATATTTTTAAAGCATAGGACAAATATAATTTATCTATATGTATTTCATATATATATACATATATCATAGTTAATTAAATATATTACATTGGTTAAATTTTGTAACAGATATGATATATTCAAATTTGCCACATTTAGCAAGTAATTTTCATGTTTGTGGAATGTGTGACTACCTGAGTTCTTACTGGTTTAAAAGGACAACCATCAGACTTTCAGATGCAAGAAAGGGAGGGTGCCATGCTGATATGGTTTATTATCCGGGAAGATTATGCAATAAAAGAGTCTGGCAGACTGCATTATTACATCAATACAAATTCTCAGTCTTGTTTAGCTCATGGAAAGGGTCCTTAGGTTCACACTACATGTTCATCTGAGAATTTGTTTGATTTTAGAAGGAATGATTTTAAAATTAAAGCAAGCAACTTATAAATAATTGCAAATATCTATTTTGTTTGTTCAAATGAGAGAAATAAGTTTTTCTTATTTTGCGGTTTTACAATTTGAAAAATCTTCATATAGAATAAGTGTTAATGAGACTGAAACTTGTACAGATTTGAAGATGAAAGGATTCTAGCTTTATTTGAATCTTCCAAACAACAAAGAGGAATGGAGGATTTCATAGAAGAGGATCTCGCTTGCCAACCATTTCCCACAGGAAAGCCTTAAAAATGCTCAGTATTCAGAGTGTTACTGCAGTGAGTAGTCAGACTTACATTTACTTAATATGCAAATATAAATCCTGAAAATGCATATACAACATGAAAATCCCAGTATCTTCCTTATATAGTTATTTAATACATAAAAATAGTTATGCTTGACTATTGAAAATATTTGAAATATTTGCCTGTAGACCATAAACTGTAAATAGCTCTCTCTTACTCTCTCTCTCTTTATATAGATGATAGATAGATAGATAGATAGATAGATAGCTATGTCCTAACTGAACAAGAATTACAAGGAATAAATTATTTAATTTGAGAAAAAAATAATGAATTACCAAAGTATCTGAAAAGTATGAATAGAAACTGATAATATTTTTTGTCATCTTTATTGCAGCTGCTTCCCAATTCTTACTGACCCCTTAGTTCTTACCAACCTCCCCCAAAACAACAAATTTGTATATAGCAATGACTGCTTTGAGAGAAATATCCTGTTATAGGGCACAATATACGTGGGGTTTAATTTATTGGAAAAAGTCCCATAATTAATATTAATAAACCAAACTATATTCTATCTTCTACAGTTCTGGAAGCCCCTTTGGACAAACCTATCAGGTACCTATGAAGAAATATCCATTTACATCAAAATAGAAGTCATTGAAGGAAAATAAGGCCTTACTTCCTAATACTTAATTCCTCTTATTTATTTACTTTGAGACAGGGTCTCTCTATATTCACAGTTGTCCTGGAACTTGCTATGAAGAAAAGGCTGGCATAGATCTCACAGGGGTCTGTCTGCCTCAGTGTCTGGAGTTCTGGGATTGAAGACGTGCACCAACAGTTCTGCCTCAGGGACGTAATTCTTTACAGGCACAAAGGATATTCAGTTTTCATCTTTTTTTCTTCTAAAAGCTAAATATTTAGGAAGACTATGGAATAATTTGTCAAAACATTAGAAGTACATTTGAAGTGGACTGCTGTAAAATATTCAGGATGAGATACAGATAAAATTCATTTGAAGACTCTTACTGTATGCACCAAAAGGCATTAATTTTCAGAACTGGTACATTTAAGGTGTATTTAAGGATTCATGACACTGTTGATTAAAGGAGAAGGCCCAAGCAAGTTAGAATTCAAACTAGTCATCTCACCATAAAGAAAAATGCTGCATTACAAAATACAGCAGCGGGTACTGGTTATTAATGACTGTTGCAAACATCACTCTGCTGACATGAAGCAAGTCTTTAAGCATTTCCACAATTGCTTCTAATAAGCTGACAAAATTTACATAAGTATAAATTCAATGCTTCTTGAAAATGAGTTTGACAGAAAAATCTGAAATTCAATGTCTATTAAGTAAAAAAATGCTTCCATTGAATGTTTAATAATTAATTATGTATCTATCATTTCCTGAATTATTTTTTTAAAATCTGAAACTTATATACGTCTATATAAGGCAATTCATATCAAACATGTAGAAATTGGCATCACCACTATATTATGTTACTATTATAATTTATATTTACAAATGATGCCTGTTCACAACCAAATTGAATATCTAATAAAGAATCTAGCTGATAGAGTTTCGTCTGGTAGACAAAGCAGTAAGTGGAAAGGCTTAACTTTTATGATGAATTGAAGGAGGCTTCTTCATGAAAGCACTGAATTTTCATGAATGTCGCACTGACATTTTCAAAATTGATTTGTCTTGACATTTACAAGAGTTCTACGGAATTATGTGTACACGTTCTAACATTATGCAAACGACAATACATTTGTAATTCTTAAAGCTTTTAAAATCAGGTGACTGTTTTAGGAGACAGAGAACAATCTACTGTATGTGAAAGCAGTTTGCAGACTTGGAAAGTGAAGCAATGCATCTGTCTATAATTGGATCTTAGAACAAAATAGGTCAAAAGTCAAATTATTATTTTTTGAAAGAATCCTGTACAATTTTGCATTACTTGGGATAGGTAGATTCATGTAAAAAGTCACTTTTTAAATGAAGCAAAAATTGCTCAAAATAAGACATAAAATGGCTGATACTCAATTATCCTTAATTGTAAAAGAGAAAATTTCAAATGTTATAAAATGGAAACTGTTATCTCCTGAGTACATGTTTGTTCTAAGATTCTCAGACCTGTTCTTTCCTTATCTTATTCAACATTGAAAACTTCTGTTTTCACAGAGGAGAAAAAGTATTCAAAGAATTTAAACACACCTACCACTACACATGAAAAAAAAATGATGTACACAAACTCAAGCAAAATGGTTATGTATGATGTTTGTTTATAAACCTATAATTAAAACTCCTGTAAAAATTTTACTCAAGATAAACAACCGGTACCAAGCAACAAGAAATGACAGGTGCCTTTCCAGAAGGGAATGTTACAGCTGTATCTTTAAAAATTATTTTATTATTTTAATTGTATATGCATGAGTGCATTGCTTGCATGTGTGTCTTCTGTAAGAGCACAACCATTGACCAATCGCTTCAGCCCATAGCTGTGCTTTTAGTCTCTTTGCTATTCAGGTTCAATGATTAAATATGGGGATGATTGTGGACTGGACTAAATCTAGACAAGAGCTTGGTTTCTGAAAATTCCAGTGAGTGGCAATGCAAAATGGGAAGTGGTGCCTACAATAAAGAATCAGTATGTCCTGTAGTAGCATTGTCTATACTGAAGAATAAATGTGTCCTATAGTAGCATTGTCTATACTGAAGAACTGGTATATCATATGGTAACATTTGCAGTGAGAATGAAAAGATGTATATCAAGCACTAAGCATACTATTACAGAGGCTATTTCCACTGTCAGCAAGGAGTCTTACTTATTAAACTTTGTCTCATCAGTTAGTATCCTGAACTGATTACACAGAATGACTCTTGAACAGCACCCTGATTTATCATTTTGGATATGATTAGTTGGGAATTGTTGAAGTTGGTAAGTTATTAATTGACTGGTAGTTGTAAGACACTACTGAAATAAACTGCAATCGCGAACTCTTACTATATCACTGGCTGGGGAGTTTCCAAAATTAAATGCATGCAAGTAACTTTTAGGTATTCTCTTTCCACTAATATCTCAAAGGAAAGGAAGAGGGGGTGAGAGATGGCTCAACAGTTAAAAACACTGACTACTCTTGCAGAAGACCTGTGTTTGGTTCCCAGCATCCACATGCACTTAAACTGTCTATAACTCCATTTCCAGGAGTATCTTTTGCCCTCTTCTGACCTCCAGGGGCATTGGACAATGCGGTTTGCACTTACATGCAGATAATACACTTAGATAAATAAAATAATAATAAATAAAATATTTTTAAACAAGAGAGGAAGACTAAACCTCAGTCTTCCTTCATTGCTCAGATCCTTGATTTTACACTGAGCCCATCGTAGTGTGGGGAATCAAGTTGTGAGGGCCCTGACTTCTGTTGTGACACTAGATAGCCAATGCTAGACATTCAGAGGGCAATGAGTCAGCTAAATATGGTGCATGTAACATCAGGTGTTATATAACCATTTTTATAGAAGCCAATTTGTGTGATTTCTTACAAAAAGTTACTAGAACAAAGGTTGAATGCCCTCATCCGGTGGCCACCTAACAAGGGGTCTGTCTTTCAGGCCTCACCTGGACGGTAAGCATGACTCATTTTCCAAAAACTCCATACATCTTTAATCTTACAGCCCCTGTCCAAGCTCCATCCCTGACCATCAACACAAATACAGGCCACTGATGGGGGAAATTTCTGAATTCTGATACCTCCTATCAGATGTGTCAAGTTGACAACTGCAATTTGCCTTCTCAGTCTTGAAAAAAGCATATTTGTGGGTTAGAATATAAAATGTGAAGGTATTGAGTAGTCTTGATTGAGTCTAATGTAAGTGCTAACTATATGAATCGATATAGAAATAATTGTGGCAGTAGTTTTCTTTGAAACTTACCTTGTGAGCACGTGCCGCCTTTTTGTTTTATGGAAAGGAATTAAGACAGAAGTTGTAGATAAATGACTACCTATGGATAGCAAAACATGTTGCATATAGTATAGAAGTAGAATTTTTGTACCTACTTATTTATTACATCAAAGACTCCAGTGATTTTTTTTGAAAGATTACTTTATATTAATTTAAAGTGTTTTTAAGGATTTGCTTTTAATTTTATGTGTATATGTGTTTTGCCTCAGTGCATGAAGTACCCATTGAGACCAAAAGAGGGCATAGGAACCCCTAGAATTGTAGCCCCAGTTAATCATGAGACACAGTATCTGTGCTGGGGTACTCTGCTAGAGGATACGTGCTTGTAACCATGGGGCTGTCCCAGCCATTTTAAAAATAATTCAAATTAGTAATGACACCAATAATCATTAGCTCCCAAAATTTACCCTACAATGGTGTTCAGTTTCTTTGGTTTCCATTAAAGAACTGAACTAAATGTATAAATTATTTATGTCATTAACAGTGCTTGGAAGATATCTCTTTAAGCTATGAACCAAATCCAGCTTGAAACTCAAACACTAAGGAGTCCATTTCATCATTCTTTTTAAATTTAAATGCACATTTCTGGAATTTAAGCATTTCCACAGGCCCCTCTGGATCAACAGGATAGCCATCTTCTCGCCTGGCTTCTGCTGAGTTTGGGTATCTGATTTGTTGTCAGAGGGCATCTGAAAGCCACCACCTTCTGTCTTATTCCTCAAGTGCTTCACAACTCATCATAGCATCCTGTTTTGACAGTCAAATGTGCTTATTTCTATCCTTTTTATGACCCACTAATCACTATGTAACTCACTTGGTAATATTAAAAGGCCCTTTTTTTCTCATCTTGCTAAAATGTGTTGGAATCTCAGCATTACATATTTCTCATTACATAGTTTTAAGGACTATAAATTTGCTAAAATATAGTTGCACGGGTCATCAGCTGCTACACAGGATGGATGTGGATCATGGAATGTCATAATCTCCAGAAGGTATGAGCTAGAAGGAGAATTCTGAGATTGCCCTGAGCCCATTCAGCATTCTGAGCACTATGGTCTGTCTTTGAGTGACAGCTCTATGAGGGGTAGTCTTTTCCTACACTTCTAGATTCCTCATGCTTTATTAAGTCTCTCATTATTGTTTGTTATAATTCATAGATTCAATGTAACTACAATAAAAATCCCCATGACATGTCTCACAGGAATAAAAAAATAAAATCCTAAATTCAGATGGAAGCACAAAAGATCCTGTATAGCGAAAGCAAACCTAAGCAAAAAGAAAAGTGTTGAAAGTATTAGCAAGCTATATGACACAGCTGTAGTAATAAAACCAGCACGGTATTGTCAGAGCACTATGTCAGAGCACCAAACCATGAATGCATGCGATTATAGCCAATTGATAATTGGAAAAAAGACATAAAAATAAATACTGGAGTAAGGATGACATCCTGAACAAATGATGCTAGGAAAATGGGATGTTCACCTTAGAAAGAATGAAATTCGTTCCATGTATATCCCCTCGCACAAAATTAAACTCCAAATGAATCAAAGACCACAATATGAAACTTGAAATGTTGAAACTATTAGAAGAAATCATAGGCAATGCTCTGCAAGATACAAGTACAGGGGGGAAAAAAGGTATAAATCAGACTCCACTCAGTAAGTAAGGTCAACAATTGACAAATAGGATTTATTAAGCTAAAAATTTTGAGCATAACAAATGGAACAACTGAATGAAGAAGCCCACATAATAAGAGAGAACAGTTACCAATTTAACATGTGACTTAATTTCCAGAAAATACGAAGACTCAAAATGAGAAAAAAAAATGACCCAATTAAAAAATGTTCTGTAGATCTGAAGAGTGTCCTCAGAAGAAAAAGTAGGTAAGAAAGATCTTTCAATGTGTTCAAAATATATAGCATTTAAGGAAATACAAATTAAAACCACTTACGTATTTTAAGATTTCATCTTATCACAGTCACATTGGCTAAGATCAAGAGAACATCTCAAAAGAAATGCTCCTTAGGATGGGGGAAATAGAAACCTTCAATCACTGCTAGTCGGACTGCAAAATAATGAAGCCACAAAAGAAAGAGTGGGAAGGATTCTCAAAGAAAAAAAAATATGTGTGCATTGTATGACCTCGCTGTACCACTGCTCGTCAAGCACTCAAGGAGCTGTATTTCATACGACAGAGACAGTTGCTCAGTCATGTTAATTGCTGCTCTTTTCACAATAGTTAGGAAAGGAAACAACCTAAATGTCCATCACACAATGAATGGGTACTCAAAATGTGGCACTTTGGCACAGTGAAGTTCATTCAAGTGTAAGAAGTAAAATAAAATCATAAAATATGACAATTAATGAATGGAACTGAGTGAGGGAGTAATGTAAACTGGACTCTGACAGACAAGTGCTTCTTATTCTCTCTCGTTTGTGTGTTCTGCCTCCAAATCCTCAGATGTGAGAATATAAGCTGAAGTCACTGAAGGATTCAGAGAAGTAGAAAGGCTCAAGTGGAGGAGAGGGAAAGAGGGAGCTCTCTGCAAGGAAATTATAGGATCGGGAGTTATCAAGGGGGAAATGGAGGGTATGAAAGTATTTTAATAGGATAAGCATGATGAAGGATTATATAGAAGGAGAGAGAGGGAAGAGAGATACAATACTATGTGATGTGAAAAACCATAGGGAAATACATTATTCCGTAAATGTTCAACAAATATATGTAACCTAGTAGAAAAATCTGTAAGCTTTATTTAAACTATCAGTGTTGTGTGTGATGCTCTTCTATGGGTGTAAGTGTCACACACAGCATGATTGTGCAAATTGAGAACAACGTTATCTTGTTGTTTCTCTCCTCCTATGTGTTTATTGGTCTTGAGGACAGAACTCAGGTTGTCAAGCTTGCTTTGGCCAACACCTGTCCTCACTGAACCATCTTTCCAGTCCTCTGAAACATTACATAAAACATCAACAAGATATTTTCAGATTAATTTTTAAAGCATTTTGCCATAGAACACATTTCTTAGATATACAAATTAGAATGTGTAATTATAATATTACTGAGTAGCATGATTTTCAGAGTTTTATAAACTCAACCAAATGATATGTTGGGAAATACAATTCATTCACTATTAATCAAAAATTTAACATTGTTCTAGTGAGAGAGTCAAATTATGTTAATTATGTGGAACTATCACCTGTGTTAAAATATACTGATGTTTTTATAAGTTTCACCTTAGAAATCATTTTCAGTTCATAATATCTTGTGTTCTCTATGAATTCTATTTCCTTTTTCTTATAAAATAAGGTCAAATTTATCCTAATAATATATAATTTGTAGAGTGCCATGTATTTTAGAAATTAAGCTTTGAAACAAAAATTAAGTGTCCATTTTTTAAATTATTTTAGCAATATCTGTATAATCAGTAGATTTCTTAACTGTATACTTGTAATTTTTAATCTGAAATCATGGCTCATAATTTTCTGTAAATACAATGGAAAGCAGGATGAATCATGTCTGCAGAAATGTCAAATCTGTGTCCCTGAGAACTCTTCTTTTCTGTTTTTAACTCATACTGAATTTGTTGTCCTGAAGGAGAAGCAGCTGCCACTGGTTAAAAGCATACTGAGAAATCTCTAGCATCTGAAGGTCTTCTACATTGCAGTGTTTATGTCATTCTTGTTGTCAGTGACTAATCAAAACCTTGAATATGGAGGCAATTTCCTTGTAATTACTTAAAATAAATAGGTTTATTCCATCATGTCATGGGGCATAATCCATAGTTCCTGATTTCCATTGTTATTTGATATTATTGAGTCCCTATCCAAAAATCAATAAAATCAGCCTTGCAGAATTGCTTCAATCCATGTCCTCTGTCACTGTGTAAATCATGTGTTAGAATAGAAATCATGTCTTCAATCATACTTACTGCCAACAATTCAGTTCCTATAACTTTTAATAAATTTGTATTTGTCAAGGACTAATAATGACATTAAAGTTCAGAATTTTATATTATTTCAATAACTAAAATGTCTTTACACTAAGTTCTTTGTAGAGAATCTGAGTCATATACACACATCATTTCCTTCTCTGTAATCCTACCTGTTCACAGCAATTCTGATTGTTACAAATTGTCCTTTCACCGCAGGAGTGATGCATCAGCAACGACTCTAATCTTAATAGAATTTTCTTCTTGATTATGTCCCATTGCAAGAGTTTCCATTTTCAAAGGGATGTGCATCCATGCTAAGCTCTTTCGTCATGTCTGTCCTCACAAAGATAATGAAACAAGCTGATTATTTCAGCAAGCTTAAAATCTTAAGATTTTTCACCATTTATTTAATGAGAAGAGGAATGTACCTACATTCCTCACTCATAAAATGATCACTAAGTATCTTAATAAATATTCTGAAATTAAAGTGTGTGAATAGAGATAGTACTGCTTAGTTAGAAGCCAAGTGAGGAACGATGTGAAATAGGAGCACGTAGAAAAAAATCATAAAGGCACATATTAATTACAAATCCAAAATTTTGCATATCAACATAAATGTAGAATTGAATTATTCTAATGAAATCCACTTTATTTTAAAATTATGAACTGCTATGAGTATTAGCTACAGAACCAGAGATAGATAATAAAAGTTTTATATTGAATTCTAAACTTAAATTTTCAGTCAAGATTTAGTTCTGTATAATCTATTATGATTCTTTGAGTCTTTTTGAGACAGGGTCTCCCTGTAATCCAAGATCGCCTGGAACTTACTATGTAGATCAGACTGATCTTGAACTCACAGAGATCCTCCTGCCTCTTAATCTGTTATTAATTATTCTTGAATAACAAAAAGAAGAAAATTAAACAAAAATGGCTGTCCCTGGGATAAAGAGACTGCTTAGTTAGCAAAGTGCTGGCCATGAAAACAGGAGGACCTGAGTCTGGACACAAAGTGAATCCTTAGAACTCTTTGTTCAGCCAACCTACCAATTTATTTTAACTATTTAGAAATTTTTGAGAATTCATACAGGAGTACTGTATTTATATGATGTCCCCCTCTTTCTTCTCCAATTCTTCCCAGTTCATCTCATTTTAAAGGTATTTTATTGAATTTTTGTGCAATTCATATGAAATATTTTAATCATCTTTATACCCCACCCACACCACCCATAACTCCCCAACCAGATTTCACACATTATATCGTACATGTTAAGTTCTATCAAACCAAGTTAGTGTACGCAGACATCCTCTGTGCAAGTTCATTCACTGGGGTCTACTCAGCATATCTAGAGTATCACCTTTAAAGTTCAAGTCATTTAAATGGGGAAGGCATAGAGTGAGGGTTAGACATGGGGAGCGAGAGAGAGATGGAAAGATGAGATGAGATAAGTATGTCCTAGTGAGTGTAAAACACCAGATGGACTAACAACGTAATAACAAATTTCACAGTCAATACCTCTACATAAGCCCATATGCATAGATGAAGGCTACATAAGAAGAAATACTGCCAGACAGGAGAAACCTTCCTCTGAGTTGTTGGCCAGTGTGGTCCAAGAGACTTCCAAAATTACACAGGCTGTTGCCAAAGCCCTTGATTGCCTCCCAGAACTTGAAGGTAAGACAATAATACTGAAAACGGGACATACTTCAGGTACAAAATTTGAGCAGTGGTGCTGGATCTGACCTGGAAGCCACTTCCCATGAAGGCTAACTCTAATAGATCTGGAGGGTACTATATGCAAGTAGCCCAGGGAGAACATCAATTAACGGTCCAACACCAACTTCATGAACAAATAAATAACCACAACGCTACCAGCACAGCTCTTGACACTGGTGCAGTAGTGGCACTTTTATCTTGGGGACAATCAAAGGCTATCTAATTGGTTTTAGAGCCCATTCAATGAGAGGAAACTCATGTGTGGTACTTTAATCATAGTCAAATACTCAAGGCTGAAGAGGTCATAGATCTTACAGAAATCCCTGAGGCTGCCATATCCCTAGGCTAATGTAACTTCTTGCAAATGCAAAATATGTATCCTTATAAATACAGTCAAGTATCCCAGTCACCACTCATCAAAGAATCTTCTGTTACACCAGACAGAGACTAATTAGAGAGTACCAGAACTGGTCACAACAGATACTGTCCATGAATTGCCCATGCCTAAGTGGCAAAATTAAAATGCAACCTCTGTACCCAGGGCTCAGGCAACATGGAGCAAGGAGTAAAGAAGACACTAATTAATTTCTCAACTCTTATTAATGAAGCACCCTCATGAAGCAGAGGGCCTGTAATACAAATGTCACAAATGATCAAAGAACGGAAATTAGGAGTCCACAGAATGTGGGTCCCTAGACAGGACTCCTATATAATGTTTCACTCAGCCAAGGCTCAGGTGACATTACAGAAAAGGGGGCAGAAAGATTGTAAGAACCAGTGAGGAGGTGCATTAACATATGGAAATAGAATTTTACAAGTTCCTAGGACCCTCTTCATGTGAACCTAGAACAATGCTCAAGGCATGCTAGGCATGCTCAAGACCCATGCAAACTCCAACAAACAAAACTTAGCAAGGTACTGGAGAAATAGGCAGCCAATCCGAATCTTTGCTGAAGAAATATTGGTAACTGATTACTGCTGGGTGAGAATGAGCTAATCTTCCTAAGGTGAGGGACTCCAGATAGGCTGTTTAGACCTCAGTGGATGAACCTGAGGTCACTTGCAGACACTAACTTGACACAATAGACCTTAACACAGATGAAAGAATGTATGGACTCCTATTGGGGGCTGTGGAGTGTGGCAGCAGGGAAGGTGGCAAAAAGATGATTAATATTGATTGGGATATTCTGTGTGAAATACACAATGATTCATAAAAAAAGAAAAAAAAAAGAACATTAAAAAAATAAAATGCCTTAAAATTTAAAAAATTCAAAATGTATCTATTCCATTTAAATGCAATTCATTTTATAAAAATTAATCTTTTGAAGAATAATACTTTGAATCCATAGAAAGAAAAAAATATCCACTATAACAGTATTTTATTTTAATTTACATGTGTGACTACATGTGGTTTTATATTTTATGAAAGATCATTTCTCTCATAATAAATCTTTGTTTATTAAACAAAAAGACCAAACTGTCACTCACCCATCAGTATCCACCTACCAATAGCTCTTCTTCTCACTATATGGTAGATGCTAAATACAGATCCTCATATTTACATAAGTATATTAGTCACCACTCATCAAAGAAACTTCTTTTGTAACACCTTAAATAAGGATTTGAGAATGATTATCAAATGGAGATCAACAAGAAGAGAAAACTGTCATAAAATAAGCTGCCAAGAGATTTTGGCAGTTCTTCCTTTAGATGTCAATATTTTGGATTCTACTGATGGCATCAGAATAGGACAACATGGGAAGGATTATAAGGATTTAGGAGTTAAACTGAAAATCTCCTTGATAAGTGATTTTTTATCACTTCTGTGCCCAGTAAACTGTTTAACATACGCTTACTGAATCAGTGAAGCAGTGTATCGATAGGTTAATAAATACATAATTTAGTAACTGAATATTAGAGGGGAAAGAATGACTTGAGAATGATTTCCCAAACTCTTGTTTGAAAACTATCAGTAGCATTTACTGAAACAGAAACAGTAAAAGTCTTTCAATGAGGTGGGTTTTCTGACCAAAATTTCAATGGTGCTTGACTTTATTTAACTTTTCATGCAACTGTTAGCCTGTTATTAGCCTGTTCAAGCATATTTTCATCACTTCTTTTTACCAACAAGTTCAAGATTCTTTTCTCTAGATGATATGTAGTGATAACCAGAGTAGGGGTGCTAGAGTAGATAAGCCAATGCTTATCAAAGTTGATTTAAGTGATATAGTAGAGTCAAAATTACAGGAAATTAGGATTTTTAAAAAATATTTCGGCAAAAAATTAGTACTAGAGAACATGATAGTGAAAGATGCATCAAGAAGTTGAGAAAAACACCATAATGAGGGAGAGCAGATAAAATCCACCGCTTGGGAGCCTGGCAGGTATCTTTATAAAATAAGCTTTTTATAGGACTTGATGGCCCACACCTTTAATCTCCTAACATGGGAGGAAGAGGCGGTCCGGTGTCCTGAGTGAGACAGAGGCCAGCCTTATCTCCATATTGACTTCTGGGACAGCTGTGGCTACAGAGACACCCAGTCTCAAAAAGACCAAACAAATAAATAAACTTTCACAAATAACAGTCTTCTCTTCCTTTCATTGAACTTATTTTTTGTCAGGGTACAAGTACTGGAATGACTATGAGCTTTTCTAGTTTTTATTTGCCCTGGGACTCAGTAGCTATGACTTGAAAATCTATGAGCTCGGCTTCATTCCTGCTCAAGGGCACCACTCTGATGATTGGACATTCTATCCTCAGTGCCACCAGATTCTCCTCTGTCAGTTGATTCCTATCATATCTTTATTTCTCCCATGTTTCTAAATACACATTTCTTCACCCACTTTCTGCTATCATGTCCTCTGTTTCTAGCTGCTGCGAAAATACTGAAAAATATTTGTTGGTTCCTGTAATTTTGACTTCGCTATATCCCTTGAATCTACTTTCCTCAGCATTGACTTATCTGTTCTATTACCTCTGCAGTTTAGGCTATATACGCACTTATGTGCCAAAGGTCAGGCCATTTTCTCAGAATTTATTTGTTTATGCACAATTGAATACTACCTATTCTGGCAGCCTCACAAGTTTAGGTCATTCTCTCTGATCAACTCACTCTCCGACATTCTTATTGTGCTATTTTTATCCTCACGCTTCCCGTGATTTATAGCAACAGCTTCATAATGCCCTTATTCCATCAGAGCCCCTGTTCAAGAACACACCAAACGTCCTGGTAATCCTTTAAATATATGTATCACAAAATGCTCAATGGCTTTTTGTTTCATTCAGAATCAGCAATAACTAGGCATGGTGATGCACACTTGTAATCCCAGCAATCCTGAGGCAGAGGGAGAGGCCACCCTGGGTTAAAAAATAAGACTGTGCTTCAAACATACCAAAGAATATAAAGTAACATCAAATCAAAGTTCACTTTGATTTATAATGATCTACTTATAACCTTTTAAAGTAATTGTGAGCTTTATTACCCTGTGGGTATAGTTTTCATTTTCTTCAACTTGATGTGATAACAGTATGTCACTGTAAAGTTCATGGAATATAACCACAGTACCCTTATATGCCTGAGGCCTGTAATAGGAGAGGTTCACATTTTCAGGAAGAGAAGAGAGGGGAAATGTGATGGTCAGTGTTACTTACTAATTGGATACAATTTTGATTCACCTTGGAAGAGAGACTCAATAAGACATTGTCTAGATTTGTTCGGCTTGTAGGTATTCCTGTGATAGATTTTCTAAATTAGGTTAACTAAGGTAGAGGTAACCCAGGACTATATAGTAAGACTGTGTGCTTCAAGTGCATCAAGTAATATAAAGTAACATGAAATCAAAGTCAATTTTGATTTACAAAGATCTACTTTCAGCCTTTTAAAGGAATTTCTAGCATTATTACCAGTGGGAAGGCCTGACCACTATATATGGTACTGTTTCGTGACTAGAATTCTGGCCTGTATAAACAGAACTGAGCAGTAATTTGATTTCTCTGCTTCTTGTTTGTGCAGGTGATGTGACCAACTGATTCCAGTTCCTGCTGCCTTGAAACCCATGCTTCCCTATCGTGAGCTGGTAAAAAACCCTTCTCCTGTAAGTTATTTTGGTCAGAGAATTCTATTGCAATCATAAGAAAAGAAACTAAGACAGGAATGCTCTGTATTATCTGCTTGTTTTTTTTGAGATTATAAACTTATAGTAACTCATATTGAGTAACTATAAATTAATAGATATAAATGCATTAACATGATTATGGATTCCATTTGTAAATGACTAAACCTGACGATTTTCCACCATTTCTGGTATCAAAACTCTAAACCAAAGGAAGGTGATTGTATCACTTTTAAGAACCACCCCCTACCCACTGCTCTGCTAATAATCCCAAGTAAATTATCTAAAATTATCTAAATGTCAGTTGGGAAATCTGTGTTGTTTTGTTGTAGGACCTGGGGGGGGGGTAACTAAACTTAGCCCCTTCCAAGAGGAATTTTAACTACAATGGAGAGTGAGACAGTTGGATCGTGTGGCAGGTCTATTTGTGGCTTTTTGAAGAAACTCTACACTGATTACCATAGTTGCTGAAGCTACTATGATGACTGCTTTTTTTTTTTCCCCATCAGAGAACCTTAGAGACAAGCAGAAGAGAGCTTTGCATGAGTCAATGAACAGGGAGAAAATTTTTGGAACTTGCAGAATCTTCTCATGCAAGTCCATTTATAAATGTGACCTCAAATATTCAAAGAGAAAAGAACTCTGGCTTGGAGAACTAAAATTTGTGTTAATTTCACCAAATAAAAATAGTTTTAAAAAGGGGTAAAAAGATGGCTCAGTAGGCAACAGCATGTGCTTATATCATGGAAGAGCTGGCATCAGTTCCTAGCACCAATGTGGAGGCGCTGAACACCTTAAAGCTCAAGTTCCATGCGATCTGATGCCTTCTTCTGGCTTCTGGGTGCATTATGCATGCACATGATGCACATTCTACAGACATGCTCATACATATAAAACAAAAATTACAAATTAATCTTAAAAAACCTAAAGAATGTATGTAAAAATCTGTGAAGAAAAGACTAACACTGATCCCATAAATAACAGATGAAGTAAAAACTGCAGAATATTGTGTGTCAAATACGATACATGTTTTGATTATTATAGTATTACATTTTATAAACACACTTCAGTATTTAACTCATAAGAATTTCACTCTGTCTTGTACTTCTTCATTTCATAGATGTTACATTGGTGATAGAAAACTTCATGATTAGTGCAGGTTTCTGTTTATCAAGGTGTCTTGAGATTAGAACAAGAATTCTTATCACAAGGTCAGGGAAATGGTGTTGATTGAATTTGGATGTCCAGTTTCCACAAATCCTCAGCATCTTTCCACTAAGAAACTCGCGACTTCATTACAGTTGTTGGCATTATGTTATTTCCCTATTGTTTTGTTTTTACTTTACAATTTAAATATGTATGAAATTTTGTACTTTAAGAAATGGATTGCATTAAATGTTGTCTGGTAAATTCTGACAATATGTTCCATTCTTTTTATGATGGGTCATATCTCTACTGGTCTGGGAAATTCAACAGTGTGCACCTTCAGAACCTGAAAAGTCTTTACTTTGATAGTAGATATTCACTGAAAGGAAAACCGCATTGCTGAAAAGGAGGCAGAGGATGCTTTTCCTGGAATGATGGGGTGAAGGGCTAGACTACATCAAACAAGAGTGATACTAGTCCCACTCCTGAACCTTTGCTCTTCTGACTAGAAAGCTAGGTGTGAGCTGCCAGGAGCATCCCTGACTGCCATAAGAAGAGGTTTGTGTCTATCCTTCACTAAATGTCTCTCCCCTTCCCTTCTCAGAGCTCTCAGGTGACCAAAATCATGCTTATTGATCAAGTCTTCACATAAATTTGAAACCTAATTTTCTGTTTTCTACACAAAATCTTGACTTATACAGACATTGTTTATCCATACACACAACAAGATGTTTTTTGTCTTTTTTATTCTGGAAGGAACATAGGTATTTCAAAGGCATATCATAACATTTATTTTAAGAAAAGGTAATGAAATGTAGACCCAAATTAATTAATAATTACATTATCGTTAGAAATATTTATGCATATATAACGCATATGCTTATAAACCTAGTACTTTCAAATATAACTAAATATATGTTACTTAAATAGTTTCTGTATTGGTATGTTTACTATACTATAATATCACTAAAAAGCACTCGTATATAACCAAAAGTCTTATTTCACATTGCAATAATAGATACTGCATAAATAATGCATATTTGTTCTAGTAACTAAATAAAATATATTAAAATATTAGTTAAGATTAAAATATTCTAGTATTTAAATGCTTTATTTTTATATTTGATGACATAAAATACAATGGTGGATTATATTTCATAAATATGATTATTTGATATACCACACTATCTTAAATCATATCTCTATGGCAATATCGCAGGTCTCATATCATGAAATAAAGAGAATATATTTAATTTTCATCAATCAGTATCCACAACTCCACATGTGTCGCGCCCGCCTCGTCCAGCAAGGAAGACGCGACCCCAGACTCTTCCAAAAGCAGTTTATTCAGGAACCTTGAACAACCTTTTTGCTTCTTAACTTTCTGACTTCTTCTTCCCTTCTTACTTCTCCTGACTTACTTCTCCTGCCTTACTTCTCCTCCCGCCTTACTTCTCCTTTTTTCCTTCTCCTCCCAGGGAAAGCCCACCACAGAGTTAAATTCCCTCCTGCCAGCCAACCCCAAACTACCACGTGGTGAAAGCAGATAGGCGCACACAGGCGGAAGCAGGGCCAGACCTCAGCCACAGCCAATTATGGAGTTGTTTGCTCCAGAGAGCGCCCACCTCGGGATGGTGGGGGGCGGGAGCAGGCGCCATCTTTAAAACACAGCAATCCGCGTCTCTCTACACACATGCCACTGTCAAACCTGCACCAGAGGCATCCACTGTGGCTGTGCAGTACCCTTCCAGTGGAAGGTTTCTCATGGTCTGACTGACTGCCCTCCTGTCATCTCCTGAATTTCATTTCCTTCCTTATAACTTGCACTTCAGAAAATGTCATATAATTTTTTTTTGAGAAAAAAGATTATTTTTATCCTTTTCAATTTTCAGTGCTAGAGTAATTTCAGAAAATATCACCTAAAGCTATAAAATATATTAAACGAATTCTAAGTGTTCACTACCCATAAAAAGCACTTTGGTTTCATTTTAAGTAAATACGCATGACTTAAGAGTTTTGCAGTCTGAACTTACATTTCAATGAGCTCTGTGTGTAGCTATACAAGGTTGCACCCTTATGTTTAAAATGCTTTATTTCAAGTGGGAGCACTTGAAGCATTTCTGTGAATCTGCTTAAGACATTTCTTCTGACAAGGTGAATCAGCCTTTCTCTGGGCTCCACAAGGGAGACATGCAGGGAATTCAGATCCTAGGAATTTTACCCCATAATTGCAGGCTTTCAGAATTAGTGAACATGAGGGTACCAAAAGCATTTTAAGGTAACCATGGAACGTTCATCTCTTAAAGTTATTTAAAATAAAGTATGTCTATGTGAAGTGCTTCATTGTTTTTGATTCTGTCATCTTGCACATAGGATGTAAGAAATTTATATTTCATGTATATGCAGATATAAATACACAACCACATGTTTTTATGTATATGGTACACTTTAAAATTAAACTAAAATTACATGTAGAAGGAACAATAGAGTCTTATTTACAATTAAATATTTAGGTCAGCTAGTCATTAGAGTACTTGGAAGATACTGACCACAAGCATTCCTTCTCATAGAAAATATTTATTAAATGAAAACTTCTTGCAAAGATGTAAAAAAAGAACCAGGAAGTTTTCAACTAAATATAGGATTTTAATGACAAATAACCCATACACTTACATCCTAACATTGCCTCTTTAAAAGACAATTTAATATTACAAATATAGACTCCATATTCCCTAAAGGCAGTTCTCACTGTGTGGCTGTTTATATTCATGTAATCTTGAAAACCTTATTCTTATTTTCATATCTTTACTATACAAATAAATATTGCTGAGCCTCTATTACATTCATATTATTTATTCTATATTGTTATATATTTATTTATAAACGGTATAAAATAATTTACAACAATTAAATTGTTTTAAATTTTTTAGTTCTTTTACATTTTTTGTATCTAAGTGTATTTCCTACATATATGTACAAATATAATGACAAATTTATGGAATCTGAAACTTTCAGAGAGGAAGTCTTATGATGAGACTTTTTTAGAGTGTGATAGGTTCTACTGTTTCAGAGAAACAATATTGTAGAGTAGATCGATTCTTTGAGGGAAAAGACTGATGAGCTGTGGGCAAACACCCGACTCCAGGCCGAATGGTATTACCCAGGACCACTTTATGCAGAAAGACAAGAAGCTGGGAAAGTCCTATGCCCCACCCACACTGTCCATTGGCCTTGGATGTAAGAAAAGGAAGGGATAAAAGTATTTAAACTGTGGGCACCGGGAGGCTGGCCCTTTTTCCTACCCCATTGGCCATTTGGATCCGGCCACTTGGAAGTTGCAAGATTCAAACCTCATGGATTTTACTATTGTGTTTGTTGCAAGGCCTGGGGAGATTTTTGTGTTGCAAGGCTGGGTAGGGGGGACGAGAGACGGGGGTGAGGGGTTGCAGGTTAAGTTGGTCTTCCTCTCTGAAGAGAAATTTTAATAACAAATATATTTATGAAAAAAGACACACTGTCAGGGTCAGCTCAACGACTGAGGAGAACAGCAGAACAGCAGGTATAAAACCTGTAGTTTAGACAGACAGGCTGAAGTCATCACCTGGGTGACTCAGGAAATACGAAAGGACCTTCAGTCACTGAATGGCCTATTTCTCTGGTGTCATCAGTGCTTGCCAGTATTCAGCACTTCAGTGACTGGACAGGGAACAAAATATTATAAATGAGAGGCTCCTCTATTCCAAGACCATGGATTGAAACCTAGATCTCATCAAGTCGGCTTTACAGAAACATATCAACCCGTACTTGTCTAAATATTTGGCCACTTTATTCTAGCTAAGATGATACATTAAGCATCGTAATGGGAAGGGTACATATTCTTAGAGAAAATATGGACTCTAAATTGGTGCTAAGAAAACCAAACCTCCTCCATCATTCAATAAATGGGCAAAGGAATTGAAAAGACATTTCTTAAATGAAGACACGCAAATTACCAAAACAAATATGAAAAATTATTCATCATACTCCATGTCAGCCTGGCATTCTTTAGAAAATATAATTGAAAATTAACTTATATAATTGGCTTTAGTATATAAATTTTGTAATTATTTGTGTGTGATATATTAGAATTTTTAAGGAACACCTTTTAAACTTAAAATACTTTACATTTCAAAGTTTTCCTAGACAAGCAAGTAAAAATTTTAAGAGTGCAAAAACAAAGAATGTATATGAAAACAATACTTTATGCTTCTGGCATCTCAAATGTTGCATATGAAATAGCATTGGCAGAGTTCCAGTTTGAGTTTCTTTGGCTTTGGCCTTTCCGTTTGACAGGAAAGGTTATTCTCGGAAAAGTATTCAAAACGAAGACAATGTCATGATCAAAGAAATAAATCTTTACAAAATATGCAAAACATCTCAAGTACATGTTACTTAGGGAAAATCACATTAATATTACAGTTTGAAAATGTTGGTAAATAATGCGTTAATATAAATTTAGATATCTCTTTGTATTATTTTTATTATTCTGTACTTTGGGATTCATTCACACTCTGTAGCTCATGCTGCCTTGAATTCCTAACAGTCCCCTGACTCAGCTCCTCAAGAGCTGTGATATACTAGGTCTAGCTCCCTCACTTTTCTTTTAAGTAATTTTGCAAAAACTTGCCTCAATATAACTCTTTGCTCACATCTAATCATGAAATGTTTATTTAAAAGACTAAACTTTAAATAGAACATCAGACATTTTGTAAACCTGAGATCAAAGAAATTTAAAAGAGAGTTAAGTAGACAATAGTAATTTAAAATTTTTGAAAAAGTTTACATCTTATTCACAAGGAAGTTTTCAGTGACAGGATGTAGATAATTTCCACTTTTTTCAGACCTCTGTTTCTATTTGTAAACAAATGATCATGACCATTCAAAGGAACAGAAATTCTATTATTTCCACAGCTTACTATGTCATTGGATCTAGGTAGACAGGAGAGTTTGAACGCTTTAGATTGGATGAAGTGAAGGCTTTAAGTATGTTCCAACTAGAAGGCGTAATTATTTAAGCCACAGTTTAAGTCTCAACAGCCATCCCTTGTATGCATTTCAGAACAATGATGCTGCTCAGAGGCAATGTGCAGGTCTGCAAGAGGCAGATGATCCCCACAGAACAAGTTACAGAACTAGTAAAGACAAGGAACAAGGGGCATCCATGGTAGTGTGCCCTTTCAGTTACACAATTCCTGATTCTTGGCTAAATGTGTGAAAGGATGAAAGCTGGACAGCAGACATGGAAAGCACTTCACAGGGATCTCTAGAATTCAAGGTGTCTATCTGTGTCACGTCACTCAAAAGCAGAAGAACAAAAATCCATCAAAGTATAATACAAAGGAAAGAAAGAGTACATTGCTTTTCACTGAGGATTCATACAAGAGATTTAACATATTGAGAGACTGGGGACTCAGTAGTAACCATGTGAAGGAGAAAATAACAGATACTAAGGCAAACATGGAAAGTCATGTGAAATGAGGCAAACCAAATGTGGATACCTGAGGTAGGTGTTTGCCATAATATTTATACCTATGTTATACCTGGATGGATATAAATATTTTGTAGTTCAAATACCAATCTAAAAATAATAGAAAACTTTCTAAGATTATTCCTCTTCATGCTGGAAGCACAATACGTGCTAAGGGAGCTGCAGTGCAGGACAGTTTACATCAGGACTGATGCTTATGCGATCCTTAGACTTCAAGAAGAATAAACACACTGAGTAAAAACATAAGTCAGTGATGAAGGGGGTGAGTTCATTACTGGTTTTTACAATTCTGGAACATTGTGTTCATGATGTTTTCTCCCAAGGAATGCGACTCTACAATTCAGAGTTCACTATAGTGCCATCCACATATACATATCTTCAGTGAATATAAAATACTCATGATGTAGTTTGGGATAATTTGTGAAATATATTTTTTCAACTGACAAATAATGCAAAAAGATTTTGGGAATCCAAAATATTTAATTCATATAGCATGTAATTAAAAATATAATCAGTATAAACATGCCATCCTTTAATAATCAGGCATAGTATCAGTACAGTGAAAGCCATACAATGTAATAGATGAAAATTGTGATGAAATACCTAACAGCTTTATTCAAATGAAGAAAAATCGTGTGAGTTTATTTCAGAGCAAAATGTTACAGTAGCCAAGAGATTCATTTGTTCTTCACACTCATACTTGTGTGGTATAGCACAATCATGTGACATTAATTGATTTAACATAGATGGCTCCTTGTTATATTCAGGGTTTTTTCCCCCAGGATTTAAAAATAAATTGAATCATTGTGTGTTTCATACAGAACATCTCAATCGATCTTAATGACCTTTATATATCTTTCTAGCTCCCCAACTGGAATCCATGCATTCATGATTTTTAACCTCTTGTAGAGTTCTTATTTTGATATATATGGGGGAGGATTTTAATGAGATGTAGACACAGAAAACAGTCATACTTTTATGTAATAAATGACAAAGTATACAGAGTAAAGTGAAGTAGAAAAGGTGCAATAGACCGAAGATGCTAAACAGGGGAAGGTTTAATGGTTACCCTGGGATACCCTGTGAGACAGGGGGAGTTAGAAGAAAAATTATTTGGGAGAAAAATGAAGTGAAAAAGCTATGAGAATTTTAGAGGAAGGGGAAATGTAGATAGGGAACAGCCAAGCAGATACATGACTTGTCTTCTGTTAGGTGTCCAGGAGGTCACTGCGGCTATAGTGGAACAAATGTCATGGGAAAGATGACTCTGGAAACAGACCAAGCATGTTAGATCACTCTTTCTTTAAAACAGCAATATTTCTTCTAAAAAGGTAGAGCTTTTGTGAAATAGTACTGAGAAATTTTGAAAATGAAAGTATACCTCCATAAGAGAAGAAGTTATGTTTCCAAATAAGAAGTCATTTGAACACAGAACAGCATTTGCTGTTGGCTACCTGTTTTTCTTCCTCCAGCATGAATGCTAAACCACATTTGGCAAGGTGATTCTTGGAGCTGCAGTTTTAGAGGTGATTAAGTTCCCAGGGCTCTAAGATCACTGCCCTTATATAAAAACTGAGAAATGTCTCCCTGACCAGATGTGAAGGCATACCAAGAAGAACTACAACTTCCATAAAACTATGTAGAATGGCATGAGACTTAAAATGTATGACATTACATTATTCTTACAAATAAGAATGACTTATTACAAATTTGTGTCACATATGTAGCAATGGAAATGGGAATGATGTAAACTCCTGAAAATTAAAGCTGAGCTAAGGAGATTATTTCAGACATTTACATAATTTATAACTGCATTTTTGTTTGGGGTAATTAGATGTGTCTGGGAAGATTAGACTCATATTACCTGTAACTAAACACTGATTTTACCTAAAATGTAATTGCTACATATGTATAATATGAACATACATATTAATGGAAAGATATCTGTCTTGTGATTAAAACTTTTTTTCTATATTATATCTAGTAAAAGTAAACATTATTTTATTACAAAACATTATATTGGATTTTAGCACACATAATTATAGATATTTTATATCATGATTAATGCTATAACTATTCTATATATGTGTGCACAATACAAATAGCATATACATATATGTATATGCTATTAACTTTTGTTAATTCTATAAATCACAGAGACTTAATCCAAAAGCTAAAATTGAATATCTAGGCCAATTCTTACCTTTAAGATTTTGGTTCAATATTAAATCAAGTTGCTTCATAATCTGGATATATAGACATTTTTAAAATATAAAAAATTTTCACTAGATGCATTTCTAAATATATATTTTACTGTAAAATGAAGATATAGTGTAATTCAATGTCTTATATACAAGGCTAAATAATCTAGATCTTCAGACACTTGTATTAATTAGGAACTTTATATATTTGGTTAATTTTCATTTTCTAAGTTCATGGTTTAAAAATGAATCTCAAACAATGTAAATCTTAATTTTCACTTACTTTAGTCAATAATATCCCCTTAGATACAATGAATTTTAAGCAGACCAAAATACATATTCTAGTTTGTTACCTATGATAAAACACTGACCGAAGCCAATGTGAGGAGGAAGGGATTATTTGATTTACAAGTTACAGTCCATTTTCAAGGGAAGCCAAGACAGAAACTCAGAAGCAGGATCTGGAGCTGAGACCATGAAGGAAAACTACTTCCTGGCTTGCTTCCATGGCTTACTTAGCTGTGGTTCATGTATGCCTTGAAAACACAATTTCCTTGTTTTTGTCCACATCTCTGACTTGTACAATCTTTCAGTCCCCTCTCCTGCCTCTAAAATGATTCCTGAACTTTAGGTGAGAGGATCTACTGCTGCTGAAGACAGTATACATGTGAGCTGGAGAACTCTCTCTGGTACTGAACTCGAAACTTCATCACTACTAGCTACCTTTCAGAGTGCTGGCAGAAGCTATGCAGTGCCTGCTACTGGATTAGAAAGGCAAGCATGAACATTACTGAGCTGTGAACCTGATTTCAGGCCTGCTTGAGAAGACCAAGTCCAGTGCCTGGCACTGTGTTCAAGGCCGAAAATTTGTGACTACACTTGTCACAGACCATACGTGAGACTCTACTACTATCTCGCTAAAAGTTCATAGGAGAAATTAACGAATTATTGTTACACTCATAGAGAAGTGTATTTCTCACCTTACACAACAATGCTTCTTTCTGCAGAGACTGGGATGAATACAGAGACCTAAAACTGGTCAGTGTGAAGAAAATAAGAGAATTCACAGTGCTTGGACTTCAATGGTACAATCACCCATATCACACCCTCTTTATATATTTTTAGAGCATTTAAAAAATATTTTATTTTTTGAGAATGTCCTATACGACTACTGAATTTGCACCATTTCCAGTCTTTCCTCTCTACACCAGCCATTTCCAGCTTCCCCTTCTCCCTCTTTATTTCCTGTCCTCTTCTAAAGGGTCCATTTAGTGGTGTACATGTTTTTAAGGCTGAAGGCTTAGGATTGGCGTTCCTCCCTGCAGATAACTGATTCTCCCTCCCTTTGCAGCCATTGGATTCCTGTAACTCTTCATCCAGAGGTAATACTCATGTACAGTTGGAGCCCAAAAGTGCCTAATCTTCTGGACTTGACTTCCATAGATTTCTAAGCACACGGCGAATTTAAAGAAAATCAATTACAACATTTAATAGTATAATAATAATTACTGAAGTTCTGGGTTTGACCACATAAGGAACCTTCCAAAGCTAAGGGAGCTAAGAAGGTTACATAAGTCACGTGACCCCTCTTTAACATGATATTAGCAGTGAGTATGTGGTAGAACTGTCTACATGTGTAACATGTGGGACCAGAGACACAGGTTTCCTGACTCATCGCCCATGTTGCTGTGGAACTTTGGATGATGCAGTCACTTTTGAGCTCACACTGCTCTGTAAGTACCCCCTCCTACAATGGTTAACTCTATCAAACATAGGTAGAGTAATTTCTCTTGTCTTTTGTTGGTGCTCAATATGAGGTGACTAGATGTTTATACACATCTTACAAGAAACAGCCATGTCGTGGTCTGCTATCTGGTAGGAAGGGTAAAGGTGCAATTCCCTGTCAAAGCATTCCTGGAACTTGTATTGCACAGGCATTGCTCCAGTAAGGCTGTATGTAAAGGACTGTAAAGGATCTCATTAGGAAAATATTTTAGCCCAGTCAGGAAATTTGATTTCCTATAGACAACTGCAAAATAATGGGAGAGCCTACTGATGTGCAACTCCATCAAAATATTTACTTGCTTAACGTTACAGGATAAAACTTTGAGGTATAATTCCAGTGACACACATACAGGACATAACTAAAAGCACAAACTCAAATTATCACTGCTGAGTTTAACTTTGTACAACTTAAACACTAATTCTGTTAATACAAAATAACATTTGATGTACGATAATACAACTATTCTGGAAATGGTTTCTATCATGAATGTTTTAATTTTGATAGAATGTAATTATGGTCAAACTTTATCACAGTCATGGTAGTTGGGACTGGAGTTATATGATCCAGGCTATATTATAAATGTTAAATGTTTTGGACAACCTTAGTGACTCCGTTTCAATATTAACATGGCATATCACAGTGAATTAATGGTTAGCTCTGCCAATAAATAACTCATTGCCTTTATACTTATATATACAATCAGATACTTATGACTTTATGGGACATTATTTCAACAATACAATATCCATATAAAGTTTATTTAGCAGATGTCTCATTAAAATGACAGACAAAACCAAAAGGTAAAGTGATGGAAACTCTTTGAAATTTTCAGGAAATGAATAGTTTTGTTTCTTGTGTCCTGAATTACTTGGTTATTTGAACTACCAGGTTTCTTGAATGTAACATGAAAACAATGTATAACAAATCCAATAGAATTTTTGTGAGGATGCGATTATTTTAATCACATTTTTGCACAGAATAATAATAGGTGTTTATCATTACCATTTTCAAACTTAATGAATGATAGAGGAAATACTGAAATACATCAAAAATAGTCTGAGTACAGGGCTTAATTTTACTCAGATGTGTTACAAAAATTCAATTTTTATCATGTATTGGGGGGAAAAATAAAAGAATGAAACAAAGAAATGAGTTGTTAAGTTATCGTACATTTAGCACCCTGAAATTTGAGTCAGTGTGTCCCATCCATGAGGCGGCAGTGTGGTTAAATCAGGGCCCGCTTTAATTAGTATGACAGTGCGAGATGACAAACCAGTAAGAGCTCTTCCTTGCTGCACTGGTTAGCCTCACTACTAATTGGCTTCCTCCCTGGAAGTGTAAAAACCCTCCTCTTTTTCCATAGAAGATCAAGTTAGCATTGACCTTTTTCTCATAAAAAGAGAATTTATTCTCATTAAGTTTAATTGTGTAGTTAATGTTTTCATTGAGGTGCCTATTAAACTCTTCTCTGACATTTCTAGAACCGCTTAAGTTACTGAACTTGTCAAGGAAAAAATGTCACCCCATCAAAAGCCCCAATTCCCTGTTATAAATGTACCAACTTGAACTGATTATTCTGTTTCTTTCAGGTAGTTTGTTGAACCCTCTGTACAGACTTACTTTGTTCAATTTCTAGGAGGATTGTTTCAAATATTGATTTTCTATAGCATACAACTTATTTAATTTAAGGTCAAATTGATGATCTTATTTACAATTAGCTTTTGAAAATAATGTCAGTGTTTAAGTATTATTTAAATGAACATAGTTTTTAAGGCTGGTTGATGTAAGAATCAAAAAGTACAACCATAATAAACAAATCTTTACAACACATTCTGAAAATGAATGCTCTATACTACTGTTTAATAATCAGTCCATTACAATGAACTCCTTGTGGAATCATGGAGAAAAATTCTGTTGTTACCATCTTCAACAGAACTGATTTTTCATAGGCATTAAATAAAATTTCAATATGATGTAATTCACTGGTATGATTTTGATACTGATAATAAACCTTGAAATTGGCCACCATAATAGACTTTCCCTCATTTGCGCTGCTCTATGGTGAGTTTGGTGTTTATTTATCAGTTTTGATTTACATAAAATAAAGTACTATTCAAGAAAAATCATCCTTGGAATAGTCTACGAATGACTATATAAAATAAAGAAAGTATATCTTCATTCTTCAGTCATTCTGTCTTTGCTAGGTGAATCTTGTATGGAAAACTGTATTGAGCAATACTTGGGTTTGCCTGAGAAGAATGGTTCTGGATAGCTCTGTAAGATTTTCTAATTAATAATTTCCTTGTCTTTTTCATCCGTCAACTTTGTATATCTTTGCAATAGGCAGAAGATCTTTAACTGTTATTTAGTTTAATTTCCTGAAATAAAAGGCTGTATTTAAATTTGTGTGAGTGGTGAGATATGTGTGTATTTTAATTATTGTTGTTTATTTTCTTACTTATTTTTTAAATGATGTAGTCTGTTGAACTATTATAATACATAAAAATTGATGTTTGAGGGTGTTCATTGATCTATGAATATTCATAAGTGTGATTACATGATAGCTATCCAACCTGAAAAGTTTATATATGTTTATAGGTGATAGATAGATAGATAGATAGACAATCTGTAAGTATGAAGGGCTTCATAATATTGAAATATAAATTTTAGAAATATTTGATCATCTGTGTAGAACAAAAGGATTAACACAGTATCTATTACTTAGCAGCATATTACTCCTTTATATGTCAATTGAACCAATATAAATATTTGAATATGAGATATATTATAGTTCAAATTTTTCATTGATATCATATTTTACTTCTTATTTAAAAATAAACTGATGCTTCAATCACAACCATCCCACAATATGTTAAATCTTTCCATCAGTATGTGTTCCACCTATTGAGTCACACCCTAAAAGATCTCTCTTTCCTTTTATCAGTGTCTATCAGCAGCCAAATGCTCCTCAGGATATGTGGGACATTTTTTTTTCTTGCCCACCCCACTCTCCCTGCTGGGAGTTTGTCTGGTTTGAGCTTGAGGAGGTCTTCTTCATGCTGTCACAACTGCTTTAAATTCATATACCTAAAATGTTCTGCAGGGTCCAGAAATAATCTTGATTTTTACTATATATAAATAACTACATGATACTTAAAGTAGGAAGAAAGAAAGAATGAAAGAAAAGAAAAGAAAGAAAAAAAATATCAAGCTAGGTAAAAGAAGGAAACAGGAATATAAATATAGGATCTCTGTGTACTTGACACTGTGTGGCACTGTGTGCGCCCTATGAGTGTGAAATGACTATCAATATGAGCAAACAATTCCTGATTAATTGATGGATACTGTTGAAACTGAGAGTGGCTGAGTAGGTCATTCAAATGTTCATTAGTATTAACCCCAAAATGTAAGTGTTACCAGGAGTAGTGATTAAAGGAGGAAGTTAGAAAGCTGGAAAGCAAGTAGAAGGACAGCTGATAAAAAGAAGAGTGAGAAGATTTGTGAGGACTTCTTATCATTGATGGGATCAATTTGATATGCAAGCATCTCTGAAACATCTGGTATATGTTGTTTATGATTTATTCATAAAACTCCATTTGTAATTTCTTCCTCATTTAAAAAAGTTAATCTAATTTCACCCAGAAAACCTGTCTCCTCCCATTATAATCTACTGAGAAAAATACACCCACCACTTACTGTTTATTAGCAATGCAAACCATTTCATTCAGGTAATTGAGCTAAGTAAATGAATCTATAATAAATGTTGGTTAGCTAGCAATGCAATAGTGAAAATGTATCTTTGAGCTCGTATTTTAAAGATTTATTAAAGAATGCAAGGTCTTTGATAGTTTTACCTTCAAAGATAGAAGCCACAAGACATGAACATTCTATATCATAAAACAAAGTTAATTTTGTGTTTCCTTTTGATGGTACTGGCAGACTCTTTACTTTCTCATTTATAAACATTTACAATTCTATCATCAACAGAGCCAGGAAAAACATGAGGTTAAGCTGCTTGACTAATTGACTGGCATTAACTTAATTAAACATATTAAGATCTGAATTGATAGTCACTGAGTGAATTTAATGACTATCATGCTCATTTTCGTTGATTTGTTATTAGGCATTAAATGTAATGGGCTCAGCAGAATTTAAAGTTATTATTTTTAAATTTTTGACATAAGGGATATCATTACTAACATCAACACAATTATACATATTTAGCAATGAATAATAATTTTCATATTTTTGAAATGCACGTAATGATGAGTATAATAATTATAATAATGCTGATTTTTTTCATTTTGTGGAATATTAATGAAAAGTGGGATTATCTGGGAGAAATAAAATGTTGGAAACATTTCCTTAATACATTAATTCATTTATTTATGACCTTTTGTGAAAACAAGAATTTAACAGGCTTGTAGAAACTCTGGTGAATTAAAATATATTCATTTGGAAAGGATGTTATACTCTTATAAAGAAAACTTAGCCATGTGAGTTGACATATGGGTCTAATCCCCGTACTAGGGAAGCAGAGATAGGCAGACGTCTGTGAGATTTAGGGCAGCTTGATGTACATAGTGAGTTCCAGGCCAGCTGTGACTACAGGGAGATTCTTTCTCACCAAAACCAGCAAGAAATACAGGAGGAAAAGGGGGATGATGGTGTAGAAAGGGTAAAAGGGTGGGGAATGGGAGCATAGCGTGTAAGAGGGAAGATGGGAAGGGATAATCCACACTTCCTCTATAAACATTCATACAGAAAGGTACCACTACAGGAGCTTCTTAAATTATATACACATACAATGTAAAAATAAACCTAAATAAGTGACCCTATAACTGGGGGGGGGGGGGCTTACCCCTACTGGACACTACAAGTAGGTAAAGAAAAGAGTCAATGCCAAAAGTGGACTCCTCTTCCAAAGCTTTTGACTAGCTTGTGACTAGACTCCCAGATAATCCATAGGCCCTGTCCTTGGTTAACTACAGCAGATCTTCATTGTAAGACCTAAAGAATTCTAGAACAAACAAGGAGAAATCAAGCTGTAACTGACATCAAGAATTCATCTCTACTGGCTAGTTTTCAGAGTACTAGAAGATTCTATGCATACTATGAGAGGATAAAAGTCATCATCAACCTTACCTAGCTGTGAATCCTGAGAGCTGCAACAACTGACCTGACAGAACATGCCCAGTAATGCAACAGTAGTATGAGCATTATGTGAGTAACCAACTACCTTCTGCTTGTATTTGTGGTCCAGTTCACAAAACAGAGTTCAAACCTAAAACTGATATCAGGAATAGGAACCTATGGCTAGGGAGATAACAGGCCACAAGGGAAAACCTATTACAATTTATTCTATTAAAATAAATTATATTAAAATGACTCTTAATGATTTGTTATAGCAATAAGTTAATGCATCTCATAACCCTCTTCAGAGAAGCTTCCTTATGCAGAAGATGGTTATTAATACAGAAGTTTAGAACTGACCAATGTGTAGAGAATAAGAGGTTACAGAATGCTTATCCCTGAACAGGACTCCTGTAACAAATATCTAACACTATTGATCAAAAATTATTGTTTAAGAGAAAACAGCAAGATTGTGAAGAAGAGAAGTGGTGAGATCACAAGGAAGTAGAATTTTCCTGACAGTTGGTCATTTACTTATATAAACCTGCACAATGGAGACAATATGCACAAGAACCACTTAAGCTTCAGCTAGAGAAAAATCCTAGCATAGAAGAGAGGAAGCATGTATGAAACTCCAATCCTAGCTGAGGAATTATTGAAACTGATAGCCACTGAAATGGTGTGATGTTGGATGGGTTAAACAGTTTCCAGGGGGCAGACCCACACCAAAGGGCATTTGAGTACACAGGTTTGTCTCAACAGGCATTAATAGAAATATATACATATATATGTATATGTATATATGTGTAGTTATATACATATATAAAACAGTGTACTAAAAGTCAAGTGAATGTAAGTAAATTACAATCCAAACTTATTGTATGAGGTCTATTTTGATGCACATTTCAAAGGTTTCAGCTTGAGACCACTTGGCTTTGTTGTATTTGGGCTACTGTGAAGCAGGGAATCATGGTACATGAGTGAAGCCTGCATCTCATGATGGACAGGAACCAGAGAGGACACACATCAGTGGCCTCGTCCTAAGACATTCCTATCATTCCTCTATAACACCAGCACCAGAACCTTCACCATGTTAGCCTTTGGAAGGACATTCCAAATAAGAGCAGGTGACAGACTTCATCAGTACATATAAAACTGTATCCACCACCACTGGGATTTTCAGATTGTAGTGCGGGATCTAAGGACTGAACTGAGATACTTCTGAATGGACAGCAAGCCCTTATCTAACTTAACTGGCTCCTTACCCCCATTTGAAATAGTTCTAAGGGGAAAAAATAAGGTATGAAAATGTACATACAACTGACCTGAAAGCCTCTTCCCTAGAAGGCTAGCTCTCAAACCTTTGGAGAGCACTATGCAAGTTACGACAGTTCACATACTACAAATTACCTAAAGTAAAATCCTATAAAAGATTCTTAATGGAGATTTTACATTTTCCAAGAAGTTATTACATATAAAATATATACCTTACAGATTTTCTAAATATAGGCTGATTATGAAAAATAAATAAATAAATAAGGAATATGACTTTCAAACACCAGAGGTGAAGAAACTGGTTGTTTTTCTCTTTGTTGGTTTGTTCAATGTCTATTTTTGTTGAATTTTTATGTATTTACTATACTATATCTCAATCATATAAAGATCCCCTCCCCTGTCTCCACTCCCTCCATAGCCTGCCAACAGAATTCCACGCAGCATTCTGATTATATATATATATCAGAATATATATATATATTTATATATATATTAAATATATATATATATATATTTTTTAAGGTCTGTTGAATCAAGTTTTATACTCAAATGTCCCACAGTGCAAGTTCATTCTCTGGAATCTAGTCAGAATATCTAGGGTCACTCCCTTAAAAAATCAACTCTTCTTCAAATAGTAGTGGTCAGCTGCCAATAGTTCAGCTTTCACTGGGGCCTCCTGCCCATTTCTCCAATTCTATGTTAGTTTTTGTCCTATTAAGTTTGGATGGGTTTTTTTGTGCATGCCGACACCATTCTGTATGTTCATTATGAGCAAGTTCCCAGGAGCCTGTAAGACTCTGTTTCCTTATTGTCATGAAACTCCCCTGATTCTTACAAACATTTTACCCCTTCCTTTGCGGTGTTCCCTATGCCCAGAGTGTGTGAGATTTGATATAGGGTTCCTATCCATGTGTACACACTCTGCAGTCTTTTCTTTTCTGTGCATTGTCCAGTTGTGGTCTTCTGTGTTTATTGTCTTTTGTTGTATAAGAAAGCTTTCCTGATGAGAACTGAAAGATGCAGTAGTAGTTATTTTTATGAAATTTTTTGATGCAAAATTTAAATTGAGGTCATATTATCTATGAAATCATGGCAGAACAACTTGAATTTCATAGCAATTGAAAAATATTTTACACTATTTTGTAAAAGTAATACTTCATCTAAATTGAATTTATAAGCTTAGCAATAAGCTGGTATATAATGCTTACTGAAGATTGGAGGAAAGACTGAAAAGTCTATCTCATCTACAAAGCATGATATTTTTGTTTGCTCATTTTTTCTTTCTGGTGTTTTGTGAATAGTTCTACAATCACTAAAATAATAGAGAATTTAGTAAAACTGGGGGGAGGGAGATTCCTGTGCCAAAATGCATGATACGTCAAATGGTTTAAAAAAAATGACCATGCTTTACTTGACAGATCATCTCTTTTCCCTTTTGCTATGTTTCAATAATTTCTTGAACAAAACTAAGTGATTATATAGTGTAAATTTTAAATACACAACCCATGCTACTAAGGAAGCCAAATCCTTTACTAAGAGAGTTTATTGTAGTGTTGACAGGAAATGATGTTCATTGAGAGAATGAAACATTTTCTCCAGTTCTTAATGTAATTAATCTACCAAAATTCCCTCAACGAAATTTTGAGTGAATAATATGTAAATGGAAATTGATTCCATGTAAGTCTTTCCTAGTAAAATGCTAACAATGGTGTGGAAGAAACTATATGAATTAAAATTAGCTAGACTGTATGAATACCATCATCGACTAAGTTTTATAAAAGGAGTAATAGCAGTACGTGATACCTCCTGCCTGGATATTTGAGACATTGCACTCTTTCAAATTTACATAGAAATAGTCAGAAATTAAAACAAGAAGGTTTTAAGAAATATTGAAAATCTTTTATCATTGTGAAACCCCACTTAATTCTTTTGAGACACTCCATATGGACGACCAAGTTGTTCTTATAGAAATCCTGCTGTTTCAAATTTCTGAGTATTAGATTTATTGATATGAAGATATTTCCTTTTTAAATAATAGAGGAATTTGGTGAGCATTTGACGGGAGAAATTAATTCAAGAGATGGCATATTTACATGTAGAATTAAATATAAACTGCTTTCCTAATTGAAATGATTCTGCAAGGAGGAGAAACTGGCATAGGAGAGAAAGAGCATTTCTAGATCAAGGTCTTTGTGTTGACAAAATAAGATACCATACAATTCATAAAACAATGCATACTGTGGACATGCCAACATTCATATTCATATTTTTAATTAAGTTTAATTTTTGAAAATAATACTAATTTCACCTGCACAAAATCCTCTTTGAAAAAAATTGCCAATGAGTAATTAAGATGTGTTAGTTGCTGAGGTTGTGTTTCTGGAAAATTCATTTGCTAAAGTCCTACTCCTTAGTACACCAATGCTCAATCACCTTTGTTAGCAATGTTCTTTACTGACAAAATTACAGTGAGACACTCAGATTTATCCTTGGATATATAACACTGTTATTGTTGTTTGTTTGTTTGTGTTTTGAGGACGTCATTCTGTAGCCCATGATGGACTCAGACTCACAGAAATCCTACTGCTTCAGGTTCATGAATGCTAGGTTTACAGGTATGGGATAACATTTCTAGATACCATTGATAGTCTCATGAGAGAAAATTTGACCATATGTGTATAAAGAAAGATGATCCTGTGAGTTCACAAAAAGACTCATACCTACAAGCCAATGGAAGATATCTTAGAAGAAACAAACCATACAATTTGATCTTAAATTCCTAACCTCAAGAATTTTTGCTTTATCAGAGGCCCCAGCCTGTAGTTTATTTTTATCGCAGCCCTAGCAAATTTTAAAAAAGGTGGAAGGGATTTGATATAAATAATCATGGCCTGTGGAACTTATTATCTGGTCTAGCATTTATTAAAATGATACTAAATGAGAATGGCTTCATCAGATTTGAGCAATACAGATAAGAGTGAATACAGATGCTCTGTTCATCTTTGGTTTCTGTGTTGCTTGTAATTAGAGTTCACTGTTCCTGAACATATTTCTTAAATAACAGCACACTTGTGTAATAATACAGTCATGGTGGTAATGATAATATAGAGAGTTTCTATTCAGTTGAATGTTCAATAATATTAATTAAAACAGCATAAGACATCTGACATAATACGCCTTACCTTCAAAGAACATTTTTATATATTTCCAGAACCTTTCTCAACTAATAAATTAATATTTAAAAAAATTATTTTCTTGGAATAGTCTCTTTTAAAATCTTTCAGATAGTGTTTGTTTTTCTACAGATATGATTCATGATATAAAACAATCTTATTTTACATTTATATACACATAATTATAATTTGGCTATTCAGTATGTTAAGGAGCAAAATACAAGCTGCTCAGATCCATGCCAATGATTGTACTGAGTACAATTTGCTATTCGGTAGTGATTAATAATGCAGCTAATTGATGAAAATCTCTGCATTTTACCTTATCTAAAGTTGCAATCTGACTTTTTAAAACATACAAGCAACTATAAGACTCAGGATTTCTCAAAATTCCTTTAGTATACTGTAATTCGCATATTCGCTATGACTTAATAGCGAATCTTTGTAAAAGACATGTCTTTGTAATCTTATTTCCATCACTGTCAAATGGCATGTGGCTGAAAATTTCAATTTTGACTAATGCTGAGAAAGTGTTCGCTGAAAGCAGATTTGTTCATGCGTTCATTTTGCAAATGCTGTCTTATTCTTTGCCATCAGCTGAGTTGACACTTTAAATGGTCTGTACTTTGTGAAGAGTGCTGAAAAAGGAATGTGAATGTTAGAAGGACTATCTTTCCTATGACAGCAGGCTCTGCACTTACCCTAAGAAAATCGGAGTTTAGCTGAATCTTTATTTTAATGCATAGCATGAAAATTTTGATTCTGGTCATGGTGGTAGAGGCGAGGGGATTGTTATGAACTTAAGGGAAGTCTAGTCTACAGGTCAATTTCAAAGTAGTCAGGATCACATAGTAAGACCGTGACTCAACCCTCTCCTCCAAATAACGCCAGTAATACCAGGGATAGGGCAAAATGCAACTTACTCTTCCCTGCCGTCTGAACAGAGACTAAACACACTCACACAGCTTTATGTATTATGGAATACAATAGAATTTCATTAAAACTCAAGTAGCAAATATCCACATACTTTTAAAGAAATGTCTTTCTGAGTAAATAAGAGACACGGTGGGAGACAGAAGGAAGGAAGTAAAGAACAGAGGGAGAAAAGTGCGACAGAGAGTATAGGGAAGAGAAAGGGGAAACTGTTAAAATGCATATATTAACTTGAATAAGTAAATTTGTAAATCACATTACAAAATGACATTCTTGGAATTTGGGTTTTCTAGATGAATGCTATGTTCCATTTACATAAGATGGCCTGGTGGATTTTTTAAAATTTGAACTTAATGTTTCCCACTAAAGTGCCTGTCATTACTCTAGTAGTAGATATTATGACAGGGTGCTTTCTGAAAGACACATTTTATTGAAGGTCTGAGGTGAACACAGGTTGGTTTAACTCTGCTGAAGGAAAGTTCACAGCAATATCAACAAAACTGTCTTGGCTATAGATGCTCTTGTACTTATTATAAACTAATAGCACGAAATATAGCACACATTTGGCTAAACTTAAATCATAAGTATAATGAATATAAATTTCCTTTCAACTTTTGTGTGCATGTAGATAGACATATAGACATACACACATACAATATATGTGTATTATATATATATATATATATATATATATATATATACACATCTGAGGTCAGATTTTAAATCTGACTTGATTAAAAGTTTATAATAAAACTGACTTTCAATAATTCTTTTATGCTTCTATTAATTGCATAATGCTTAGGTAAATCAATATACAAAAAACAGTCAGACATCTGTGTCTCTCAATTATGTAAATTCCTTCTAGGCCTAATTTGATGAAACTGAATGAATGGGAATTCATAGTCTTGTCAGTGTGTCTACTTTTGTTGAGTTCCTACACTCCTGTCAGAGTATGTCCCTTTGTTGAGATTTTAGAGCATTATTTTGAAAATGCCAAAGATTTATATGATCTGAGGACAAACTAGAGTAAATCAGAAATTATGACCAAAGGAAGCAGGAATGTAAGGAAAGCTCCATTCTTGATCTAGACAAATTTGACACTAATTCCTCTTAAGATAAAATAAAAAATCAAGATAAATATTTGTGTTTCTCATTAGTGTGGTGGAGTCAATAAAAGGAGATAACATTGGTAATATGTTCTTATTTCTTTTTTAAAGTGTTTTATGGATTTAGGATAATGGGTAAAGTTAGAAATGCATTGCTTTTTAAAACAGATTAATACAGCCCATTCCACAAACCCATTTCTAAATTGAAAGCAAAATATAAGGCTGCAAATGATAAATAAAATAAATTGTACTGCTAATGGTTCTTTCTTCATGATGTGGCTATTAATTTTTTTTTGAAGATTGAAAAGAAGGAATTGAATAACAGTAACAGAAATCATTGGCTTGGGAGTCTGATTGCAGTCACGGATCATTAACATCACTATCTTTGAAATGGGGTGAAAAACATTTTTTAACTAAAAAAAAATGATTTTCATAGCTTAAAAGTTTAATTATAATTCTTGAAGATTATACTTTTGATTAAAAGATCACACTGAAAATAATTATGTAAAATCATGCAAGTGTGGTATCAATTTTCTTAACTAGCTCATTTGAATGTAATTCTTTCTTCCAGTGTTGGCAAATAATTTTGACATGTGAAAGTCAGTCAGTCTTGTAAAAAATTTAATTTCTATAAGACTTGATTATGTATTTATACAGATGTACAACTGAATTGCATGTAATGTGTGTGGTTCTGTGTGAGAGTTCAACTACTTTAAAAATGGTTATACATTTTATTCTTTGTATCCCCAAAGAACCATAGCTAATGTTTTCATTTTCTTGGCTAGAAGAAAAACAGAATTGCCTCTTTATGGTCAAAGTTTCACTTGTTTAACAAAATATTAACTAAAGGCCATAAAAATTTTCTAGTTTGTTATTTGCGATTGTTTTAATAGAAAAACATATATAATTCAATAATGCACTGAATGAGCATTTTTAATGATTTTAGGCTGGATATTATATATTATGGAATTTTAACCTGAATATTTCAATTGACACATCATAACTATACATCTGTATGGCACAGAGGTAAAAATTACAATCAAAATACAGTGGATTATGATTAAATCAAGGTAATTCTCACTTCTGCTTTTTCGATCATATTTATTTGGAGTAACATTTTCTCATGTTCCAAGGCAGAATGCAATGATTATAATTTATCACCATTTATAGTCAGATAACTGACATATATACACATATATCTGTGTATATATTTATGGGTTTATGCATAGAATATACCAAACAATAAAAATTTCACCACAAAATTATGCATATATAAGTATACATATACATACATCATCATTGAAGTATAAAAATATATTATATACCTATATATAAATATCAATACTACTCATTTGTATATACATGTAGGTATATGCATACTCATCAACTATTTGAAATTATTTTTTTTCTTTTTATCCTACTTTAACATGGAATTGATCCTTCACTTTTCAGAGATGGGAAAGGGTGATATGTTTGAGTTTTGTGAGAATTCACAAGAATAAAAAGCTGATAAATCTCAGCTTTAATATGAAAGCAAGAATTTGACGGCAGAGCTACTAGGTGTTAGAAACAGGTATTATTGAGAGTAGAAGGATTTTCTAGGCTCTTTTATTATTTTCTTACCTGTCAAAAGGCAAGCCTAGAGTTTTCTTGTTTATGTGAAATGACAAACACATGCGCCTTTGTACGTGACCAAATGCTTGGTGTTCCAAGTATAAACAAAACTGAGAATGCCTTAAAAATGATAAGAAACAATAAGAAATGAATAGAAGATAGTAGAATGGTTGTGAGTGATGTGGTGTGTTCTTTCTCGTGGCCTGACCTGGGGGAAGACGACCATGTTCATGAAGTGACTAACACCATTTTGAAGGTAGAGCTGTCTCGTGATCCCTGTTTTATCTCTGTAGAAATTTTAGACACTGCATGTACTACAACCAGAGTAGTGAGGTAATGTGGACAGTCCGGTTCACTCGGTGTTTCTTCCATGAAGTTTTACATCCTGGCATTATATTTGATTTTAAAATGTATTTTATTATTTTTATTTTATGAGTATGAGTGTATTATATAAGTGCACCCATAGTGCACAATGTCTAAATGATCAGAAGAGGGCATGAGAGTCCCTGGAACTGAAGGGTACAGATGGTTGTTAGCTGACATATGGGTGCTGGGAATTGAACCTCTGTCCTCTGCAAGAGCAGCAAGTGATTTTAACTACTGAGCAAACTCTCCAGACCCCTAATATTCTATTATAGAAAAAATACTAAGCACATATAATTTTTATTGGAAATCCTTTTAGGCAGTGTCCTATAGAAAAGTACGATCATTTGCAGGAATAGGCAGGAACTAATGGGCACCCGAATACTAGACGAAATATCATCTAGCATCGTACACGCCTAGTAATTGCTAAAACTAAAAGAACAAATAATCTGTATGCCCCAGATATTATATAACACGAAAATTAATCACAAATATCTGTAGCAACTATTCCCAGCTACCATTCAGATCTCCCTCCACGTACCTACAATTCACAAGAAAATTAGAAAAGGGAGTGATCTGGCAAGGAAGCTAGCTGCCAGAGAGACGTTTTTAATCCAATCTTAATAGTATCCAGTCCAAACAGGCCTATCTAAATTAGTTGGTCTAACTAAATTTAAATTTCTATGATCACTTTTGACAAAATTATTTCTCAGAGTAATTGAGGATTTTAAGAAGAAAATCTTGGTCACTAAAAGAAAAATAATAGTGGGAAATAAATGGAATACTTCCAGTGTTTTATGATCCCACTCTAGAACAGTCGCAGAAGCTGAGTACCATAGTAATCCACTCCCTCATTGATATCTAGTATTTTAGGAATATGAGGCTTTCACGTTTAGACTTTATCTTTCTCTGAATTTCAAGAAAAGTCTACAGATTCTTTTGTCTGACAGTTAAAGTAGCAAAAGGCAATTATCTTTGTCAGATAAGAATCTTGTGAATCCAAATACTTTCTTCAAAGTCTAAACTGTTAACCAAAATTAACCTGGACAAATATACAAATATATGATTGAAAACACTTATTCATAGAAGTGCCTGCGCTAAAATATTTTAATGAAGTAATTTAATAAACTTTGAAATATTATCTTAGACATTTTGTGGAAAGAGAAGGGGAGAACTGCATGTGGCTTCTGACTATCTTATTAGTAATGAATTCAGAGAAGTCACAGCAAAAAATAAGAAAATAAATTACCTTCATCAGATTGTTTCCAAACAGTACGTGTGTATGTGCTTATGCTCTGTACATAAGTAACATGTCTCCCTCCTTGCCTTGCTGAGCCTCCAGGCTGTTGACCTCAAACTCATGGTGATCCACCTGTTTCATTCTCTTAAGATCAGATATATATGACTGTGCTTGTTAACATTTCTGTCTAAAATAGTTTGTGCTAAATGATCTTAGTAATTGCAAGGATGAGTCTGGAGAATAACACAGACTTGAGTCTGGCTTGTCTATATAATGAGTTACAGGTCAAAGATCCTATCTCAAAACAGTGAAATTTTAAAAAAAAAGGAAGGAAGGAAGTAAAAAAGGACAAAAGACAGGAAGAAAGGAGGAGAGCGGATTTTTGTGACACACACCTTTATTCCCTCAGCGCTCAGGAGGTAGAAACAAAGGGATCTCTGTGAGTTCCAGGTCAGCTGACTACAGGGAAACCCTTCTCAAAACAACATGAATAAAAGAATGAAAGAAAAGAGGTCAGATGGCTTGGGCATCCATGTGGATTTACACGGTATTTCATCATCATTTCTTTCAATGTATTTTTATTTTTATTACGTGTTTTAGTATTTTACCTGCTTGTAGGCTAGTGCATACTTGCATGAAATACCTGTAGAGGCCAGAAAAGGGTTGTGAATCCTCTTGAACAGGAGTTACAAAAGATTGATAGTCACCATGTGGATTCTGGGAACTGAACCTGGGTCCCCTTGAAGATATCTGAGCCTTCTTCCCAGTTCCTTCTTCCTGTTTCTTACCTAAGCATATCTGAGAGGATGCTAATATGCACATATATTTTTTTCATGCTTCCACAATATCATGATAGGATTTGACACAATAAAGCAGAGAAATCAAGTGATCAGAAATTTTACAATGGCCAGAAATTTATATTGTTCATTTACTACAAAAAACTCTAAGTGCTCAATCCGTGTTTGCTAAGTCAGCCAGAAGTATGCTTTGCATTTTCCTCTCCACTTTGTCTCCCTTTTCTCAGCTACTATATCCCAGTACGTACACGAAGTCAGTGAGTATCATCTTCCCTGGACTGGAGTTACTGGTGGTTATTAGTTGCCATGTGGGTGCTGGGAATAGAACCCAGTTCCTCTGTAAGAGCAGCTAGTCCTCTTAACCACTGAGCCATCTCTACAGTTCCCCTTTAGCTTTTTAATAAAATAAAACCAACCCCTTTAGGAAATAATCTTTCTTAGCAGAAATGAAACTCTATCTATCTATCTATCTATCTATCTATCTATCTATTTATCTATCTATCTATCATGTAGCTAGCTATCTGTTAAAGACATTTTCTCATAGCAATTTTCATAATGCATGTACTATAAATAATTAAAAGTTGTAAGGTGAATGTGATATATATCAGCCTGTTTTGTTTTGTTTTGTTTATTTTGAAATCTGGTGTTGCAGAGCTATCAGGGGTTAATAGAATCAACAATACTTGGACAAAATACAGCTTACAGTATGAACGAATGGCATTCTTTATTGTTTGCATAGGATAGGTATTGAGAATGTCAATGCTGAGGATCACAAAGATTCCCTAATACTTGTGAAGATATAAAAAGCACTCTCACTCTTTTGAAAAGAAGGGTATGTTTGCTCAGATAATGGATTTGCACGGTGACATTCAGGTTTTAAAACACATATTTGCAGTTTCAAAAACTCTATTATGAGTTTGAAGTCATCTGTTATATAGCATCTGAGGGACAATAATTTTTATTAGGTCAGATATTTTCCTTAATATAAAAATGTTGATTATACATGAAGTTTCAAAAAGAAGCATTATCTATTTTTAGAGATCAAAAGTACAACACATGTGTTGTGGTTTGAATGAGAAGTGTCTCTTATTAACTAATGTACTTATACACTTGGTCTCTAGTTGGTGGCATGGTTTGCAGAGGATACCAGACTTTTAGGACATGGACTCTTGTTAGAGGAAGAACATCAGTGGGAGCAGACTTAAGAGTCTGCTTTGCTTCTCTTCCTCCTATATATATAGTTAAGAAGTGATCTCTGTCTCTTGCTGCCATGCCTTCACCGCCATCATGAATATTAGTCTTCTAGGAAATTGTATAAAATAAACTCTTCCTTATGTTGCCTTTCACCATGGTGTTTCATCACAGTAATAAATTAACTAATGCAACTTTTATGTGCTGCAGGGATTATGAACTAAGAAAAATAATCTTAAAGGAGAATGTAATTTGTTCTTAAGTAATTCCTAATGCCTAAAACATAGGGGAAGTCTTGTAATATAATTTGTAATTTCAGAAAATAATAGAGCAGATCATCAATTTCTAATAATGATGTGGTTCTGTCATTATTACATGGGAAAACTGATTTATTCAGAATACAGTGCTTTTTAAAGATTGAAATAAAATTACTCACAAATGATAAAACATTTAATTTAATCAAGAGATTTGTAAATGTTAGGCTTATGAGATGGCTCAGTAGTTAAGAACTCTGACTGTTCTTGCAGAGGACCAGGGCTCGTTTCCTAGCAGCCACATGGTGACTAACAATCACTGGTAACTCCAGTTCCAAGAGAACATGGTGCCTCCTTCTGAGTCTGCAGGAATTATAGAACATGGGTGTACTTGTATACATGCAGTCAATACACTCATACACATAAAATAAAAATAATAAAGTTAGAAAAGGATATGTAAATACATACTTAAATTTTTCTACATATTTCTAATGTTTTTCCCATATTAAAAATAAATTCTTTGTAGCAAGAAAAGCTTATATACTTATATGTAAAATGCAAGTAAATTCATGTAGTTAGTATATAAAAATCTGTCTATAAACTTGATTTAGCCACACAAATGTGACTTCACTTAATTCATACATTCTCTGTGTTAGTTTACAAGCAAACAATTATTAAAAAATACAACATGTCCTTTGATTGAAAATGTATTTTGGAAATAGAAAAAGAAAATTGTTTCCATTAAATGATACAATGTTTCTGCATACTTTTCATAATGTTAAACTATTCTTTTACTCTTAAAAATATTGTTTTCTCTATTTTATTTTTATATTTGGTAAAAGTTTATTTAAGATCGTTTAATTTGAGAATCACAGAATTCCCTTTTATCTCTAGAAGTGAAATTAGGCATTACATTTTCTGTAGATCACAGAAGGTAACTGGGTCTGTGGAAGAGTGACAGAGAAGTGCTAAAAATTCTTGGTGCCTGAGAATGAGAAAGTTCTATCATCAAGACCTGGGTGCCCAGAACCATGTATGAAGTCAAGACCATAGCTGGCCATCAAGGGAGGTGGGAAGTCCATTCTTGAGAATCAGTCCTTCCAAGACTAGAATCTGCAAGTGACAGAACCCTCCTCTGTTCTCAAGGTAAGTCCAACAGAGAGGCAACGCCAGTGCCATGCACTACATGAGATCTTGGAGGTAGGGTTTGCGCAGAGTTACATCCACTCTGAGAATGGAAGGAAAGAATGAAACTGCTACACAATGTCAGGAGGTCCTCCATCTTCCAGGCTACTCCACCACCACCTCACCAGAGGAATGTGAAACCATGGCTTGTGTGTGGGAACAACAGCTACAGCTCACAGAAGGGGCCACAGCTCCAGGTCACAGGTTCTTGATCCTGGGGCTATGGTTCTTTGCTGTGAGCTACAGTTGTGGTCTACTCCAGTGAACTTAAATTATTCTTGAATATAAAATCATTTTTAAGCTCTAATTTGAGTGGTGAAAGGGAGACAACTCAAATTATCTTTAAAAAAAAAACAGAAAAAATATTATTTTTGACAATATAATACAAATTTCTGTCTGTTATTGTTCAACACCAAGAATAAATAATATCTATTCTCAGCAAAATTCAGGATGATGGTTTCTTTGCTCTCTTTCTACCTGGTGTCGGTAAAATCCTTCCACCTTCTTATTCAATATTTAATAAGCACATTTTTTGATTCCTCAAATCGTTTTCAATTCAGTAAATACCAGTCAGAAAGTATCACTAGGAGTAGAGAGAGTAGTGCTGAGTGAAAAATTTGCCAATACTTCAAATTATGTTTTTTCCGAAAGGTGCCTGTGAATGAGCACTAGTTCTACAAAACTGTCAGAGTAGACAGGATACGGATCAGATTCTGGTGAACGCAGGACCTTCATAAAGACCGGCCCTACCTTTTATATTATGTAACACATTTCAAAGCAGGCTTTTGACTGGGTAGAACTGATGCACAACTAACGGCAAGAAAACCCAGGGATTATTCTAAAGGAGCAGTCAGGAAAATCAGAGGAAAGAGAGACTTGCACTAGCCTATCTGACTTCATTCAGCTTCAGCTGTGTGCAGTAGTTTGGATTGTTTGAATTAGAGGAAATATTTAAGTGGGGTTTGAAGATGGAGCACTTTCTTTAGTAACCCTGCCACATATATCAGAGCAGGACAATCAATCCTTCTTTAATCTAACTCTGAGAGTCATTTAAAATGCAGACACTCTCTGCTCCTTTAATCTAAGCCACTGCTCTCTGTGGGAGGGCGGGGCCTCTCCTTTTATTTGCCTCACCTCTTCCTTCTTACTCTCTCTCAGGAATCTGTCATTTGCCAGGCTTGAACTTATATCTGACAACATGAGTGTTCTCAACTGGAACTGTGCTTTTCTTCATAAATACCTAATTCCTACATACATAGAGTTTATGCTGTGCCTTCTAATTTCTGAAAGAAAGTGTATCCAATTTCATTTTTCACTCTGCCACCTAAACAATGTACTGACTACCTAAGTGGTGACTTGTTGATCATTCCTCTTAGAGATGACAAGTATATTATCTTTTCCTGATAACTAGATAAGCTAGTTATCACAGAATAAATTCTTCTTTAACACAGCCAGTTTGCAGAATCTTTGTTTAGTTGAACTTTGCTAATTTTTCACATGAGCTGTGGACAGGTTTGGGTGTGTTTTCTTATGTTTTGTGGTATATACATTCATATCTATTTCGACTAGGTGGAACTAGTAAAAAACTAATATAAATTTATATCATTACTCATAGATAATAAAGAAATTAATGAATTGTATCAACTAAGGACAGGTTAGCACAGACTAATCTGTGAACGTATTCTGGGAACCAGTATCATTAATCATATCAGATATTGTGGCTTGATTTCTGACACAGAGATTACAGTTAGGATGTGAGGCCTTTTCTAACATGAAGTCCTGTAATTTAGGACTATCATTAAGGCTATGGTCTTTACATTGCTAGACTTCTTGTCAATTCTCCAAACTTCAGATACTGAAACTTGTGAGGTAACTGAACCCTTAACTCTAAAATTCCCTCAGATGATATTGAGAGCAGACATTGAGCACAGGCATGAATAAGTCTGCCCTGGGTCTCAGTCTGGCTTCTGTTCTACCAAGAAATCTGGGAAGAGAGTATGAAGAGTGAAAGAAGTCTTTTTTATTCTTTTATGGTGATATTAATTTAGGTTAAATTTCTGTGTGTCATGGTTATAATACTGGTGGTAACAGGTTTATTTTGTAAGTAATGATTAAAGTAATGATAATAATATCCTCTTGAAAACATAATTTTTTATGAAAAAGTAAATTATTCATTACTTACTTTCACACACATATTTAAAATATATTATAATTCCTGAAATAGCACTTTAGCTGTACGGTGAAATATATTGTCCCATATTACTACTTTTTCAATATCATAAAGAAAAATGGGACTAATAGAAGAATTGGTGATCAAAGCAACTTTTGGAAGAAAGGGCTTATTTTGGTGTACAGTTCCAGTTCTAAAAAGTTACATTCATCACGCTAGGAAAATAATGACCAGAAAGACATGTACGCTGGAATAGGACACTTCAGGTTGCATTGTATTTGCACTCAGTACGCAGACAGAGAAGAGAAAGTGCCTGGAATACGGAGCCTCAAAGCCCAACCCACTGATCCACCTTCTCCAGCCAGGCTGCACCTCATAGAGCTTCCATAACCTTCTCAAATGGCACCACTAGCTGGTGAGCAAGACTCAAGACATGTGAGCCTATAGGAGGCATTTCATACTTAGACTATAAAAGGAAGTTTGAAATCTTTGAGGTTAAATGCCGTTATAGTTCTTGAAACATTTCTGAGTTGTTGTGCCGAATATCTGGGATAAAACTGGCAGCAAGACCAGTTGACAAATCAAAATAAATGTCAAATCTGCTGTTTATGATGCAGAAAATCCTTTTGTGGAAAAGAAATTCAAAGAGTGAAGATGTGGATATTTGGCAAAGTTTGTATTTATTTCTTGTCTGTGTTATTGAAATATGGCTACAACACATAAAAGATCTGTCATCCAAGCAATATGAAATCCTGTTTCCTAAAATTATATTTGGGAACTTGAAATTCTCTAATAGAGCATGGAATTAACCTCTTAATTTAGTGAAGCTAATTTGAAATGGTTTCTATTTCATAATAGCCAACAGACTTCTTGTGCCTTATTGAATCCTATAGGTTGGACTTTACTTGCCAAGAGAAATGTAAAAGAATTTTAGTCCCATTCTCCTAATATGTAGAACAAATAAGTGTGAATGAAAGACTTGGGCAGAAGGTCAAAATCCACAATTCATGAAACCAAATTATTTAAAAAGAAGTTGATTAAGAAAGATATGAAAGATAATGTCAAAACCACTCCTAATTAAATTCATCAAAGCTTGTTGTCCAATGGATTTATTATGAAGATATGGTAGATGCTTTTAAAGGAACTGATGTTTCATCTCCTGATTTCAGCCTATTATTGTTCACAATAGACTCCTCTGCATAGCCCAGTATATCCATGTTAACACTCTAATTATGTAATTGCAATGGCTTTTGCTATAAGTGCAAATGCCAGATTGAAGGAATCTCATGCTGTTAAGTACCTTGACCTTTTGGTCTTCAGATTTGTGTCTGAAAGCATATACAGTTCTGGTGGCATCTCATGCAGAATAATGACAGAGCAATCACCAGAGCATGAAAACCACTTCCTGCAGAGAGTTACTTAGGGCCATTCATTTCTGCCACATTGTTTCATTCTCTGAGGATGCAAAAAGAGACAGAAAAATAATTCACAGTATGTATTTACTGACTATTAATGGATTTCAAATCAGTACAACAGCATTTTGGTAAATCTGAAAAACATATTCTCATTAGCTAATTTGAAGTTGTGTATTGTATGAAACGGATAACCACTTCTGTTTTGGAATAATGTAACTTTGATTTTGTGATGTTCTCATTAAGTGGATATTGGTTGACCTTGACAACTTCTCCCTGTTGATGTTCTCACACAGATAAAAAGAGTGAATTTTATGACAAATCTTTTTCTCACACATCCTCATTCAAAGTAAATAATCACCGATAAAACTTAAAAAAAAAAGACATTTTCCTTGCATAAAGTTCTTCCTTTGCTTTAGTGTTGTCTCTACCATGAAATTACTTCCCATGTTTAAGCAGAATTATCGGTTGCTGGCATTTCTAAGTTGCCATTTAGTTTCTTTCAGAGTCAAAACCAGCTGGTCATTACAGAATCAAGAATCAAAACATTTTCTAGTAATGTATTTTTCTTTCTTAGGCAACAGAAAAATTTGTACTTTAATTAGAATATAATAGAAAATGGCCATTATGTTTTCTGAGCAATTGAAAAAAATATTAGAGGTAACATTTAAATCTGTCAAAAGGTTTGACTGTTGCTAATTAAAGGTGTATATATTAGATAATTTTGAAAAAAAGATTATATATTTAAAACATTTTATTGATTACAGATTTTCATTCAATGTATTTTGATCATAGTCAGACCTCCTCCTTCCCTGCCTTCTCCCCCAGTGCTGGATAGCTTTAGCTGCCACCTTGACACACCTGACTAGACAAAACCTCAACCCAGGAATTTCCTCCATTGGATTGGCCTGTGGGCATATCTGTGAGGCATTCTTTATTTGATAGTTGAGTGTTGTAGGAAGACCCACCACACTGAGGGTGTGGCCACCCCTGTAAAAGTGGTCCTGTGTTTATAAGAAAAGCAGGCTGGGCATGGGCCAAAGAGCAAGCTAGTAAGCAGCATTCTTGATGTTCTGTACTTCAGTTCCAGGCTCCTACCCTGACTGACCTCAGTAATGAACTGTGACCTGAGAGGTGTTAGATAAAATAAACCCTTTCTGAACCAAATTGGTCAGTATTTTTAATCATAGCACTAGAAGGAATCTGGAACACACCGCTACCTCCTCTGGTTTCATGTTCTTGAATATTATTACTGTGATTTTTACTTTTCATTTTAAACAATTTTTCACTAATGAATTAATTAATTTATTTATTTAGAAGTTTTTGGGTTTTTAAAGGCCTATTGAATCTAATCCAAGTTTTCCATGTGGATCCTTGCCCTGCCCTCTGGGCAGCACACCCAGCATCATACCAGTAAGGAAAATGGACTTGTCCCAGGATCTATCAGTTACCAACAGACATTCCGCTAGGGTTGGGGCTTCCTACCCACCTTCTCCACCCATGCATGTCCCTAGTCTGGTTTAGGTTTGCACAGGTCTTGCTCATGTTGTCACAAGTGCTGTGAGTCCACATGTGCAGTTATAGTGTCCAGATAACACGGTTTCCTTGACTACATCTACCACCGCCTGCCCTTACAACCTATGTGTCCCCTTTTCCTCAATAAACTCTTAACACACACACACACACACACATACACAAACACACACACACACAGTAAATAGTCATGAAAAAATTGTTTTATGAAAAACAGATTGAGTTTAGCTTGAAGACTAGTGTTAGAGTATGTATAACATGATTTAGATTAGGTCATATCACCTATGCAAAGTCTCAAGTATCATAATTTCAAAGATAAATTAATTGAATTAGCTACTTGAAATTTTCCAAATTTGGTAAAACTAAAAATCTATATAAATGTTTAACGTCTAATTTTAAATGTGTAACTTTGTTACATTAGTAAGTACTATCACAAATAATATGCGTAATTCAATAAGGCTTTGAAACTATAGTTCATTGTTTTATTTATCAGACCATGCATATTCATAATGACTAGATGGTACATTGGTTTAAATTTGTGAAAATACATAAATGGGTTTGTTGTGGGAATGGAGATATTGAAACCTCATTGTAAGTATTGTCCTCCTGATTTTGAACATAGTAAGAACTGTGGATACAAATTCAGGCCACTTGTAGAACAGTTGCCTTGCATGTATGGAAGTCTTAAGTTTGATACCCAACACAGAAAATGAAGACAAAAGGAAGGAAGGAAGAAGGAAGGTAGGAAGGTGTGACCAAAGAACATAAAGAAGAAAGTAGGAAAGAAAGAAAGAAAGAAAGAAAGAAAGAAAGAAAGAAAGAAAGAAAGAAAGAAAATGAGTAATCTAAAGAAATTCATCACATTCCACTTTGTGCAAACTTTACAAATAACCACACAAGAGAAAAGTTTAATGTACCACCTTAAATATCAGTAAGTTGTCATTGTATGTCACTATAAACACTAATTTTCAAGTTATATATCATTTATGATGTCATGTATTTATGTATTAGCACAGAATGTTTATGTTTTTCCAAAATGTGATTACCGTTCAAAATGATATAAAGTTTTTGAGCAGTTATGAAAGAGGAGAAAAAAACAAAACTCTTGAATTGGTTTGTGATTATGCTTCACATGACACATTAGAAGTTCTCCGAAATGTGGCCCAGCAACAGTTTGTAAAAATGGCTTTTTAGGCTTATGAGTAAAAATTGTCCTGATACATCTTCTGGCAGAAATTAATTATTTACATCATTTAGCAAAACTTTATAGTTATACTCAGTCTGGGGATAAGTTCAGTATTTGAACAGATATCATTGGCCAAATGTATAAGTAATAAATTAATTGAGAATTTTGTAACTGGATTAATATATTGCCCATCTAATGGATCTTTTGAAAGCTTGAATGGACATCAATATAAACCTCTCTAGCAACGGAATGAACTCTACTCTTTCATTCTTGGTTGCAGATTATGATTGTTTTGAATGGAGCCATGTGTTATTTCCTTCTCTTTTTTTTACAAATTGAAGTTTACAGAATTATCACTCATCCTCCTGAAAAACATAATCGCATCATTAAACAGCAAATTAAATTATTCAAGGTCTTAGTTTTATTTACTAATGAAATTGCTTACAAGCTTAAAATCCATCAGCTCACCTAAAATCCACTTTGGTTGCAGGTATTTCACACAAAATATGGTCATATTGTCATTCCAATAAAGAGCATCTACTAGTAAAATACTTTTTCAGGGAAATCAAATATAATGAAAAGAATTATGATAATTGATGAAATCAGATAATTATTTTATACAAGGAAGTTGGGACAATTTATAAATACAAACAAATTATTTAAAAAGTAACTAAAATCCTACTTAAAAAAAATTAAAAATAAATTTAGGGAATGGGAATATTCCTAAAAAGTGCCTGCCCAGGCAACTGAGGGCACTGAATTTGGATCCCTGATGAACATGTGAAAACGGCAAGATGGGGTCTTGCAAGTCCACAAATACAGAAATGGGAACTAGGGGTTGTAGAGTCAGGCAGGTCACTACATTTTGCTGGCTAGAAATTCTAGTCAATAGGTGAGGGCCAAATTCAGTGAGAGGTACTGTTTCCAAAAATGAGGTGCAGAGCGATAAAAGAGGTCATCCACATTTACCCCTGGCCTGCACACACACACACACACACACACACACACACACACCACACTCACATACATACATACATACATACATACATACATACACACATACATGTAAATAAATTCAGGATCAGGAAAATTTTTGTTTTTATGTACCATAATATGAAGTGTACATGAACTAATCCCACACTGAGTTAAATCTGGAATAAATTATTCCTAAATTCTCTGATATTCAAGAAATTTTAAATTTCTTTCGAAATCGGATAAGATACTTAATAACATCAATAAATTTAAGGAGGTCCTCTTTGAAGTGTTTTTTTTTTCTGAAGACACCTATATCAAACTTCTGCCCCCTGATGTATAGGGATCATTGTAGAACAGGGGATGGAATGGCTGTAAGAGTCAAAGGGGTTTCCAAAGGAAACAGAGTTTTCCAGACAGCTGGTCAGTTGCTCATATGAATTTGCAGCAGTGGTAAGAACATACACAAGCATGGAAGCTAAAACCAGAGTCAAGCTCAGCGCAGCTATGAGGAAATGGGTAAAAACCTCCCGCCCCACCTAAGAAAATTCTGGCAACAGCTTCTGGAAGTGGCAGAGACAGTCACCTTCAAGCACTGGGTTCTTGAAAAGTTCACCAGACTTAAGTGGATGAAGCAATTCTTTCATATTTTAAGAAATATATTTTACATTCCAAGGTAACATTATTAAAAAATACAAAATTATCGGGATATTGTGACAAAATTCCTTACAGAAGAGTCATATAAAAGGTATCTGTGTGCAGTGACTGCATTCAGAGTCAGTAGCTTAGATATGCTTTCAAAGATTAACATTAATTAGCTTTGCATCCCTGACCAGGTTTTTACATGAAGGGGAAGAATTTTATCAAGGCTAGTTAAACAGATATTACTAAATAATATGAATTATTATTACTAATATTATTATAAGAGGTAAAGGAAAGTGGTAAAATAGCAGTAGAAAGCTTTAAATTATTTTAGTGGTGACAAAAAGGAAGAAAGTGGAACTTATTATAAAGAATGACACATGGAATTGTGGTTATAAATTTTATGGGTCTTAAAGTTTGCATAATTACCATTTCTATAAAAATCTGTGTGCATGTATATGTATACATAGGTAATATCTACATATCACACTACCAGTATATATCATATAAACACTATATATATATATATATATACACATTAGTATACAAATACTTGTGAATATATACCATACATATGTACAGTATTTAAAATAATTGTATTTTAACTGTTTTATGAACTTTTAATTGAAATATTTCAATCTTATCCATCCACAGAGTATTCATTCACTGCATCAATAATCCATATGGAGAAGACGGTTTTCCCACTTCTTCTATAAAAGGTGCCTGATCTTCAAGGTCTTTATGTTACTATACATGCACTACTGGAGTTACACATAGACATGACTCCTGTTCCAAACTGCACAATTTGTGTATTCAAATTCCACATTCAGTTTAACTGGGAAAGCTTGTATTCATTAACATGTTAAGAAAAACTAACACTTCTTCTACTATAGTTTAAGATCTTTTAAAAGTTACAATACTATATGAATGACACTTCTTTTGGTTGAAAAAATAATACTTTGGCAAGATTATTTAATACTATTTTGATCTTTCAAGAATAAAATGTCAGTGAAAATAAAATTTTCCTTTTTATCTCCACAAATTTAAATCTGCTGATTCCAAATGTCAGCCTTGTTAGGGTTGGAATATCTCCAAGCTTAGCCAGAGCAGAAAGACTTATGTTAAATAGAAGTTAGGTAAGATATCTTAGAGAAATCAAATTCACGTTCCAATATGTCAAATTTCATTTTTCAGTTGCCTGTTTCATACTAACCACTCAATATATGCAAAACTACACAAATACTAATTTCAAATGGCTGTATAGTTGTTTACAGAAATGTTTTCAACTAAATTTACTCTCTAGTTACCCATATATTTCTATTGTTTAGGTTCAAGCTCTTAGCTGTCATTCAAATACACAAATGGCATAATTCACTTCAACTTTCTGTATACAGATAGCAGCTCATTGGTATTCTAAATATCTGCAGCTGTTTATCCCATGTATATTATGTTCCGACAATAGAAATATGCAATATGGAAATTGAATATATCAATATTTTTGAATAACAGATTATTACACTGCAGAAACTATTTTTATATTGTTGTTATAATAATATTGTAGGAATATAGAATCTAAATTTTTAAAGAGCCTTTTTTCATGTGTTTCTTTAAAGCAGTATTTAATATTATTATATACAGGTCCATAATATATTCAGTATTGAAATTCTCTTCATAACTATTATTCATCAAGATACATTTCTGTTCAGAAAGTTGGGTGCCTTTATAATTTCTATATTTATTTACACCTATCTATAACTGCAAAATATCTACCAATTGTTGTTGTAGGAAAACTACAAGGACTTATGGATATGACTCTACCAGGAAGTCTAATAGACAGCTTAGATTATAGAAGCAAGCATGATTTAATTAATATTCCATAAATCTAGGATAGAACTTAATCATGAATAAAGTAGAAAATAGAAGATTCATTAAGAAAACCAGAAGAATACATGTGTTTGCAATATTATTTTCCCTACAACAAAAAAGAATAAAGGCTATGAGATAAAATGTAATTGGACATGGAGTATAGTAAAAATGCTTTCTATTAAAAGTCAGGAGATTATTAATGTTGTTACTATGTCAGACAGATGTCCTTTGAGACAGTTGAAGACTAATAGGATCAATGGGCACATATGATGAAAACATAAAAAACTGTCTTCAATGTGCTGCTGTGCATTCATAGTATTGCAAGCTACTAACCAGGGATGATTAATTTCAATGCAAATTGTAGCACTGTACATCTTTTAACAACAAAAACTGAACATAAAGCATCCACAGTCCTTTTGAGCGGAACATTGATTTTGAAATCTCTCAAACTTACGACATCTTTGAAATGTATGTAAATTTCAAAGATTTAATTTGCTTTATAAGAGTTTATTGGGAGTTGGAGAGATGGCTTAGTGGTTAATGTAAGGTTCTGGGTTCGAGAGACACAGCAGACAAGAAGGGACCAGAGACTCTGCTGGGAGCTAATAGGACCCAGTTTTATTAAGAGAAGACCAGATGGGACTAGCTCTTCTGCACCCAACAGTGGAGAAATGCTAGCCCGCCTGGGGGAACTAGCCTCCCAGAAGAGATGGGTGAGACTAGCCCCCTCACCCTCATCTTGGGGCTGGGGCTCCAGGGAACCCGGCTGGCGTGCCAGGCTCCAGATAGGGATGGAGGAGCTCCCTCAGGGAGAGGGAGAATGTGAGAGAGGCAAACCCCCATTCCCTCACCCCCAACCCCGGAGAGTGAGCTCAGCCCAAAAGCCCAAGTCCCAGTCTCTGTCCCAAAAGCCTCAAAGCCTTAAAAAACCCTTAGCCCCCTCCTGGCTTTTAGGGGAAGGAGGTTGGGATTGCCATGACATCTGATTGATGTTTAAGGCAAGCTTCTGGCCAGGAAGTAGTCCCTATTTACAATTTTTTGTGAATCCTGGGTTGGGGACATTATCTATTCAAAAGTCAGTTCTTTTCTCAAATCTCTCAGATCTCGAGGCCCCAGAGAGTCTGTTTTGGAACTGCTAGGGGAGGGTTTGGGAGTTCCAGTCATACCTAACAGTTAAGAGCACTAACTGCTCTTCCAGAAGACCAAGTGCAATTCCCAGCACCAACATGGCAACTAACAACCATCCATAAATCCAGTTTCAGGATAATTTGACTCCCTGTTCTGATCTCCGTGGAAACTGCACTTACTTGCAGGCAATACATTTATACCCATAAAATTTTATTAAAAATGAGTTTGTTTACTAATTCAAATATTTGAACAATAATCTCTAATGTAAACCTGCTCAGTTTTGAAATTTATCATACTTAAATACTAAACACTAGATATTAATTTTAGGAAGAGCTATTTATATGTTATCAAAGGCCACTGAAAGTTCCCACACAGTTATCCTAATAAAATAGAAAATAGGTCAAGAATCAGTCAGGGAAGAAAGTTAAATGTGTAAAGGCTTTACATATAAAGCTGGACAGTTTTTCAATTCCTGTACTCACACAGTGGAAAAAAAAAATGATTCCTGCAAGTTACCTTCTGACTTAACCGTGCACACACTGGTTTGTGCATGGGGAATACACGTGCACACACACACACACACACACACACACACACACACACATGCTCATACCAAATAAAGAAATGTTAAAGAATATTATGAAATTGAACCTATTTGACAAAGCAATGATGCATACTGATTGCATGGATTGTTAAGGAGATTACTGTACATTTCAGAAGGGCCTCCAGCTCTGAACTAGAACAGAAAAGACAGATGCCCTCAGGGCAGGACCACATTCAGCTAAGTTTCCAACAAGTGAAAAGGCTTAAGGTGTTTTCTATTTCCAGAAATCACACAAAAGCTAATGGTGATGTTATTCATGGAGAGTGCGTGGCATAAATTTACCCAAAGTTTCCCTCTGGCAAGATGGAATCACCCTTGTAGGCCAGAGATTGATCCAAATGCAGCTGAAGTGGGGTGCAGGCACATGCATGCACATTCAAGACACACGTGCAGAAGCTAGACTGATGGAGAAAAACTCTCAGTAGTAAACTACTTCACAGCCAACTAGAAACTTAAGGGGAAGGGCCTGGGTGGGAAACCAGTAGCACTGGGAATGGGATTGATTTCACACAGTATGTCACCATTTTGGCTGAAGTCCATGGAGGCGAGGTTCCGATGAAAATTTAGACCTCACTATGAGAATGCCTATAATTCCTGTTGTGAGTAACCCCAATAAAATGATTTTTCTTACTGGAGATCACGCTTTGTTCGCTTAGTCCTTCTGGACCTAGAGGGGTAGGCTTGAATGACATGCCTCACTGAGAACAAAAATATTCTTAAGACAGAGTGGTCCATCTAAAACTGGCAGTAGAAATTTGAAGTACATTCCACATTGCATTGGCTTGAGAGGCAGGAAAGGTGTAAGAGTGAGTGGGTAATGATTACTTCCTCTGAGATTTCATATGGTCTCTGAGGTCAGGCAATGTGTGAAAGTGGTGGAGCTTCTGCAAGAATTCCCTGAGAATCTAGGAGGTCAAAGCAAAATCTCGTTGCATTAGAGACATTAGGATGTTGGAGATACATGAGTCATGAGGAATCTCTCAAGGAGACCTACCTATAGGGAATGGAACAAACCCAAGAGAGAGATGTACATCACAAAAGCAAAGTCATTAAAGCCCTTTTAAAATAAATTTCAACCACTGGACATAGAACTACAGGATTTGATTTTTACCACACTGAGTTCAGACTTGCTTTGATCCAGTATTTCTCAGTTAACCTCACTTACTGTCTTTTGAAATGTGCATGTATATTCTGTGTCATTGTATGTGGAATTACATACTTTTGATTTCACAGGAAGAGACTCAGAAGAGACTGAAAATTTGAAGTGTTGAGATTGAGAGTGTTAAAGACTACCCAGAATTTTAAAACTGACTAAGTCCATTTTGCATCATAAAATGAGTATCAGCCTTGGGGATCAGAGGGTAGAATGTCCTGGTTTGAATAAGCAATGACCCATAAGCTCAGATGGATGAATACTTTTCCACAGATCCTTCAGTGACCCTGTCTGGGGAGGTTATGTGAAGTTTGAGCATTGCTGGAGGAAGTACGTCACCATGTGTGAGCTGAGGTCACAGTCTGGACCCACTTCTAGTTATCTCAGTCTGCTTCAGGTTTTCTGTTGAGTAGGAAATCTCAGCTTTCTGCTCCTGTAACCAAGGGTGCTTTGCTCACCATTGCACACCGCTCTCTGCTACCATGAGTCCAAATGAACTTTTTTTCCTTAAGTTACTTTGGTCACGGTATTCTATCAAAGCAGCAGCAACTCAACAACAACAAAAAATTAATACAGCAAATTTTGTATGAGAAAGAGTTATGTATTAAGTCCAAAGCATTCTGGCATGTATAGAAAAAAAAAATCCCATGCCAAACAAATGAACAAACTAACAAAAAACAGTCAGGAACAATGATGATCCAGATCATTATCATCTGTTCAAAACTTATTTTAAACGATGCTGTAACTTTAGACCTATATGCAAACATGAAAGACAATTCAGTACATAAGAATACTTGCTGTGCAAGCAAAAAGACCTGAGCTTAAATCTTAAGTACTCAAATAAAAGCCAGTTACAGTCACATGTCTATAACCCCAGTATTGTGGGGTAGACAAAGGATGATCATAAATGTTTTCTGGTCATCTTACCCTAAAATGAAAGCTTTAGTCTCAGTGAAACACTGCCTGTAAAAACAAGAAAGAAAACACAAGACACAGATTGTTCCAGAGAAAGACACCTGATGTCCTCCTTTAGCCTCTGTTCATAACTACAAGAGTACACAACTATGGACATACAATTGGAAACCCTAAATGAAATATAGTATAATCTCAAGAATTTTAAGAATTATATTTACCATCTAGATTTACTATTTATTTAGAGTTGAAGGATGAGAACTATTAACCAGAGTAACTAGTACACATAAATGAATGTTAAATACATTTTTCTATATCAAACCAAAGGTTGCCATTCATTCTTTCAATCAAGAATCAGAGCCATCAACAATTTCATGGCTAGCCTTGGCTATGTACTAAGATATGAGGTATCAAAATGCAATTAAACAGTGAGAGTTAGTCCTCAGAGAATAGGTTATCAGATCAGTTCCACCTCATTTCCTTCAAGCTCTATATCTGAAATACATGGTATTTTCGACAATAGAACCTTACATTCATGTTCTGGGAGCTAAAAACAGTACTGACAAAAGTCAACAAGAATCTTTAAAAATATTGATTTGTTGAGAATTTCATACAATGTATTTTGAACATAGTTTCTCCTATGTCCATCCCCACATTACTATGCCCTCCTAGTATCATGTCTTTTATTATGTTTTTAAGACCTATCAACCTAATTTGTGCCCCCAATGCTCTTGCATATGGGCACATCTCTTGAAGCCTGGTCAGTCTACCTGGCAATCACATCCATAAAGAAAAGCATCCCTCTCCCAGCGACTATTGGTTGTCAGTGGTTCCTCAGCAAGGGCTGATGTTTCTTACACTCCCCACTCTATGTTGGAATTTTTGTTTGACTTGAGTTCACATAGGTCTTAATGGTGTCACATTGCTGGGAATTCATTGGAACAGCAGTCATGCTGTGTAGAAAACTATGTTTCCTTGCATTCATCCATCACCTTTGGGTCTCACAAATGTTCTACCCCATCTTCCACAATGATCCCTGAGACTTGAGAGGAAAAGCTGTGATTTTGAATCCCATTTAGGAATGAGCCCTACTGATTATAAAAGTATGTCACCAAGAATCAGTTTAATTTTGGAAATCTCTTGATCTACCCTGACTAACAACTCAAAGGAAGGTCTCCCCTGTTTGGCACTGTTTCATGTTATGCAGCTTCAACTACACACATGGACTCCCATAGAAATACTGTATGTGGTCGTTGGACTAATATGATTCCCTTTGTTTTTCTTTTTTTTTTAACACTAGCTAGGCATTATTTGGTACTCCCCTCGATCCCAGTCTAACCCTTCCTCCAATCCTTCCCTATTTGAAGAGTTTCCATTTTCTCAATTTCTCCCTTGCTGATAACAATTTCCTATAATCCCACCTCTCTTGAGTGCCTTTTTCCCAATTATCTGTAGTTTCTTATATAGTAGTTAAATTCACATTTAAACACCCCCATTTTATCCATTTCTCCATTATTAACACCCGTCTCCTACTATTCTCTCTCAGGTTCCTTCTTTTGTACCAGAAAGACATTATTACAGAGGACCACAGTTGCTCACACACGGACTGTGTCTGTGAATTGCCCATGCCCAAGTGCACATCTACAATGCAAACTCTATACCTAAGACTCATGGAACATGAACATGTGGTAAAGAGGTCATTAATGAATCTCTAAATTCTCATTAATGAAGCTTTCTCATGCAACAGAGGGCCAGGAAGACAAAAGTCAAGAATGGCCAAAGCATCGAGATTAAGAGTCTGAAGAATGTTGGTCTTTGGACAAAACTATATTAAACATCACTCACACAGGGCTGAAGGAACATTTCAGACAGATTGTCGTAGTCAGGAAGGTCAGTCATGACCATGTGGAAATTGGGTCCTACAGGGTCCTGGAGCCCTTTTCATATGAATCTATAGCAATGGTCGCAATATTCTCAGGAGCCATGCAACTCAAGGAGACAAAAACCCAGCATAGAACCGGGGAACTGGAAAGGAGATCTCAAACTTAGATGAAGAGATATTGGCAGCTGATTACTGCTGAATGATGAATTGCTGATATTCCTAAAGTGAAGGACTCTAGATAGGATGACTAGACCTCAGAGGATGAACTTGTTCAAAGGAACATCTGGAGACATTAACTTGACACAACACATCTTAACACAGAAGACAGAATGCACTGATTCCACTTGAGGGTAGACTATAGGAGATGCTGGTAGAGAAAGGAATATAAAGATTATTATGATTGATTCTGATGTTCTGCATGAAATACACAAATATTCAATAAAAATTAAAACATAGAAAAGAATCAGTTTAGCACTGTTTCCATTTAACAGCTCAATAGTTGTAAGTTTTCCTCTGTGGCTATGATCTATCTAGACACAGGTTCTTGACCCCATAACAGTGACAGATATGGACTTCATCGAGTGAAGCTGGCTAAAGTTCCAATCAGAAAGTACTTAGTTACTCACTTAACATTCTTGCCACCATTGATCCGGTGGCATCTTGAAAGGTCAGTAGTTATTGTAGCTCTCAGGGCTCACAGCTGGGAGGTTGATGATTAATTTTCTAATTTTGTAGCATGTATAGCTTCTTCTATCACTAAGAAATCTAGCCAATAGAGATAAAGCTTTGCATTCAGTACCACTCTGATTTGAGTCTCTTGGATTACCAGTGCCACAATATGAAAGGGAAGTTTCCCATGCCTGGAACTGGGGATTTTGCTGAATAACCTATAGCTATAAATAGATACACATATTACATATAATTTTTGAGAGGCTTATAAAGTAACATGCTTCTCTATGGCTTTTTCACACACCGTTATCTTTCCTTTCTCCATCTCTCTCTATTGTAGCCTCCATCTCCGGTCACTAAAGTTCACCCCCCCCCCACTTTTTCTATTTCCGTTCTTTTCCGTGTCCTACTATCCTCCCCTTTGGAGTAACCCACCTCCCTCCCTATCCCTAATTCCCTGCCTTCTGCTGTTCTTGCAGGTTACCCACTCACATCTAAAGATTTAGATCTCAGATTCACAGATGAGTGAACATGGGGCACTTGGTTTCCTGAGTCTGTGTTACCTCATTTATTATATTGTTTTCCAGTTCTATCCAGTTACCTTCAAATTTCATGATTTTGTTTTCTTTACAAATGAATATATAGTACCACACTTCCACTGTTTATTCATCATTTGTAGGACATATTTTTTTTCTATTTCCTTGCTGTTCTGAAAATAGCATCAACGAACATGCTTGTACAAGTATCTCATGATCCTCCCGCCTCTGCCTCTTCAACATATTCTACCACCCTGTGCCCCCACAATTGACAATGTACAAGCATCTCTACAGTAGGATATGAAGTCTTTGTTTAGGTGTATGCCAAGGAGTGGTAAAGCTGGGTCATAGGGTAGATCTTCATTTGCCTTGTGGCTAATTCCTCACACTGATTTATTTCCACGGTGGCTGCACCAGTGTGCAATCCCAGCAGCAGTGAATGGGGCAATAAATATGGATATGAAGAAAAAACAGAAATTTGCCAAAAATTGAATTGAAACAAAATATTCATTAAAAAAGTAAAATTGTGGAGACTGGAGAGGTGGTTCAGAAATTAAGAGCACTGACTCTTGCAGAGGACCCAGGTTTGATTCCCAGCACCCACAGGGCAGCTAACAACCAGTTCCAAGGGATCCAGATGCCCTCTTGCGCCCTCCTCCGGTATTTGCATGACACAGGTGCACCTATCTACATTGAGGAATTAGATTTATGAGAATAAAATAAGTAAATAAATAAATAAATATTTTAAAGCAAAAGTGTGCATAATAAAATTTTACTCTTTAGATCTGCATTTTAAAGTTGATTTATTAAATATTTCTAGCTAACACTAATGTTTTCCATCAAAGTAATATGTAATAATAACCATCTACATGTGCCATATTCTGCTATGAGCCAAATGTAGTTTAAGAGGAATAATCTCTCACCATGAGGTATACTAGTTCCAATTCTAATGAAACATTAGAATGATATGTCACAAATTTAATAAATGTGCTACTTTTTAAAACAAGTACAGGGTCAAAGAACGTGGAGGACAGGAGAAGGATCTCAGGTAACTAAGGGTCCTAGAACTGGGGTGACCTTGAGCACTCCCAAGGCTCCTTCTCTATATGCAGCCAACTCAATGATGAAAATTTAAGGATAAGAGAAAAATAGGAAGAATTCTGTACTCAATCTCATGCCTGAGTTCTGGGGTCTGGGTGGGTGAAAATCATTCAAAAGGTAAGTGGAGAGTGGCCTTCTTAAAGAGTTACATTTACATCAAAGAGCAAAGCATCAAGCCTGAACAGAATCTGAATGATGGAGCTGAAGATGTGAAGAATCCATGTCAAAGAATAAGTGACATATTCTAGCACCTGAAGTCCATTTCCTCATGGTGTCAAGTCTATGGCTATCTGAGTTCTTAATTCAGAACTTGTGATAGTCTTTAAAGAAGCCCACAGGAAGGAACCGAATTAGGCATACAAAGAGGTTAATACAGTCACTTTATCTTTTTTTGTATGTGTAGGTATGACATGTGTTCTTTCATGTAAATGATGTGTGTATGTATATTTGATGGGGTGCATATGCACAGCAGTGCATATGTGAAGGTCAGAAGGCAACCTCAAATATTCTTCCCCAACTTCCAACTTGCTTGTGTCAGGGCCTCCCTTTTCTTTTCTATGACATACATCAGTCCAGCTCATCCGTGAGCGTCTGCAATTTTAACCTCCCATCTCAGTGCAGCAGTGGGACTGGAGAGTGCTGTGGATCTTGACGTCATACGTTTTCTGAGAACACAAACTCAGGTCCTCACTCTTGGGTGGTAAGTGCATTACCCACTGTTCCTTCTTCTCAGCCCCACATGCTTCACACTCATGCACACAGATGTCTGGACAATCACACGCACATATACATAAAAACATACACACACATACAATTAAAATAAATAAAAATATATTCCATTATTACCTAAGTCTGGGGCCTTTGATCCCATAATAAGTGATTATTTAATATTTTTTACAAACTGCCAAACTTGTCAGAAATAGTTGTGAAAACCCAAATTACAGGGAATCTGTAGTAAGAGAAAACAGCTAAAACACCTCCCCTAACACACACACATACACACGCACGCACGCATGCATGCAAGCACATAGGCACACAAACACGCACACAAAATACTTATTTTTTTTTTCTGGAAGTGTGTTACAGCAGTCATTGAAACAAAGGCTTATGTTATCAAGGAAGTTCTGAAAGAATAAATAAATGAGGAAAAAAGCAGTTAGGAGCAAATATAAATCTCTTCCTGATATGAACCGTTAGTTGTGATATAAATAACATTGTTTATGGAACTTCATTACTTGTTTCTTCTTTAAAGTCTTTTATTTTCTTTAAGTGATTTTTGTTACTAGGAAACACATACAGAGGTTATGGTGTTAAATCGGCTCTTGATTTTTAGATAGGTGTCAAAATCCTATAACTACCCTTTTTTAAAAATTTCTTCAAAGGCAAGGTCTTAAGTGCCTCCCCACTTAACATCCAGATCTGCCAGGGAAGCGATTACTTTAATTACTTCAAGTTAAAGCTGTCATTGCCCTTCTGAATCTTATGTCATGAACCACTGTCGGATTTCCACTTACTGTTAATGAAAACAGAAAGAAAATAATGCACACTTTTCGTACTTTCATCACCAGCATTCGCCAGTGATAGTCTTTGCTTCTAATGACTGTCTGTGCTTTAGCTGGTGCAAGAAAAGGCACTCAGTTTCTTGTTCCATGTCTTAACTCCTTTCATGCTGAATGGTGCAAGAAAATTTAAATAAATCAACAAATTTCTAAATATTTTGACGAAAATTCTCGAGAAATACCAACATGTTTTTTCAATCTATTTACTAGGAAAATTTGAAATTACATATATTCACAATGTACATCAACGACTTGAATACATTATAGAGTGTGTGTATATATGCTTTATAAACTCAATTTGTCATTTTTCCATAATTAAAATATAGTGTTCAATATTTTCAAATATTAAAAAAATGTACTGATGTTGGATACTCTTAGACAATTTCAGGATTTAAACACTTCAATAGAAGATATAAATTCACATTAGAAAGATATTGAAAATAACTGTAAAAACATGTCTTGAAGTAACATGCTCTGTTACATTTCATTTCAGACAAAGTGATTTTATTGCCTTAAAATCAACCTTCTACCTTATTGTAATATGAGGATTATTCTGGTTTTAAAGGCTCTCTTGCAATTTTATCAGGATTTATTGCACTTTTTAAAAAATATTTTTCTATTGGATTTTTGTTAATTTTATATATTTTATATTGATCATATTTACACACTTTCTTGTGTCTTCAGCTCTGCTATAGGAATCCTACTAAGGGTCTTCTGTGTTATATATTAAGTTTTATAGATCGACATTGTTTCACTTCTTAAGACCCTCTGTTAGGGTATTAAGGAATTATGGTGCTACAAGATTTATAGGGACTGATAAAACATCTATTTATATTCTATAGAAATATTCAAATGAACATGGTGACCATCAAAATACTCCTCAGAATTAATCAGAATGTTTTCTTTTCCTTTAAAAGAAGTCATCAGATCATGTAATATAGTCATATAAAACTAAACGATATTTTGTAACCGCGACTTTGCCATCAAAATGATTTTTAGTGTACAGGTTTGAGACTAGGACCACCAGCTATGCCATCTACCATTTAATGTCCTTTAATATTTTCAGCCATTATCATTAACTAGTATTGATATTTTCTGTGTCACAAAAACTAGTTTTATTTACACACAAATAACAACAATAGCTAATATTTATTGATTTTAATATAGAAATGTCAAATTTAATCCAGGAATATATTTCAAGTAAAAAAAAAGTATATTGCTGTGTTAGAATCCTGGTGAAATGCTGCTTTATCTATGTTGATAAGACTATTCACTGCAGGCCAAAAGTGGAAGGTGTTACGCAGCACTGTGCTCAGGATATGATGAGATGGTTACCAGCTTGAAGACAGGGCAACTGTGTTGATCCAGACTCAGGAGACACTCAAATGATCAAGTCTCTAACATGTCCTTTCAGAAGGAAAGGTTAGGCAGAGTCATTAGACCCTCACCTGAAACTGAATTTCAGTCTGCTCTAGCTACTCATGGCCTTAAAAGGTGCTACAGTACTCAGAAGTGCAGATTGGGAAAGTTGTCACAAGTTCTTGAGTGGAATTTTGCATTCATGGAACTGTTTTGGGGTCCCTCATATTCTTATAAGCCCAGTAGCCCAGTAAATTCATTGGTTTAATTATCTAAACTTGGATAAAATCCTTGCTTGTTGTGTCCTTGGGCTATATGTGCGGTAAGTAGATGTTTGTACAAATCTCTCTCTGTAAGTAACACGATAGAAATACCAAATGCTACTGGCTGATGTCGGGAATTTCAGTTGAGGAAAGATTTTACCTTGTGTGTGTGAAAGAAAAAATTTATTAATATTGCTTTAGTCTTCTAGTTAAAAAGTTCATAGAAGTGAACATGTCTTAATTCACAAGGTGATGAAATTTCTTTACATTACATTCAGGGCAAATTAGGTATTTGGCCACAGTGATTTTCTGGTTTTTAACCTAGTGTCTTTCTTTATGCCACCCCTCACCAGAAAACAAATCTAGATCTTTTTCACCTAGACAATGATGGAGCTGTGAGTCAAGTTATCCCTTTCATTCCTACATTTGTTCTTTAGCAAGTATTAACTGAAGTACATCACCTATTGTGTAAGTAGGGTTTTGAAAAAATTTTGAGTCAGCAGATTTTCAGTAACAGGATTTTCAGCTAAAGCAGTCTCATAATTTTTCTTGCTTATGTTTATAACATTATCTCATTTACCTGAAGGTTTCTAATATTTTTATCTAAATCAGCAGTGAAAATTTGGGGAAGTGTGAGTTTTGAATGTATGGCCATGTTTTGGTAAAATTTGGTTTATAATAGCAGAATTCAGTTCAATGACCATAACTTGTTAATTCATGTTTCATGTACACAAGCATGTTTAAGTTGTTCTCATATTAGAGAGAGACAGAGAGCAAGAGAGTAAGAGAAAAATGATAAGGAAGACTCCTATGTTGTCTACCTGCAGTGATTTATATTCAGTTGTCTACAAAGGAAAATGTATCTTCTGATTCTAGCTTTCCACTTCCCATTGAATTATGATATCAATCATCTAAATCCCAGGGATATATTTTAGACATACTTTATTTGATATCTCTATCACAATAGCACTTTGACTTATTGTTAATATAGCACATTTTTAAAAGAGAGCAACAATTTCCTTCTTTTACATGTTCTTATTAGACATTCCCTATTTTTCTTTAAAAAAGACCCTCTTTAAGTCAGATTGAGTTTGTAACAGAATTCTTCAACAGTGGTACTGAGTGACTTTTGATGTTAGCCGATATAGAATAATATATGTTGCCAGTGAGATACTTGCCTTTGATTCCCATGATTGCAGTCAGGGAGCCCCACTATTGGCAATCACTTTTCAATAAAGAAACACCTATTTGTCCATATGATAGGGATACAATGGAGAAGCCATGAAGTAAATGAAGAGAAAGATACAACAATACTTTAACCTGATTGAGATTCCATTATCCTTTGTTCCAACTCTGCAAATACCTTCAGCCAGCTGATAAAGAGCATGTTGGTTTCTCAAGAAGACCAAATCTCCCTGTCTGCCAGACTGTGTGATGATTTAAGAGGTAGGGCTTGGAGGAGTCAATGAATTAAACCTAAATACAATGAGGCAACTACATACATAGTATTAAAATGGGATTGGTGTCTTGAAAAGACAAATAGGTTGATATATACATTATTTCCCTCTCTTTCTTTCCTTTGCAGCATAAGTAGTCAGGTGAGTACACACTGAGAATTAAGCTGAGTACAGGTAGAAAGACATTCTTACCATAAACCTTGACCTTGACTTTTTCTAGCTTGCAGACTGAAGACAAAGTGCCTCTGCTTCAACACCTCATATGTACACTCTTTATAGTAATTTCAGCTAAGTGTGGTGAGCCAGAACCACTAAAGTCTGACTTTTATGAATTTCTGATTAATAAAAGGCTTAATAAATAATAGTGGGACCAACTAGTCTGTTATATAAATGATGGATATGATTCCTGGGAAATGTCTCCTAAAGTTGCAAATAAAATTCCCAGTGATGTTTTGTATTTGAGTATACTTTGTCTGCAGTGTCCCCACTTTATGAATACTCAAGATAAACTCATGATTTCCACAGCTCTTAAATTATTCCTTGCCTTGTTATATATAATGTCTGCATATAAGACTCCCATCCATCCAATGACGAATGCCAAATGTAGTGAATCATCTTCCCTCTTTCATTTGCATCAACAGCTCATCTTACAAGATGGAGATACCTTGTGATTTACCAAATGCATTCTACACTTAAGGTTGTTCTACATTTCATGAAATATCACATGTCCAACAGAAAAAAACCTGATATTGTCACTTTCTGTACAGGAATTATGAAAGTATTTTAAGAGCAATTAAACTTGCTTCATACCATCCTGACAGAATGAATACTAAAAATATCTATAGTCACCCATCAAAGTGTTCAGCAGACCTTAAGAGCTTCCAGTTAATAAGGTGTGACATACTTAGCAGGCAAATGTGCGGAGAGAATCATTGTGATTGTCTTAACAAGATTCAGAAGCAGTCATTTTGCAAAACTGTCAATGTCAGAAGTCAGTCACTTACAGAAGCTTTAAATTTTGATTCTATTTTTCCCTGCTGAATGGCCGGTGATATATTTAAATAGGTCCACATCAAACATCACTGATCAAACTGGCCTTTCTACTCAAAGTCTGTGTGTTGTACAGCAGTAAGCTCTATACAAACTTAGCAGACTAGCCATTGTTCCCAATATCAAGAGGGCAGCCCATGTTTTCTTCCGTTTTTTCTTACAATAAAGTTTGGTCACCTTAAGAGCATCAATACACTTCTTTCTATGCATCTGTTGAGACAAACTTAACCTTCAGTTTTTGAAAATAATAAATATTGAATATAATTTATGAATGAAAAAATGTTTTATATGTGTTGATTTTCTCCTCTAAAATTGCCAGAATTTTTTCCTGATCCTGTCGATTTAGTGCTCTGCGGGCCTCTTGTATCAGGATGGGTATCTAATTTAAATCTTTCTTCTATGATTTTATTGACAATATTCTATTATGTGTACACATAGGGTGGGAATGTCGTAAAGGTGCCCTGGGGACCTAATGGATGGGAAGGAGCAGGACCCTCTAGAAAGGAGGGTCCTTTACTAGAACCCCTCTTGTAAGGGGGAGTTCTCTGTTGCTAGAAAGCTTTAACTGCTATGATTGCAGGTCACTTCTGATATTGTATTTTAATTACTCTTTTTAAGGACTACCAGAAGGTGATCATACTTTATAATTAAATGTTGGTTGATATCTACAACAGGAAAAGGAATGTGCTGCTTGCATGTTCTGGACACCTCTAGTGACCTCATTAGAATGATTCCACACCTTCACTATCTTTCCTTTCTGGAATTAGGAATAGTACCTACTGCTCCCCAGCTCAGGATTACTATGGTGACATAATTAGAACCTGTCAACTTCTCCATAATCTCCACACTCACAGTCCTAGTTGTGATTTCACATCTGGCATACCAGACCAGCCTAGAATTATTCATTCATAACAATAAAAGAAAAAAAATCAAATTGACAACCTGAAGCATAGGACAACTAACTACTCATACCTGATCAGAAATCAGTCAAGCTATGAAAACAGTCAAAACAGGACCAAGGTTTTACTCAACAAAAGCAGGCTAGAATTTCATATCAGACACAGAATCATACATACACAAAAAGAAATCCATATGCCCAGGTCACAATGTGAAAACACAAATATGAAAAAGCAAGAAGTATATTGTCATCAAATGCCTCCACTTGGATAGAAGTGTTCTATGATTACAGCTACCAAGAGGAACCCCGAGGCACAGAAGTCAAAAGAACAATTATAAACATAACAAATAATTGAAGAAGTTTAAAGAACATGAAATTAATCGTTATATGGACCTCAAAGAGGTTGGGAATAAACTCCTGATTGAATCTCAAGAAAATACAAATATACTGTTTAATGAAATGACAACAGCTTTGTCTCATTCCTGATTTTACTGATAATGGTTCTAGATTTTTCTCTATAACGATGTTGAGTATGAGCTTGTTGTATATAGTCTTAATTATATGGGCCCATACTCCCTCCTTGACAGTTTGTCATAGGATTTTTGTCATAAAGGCAATTCTGAATTGTTAAAGGCCTTTTATGCATCTAATGAGATAACTGTGAATTTTGTCTTTAAGTCCATTTATATAATTTGTTACATTCATTGTATTATGCATAATGCATAATCCCTGCAATTCCACAATTAAGCCAACCTCATAATGGTGGATGACCAAGTGAGGCATCTCAGACTCAGAGAAACAAGCAATGTAAATCACATCCTATCTGCGGATCCTACCTCCAGTTCCTTAGATGTGAGTACATACTGTGATAAAATTTCAGGAACAAGGAAAATACCCAAGGAGTGAATGAGAAAGGAGCTCAAGGTCAGGTTTAAGTGGGAATCAAGAGTTTTCAAGGGGAAAATAGAGAAAGTGGTGGTACTTTAACTCGAGAGGGGCGAGGGAGTGCTATATTGGGGCAGAGGGAGGAAAGAGAAATAAATGATTCTTAAGTGGTGTGAGAAACCAAAGTGAAAGAGTATTTAATAAGCCTACTGAAAAATACACGAGTAAATATGAATGCACTTATGCACTTGCCTGCCTGATGACTACATAACAAAAATCACTGTGCTAGACTTGGGAAATTTTCCTTTGAGTTGATGGTCAGAGTATTCCAAGAGAATCCCAAAAGAGTACAGGAAATTGCCACAGCCCTTGATTTTGAAGTAAGACAATATTGCTGAAGACATGATATACTTCAGATGCAGGCCTTGGAGTACTCAAGCAGGAATTGATCTGGAAGCCTCCTCTCTGAAGACTAGCTCTCTTAGTAACAGAGGATACTATACAAGTTTTCAAGGGAGAAAAAAAAATCCATGATCCTATCCAGCTGTAAAGTCAATAAACCGCATCCCCGAGGGACCCAGTATTCTAGCTCTGTTCCTCAGTAGTGTCACTTTTATAATGGGCATAGTTAATAGCTGTCTAAGTGGACTTTTGGTCCACACAATGGACAGAATTCAGCTGTGGTACTGTAAACATAGTCAAATATACATGGCTGTAGAGGTTATAGACCCATGTGAAAACCCTATAATTTTCACTTCCCTAGACCAACATAATTTCTTTCTTTATTTAAGATATTTATCCTTACATCTACACTAAAATATATTTCTCACCACTCACCAAAAAGCTTCTTTTTGTAATAGAGACTATTATAAAGTTCCAAAATTGGTCAAATACAGAGAATAATTTACTGTGAGGTATCAAGTCCTAAGTGACTTATCTACAATGCAGCCTCTAAACTTAAGGGTCACTGAACATCTAAAAAGAGACATGAAGATTGTAAGAGCCAGAGGGAGAAGACAGCTGCTGTTAGCTAAAACTTTCTAATGTGATAGTGAACCTCCATCACTGAAGTATCCACAGTATGATAATCTAACAAGATCTGTATAATGACAAAATCAATTGACATGTGAATACAGATCATGGAAATGTCACGTGATCCCATGTTAAGATGAAGAACTGCAGGCAATTAATGGATTAGAAGGAAGGAGAATCAGTTTTTTTCAAGGACTACCTCCCTTGGAGGTTATATAATCCCAAACGGGCCTCCCCAAACAGAAATACACACAAGTACCATTTACGTGACTCCATGCATTATTATACTATACAAAATATATAATATGTGTACTTATAAATGTATATGTATAAATGTAACAATACTAATGAATAGGAAGAAAGAAAATAAGTAGGGACATGGGAGGAATTGATGTGAACTGAGAGGGACAGAAATAACACAAAGGCAATATTCATGTATGAATGGCAGTAATGGTGACAAAGCAAGTTTAAATCTAGTCCTAGGAGGCAGAGGAAGGCAGATCTCTGTAAGATTGAGGAAGCATAGATTACATAGTGAATTCCAAGTCAGCTGGGACTCTAGGGAAATCCTATGGTCTTAAAAACCAAAAGACAAAACAAAACAAAAGTTCCAAAAATTAAATTAAAAATAATTACAAGTTGGATTATCTTAAATAGGTAGTAATATACCCTTAAAAAACAAAGCAAGCAAATTTCTTTGAAGCTTTATTTTAGAGTTTGTGAACACTTATAGAATTCACAAAGTATGAGTTAGACAGCCCTGACTGCTCAGAGATTTCAGTATCATGTGTTTGTATTCATTAGAGGACTGGGCACAAAATAAAAAAAAAAAATGGACCTGCTATTTGATGAGAAATCATTTACTGTTTCCTTTCTTTATAATGAGAAAACTTTTATCAAGAATGTGAACAATATATGTAGAATATAGAAACTTCATCAACAAAAACTGGCAGGTTAACAATTAATTGCATTGAAGAAATAGAGAGCAAATTGTGAAAAGTCATATCATTACAGCTGAAAACATCCGTGGAATATATGACATATGATATATGATATATATACACATATATATATATAGTAGCAAAAATTATTTGAAGAATACTCAATGATTTTCATTGTCAATAAATTAATGTCCTTATACCTCCAAATGAGATAAGTATACTTTCCTAAAGTATTTTATTATTTTATTTGTGTGTGTGTGTGTGTGTGTGTGTGTGTGTGTGTGTGTGTGTGCATAGAAGCAAAAAGAGGGAATCTGATTTCTTGGAGCTGGATTGAAAGGCGTTTGTGAGCCACCCAACGTAGGTGTTGGGATCTGACCTCCAGTCCTCTAATAGAGCCATAAGTACTTGGAACCATGGAACATTACTTAAGATCCTGAATGTGAGAATTATCTCTTAATTTTTAAAAGTTCATTTCAAAATCGAAGCCTTCTATAGCCATCATGCGTGTTTTGTGAGATGCCATACATTGTCCATTGCCCACTAGGTTCAGTTCTGGCCACCACATACTAACACCACTGCATAAAGAATGATTAAAGGTGAGTAGATGAAATAATGAATGAAGTGTTACACGAAAAAGGTTTAATTGATCATGTCATATAAAGAAATATTATATGAAAATATTATAGAATAATAATATTCTATAATAATTTATGCTATAATTTATTCTTATAATTTATAGAAAAATTATATTATATATAATTTTCCATATGATTTGAAGAAAATTTATAAAACCTAGGTAGAAATAACAGTGGCAAAGGACTTCTTTTGATGTAAATAATATTTATGATGCAAGCTTCATATTATATGCATTAACTTGAATTATTCAATGAAAAGGGAGTGGAGTGAGATTTCTTATAATATAGGGCTTATTGCATTTTCTTATATTTTTGAATTTATGCATTCACCACACAATTGAGGGAAGTTGAAAACAACAGAGCAAACCATTCTGTACCCAGAATCCACACATTTATGCCCCTTCTGTAGACTGAGTCTTACTATGTGAAAGACTTCCAGCCATCACATAACTTTTTGGTGTTAACAGGTGGGTTGAAGAAAAGAATGGGTACAGAACACCCAGTGAAAATTTGTCATTCTCTTATATAGTGCAGTGCAGGGAATGAAATTGAAGAAGCATGCTGCAGGAACAATATAAACCTCTCAGCAGTCAGGAACACAGGAACAGCATGTCCTGAAATGGTCAGAGTAAAATATAGTGATGTGATGGTACATTGTAGCTAACAGGAGTGATTCTAGCTATATAGAGAGAATTCTCATGATGTGCTTCTCTGCAGTCTCTCCTCAAATTTGCATTAACTTGAGGACAAAGAATAAATTATGACAGTGTTCATACATACATTATATATAAATATATATACATTATATGTAAATATATATTATTTTTTATTTTAGAAATTTGGAAGGGAATTGTGCAGTTATCAAAAGAAGGTAAGGATTAAATCCATATACAAACAAATTTTAATGGAAGAGATTATGACAAGGAAAATGTTCTTAAACTCAGATGGCTATCATATGAATATGATGCTTTTCCATAAATCCATAAACTTTGTGGAACAGGTTTCTAACTTCTTTTTCATGAAGATTGGGAAGATGACTTGATTTCAGGTAAACTGAATTCAACTGGGAATAGAAAACCCAATTCTCATGTGTTCTTTATAGACCCCATCCGTTCTGTTTGCCACAACCACCTTGGTCCATATGAACCTAAGATATCACTTGTTTCTTTGAACTATGATCATGTGAGATAACATTCACTGTTTATGACTACATTATTATTTTAAACCTCTTTTAATAGGAGTATATGATTGCCATTTGTACGTGCTTGTAACTTACCTCACAAGGAATATTTATGAAGTACAGCATGGCAGGTTATATTTTATAGCACATGTTAATTTTACACAACACCCATGTCAATTCACTGGCAAAGTAGAATCTGAACGAATGCTCGTTAGGTTGTAGATCCCATAACAAGCCAAAAATAATAATTTAAGGCCTACTGAGCATCCAAATGTTTGTATTTTCTTATGTTGCCAATATAAGTCTAATCAAAGTAAATTATGATTGTGTCAAAATGTATGGATTTTAAGGAAAAAATACAATATTTCCTTAGGAGCCATTGATCCATTATCTGTCAAATAGAATGACTTTAATTCCAGTATTAGAAGCTAACAGGAGTATTATATCAGGCAATTGGTGCAAGTTGTTAATGTTGTTTCATTTGTCTGGAACACAAAAATGTTCATTGCTATAATTTGATAATCTTATAATTCACATATATGTATAGTTATTTTGCTCACATATTTATTTGAAACAGTATAGAATAGGTACACCATTTATGTCATAAAGTTAAATACTAATGTTTTACCAAATAAATATATTTTAGTAATGCTTCAATCTAAATGAATGAAATTCTTTGTGCTAATGACTTGCTTATGTCCATGGGACTTGAAGCTTGAAAGATCTTCACTTGAAATTTTAATACCATACACCACAAGAACTCTAAAATAATTGAATATTTCTAACCTGCTTTAGTTTAATCAAATCTAACTAAATATATGATGTTCATTGTAGTTGATTATGAGTATTACATGAAAAACTTCATGTAAAATCCACAGAACATAACAATATGCATTCAAGAATGTAATAAACTGACTTAAATATTAACCATATAAATTGCTATTGCAAATATATTTATTTCAAGCTAGCAGAATATTACACTGAGAAGAGAGGACTATGAAAACTGATATTGAACAAGAATTTTAATATATGAAATCCAAGGAATCAAAGTGTAAGCACTTAAAAGTTTGGGGTTTAAAGGTTGGATGAATAATTTGATATCTCATCAATAACATCCCTATTAAAGGGGAAAAAAAGCATTAGTTTTTTTTTCATGACTCCCCAAAGGTAGTAAAATTAATTAGGAAGATATGCAGGCTGCTGAATCATTTGATTATATGCTTCTACCTAAAGTGCAAAATTTCCCTGCTGCCTAGAGGAATTTGGGTTGATGCATCACCCCTCTCAGAGGGCTGATCTTTGTAAATGGCTTTATTGACCTGTGGCTTGGTTCAGCATCATATGCTTCAGTGAACCAAGCAATAAACAGCTGCTAAGAGCAGGTGAGAAGTCGTCATGGAAAATTCAAGGACTGAATCAGCAGCTTTCTGTGACCAGGCCCACATGCTGTCAGGATATCTAAGCTTTTTGTTTTACAGGCAAGATTTTTAAAGATATTTGTCTTACAATGTCATATAATCTACAGAATTTTCTGCCTCTGATAAAAACAAAGAGGCCACTCTATTTTCAGAACCCTTATCTACATTAATTGATGAACAACTAAAGATATATTTTATTTTTAGTGGTTAATTTTGTGACAGTGAAAATCTCAAGCCAAATAATTTTATAAATTAAGATACCGTTTTCAATGATTAAAAATCATCCAGAGACCTTAAAGACATCCAGATAAGGAAATCATAGCAAGTATCTATCAAAATTCAAAGAAAATTCAGTAACATGGACATTCAGGAGAGAGAATCTTAGCTGTCAGTAGCCATTCCACTATGTAACCTTGTCAAATTTTCTGTTAACCAATGTTGTGATCATTTTACTAATGTAGATACCAGAGACTTGGCAAATTATAAACACTAGACATTCATTGCCCTTATGGTTTTACTGTCTGGGAAATACAAAATTCTAAGTGCATCTATAAGTATATTCAGTGCAGAGAGAGTAACTGCACAAAAGTAATTTTTCTATTTTGTGTGTGTGTGTGTGTGTGTGTGTGTTTGTGTGTGTGTGTGTGTATTGGTGTGCATGTTTCAGAGTATGTATGCAGATGTCAGATGACAAATTTAGGTTTTAATCTTCAACTTCTACTTTGTTTAGGACACTGTCTCTGAATTTGCACTGTATATGCCAGTTTTCCACACCTGACCCCTTCTGGGAATTCTTTCTTAGCCTTCCATCTTATCTTAAGTGTTCTGGAATTAGACTCTTAACTCTATGCAACCACCTTTGTAAGTGTGCTCTGGGAACTTAAACTGAAGACATTGCATTTATGTGACAATTTCTTTTATCCACTTGTCATCTTTTCAACCCAATATCTCATCCCCTTTATCAGGACCCCATTGTTGATTGACTGCTACTAAGAACACTTTCATGAGGTAAAAATCATGGTCCAATCATCTTTTAAAATGCCATCTTTTAATAACGAATGACAGCACTAATTTTCATTACAATTTGATATATAACTGCCTTTTTTCTGTGTGTTCTAGTAGGTGAAATTTAGGGATCATTAGGTAATGATATTTTGTGATAAAGATTCATACATAATGATTGTTCAGTAGGTAATGTTATTACATAAATTATTATACGCAATATAGACAGGGTGAGAAGACATGTTTAAGTTCGGGAAAAAATATTTGCCGAAGAGAGATATAATGAAAGACTGTGATGTAATATCTACAAAGCCATCTGGAAACATGAGTAGAAATCCAGAAAAGGACCAAGTGCGATGGTATCCTGATATAAGCCTGACAACAAGAAGACAAAGGCAGGAATCAGTACAGTGCAGGATGAGATAGTATTAGCTACTTTCTTACTGCTGTGATAAAGCTCCATGACCAAAGTTAATTATAAAGAAGAGTTTACTGGTCTTACATTTTAGAGGGATGATATTTCATCATAGCAGAAGATGTCAGGAGGCAGAATGGTAGAAACTCGACTTACATCTTTAAGCAGGCACAGGAAACACAGAGAGACAAATTAGAAGTGAGTAAGATATCTCTCAAGGCCTATCCTTGGCCCCAGAGACATGCTTCCTCCATGAAATATGGATGTTCCATTCTGTAAACAGTGCAACCAACTGGTGCAAGGTTTAAAATAGTAGGTGCCTATGGTAAGATGGAAGGCAGATGGAACCTTCCTCATTCAAAATGTTAAAGAGCAAATAGATATGTAACTGGCAAAGACTATAAGTTCTCTAGTTTCTATGTTGAAAGACACAACGTTTCCAGTTTCACTGACAAATCACCTGATCATAGGACCACCCTTAGGAAGGTGGGTTCACCTTAAGTTATATTAAATAGATGAGCAAAATACTGAGTGTGTTAATGAGGCAGTGAACTTTCCCTGCCTGAAATCTGCCTTCCAGTGCAGTTCTTTTGGACTGGCCACAGGCATGTAGCTCGCTGTAAATCTGCCTGCTTTTCTGAATTCTTCAGAACATTGTAATCTTTCCTTCTTGTCTTCATGTCCCTTTTCTAAATACACTTTCTCTAAGGCTTTGAGATACCCTAGCATCTTGTATTTCTCTATTTTTTCTCTAAAGCTTCTTCTCGCAGCCATGTGGCTGCCAGTCTGCCACCTGTCTGACCTCCATGCAGGCTATAAACCTGCATGACTTTTTGGCATCTTTTCTTCTCCCTCCATTCTCTTCCTCCAGGCAGCTGCTGAGATCCCCAGCTTGCCTGCCTTGAGGAATTTTCTTTAGATTCCAATAACATTGTCCTAAAGCTCTGATTGGATCCATTCTTAAATTCTTTTATGAATGAGACAAAGAACCTACTAGGGGATGCTCTCTTTCACCCATTTCATTTTGGCACCCAACGTGGGGCTCCCCAAAATTCTAATAACTTATTTATTTGGTGGCCATGTGATGATTTTTATATGTGCACTGAATTAGGCTTCTCTGCAGGTGAGGGAGTGAGCTCCATTATCTATCTTGTTATGGCCTCAGGGCATATTGATATTGAGCCTGCAAATGCCTTGCCTTTCAGAAAAAAAAAAAAAAAAAGTCTAAAAGCCATTTCTTTCCTTAGGTTTTATTCTCCCTACACCTGTATGGGGAAAGAACAGTTAGAGAGGCCTGGTATTTGGGCCTCAGTCACCTTTGAGCACCAAGCAAACAGTATTTATAGAATGTGGTCCCAAGATAGCTGCTTTTTTGAATAGATCTAAGCATTTTAAATTTTAGTGAACAAGGAGAGTCCATACACCACGCTCTGGAGAGACATGTGCTCTCAGAGCAACAGCCCACGGACCTGTGTAATAGCCCAAGGTTGTGCATACTGGACAAACCTTCTCGTTTTACTTCTGTCTTTGCAGCAGTAACTTGAATCTAGGAATGAAGAGATCCAGGGGACACTGCTGCTCGTTCACAGTCACAATGGCTGGTAAGATACATGGACTGCTTTCCTTGGTTTGAGACCATGAATTCTTTTGCTTTGCTTTCTTATTTGGGGTCTTCATACTTGAAGATACTTTTTCCTGTTATAGCTGCATATTCCATTTAACTGGGTACTCTCTAAAAGTGAAAAGGGGTTGTTATTCACATTTAATCTGTGAGATATATGAATCCCACAAGGTTTGTATCTCGGTGAGCGATGGGCTCAATTTTATCATAGGGCTCATTTTACCATGTGGCTTTGTTGCCATAATGACTGGGGACCTCACTGAGAGGGAAGTAACCATTTGATCTGGTCTCCATCTTGGGTGATAACATCATCGTTAGGAGGATAGTCACATGGCTTGGCTGCTATCTTGGACAGAAACAATTTCAAAATGGTAGTGACTTATGTGACCTTGCCTTCATCTTAATTCTGCCATGTGGAATAATTCAAAATGGCAACACCCACGAATTTAATGGTACTACTGAACTCTATGGGATCATGATAACCTGGGAATTCCCTTGACTGCAGGCATTTAATCAGATGTGCTAATCCTTTTGCAATTTTTTCTTTGTTTGTTGCAGTTTTCATCTTGGATTCTAGATGGGATCATAGAAAAGCAAGAGATTTGAACACAGTCTTTTGTAACAAGATCAATGCATTTTTATGTCAGCCTAGGGAAGCAATACCAGGCCTCCATGACGTTAGTTTAGATTTTAGCATTATTTTGGTCTGTTTCCAAAGAATTCTAAAATTCTTTGAATTTTAACTTCAATACGGCATATTTTCAGTTTTTTTAATGACTATTTAAAATTTTTACATTGTCTTATGTACTTGTTGGATTTTATAAGAAGTATTTTGGGTTCTGACATTGTTTTAATGACATTTACCTATTTTTCAGAGGAATTATTTTAGATTTTAACATGTTTTACATGGTATATATGCTAATTATAAAATAATTATTTTGAAAACTTACATTGTTTTACATAATAAATTTGTCAGTTTCTAAAGGGAACTTAAAAATTTTCTAGCCATGGACCTCCAAGACTAGCTAAATACAAAGTGAGCTGACTCTGTGATGGCTAGACCTGGGAAACTCACAATATTTCAATACTTCAGGAAAAAAAAATTAACCTTAGAAAAGACAAGCTGCCATCAGGACATAGCTATGACAACGGGAGGTAAAGAGGAATAGCCTGTTGGCTGGGAGCCTTAAGATGTGGTCTTCATTGGTCTTAATTCCTGCCCTTTCTGTATTTTGATGCCAAACCCATTTCTTTCTGAAATAGAATATTTTCATCTCAAATACTCAGTTGCTCCAAGCTTGCTTTTGTTCCTGCCCTTTCATACCCTGGGCATCTCTGGTTTCATTTTCCAGTTACAGTGTCCTGGACACACTAAAGAAAAAGAAAATTCTCATATCAACTCTTCCCAAGTTCTTTTAGGTACATCTCCCAATTATAGGTACTTAATTCAAAATTATTCATGGTAAATTATAATATGATTTTTTTATGGTTTTTCTAATCTAGGCAAACTGAGCACCCTCTTCAAAATAAATCACCCTGAGAGCTAATATTCTTACCTCTTATCTACTTTAATTATATGGATGGACAAGTTGTAAATTTTAGGAAAAGTGCTAGAAAGAACATTTAAGGAGATATTATGATTCAGCCCACAAGAAAGCAAGATCAGAAAACCTTCTCTAACTTATAAAAATATAAAAGAGGAAGAGTATTATTAATTTTTTTATATTGTCATCACCATGAATAGACACAAACTGATTATGCATATAAGCTTTCATGTATCTGGTCACATAAAGTATAGCCAGAGAGGATCTCAGGCTTGACATTGGTAAAGGCAGAAAAATATGTCAGCCTGGTCCACCTTGATCCTGGGTGCTCACTGCCAAGTACCCATGGCATCATAAGGTTTAAAAATATCAAGTGAGGTGACCTCTTAATATCAAATGTTCTGTCTCTTGTCAATCAATCCCTGTTCCAAATAAAGGACCCAGCAGATGAGAAGAGTCACTTGCCTAGACAAACTTATATAGGTTTTAAGAAGGACAGATATTTTCATTTCTGCTAGTAGTCACTGGACTCAACAGCTATCCTGTTCAATGTAAACGGCTGAGTTAAATTCTAAAGAGAAACAAACATCTTTTTGATGAAATTATTTTGGTAAAATTTTGTGCTATTTGAGCTCATTGAGAAGCAGACTTTAGAGACAGGATTGGTCCTACCACTACAGACTCAAGTCTGTTATTTAAAAATGTTCTCCAAGACTCTTGCTAGGTACAGGATGGACTCCTGAACCTGTAATAAGGAAAAAGGAGTACAGCAAAACAGCCTAGGAGTAAAGGCACTGTTGGAAAAACTAAGGGCTAAACTATTTTCAACACAGTTTATTGCTGTACATCTCATGGTATAAAATGTCTACAGCAAAAGTCAGTGATAGAATTCTCTATTTTGTCACAAGAATGAGGCAAGTCACTAACACAGACTAATACAAATGCATAGTAAAGCCAACAGATTAGATTTTTTAAAGGACAATTCATAGTCCATGGAAAAGATAGAGAGTATCCTCTGCCTTAAATTCCACAGCCATTGATGATGCTGGAGAGGTTGTAAACTTCAGTTTGAGAGTGTATTGATATGTACTAGTTGATTCTCTCTACCTAGTGTTTACATTCCCTCAAGACCTCTGCCTGTATTAGAATGGGAAAATTTCAGATGCTTGACAATACCAGATATTGTCAAGGATCTGAACAATGGAGACATATTACTTGTATGTGTGTGTGTGTGTGTGTGTGTGTGTGTGTGTGTGTGTGTGTGTGTGTGATAGGTAGGTCAGGGAAGTATGTTGTTACAGAGTGAGGGGATGTTTGGAAATCAGGATATGAGTTTCTTATATCCCCACAAAAATCTGCAGTTTTACTCGTGTTTGCAAAAATACTTAAGCCAGAAGGACATTCTTTAAAAAGTGAATATATTTAGATTCTCTTCCCTTTTTGTACCTCCTTTCTATCCCTACTCAATTTGATGTATTCTAATGTGTGTGTGTGTGTGTGTGTGTGTGTGTGTGTGTGTGTGCGTGTGTGTGTGTTATATGTGGATAGATAGATAAAAATACAGAAATGTCCTTATAGAGCCAACTTTGTATACACAAACACACTTAAAGTATTGTTACATCCATACATACATTGGTCAACCTGCCAATTATGAAATGCTTAAATGCATCTGACTCTCACCCTCCCAAAAGCCTTGATTGCCAATAGTTCTTCTGATAGGGTTTGGGTTTCTTACCCGCTTTCCCAAATGTATACTGGGATGTTTTTTTACCTTGTGCTTATGTGGTACTTATGCATTCTGTCACCATTGCTGTCAGTTTAAAATATTGTTAAATTTTTGTGTGTGCTTACAATAAACAATAGTAACATGACTGATATAGAGACTTGTGATCTTTATGAGGTTGGTACAGGACTGCAGATATCAAAAAAGAAAGAAAAATGAACGTGGATGTATAGTCTATGTTGTAGAAGGACAATAGACGGAAACTATCAAGCCACAAAGAGAATTTAAATGTCTATAGTAAGTAAAAGGAGCCAAACAAACAATAGCAGAGGAACAATTTTGTAGCAGTATTCTCATTACATAACTTTAGCTGTTTGGACAGAGTTGGAAATGGGTTACTATTTTATATTTTATCAATTAAAAAGTAAACATAAACAGAGGCTGTGGAAATACCTCAGATGATAAAACCTTGCAATGTAAGCGTGAAGACTGGAGTTCAGATACCCAGTCCCATGTAAAACACCAAGCTTGTGTGTCTGCCTGCCTAGTGTCTATAATCCAGTGTTGTGGAAGCTGAGACAGGGCAAGGGGGTAGCTAAACTAGCAGAACGTTGGTCTCCAGGGTTAGCAAGGACCTGCCATGGTAAATATGGCAGAGAGGACCAGCAAGATGGCACAGCAGGTAGAACCATTTGCCACACAAGCCTGAATGCTACTATTCAATTTGTGGAAACCAAAGAGAAAAAAGGAGAACCACTTGCCAAATAGAGGCTTTTACCCTGCACCTATTTACCGTGGCACTAGAGTCCTAGCATATGCACATGCACATGCACACACACACACACACACACACACATCACAGTAAATAAAAATTTAAAAATTAAAATATTATGGCTGAAGATAACAAATAAGGAAGAAACACACACACAGATAAGCACACTCACAGAAGTGTGTGCCCACAAAGTCAATTTATCAGAGTTCTGTATATAAAAATGATTCTTCTGCACACACATTATGAAGCATACTAAATGGAATTAAGTAACTAAAATTTATGTGCTGATAATAATTATGAAATGTACAATTTGAAATTCATTTCATGTTTACCAGCATACATATATTACAAAACAAGCTTTTTAAGTCTCCCTTTATTTCTAGTTTAAATGTAATTCTGTAGAATTCTTTTAAAAATTTTTAATTGAAAAATCTACTGTTACTTAAAAGCCATGTTAAAATCGGTTGAAACGATGGAAAAAACTACTTACTTCAGTCATCATCATTTTTAATAAGCCCGGGAGTAATGTGAAAATATTGTTGAAATGTAGATAGCAATGTAGTTGCTTTTTTTCCCTTTTGTTTCTCTATTAATTCCATCAGCATATAAAGCTTCAGCATGTTAATTTTCAAACACCTACTTCCACCACGTTTCCTCTCCCATCTTCTCTTCAGTCCCCATGATGTGCTGTGTACTCTTGCACTGCCCAGTGGCCCCCTTTCTGGTTCTATGACCTTTATCCTCCTACCCTTCCTTAATATTTGGTGTCAGCTCCTAATTAGTGTTAGTCTCCTACTCTGAGTAGAAATAATTTTTGTGTGTAATTCTAACTGTTCAAATCTAGATCTTTTTTTGGTTATTTGTTTGCTTTTCTGCTACATGGATAACTAGCTCCAAACTCATCAAAATCTAATGAATACTGAGAGAGACATTAATGCAGGATTGGGAATATCAGAGCAGAAATCACAATAGTTCCTGGAAGAAATAGGATCTGATTCTATTTGCTTTGTGGTTAAAATTAAATAGAGAAAGGGTAGCACATGAAAAAACATGGAGGTATCAATAGAATTTATTTTATCATGTTAAAATATACATCATATATAGAGAACAGACCCTGAAATTGCAGGTTCACATGTGCTAGCTACACAAATTCTTGCTGTGTATGATGTACACTTTGAAATTCTTCACTTCTACCCAAGTGGAATAATTGTCTTCTTCTGTATATATTTTCACATATACATAGTTCTTCTACAAGATCATCCTAATGACTTAATTTAATTGTTGACAATGAATCCTATATTCTTTTGATTATTTTTAACAATACATAAATAAATTGAAAAAATAACTATTTACTGTGCTAAATAGTTTTAAAGATATTTTATTGTTTTCATGACAATTTCTTACAATATATTTTAATCATGTTCAGAAAATCTAATCTCCTCCATCTCTAAATGCCCTAAATTTAAAAACTGTTTGTTGTTTTGATTCGGGTACCCATTCATAAACTTAACTCAAGCAGCTTGTTGTTACAGATCAGCAATGTAGCTTGGATATACAAATGGCTAATAGATTAAGAGGGTTCTATTTTCTTAGGCAATTCATTTTTTTTGTCAAAAGATTCAGTAAAATAGGCATCCTAAAAAATTTCCTATCTGTGTTATTATCAAAATGAGATACTAATTGAAGACTAACATTTGAAATGAAAGAAATTAGAAGCTATGTTCAAAATACATGTCTTTATAGCCTTATATAATAGGGAGCACCAAAAGCAAGTATGAAAGCATGATTTAATTATCAATTTGGGATTCTGCAGAGACGGCTCAGCAGTTAAGTGCACTGGCTGCTCTTCTGAAGGACCTGGGTTTATTTCCCAGCACCCATATGGCAGCTAACAACCATCAGTAACTCCAGCTCCAGGGGAATCCCACATCTTTTTTGACCACTGTAGGTATTGTATGATATGGGTTCACTTACATAAATGCAGGCAATAAACTCAGACAAATAAAACAATAATAAATAGAATATCAAAAAAGAACAAGTATATGATTTGATTATGAATTTTAGCATATTATGTATTTTAAACAAATTGCGTCATGTGCATTTTTAAGGTTAGACTTAAAAATGTTAATTATCTGCAAAGATCATATTGTTTAGAACAACACACCATATACTTTTGCAATCTGTTCTACTTCTCAGTGCACTGTATTCCCTACCTCTTCATGGAGATCATATATCTCAGTTCTTCTGTGCTATAAGCATTTTCCCTATCCCCCACAATTACCACAAGTGTCCTTTCTCTCCTCTCAATCTCTTCTTACATGTCTGATCCTATCTTAGGGACAAACCACATAGCAAGGCCTCTTGATTCCCTTTTCAGATTGAGCAATTAGTCTCTTTTTATAGTTTCTCCAGTTTTTTGAATATCTTGCCTTTAAAAACAATCACTAGTTATTACATATAGTATTAATTTTCCATTTTGGAAGGTACACAATTCCCGGACACTTCAATTGGCTCTTCTTCCCTTAATGTTCTCACTCTAAGGCTGGGGAATCAAATGCAAGGATGCTACCACGAGCCAATTATATTTATATTAAGTAGGCTTTCAGGAATCAGGGACGGAACCACAGGGTACTTTAACAAAACAACTGCTCTTACTGTGATATGAATGTACTTTCAAATTCATATATCCCTTGATCACCAAAATCTCCAAATTTGAAAGTTCAAAGTGCATTTTGAGTAATGAGAAATTAATATCATTTGAGACACAGGGAGTAACTTTTCAGAACAGCTATTTTCTTCCCCCAACTGATCACTTTAGTGAGTGTCTTAAAGGGAATTTGATGAAGTGTCCTTATTTCAGTGATGTCAGTGTGTATCCAAGGGAGTCGATGATTCCACACAATTTGTTCCATATTTCTGAGCTGCCTTTGTTCTGCCAGGAGAACTATTTGAGAAAGCATGATTTTTAATTATGAAAACTCAAGTCAGGTTTCTGATCTCAGAACTAAATTATATCTTTGTTGCTGTTTGTTTTTATTGGGTGCAGTTTTAGTAGGAACAATATGAGCTGTGAACGAATAGCAAACATCCCAGCATATCAAGACAGTCTGATTGCTACTTTGCTCTAGTTCTCTTGGGCTCTAGAACCTCAGATATTCTCTGGAATTTTAGGAGTATTAATTAGTAAACCTTGAACGCGGCCTGAAGTACTAGTGATTTTGTGCTGGATCAGATATTGTTAGGTACCTTTCCTGAGCATGCTGAGCTTTGAGTGTAATTAATGAGGTCAGGAGGTAGTGAACGTGATGGGCACATGTAGAGCAAAATGGAAAACCTCTGCAGAGCAAGGCCCTCAAATGATTTACGTTCATATCTGCAAGCCCACTCAGCTTGCTCTCCTTAGGGAAGGAAGTACTGCTGCTTCTACTGGAAAGAGGGACTTAGGGTTACTCAGTGCTTTCAGCTTTTTAGCTTAACCCCAAACCGCTCAGCTGCCTTAGAAACTTTCTGTCTCTCCAGCAACAATTTGAGCTAATGATTTAAAGCCCTGCTTTTATGTGCATGCATGTAATTTTCTTGGCTTGTTTTCTTGTTTATCTCTAAGGTATCAAGCAAGTAGTCCACTCAGAATCTAGCATCAACATCAAAAGCAAATAGTTCAAGAGACTTAACACTGGGTTACTGGACAGCTGCTTTAAATGTCTCTTTATCACAAGTAGACACAGTTGGTTACTTGATTAATTGGAATACCAGTGTGTGCTATAGATTCTCAATAGACCATGTGCTATTAGCAAAAATCCCATTACAAGGGCAAGGGCATGGCTTCGTAAATACTCCTGTCCAGTCATGGAAAAATCCATTATGTGTATGGGAACAACCCTTCTGTTGTCAACTTCCTGTGTCAATTCTATTCAATCAGTATTTCGTCAGGAACACACAAATCACAAGAGGCACTTCAGTAGGAATTTCAATATATATCTATATCTATATATTTCTATATATATATATATATCTTGGAGGACTAAAAATAAAGTAACAGCTGGATAATAAAGAGAGAGCAAGTAGTAAGCACAGTCCTCATCCACAGGAATGGGAGAAGAGCAGATTTCCCTTGCTATATTTCTGCTTTCTTTGATTGGTTGATTGATTGATTGATTATATTTTGAGACAGGGTCTCCATGTCATTACAATTTGGCTGGAAGTTGCTGTGTAGGCCTCAATCTCAAACAGAGGTGTCTGTCTTTTTCTCTCCAGTGCTAGAATTAAAGGTGTATACTACCATGCCAAGCTTTTCCTAACTTTTAGACAACAATCAATGCTTTTTAAAACATGACATCGATTGTAATTAACATAATCTGCCTGAAGTATTTTGCTCTTTTTAGTTAAACAGAGGACTTTGAAACAGTTTATTTTCTCAATGACAGCTACTTACTGACAATGTAAACTCATGAGTAATGGAGGAGAAAGGAGCAGTAAAAGAGCAAGTCTGCTTCTCTGACTTTCAGGGATCACAGAGAAGCAATCTGAGAGCATCAGATGAAACTGGGGGCAGAAAGCAGAGGTTTAGAATGTCCTTTTGGTCTTGTTGAAGAGAACTGTAAAATAATGCAAGACAGATCAGCCAACAGCAAAGAAAGAGAAAGCCCTGTCTCTGAGCCTGCCTTCCAACTTTGTAATGATCTTGGCAGAAAGGAAAGAATGTAAGCCAAGAGATTCCCAGTCAGCAGCTCCAAAGAGAGCATGGGAGAACAGGGCAGAAAGAATGACTGACAGGTTTCTTCTATAATGAGGATTTGGAGAATATTAATCTATTTTTATTCATCCCCAGCCACTGGAATTACTAAAAATAAATTGTAAAGCTTGTTAGTGGCTCAGTTTTTCTAGAACAACAATTAATACAACATACTTCGGATTAGATGCACTGAATGATGTTTTACTTAGTCTCTATGACTATGTTCATTTCAGGACCTAATCTGAACTGTTTACCTCAGTAGTCTCAAGCAATCTTATAACTGTACTTATAAAGAACTTGTTTATTATTATAAACTCTTTTATAATGTGATTGGGTTTCAATAACCTGGGTGTTTATGAAACCACTTTTCTAAGGCTCTAGAGTGACATGGCATAACATAATTTCTAACTATGAACTTTGTAGACAGAAGAACATGGATTTTTCTTGTTCAAAAGATATTTCACTTACTTTTATTTTATGTACGTTAGTGTACTATCCGCATGTATGTAAATGCACCCATGTTGTGCAACGCTCACAGAGGTGAGAAGAGGATGTCAGATCCCCTGTACTGGTATGGCTACTAGCAGCCATGTAGGTACCAAGATTTGAACCTGTGTATTCTGCAAGAGCAGCCAGTGCCATTTACCACTGCGTCATTTCTCGAGCTCCCAACTCAGGTTTCTTTTAAATTACTGAATATAGCTGGTATAATTTAGTATCTTTTATTTTATGAATTCTGATAATTCTTAGTGTCAGTTTTGATAGTTATCTATTTATAGACCTAACATGAATGCACAGTCCACGCTTCAGTAGCACTGATCTGTTACTTCTAGAAAGCTTTCAGAGAGTAAACCAGAGATCAATATGTAGTATTCTAGAAAATTCATACACTGTACCTGCATACAGTACTTCATAATATGTGGAGAATATCCTGGATTTCAACAAAAAGTCGAGTCTCTTTTTTCTTCAACAAATTCACTATAAAATTGGGTTTGGGCAATTTATTAAGACAAATATTTAATACTCTCAATGTTAATTTTGCTGTTGTGGTTCAAAGTATTCTGTTCTCAGTTTGTTTTAAGTACTGTTTATCATATAGTATTCTTGGCAACCTACTGGTCAATTCTCCGAATCCAGCCAAGAACTTAAAGTGATATTGATTTATGACAGAAGCACTTGAAAATTGGATGGTGGAAATGATACCCTGGGTACACATTTCAGCCAGCAGCCAAGCTTATGAAAAGGAATATTAAAAGCAAACATACATTATTTAATGAGTGTCTAAGTGGCCATTTCAGTATATAAGTCAATATACTAGGAATGAGTATACTACCAAGAACACATACTTATAGAGAAAGTCACAGGGACAGAGAGTTAGAAGATAAAAGCACATGCTTGTGTGTGCATTGCTTCAGGAAACTTTCCAAAATTTAACCAGAACATCATCAAACTCATCCAAGAATTTGGCTACAGGTCCAATGTATTTTCAATTAAAAAAGAAAGAGTCAGGGATATTAATCTGATCTATACTTTGTGTTTCTTAATAGGCTTTTATTTGTCACAGACCTTAAACTTTATTCCGGGGGAATATATAATGACACATATTATATAATGACTTCATATTCACCCAGTGATGTTTTTATCTATTAAGAAGACACTAAGATCAAACTATAGTAAAAATGCATATATTAGAACAGTATTCTCAGTGAGAAGAGAGACCAAATAAGTGGCAGGGCCACAAATTTATATATATTCACGTTCCTGTATGATCTTGAACACAGGGCAGGAAAACATAAAGAAATTTATCATAATTAAAAGGAACAATGGGGAATGAAACTAAAAAGAAACTTGAAACACAAAAATATTGAAGTCATTCTTTTTCTTTTATTCATTGCCAGTGTTTTAATTTATTATATGTGATATATATATATATATATATATATATATATATATATATCATGAACTAGCTTTCCATATCTAAATCACTTAGTCTAAATAGGATATAATGGAGCATCACTACATGAATAGTTATCAATGCAAGGTTTATCTGCTGAACAGTATGGAAATTGTCATGAGATTTTGTGTGTATATATATATATATATATATAAAGAGAGAGAGAGAGAGAGAGAGAGAGAGATAATAGTAATGTGTGTGAATGTATAGAAAAAGTAAACAAGTCTAATTAAATGAATAATCCTGGTCTCCCTGGATGTTGAGAGTTGGAAAATTATAAGCTGTTCTTGGGAAGAAAGGATTCTAAAAAGTTTAGTCAAGGTCAGAGAATAAAAATTTGGTTTGTTTGGGGATTTTGGTTTTCTTTTGTGAGAAAAATGAAGAAAGACATTTCTAGGCAGAAGAGGAAACATGGCTGGAGAGGGGAACGTGGGAACGCAGATGAAGAGGAGGCGTGTGTAAAAGAAATCAAGATTTCCTGGCTTTGCTCTTTTTCAAAGTGTCAACAAAGTATAAATGACGGTAGACAGGGATATTTGAAATTATCAATGCACTTTCATTCAATTAAAATGCTTTAAAAGTAGAAAGTATTTGTATTTATGATATTTGAGATATGAAGAGTTGAAATATTTTATTATGTTTCTCTATTCATTTTTCTATAGATTCCAATTATAACACAAATGTGTGAAGAACAGAGATACAACACACTTCCTAGTCTCCAATTTGCCACATACATATACTTGTCTAGGAAATGTCAAAACATTTTCTCTAGAAAACATTGCTAATTGATTATAGATATGATTTCTCAAGAATTTTTCAATTGTATCAAATTTATGCACAATGGAGAATTAGTATAAGCAATCCCATGTATTAAAGATATGAGAGCCCAGACTCAGGAATCTCTTAGATTTCATTAAAGAATTTCCTCATGGAGCAGATGGTGCTTAATAACAGAAATCCCAAACTGCCCAAAATGCAGAGAACAGGAGGACACAGAGTGTTTATCCTTTATATATAAAGCTCAGGGATCATTGCTGAAGAGGGGGAAGAATGATTGTATGAGCCATAATGAAATAGAATATTCTAGACAGGTGTTCAGGTACTTATATGAACTCAAAGCAATACTGACAGCATGCAATATTGACAGCAAGCATGTAAGCTTGTTGCATGGTCTTGTCCTCTGCCTGACAAGCTGGACTGGCGAGCTATATTGGACAGATTTCTTCTTCCCAAATTTGATTGCATCTACTTCTTGGATCATGACTAACAAAATGACTGTCAGTGCTCTACAGGAATGAAGGGGTCTTCCAACCAACCAATGGCTTGAGTTGTATGTGGGCAAAGGACAAAGAGTATAAGCAGAAGAAGCTGGAGAGATGCTCACCCCTTTGCCATCTTGGGCAGATACCAGGAGGTCATAGGGTCCCTGCTAGGATGGCAATTTGCTGTATAGGCTCGGAAGGAAAGCCTACCCCCTATCCCCACCTCTCCCATCACTCCCGTCAATAACCCCCTACACCTACCCCATTGCTCTGTAAGCCAGCCCAATAAACTTTGGATTCTCAAACTACAATTTGTTGAAGTTTTACCTAGATTTGTGCTTAGGGACTTGGGGCAGGGGAGGAGGAGTGTTGGATGCCGACATGGCCATCCAGAAATTTTAACAACAAAGCTCAATCAAGAAACATTCCTAGTATAGATATGAGGAATTCCTTAAGAAATCCCAGCACACCCTAATGAAACTCTCAAATGATGGCTGATAATATGGGCAGAGACAGGCTTTCTAAAGCTTGGGCCTCTTTGTTGGTTTACCAAGCTTCAGACTAGGGATATTTAGGGACACAGATTAAACACTATGGGTCAGATTTTCATAAATATGTGGAACAGCAGCTCTTACTTATTTTCTAGTAGGAACACAAAGAGGTGCAGACATTTTGGAAGATGGCTTTTCAGTTTCTAATGAGAACAAAGCTGCAATTGCCATCTCATCAAGCAGCCAAGTTATTGGGATTTCTACAAAGAAGCTGAAACATATATACACAAGTGTCATCCACAAATGATTATAGAAACTTTATTCATGGTTTCCAAAATTAGAGGCAAAGAAGATACCTCTCATTGAAGGAATAAATGACTTCATCGACACAGCAATGGAAAAAATGACTTAGCAAAAAACAAGAAGATATAAAAAAATTTCAGATTCATATTGATCAGTGGGAAAAGGCCATCCAGAAAAGCCTATTTGCTATCTTACATGATTCTGACAATAGGAAGATCTACTGGAAATGGTGTTGTGGACATAATAGAATGTATCAGTGATTCCCCAGGATAAAGTTTTATGTAAGAATAAGTATGTGAAGCAAAGGATAATGTTTGTGAATAAAAAGGTGACATATGACACTCTAAAGTCAGATTTATTACTCAGAAATGGGAAGAAGCCCAAGAATCTATAAGGCAAAAGGAATATCCTAATAAAAACCAAATAATGTTTTAATAGTGGTGGAAATGATTCCATAGTAAAAAAAAAAAAACATAATGGTCAATTATAATAAATACCAAACTCTGGCAAATGTTAGTAATATTGAAATATAGAGTGGTTGGTGGGGTAAAATGGACATGAGAAAATATAAGGAAACTCTATTTACTACCATTTCTCTCTAAATCTAAAATTAATTCTAAAACAGCCTACTCCCAAAACAACATGTCATATATTTCTAAAACTCATTTGTCATACATAAACTAAAATTTTTCTTGGTAATAGAATGTTGCTCACTGTGGATCGTCTTACATTCCTTTTCTGCCAAACACAGATGAGAACTGGAACCTTCCCCCACTGAGTTTATTAATATATGTGGAAGATAATAATAATCTCCTTCCAACTTAAAACATTATGACTAATAAAATGAGTATCCTGTTTTAATTCATTTTCTCCTGTCAATCCCAGAAAATTCATGTTAAAATTCTCTCATTCATATCCTATAATACTTGAGTTTGTTGATTAATAGGACTAAATAATTAATTTTTATGATATAAGAGATTCAATGAGCAGAAAACTATGTAAAACAAAACGATTTACATGTCTAAGGTCATAGCTAAATAAGTTCCAATATAAAATAATCAGAGATGATGGAAGAAAAATTTTAATTTGTGAGAGTCATAAGAAAGTTTGAGCATACTTAGGATAATTTGTTCAAAGAAATGGATCCCATGAATGAAAACTCAAATCATGTTACATACTTTAGAAGTAATATTTCAGTATTGTAAAAACAAGTACATTTGTATATGTATATACATTCTCACTCAAATACATTTACTTAATTCTTTTTAAATTTTTAATTATTTTTGTGAGTTATTTATTTTTATTTTATGAATGTTATGCTTACATGTGTGCATTGCCTGCAGAAAATAGAAAAGTGCATCTGATCCCCTGAACTGGAGTTACAGACAGTTGTTGGCCTCCATGTGGGTGCTGGGATTAGTATCCAGGTCATCAGCAAGAACAGCCAGTACTGTTAACCTCTGAGCTGTATCTCTAGCCTAGTTTTTTTTTTTTTTAAGAAAAGACAAAAACTTAAGGATATTTAAGGATGATTTAGTTCATAAGTAATTGCTACAATGAAAACATAAACATTTATTATTTGTAAGTATTAAGATCATCTATCGTAGTTTATTACATTAAACTTGAGAGCAATGAGCTTTCTTATTCCCTTTATGGTCTGTTATCAGCTCATGATCTAAATTTACCCATTTCTCTACTTCTTTCAAGTAGAGAAACGGCTCAGTATGTTCACATCCTCAGCTTACATTGAAAGTGTTATTTCCATACTAGATAAAGTTCAGATATTGTATCTTCAGGGGTATCTTCAGTTATTTGTCTCTATCTTTGTTCTGGGAAGTTTCTAATTCTGCTCTTTTATTAATAGATTCTATTTCATTTCAGGTCTTTTTGCATTCCCAGTATTTTGCAACGTTAACAGAATAGACTGTCTCTTCTGCAGAAGAAATTTTACAGTTTTTCAAACAGTTTTCATGCTCTTGACAATGAATATTCAGTATTAGGATCTCACTCAGCATACTACTCAACAATGAAAAGTACCAATGTTATTTTTGTGAATTAGGTATCCATGTAGCACACAAGCAAAGTAGAGTTTGAATTTCCTCCACAGCAGATGCTTTCAAAATCCATTCCTTTCAACATATGTAAACTTTCAATTTGATGAATATAACCTCCAGATCAACCCAGTGACTAGATCGAGCTGTAGCACAGGTAAGAGTCAGGTTCCATATATGAATAAAATCAACTATGTGAATGGTTTTCAAAAGTGATATGAAACCACACTTTGTCACCAAATAAGCCATTTTATAACTGTCTACCACAGAACCATAGTTGTGAAGAAAGAACTGTTTCATAATTCAAGCATTCATCTCTTACATGTAACTGACAGTAAATCATATTATTTTCAGTCCTTCCATCCTTATTTTTGTAGAAAACACATAATCCTCTCCAAATTTGGGGGGGGGTGCTTTTCTTTTTCTGAGAGGAAACTGCTTGAAAGACAGAGACAGTGACATACTTTACTGGATTTAGATATTTGAAAATAATGTAAAATAAGTTTCTTAAATTAATTCTGACTTTATCTGGATAATATATAACCTTTAATTTTGTCTAAGACAGCTTATTTTTATCTTTAAGTCATGTATATTGTTAAAGATCTAATATTATATGTACATGATTAAATTCAAGGAGAATATGCTCAGAAAGCATAGGATATGTTTATTTTCCTGTGAAAATAGACTTCTTACATGTCTTTAGTGATTCTGTTTTGTGAGGGATTCTAAAATGATACTCAAAGCAGTGTTCCTATTTTAAAAAGAGAAAAAAAAATCTTTCAGGAAAGCAGTATCAATCACCTTGCTGTGGTTCACTGAGTAAACACAGGAAGAAGGAGCCCCCTAATGGCTCAGATCACCAGAAACAGGAGGATGTGTGTTCTCAATTTTGGTTTCAGGATGTTAAAATGAGTCATCAGGAAAGACATCGATGTTATGGAAGTTAATGAGGAGTTGAATAAGAGGTTAAGCAGAGCTCTCTCAAAAATGCAAGGATAAAAGGAGACTCATTAAGATGAACGGATTCCAAAAACTATTAGATGTCAGACTAAGAATACCCCTTATGTGTCTCTTGTCAAGACAGTGATATAGAATATAGGGGCCTATTAACTAAATAGCTGGGAATTGGAATGCTATTTTGAAAATAACACTCTCCAATCTTTAAACATTTCCTACTAAGTTGATAAAGAATCAAATTTATATAATAGAAATTATAAAAGGGATAAGAAATAAAAGAATAAAAATAATATTAAGGGTACAGTAAGAATGTCTACCTGTGAGAAGCACATGGATTAGGATACTATTTCAGAAGTATTTTTAAAGGAGAATATGTTTTTTATAGAAAAAAAGTATGAATATTTACATATACAGACATTAAAATTTGAATGGGGTCATAAAAATACAAAAGGCAACTGAGAATTAATCTTCTTTATAATATAAATATAACCTAGAAATAAGAATCACAAGAAAACTGTTCTACAAAACACATTGGGTATATATATTGTGACAAAATTATGAATTTAATATAACAATATACTAAACTTAAAAATGACTAAATGAATTGGTTAAAATAAGTTATTTCTTCTTAGAAGATGAATGATATAATTTACATGAAAATAAAATACTAGTGACAACCATAACATTTTAAAGTAATAAACACAACATGTAATGAATCATGAATATATATATATATATATATATGTATAGATATATATAGCTGAATTTGTATTTGGAATAATTGTACTTTATCAATAAAAGTATGTTATGTGATACCTTCTTCAATTTATAGTTTGGAAAGTGCATCTCATTCACAATATTCAAAAGTAGTATACATAAAATCTCTGTGAAACCCCATGACTTAATTCAAAGACAAAAGAAACAATAATCCTAATAAAAGCATATACAGGTAGCTATTTCTCTTTTGACAAACTAAGGTTTCTTATTTTCTGTTCACACAGTTGTTATGCTCTCATGCTGCTGCTCTTACCAAAAGAATTATCTAGAGAGCAAACATTGTAAATGAAGACAGTTTGATATCATGAAGAATGTGTTGTAGACACAGGAGTTTTTTTTTTTTTAAATAAATCCAGAAGTGAGATTACCAATGCAAATGGAGAAGTTTAGAGCAGGTTACACCTTTAACATAGATATATTGGATCCCAACAGGATTGGTACCATGTTCTTATTTAAAACATCTAATAACATATTACAAAGTTTTGTTCACATACAACAGAGAACATAAGGTTATCTGGTTAGAGGAGTGACTCAGGGATCTTATACATATGGAAAATCAGAGGACCTCTTGGGATAAAGTAGCTCTTCAGTGACCCAAAAGTAAATACATTTAAAAATAAATGCCCCAAATCATTTTACTTACCCTAAGTAAGTAATAAATCCCTTTCATCACAGCGGTCTATCCTTTGCAGTTAATATTTGTGACCCAGGAAGCTAAGGCTACTCATCTTCACCAACACTGCATTGCTCTAGTCATTATTCCTATTTCATCCCATTAGTTTCCTGAGAAATCACCTTTTAAAGCCCTGCTCCCAGAAGAGAATTCTATATTTGAAAGATCACATGTATTCATAGGCACTTTGCCTGGATATATCAGCACTGACACTTTAAATATTAATTGATAGGACTGCAGCTCGGCAGTGAACTCTAGAATTCCTAAGCATCTCCAGAGCCTAATTTACTCTCTTTGCTCAGGACTTTCTTAAGGACAAACATATCCACAGCCATGATAAAAGGGCGGTTTAATGTCACATTGTTTAGGACATATCATGCTTATACTGAAAAGTTACGGCTGCAGTCGAAAGTGAGATTTAGAAAAGAATTAGCAATTGGAAAGTGGAAATTGCTTCTGTATCTAACGTATGAAATACAAAGAGTTGACAGTTGATGCAGCAATGGCCCTTTTTGACATTTTTTTTTCATTTCTCAAAGTTGTTTAAAAGCAAAAGGCAGTATTTCTGAACATAGTGTAATGCTATGAGTAAAATGCCCCTCTATTTTTAGCATGAATTTTGTTAGTTATCTTCTATGCATGGAGAATGTAGAACATGAACTTATCAACTGATTGTTTTATTAAAAAGTTCATGTACTGTTGGTAAACAAGTATATATATATATACATATATGTATATATATATACATATACATATACATTCCATATACATATGTGGATGTATTTCTAAAGCCACATCTTGTGGATAGCATTGACTTTAATGCTGTACAGCAAACTCAGTTTTCAAAGCATGCAAGCTGCGATGTATTTTACTGCAATGACTGAAAAGAAACACAGAGATAAAAAAAAATTAATTCCCTTACCTGGAGGATGAAACTGTTTTCTTTTCAGTGTTGAAATGAAGAGGAGCAGGTATAAGGCTTGATTTTGTTTTCTATTCAAAACCAGCTTTAATGATGCAGGAGAGTGATGAGCTATTCCAAGGTGAAGTCTGTGATTTCTTGCTGGATCTCAGAGCTAACATCCTTTTGTAAAAGAAAAGGCAGCTCAGTAAGTTGTTGACTGAGAGAGCTGAGAGCAAGATGATCTGGCAACAGCAGCCACAGAGATGCTGTGGAATGTGCAGTGCCTCCCTCCACACCTTCTCTTTCTCTCTCTCTCTCTCTCTCTCTCTCTCTCTCTCTCTCTCTCTCTCTCTCTCTCCTGATGCTCACTCAGCTCTGAGTCTTAGCTCCTGCTGTTGCTGTATAATCAATCTAGACTGTCTGAAGCTAATAGTCCTCTATTTAACCAGCCAATCAATAGAAAGGATTCCACTGCTAGTCCCAAGAGTCCTTTCCAAGAGTGGTACAAACAATAAGAGTTTTATCAGCAGTTTAGCCAAGTATTTTTCATTATATTATCTCCCTTAGCGATAGGATTTGAGAAAGCAGAGGCTCAGGGCAAGCTTAGTGCTCCTGCAAATTCTTGCATTAAAAAAAAATTAACCCCTTCTTTCCAACTGGTAGTAATTTGATTCTACATATTCACCTTTTATGTCATTTTAAAGGAAATCTTGCAGAATAGCAATGTGAACTAAAATCTTTTGCACTGCAGTATATACAAAAAACCAGTAACATAACTTCATACACTAGGAAATGTGTTTTTCTGGAAACAGCAACCCAGTATGCTGAAAGATGTTCAGTTATTCATTTTCTTCTAAAAAATAGTGATCAATATTTTTGTTTCTCATAAAGAATGACAGATGGTGTTTGTAGATATTTTGAAACAGGATCTGAGTCAGATGTCAGTGAATAAAACATTTTTCAGTTTTAAAGCATAAATCTACAAACAGATCACTGAGGTATCAACTAGAACATGTCACACCTTCTTCAACCCTTCAAGGTTAAAAAGATTTTCTTCTTCAAATGACACTTTTATTGCTCAACTACTGTGACCGCCCATAATAAAGAAACACAAAGCAAACCTTTGAAGGCTAGGCTGGTTTTCATTTCCCACATGCTTCCAGGCAGATAAGGGGAGACACAAAGAAAAGAGAAGAGAATCTGGGATCTGCTTACTTCAGCCCTAGGCATAGTGTTCCTGCTTCTAACTAGGAGCATTCTTCTTATTCTCACCTCCACACTTCTTAATCAACCAGCCTTTTAGTGACATTATTCTTTCTACTAATATATCACTGCTGCCATTAAAGGTTGCTAAAGTATAACTCAGGTTCCATTAGATACCCAGGTTCAAACACTACAACTTAGTGTCATATGATACAAATAAAATAGGAAATATGTACTCACAAAACCTGTAAATATAAACTTAAGGGGTCATAATTGGAACTTCTATTTGAAGACAACTTTCTAGAGTTAACTGATTGAATTCATCAAATATTTATTTATTAGGCAATTCCTCACTTCAGAACTTCTACTCTCAATAATAATAAACAATGAATTGGTTCAGAAACAGGCTATTTTGCGATCTCTGTCATTTCAGTGCATTGCCCTCTGTTTAGTCAGTCAGCCAGGAGCTCTGGGCTCTCAAGTAAGCAAATGTAAAGGAGAACAATCTTTTGTCATGTCTACAGTAGTTCAAAGCCAACAAGTACTCAAGAAAAGCAGTCATTGCTCCTCTAGAATAGCAGAAAGATCCTGCAATGCACATCAACAGCAACAAAAATGATAATCAAACAAGATTCAACAAAAGCAAAACTCCATGGTCAAAAGAGGCAGTGTTGTTTGTTAATGACAGAACAAGGGAGAAAAGGTGGCTGTAAACTCAAGACAAAGGAAGGCAAATGGACAGAAGAAATAGAGCTAAAACATATGGACTGACTTGAATACTCACAGGAACCATTTGAACAATTGAATTTTCAAAATATTTTAGCAGAAAATTCATATAATGTTAAGTAAAAAATAGGAATTTCAGTTAACCAAAAGCTGTAGCTAGTATTAAACTGAGACCCAGTGGAGTTGCCAAGAAGCCACTGTGAACCCATAAGAGTTCTAGAGAGCACAACCTAGGTTCTGAGGGTAGGAATGAGTAGGATTAAAGGGTCCAAGATCAGGCTAGACTCTTCTCTGGGTTATTCAGCATATTGTAAAAGAGTGGCTTTCTACTGTATCTTATCTCAGATGATTCCATTCTATGAAGAAGAATTTGCATTTTAAGAGCAAATGCAGTCAGGATGACTCAGCATTCACCATGCCAGACATGAGGCACAGACTAATAACTTTTTCCTAAAAGTAAAATGGTAGGAACCACTGCATTTATCAAAGTATATTTTTGACCATATGAGCACATGGACATATCACAACCACATCAGAGAGGCTGGAGAGATTGTTCAGTGGTTCAGGTCATGTAGAGCTGTGAGGACTATTAGAGTTTAGTTCCCAGCACCCATGCTGGGAGCTCACATCTGACTTTAGCTCTAAGGACTCAGTTCAGTTATCTGACTTCGATAGGCACTGGCATTCATGTGCTCATACCTGCCCCACAACACAGAGACACACAGAGTTAAATAAATTAAACCTTTAAATAAATAAAGCTTCATAAACTGAAATAAAACAAATCCACATCAGAAAACTAGTTGAGAGAACGTATAAAATACAATGGTATGACAAAGATTTCAACATTCTCATGTGGACCCACCAAACAAAAAGACATGTGACATTGTACCTTACCACAGCTGTACTTCCTCACAACCCAATGCAAATGTCAGGAGGCCAGAGGATAAAGAACTCCAGTCTTTCCCAGGAATCCAGCTCAGCTTTGCCTACCCTGACTAATGGAGCCACTGTAATTTTCATCTGTTGGACACGGTCCTGTACCTCGCTTCTACCATCCTGGTGTCCCCTCAGACCATGCTCAACCGCTCAGCTTTAAACTAAGCTTAGCGCTGGGATCCTCCAGGGTCTCCTGCCAGGGTGTTGCTATTGCAACAAAAGACCATCAGTAACTGCCATTTCTCAGCTCTCTGCCTCTGCCACCTAAAGGCCTCCTTGAACTCTGCAGCCTCTTTTAACTCTTATAGCCATTCCCTATTTAATCCTAGATTGAAAGAACCTCATGTTTTAAGTACTAAAGATGCTTTTCTGGTTCCACAGAGAGATTTGCTTAAAAAGATTCAGGTGACATGTCCTTTGTGAATGCCAGCCATTGTAAATGGGAAGCAGCAGCAGGAGATTAAACAAAACCCACAGGTGAAAAGAAATTCCTGGCTTATAAAGACTTTCAAGGGGGAGGCTAGGAGTTTACCAGCTTCCTGAAGTATAAATGGTTAATTACGTTGCATGTTAGCACATGCCTATCATAGACAGATCAAAAGTGCTTTTTTCCAGATTTTTGAACTCCTAGATAAAAAAAAAATGAAATATATATATAGGGAATTCTCAGACAAACTACTGTCATCAAGGAGCCAAACTTGCACTCTTGTAGAGGTAGGAGGAGAGAAAGGAGTTATAGGGAAATGAGAGAGAAGAGGAAAGTGATACTTTTGGAACTGGAAACAGAAAGCAGGCAGGCTCATCAGTAAGGATGGAACCGAGCCTGGACTGCAGAGGTTTCCAGCTACTTCTTAAGTGAAACCATTCCTCCCATCTGTTCATCTTGTCTCCAAGGGAGGACTGCTTCATTTCAACTGTTGCTTCACCTGGGCATCCTTACTTTGGAAAACAGGATTTATTTTTGAAAGATTGATCTTTCTTAGAGATGGCCTCCTCAGTTTGATAGATCATGGAAAGTGCTGCATGACTGTCTACATCAACATGTCAAATTAGGACTCTTGACCAGCCAAAGGACAGTTCCAAGAGGGAGCTCTGGAGTTGATGGCTCCAGAGCCATCTTCTTCTTCTCCTTATTCCTATGTAAGGACACCTCAAAAAACTGGTGAAAGATCTTTTTCTATATTAGTATTATTATTAAATATTTTATGTGTATGAGGGTATTCTCTGCATGTATGTAAGTATACCTGAGTGGGGCATTGCCTGAGGAGGTCTGAAGAGGGCATTGGATTCCCTGGAAATAGAGTTACAGATAGCTTTCAATCACTATGTAAATCATGGGAACAGAACCCTGTCTTTTGCTGAGCCAAATTTGCAGACCCAGTTTTTATATTTATGAATAGTTTTTAATATCTATTAGCAGTATGCTCTTGATAAAGGTTTGAATCAGTTTTTAATACAACAAAACATAAAATGGATATTGATTTGTGGTCTATTTAAATGAGCGGTAGGGAGAGTTAACTTAAATGGAAGCTGGGAAGTAGTAGCTCAACAGTTAGAAACACTGGCTGTTCTTGCCTAGGGCATGCACTTTGTTCCCAACAAGAACACATGACTCACATGTTCATGGTGACTCACAACCGTCTGCATATCCAGTTGTAAGGAATCTGACCCCTTGTCCATCCTCTTCAGGTACCTGGCCTAAACACTGCCTAAAACACTCAGACCCGTAAACTAAAATGAATATTTTTTTATAAAAAAGAAAATTAAATAAGTGGTTATAATTCATGGAAGAAGGAAGAGCAGGAAACACTAGATATCTGTGCTGCCAACCCTCTCTGTCCCCATGGACAATTGTAGTTGAAGACATTGATCATATAGCTATTTAAGAAATTTCAAGCCTATTGATATCCTACAAGTTACAGTGAAATCTATGTTTGTAAATTTCCATTTCTTTTGACCTATTTAAGATCCTAGCTCTCAGAAGCTACGGTACACCACTCATCTCCATGGCATGCAACCATTTACATGTTCATGGAACAGCTAGTATTCAGTTTATGAGGCCACAGCTGGAAAAACAAACCCTGTCATCAGTGTATTAAGTACATGTTCCCTGAGCGCTGATCTACCTTGCTTCCTAAAAGATGAATAAACAGAAGACTGCTGCTCGTAATTCTGCAGCTTCCTTCAACATGACAGAGTACACCTTTTTGAATAAAGTGAGTAGCAATTTTTGGTGGACAAAATGAACACAATGATCTGTGAGGAAATGTAAATATCAGTAAAGATATATTAGAAAACCCAAACAGAATTGAAAATAATCTTAGAGCAAAAGAAAGAAAGAAAAAAAGAAAGAAAGAAAGAACCCAAAATACAAAAGCCAAAATTTTAAAAGATTCAAGACAGTGAGCAAATAGACAAAAGAAAGAACTGCTGAATTGGAGGATAGGAGAATAGAAACCACCGGGCTTGAAGAAAGACAGGATTTGCAGAAAAGTGAACAGAATACAGGAACCTGGGTGCAAATCAAGAGGTACAGTATATAAACAGTTGGCCTCAAAGTAAGTTCAGGGACAGTAGTAAACAACAGCTGTAAAGAAGGTCAAATACATGGATATAAAATATCATGAGTGATTTCAACTTCTCTAACAAAATGACAGACTGGAGAGGCTGAAATGACAAAAACAGACACAAGGAAAGCAGAATGAAGACAAAAATGAAGAATCATGGAGAATTTGTAAGGAAAACAATTGAAAAAATAAGAAAAATAAGAAAATCAATGTTCATTCTTTAATAAAATCAACAAAAGCGGCAAGCACCAAATAGAGTAAGAACAATATGAGGCTTTGACACTGATTTAAAAGAGAAATGTTCATAATAGAAAATCATGAGAATGCGATAAATAAAGAGAGGAATGAGTGTTTGACTAGAACTGCAACTCTTGTAGTGATTGAACCTCAAAAGGAAAATGGTCCCCAAGTCAAATCTTTGGATTTGATGGCTTCATTGGTGGGTTTCCATAACCTTTCAGGAATGTATGCAATCTTTACAAATTAAAATCCAGCCTCCCCTCAAACCATCATCACCACCATGACAACAAAGGGAAATAACTCTTAATTCATTCTATGAAACAGAGAATATGCTTAGACCAAAGACGAAATGTTGCGACTACACGGAAGAAAATCAGAAGGTGTCTATGTCATATAGGTTTTTGTGCAAAATTTAAATATAAAATATAAAACCTGAACAAGGAGAATGTAGTACTGCATATCAGAGTAACTGAAAAAGAAAACATGGCCATGAAAAAAATCAGAACTCTGTTATCATAAAAGAATGCTAACAGCAAACCAAGAATAGAAGGACTCGTTCATAACAGTAAAATACGTAAAAATGCTGACAGTGAGCATAATGATGAAAGGCTCACAGCTTCCTTTAAGAAAAGAAGTAATGACTGTGTCTTCTACTCTTTTAACTTAAACACTCAACTCATTAATGTTTAGTCAAAGTTTAATTTCACCAATAACTGAATTGTGGAACACGCAGTATTTCAGTAGGACAATCATATTTTTACAAAGAATTATTAGAAAACTAAAGGGCAAACTCAATACCAAAGTCATTGTAATGATTTTAATTAAACTTTTATCAACCTCCATTGATGTATCCAACATAGCACTGGAAGTCTTGGCCAAGCAAAGTAAGCACCCAAAAGAAATAAAGACTTCCTAACTAAGAATAATGGAAATACAATAAAACATAATCACATTGCATGAATTTGCATATTATTCAACAAAAATATATTAGATTTCATAATAAAAGTAATTGCTCATTTCAATTTATTATTATCATTATCATGATTATTAGATTGTGATGTGTATGAAAAAGTATGTGTGTTTGCACACACAGCATACCAGGATAGATCGAAGCATGACATTTTGAGGTTGCTTCCTTCAACCATGGGCTTTGGTAAAGATCAAATGGAAGTTCTAGGGCTTAAATGGAAAGCTGTGAGTGCTTTTACCAAATGTACTGGATATCTTTGCTGTCAAATTGACACACCTGGGTTGAGGAGCCTCAATTAGGGAATTGCCTTCATTGGACTGGCCCATGGCCACTTCTATGAGGCATTTTCTTGATTGTTGAGGGATGTGGGAGGGCCCAGCCCACTGCGGGTGGGCCACCCTTTGACAGTGGTTCTGTGTTTTATAATAAAACAGACTGAGCATGGGCCAGGATTAAAATCAGTAAGCAGCATTCCTCATGGCTCCTGCCTCCAGGTTCCTGCCCTGAGTTCCTACCTTGGGCTTCCTCAGTGATGCACTGTGACCCAGGAAATAAAAGAATTCTGTCTTACCCAATGGGAGTAAACTCAGGGACCCACACTCCAAATTCCTAATCTCCATGATTTAGCTGTTTGTGACCTTTTGTGTTACTGGCCTTTTGTTGTATATGGGAGCTTCATTAATGAGAGTTGGCAGATTCATTCGTATCTTCTTTGTCCCTTGTTCTACTTGCATGATCCCTGGTGTAGAGGCTACATTGTAAATGTGTGCCTTAAACACGGACAATTCTTACACAATGTCTGTGTGTAACTACCTGTAGTACTTTGTATTAGTCTCTGTATGGTGCAATAAAAGCTTCTTTGATGATATTTTGGAAGTTTTTAAAAAGGAGATGATTCAAAACCATATGGAAAAGTTACATATACAATATCTCTTCAGGAATCCCTGAACATAGCTGAAGATTATATAACAAGAAACAACACTAGACAAGAGATACCTCCCTTTCAGTTGTTGACCAGGGTAGTATAAGAGGCTTCCAAAGTTACACAGGTTATTGCCACAGCCCTTGATTGCCTCCCAGAACTTGAAGACAAGACCCTATTGCTAAAGACAGAACATATTTTAGACACAGGACTTGGAGCAATGGAGCTGGAACTAATCTGGAAACCACCTCCCTGAAGGTTAACTCTCATAGTTTGGGGAACACTATGCAAGTTGCTAAGAGAGAACATCCCAGTTGTAAGGGGCCTAATAACCACAAGGATGACTTCACAGCAAAATATATTAGGTACACTTTTAAGTTGGTGGCAATCAATGCCTACCTAATTGTATTTAAAGCTAACCCAATGGGAGTAAACTCAGGTATAGTACTGTAAACATAGCCAAATACACAAGATTGGAGAGATCATAGATCTTAGAGAAAAACACAAGGGTGTCACATACCTAGATATCTGTAATTTCTTACTATGTGCTAAGTATGGATCCTTATATTTATAAACAGGTATGCCAGACACTGCACATCAAAGAAGGCTCTTTTGCATCAGCTCAGAGTTCTACAACTGGTCACACACAGAGATTAAGTCTTTGGGAAATGCCTAAGGCTAAGTGACACATCTACAGTGGAACATCTACACCAAGGGCTTACAGAACATAGTAGAGGAAGGGGTAGAAAGGATACCGTTGCATTGTTCAACTCTCATCAACAAAGGTCCCTCATGGAAAAGAGGGGCTTGAACACACAGAGCCACAGATGGCCAAAGCATAGAAAATAAGAGTTTGCAGAGTGTGAGTCCTCAGACAGGACTCCCATATTAAACTTCATCAACCCACTGCTCAGGGATCATTGCAGAAGAGGGGTTGAAAAGACTGTAAGAGTCACAGGGGAAGGTGCATAAACACATGAAGACAGAGACTTACAAGGTTCTGGGACCTTGCTCATATGAACATAAAGTAATGTTGACGGAATGTATGGCATAATGCAATGTGGGATAAGATCTGTGGAAACACAAACATGCAAAACCCCAAATAGAACCAGGGAATTGGGAAGCAGGCCCCAGTTTTAGCTGAAGAACTATTGGGCAGCTGGTTACCACAGGGAGAGGGAATGCTGATGTTCTTCAAGGGACTGACTCTAGAAGGTTGGCTAGACCCCAATGGATAAACGTGTGCTGAGGGATATGAACTTGACTTAATAGGCCTTAAAATAAAGGACAAAAATGCATAAAATCCCATAGGTGATCCACTGTAAGAGGGTGCTGGTGGGGCAGAGGGTATAAATATGAGAAAGAGGTGATCCACTATAAGAGGGTGCTGGTGGGGCAGAGGGTATAAATATGAGAAAGATGTTGTGTATGAAACACAGAGAGATTCAATAAAATAAAGCATGCAGGAAAGAAAAAAAAAGGAGACACATGGAATCATAGCAAATAAGCATTTATAAGCAAAAGAATGATAAAAGGAATCTGCTTCTTAAAAAATAAATAAAAGGGGGATGAAAGAATATAAAATAAAATTAGGTGCTGAAGAAACGTCCTTACCAAGAGCTCAATTCCTAGAGCTTACTTTGGGTAGTTCATAACTGGCTGTTAATCCATCTCCATGGTATACAATGCCTTCTTCTGACCTTTGTGAACAGCTGCACTTGTATGTACAAACCCATAATTTAAAGATATATATATATATATATATATATATATATATATATATATATATATAATAAAGAATAAAAATGAGGAGCCAGGTGAAGTGTCCCCATACCTTTAATCCCAGCACTTGAGACGTTGAAGTATGTGTATGTGAATCTCCCTGAGTTCAGGGTTAGAATGGTCTACATGTTTCAGGCCAGTCAGGGCTATCTATCCTATGATACTCTCTCAAAACAAATAAGTTAACTGTTCCCTGATAGTAAAATGATTAGGATTCAGTGTTCTCTGTAACTAACTGAATCAAAAATATGTATAATATGATATAAGTTAAGTTAAAATGGAAAAATATATTTGGGCCCAGTTATGGCTCTTAAGGTAAACAATAAAACACGGAATTAAACAGCAAACTTACCTGAAAATGTCATATGAAATCAACCAGAAAGAGGAGCTCAGTCTAAAGCTTGAGCTGGCAAAATGAGCAAGGTAAATTAAAATCATTTCCTTAACCCTTATCTAAGATTTCAAAATACCATGCAAAAAACTAAATAAAAATTGCCTGTTTTACATAGTAATTGACATCTGGACCTAACTCTCAGTCATTTCAGTGAAGTTAAACTCTAATAATACAGGGTAAACTGTGACTTAATTCTCAGTAAATATTGGCTATTTAATGAAAACAAAGTATCAACTACAGGGTGTCTAAGAAAATTAGAAGCTCTAGAAATTCACAAGGTACTAGAATGCTGATAGATTTCCATAATCATGAGTATGACTCAGGTAATATGTTTTTCCAGGAATAACCCCTATGCAAGTTCATAGTATCTTCCTATGAGTTCTGCAGGGAGACCATGATGGATCCCCAAAATAACAGAGGCTACTGCATTAAGTCTTGGTTGCTGACCAGAACTATATGGCAAAACTCTATTGTTGAAAAACCACACATTTTTGGCATGGACACAGCAAAATCATGTTATAAATATACTGAGCACTTTCTAAGCTCGAAGCTGGTTTAAGTTAACCATGACAAAATCTGTTATGCAGACTGAGGGGGTATAATTCATCAAAAACTCTCCCCAGCTCTAGTCCTTGTGTGCTACAACACCAGTCTTCAGGCGAGATGTGCACAACGGTGCACTACTGACATGGCTGTTTGGGGAATAACCAATCCATTTCTGATCATCCCTGAGGCCCATTTCACAGGAAGGAATGCACAACTGTCATTACAGTCCTTGTCAAAGCTTATGGATTGGCATTCACGGGCACAGGGGTGGGATTTACTACTACTGTTTCCCTGGTAGACATGCCTTTTAAATGTTCATGTATATATCCGCAGAGAAATGCAGCTCTCAGCCTCGATTAGAGTACTTTCTTTGTGCATTGGTGATTGTTAATGCAGAGACTCATATCTGGTCAAAACTATGACAATAACTTATCGCTGAGTCCTCAGTCCTAAACAGGCCATATATACCACCCTTTCCAAGTCTAGGGAACATTGTTGAAAATGAAATGAAAAGATTGCCAAACCAGCAGATGAGAAGAATGCTGTGAAACACTGTCTTTTGTATATGCCATAACCATTGAAATCATTGACACACGTGTGTATGCACAGACATACACACACACACACATGCATGCACGCACACACACATAGAGAGAGTTGGAAGGACTGATAAGGACGAAGAAAGGAGTTAGGATTTTTGAAAGGAGAATGACCGAGGATTTGGGGGTGAAAATGATCATAATACATTTTATACATATGTTAGGCTGGCAATAATTAAAAGAAAATTTATGGAAAAATGTTTAAAGACAAAATTATTTAAAATTAATATCATAGATATAACAGAATGTTTATAAAATCATAATAAAGTTTGTCAAGGATTAGTGAACAGTTTATCCACATCACATCATTTGAGCCTTAGTTACAGAAAACTTTGGTTATATACTCCTTTTCACAAGGACTCTGAAGAGTATGGATTAGTGTTAACTAGGGGTCAAAAGTAAAATAAGGAATGTGATACTGAAACTTCCGACTTACAGAGCAACATGAGTCATGCTACTTCACTGTAACAGCCTGGTCTGTTTATATCCTTCTGCACATAGCTACGGACCAGTTTTCTGACAGACTTGAAGACACAGTAGGAGAAAAGCTCTTTTCAACTGTGAGTGTTTTATGTGCTAAGAAGCACAGTGAAGTCAGACCAGATTATACCAGAGAGAAAAATTAGATGAGTTGTAGCTAGCTTTCAATGCAGTAGATTCTGGTTATTGATCTGCAAGTTTTGCAGTAAATTCTGTCCATTTCTCAGCTTCAAATAAATCCTTTTTTTTTTGCCTGTGATCTATGTTTTTATCAAATTATTTCAATGCACACTTCCTGCTCTGGCCTTTCACTCTTTTGAAAGAAAGAAACAACTTGATGTTGAAAGGAATCAATTGATAGTATTTTATACAAGTATTAAAAATATCTCAGAATTCTACAAGACTTAAACATCTATGGGAATGATGTTTATTGACTAGTACCATTTTATTAGAAAGAATATCATGTTATCTTACAGAAAAGTAGATAATCTTTCCCCTAAAGACATACTTACTCAGATATTTCACTGTAGCTTGATTTCTGGAACAGATTACAGTAATTCTGAAATCATCCGTTATGAAGCTTTATAGAACTTAGAAATGATGGAGGGTTTCTTCTCATGTTCATTTTATGAAGAATTCTTTAGATATATTTTTGTTTGCTACTGCCATTTACTTTTGAGTTAGACATGAAGGGGAAGATATCACAGCTTTCAAGAAATAAAAAGGAAAAAGTGAGATTAGAGACTTGGAGCGGTAGTTCAGAGATGTGAGAGAAAAGAGGGTATGATGAAAATAATCAATACTATCACAGATACGAGGACGCCTCAGTGAAATGAGCAACACAGTCTATCAAACTAGAAGAGAAAATAATGTGGGTTTCACAAAGAATTATTTTAAGATTTCTAAGGAAAAGACTGAGGAGAAAAGCATACTTAGACAATACCAGGGCAAGATTGTTGTAACTTTATACCTTGAAAATGATCCATGGACCTTCCAGAAGAGGTAAGCTCTTATGGTGAACATATGTGAACATAAACACATATAAAGTCTTGTCTTTCTCATGAGCTGCTCATCCATTCTAAGGTATTTACAACTAGGGAATAAAAAGGAACAAAACTGAGTTGCTTAAGGATTAAAATAAGGCTACTAGCAACAATATAAATGGAAGCAATTGATTCATATGGAGCTATTAAAATGTTTATGGAACACACAATTCTTTGTTCGATACCCAATGAAATACTGGGTAGGTTTGATGGCCACGTGTTTTTACTTTAAAAGAAATATGTAAGTTGAAAGCTATTTAAAACTAGCCACAACAAATTTGATTCACAACTGCCAAAATATTTTCCTTGTGTTGGTCTTTGGAAAAAAAAAAGGTGAAAGTTATATCTGTAAGAAAAATAGTATTGGGGTCAGAAAGTTGGCTCAGTGAGTTATGAGCATGACTGTTCCTGCAGAGGACCCAGGTTCAATTCTCAGCACTGATAAGGCAGCTAACAAGGATCTGTAACTCCAGTTCCAGGGGATCTGACACCCTCTTCTGACCTTCATGCGCATTTCATGTCATGGGTACACTTACATACATTCAGGCAGTACAGCAATACACATAAAATAAAAATAATACAATATTTTTTAAAAAGTAAAACATTAAGTGTATTTCCACAGCTGTTGCTACACCTCAATTATTTTCTCTCAGAGGAGCAGAAATAATTCAAAACAAAGATACATTGAAAATATAGACTGAAATATGTCTTAGAGTAAGATTTAGCACTTAGTTAACATGTTAAGAAATAAAATATTGGGAACTGGAAAGTTGGCTCAGCACAGTGGCTGCTCTTGAAGAAGACATGGGTTGGGTTCCCAGTTCAAAAATGGTGGTTAGCAACCATCCTAACTCATGTTTCAGAGAATCCATCATGCTATCTGGCCTCTGTGGGTATTTCATGCATGAGTTCACTTATATTAGGCAAAACACTCATAAATGTAAAATAAAATTAAACAAATGTAAAAAATGTTAAAAGATAAAGCATTACAATTTATCATTAAAATATTTATTCCTAAGAAGCATTAGATGATATTTAAAACAATCAAGAATTGTGTCAAGTACAAATACTTATCACAGATATCATTATATTTACTGTTTACTGCTAGAAATCTAGAATTTCCATAATGAAGACTATAGTATATATGAGTATATATATATGTGGTTTACAGTATATGTATGTTGCATAAATGTATGTATTATATAATATATTTATACACAGAGAGAGAGAGAAAGCAATTTCCAGTGTTAGATTTGACAAAAAATTAATCAATTTTATATGTATCAAATCATTTTTTTAATGATCATCTTACTTTAGCTAAAATGCCATCAGTCCAAAGACATTTACTGTTACTACCTGCCCACTCCATTTCTGATTCCACTATTAAGTGTCCCACATTGTAAGGATAGTCTTGAGTTTTGTATAAAATTAATAATTGCAAGTTATATATAAAACTGCTTCTGGGAGAATCTGAGGAAACTACTCTGACCCAATTTTATGCTTTTCCTAAAAATTAAAAATTTTGGTTTTTTGTAATTCATAAGTCCTTGCCCTATCTTTTCTTGGTAGAAAGTGTTACAGAGGACAGTGGGAGCTATTTAGTTCCCCTTTAAACAAGCTCACTCTTAAGAGCTGTCCTTTACTCTAAGATCTCAGGGGAATAAAGGATAAAGGAGAGCATTATGAATTCCTCTAGTGAGGAATCTGAGGGGAGAGAGAGAGAGATGAGAGACAGAGAGAGAGAGAGAGAGAAAGACAGAGACAGAGACAGAGAGAGACAGAGAGACAGAGAGAGATACATACCTATATGGGAAAATATTCTAAGGGTTATTGAGTCAAACGTGTCGGCAGTGTCCTTCATGTATGTTCATACACTACAGCCTGGTTTACATACCCATGGTCACATCCTTAAAGAAGACTGACCCTCCCACTCCCAGGTGATATCACTTTAACTGGTGTGGGGTTCTTATCCACATCCCCATCTATGCTGAGATTCAGTCCTTCTTGAACTTACATGGGACTTGTGCATGTTGTTACTGTTAATATGACTTCATAAGCCTTACTTCCCACCTGTTTGGGAAACTCTCCTTGTGGACATCTACCACTCACTTATGGCCCTTAGTCTTTCTTTCCAAATGTCTACAATGATCACTGAGGAGGGAGAAGTTTGATATAGGTTCCTAATCAGGGAAAAGCACTCTGCTGTCCCTTATTCACTACACATTGACTAATTCTCTGAGTCTCTGTGTTAATAATCATCTGCTGCATTATGAAGCTTCTCTGGTAAGAGTTGAGGGATACATCAATCTGTGAGTATAAGAATAAGTCACTAGTAGTTGCTTTAATGTTATGTCTCTTTAGCAGAGTAATATTAGCATGCTACCTGATATAGATGTCTCTTCATAGATGACTGAATTTGATATCAGTGTCAACTATGGATTCAATCTTGTGAAAAGAACCTAAAATCCAGTCATAAATCCATTGGCCACACACATTAAATTCATGCTACTATTGCACTAGTGGGCATAGCTTGTAAGATCAGTTGGTGGAACTCTCAGGATTCATAGCTGTGGAAGGTTTGATGATCACCTCTCTCTTCTGGTATCACGAATAGCACTTTTCAGCCTTGTGAAAGCTAGTCAACAGAGAAGAACCTTTGAAATCAGCACCAGTTGATTGCTCTACAACTAATATATGTACTGTATTCAAAAATAGCGTACTGCCATCAAGTTCTAGTAGGTAACCAAGAGCAGAGGCAATGGACAGTGTTGTCTGAGGGTCCATAGTTGTCAATATGATTGAAGAGAAGTTATTCATCTCACATATTTTCTTCCTCTTCACTATCTGTAACTTAGTCTCTTTTCATCTTGTCTCATATTATTTTGCTTATCTGCATGCTGCTTTTATTTATCTTTTTCTACATTATTAGTTTATTAATTATGGATTTTCTTCTCTATTCTTTAAAGGTATAGAATTTTAGAGAAATCTATTGGTTCAATGTGCTTCTAAATTCTAATAAAGGGACAATATTGTAAGGAAAGAATACTGTGTGCCATCACTTTTAGTAAAGCAACACTATAATGCATACATTAAAGCTCTGAACTCTAATAATTTATTAAAATAAACATAAAGCTGTGTGAGAGACTGTATGAGAATATCACCATGACTGTGGAGGAGAAATTCTAGAATTATACAATAAAAGGGCTAAACATTGAATATTTTAATGAAAAATAGATAGAATTTATATTAGAATCATACACTTTTTCAGTCAGGTGTCCTCTGGTCGTTTACATGCTTCAGTGGCATGTGAAACCACAATTGTGACTCAATGGGTTTAACAAATAGAAGAATATAGTAGCTGAGGGAGGAACTGAAGCATGGGGATGAGGGGTTGGTAGATCCAAATATATGTATGCATGTATTCTCGGAGCGTAATGAAAATACACTGAAGAAATGGAGAGAAAGATCTTTCTTACAATTAAACGCACATTGAATAAGGGGAATAGGAAGTCAAAATAAATAAGATAAAGCTCTCCATTCTGATTGTAATACTGCAAAATTGAAAATGGAAGCTACAAGCATATAAACCATCCAGGAAACACAGTAAAACTCCTGTTCTGGTACAATGGACTATCCCAAAATGATACACTTGATATCCGTGACAAGATCATATAATCCATAATATTAGCAAAGAGAATTTTGTGCATTAAAGCAAAATTAAACACAGGCATTTTGGAAAACAGCTTGACCTATCTTCTAATGTTAATTATACATTTATGCTAAGAATCAGAAGCTGCTTTTCATGCAAGACATATGGATGTTTATGTCTACCAACAGAGTAGCATAAAATTTTTATAACTGCATTATGTATAAGAACACAAGCTGCAAACCTATCAAAACATCCACCAACCAATCAAAAAGCAGTGATAAATTCATACACTGGAATGTGACATAACATAACTACTGGTAATGACACAAATCTATGAAGTATAATTATGAAAAAATGTTCCTTGCCTAACACACATAAGTATGGTCATAGGAATTAGAATATTGTGCAGAGTCACATGAAATACAGGGGGTCATGAGGAACTCGGAGTAACTGAAGAGAGGTATCTTTTCACCAGAGAATCATTAACTGTAGTTAAAATTCATACCCTTTATTCTTTGATACTTAGAACGCAATTTAAAATTTAAAAAGAAAAAGGAAGTAAAACAAATTATGTTTTAAAATTATTTTGTTCATTCTTTGAGAACATCATAAAATGTATTTTGACGAGATCCACCCCATCCCCAAAGTCTTCCATATTCACCTCCAGTCCCTACCCAACCATCTAGCTTTATGTTCTTATTTATTGATTTTGCCCCTTAAGTCCATTGTTTAGTCTCCAAATACTCCTGGTGTGAGGTTACATTACTGGGCTCACACCCTGAAAAACCTGCTTCTCCTTTCCCAGCAGGTGTCAAATACCTGGCTTTCTGTCTCCCTCTCTTCTCCATTATGGAATTTTGCCTGGCTTGAGTTATGCTTTAAGAAATGTTTTCTTGAATAAGTATTTGTAATACTTGATTTGTTTTGTTAGTTGTGAATTATTATATCATATTAGTCCAAAATTATTTCCTGTAAAATGTAGCATGATTGGCATTTGAACAGTGCAATTATTGTGTTTTGGGGGGATTATTTAAATTTTTGGTCTTTTTGAGAGAGGGTATCCATGTAGCACTAGGTGGCCTGGAACTTGCTATGTACACGAGGCTGGCCTGTTATCTCACAGAGTCTGTCAGTTTCTGCCTCCCGAATGATGGAATTGGAAGCATGTGTCACCATGCCTGGATTTACTGTGATTATTTTTAATTCATAAATATCATTACATATATATCTGCATCCACTGAGCAAAATGAAACATTTTTGCCTTAACTTACCTATTTTGTTATGAAATTATCTCATTTGATTTCTATTTTGTGTCATATTTTGTATCATGCTCAGTTCTCTGATTTGTTGGTTCGTGTGTGTATGTGTGTGTGTGTGTGTGTGTGTGTGTGTGTGTGTGTGTGTGTGTCTGTGATTTTGTTTTGTTTTGTTTATACAGGATCTCCTTAACCCAGCTCTCCTGGAACTCACTATGTAGACCAGGCTGGCCTGGATCTCACAGAGATACACCTGCCTCTGCCTCCAAGTGCTGGGATTAAAGGCATGAGCCTCCACACAAGGTGTATATCCGCTTTTAAACTACATATCTTTCCTTGTTTGTTATATATGCATATAAAAAAGGCAATTGGATTCATCTATGGGTAGTAATTTTACAAAAAATATGTGATATAAGGTAAAATGTTGCTGAGAACCCATGAGAAATTAATTCCTTGGTACAGGAGGAATTAGAAAATCAAAGTGATCATGAAATGATGACACTGTGGGAACCTAAATTAATAATTAATCTGCCACAGATATTAAAAATGATCACAGATTCTGGGAAATTCTTTGGAATAATTTACACTACTTAATAACCAAGAGAAACACCCTTAGATGAGATAGATTCTCATCAAAGGCCTAAATATGTGAAACTTCAGACAAGATATAAAATGTGAAAAGTATGTTGTACAAAAGGCTGAGAGAACATCAATTTCAATTGTCAGTGAGAAGGAAAGAACTAAGTATCATCCAGCAAAGACAGAAAGGGAATGGGAGCTTATTTTAATTCCCAACAAATATGTTTCTTTTCTTGGTTTGACGTATATGAATAGAATGTACTAGAAATTGTCTTCTCCAATTTGGTTCTGAGCAATCCTGATAGAAAATCACTCAAAAGGGTAATTTATTGAGTAAAAGAAGTAAAAAAAAATAGACAGCATAAATTATATAATACAATTTACTACGGAAATAGTTCTATGTATAAGTTTTTTAAAAAAGGAAAACTACACCCAAAAGGTATTTTCCTGTTTCCTCTAGAGAACCTGCTTCTAGAATGTGACATTTAACTCTTCAGTCAAAAGATGGGGAGCTTGTCAATGAAAGAGAAAATAAATTGCTTTTGGAGAGGATGGTTTAAATTTTACTACATCTCTTTGTATTCTTTGTAAATCCCCTGTGAGAATCACCTACAGCTCAAGGGAATAATGGAAGGGAGGTGTGCGTGGGAAACACTCACTCACCCCTAAGTATCTGACCTCAGCTACAAGCCTCCTATCCTTAGACTCTCATACTTTCACATTCTTTTTAAAATTAATTATTTGAGAATTTCATACACTGTATTTTAATCTTATTAACCCCTCTCTCAACTCTCTCCAGCTCTACTCTCATTTACCTATCTGTTGAGTCCAATGTGTACTACCCATAATCCCTATGGTATGGGCCCATCCACAAGAACCTGGTCAGTCAACAAGTAGTCATAGCCTCACATCTTTATGCTCTTCCTTTTTCATATGGGTCATCTCCTATCAATATGGAAGGGACTGCCTGGGCAACTCTATATAAGAGAGTAAGATCAACAATAGGACCACAGCTGGAGACACTCTGAGGTTGAATCTAGATTTTATTCATATACTTTATAATCTTATGTTAGGTAACTTTTGTCTCCAGACACATACACATCAAATTATACTGTACATGCAATCTGTAAACTCAGAAAAATTTTGCATATGAATTGTATTTTAAAATCTTAAAATTGCTCAAATTATTCTAACTTCATTATAATATTTATCATTGAGGCCAGCACAGAGAAGATAAAACAGTGAATTAGTTCCATCTATGATTCATTGCTAAAAAAAGGAAACACAGTGAGTCAGTAACTTTTTAACATTGGTTTCATTATGATGGTGAGTGTTTGTTGTAGCATTCTAAGAACACTTATTTCAGGATGAAAGCTACATTTCTCTAAAAGAAAATGAAAATGATATAAGTTCAAGATGACCTGAAAGGTATCCAGTATGTCAAATATATTTTAAGCACAAAGTGCCACACTTACTAATGTTCAATGACTTCCTCAGACAAACCATATGGGTCAAAAAATTCTGGGGAACCATGAAAGCCACAGTCCATAAACCATTAACCTTCGGTAAGCATCTATGCAGAAACAAACATCAGGTCTATTTCTGTAACTTTGTAATTCATTTCATGGCATGAAATATTTCTTGATAAACATTAAAAGGAAGACAATTATTTCAAGGCAAAGTTCATAGAAATATAGAGAAGAGGCTGAGTGTGAACTGAACTTCACTAAATATAGACTGCCTTGAGATAACTAAATCTCTGAGCAAGCCATGAACCAAAATAAACCTTTTGCAACTTAAATTGTTGTCAGAGATTTTGAGAAAAAAAGAAAAAAATTAATGAAGATATTGGGTGCAGGGAAGAAGTTTGTGAGAAATTTGGAAAAGTTTCTTGAAGATTTTTAAAGAACTCTTACAATGATATCAGAAGAGTTCAGTGAACCAAAATATAGGATGAAAGAAAGCATGTAGAAATTTTACAACACACAGTGTTCCTGAGGATTTACATGGGTACAAGACTATGAACACAAACAGAATATAATATGACAGTAATTAATACATATAGTTCAAAATGATTTCAAATAACAGTGGTCTCAACTTACCCATCAAAAGACACAGGCTACATGAAAGAATTAAGAAACAAAATCCAGGGATTAAAGACATGGCTAAGTGGCTAATAACATTTGTTATTCGTCCAGAGAACCCAGATTCTATTCCCAGTACCCAGATGATGTCACCCAACAACTGTCATTTACTCCATTTCCAGGGGCTCTAACACCCTCTCTGGCCTCTGTGGGCTTTGCATGCCATGGGAGCCCTTACATACATGCAGGTAAAACACTTGTATACATAAAATAAAAATAAATAAACTATTTTAAATAGAAAGAAATTCCATCTTGTTCTGTACAAGGAAGTCATCTTCTATGTTCAATGACTGGCACCACCTCATAGAAAGAATGGAAAATATATTCCAAGCAAATGGCATGAAGCAAAAAGTAGTAGTTGTCATCTTAATATCAGCCAAAACCGAATACAAGCTAATATTAATCAGAAGAGATAAAAATGCAATAATTATAATCAAAGGAACAACTGAGCAAGAAGACATTATAATCATGAGCATAAATGCACTAAACTAATGTGCACCCAATTTCATAAGATGAGTACTACAGGACTTCAAGATGCAGATTAACATCAACTCAATAATAGTAGAAGACTTCAATACCTCGACTGTCTCCAATAGACAAGTCAATAAACACATAAACATCTGAAACAAATAAAACACTAAATGGACTTAGACAACTGCAGAATATTGCATCCTAGCACTAATGAAAAAATATTCTACTCAGCAGCCCATGAGGTCTCTTTGAAAAAGACTACATACTTGGGCATAAACAAACCTCAACAATTCATAGAATTGAATTTATTTCATGCATTGTATCATTCTAATAGGCAATAAAGCTTAAAATCAACAGCAAAGAGACTCTAGTAACTACGCTGAAGATTAAACAACACATTCAAGAAGAAAAAAACAAGAAAGAAAAATATTGGTAGAACTAAATGAAAATTAAAACAAACACAACAAAACCTATAGGACATATTAAAAGGAGCCCTAAGAGGGAAGTTTATAGCTCTAAGCACCTAATACTAAAAACTCAGAAAGAACACAAATAAAAACCAGAAAACTCAAGAACCTAGCAAATGAAGAACAAACCAAATGCAAACCTATCAGATGAAATGAAATAACAGAAATCAAATCAGAAATCAATTAATTAGAAACAATGAAAACCATACAAATAATCAATATATCCAAGACCTGGTTCATTTGAAAGATAAACAAGACAGACCCTTTGTCCAGCTAACCAAAGGTACAAAAGAACAAATATAAATCAACAAAATCAGAGATGAAAGAAAAGGAAAACATGACTACAGAAACCAAAGAGATACTGGGAATCATTAGGGAATACTTTAAAAACCTTTGGTTTGTTGAATTTGAAAATCTATAAGAAATGAACAAATTTATACAATCATTGGAAAAACCAAAGTCAACCAAAACCAACAACTTACACACACCCATAACAAATAAGGAAAATGAAAAGTAAAACAAATCCTGCAGGTAGAATAAAAGAGAAACAAAAACAATATTAAAAAAAACCTCAGATATATTCAAAGCAGAATTTACCTGACCTTCAAAACACTATAACCAATACTGCTTAAATTATTTGTTCAAAAAGATAAAAACAAAGGAGAACTCCCAAATCCTCTGAATTCAGTGTTACTCTCATGCCAAACCTAGGTAACAATCACAACAAAGTCAACTATAGACCCAAATGAACAGAGGTGAAAAATTCTTAACAAAATACTAGCAAATTCCATACAGACCCAAATGTAAAAGATTATCCACCATGATCAAGTTTTCTTCATTACAGAACTGCAAGGATAATTCTCTCTCTCCCTCTACCTCTCTCTCTTTCTCTCGCTCTCTCTCTCTCTCTCTCTCTCTCTCTCTCTGTATATATATATATATATACATATATATATGATAACAAATGTAATCAATCAATTTAATGATCTTAAAGAAAAAAAAGTTGATCACAAGTTGATTCAGAAGATCCCTTTGACAAAATCTAACACACATTTATGATAAAAGTTCTAGAGTGAATTGTACTGGAGGGGGAACATACTACAACAAACCCACAGTCGACATCATTCTAAATGGAGAAAAACCTGAAGTATTTCCATTAAAATCAGGAACCAGACATGGCTGTCCACTATCCTCACACTTTTTCAATATAGTTATTGGAACTCTCCCTTGCACAATAAGACAACAGAAGGAAATTAGTGGATACTAATTGGAAAGGAAGGGTTCAAATGATCCTTATTTGCAGACCATATGACATTATACATGAGATGACAAAAATTCCACACAAAAAAGCTTCTAAAAATAAGACATTCAGCGAAGGTGGGGGATACAAATCAATTTACGAAAGTCACTGGCCTTTATATGTACCAGTAAGAAGCAGTCCTAAAAGTTCATGGAAACACACCAATTAACAATACTCTCAAAAAATAAAGTATCTAGCAATAAATCTAATCAAAGTCTAAATGAAAGATCTCTACAACTAAAACTTTAAATGCTTAAAGAAAGCAACACAGGAAGACAGAGGTGATGAAAATACAACCTGTGCTCATGGTCTGGTAGAAACAATATTGTGAAAATGACCATCTTACCAAAAGAAATAGATTCAATGAAATCAAATCATAATTCCCCTGATATTCTTCACAAAAGTAAAAAAAAAAAAATCCTAAATTTATGTGGAATTACAGAAGATCCCAGAGAGCCAAAACAATCCTGAACAAAAAGATAAATGCTGGAAGGATTGCCTCACGAGATTTAAAACTATAATACAGAACTATAGTCATAAAATGCACATGGTAAGGACACAGATTGTAGATCAACGAAACAAAACAGAGAACTCAACATGAGTGTACGCTCACAGCTACCTCATATTGAAAATGGTGCCTAGTTTACAGGGCAGTAAATACAGCATCTTCAACAAATGGTGCTGGGGAAACAGTATTTTCAAGTGTAGAAAAATGAAATTAGATTCATATCAATCACCCTGCACACAAGTTAATTCCAAGTGGATCAAAGGCTACAATATGAAACCTAAAACATTGATACTGTTAAGAAAACATATACAGCACACTATTAAGACTTAGGTGCAGGAAAATAAGACTTTGCTTACTCAGGAATTAATGTGAGCAATTTACAAATGTGACTTAATTACACTAAAAAAGTATCATACAGGAAAGGAAATAATGAAATGCATAGCCAAATACCCGTTGATGAAGAGGTCATGGATCCTACGGAAACCCTCTATCTCTTTTATCTTTAGAGAAATAAAATTTCTTACTGCATGCTAAATATGTATCATTAAATTTATAGAGAAGTACTCTATTCACTACTCCTCAAAGAAGCTTCTTTCTGTAACAGATGGAGGCTACTGTAGAGTTCCACAACCGGTAACACAGAGAGAATATAAGTCTGAGAGATGCTCAACCCTAAGTGGCACATCTACAATGGAACCTCTACACGTAAGGCTCATGGAACATAGTGCAAAATGAGAGAGAATACTAATGCATCCCTCAACTCTCACCAGTAAGGTTCCCCATACAACCAGGTTCTATGCACACAGAAGCCCACAATTGGTCAAGGTGTAGAGAATAAAAGACTGAAATGTACATGTCTCTGGATAAACTCTAATATTAAACCCCACCCACCCATAGTTCAGAGGTCATTGTGGAAGACAGGATGAGAAGACTGTAGGTGCCAGGGTTGGTAGATAAACATAAGGAAACATGCCTCTGGGATCTTGCTCATATGAACTTTCAGCAATGCTTACAGTATGTAGAAACCCATCAAGACTCAATCAGTGACATGCATGGAACTCGGGAAACGGGCAGCAGGCCTCAAATTAGCCTAGAAAGTATTGGTAACTATTTACTGCTGTATGGGGAAGAGTTGGTCTTCTTTAAACGACTGAATCTGTATAGGCTGACAATGATCCAGAGGATGAATTTGCACAGAGAGACATCTGGATACAAAGGCTTGACTCAGTAGGCCCTAACATATATGACAGAATACATGAAATCTTGTAGAGAGTGTGTGGGGGTGGTGTAGAAGAGGGATGGGGTCTAAATATGATTAAGATTTATTATATGAAATGGACGAAAATTTAATAAAATTTATATGAAAAAAGAACAAGAAACTTTTCATCATTTTATGGTAAAAAAGATTTCAATTACAAGAACATTTGAAAAACAACACAAAAAGTGACCATATATAAAAGAATAAAGGCTAGATGGATATCCAGGATAATTATATTATATATTGATGCAGAAAACAGTAACATTCAACAACGAATAAAGAGTCATGACTTCAGTTTCATTTCCTAAGCACAAAGTGAATTAAAACTAAGCCCATAGATGTAAGACATCATAACATGTCCCTGAAAAACATACTCAGATACTTTAGGTAGCTGAAGCAACATTTTATTATAATAACTATTGTTTACTATTTAGAAGATGTTATGATTTTTCTCCTTATTATACAAGTATGTTTTATTATGCTAATAGATTCTTAAGACTGAATCACTTTGTTAGTTTTGAAATATGCATATATGATTCCAAGAGTAAGCACTGAAAAATGTTAAATAAGTTTGTATTAAACAGTAGCGTCTAGTGTAAAAGATTGAGAAACCAGTGAAAAATATAGTTAAAGCAGGGTAGGACTGTAGTCAAATGACAAAATACTGGTGAGGTTAGTAAAACAATGAAAGGGAGCTGAATAACAATTAAGGAATGTGTGCTGTAAAATCAATAAATGAAATAGTAATATTAATAAAGTTCAACATTCCAATGAACAGTACAAAATATAATAAGTCACAATAGAAACCTCAAGACATTTTTTAAAAGAATGGGCGACACTAAGCTATCATTCATCCATCACTGTGCAGTGGGATTAGGAGTCTGTAACAAAGCTCAGTAAACACAAACACTGCATGAATACACCTACACACAACACTTCCCTAGTTCAGCTGAGTATATACAAAAATTCATCCAGGGAAGCATTTTAGTAATTCTTAGGAGATTTAATTTTTTTAAGCTACAATAAACCACCAAATGGGTGAGTATAAATGTACGATTTGAGGAAAACAAGTCAAGAGAATTTGAAGAGAAATGAATGCTTTCAGTTAAGCACGTGAACATATTTGATTATATTCACTTTTTCTCAAAACGAAGCAACAAAAAGCAGAAACATCTGTATTAAACTATAAGTACAATGTCCAAAGGAGAGAAAACAGAAGTGAGAAGACTCAACAGAAGAATAAAGATAATTAATTCTCTACTGTGTGTGTGTGTGTGTTACATATGCACTACAAAGGTAAAACCTTGCAAAGAAGATGACTCAAAGTCACTCTGCATACATGAAGACAGGATGCTCCTATATCTGTGAACAGATGAATTTGTTGAATTTTTTTTCTTGTCGAATGACTAAGCATTCTATTCTCAGTTTAACACTGCAGATAGAAACAAGGCTTCTCTTTCAGAAAACCAGATACAGAAAGAGAGACAGGTTTGAACATTATGTGAACTCAGAGATAACAAGCACAACTGAAAGAGACTTAGACATTAAGCTGACAGAAGATTAATTAAAGTGCTGAAGTATTTTCTTACTAAATCTCCAAAATGCTCCAGGAAGGCTTATATAATACAGGTACAAAACAAGAAATTCACTTCCCAAGGAAGGTAAATAACCTTCCATCTTAAAATGGCATGGCCTTTATCCCTGGAACATTTGTACATGTTACCTTAGAAAGTAAAGAGACTCTGAGGATGAAATGACTGAGATCTCTAAAAGAACAAAATTTCTCTGGAGAAAATTATTCCTATATTTTGTATCAAACCATTTGTCTTAAAACAGAAACACTGAGGCTAGAGGGATGTTTTAGGGCTTAAATGTGCTTACTGTTCTTGCTGAGTACCTGAGTTCAAATGGCAATATCTATCTCAGGCAACTCACAACCACCTGTAACTCCAGCTTTATCCCTCTTCAGCTTCTATCGCCATCCACACAAACATGTACATATACTACACAAACAAACACATGAATAATATAAATAATAATAGCAATAAAGCAAGGAATTTATCTGACATGCATATAAAGATAATAAAAGAGAGAGAAGCTGTACAGATTTTTTTTAATAAAGATAACCAGGTCATTAAAAAATGATCCTATGAAATTCAGGTAACAACTATTATTTGATGGTAGGCAAAGTCTGAAACTTTATCTTCATTATCTAGTAAATGGCCTTTACCATCACTATGGAAACACATATCTGAGTGTAACTATGAGGATATTTTAAGACGTGTTTGAGTAGGGAAGACCAGCCTTGAATCTGAGGAACACCATCCTTGGAGTAGATGCCAAGACAGAAGAATTAAAAACAAAGTAAGTTGATAAACAAAAATCATCTCCCCCTAATTCCTGACAGCAGCTACAATGTGCCCAGCTGCAGCGGGCTCTCACCATCAGACCTTTTCTGTCATGATGAAGTGTACCTTCATACCATCAATCTAAATAGGCCCTTCCCTTCTTTCCCTAAGTAGCTTTTGTTAAGTATTTAACTTTACAGTGAGAAAAACACCTAATATAAAAAATTGGTACTAGGAAGTATGGCCATTACTGTTACAAAATCTACCATGTCATTCTTAGACTCTTAAACTGGAAAGCAGGATGGAAAAGAAGAGTTTGTAAACGTGCTATCAGCGGTGCTAAATGGGCCGTCTTTATGGGAGTTCAGAAACCCAAGAGAAATATGAAAGAGCTCTATCAGGAACTGAGGTGGAGACCATTCAAGTTTGGAATATGGTCTCAATCCACCCAGGTCTTGAGTGAAGCTGAATCAAAAGTAACGGACTAAATTATATATTAGAGGATTTACTACTTGAAACAAATGCTATAGTGTTTCCCCTATCACTCCGGCTGTGGAATGTTTAATGTTGACTACTCTTACCCAGTTCTAGAAGGAGAAACAGCAAGAAGTGTAGCAGAAGGTATGAAAAAAGTACAGCCTGATGTGGACAGGAATGTTAATGGATTTAAAGTTGTGCACAAGGTGACAAGGAAAGCAACTGTGATTATTAAAGGAATTATCTCCCTGTTCTTTATTGTTTAGAAAATATTATACCATACCCCACTTTAGGGTTTGAATGATCAAATACTCTAAGTATACAACAAGGAAAAATATATGAATGCATCAGAAGTCACAGGTAAAAGCAGTAGAGGGATAGTAAAGCACTAAATTATGAGTTTACAACATCCAGCAGAAATTATTAGAGAGGCTTCTTTGAAAGAATAAATAAAAGTAACATCATAAAATTGGGGGACTAAATCATCCAGCAGAAATCAACTCAGAAAACTGTTCTAGCTTGTTTTCTCTGTTGCTGTGATAAAAAACTGACAAAAAGGCAACTTGGGGAGAAAGTCATTTTTTTTTTCATTTTACATTTGCAGATCACACCCCATGTTTTAGGAAACTCAGGCAAGAACTCAAACAGGAATCTGGAGGTAGAATATAAAGGAGACACCATAGAGGAATGCTTCTTACTGGCTTGCTTATCTGGCCTATGCTCAGCCTGATTTCTGATACAATCCAGGATTGCCTGCCCAGGGGTGTCATGACCTACAGTGGTTTGGTTTTTGCTACATCACTCAACAATCAAGAAAATTATCCACAGATGTACCCACAGTCTAATCTGATAAAGAATTTTCCTCATTGTGACTCCCTCTTCCCAGGTGTCTCTAGTTTGTGTCTAGTTGACAGGCACCAGGTGGCACAGAAACTGAAGCAGTCAATTGTAGTTCTCTGTGGAACTGCCTCTCAATGGATGAGCTTTCCACTTTTCATTCCACCATAGACATTTTTTATGATACAGGGAAAACAACAGTGAACTCAGTTGGAAATCATGTACCTTCTATATGTCCCCATGGATACAATGCTTTTGATTTGGGTCGCTTGGCTGTTCTTCCCTCTGCTACAGAGGCAGCAGTGCCAAACTCATGCCCTAACAAGGGATCTATATGGGTACATTGAGACAAATATACTTGGGTCTGAAATTGGCATGGAGTCTGCTTCTCTCCCAGAGCTAGCTTCTCAGTAAGCTTAAACAACACATGGCATGTTATCAATATATTGTTTGTTACACCTCATTAAAGAGAAACCTGGTGCTGTGCACTAGCTCAATAGTTAATGTTACATGAGAGCAGGACTCCACACATTGCAGGCTCCAACTCTGAAAGTAAAAATTTATTTGAAAAGAGAAAGTCTTACCTGATAATCTGTCTGAAAGGATTCTCAGCTCGAAGGCAAACACAAAAGGAAGCATTTTCCCATTATCAGCCCACAGAAGCTACTGAAGCTAGGATCCAAAAAGAACAGGATTCTTCTCCAGCTGGAGGCAAAATCTGGCAGTATTGTTCACAGGGTTTAAGTTTTGTAGGTTTAAAATGTGTAAGAAGGCTGGTGTCACGGAGGCTGGCATGGAAGTTCCTGAAGAGCAGTGATGTTATGCATTGTGTGGCATGTATAAACCTGAAGAAACCTGGAGGGGTTATATGACACTAGGAAATTTAAGCCTAATTTTCAGTGGAGATTCCAGGATGGTGGTGATGCCAGGACGACAGAATATTTGCCAAGAAAACTGCAGGCTAGGAATGAAGTCTGCCAACACAGGCTATATGTGTTGCCAGTGGCAAAGCCAGATGGACAGGGCTAAGCAAGTTCATTGTAAATGAGTTGATTGCATCATGAACTCCTATGCCTGACACTGAGCTGCCGCATTTGTTGATTATCCTGCTGGGTTTCTGGACTATTTTAGTCTGAACATTTATTGCTGTCTCCATATTTGTACATTCTGAAATAGTAACGTTTACTCTGTGTGACTGTATATCAAAAGTAAACAGTGCAGATACCTGAAACAGGAGTTTGGACAGTTGTTAGCCTTGATGTAGGTGCTGGGATTTAAACCCCGGTCCTCTGCTCTGCAAAAGCAGTCATTGCTCTTAATCGGGGAATCATCTCTCAAGCCCTGGAATTTTACATTCTCATAATTATTAATAAATATTCTAAAGATTTGTCAAATTTTCTCCCCTCTAGAAAAAACACTAGGACATTCATTTTCATTTTTCCTCTTCCTCACACTAAGTTCTTCATACTCTTTAACATATTCATGGTTATCTATGGTCTATTGAAACACCAACAATGCCACTACAATACACCACAGGCTAACAAATAGAAAATAATCTCAGTGTCACGAATGGGTTATCTCTTTAAGGAGTTATTGCCCAGTGAGGTCCAATTGTACATTATATTATAGCCACCAAACACTACAGGTTATTGCTATTGCTCTTGGTTACCTACCATAACTTGATGATAAGTACTTAATTATGAAGACACTACATACTTGAGTCATATAACATGTGAAATGAAGTGGGTTCTCACATGAAAACTACAGCATTACCGGTTAGTTTTCATAGTGCTTGAAGGCGCTCCACACACTATTGGATGAGGAAAAAAAATTGCCAGTCTTACCGAGCTGTGAACCTTGTGAGTTACAGCAATGACTAGTCTAGAAAGACATCCACTGGTGCAAAGTGTCACAAATATGGAAATAATAGACTACATTCTGCTTGACTGTAAGGGTTAGACTTCATCAGTGTGGTATATTTCTATTTTTTATTTTATGTTTAACATGTATTTGTTACCGAATTTTTGTGCATTTCATATACATGATCTTAACCATCTTTATATCCCTTCCTGCACCTGCTCCCTTCCAGAGCCCTCTTCCCATCGAATTTCATACATTCTATCACACATGTTAAGGCCTATTAATCCAAGTTAGTGTACACAGACATCCTTCAGAAGGAGTTCATCCACTGGGGTTCTGTCAACCTATCTAGTGTCTCTCCTTTAAAGAAGGTCAACTCTTTCTCACACAGCAGTAATGACTTAGTTCCTTGGCTGATTGGGACCTGCTGCCCATTTCTCTAATTCTATGCTGGTTTTTTGTCTGAGTTTGAATGAGTCTTATGAACATTGATAACATTGCTGTAGATTCACATGAGCAAGGTCTTAGGAGCCTGTAAGACACTTGTTTCCACACTGTCATGCAGCTCCCCCTCCCCGTCTATTTCTTCATCTCTCTTCCACAATGGTCTCTGAGCTCTGGGTGGGTGACGGCTAATATAAAATTCTTGTTCAGGAATTCACATACTGCAGACTCTTGTTCTCTATACTTTGTCCAATTGTGGCATTTTTTGTTCATAGCCTTCAGTTGCATGAGGGAGCTTCATTGATAAGAGCTGAGAGATGCATTAGTGTTCTCTCTACCCCCTTTTCCATTAATTTCCACAGATCCTTACGTAGAGAGGTTCTATTTTAAATGAATCACTTAGGATTGGGCATCTTACAACACTTATTTTGTGTGATCAGTTGGGGAGCTCTGCGATCGTCTCTGTCAGTAGCAAACAAAGCTTCTTCCATGGGTGGTGTATCACATAATTTTCTGTAAATATAAGGATTCTTATTTTTCACATAGTAAGACATTACATTTGTCTAGGAATGTGACAGCCTTAGGGCTTTCTACAAGCTCTAGGATATCTCTAGCCATGTGTATTTGGCTATGTTTACAGTGCCACACATGAGTTAATTCCCATTGAATTGGCTTTAAGTGCATTTAGATAGCTGTTATATATATATATTATATATATATGCCACTACTGCACCAGTATAGTTTGCTAAGCCATGGTTGTGGTTTTTAGGCTGGGCTGGACTACTGAATATGTTATCCCTTAGCAGAGAGCATAATGTACTCCAAATCTATGGAAGCTAGCACTGAGGGATATGGCTTCCAGATTAGTCTAGCTCCATTGCTCTGAGTCCTGTGTCAGAAGTATGTCATGTCTTCAGCATTAGGGTCTTACCTTTACGTTCTGGGAGGGAGGCAATCAAGGACTGTGTCAATAATCTGTGTAATATTAGTAATCTTAGGGACTGCACTGAGCAATGATTTGGAGACAGGTTTCTCCTGTCTGGTGCTGTCCCTTGTTATATACCCTTCAGGTATACAAGTGGACTTATGCACAGATATTGTATGTATAATTTTTCAGTAGGTTTTTGAACTAATACATTTCACTCTGATTCACTCTGATTTTTCACACCAGCTAAGCCTTATTTATTTCTTCTCTTCTCTCTGTCTCTTTGTCTCTGTCTCTCTCTCCCTCTCTCCCTCTCTCTGTCTCTCTCTCTCTCTCTGTGTGTGTGTGTGTGTGTGTGTGTCTGTCTGTCTAAATCTCCCTGCTTCCTCCACAGTTAATGTACCATCATAGTCTCCATTTGACCTTGGATAGTACCTGTCTCCTATGATCCTCCCTCTCTTGAACTCCTTCTTCACATTTACCCCAATGGATCCCATTCAAATTCATAGCCCATCCTTTAACTGGGTTATTTGAGTTCTTGATTCTTTTGTGTGTGGATTCTTTGTATATTCTGGATGTTATTCCTCTGTCAGATGTGTAGCTGGAGAAGATTTTCTTGCAGTCTGTGAGGTCTCTTTTTACTTCCTTGGTTGTTTCCTTTGCTGTACAGAAGCTTTTTAATTTAATGTGGTCCTACTTGTTGACTGTTGACCTTAATGCCTGAGCAACTGATGTCCGATTTAGAAAGTCCTTTCCTTGGAGGGTACTGCCCATGTTTTCTTCTAAAAATTTCAGAGATTCGGGTTTCACATTGAAGTGTTATTTATATTTTATGGTCTTTTTTTTTCCATATTACTACTGTTCTTTCTAAAGTTAAGTTTCAATAAGGTATGTCAAAATCTACAGTCCCAGAAGCAGTGGAGAAAAAAGTTGTAAATTGGCAACTACCAACATTATCTTAATATTTCTTAAAATATTTTCCAAAATTCTTTTTTGTATGAATTTAGGAAAATCATTTATGGTCTAAATATGGAGTGTACATCAAAATGTTTCATCTGTTGAATTTTCAGACCCATCTCAGGTGTCTATTTTGGGAGATTCTGGAAATTGTGGAAGGGAAGGTACAGCTGGAAAATACAGGTCCGCCTCTGAAAGCTTTATCTGCTACTTCACACTTGCCTTGTACACTGTATCTTCACTCAGTAAGTTAAAGATGCTGTTCTTCAGCACTGTAATAATGTTTGAGTAAATCGTGTCCATCAACCATGAACTGAGCCCTATGAAACTGTGAGCCAAGAAATATCTTTCCTTTCTGAGGTTTTTCTTGGAGGAGGGGCAATTATTTTGCTCACATCTATGTGAAATAACTATTTAAGCTGTGGTGATATGAATGAGGATGTCCCTCATAGGCCCTAAGTATTTATACATTTTTGTTGCCAGTTGATGGCACTGTTTTGGGAAGTTTTAGGCAGTATGATGTACTGCATTTCCAGAGGAGGGATTTAAGTCTATTTAAAGCTTGCCGGATTTCCTGTTTCTCTCTGCTTTTGGTACTTGCTTGAAAATGTGATCGCTTGGCTTTCTGTGATGACCACCTCTGCCACCTATCCCAAAATGACGGACTCTGAACTGCAAACTCAATTATGTTCTTCCTTCTGTAAGTTGACTTGGTCATGGCGTTTTATCTTGGCAATAGAAAAGTAACTAATACAGAAGTCGATAAATTCAGAGTCTTCACACTTCAGTTACCATAACAAACATCATCATCTGAAATAAGCTCCTAACCTTTCATATCTGTACCTTAAAGAGAGCTTTGTAGATACAGAATTTTTCTCTTTCAGTGATTTCACTGTCTCTGCTTTTTACTGAAACACAATTATAGACATAATATTATGCCCACCTAATAGAAAGTTACTTTTTTTTTTTTTCTGATTTTCCACAGAGGAAATTAACTTCAGGTTTCTATCATCATTAAAGTGATTCTTCTTTTGCCTGTCTATTTGAATTTATTTTCTTTATTTAGTCCTTAAATTTACCTTTTAAACTTGAAATGCCATTATTTAGAATTTAGCAAACATTTATGCAGCTAAAATTAAATCAAATCACACACCTCTTAATAGAAAAAAAATACATAATTCTTTTTACTTATAATTGCTTTAAAATATCTTTATAGCCACCTATAGGAACAATTAAATTACGCACAGAGTGTCAGTATCAAAGGTGAGCTATCTTCTTAAAATTGTCAGTGAGGCCCCAGGGTTGTCTAACTTAATTCAGGATACATCACTGATGTTGGTTGGCCTTAGAATAAGATGTTACATTACTTTTGCTAAAATATATAATTTTGGTTTCAGGCCATAAAGAACTCAACGTGGAACTAAGCTAGATGCTTCTTCCTTCATGGATGGTTATTATAGTGCTAGAAGGTCCTATACAGGCTTCTGCATGACAACTGTCATCAACAATGAGTAAAGATATTGAGCATTGTGCTTCTAGGCTCTTTGCTGCTCATCTTTAGTAAGCACTTTGTTATCTTCTTGCATCAGAATCCCAAACGACATCTTTTATATTTAGTTATATAATTTTAATTATTAGTTTATTTTGTGTTGAATGTATTGCCTACATGTATGTGAGTGCACCCCTGTACTGCAATGTCCACAGAGGTTAGAAGGTACCATTGCATTTCCCTGGAATTGGAGTTATAGTTAATTGTGAATCCAGTGTGAATGCTGGGACTTCAACCTGTATCCTCTGCAAGGCCAGCCAGTGCTTTAACTGCTGAGCCATCCCTCCAGTCCCTTCAGTGACATTTAAATTGTTCCATGACTTCATGAATGGTGAAAATTTGTTAATTTAATTTGGATTTTGAGGATGGATCATTTCAGGCTTTTCATATGTTCTTCATTGTCTGTGAATTTTATTATGCTGAGTGGTAGTTCTGGCCTTTTGTCAACTCAAGCATATCCTGAATATAATAATAATCTCCACCCAGCAGGTATTTCTAAATGAATAAAAACAAAATTATCTGTGTGCAAATGTTCCTATAATTATGGTTTGACACGATGAGAGATAAGATACTTTATTCCCCCTATTACCAGTGGATAGATTTCAGAGTAATTTAGTGATTTCAAAGCTCTAAACAACTAATTTTAAGCATAATAAAGTCTAAATCAATGTTTTGAGACAACTAAATCAATATTTGAGTTATATGTATATTGCAAAGCTCTTTATTTTTTTATTCTTTTTTTCACATGAATAGAGTATAAAATACCAGCATATCTACTTTTATAATAATATATATTTTAATCAATAATACAAGAATCATCTATTTATTTGAGAATAACAAGACAAGTACTTCCTTTGAAAATATTGCAAATATGCACACACACACACACACACACATACACACATACGTATGTGTAGTGAGAAAGGGTGAAAGCTGAGTACATTATATGTATGTATATTATTTTTCAGTCCTATGAGTCATAGAGTCAAATTGAAAACTAAAACTGTTGACCAATGTGATATATTCCTTCTGTTTGCAAATTTGAAAATTGCAAAGCCTCTCAAATACTTAGCTCCAAGACTGAATAAATAACAACATATTAAAGTTCTGTTGCTCGAAGTCCCAACCATCCCACAAGTGGCCATCTGTTACTTATAGTTACAGAATTCTAGCATAAGGTCTTTATGAACTAGATGCCTGTGTTTTGTAAAATAAATGGTGGAACATACCCAGAAATGCTAATTCAAATGCGTCAGATTCTCATCTCTACTATTGAAAAATGGGCTTCATTTTCCCTTTTCTCATTGCAAATAAGAAAATATCATCTAGAGACTTAGGTTAAATGCTTCCTCTAGTCATCTGCTGTTTTTGTGTGTAGGGATATACTGCAGTAGAGCAAGGTTATGTGAAGTTGTTATTTAATGTTTTTAATGAGGTTACTCCTTATTAATGTTTGTTATGGTCACCCTGGAACTGAAATATAGATCTCCAGTAATTATAAAGAATGCTGAGTATGAAGATAAATGTCACAGTTGTTTTCTTATTAATAGATTTTCTTCTATATTTAGGAATTATAGTAACACAAGAAAGTATGCAAGTTTAAAATTTTGAGTGATAATGTTAATAAGTAAAATATATATTTATGTCAATTAAATGTCCATTTTAAACATATGTGATTTATATCATATAAAGAAATAATGTTATTACTAGACTTCTACTCTAACAGTTCCCAATCACAGTTAGGCAATTATCACTTGCATATAACTAAGAAAAATGCTCTCATTTACCAATATATGTCTGAGTATTGCCTTTAAAGTTTCAGATTAAATCAATCAGTGAACTGATTTATTATAAATTGTCCATAGTTAGCAAGCTAAAATGTTCAAAACACATGTAAGTACATATACAATTCCCAACAGCAAAATGGATACATATAGACATACATGTATTACTATAACATAATTTGGCATACAGTTCAATTATTTTCACTAAAATTCTGAGAACCATTTGAACAGAATATAACTTTGATGCATGAAGGCCTACCATTTTCTGTCAGCTAGTTTTATACCTTGGACCCCACACTGCCTCTAGAGCCAGTGACTTTTCTAGTCATATGTTATTATCCTGTGTAATGCTGCCAGGTAGGAGTTTCATCTAGTGGGGTGGGAATTAAATCTAATCAGAATGTGTTTGGCTACAACATGACATTTGTGCCACTGTTGTACCAGTGGGTATATCTTCCAAGGTCAACCTTTATTATAGTTAGAAGAGTTCACATCTGGGTAACATTCATGATTAAATTCTCATTCTGTAGAGTGCCTAGCTCCTTCCAGGACCATACCAACCTGATTTCTCCAAGTTCTTGTTTCAAATATATGGTATCTTCAGCCACCATGTCTTACCATCAAATTCTAGAAGATAACCAAACACAATACCTATAGCATGTAGTGTTGGGAGCTCTATCAGAACTCAGTGGCCAACAACTAAAAAGTAGTTATCCCGTTCCTGGCACTGGGGTTTTGTTTCTAAGCTCATTGTGTCTAGTAAGTGCATTACTTTCCCATTATAAGGTAAAGCCTCTTAAACTCTTTTTGTATATGTGCATGTGTATATTTAAAGAAGTTTCTACAGTAGTACTTGTCTATATAACTTTTTCAGAAGGTTTGCAAGGCTAGCTGTGTCTGTTTATATTCCTTCCTCTATCCTGCCCTCTCATCCCCATCTCATTTAGACTTTCCCGTTACATTTTTCACCTTTTCCTCTTTATACCATGATTTATATCCTCCTTTGCATGAAATACACTCCTTCATAGCCCCTTCCTAATTTCCTGTATTGGTATTCCAAATGAAATGGACATATCTAAAAATCCAAAGCAAATATCCACAAATGAGAGAAAAAAATGATGTTTATGTTTCTGGATATGGGTTACCTCACTCAGAATGTTAGTTTCTAGCTTAATCATTCACCACCTGATTTCATCCTTTTGTTTCTGTTACAGTGTTTGCAGACAGGTGCACATATGAACTTACAGCAATTGTGAAAGAACAAATAAAACCTGGGCAAGTCCACTTCAGACAAAATCCAGTACTTAAAGGGTATGTGAGTGTCCCTAGCTGAGGGGCTACTGGAAGTTAATAGTTGCTGTGAAAGGCAGATCCAGTGTTCTTTAAGAATGTGGCCTCTGGAAAGTTGACCATGTGCTGGTGGATAGCTAAACACCCAAGAATGTAAGGGCAGCACAGATCATAACTGATGGGTTTAAAAGAAGGAAGAACATAAAGGTAGGTGGATAGCAGAGGGAGGATGGACCTGAGATGAAGTCAGGGAGGGAAGGTGAAGGTGATTCCCATACATTGCATAAGTTTTGAAACAACTAATTAAAAAATAAGGACTGAACAAGAAATTTTCAACTCACACAGTTATATTGCCCAGTGAAAGTTCTTTGTATTCAGAAAATATCAAATTACACAGTCATCCAATTTGACCACTGAAAAGAGTTGCAGTGCTGCTGTATGCCAAGATTCCTTACACTCAATAACATCTTCCTAAAACCAGTAGGATGCAAACTGCTCCTGTGCTTTAATTGTTTATATATTTCTCACTTTTTTTCACAAGGTAATTTGTGAAAAGTGGCTTCTAACAAAAAATGTCAAACAGTGATCCATGGGCCAAATATATTGCAAGTGAAGAATAGATTGGTGATGCAGTTGGGGTAAAAAGAATATTTCATGACACTTAAAATTATATTAAATAGTTATTGATAAAATTGTATCGGAACTCAGTAGTGCTCATTGATAACCTATGCTATATAGCTTCTTATGCAGAACAAGAGTATAGCTGAATATGTGTGACAGAGACCTCATGTCTTACATTCTCTGTTCATTTGCAGAAAAGCATGGTAATTTGTTGATAATGAATATAGTTTTCAAAGCATATTCAGTATGTAAAATAAAATTTGAATACACAAAGACAATAATAAATAATCTTTTAATATGCTCATAACTCTCAGAGGTCATTAGACAACTGACTACATTTGTTTAATTTCTGGATTATTTTATCGGTCTCCTTACAGGCTTCAAAGGAAGCTAGACTTCATCACAGGAAGTGACATGATTCCTCTGAGACAGAAACCATTAAGTTACTCTTAGGACATCATACATGTTCAGAGAGATAAATGGGGGATATCAGTTGAAGAAAGCATCCAGAAATGTGTGTCCTGAACAAAGTCTGACTGTAAGCATAGATTCAATTTAGGCAAAGTCTGAATATGAAGGCATAGTCCAGTTTAATTCCAACTCAATGTTTTATGACTTGCCAACACTGTTTGCATTGTTTTTTACCATGGTGGTCTTTGACTAGAACCATTAATAGGAACATGGCAAAATGAAGGGCCAGCTTTCTGATTTCAGTCACTCACCTCACTCCCAAACTGGTAAACTTTTGTACAGGGTAAATGATGTGGTTTTCCAGTGAGAAAATTTTAAATCAGATAATTTAATTTTTAAAAATCTGTTAAAGTTTGCATTAAAAATATATTCAAGTTGTCATAATTCAACTATTTAATGTAGAGATACTAATAAATCTAATTAGAATTCAAAAGTAATATTAAATTAACTTTTTAAAAGAATTATTACCTAATAAGAAAGATGACAATGCAATTCTTTGATTTTGAAACATTCTGAAAGTTCACTGTACACATCAGGGAACTTTCAGTTGCCCTGGAGTGAAACATGACTTTCTCTCATATATTTCATGAAGCCAGGGATTTTGAAATTTAGGAGAAAGTTGTATCAAAGTGTGAAAAATACTTGTTATTTTCTTTTCAGTATCTGTGAATACGTTGAATATTTTAGGGTTTATATGAAAAAATCACTTCCTCTGTCTCTTCACTGCTTTCTTTACACATGTTGCTGCTGCTGTAGAGAAAACATGAATTTAGCACTCTGTGTATACACTTGGACTAAACACTGATTATCCAATTTTAGTAAGTTTTCAAGAGAAAATGATATGATCATGAAAACCTTGTATTCAAAGGATGAAATACTGCAAGATGAAAATATAATTTTCTTATAAGGAAACAGAGACTCTGTTTAATTTAATATTACTTTGAGTGTGTCAAGATTTTTTTGTAAAGCTTGAATGTGTCATTTCTTTAGGCTAGGTATTTATTATTATTAATGTTAACTCTTTTAAAGTCAATAATCTTATTTGCTAATATTGGTTTATTTCTGAGCCCATTAATCATGTTTAATAATCAACTGCATTGTCACAAATGTGTGAATCTGTATTTTAATGGCTCCTCTTGGCAATAGATAATTCTTCTTAACTTTAATCAAAGTTTGTACTTTCTTACATCAAGAATAGTCTGTGTTTTGATGAAAAACAACCCATGATCAACATATCCTGATTCAATAGAATGTTATAACATTAGGGAGAAGGACTTTATAGAGATTTTTACTGTGTTTGCTACTTACAGAGATACACAATTAAATACTGTGTTTTGTCTGTATGGCTTAGCTTCAGGAGAACTGACTCCCCTTTCTGGCCTCAATAAACACCTTCATGTCCTTAAGCATACACAGATACACATACATATAAATAAAAACAATCTGAACATTTATAACATTGAATATTTAGTGAGTAAAATTAACACTACCAAAGATATTTTTCCTCCATGTCTCACAAAAAGATAACACATTTTGATACTAATTTCTCTCTCTCTCTCTCTCTCTCCCTCCCTCCCTCCCTCCTTCCCTTCTTCCCTGAGATTTCTGTGCGTGCAGATGTGTGGCACAGGTTTATACTGGATTCTTCCACTACCGTTATTCACCTTAATTTTGAGACAGGACCGAGAGCTCACTGACTTCACTAGTTTGGTTAGACAGCAAGTCCCCAGGGTTCAGATTTCTCTCCCTCCCCAGAGCTGTGGATACAGATATGAGCCACAGCAGGAGGTGGATGCTGGAGATCAAATTTAGGTCCTTATGTTTGGGGGAAAACATTTTGCCCCCCAAGTCAACTCTTCAGCTAATACACGGTTATTGCAAATAAAGTATAAATATAAATATCTTATTTGCAAAAAAGAAAAAATGTACTTGATGGAGAACTCCCAGAGTTCTCTTATGTATGCCTTAATATCTTACAGAACTTGATCTTATAATTGCTAAATGAGCCAAGATACCTTGGTGATAGTTACGAGAGCAGTTAGTCCTTACCTCCAGCAGATTATGGCATAATCTTGAATGAGAAATAAAATATATTGGTGAAGATATTGTTGTTTTGTTTGGATATCATTAAAAAATAACCTTTCCAAATCTAAAATATACTAATATTCATCTGTCTGTATACAGATAAAATACATATCAATTTATCTATATTCCATGAAAATATATTTCAAGTTTCAATCTGATACTTCTCAGTCTTAAAAGATAGAATTCAAGAATATGTTTGTGTAGCTTAATATTATTAACTCCTTGGATTGTCAATGAGAACATTTTTTATTCTCTAAATTACTCAGAATAATAAATCAATTATAGATGTGCTACTTCTGAAAAATAGATCAGGAAATATATTAAGAAAGCATTTGAGTTACACAGAAAAGAGCATTACAAAACACCAGTAAAACAGGGCTGGAGAGATGGCTCAGTGCTTAAGAGCATATGTTTCTCTTGCAGAGAACCCAAATTCAGTTCCTAGCAACCATGTTGGGCATCTCATGGCTGCTTATAACTACAACTCCAGAGGCATCTGACATCTTCTTCTGTCCTCTACCACTACTGCGATAGCATGCATATACCCACATACAAGTATATATATGTATATGCACATAACTAAAAATAAAATTAAAGTTTAATACATATACATATATACTATAAAACAGAATACAAAGAAAACAAATCCAGAAGAAATTATACCAATAAAGTTAATGTTGATAACACATGTGATATCAAAAATATTAACACATATTAAATGTCTAATACTTTTCTGTCTTCATACTATGATTTACATTCTAGATACCCATGATTTCCTATATTAACATTGTCATGCAAATCCACCTTCATTTTGGCTAATAAACTCAATCTTTGGATGGATATTTACGGTCTGAATTGTGTTTCTCCAAAATTCAGTTCCTTGGGACATAACCATACTTATAAACAAAACATTTCAATTTTAGTTACAATGATGCTTTTAGAGGTAATCTTAACCTATACGAATGATGTCCATATGGAGAAGATATTAGAGATGGACACATGGGGAGGACAGGTTGTGTGGCAACAAAGTTACCTGAATTTCAAGGAGGCAATCAGGAACACCCTTCCTGCCAACACCTTCGTCCTGGACGTCAGCCTTCAGAAAGAAAGATGACCTAAGTCACACAAACAACAGTATTGGTTAGGGGATCCTTAGCATATTTTACAAGAATTGAAGATATTTTCCTTCAAGTAACACCAATAATGGGTGTCAGCATTTCCACCAGGCTTGTTAAATGTGAACTGACAGTTCCATTTCCAGCCAACATCACAATCTTAGTTATCCTCTTGGTAGCAATCCCTTTCTGTCATGCGGTTTCTTTTTCTGCATCAATTATTGTTCAACAATAAAAATATAATATCTCCATATTCTAATTTGAATTTAGATAACAAACTCTTTCCTAAGCATTTACTAGAACACCTTGATGTCTGTAATGAAATAACTTAAGTAACACAGTTTATTGGCACATCATCATCTGAGTTATCTTATCAAATGGTAAAAAAAGTTCCTTAGAATAAGGGGGGGTCTGTGCAGGTCTAACTCTAAACAACAGAGAGGGGGCATTTCCATGAATCACTTTATCAAAACTTGTATAATCTCAAATACTTATATTTCTGGTTATGTCCAAAACTTTTCTATGAACTCAAAACTTCTTACTTCACATCCCCAAATTTATGTTGACAAAATTAGCACATGTGAGGAGTCCAGATAGATTTTATTAAAAGTTAATAAATCATTAATAATCAGAAAGGCTTTGTTAATCTGCATATCAATAAAATATATTCTAAGTAAAAATGGTAATTAAACATCTAAAATTCATATAGAAATGTAACTGATATCAGTATGTTAATGAATCTATGTTAGCAACATGATTCATTTTTATAACCATAAAGCTTAAAGAAAATAAAAGTATCAGAGTATTCTCTGTAATTATGAAAATACAATAAAAGTTTTCCTCCCTATTAAAACAAATTACATCAGGAATCCATTGCAAAATTAATTCTGGATGTTCTAAACTAAGTCACTTTCTAATCTGCAATAAAGCAAGTTTCTGTGATGGGGATATGCCCCATGGTTAAAAATGAAAACCTACTAATAATAAAGCATGATGAATGGATTTCAGATCCTATAAACCTCGTAAATGCATTTGAACATGTCTGATTTAGCAGCAACTGAAATCTTTACTTCTGAAATGGACATATTTTGCTAGCAGTACCAGGAAGTGGGAGAAGTCATCTTCCTTTGTCTCCTGCCCTTATGTTTCCTTCCACTTGTGTTTGCACCAGTGTTATAAAATCACTAGAAAAATCCTTTCCTCCCTCTGTAAGCAGATTTGAAGGGGAAGCAGGAAGTTTACAAACAAAATAACACTGTAGTTGTCATAAGAGTTTATAGGATGGTCACTTATTTTTGTTAACCTTTCACGTATATATTCTTTTTGGACTTTTCATTTTCCTAAAGTTATATAAGGCATAAATTAAAATCCCCTCAAAATTCTAGGAAAATAACCTAGCTAGTATGCTAGTAAGGAGTTATAAAAGAGCTCTTCATGCTTTGCCTCCTGCTATTTAATACTCTGGTTCCATAAACTAACATATATATATATATATATATATATATATATATATATATATATATATATATAATTCAATTCTCTCTGTCTAGCAATAGTTTAAATATGAAGACTATGATCAAATTATTTAAGAAAGTATCTGATGCATAATGAGTGCATTAAAACTTTTCATGTATCCATGTAAATGGTGCTCAATCGGTAGGATTAATAGAGGGTTTGTCAAAATTACTTAAACAAATATACTTTATACATCTAGTCAATATTTTCTTAATTCGTTTTTGAAATAAAAATTATGACTTCTCATGTGGATACAATGTCTATTAGATAAAATTAAAGTCAAATCGGCTTTCTGGGAGTCACTTCTTAAAGCCTGTGCAACCATGAATAAAGTTTGTCTGGGAGCTAGCAACTGGGGAATGTTAGGGCAGAGTACACTGCTGTCCGTGGTGCTGAAGTTGAAGGCATGGTCACTGCCTTCTGCTATCTTGCTGATTTGTTACTGGGCATTTATTACCATAATTCCTTATCTTTTCCCCTGTAAAAATAACTGAATATTAACTTGAGTTGTTTAAATGGATTTTCTAAAGGAAAAAAAAAGAATTTATATTCAAGGGCCTATTGAGTATAAGGTCATAATTTACATTGTAAGTACCATAGAGGTACTACACATTTTATAGATGTGTAGATACATACCATCTGAGTGATTCTTTATATAAGTAGATCTATAAGTAGATCCAATCAAGTTATGAGCCTATTTTACAAAGCTAATTAAAATACAGTATGAATAAAACAAATTGGTAAAAAGGCTTTCCTGTAATTTCATTCTGCTCATTAATGAATGAATTCTCAAAATACCACTAGTGATCCAAGATGTAATCAACTAGGCTACTGATATACTTTGGATTTCATTTTTGGTGGAAAATGAAGGAAGAAAGTAACTGAATAAAAAGTATATATAAATATCCTTTGGAAACAAAATCTTTATTAAGGTATTCATAATATACCACATGGATATTTACTTCCTATATTGCTCTCACTATCTGCTTCACATTTTCAAATGTCTTCTCTTAACCACATTTTAAATAGTGACATTATCAAATTAAAAACATATATAATATATATAGCATAATTTTCTTAAAAATGTAGAAAAGAACATCTTGATATCAGTCCTCAGTGAATTTTTAATTCTTCCCTGAAGAATGAGACTTAGGGGCTCAAAACCAAGCCAGAACCAACCTAAACTCATATATCAAGTGGTTTCTTAATGAATTCCAAAAGGATAATTTTAGTCATTTAATATATGTCTACCTTACTGCACAATGAGATTCTTGATTACAAAACACTAAGCCACTAGGTATGGCAGCACACACCTTTAATCCCAGCACTCAGAGGGAAGATCTCTGTGAGTTCTAGGCTAGTCTGGTCAACATACTAAGTTCTTGGGCAGCCAGTACACCATAATGAGATATTCTGTGAAAATACAACAAAATCAAAACTACTGAAATAAAAACACAAAGTCAATATTGGAATTCTCTGATTCAATAAACTGCTGTATGGCATGTTCCAAATGCTGCAGAGGAAGTATGAATATAAGATCTTTGAGTCCATGTATTCTCCTAATAGTATCCAATAAACAGAAACTTCTCATGGTGTTATTAGTGGCTTGGGTTAGCCTAAAAAAGCACTATATATTGAGGATTTCAAAATAACAGAAATGTTTCAGATTTTTGCAAGACAGAAATTCAAACTTCAGGCATCTACCTACTAGTATTTTCCCTGAAGCTTGTAGCAAAGCCTTGTCCCGGTCCTGCTCTTCAAGAGGAACACAAAACTTGGTTCAATGAAGCAGCATCACTCCAGTCAGTCTGTTCACATGGTGTTCTGCTGGAATGCCTCTATAATTCATGTCCTTTGAAAGGATACAAGTTATGTTAATCAAGGGAAAGCCCTAGTCAACTATACACTTAATATAAGTAAATACAACTGGAATAGAAATGAAGTTCAAATTTGAGCAAATCACGTGTTCGTGAGTATTCATCTCTAACATATTTTCATTATGGAATCACAAATCAAACTTCTACAAGTGTTTATAGTGATTCTCAAATGTCTAATCTACTATGTAATATTGATGTACATTTTATGCAGTTCTTCTAATTAGATTTTTGAGTTTGTAGACAAGTGTATTTAAAATTGCATACTTAGAAAAAGATCTTGAACATTAAACATATTTTCCATCATTAAAGTTGTGAGAGATAATAATGGTAAACTTATTATTAGCTATCTACGATCAAACGAATCTTATGTTAAAGTTTATCTTATTTACAATATATGATTTATGTGTCTATTACTATCATGCACATATATACTTTCATGGGAGTTATGATTGCTTTTTCATTATGTCTTGAAAGTATCAAGATGGCTAAAGATAATTATTACTGACAATGTTTTCTTATCATTATGTTTCAAAAAGCTCTTGGAATTTTCCTTACCAAACTGTGTGACTTTTGTTTTGACAAAGGTTATGGCTCCCAGTAATATTTTCATGATTCTTATTGTCTAATATTTCTAAACAGGTCAAGTTGTCCACCAAGAAATCAAAGCAAGTTTCAGACTTGATCTTTGTAACTAAAAAATAATTATCTTCAATGAAAGCATGAAGAGTTATCACATATTTTATATGTACTGTTAGAATTTATTTATTAAAAGTATGCATGCTAATTATTACAATGAAGGAATTCTTCAATTTTATAATTTTAACTGTATCACAATACATCATTAAATCTTCAGAACATATTAATAGTATAGTTGCAATTTTGTAAAATTAACCAACATTTCATTGTATTATAGTACTCTAAGACCTGATAACTGTCATTCTGCACTTCATTTTCTTGACTTCTACATGAATATACACAGGATCAAGAATATTAGACTAGCCAAGATCAACACTACAATGTCCTTTTTGTGCATCTATGTTGTCACAAACAAGATGTCCTTCATGTGCATCTCATTTAATAATGCATATGCCACAGTGACTATTAGGTATGTTCACCATTCCATAAGTGAACACTTAAATTGTTACCATATCTTGTTTATTGGGAACATTCTGAGAGGGAAGGTAGGAACATTGATATTTCCTAACATCGCTGGTTTTATTTACTTTGGGCAAACAGACCAGCCAGTGTTTACTACTGGTAAGGCTCAGGAAACATAGTGGATTAAGGGGCATAGAGAATATTAACACATCTCTTAGCTCTCTCCAGAAAAGCTTCTTCATGCAACAGATGGTGATTAATACAGAAAGCCACAAATGGCCAAAAGGCAGAGAATAAGGGACTGCAGAGTGCTTATTCCTAATTAGTACAGCTATACTAAACTGTCTACTACCCAAGGCTCATTGTCAAAAAGGTGCTGAAAAGATAGTAAGAACAAGAGGGATGGATGGCCTCAAGGAAGCAATTTTCCAGATAGCTGTGAAGTTATGTACAAGCAATGGTAACAGCATGCCTAAGAGAACTGCAAGCTCAAACCAGACAAATACCCAAAATACAAGTGATGAAATGGGTAAGAGGCTCCAAACTTATCTGAGGAACTATGAGTTACTGATGTCTACTGGGAGAGGGAGACTTGTTTTTTTAAGGGAGTGATGCTAGAAAGGCTGACCAGTGACCAGTAGATGGAATCACACTAAAGAGTATTTGGGAAAAGAGATTTGCTTCAATAAGCCTTAACATATCTGACAGAAAATGGGGCTAGAGAGCTGGCTCAGCAGTTAGGAGCACTGGTTGCTCTTGCAGAGGGCTTGGATTCAGTTCTCATCATACACCTGGTGGCTAACTCCAGTTCCAGGGGATTTGATGCCCTCTTCTGAGCTCCTTGGCCATTTCACTACAAGAGTACACTTACATACATGTATACAAAGCATCGTACACATAAAATAAAAGTAATAAATAAAAATATATTTTAAAAATCATATATGACAGAATACAGGCAATCCAATGGAACGGGTGTTTATAACAGGTGCAGATAGGAAGGGGTCTAAAAATGATCAAAATATAGTGTGTGAAATTCACATAAATCCAATAAAACATTTCCAGAAAAACTTTCAAAAAAAGTCTTGAAATTGGATAATCTACCCAATAACTTGTCTTGGGAGATAATTGATTCTCCCTCACTCTACAGCCATTAGATTGTCAGCAAGTATTGTCTTGAGGTGTGAATGTGTGAAATTTCCCTCATAAATGTTGGTATGTCAACTGGTGGTGCACTTTGCATCTTGTTTGTGAAATCCTGTACTTGGTATTTCATGAGTGCAACTTCTATGTCATGTCTGGAGAATTCCATATAGAAGCATATGTCCTAATCTTCTGGCTCTTACATCCATCTGTTCGCTCTTCCTTGATTAACCCTCAGCCTTAGTTGTAGAGTTTGCATTGTAAATCCAAGTGATCAAATCTAAAAACATACCCCTCTACATGAACTCGGTAGATTGTGTGTGCATAAAATTATATAAATATAGGACTAACAATTAAAAAATAGGACATAAAACTTTGAAAGTTGTGTAGGGAAGTGCAAGAAGAGTTGAAAGAGAAGGGAAAGTAAGAGAATGATGTAAAGATCATACTGAAGTATGACATTCTCAAGAACATATATTTATTTAAAAAGCTGAGCTCAAACTATTGGAAAAAGACAAACAAGAAACTCCACATTTGTTGTCCAGAATAGATGTGTTGTTTTAAATTTCTGTCAACATTATTCTGGGATTCTGCTGTTGTTTCGATGTGTCCCACTAGAAATTCAGGCGTTCCCATTATGATAGTTTTAAGAAGTGATACATAAGGCCATGAAGGTGACTCTCTCCCAAATGGTATTTACTGTGCTTACATATAAAGCGTTAGGTTTTAAAGGGTCTCTTTCTCTCCCTCTCTTATCTTATTACATTTTTTGCTGTCATGTGAAGAAAAACCAGTCACCTTGTCCATTAGTATTCGGCCATGGAAGAAGACAATAGAGAGTCCTTGGAGACAGCACAGTTGGTGTCTTGATCTTGGACAGTTCAGTCTATGTAACTGTGTGACAAGCCACATTTCTAAGTGCATAAAATACCCAGGTTTTGGTGTCCTTTCATAATAACCAAAACAAAGAACATTACTTTCTTTTAGCACTTTTATTTATAATGGGTGTTTGTAGTAGTCTGTGAGTTTGTATCACATTTTCCAAATTATTACTGATAATGACCCCAATTCATATAACTGGACATCACTTTAACTAACTCTGATATTTTATGAATATCAATTTTAAATCAATTATGATAAACTTGCCATTTATTCTTTTTAAAAATTTCCTTCATTAATGTTTTAAATTCTTTAGAGTATGTTATGACGTTAGTTGATTTGATTATGTATGCAATGTATTTAAATTAAATCCAAACAGTAATTATAGATGTTAACCTAATTTAGTAAATTATAAATTTGAACCACTCATATTATATATAAAAGTATAGTCACATTAATCCTTTTATTTACTGTCCACTGAGGCAGGCTGCCACTTAATGCCATAATACTCACAAACCAGTATTTTTATTCACAAAATGTTTCAGTACTGAGCAAGGCAGTGTACTCCTTGGACCCTAACACATGGGAGGCAAAGATAGGCAGATTTCTGTAAGACAGAGACCAGTTTTGAATGGTTTACAAAGAAATTTCCAGGCCACTTGGTACAGCATAGTTAGTCTTGGACTCAAGAGAAAGAAAGAGTGCATGTAACTGAACAATTGACTAAATAAAGGCAAATTATTTTATTGCTTATCAAAAACTGTTTAGGCCATTCATTATCTTCTCTTGCTCTGTAGCAAGAAATTTTATTCTTTTTCTATGAAAATTTGATATTTAATGTCCTAATCCTTAACAAAGCTACCATTTTTTATTCACAAACAGTTCTTGGGATTGGGGAGAAGACCACAGAAAAGGAAATCTTTTCTTGTCCAGTGCAAAATTCTTTTGGCTACTTGGGTTTTAAGCTTTTAAAAATGAATCCATTTTTCAGCTTTATATATTTATATGAACCAATGAACAGGAAAAAAAAAGACATAGCAGGACTCATTAATGGATTTAAGAATTATGGAACTGAAAGGATATAAATATTCCTCAAAACAGAATCAGCATCTAAAAATACCTAAATAGGTTAGGATAAGGAGAGAGATGCTAATGAAATTAATTTAAATAGCTTTTCATTCAGGGCAGTAAAGCTTCTTCTTGCATTAAAAATCCTAAAAGAACAAAAACAGGTTTTGGGAGCAAGAGAAGAAAATCAAAATATAAAGGAACATGTCCTTATTTTATTCTCTTAATTAGTTATTTTTTATTTTTGTGAATTTTATACTTTTATGTATGAGAAAACTAATTTCCGTACCTCAGCATCTACCGATGGCCTGGCAATCTTCATAGGGAGATGGGATCCTGTGGCATTTCTTCCATCCACCTTGGTATGACAATTGGTTTTGTCATTATGCAGATCTTTTTAAACCACTACACCATGGCAGTTTCACTAGTCCAGCTTTCCTCTCATGTCTAAATATATCAAGTAGAAGCAGGTATCTTGTTACCCTGCCTTTACACTGTTTTTGAGCTGTCTTTGTTGATGTTCCCTGATTCTTAGGTATAGAAAATGCACTATATATGTGTGACTTAGGACCAAGCACCTCACATTCATATGTTCTCTGCCTTTGAGCAGTTGTATAGTATTGGTAATAGTCTACTTCTGTTTCAAAGAAAACCTTCTTTGAGAAGAGTTGAGATGTATATTCTCTATATATGTTAGGATATTTCTTTAGAATGAAGTAAGAAATTACAACAGTCTAGAAAGTGACAGGAGTGGATGTTTCCTCTAGATTCTATCACCATATCAGTCATGTGTTCTTGGCTATCTTTACAGTAATAGGCATGAGCTCCCTATGCATGTCCTAGTGAAAATATTAAAAATACAGACCAAAGAGAGATACTGAAAGATACTAGTGAAAACAACAAGTTACTTATAAAGGAAAATCCAGCATAATTACAGATGACTTTTCAATACAAACTATGAAAGCCAGTAGAACTAGGACAAAATACCCCTGATCTAATTGACCATGAATACCAAACCCAAATACTTTATCCAGCAAAAGTATCTATCACAATAGAAGGGAAACAGAATATTTTCATAATAAAAATAGGTGGAAAGAATTCATGTACACCAAACTAGTCCTACAGAGAATATTTGAAGCAATATGAAGGACTGAAGAAAGCAATTAGCATATCAAGAGCCTACAGAAAGTAAACAAAGAAAAGTTTAATAATGGAAACACAAAATAGAGCCCAAAACACAAGGAAATCAAAATTACAGTATTCGATACACATTTTTCAATAATAAAACTAAATATAAATGGCATCAACTCCCCTGTCAATGAATCCAATGGAATGGATCAAGAAAGAAAACTCATCCTTTTTTTGTCTTCAAGAAACTCATCTCAACTTGTAGGACAGGCACTACCTACCTGAGGGTGAAAGGATGGGAAATAATATTCCAGGCAAATGGCTCTAAGAAGTAAGCATGCAGTACAACTCTAATATCAGACAAAATGGATTTCAAATTAGAATTAACCAGAAGAGATAAAAGGGGTTACTTCATTTCAATCAGAGAAACAATCAATCATGAAAATATCACATTCATGAACATATAAGCACCAAACTCTGGAACAACCAATTTCATAAAAATAGCGCTCTAGGACTATAAGACACAGATGAACCTCAACTCAGTAATAGTAGAAATTTCAGTACCCTCCTATCACCAGTGAACAGGTCAACTGGATAAAGAATAAACAGAAAGACATTTGAATAAAGACATCTTTTACAAAATGGACCTAGAAGAAATCTGCAGAACATTCCTCCCAAGTACCACAGAATACACTTTCTACTCAGTATACCATGCAAGTTTTTCATAAAATTGACCACAATCTGGGACACAAAATAGATCTCAGAAAATACAAAAAAGAAAAAGGAAATAATTCCATGCATTCTATCAGTCAGACTGCCTAAGATCAAGTGAACAAAAGATATCAAATGCTGCCAGGGTTAGGAAAAAGGGGAATGCTCATTTACTGCTGATTGGACTGCAAACTCATGCAACCACTGTAGAAAGCAGTGTGGAGACTATCACAAAACTGAAAATGAATCTAACATATGATCCAGTTTTAATACTCCTTGTTGTATGCCCAAAGGACTCATCCTACTGTAGAGAGACGTTTGCATCCATGTTTGTTGCTTCTCTCTTCACAATAACTGAAAATGGAATCAACCTAAATATCCCCTGACTGATGAATGCATATTGAAATTGTGGTACATTTACACAATGGAGTTCTATTCGGCAGTAAGAAAAGATGAAATTTGCAGGTAAACTGATGTAACTAGAGAGTGTTACACTAAATGAAGTAAGGCAAACACAGAAAAGCCTATTTTTCAATGTCTGCTTATATTAATGTGTTGATATTTTTAATGAGATGACATTGGGTCTGTAGATTATTTTCCTTTAATGCTGTGGTACAGTGGTAATCCATGAGTATGAAAGTGTTTCCATCTTTTGGTGTATTTATTCTTCAATTTCTTCTTCAGTGTGTTAACATTTTCATCATACAAATCCTCACCTTCCTTGGCTAGATGTATTCCAAGGAACTTTCTGTTTTGAGGCTATGGTGAATGGAATCAGTTTTTAATTTTTTTTTCTCAATTTACTTGTTTGGAGTACACAGGAAGGCTACTGTCTGCTGTGTTTTAATTTTATGCCATGCTCGCCTGCTGAAAGTGTGTTTCAACTCTGAAAGTTTGATGGTGGAGTCTTTAGGGTCCTTTAAGTATGGGCTCATATCATCTGCAAATAAGGGCATATTGACTTCCTACTTTCTAATGTCTACCCCATTAACCTTTTCACTATCATAATTGCACTAAGGCTGTAAGCTCTGTACTGAAAATGAATGGAGAAAGTTGGCATCTTTGTCTTCTTCCTGAATTTCATAAGGATGATTTGAGTTTTCTTCCATTTTGTATGTTATTAGCTGTGGTGTTGTGCCTTGATTCTTCTGATATGTCCCTGGTATCCCTAAATTCTCTGTTACTTTTATCATGAAGTCATGTTGTTTTTACTCAAAGGAATTTTCTTTCTAATGATATGATCATGTCATTTCTGTCATTGAGTTTATGGTGCATTTTAACACCGTTGTTCATCAGAGAGATTGACTTACAAATTTCTGTTGCTGTTGTTATATCCTCATCTGATTTTGACATCAGAATAAAATTGGCTTTATAGAGAGAATTTGGAAGTGGGAATTCTTTTTCTAATTTGCAATATAATTTAAGGAGTACTGGTGTTGGTTCTTTAGCTATTTGATAAAATTATGTGATAAATTCATCTACTAATGTGCTCTTTGCAATTAGGAGATTTGGTCTGTTTGTTTTTGAGACACAGCCTCACTATAGTGCCAGCTAGCCTGAAACTAGCAATACAGATCAGCTCATCTTGATCTCACGGAGATCCACCTGCATCTCCTCTCCAGTACAGGGATAAAAGCATGCAGGAGAACTTTAATTACTACATATATCTTCTTTGCTGTTATATGTCAGTTTACATTATTTATGTCATCTTGGTTTAACTTTGTAGGACATCTATTTCTAGATATTTCTCATTTCTTTCAGACTTTCCACCTTATTGGAATATAGAATTTTTAAAGTATGTACTTATATTCTCTGAATTTTCTGGGTTTTTTTTTGTTGTAATTTTATCCTGTTCATTTGTGTGTGTGTGTGTGTGTGTGTGTGTGTGTGTGTGTGTGTGTGTGTGTGTGAATGCGCCCCTGGGTTTTGAATTGTTAAAATTTGGTAATTAGCACATGAAGTTCTTTACTAAAATCAAGATGCAGTTTTGTAGTGGTATTGAAATAAAAATTTTATGTAAGTTCTTTAAAAAGTACTTGCCATTGATTTGAGTCAAATCTATGCTAGTAGGGGGTCACAAATGGAATTTTCTGTCTAACAAAAATATAAAAATTTCTCATATAAAATGTTCCCAAACAAACCACCATCAGATTTCTTTGACTCCTTTGTACACTGCACAGAATCGTCTTCACTCGGCAGATCTAAAGCGGGCAGTGAAAGCAGGCATGCAGATGACACAGTCGACCTGTGAACCAAACTTAGTTCCTCTACATTACACAGCAGCCTCTTCTTTTGAGGTCAGATTGCAAAAGTAAATTGCAAGCAGTACTTTGGTCCCTAACAAGTGCTCAGCTCTGGGCAATGCTCTTTTCCTTTGGGACATGAGCTTGCTGCACTTCACAAGAACACTTCAGCAGCTGGATAAACAAAAAACCTTTTTCTCCAGGAAATTGCGTACATCAACAAATTAAAATGAATAAGCAAATGCACACCTCCTCCTGGAATATCCCTACAATAATCAATGTCTTGTAATTCCACCTGTTACATGTATCTTATAATTTAAGTTTTTTTTTTCAATTTTTAATTTGATTTGCATCTCACCAACTCTGAATAAGCACACTAAGAAAATATCACATGAAAAGTTGGGAACTTAGTTCAGTGGTACAGTATTTGCCTAACATGTACAAAGAGTGGGTTTGACTTCGGTGCTGATAAAACCAAACCAAACCTAACCAAACCAGACCCCAAACAAATAAATAAGAACAACAACAAAAAGCCTGAACTGCATGAGGATGTCATGCTCTGTGATTCATTCGTAATAGGAAAATTTGTTTTCCTTTTCGTTTCTGTGTTTTAATATTAATTTAGGTCTTTCTTCATGGCAATTTGGTTACAGAGCTGTCAATCTTGTTAGTCTTTTCAAAGAACCAACATTTCATTGATAATTTTATTGATATTTTCCCATCTACTCTTTTTTAGGATGTTTGTTCTTGGTTTTCCAAGGTCTTCAGGTACATTATTGAAATATTAATATGATGTGTATAATTCTCTGATGTAGGTATTTAGTGCTATAAATGTTCATTTTAGGATGTCTTTCATTATGTCCCATATACTTTGATATGCTGTGTTTTCATTTTCATTAAGTTCAAGAGATAAGTATCACATGTCCTTACTCCTAAGAGGATGCTCTCTTCGGTTCATTAGATAGGGTGTGCTTCAATTAGAAAATCCTTAGAGGTAAGGTAACTGAGAAGAGGCCAACAGGGGGTAGACCATGAGAGCAGGGTTACGATGAAGGTCTACAAATGGGGAAAGGGGCAATGGAATGAACAGATTAATTCAGTGAAGAATGGGAGGATAGGACAGAAGAGGGAGCAAGATGACAGAAAATGAACACTAAAGGCCTTTATAAAAATACATATGGAAATCTAATATAGATGCTTCTTTCAAATATACATAAATAATATAAAAAGGGTTTGAATGTATTTACCTTAAAATATGGGTTCAGTGTCACTAATAGATACCACACATTGGCAAATAAAAAGAAGTCACTAATGAATCTCTCAAGTCTCATATATGGAGCTCCTACATGCAACAAAGGGCCAATGACACAAAGGTGACAAATGCCAAAATCAGGGAGATTAGTAATCTGCAGAGTGTGGGTTCCTGAACAGGATTCTTATACTAAGTTTCACTCACCCAAGGCTCAAGGACCACTGCAAAGAGGGAGAGAAATAGTGTAAGAGCCAGTGAGGAGGTGCATGACCATATGGAAACAGAATTCTTCAAGCTCCTGGGAACCTGCTCATATGAACCTATAGTAATCATTTTGACATGCTCAAGATCCATGCAAACTCAAGTAGATAAAAATCCAGCATGGAACTGGGGAAACAGATAGGAGAGCCCAGAATTTCTTTAAGAAATGAGAACTGATTGCTGTTGGGTAAGGATGAGCTAATCTTCTTAAATCGAGGGATTCCTGGAAGACTGAGTAGACCTCAGTTGATGAGCCTCTACTGAGGTCACTTGCGGACACTAACTTGACACAATAGACCTTAACACAGATGAAAGAATGGACAGATTCCAGTTGGGGGCTATGGGATAGGTGCCAGTGGAGAAACTGATATAAGAATATCCACATTGATTGAGATGCTATGTATGAAACACACAATGATTCAATGAAAATAGTTTTTAAAAATCTAGTGTTAAGAATGGAGTTCCTCTTCAGAATTTTTGTTCAGGGATCTCCCACAGATCTACAAAGAATACTGTCTAGTTTCACCTACCAGAGCTGGGCAGTAAGACATTTTTTAAGACATTGCATACTTGAATCTGAGAGTGAACAAGAAGAAATCAAGATTGTAATAAACTTCATGCTCCACCTTTATTGGCTAGCTTTCGTAGTACTACAAGTTGCTATGCATTTTACTTGCAGACAAAAGAAATCATCGGTTTACAAAGACGTGAACCCTATAAGCTAAAATAAGGACCACGAGGAAAATCATGGGCACTCGTGCAGTAGTGCCCCAAATGGCATGAGAAAAAACAATCACTTTCTGATTGAATTTAAGGCTCAATCCACAAGATGAAACATACATGGAACTGTTATATGGCTAAGAACCTATTGCTAGACAGATCTTATAGGGAAAACCTAAAACTATTTTCTGGTAAATTAACATAGTGTTAAACCAACTCCTTATGATTTATCATTATAATCATAGATAGGTGAGTCTTTCAACTCATACAAGAGAAATTTCTTCTTGCATCATATGGTGATTAACACAGACAACAAAACTGTTCAATGTGCAGAGAATAAGAGACTATGGAATGTTCAGCCCTAAAGGGAATATTATATCAACCCCTCTCTTCCCAAATATCAGGCTGAATGCAGAATGAGAGGGCTGAATTATTTTAAAATAGAGGCAGTAGATGCGAGTAAGGACAATATGATGTCTGGGCAGCACAGGGTAGTCATACATATGAACCCACAGTCCATATGACAGCATGTGTAAGCACTTTGCAATCACAAGCTAGTCAAAGACTCGAATGTGGGAGTTTGCAAAGAAACCTCAGCCTTGGCTAAGAATCTATGGGCAATTAATAGATGTGGGATTGGAAAAGTCAGTATCCTTTAAAGTGTGTAAATTGTAGGTTGATGAGACTCCAAAGGATAGACACCCAAGAGCATTTTCAGAACACAGATTAGATCAATAGGCCTCATAAAAAGACAAATAGCACTGGAAGACATGAACCCAGCTGGGGAGGGAGCTAACAAACTGAGGGTGGAAAGAGCAGAAGGGATTTGAATTTGAGCAAATGTATTTTATGAAATTATCAAATCAATAAAAATATTAAATAATGAAAAAAATGATAAAAGTTCAGAAAGACTGATCCTATATGGCAGAGAGAACTACCTCAGATATGACTAAAAGTGTTAAAGAGATCAATAATCCATCATTGTCACCAAAACAAACCTCATGTACATGTAGTTTTACCCATGTATTGTAAAGAAAATTGAAGGCAATAGCAGTACTGATTCTCCACTGTCTCCCCTCGAAATTGAAACAGAAGAAATTTTGTTAGTCACTCAATGGAGCCAAAATTATTTTAATAACCAAACCAGTTAAATATATTGTAATTAAAAGGGCTGATGTAGATACGGTTCTTGTGCATAAATACAAACCTCCTTAGTAAATTAATAAAAGTTCAATTTAACTTTGTAGAATAAGAATTATCTTCTACAAGAACATGATATTTACTCTAATTATACAAATCAGCTAAAAAATTCAAATGTCTGATGAAGATAGTACAGTGTGCTAACAGACCAATAATAAAACCACAGGATTATGACATATAACATACAAACTACACTTGTCAAATTCAAAGCTTATTCTTGATAAAAGATCTTAATAAACCAAAAATAAGATAAACTGGCCTCCACTATTGAAAAAACAGCAAGATTTCACTAGTATTACAGTATTTAATGCTGAGAGACTAGGTAACCCTTCAAAAAGATCTGTAAGAAAACAAAGGGGTGTATTCCCCACCTTCTATTTAATATCATACTGGAAGTCCTAGCTTGTGCTCCAAGAAACAAGAAATACGTGGATATACCAATTGACAATCATTATTTAACATTATTCTTAGCAAAGAAAACCTCAGAGATGGTACAAATTAACCCCTAATATAACATGGAGTTCTAGGAAATAGTGAAATGCCAATTGTTTCTTTATATTTCTACAAAAAATAGCAACTTGAAATTTTAGTCAATTTCACACAATGTCACCACAATGAATCCACCACTATATGCAACATAAAGCAAATATACTCTTTTTAAAAAACAACAAAATAACTATTGAAAGAAATCAACAGATAAATAATGCAGTTATTTGTAATACTCAGTTATAGAGGCTCAACATTATCAGGATATCACTGTTTCTGACAAGATCTACGGGTTCAACAAATCCAACGCAAAGCATCAGTAGGAATCTATCAGTGGGATTCAAGTTGTAGATGGAAAGGCAGAACACCTGGTTTTCCAACAACAATGCTGAAGTAAAGCGCTGAGGGCGCTCATTAACCCATTTCAATGCTAGGTACAGTATGGCAGGCGTCAGTGTAATTCAAGTCTGTTTCAGAGATTAGATCTATAAATCAATGGAACTGAAAAGAGAGGCAAGATACATAATTGTACAAATAAAGCCATTTTTACATTTATTCTTTCATTCATGGAAGTCCAAAAAGAGTTCTTTGGAGAAAAGATAATGAAAAGAAGCTAAAAGTAATAATCAAAAAGAAGCTATGTACAAAAATGAAAATATATACATGTGGCATGCCTTTGGACTAAAATAACTATCATTATCATAGCATGCATATGAAAGTCAAAACAATATTCTTAAAGAAAATCTGTTTAATTAATATCTTAATGAATTTAGACACAATCTTTATAAGATGATCCATCACAAAAAGTCAGGAAGCTGAAATTCAGCAAAATAACACTTTAATTAATAAAAGATATTGCTAAGAAAATGAAAGATTCAGATTGGAAGCAAAATATTGAAAATGTATAAGGTCAAAATATATGAATAAATATGCAAATTCACCAATAAAATATAATAAAAAATATTAAATATCCTTCAGAGGTATTGATTGCCTATTGATCTTTGAGAAATTATTGAAGATTTTAAAATTAAAAAGAACGAAAATCATGAGATAAACAGAACAGAAAATTTTGCATTAAATCTTATTTCAAATATATTTTTAAAATTTAAATACTTATTATTACATTTATAAACTAAAAATGTTAAAGATAAATTGTAGACATGTAGGAATGTGTTTTAATATTAGTTATTCTACTTCAATCAATTCTCTTTTCCTTAAACACCCAAGTGGAAGCTCCTGAAATATTTATCTATATGGATTATTTGAAAATTATAAATTTCTTGTCTGTGCCTAGAAACTATGATACTAGAAAGTTGATGAAGGTGGTTATCTTGTACATAATTTCTATCCCTTGAATACTCAACTTACCAATTGATAGTGTGAATTCTCATTGACTAATGTTAGCTTGTATAAATCCAACAAGTCAATGAACTAAAAAGTTGCTTTAAGGGTGTTTAATGTGTGGTTGCTGTCATTCTGTCATTCACTAAACTTACATGGACACTCATATTTTGTCTACATATTTAACTACGTATCATACACTAGACATCAATCAAAGCACTTCAGTACTCTCCAGTGAGCTTCTTTTTTTGTACTTTTCTTCTCATATATTTGTTGAAGAAATAAAATTTAATTGACAAACTGGACATGGTAGTGTGTGTCTTCCTTTAATGCTATCATTCTGAGATGTGAGACCCCTCCTGGGCTACATAACAAAATTCCTTCTCAAACAACAAGGAAAATAATTGCATTGCAGTTGTCTAATAATGATTTCATTGATACTATATTACAAACATTGTAAGTTTTATGTTGTATTTAATGCATAAGATGAAATGCATTACCTTGGCACATGGTGGGAAAGTACTACAGCTCTGGGTTGTCCCCCGTCATGTTAAGCAACATTACATTGTGAATGAGTGGATTCTAAGTAGATCAGGAGAAGCAGGGAAAAGTTAGAGACTATTTAGGAACTATATGACTTGTTCTCATGAGATTACAGTGACCTAAATATTGAGAGTCTTAAGGCATAAATAATTAACTAAATTTTGCATTTTCTGAACATGTCACTGGAATGAAAGCTGCACTTAATACCAATATGATAAAGAATCTGATCATTTATTTAGCTTGATTTTTTTTAAATTATTAGCTCTGATTGAGCCCATAAGAATGAAGACCTCCTTCCTAATCAACAGTTTGTAAAGTCAACGCTGAAAATATAGTATACTGCCTGCTAGTTCTACCAAGGAGGGTGTGGGGAGTACTGGAGGTGAGAGGGTGAGATAGTTCTTTCAAGCCTGGGCATGAGAAGTTAAGGCGAAGACTCTCTCAAAGGAAATTATCCCGTTTTTCAAAAGGGAACCATCACAGGTTTTACGTAGTGATGAATAAAATAACCATAACCATATTCTTGATAGAGTTCTTCCATGGACATATTCTTCAATAAGCAGATATGTAGGGCTGGCGCTAACCCTATCATTTCCTTCCAGACCACCTTTGGGCGCCCCTCCTAAATCAACACCCAAAATCAGTTATAAAGGAAGTAGGGTTGTAAAATGTCCCCCTTTAGAATCTGAAATGCCAAATAAGAAGGAACATACAGATTAAACAAAATGGAGGATGGTGAGGGAGCAGGCGGCTTGTTGTTCTCTTTTGATTGAATTGTATTTAAACTGCTGTGTTATAAGATTACTGACCAATAGTGTGAGACTTGAGCAACAAGTCTACGGGCATTGTTAATTACCTCCAAAACTGCAACAACCCTGAACAAAACAAAAGCTTGACTCTTAAAATAAGATTTCAGAGTGGCCCCAAATTTGGGGGACATTGATTCCTCTACCTATTAGAACAATCTGCCTCTCAGAATTGGGCCAATGGATCTCTCTTGTCTCCTCAACTGTGTACACGGTGATGTCGGTGTGCTCACCATGTGCAGAAGGAACTGACTTTGCAACTCTGTTTTTCCCGTAGTGTCCTCCATCAGCCACACTCGTAATTCATTCAAAATGGTTTCTCCAGGTCCATTGAAGAAATACAAATTTAAGTTATGATCCATTCTTATCTCAGTAGACAATCTGGCCTTTTCATCCTTAGTATCTCATTCATCCAAGGTCACTCATTCAAGTGTATTAGAGTAATTTTTAACACTACCATTTTGTATTCTCTAATTGTTATAACATTACTGCCATGTTCTGGGACATGAGACACAGAATTCTAAATTTTTATTATTTTAAATTTCAAATCATTTTCAATGTTGGCTTTGATGATAGATTGCCAGTTATGATATTCAGTTACATGAAGAATACATTTGTGGTCTCTTTCAGTCTTTTTATCTATAATGTACATTAAATATAGAGGAATATCATAACTAATTCCATTCTAATAAATGAGAGACATAAGAAATATGTATGTGCTTGTTTGGTTTGGAAGATAATGGGACATGGTTCTTAATTTAAAATATTTATGAATCTGCACTATTTGCTATGCATGATTACACTGATATCTCAAATAGAATATGTGAATAAAATTGAATAATATCATGCCTACAGGGAATTCATTTTCTAAAGTATGCATAACAAAGGGTGTCCTGTCAGAAGATGTAGAACATCACAGTGTGCTTCAAAAGCATCCATATGCTTAATATTCAAATCCAGAAATGTGAATTTATGCTACATTTTTTGTTCAAAGGCCCTTATGTTAAATCAGTGTATGTGGATATTCTGAAAGGAAAGTCTTTCCTGCTTATGTAGATCATCAAATCGGACCATGCTATTTGATGTTGCCACTGATGTCTTGGCCCATTAATAAAACAATAACACACTTCTGTGACATCCTTAATATGTTCTGGGTTAAGATGATAAATTTCAATGAATTCTGATTGTCAGAATTTTCCTAGACTAAGAAGTGGATCATGCTCCTGAGTGCTCAAGAAGAGACGGATTCTTGAACTCAGGCTCAAAATACAATGGCATCCTGCACCTTTCTGTAAGGAAAGACAGAGTATCAGTGGAGATGATGCAATAAGAGGAACTCAGGAGAAGCAACAGCTGCAAAATATTGCTGGTAGCAGCCCGGAGCTTGCAGACACCATGGGGTTGTTTGTTTTGGGTTGCTGTACATTCTCATGCTCCTACACAATCCTTACACATTACAGCACATGTTTGAATGCCATTTTCCTCATCTGTAAAAGAGTACTCTTGCTTCCTTACAGTGTTGCCATGGATACTATGAAAAATAAAACTGGAGTGGCTAGCATTCGTAGGATATGCAAATGATAGATATTATTGTAACAATAATTTTATTAGGAAAATTGTTATCCATGGAGGGATTGTATAAGAAGTTTGTCAAAACAGATTATTAGTTTTATCTTATCTATCCCCTTATGCAATGGTAGAGACTTCTATACCTAAGACCTAGTATGATACTACTCATGTCTACAAATAATCAAGTAATATACAAGTACTTAGAAAAATCACAGCTTCATTCATTAAACATTGTTCTCCAGGACCACAGAGAAATCCTGGAACTATAATTACTAAGAGGTTGTGTGGTAAAATGCGTTGACTTATTTAAAACGATTGAGAAGGTGATTTATATGACAGAGAGGCTCGCTCCCACAAGTGTCTAAAATAACACAGAGTATTGCTATTGGCCCTGGTTCCCCCACCATAACCTTATAAGCAGTATTGCTGAAGACACCATACATTTTGGCTTTAGAACATAAAAAAAAATCAATCTCAATTCAACCAGAACATTTCTTTCAGACTGGAGAGAGAGAGAGAGAGAGTCTAGCTAGGAATGTCAATGTGAGTACACATATTCACAGAAGTCAGAGGCATAGGTTCACCTGGACCTGGAGTTACAGGTGGTTGTGAGTAGCCCAGAATGGTTGCTATGAATTGAACAGAGTTCCTCTGTAAGAGAAGTTCCTGCTCTTGATCCTGGAATGTTCTCTCCAGGCTCCAGTTATAGTTTTTGATCTGGTTGTGAGAAAGTAGACCTCCATATGATTTTCCATATATTCATCTGGCTTATCCCATTGTCCTCGCTACTTCCTTCATATTCCTGAGACCCTTTTCACTTAAAGCTTTCTATTGTCAGTATTCTAAGTTTCTGCTTTCACTATCTGTCAGGTACTATTCCCCTTCTCTTAATATGTCCACAAGGTCCCTTTCTATTTGCCAGCTTCTACTTGAGCTCCAAATTAAAGACACATAGAGATTTCAAGCTAAGACCTTCATATAAGAGAACATTTGATATTTGCCCTTCTGGGCCTCAGGTACCCCACTTAGTAGAACTCTTTTCCAGTTTTATTCATTTAAGTTCATATTTCATTATCTCATTTGTACTTACAGCTGAGTCATATTCCACCGACTGTTAATATTACTGTGAGTGAATATGAAATCTTTTCATCAATGGAAATCATAAATATATGTGCTAAGCTATCAGATATTATGCTGACCTAAATATTCCACTTTATCACCATATATAGAAAAATATTATACCCTGTAGTATGTAACTTTTATTTAAAAATTTTAAAACTTCAATAGATTTTCTAAATGTAACATAATATAAAAGATTCAAAGTAGCCACTGAAGACTGACGTGGGCATATGGCTATAGTAGACACAGCAGCTAAGCACTCACATCTTCAAGCAGGCACAGGAAGCAGAGAGTGAGTGGAGATCTGGCAAGGCTTAAGAACTCTTTAAGATCGCCCCCAGTGACGTGCTTCCTCAAGCATGACAACATCTAAGATCTCCCAAAGCAGCGCCACCAACTGGGGATAAAATGTCCAAATACTTAGAGCCTATGGGGAGCATTCTCATTCAAAACAGCACACCAATGCTGTTATCTTTCAAATTCAAAGCAATACAGTATTCGCTACTAATTTTCCAAAATTCTGAAAAGAAAGTAAAATGATCACCATTTGATTGAATCGTACTCTAATCTATAAACCATGCTAGAAGCCATAATTTTCTGTGATAGTTGATGGAAGGGAGAGCATTCAACATGACTTCAAAGTCTGTGGAGGAAAGTAAAGAGAAGGGAGTGATGCGAGGGTGTGTGCACATAACCGGCGCACATAGCTAGAGAGAGCATAGACCCGAAAGAAGAACCTACTTCTGTAACTTCCCAAGAAAATGTAATTTCTTGTTATATTCTAAATACATATCTTTGTATCTTTAGACAATTATTTCTCTCATCACTCATCAAAGGATCTTCTTTTTACAGTACAGAGACTATTATAAAGTTCCACACCAGGTCAGACATTTAGAATAAGTTACTGGTGCCCAGCTTTGGACATTCAACCACAATGAAACCTCTATACCTAAGGTGCAGGGACCATCCACATAGGGGAGAGACATAGTGGAAGATCTAGAAGAATAAAACATCTGTTTCTAGTTAACGCATTCCAGACCTGAGATTGAAGCTACAGCACTGAGTTCTCCAGAGGATGGTAGAGATCTTCATAATGACAAAACCAGTTAAAAGCCAAGATGGATGATGGTAATGTCACAGGGTCCCACCTCAAGATGAAGAACTACAAGTATTTGATGGATGTTGAGGGAAGAAGAATCGATTTTTCTATAAGGTCTATCTCACTGAGAGTTTATCCAATCACAATGCAACCCAAAACATGGAACACACAATTACCAATAAGTGTGCTCAGTATATAGATATAAATATACATTCATTTAACAGTTATATTCAACAAGAAGGATAAAAGATTTGAGAGGGGTCATGGAGGGAATTGGAGGAAGTCTATGAGGGATGGAAAAATGCAATAAAATACTCGTGTATGAAATTCTCAAAAATAAAGCAAAGCTTAAAAAATAAACATAAGACCTTATTGCTGAAGACAGTACGTGTAGGAGCTATTGAACAAATGAAGAGAAATCAAGCTGGTGCTGACATCACAGTTTCATCTCTGTAGCCTTGTGTTTATAATTCTGAGAAGTGCTAAGTGTGCTACTGTAAGGAAAAAAAATACTCATCAACCTGACTCAAATATGAATTCTGTGTATAACATAGTACTTGCCCATCAAGAAATGCCCACCAGTGAAACAATGGCACAAATTTTGTGGGAGCTAATATCCATTCCAATTTGATTTAAAGTCCACATCCTAAGATGGGGCTCATACCTGGCATTTGATAGCAAGTTTAGGTACCTTAGGCTATATAAGTCACAGGTTATAAGGGAGAACCTGACACTAGTTTTCTACTAAAAACCTCTCATATTTACTCCTAATGACTTATTGGCATACCCATAGATTAATGCATCTCACAACTTCCACCAGAGAAGTTTCCTTATGCATCAGATGGTGGTAAACACAAAAATATACATCTGGAAAAAATACAGAGTCTACAGAGTGCTTATTCTTGAATAGGACACTTATATCTCAAGGATAGCTGGGAGATTACTCATATGAACTCACAGAAACGGTGACAGCATGCACGAGGTCATGCAAACTCAAGCCAGACAAAAAATCCCAGCCCCAAAGTGGAAAGGTTGGTAAGAAGCCACAATCTTATTTGAGGAGTTATTGGCATCTGATTACTGCTGGGAAAAAGAGAGATTTTCCTTAAAGGAGAGTTGCTTTATTGTTAAACAATCCCTTTTGGAAGGACCCACACTAAAGTGCATAGAGACAAAAATTTTACTTAAAAGGTCTTAATATATATGACAGAGAAGAGGAAATCCAGCCATTTGGGGCCTATAAGAGGAATGTAGATAGGGTTAGGGGTCTAAATATGGTCAAAATTTATTTTATGAAACATTCAAGTGTCAAAGAAAAAAGACTAGCATTTTCACCTCCTTCTATTTTTTCAAAGTTTTATCACTCACTAGGAAAGTAATCTTTAAAGATTCAGAGAAACACATGTATATATTTGTTATCTTCTCATTTTATGGAGTTATGTTGTATGCATGCATTAACACATGACTTAGTAGTCATATCTAATGTATGGATCTATTTTGACATAGGCACACAGAACCAGACATACACACAGTCACACATACACACAGTCACACACACACACACACAGTCACACACGCACACATACACACATGCATATACATAATTTTTTCTATACAATGAGTGATAATCTTTTTTTGATATAGTAACCTTAAATAACTTTCATCACTATGGTTACAATACATTTTAGATAGCAAAAGCACTAACTAAAAGAAAGAAAACTGGGCTGCTACATGACCCACTGGGTAAAACACTTGATTGACAAATCTAAGGACCTCAGTTTGATACCCAGAACCAAATATGAAAGAAAACTGTTTTAAATGTTGTCTCTGACTGCCACATTTGTGTTGCAACATACATGTATCTGTGCTCACACACATATACATACACATAAAAAATAATAATAAATAAAATTTTGAAACAGTAAGGAAAATGGGAATATGCAGTATTATATAGACTTTGAAGAATACACTTATTTATAGGATGACAGTGAGAACAAGAAGACAGCTTTGGCCTTGACTGACCTAAGCTAAAGCCACATGTTTACTCAGATTTTCAGCCAGTCTGCTCAATGCCTCAGATGATCATAAAAACATTGCGTCTGCTGATATTAGGGATATTAGCATTTTCACCTCCTTCTATAACTCAGTAAGGAAGTTATCTTTAAAGCTACAGAGAAACACATGTATATATTTGTTATCTTCTTATGTTATCCAGTTATGTTTTATGGAAAAGTCAGTATGGGATTCAGAAATGTGGACTCCACAAATAATGAATATTGATGGAGTATAGAAAAAATGTGGCTGGGATCTGTAAGTTGCCAACCTTGTGACTTCATTCATGAATACCTCCTTGGGTTTAGACTACTATGCTGTCCATTTTTTGTGACAACACTGCTTAGTCTTTAAATTCTAGTAATTTTCATATTTCGAGTTCTTCAACTGTGGCATGTTCATCATCACTTTGTTCTTCAGTTGTTTATTCTGAATTTTTGCCATCTTTTACACTACGAAAGAAGATTAATGTCACAATTTTAGAATTAATTTGTTGGGGATTATTTGGCAAAGCATTTCATTACAGTAATATTTATGTGTTTATAAAGGGTGTGTTTACTGCAATTTTCCAGTTATTAGGCATTAGACATTTATATATTGCAATTCAAATGGTGACCTCATTTTTTTGTGGAATAGCAATTTAATAGTCATTCATTTTCTTGAAGGAAGTTAGTTTAAAAGCTAGCAAATTACTTATCAATGCAATTATATAAAACTGATGAGTTACAGAGCAGTTTTTCAAAGTATGCTATTAAAAGCACATAGTCAACTAGTGAATATATGTTGTAAAGAATTGAGTGATTACAATTGACATTGTTTCTTTTTGCTTTCTTCTCATTGAGTAGCCTTTGCTTGCTCTAATAAAAAAAAATGTGAGAAAAGGGGAAAGCAAGTAGATTCACAGGTGTACTGCCCATTACAAGATTCATGATAAGAGTTTCATTATGAGGAGTGTAATTACCATCAAATACAAACACATTTATTTCCCAAAGGGAACACAATAGTTCCTTTTGCATCCCTGAGAACACACTACCTCAGAGAATCTTAATGGATGACAGATTTGTTTCAGTTTCTTGTTTCAAAGCTTTTCAGTTGATCATAATGAAAGGTAGGGCAGAGTTCATGATGGTGGAAGCATCCAGTGGGGGCTTCTTGTATCACACCATAACAAGAACAGAGTGGGGTAGCATCCAGCTCTGACATAATCTTCAGAAGTATACGCATAATAAGCTCGATGCACCAACCTGGCCTATGAACTAAATGTTCCACTGACCCCTCTCCTGAAACAGGCCAACTCAAAGAATATACTTTCAATACATAAGCCTATGGAGACCATTGCAGATTCAAACCATAACAAGGATATTTCTTTAGAGAGGGCAAGTATGTACATAGATGCCTAATAACACAGCAAAAAATCACACAAAGCCCTTTTACCAAAAAACGTGAATAAAAAAATAAAAACAGGAGAAAAGATAAGAATATTTAATGAGCCTGTTATGTGTTTGTTGGGGGTCCCAGCACTCAGGTCCAACCGAAAGAGCTCCACCGTTGGGGATGGGGCAACGAGTAGGCGCAGAGTCTAACACACAGACTCTGGGAGTTGAGCGGAAAGCCAGCAGTGGTGGTCTGCTACAAACTCATTTATTCAAGAAAGAGAAGAGTGTCTTATAGGTCTTGTTAGCCAATAGCTTTATGGTGTGGGGTCCTGAATACAGCCGATTGCAGTTTGTTTCCAGGTGGATTAGGTTCTCTCCAGGTACTGGGCAGAAACTGGCTTCACAACCAACTGGTGTGGAGCACCACACCCACGAGAGCCATTCATTCATTCCTCCTGGCAGGTGGCCTAGCTAGACCCACCCTGCATTATGCCCAACATGTGTTGAACATGTATTTATATTAATAATTATAAACAGAAAATGCACTATTTCGTGTATTTTTAACTATTTACTTAGTATACCTATTATTATATCCATTTCATAGATAAGGAAATTGACCAGTAAATATTTAGTTCTTTTGCCCACAGTCACAAAACAAGTAAGTAATAGAGTTGAGGCTAGACCTCTCTCTGATCTGCCTGCAGAACTGTGTCATTAACCTTTGTATCAGACTGTCAGTTCCCGGGCACTTGCAGGTCCTGGTGCTATTTGAAATAGATCTACCCAGTTTCTCCATATTGTGAAGTTCTGCCTACTATAAACCTAGCATTGGAAAGGCCACAGTTAAAAAATCTCCCCAAATTAGACTTCCGCCATGTCGTGACATCCCCTCACCCCCATCTTAGGTTGCATCGTGTCAGTCCCCCAAATGGAGCAAACGTTGGAAGGATACTGTGAGGCCATGTATAAATTTCTGCCTCTCTCTGACAGGAAAATAGTGGGAAATTGCAGAATCCATATCCAGATTTCAAACGGTGTGGTCATCTATGCCACTTAATGATATCAATGACCATTTGCTTTTGAAACCTTTGGAAAATTAATATACCCCTATATGTATATTATATACTAATGTATAAAACAAATATGTTCCCTTCCTACATCTTAGATTAAAAACAAAATTGCTGGATGAATAAATATCATCTATCTATGAATGAAACTGCTTATACCCCAAATTTAAAATATTTGCTATATCTTAATTTGGAAATCATTGATCTTTATCCTATGACTTTAAAGAGAATGAATTTTGTAATACTCTTCTTCTTCAAAGTATTAACTGAAACTTCAGTGTTTTTGTTTGTTTGTTTTTGTTTTTGTTTGTTTGTTTTTGTGAGACAGGATCTCCTTATAACCCCTGGAACTCACTATGTAGACCCTGCCATCCTGAATCTCAGACAAACTGCCTCTGCCTTCTAAATGCTGGGAATAAAGTTGTGCATCACCATGCCAGGAACACATTGTTATTTTTATAATAATTCATACAACACTTTTAGAATAATGTGAAAATTTTTAAGTAGTTTGAAGAGCTTACTACTTAGCTGTACTGATCTTTTTAAAGGTAATCATTATAGCAGATAAATAAGCTGTATGATACTGCCCTTAGCATAGAGCCAATTACTGTTTAGTGACTTGTTTTCACAAGTTTCACTGATTTGTAAATGGTATATGCTCCTCCCAAAATATGCTGAAACTCAATATTCATTCCTTAAACTTCAGACTGACTTCCTTTCCCATTATAGTTTGAATTCACTTAGGACTGGTATGACAAAACATTACAAAACAAGGAACTTTGTGATAAGTAACATTGCAAAATTTGATATTCAAGCAAGATTCTCTAAATAGATGTGAATCTGAATTATTTGTGAAGTGCAAGGATACATTTTCCATTCATGCACATAGTTTGTCAAATTATAGTTTTTACAAGTTTTTACAATTATATAGAGATAATTATCAGAGTCAGTTAAACAACGGATTACATTTAAATGATGGTGAAATTTTGTTAACACTCAAGCTTCTCTACTCATATCAAAACTTTACTCATTCAAGTTAAATTATATCTAAATATCAAAGGAACTACTTGTGATATTTCTTTACTCTGAATGGAAAACATATCAAAGTATGCAGTAACAGTATAAAGAAATTAAAGATAGATTTAAGAACCTACATCTAACATGCATTTTATTTTTAAATATTTTTTATTTATTTTTATTTTATGTTTATATTTTCTGCATGTGTGTAAGGGCACCCTGTCGTGCTGTGCCTATGGAGGTCAGAAGAGGTCATAGGATCCCCTGGAACTGGAGGTACAGATGCTTGTTAGTTACAATGTGGCTGTTGGGATCCGAACCTTGGTCCTCTGCAAGATCAGCAAGGGCTCTTAAGCACTGAGTCATATCTTCAGGACTCACCCACCCCCAAGTGCATTTTATTTCAAAGTAGGTAAATCCGAAAGGAAAGGAAAATTACATGTTAGGAAACATCATTCCCTGCATCATCTACATATCTGCAAAAATAATGTCCTGTAGCACAATCTCCATATATAATTAATCGAGAAACATAATATAAATGCTGAATTGGCATATTCAGACTGTAATATCACAAGTAATTGTAGAACGTTTGATAGGAGAGATGGTTCATCCTGCACATGACCCTGAGACTATGATAAAAAATAAAATAAAAAAAAAAACAAAGAAAGAGTTGTACGACTTTAATATACTGAGATTAAGCCTACTAGACACATATTCTGAAAATTAGGTCAATTTCATCTTCATTGAAAGAATTCACATACATGAAAAAGTATGTTTGTGTGACCAGTTGTGGAATTCTGTAATAGCCTCCATATGTTGTAAAATAAAACTTTTTTGACAAATGGTATACAATATACTTTTCTATAAATATAAGGATCAATATTCAGCATATAGTAAAAAATTTTCAATTGTCTAGAGATATTACAGTGTTTTCTCTAAGATCTATGAACTGTCTAGCAATATGTATTTGGATATATATAAAAGTTCATCCATGAGTTCCCTTTGAAAGGAATTTAGGTCCTATTAGACAGCTATTGATTTGCTCCTATATAAGAATGCTACTACTGCACCAATATAAATAGTTTGCTGTGCCAGTCATTGTAGTTATTAGGCTTTACAGTTGGGTTGAACCTTTGATTGATTTTCTCCATTAGGAGTTTACATAGAGTCCTCTAGAACTACGAGAGCTACTCTTCAGAGTGAATGATGTCAGGTCAGTTACAGCTCCATTGTTCCAAGTACTGTAGTAGAACTATGGCCTGTCTGCAGCAATAGGTCTTACCTTCAAGTTCTGGGACATAATCAAGGGCTCTGACAATACCTTATTACTTGGGGAATCCCTTGGAGTACTCTAACCAACAACTTATTGGGATGTTTTATCTGTCCAGCATTATGTTTCTTGTTATATAGCCTTCAGGAGTACACAGGCACTAACGTTAATACATTAACCTATGGCTTTTGAGATCTCTTATGTGTAATATCATATCCATTGTAAATAGTGATTATTTAATGTCTTCTTTTCAATTTAATCTTCTGTAATTTCTTTCTTTTTTCTTATTGTTTGACCAAAAGTTTTAAAGCATTGTATTGAAAGAGAGTGGAGACACTGGACAGTCCTGTGTGGTTTCTAATTTTAATGGGAAAAACATCAGTTTTTCTCCATTTAGAATTCTGTTGACTGTGGATATAACTTTATGTTGAGATATGTTCCTTCTTCCTAAGTCTCTAGGACTTTTAACTGTTGCCGAGGATTTTTTTTTTGTATCTATTGAGATGATCATGTGATTTTTTGTTTTTAAGTCCATTTATATAATTTATTACATTTATCGACTTATGTATGTTGAACCATCCCTGCATCTCTGGAATATAGTTGACTTGGTCAATTTTTCCATTGATTAGAGTGACATGACCCACTTTCATCACTCTTGATTAGTTTTAATTCAAAGTTTATTTCTTCAGATATTAGAATTGTACCACTTGTTTTCTTCTTAGTGCCATTGGCATGGAATCCTTTTTTCTTTTTGCATTTTTAAAGCTTAACGTAGTGCCTGTTATTGAAAATGAGGTTAGTTTCTTGATGACAACAAAAAGATAGATTCTCTTTCTTAAGCCATTCCACTAGTCTGTGTATTATGGCTAGGGATTAGAGACTACTGAAATTTGGAGTTACTATTGAAAGATATGAATTCGTTAGTGTTCTTGTTTATGTTTTTGCTTCCATTATATCTTCCTTTGTGTTCATTTTGTAACCTTCGTGGTGTAGTCATTTATATCTTTAGCCCTTTGTACTGCTTCAAGTATTCCCTGTAGTTTCGGTTTTGTGAACATGTTCACAAAACCTATTCATTTCATGAAAATGTTTCCATCTCCCTTCTGCTATTATAGATAATTTTGCTGGGTAAAGTATTTGGGGTTAGCATTCCTGGTCATTTATAACTGGGAATAATTTGGTGCAGGTTCTTCATGCTTTCAGAGCTTGCACTGAAAACTCAGCTGCGATTCTGATATATTTTTTTCTACATGTAACTTGTTTTTTCCCCCTCTAGAAATTTTCAGTGTGTTTTCTTTGTTCTCTATATTTAGTATTTTTGCTATGACATGCTGTGAAGAGTTTCTGGTACCTTCTGGTCTAATTGGCATTCTATGCAATCCTTGGATCTCTATAGGTATGTCATGTCTTAATTTGGGGAAGTTTTCTTCTATAATCCCTTTAAAGACCCGCTCTTAGTCTTACTTTAGGGCTTTGATGCATAGATTTGGTCTTTCCATAGTTTCCTACATTTCCTGTATATTCCTATGTTTTTAAAATACATTGGAGTCTTTTCTTGAGGACTACAGTTCTTCAACGTCATCATTCAGTCTCATATTCTATTTTCCATTTCATTAATGTATTACTTTGGATTAAAAGGTCATTTTAGTAAAAAAAAGCTGTGCCACTCTTTGAACAAGTAAATTCTTTCAAATTTCTTGTGCCTTTCACATTTTGCTTTTTCAGCCTTGTATTTCTTATAATTTTTTTTTTTTAGGTTTACTATTGAAATTCTGTGTTTTTCATTCATGATACTTTGATGGTACTTTTATCCCCTCCCTTATCCGTGCCTTCCATTATTGCCCTCCAATCAATTTAATGTAGTCTATTATATTTCATAACAAGGCCTATAGAGTCTAATTTGTGTCTCTAAATGACCTTCAGCATGGATCCGTCCACTGGAACCTGGTTAGCCTACCAAGCGTCCCATGCTTGAAAGAGACAGTCTCTGCCTCTCCCAGCAGCTATCTCTTGCCACAGTTTCCTTAGCTGAGACTGGATCTTCTTATCAACATCCTCTTGCCTGTGATCAGATTTTTTTTTCTGGTTTAAGCTTGCATGGGACTTGTGCCTAATGTCACTGTTACTATGAGTTCATATAATTAACTGACCAGCTGTCTGAAAACCTCTGTTTCCTTGTGGTCATTCACTACTTCTGGGTCTGTCTCATGAAATTTATTCTCCATGCCTTAGCGGGCAGGGTCTGGTTAATCCGGCTGGATAAAATGGAAACTAATCTTCCATTCAGAGAGATTGATTTATTTAGGGCAATTTACAAAGTTACTGATTACCTACGGCCCGCCCACAAAGTCCGCAACAGCTGGAAGCAGGGCTCTTAGTCCATTGACGCCAGAATTTCGATTTCACACACATGATTCTTAGGATTGTAGGGACTTGGAACGCTGCCTTCTGAGTCTTGGCTTTTCACGTGGGCCTGGGGCCGGGGCATTTTTCTTCCCTTATGGATTCAATCCATGCCCCTCCCCAGGACTCGCTGCTATGTTGTCTCCCTTTCTCCCCACCTCCCCGCCCCCTTTCTGGTCTGAGGGTGGGACTTACCACGGAATGAACCAATCGAAAAAACCTCAGAGAGAACCCTGTATTTACCATACAGGGTCTTACAATTTACAAAGGAAATCATTTTGATTGTCCATCATTCAGCATATTTTGAATTTTCATTTATCTTGTATAAACTTTATTGTATAAAACTATACTTTTTCCTTTTCTAGTTTTTTCAAGATATTAATTTTTAAATTTTGATTTTTTTTCCCAAAGACTTGTTCTGCATCTGCTGAAATAATTAAATGACTTTGCACTTAATTTTATTTATGTGATGCATTATTTATTGATTCATATATGTTAAATTTATATATGTTAAGTTACTTTTGCATTCCTGATATGAAACCAACTTGATCTTTTACTATGGTGGTGAACTCAATTTGCAGGATATTTCTGATAATATTTTGCATCAGTGGAATTAGTCTATAGTTTTTTGTGGTATCACCCAGTTTTGATAATGATAACAGGCTTTTAGAATGATTGTAAAAATGTTGCTTCCATTTTTATTTTATGGAGTAATTTGAAAATCATTACTGTTATTTTTCTTTTAAGGTTCCAGTAGAATTCAGCAGTTATTCCATCTGATCCTGGGACTTTATATTGCTTCTTATTTTCTTTAATTTGGAAATCTCTTCACTTTACTATTGCTTTCATATCATTACTTATTACAGATTTAATTAGAACATTTATATACTTTTGATTTGCTTTTGTTACATTATATCTTCTAATTTCCAAAATTTACCACAGTACTATAGTATAATGTCATTCAAGTATTCCCATCCATCCTCTGTGTTTCAGGGGTATGGTGTGTTCTAGACTAAATTTCTTGAAATTTTATCAATTTGGATATTCTGTTTCATGTTTGTGGTTAGTTTGGATAAGAACATATCAACTGTAGCTCCCTCCCTCCCTCTCTTTCTCCCTCAATTTCATTGATCTTTTGCATGACTCTTTTGTTTCCATTTCACTAAATTTAGCTTAGATGTTTATATTTGTAGAATGACCAAATTTATCTCGGGTGTGTTCACAGTATATTAATTCTGTTCTTATTGTCCTTTTTTCTAGTTTTTTATTACCTTAAATTACAAGTTATGTTAATGAGAAAACAGCCCCCTCTCTCATATTTTCATGACTCTTTTGCTATTTCTATGAGGAACTAGCAGTTCAATAATTTAAATTTGGCAGTCTAGATTAGTGATTGAGTCATAATTTCTTTCATTTTTTTTTTGATGCTAATATTAATGGTCCAAGGTTTCCAGGTGGTTTTCTTAAATATCAATTTGACAAAATAAATGTTTTGTTCCCTGGTTTGTGAAAATTTGTGTCGATCATGTCATAGTACTTTTAAAAGTAGAGAGAAATCTCTCAAGAGCAGGCACTCCCTCCTTTTCTCTGTTTCTTGTTTACCATGAGGTTAACTATGGTCTTTATCAACAGGTCTCCAACCTATATTCACTCTTGTCAAGGGCTGAAAGCAGTTCTCAGAGCAGATCCTAATGAGAAAATTCTGATATTATGAACAAAGATGAAACTTTGCTCTCCCAAAACCATTTTCTCAGGCATTTGTCAGCAAAGTTTGAATGACTCATATGCACATGTAGAAGGAAGAGGCCAAGTGTCTGTTACCTAGGAACTTTGATAACCTATAACAAGAGGATGTGGAAGTTTCAGCTAAGGAATACAAAGAGATTTTGTCTCTTTCACATTATTTGATCAGTTTAGATACACAACTTTTAAATGACAATAATATTAGAGAAAAAATTTATAATTTACTCAGTCTAAGGATTATTAATATGCTAATATCTTTCAAAATCGCACAAATACAGCAGGAAATAATGGTTCAATAGCTATTATGATGCCCTTACATAACTCTAGTTAGCATCTAAAATCAATCCTTACAATTAGGTACAGAAATTTAATATAGTTATTTCTGCTCTAAAGTGACATATTATATGTTCATAAAAATCTCCACGCTAAGAATTGTCAGCAAAAGCTTCAAGGCTTATGAGAAAACTGTAGCTATATTCAGAAGGTTTAACATTGTCATCATCGGACTTTCCTGCCAGGAAATAAAGTCAGTGTCACAACCAGTTTTTTTTTTGTTCTGTTTTTGTTTTTGTTTTTTGTAAATTCTATAACATGAGGTTCACGGAATCTGGAAATGACACATCTGTTATATTTCTTTTCTTTTTCTTTTTCATTTCATTATTACCTAAAAATGTCTTCATTTCTACCATTTTGGCTACAAAGATGATGTAGTAACAATGTGGAGATAATTAGTTGCACCATATTTTTAAATAAAGAAGAGATCAATATGGAAATGAATAAATATTTTTAAAAATTAAAATTATATTACATTTGCTTCAATGTTCCATATTTATGTTTTCTTAAAATGATCTTAAATTCCAATACAAATTTTTAATACAAAGTTGTGTGTGTGTGTGTGTGTGTGTGCGTGTGTGGTTGTGCCTGTGTTTGAGTTTGTGTAGACCAGGGACCATTATGTGTGTCATTTATCAGTTACTGAAAATATTTTAAATATGTTTCTCATGCACTGTATTTAACCAGCCTGTAACTCACCAAATAGGCACAACTGACTGACTAGGAAGATGCAGGGCTTCTATTCTACCCCCTGAACAGTGATTTTACAGTTCACAGTCATGTCTGGTTAATCGTCACATGGATTCTGGGGATCAGACTCTGATCCTCTTCCTTGTAAGACAAGTACATTACCGACTGATTTACTTCCTCATCCCCAAGTGAATTTTAAATAATTCTTCAAAAACTTTTATTTATTCTTTTTATTTTATGTATATGAGTGTATTACCTGCATGTATGAAAGTACTCCTGTTGTGCAATGCCTGTGGAGGTCAGAGGAAGGCGTCAGATCCCCTGGAACATTAAGGAGAATTGAAAGCCACCATGTGAATGCTGGCATTCGAACTTGGGACTTCTGCAAGAGCAGCTAGTGTTTCTAACCACTGAGCCATCTCTCCAGACCCCCAGTGAATTTAAAATGAACCATATAGAGGATATTCTTATTTGCTCTGCTTACACTTTTTTAAACATTTTTTTCTTGTGTGTGTTTTATCCACAAGCACACATGTGCATTCATGTGGTACAACGCCTGCAGAGGCCCAAAGAGGGCAGAAGATTCCCAGAACTAGAGTTAGTGGCACTTGGTTAATAGCTACTATGTGGATAGTACGACCCAAACCCGAACCCGGATTCTATGGAAGAACTGTTAATGCTTTTAACTGCTCAGCCATCTTTCAAGTCCCCCACTCACACTTTTTCAAAATGTAAAAGCATATATCTCATATACATGCTTTTCAGTTTCCAAGGAAAATATGTAATTGCTACTAATATTAATTTCACAGTTCTTAGTTTGGCATCCTAAGAAACATTTAACATTTTAATAAGTGATGAAAGAAAACAAAACTGACTTAAACTGGGATTCATAATGATTTCCCCCATACTTTTGATAGGAATTTTACCCTTGTAAGTCCATACTCAATATTCCAGCATTGAACACAAATATTAACGGTCCATCTAATTTATCATGATGCCCAATTGCTCTCAAACAGGTTGTGATATTAACTACTGTGTAGGGCTGCTGGGGCTGCTGAGAGTACAGATGTGTGACTCCTACTGTTTCATTTAGTTATGAGTGGGGAGAAACACACAAACAAATGCACACACACACACACAGTTTCCTGTGGTTGACATTTCATGTATTTCACTTCGGTTTCCATTTCATGTAGATCAGCATGAGTTTCAAAGCAGGTGAAAAATCATTTCATTATAGCTCTGCAGGGATATAAAATAACTTCCCTGAAACCCAGCTGGTTTGAAAATACAGTGAATGAAAGCCAACTAGGTTTTACTTGATGTCAGTTTCAGAAATCAAAGCTTTACATAACTCTGATTACATTTAAATTAAGATTCACAGTAAAGGTTATAAACGACACACAATTACAATGATCCTACTGTAATGCTGAAAGTATCAGATTTGCTGCCATAGTTCTGTTTTGACAGCGTTTTGCTTCATCTGTCAGATGGGGGTGATGAAGGTTTGAGATGGACATACCAAATGCATAAGCCAGGACCACAAAACACACTGTTATATCATGTATCCCATAAATTACTAAATTCAGCCTGAACATAAAGGCCTTTATTGCTAAGAGTAATTAGTGGTTATTGCAACAAATGTCCTTTTTTTACTAATTTTATCTCCTTTAAAACCATAAAGGACTGTTGAACATGAACCCACTGACTGTTGACTATATGCACAAAATTAAGCCATCCCAAATCCTAGAATGAACAGAGGAGGGATTCATGAAGCAACACGCTTAGCTGATAAACTATTGGGAATAGATGGTTGTTTGTGGGAGAAGAGTAAACTTTAACACTCTGGAATGTTGTCCATGTTCCAGTGGGTTGACCTATACCATGCTCATACAGTCCTGCGCAGACTCACTGGGTGTAAAACAAGCATGAGAAAACGAAGCTAGGATGGAAAATTTGGGGGAGGGATAGGAGAATAATTAGAGGGAAAGGAAAGTGGGGGCAAATTTGATGAACCGAGCGAAAGTAACCGTCCTAATAGAAGCAATTTACAGGTTCAGGGAAGTCCCAATCAAAGTCCCCACTAAAATATTAAGAATAATAGAAAAATACACCTTTAACATCATATGGAAACCAGAATAAGCAAAACAATCCTGAGCATCAAGTGCAATGCCAGGGGGATTGCCATATCAAGCCTCAATATATATTACAGAATCATAGTAAAATAAAACACCATATATTGGTACAAAAGCAGACCTGTAGATTAATAAAGCAGAATAGTGAACACAAACATGGGTGTATGCAATTTGAGCTACTGGGTATTTGACAAAGGTGCCAAGAGCACACACTGGAGGGAAGATAGCATCTTCAACACTTATCCTGGAAAAACTGTATCTCCATGTGTAGAAGAACGAAATTAGACACATATCCATGACCCTGCACAAAAGTCAACTATTTCTAGAGCTTTTGCCTTCACATATTTTTGTTATTTCTAAGTGCTAAAATTTGAATTTTTATATGGGTTATTCTCCAAAATTCCAAAATGTTCATAATTTTAAAGAGTAAAAGATTTTTAATAAAATCTTGAGTGTTAAGCTGGTCCAGTGAGTGATAGAACTTGGTATCAAATACGAATACTTGACTTTGATCCCCTGAAACCATATTGAATTAAGAGGAGGATTCCTGCATGTTGTCCTCTGGCCTCCATGTTCATAGGATAGGGCACATGCTCTTGCACACAAATATAAATACAGAAAAAAGTAACATTAAAACTGGCAAAAAGTATCTTCAAAAGTTTTCTCACATTTAGGCTCAATCAAAGTCTGGCAATATTTCCTTGCCATTTTTTTTATTCAACATTGACTTAAGAAGTCTCTTTTCAGGGCCTACTGCATAATAATATTAATTATGCATGATTGGGATGTTTGGGATGATAAATATCCACCTTGGGATGTTGTATTTGAACATTTGATCACTAGTTATGCATGCTGTTTTGGGAGATTATTAACCTTTAGGAGATGGGTCTTACTGGAGGAAGTATATCACTTGGGGAAGACTGCGAGTTACAGTCCCACTCCACATCTTCTTCTCACTCTCTGGCTTCCGGTGTGTGAATGAAAATGTAATCAGTCAGCTTCCTGCTCTGTCTTCATGTAGTCACTGCCTGCTGCCCAACATGATGGAAAATATGTCTCTTGAAATATAATATAAAATAAACCATTTTTTTCTCTAAACTACTTGGGGTAATGATATTTTGTCCCAGAAGCAAATAAGTACGTAATACAGCAAATGCACCAGAACTGAGAGTTAATGAACCAGAGATGAAGCAATAGGATTTTGTGTTTGCCCTGCTGGGTTTTTGTCGTGTTTTGATCTAATTTTTCCTCATATTCTGCCTGTAAATTTCAATTTACAGGAGTCATAGTTATTTTGGCTTTCATAAGAGTGGTTTGATGTTTGAATAAAGTTGAGACTGTTGAAGACTTTGAAGGTATTTGAAGTTGTAATTAATGCAATTTGCTTAATAAGAGAGTCTTAAGCCTGTGAGGGCCAGAAGCTGAGTAGTGGTTTAAAAAGAAACGGCCCAGTAGGCGCATATATTTGAACACTTGTTTCCTAGTTAGTGGTGATACATTAGGAAGGTTAGGTGATACATTAGGAGTCTTTAGGAGGCGGAGACACTGCTGGGGGCAGCTCGGAGTGATTTTGAATGTTTATAGCCTCACGTCTCTTCCTTTCCTCTCTCTGTTGACAAAAATGTGATCAGCTAGTTTCCTGTCTCTGCTTCCGGACTACTGATATGACTTTACCACCATCATGAGTTCTATTCCTCAAATTGTAAGGCAACAAAATTCCTTTCTTGGACTAGAGAGTTGTCTCAGTGTTTAAGAGCACTGACTTGTCTTGCCGAAGTCCCAGGTTTGATGCTAAGCACCTTCATGAAATCTAACAACCATCTGTAAACGCCAGTTCCAGGGGGTCCAGGGATCGTTTCCGACCTCCACAGGCATTGCACGACCCCGGTACAATTACAGACTTTTGGGCAATACACTTTTACAAACCATACAAAATTTTAATCCATAATCCCTTTATTCTATAAGTTGCTTTTGTTCACAGTCTTTATTTTGTGACTTTCTGAGACAGGGTGTCCCTGTAGCCCCAGGTGACTTGGAACTCACTATGTAAACCAAGCTGGCCTTGAACTTACAGAGACTCACCTATCTCTGCCTCCAGAGTGCTGGGTTTAAGGGTGTGTGCCACCACTTCCAGCCTTGTTCAGGTAGTTTACTATAGCAAAAGAAGAATAACTAGTACAGTAATTGATCATATTTTGTTCTCAAGTTTCTGTACTTGATAAACTTTGAATAATAAAACAGTTTAATTAGTTGAAAAACTTGGAGCAGATGAGAAAATATTAGAAATTCTCTTTGCTAACACTGTCCGTCCCAAGAAAGGAATTTTTTGCCTTACAATTTGAGGATTGGATCCATGATGGTGGTAAAGTCATGTCAGTATTCAGGAACAACATGGAAACAGAGACGGGACTAACTGATCACATTTTTTTTGTCAACAGAGAAAAAGCAGGAAGAAAAGCATGGCTATACACATTCAAAGTCACACATAGTTGCCATCAGGATACAAAAGAATGGTAGAAACTCACTTCACATTCAAGGTTACATTACCACTATGTTGCAGTAAAAGTAAAAGACATTCTGCAGCCTTTAGGGGCAACAGTCTTATCAGCAAAATAAACTGTCTTTCAAGCAGGAATTTGCAACTGACCATTTCTTCATAATTAGCTCATTCAGGTCTTTGCTCTTTCCAAGAAAATGTCAAAATTTTAAAATTTGACATTTTAAAGTAGCCAAAGCATTTTGACATCAAAGCCAATAAAAACTAATTAAAATTAGTCAGTAAATGTCACAAGATAAGTAAGACAAAAGAAGATACTTTTTCACAGTTACAACAAATTGTTTAATAAAAAAATATAAATAACTGTGAGAGAGATTTATGCTCACTGACTTTTATGCTCTCTAACATGCTAATGCTTCTGACATTTCTGAACTTACTGGATCAGTATAGTGTATTTAACATCTGGAATATGACATTAATTAGTATTACCTTTACTTTTAAGCAATAATGACATGGCCAAGTATAGAACAAGCGGAGAAAGAACAAGAAAATGCTTTATCTGAAAATCAACTTCAATGTTGATAGGAAAATATTATCAGGTCCTACTCTGGAAACAAGAGTTTGCATTTATCTTTCTTTCATAATGAATACATTTTATTTAACTCTACTATATTTTAATAAGAGTACCCTCAAAACTCAGTACCTATATAAGACTGGGAAGAGAAAGGCCTTCTGTAAGTCACAGGGAAAACTATAATAACTGGATGAATGAGAGAACAAATCCTCCTTGTATACGCAACTGTTGGAATAGAACTATTTTTAGATTGGGAAGTTTCATTTTATAGTCCCATAAGGGAATTCCCATTCTTTCTTATAAGGTCGGCATAGCAAATTTGCTTCTATATCTCCTACTTTGACATATGCATTTCTTGAAATACATCGATATCATAGACTGGAGCTTATCAGGAGCACAATGACAATGCAAGTTATCTGACATCCGTCAGGGTAAAAACAAATGTCCATATTTATCTTTTATATAACCAATTTTTTATTTGACATTAAAATAGGATGATATTAACCTAATGTTTCCCTGATTTTTTCAACTAGTTTGTTTATATTTCACTTATTCAGATTATAGTATTTCAGCATTTTCCTTAAGATCACCCTGCTTGAGATGGGAATGTTTGTAACTACTTCTTTGGAAACTCAAGCTAATAGATAAAAAGTGGATGTGTGTGGCCCCTGAGAAGGCAATTTAATATGATAAAACGAGAATGAAAAGAGTAATGCTCAGACATGCCTGATTATAGAAGGCACAGCATGGTGCTCAGGCCGAAAACATGCAGGAGTTACTAGAAAGAAATGAACTCATCTTCCTTCCACTGTTCTCAGTTCTTCTACAATTCAACATGGTGAACTGGGGCATTACTTCATGCCAGTTACCACAGATTTATCATTTATCATATACCATATGTATGCTGCATATATGCTATTTTACTATGGTAAATGTCCACAGTATATCAGTGATCTCCTATGGTTTAGAAATCCATGAAATGTCTCATGATATATGAAGAATGAAGACTTTCACAATGAATTTCATAACAAACTTCATGGTGGAGAAACAATGTGGTACAGAATATATATAGCCTTGCTAAATCAATGTTATTTATGTGGGTTAAATATACCACATGTATATCTATTGATTAAAGCAGGACACACACACTCACACACACACAAATATTAATGCTTCTCAATATAGAATTTCTAAGCAAACTGAACAAGATTTAGCACCAAGAGATAACATTAAAAACTCAATGAATATACTATATCACTGGCTCATGGTTCTAATATCTTTTCTCCAGTATTAGTGTTTAACAGCTCTTAGTTTACATATAGTCATTCCATTCCTCCTCTATTTTCTCTTTGGGAGTCATATATTTACCCACAAATCCCTGAATAGCTCTGGATCTGATAATACCTTACTTAAGTTTCAGGTTCTTATTTTATTAGCATGCTAATGAATTGATGGGGCTTGTGTGTGTTGTCAGTATTGCTGCTTGTTCATATGACCAAGTTTCCAGCGCCCTGAAAGCCTGTTTCCTTATATTCATGCACCAACATTGACTCTTATAATCTTTCACCCACTCTTCCACAATGGTCCCTGGGATATGGGCGGGTAAGGTGTAATACAGGAGTCCTATCCAGCAACATGTACTTACCCATCTCACTCTCTGAAACTTAGCCAGTTGTGGACTTCTGCATGTATCACACTCTAGTGTATGAGGAAACTTTACTGGCGCAGGTTGAGATTACATACATATATATATATATATATGTGTGTGTGTGTGTGTGTGTGTGTGTGTGTGTGTGTGTATCAGTGTTCTCTCTATTCCCCTGTCCCTCAATGTTCTATGAGCCTTAGGTGTAGAGGTTCTACAACAGATGTGCCATTTAAGGCTGGGCATCTCTCAGACATATATTCTTTGTGTGTGACTTGTTGTGAGATTTTGTCATAGCCTCCATTTGTTGCAAAAAAGAAACTTCCTTGACTAGTGGTACATGTACATTTGCCAGCAAATACAAAAGGAGAGATAAATAAGGTTTAGGTGGAATAAAAACCAGGGGGGAATATCTTAACTCAAAATACACTGAAAAGTACACATATAATATTTGAACCTTTGTGCATATGTATACCTGAAGACTATATATCAAAGAACACAGTGCCAGGCAGGAGAAACCTCCCTTCAGTTGTTGCAGTAGTCCAAGAGATTCCCAAAATAACACCGACTGTTTCCTTACCTCTTGATTACCTCCCAGAACTTGAAGGTAAGGATCTTCTGCTGAAGTCAGAACTTGGAGCAATGGAGTTGGAACTGACTTGGAAGCATTCTCTCTGAAGACTTCTGACAAACTACTAAGGGAGATAAATCAATCATCAAGTGAGCTCTAAAACCTAATAATCATAACGACTGGTACATGTCCTTGTTGTTGCATTAGTGGCAGTGTTATGTAGGGTAATCAAACACTACGGAATTGGACTTGAAGCACTCTCAGTGAGAGGAAGTCATGGGTGGCACTGTAAATATTGCCAAATCCACGTCACTGGGGAAGTCATAAATCTAGAGGACACCCTGTCTGTTATATTTCTAGACAAATGAAATTTCTTACTGAATGCTAAGTGTGGGTCAAACAGCTTATTCTTGCTTGTTATTAACATACTTGCTCCTCATTATACTGCTCATGATCTGATTCATATGGAATTTAGGGAGTTACATACATTCAAAGAATGACCAATGAATATTAAAATGTTTTATCTGTATTGACACTTGTGTGAAATTAACCAATTTTCTTAGAAATCCCATTCAAATATAGGATTTTATTAAATTGGTGTTACAAACGCATTTTAAATTAAAACTTTTGTTCAACCACAGTTAAATTCACAGAAAATATCCCTATCATGATAAACACACTTAAATTATAGAAATCCTTTTAATTATACTTCAATTTTAAAAGGAAATATTTATTATCTGAGATATTTTCTCTTCCCTTGTCACCTAGTCATGAATCTCTCTTACTTAGAAGATTCCTGCTTATTTTGAACTTTACTGATTGTTTAGTTGTTGGTTTTTTTTTCCATCTTACAGTTTTCTCTCTGTTCCCTGCCCACATTAAAACCTTAACCACCCTGAAACAGGTATGATGTTAGAGTGTTTGATTTTTTAATTTCTATTTCCACAGTGTCTCTCTCTCTCTCTCTCTCTCTCTCTCTCTCTCTCTCTCTCTCTCTCTCGTGTTTTCTGTCGCTGTGTGAGTATATCTTTTGTTGTTTGATTATTACATATCAGTTGTCCAGTTTTCCAATATTGTGAAATTTATCCTCATAAAATTAACAGTATTTCCTACTGTTACTTCATTATCAAGTGTCTGGGACCATCCAATCTCAAACAGCTCACAACAAGGTGTCTCTCAAAAGTTCCAAAGGCAAACCAAAATTTTCAGTACAGATATTACAAGAAAAATTTGTAAGATGATATCATAACCCATCAATGTATGCTAATTTTACTACTGAGACCTGTAAAGCAAGTATTTCTGCAAGCAAATTCATGCATGTCCGCAGCAAGCACTGGTATAAACACATTTAATTTGTCATGCAAACTTGGCAGTCTTTTCCCATTCTAACAAAGCAGATGGACTATCAAGAAATTAGCACTCCACTTTTCTCACTCTGGTAAAGATGAATAGCTTGGCAAAGAGATGAAGACATTCATTGTGTTTTGTACTCCAATGAGTTCAAAAACAACTGCTTCAGGAGAGAAAAATGAAATACTGAAAAATGTGGCCTTTTATTTCTTGGACTGAAATGTGGAACTTACACTACATGGCTATTGCTAGGGCTTGGCTATGGGCTGGTAGAAATAAAATATCCATGTACACATATTCATGTTTACTATAAATGGAATATAAATGGGACTTTTACAAAACATATTAAGCTGATAACTTATGGGTCTATTCATGGTTTCTTTGGAATTACTTTTCTACATGACACTATTTATACATTTCTAGTGTACTGTACATCACTTGAAAGATATATAATGTCCTGACTTAGATATGTTTTAAAATGTATTTGGGGCTTTTTAGTGAACTTAATCAATTGGTCATTTGTGAAAATGCATTTATGGAATCCATCCTATGTGTAAAATGGTTTTCTATACTGTGTCAGTGTGCAGCCTTGCAGACTAGGGGAGAAAAAGGTAAATAATGATTCATTACAGACATGATGAAATATCTTGGTAGTGACATGTGAAGGTGATGGTGAAAGCAGAGAAATATTTGTCAGTGTCCATAAGGAGCTGCTGACTAGGAAATAATCATTTCTAACACACAAAAGTAAGAGTGAGCTCTGATTTAAAGAGAAGATAGGGATTTTGAAGAAAACACCCTGGCAGAAATGGGTCAAAGGATTTTGGGGATGTGTACACACAAGACATGGGAAGCAAGACTTGTAATATCAAATGAAAACGGATTTCTGTTGGGAAAGCCGTCCTGGAGCTACTGCTTTAAGACATTTTTTAAAGTGCACAATGATTTTGAATCTGTGAAAATTAAAATACATAAATGTGATCGTTCATTAATTTTTTTCTCAAAAATAATTCTGGAAGCATGAAAAAATTTAGTTAATGTTCTTGCAAAGGCAGCAGAAGAACATGTGGTTCTATGCTACTCAAAACAGAAATAGCAAATGATTTGTTGATGTGTTAAGACAGCAAAAAACAAGACAGCTGTGAATCACATTTAAAATGAAGCATTATATAAAACATGCATTATTTATTTGTTGAGTGGAAGAGTGAAATAAAACATGTAAACACATATAAGCAAATAAAGTTAATAGAATACAGTGATTACTGAGGGCATTAAAAGTGTTCTATGCCATATAAACTTGAAAAGAAGAATAAACAGATCTGTGAATATTTCCAGAAAATGAGAACAAGCAGTTCCTCCTAAAAGTAGTTCCTGCTGTAGAATCCTGAATGCTGAATATAGGATAACCTTCTGAGCATCTGCACAACACAAACACAAGCCTCATACTTGAACAACCATGTTCAGACTTTTTAAAGAGGACTAGGTTTTTTATTTATTTATTTATTTTTGTTCAGAAGTGTAGTTACCAGACTGGCATGAGCTCCAGGACGTTAACGTAATCAATCAGCAAAGAATTCAACGAATGCTTCAGTTATGTGTGCACAGCACTTGTGGTCCATCCTGGTGAGCTCAACAACTAGGCAAAGACAGTCCTAAGAGGGAGTCTGAACAGCAGTCCACATAGTTTAAGACTTGTCCTTTGCCCCCTGAATTACTGAGTTTTAGGACTGATTGACCTAAATAATTACCTCAAAGAATAATATCTCTTCTAATTAAGATACTGAAGTTTCAACATAAAACATACAGTGTTGGCATTAAACTGGATCCTCTGAAGAGCAATTCGAAGAATATTATAGAATGCTAGGAAATGAAATAGTAATAGTGGAGGACCTAGGAAAGTCATAGTGTAATAGTCTGCAAATTTTATCAGCTCTCTCATCAGCAGTAAATTCAAGAAAGGAAATATTATCTAATGGAATTGAAGATCGGTGCATAGCTATTTTCAAGGGGGAATTAAAATTTTTTCAGGCGCCTTTTATTGGACATGGTGAAGAACCTGAGCAGAGTAAATAAAGAATATTTCTGTTTCCAAAAAGACTGAGAAATATATCTAAAAATATATTGCCAAGTTGAAAAGAGCCTCACATTCAAAATCTGTCAGAATTGAAGCCTTAGGGAGAAACCTGGGAAGAAAAGTAAGATTTAGGATGCTAACGTTGCCAAAGGAGCTAAGAGCATGCCTCTGACAAACCTAGGACACGTGTTGAATTTCCTGGCTAAAAGTGTGAGGAATGTGATTTAAAGTTGTTTATAAGGAAACACTGCAGTCTTTTATTCTCTCCACCTTGCCTTTCTGTGTGCATCACGCTCTACTGCACGCAAAAGCTTCCCTGGTGAGAGTCGGGGACGGATCAGTGGTCACCCCTTGTTCTGCTATGTTCCATGAGTCTTAGGTGTAGAAGTTCCACTGTAGATGTGTCATTAGGGCTGAGCCTCTCTCAGACACATAGACTGCATGTGACTCTGTAATAGACTCCATCCACTGCAAAAAGAAGCTTCTTTAAATCCGGTGTGTGTGGCAATGGCGGTGTGGATGGGCAAGGGGTCTAAATATAACACTTTTTAGCTGCTATGAAGTGAATGATTTTCTTTAGCTAGTCCTTCTACTACGGTTTGGAGATTATGACAGCAATGGGATCAGTCAGTGATGGGCTAAGAGCTGCTGAGGACATGAGTTACAATGAAATCTCCCTCCTTTGATACTGTTTATGACGACAGTTTTCTGTTAGACAAGCAGTCTGTCATTTCTCACTTTTTAAAAGCTACTGCATATTAAATTTACAAACAAATCAGTATAATTATGATTCATATATATTTATAATTACATTGTTAACTTCTTTTTCTGTTGATCCGCCTCCTGTTCCTAAATAATGTAATTATACTCTTACTTTCATTTCACACGCACACAGGTGTGTGCATACATATGTGTGTGTATGGGTGTGTGTGTGTATATATATATAATGTCTGAAAATGTGATGCTAGGTGTTTCTTTTTCTGGAAAATGGAATATATATATATATATATATACACATATAATATTAAAATTCCACACATAAATCCTGTACCTAAATCATTTCTACCCCTCCTTATCCCCTTCTAACTATTTCCATGTTCAAACCTGCCTCGCAATTTTGTGATCTCTTCATTAAGCGTCACACTGAATTCATTTAGTGGTGATTATATGAGCATGTGTTTAGCGCTGACCACTTGGGGTAGTATAATCGATAAGAGGAATTGTCCCTGGACAAAACTGATTGTCCCTCTCTCTGTCAATGATCGTCTGTAGCTCAGAATCTAAAGGTCGGGTCTTGGGAAATTTCCCCTGTGGCGATGACTTTTGCAGTACATCCATGTTCTGGACAGATGTTAGATAGAAACACAATGTGTAAATCCAATCACTGTAGTACATCCAGGCATACTTTATACATAATTCCACGTAAGTAAACAGGTGTAATGGTACTACAGAAACAATTCAGATTAATTTGAAGTAAAGGAATTAAAAATTCATACCCAATCTATAATACTCCCAAAGCATCATACTTACAGGAAATTTTAAGTATAGATACATTGTTTCTCTTACTTTTGAAATACTTTGAAACATATTATTGGAAGCAAAGTTTTAATTTCGTACTCTTAAATCTAAGTGTAGAAGGCAGAAAGAACTATTTAAGTTCTGGAAAAATTTTAGAAATAAAGTATTATATTTCACGCCACTTTTTTACTGCAAGTTAGTGTGAACATTTTTCTTCTATTTTTATAAAGCAAGTGAAATTTTTTTACCAAATATCGCTGAAATATTTAAATATGAAAGTAAACAATAACTGATGTTAACATTTTATTACTGTGTCAAAAAAGACTCACATGCAAAAACAAAGCACAGAAAAATTATGACTGCAGATGGAGCTTGGATATTTGCATTATTGTCCTTAATTATAATATCTCCATGTGTTTATATATATATGTATATGTATGTATGTATTCACATATATTTGTGCATATTTTAAGAGAGAAAGCAAAGATGTAAGGTTAAGGGAGGGGAAGGAAAAATAATGGGAAAATAAAGAAGAAGGTATGGGAGCAGAAAGGAAAGGTAGAGTGAGCAGGAGAAGCAGAGAGGGAAGGAGAGGGGAAGGAACAGGAGAGGACAGGAAGGGAGGGAAGGGAGAGGAGCAGAGGAAAGGTGAAGGGATGAGGTCAGAAAAGGAGAAGTGTAGTCAGAGCATGGGAAGACAGTGAAGATGAGCGCAGGGAGGAGGAAAGACAAGGAGAGAAGACAAGAGATTAGAGAGAGGAAATCATGCTGTAACTTACTTGAGAATGTGAGACCGTTGGGACACGGGGTGTTCACCAAGTGAGTACCCAATGACTCCTCCTCACTGATTCCTATCTTTAAGTAAGGAGATAAGTGTGAGTTCACATATTCCCTGTTCAGAGTGGGCCTTAAATTGAAACTGAGGATGTTTGGTTATACTCATGATATCTGAGCCACCATTCTTCCAGAGGGCATATTTTGCCAAGTTGGTTGTTATTGTAGCTCAGAGGATTTACAGCTATGTAAGGTGGCAAATCTATTGGCAATTGGTAAAACATTAGAGAGGGAGCCTCCGGTGTTTTCTGCTGGTGTGAAGCCTGATAGAATGACCGGACGTCAAGTGATAGACCCAGACCTACCAGCACCTGGGAAAATAGATCCGATTCGTGAGAACTTTAAAAATTATCTTTTCAAAAGACAAATAATAATTGAAGACACGAAGTCAGGAAGGTAGTGACGTGGCCATGAGAAAGGCACAGAAAATAATAAAAATACCTTTCATGAAAGTTTTGAACTGATAAAAATATTAAAACTTTATTTTATTAAAACCTTTAATGCTGGGAGTGGTGGCACACACCAATTAATTCTAGAAATTGGGAGGCAGATTCAGGCAGATTTCTGTTAGTTCAAGGTCAGCCTGATCTACATAGTGAGCTCCAGGTGAGCTGGGGGCTACAGGGAGACCCTATATAAAAAAGACCAAAAAAATGAGTTTTAAGAAATAACATATGCTTTTCAATTGATAAATTTATCCTTTGTCAAAAGTGTGAACATCTAATAGTTTTACTTTGAAAAATCTCCTGTATATACCATAGAAAAGTAAATTTCTGTTTTTATTAAATATTTTATAGTATATTTTCTGAGAAAGTTGGTTTAAAGTGTGCAGTAAATATATTAAAAACACTAATAGGAAAAACACTTAATTTTGATCTGTGTTTGTAACTATAGCTTTGTACTATAGTTTGAATTACAATATTATGTTATCTCTTTGTGTTCTTTCTGATTTTTTTAAAGTAGACATTTAAAATTTTAAACTCCTCTATTAAGACTGCTTTTAAAGTGTCCCAGTGGTTTTGTTGCATTATATTATCCTTTGTGTTTAGTTACAGGAACACTTTATTTCTTTTTTCTTTGACCCATTCATCATTCAGAGGTGTGTTATTTAATCTTCCTGAGTTTGTGTAGTTACTCTGGCTTCTTTCAGTGTTAATAAACTTAATTGATTTGTGGCTTGATAAAACGCATGGAATTATTTCAACTTTTATTTGTTATGCTTTTGTGTGTGTGTGTGTGTGTGTGTGTGTGTGTGTGTGTGTGTGTGTCCCAATTTTAGAGAAAGTTCCTTGTAGTGCTGAATGGAAAGTTTATTCTTTGGTGCTTGAATGGAATATTCATTAAATGTCTGTTAGGTTTATTTGATGTATGGTATCATTTAGTTGAGATGTCTCTTTGTTTATTCTTTGATCAGTTGACCTTTTCTATTGGAGATAGTGAGGTATTGAAGTCATCTACTATTATGGAGTTGGGGTCAGTATGTATCATAAAGTTCTGTAGTACAGTTTTTATGAAATTGGTTGCAACAGAATTTAGTGTATATATGTTCATAATTGTAGTATCTTCTTAGTTAATTGTTCCTTTGATTGTAATGAAGTGAATTTTATTGTCTTTTCTCATTTGTTTTAGGTTGAAAACTATTTTGTCAGATTTTAGAATTGCAGTCCCTGCCTCTTTCTTAGTGCCATGAGCTTGGATCATTTCTTCCCACACTTTCACAGGTATTGTCTGTCTTTGAATATAAGATGGGTTTGTTTCAGAAAACAAAAATGGATTCTGTTTCTTAATCCATTCAGCTAGCCTCTGTTTTTTTTTTTTTTTTTACTGGAAAGATCAGTTCATTGATATTTAAAGTTAATATCAAAAATTGCATATTGGTTGTCATAATTTTAATTTCTGTGTGCATTCTTGGTCTAAAATTGTATTTACACAATTACATCTTCATTTAGTTTCTTTATGTTGCCCCTTGGGTATAGGCATTCATTTCTTCTGTTCTTTGTATATGTTTCAAGAATTCTCTGAAGGGCTGATTTTGTAGGCATCAATTGTTTCAAACAATTTGTGTTGTGGAAAACTTTTCTTTCTCCTTCAAACATAATAGATATTTTTGCTGGGTAAAGTATTCGGTGTTGGTATTTATGGTCATTTATAACTGAGAATACTTTGATCCAGGCTTTAGTAGTTTGCATTGAAAAATCAACTGTAATTTTGATGGGTTTTCTTTATATGTGATTTGTTGTTTTTCATTTGTAGATTCCAGTATCCTGTCTATCAGCATTTTTACTATGATGGGTCTTGGGTGGTTTCCTTTCTTATCTGCCTACTTGGTATTCTGTGTGCTTCTTAAAATTGCATGGGCATACCTTTCTTTAATTTTGGGAAATTTTCTGCTATAATCCTGTTGAACATCTGGTCAATACTATTAACCTATGGTTCTTCTCCTTCCTCTATGCCTGTTATGTATAAATTTGGTCTTTTCATGTTGTTCCACTTTTCCTGCATATTTCAATCCTTTGATTATTTTCATAACCTTAAAGCAGTCCAATTCTTCAATTTTACTGTCTACTCTTAATATGTTCTTTTCCATTTCACTTATATTATTGGTGAGGTTCTCTCCTGCTGTTTCAAATTTATTTCTCAAATTTTTCACTTCCTTAATTTCAGACTGAGCTTTCTATAATAGTTCTCTCTCTTTTGTGAATTTACTCAGAGTTTTATCCCTATGTTCTTTCAGTTCTTTTATTGGTTTGTTTGTATGTTCTTTAAATTGACTGAATTATTTGAATATGTGTATGATTTGTTCTATGAAAATCTTTGTTCTGGGTTCTCTCCATGAGTTCTCCTTATAAAACTCTTCCCTAGGACTGGTGGGGTTTGGTGGGAACATATTACTTTGGTTTACATACTATTATTTTTCTGCTGTTTTTTGGCATGTAAATTTCTTTTGTTGTTTGTGATTCTTGTATGAAACTCAAGCCTTCCTTCGTTAAGTTGAAGTATCATTCTGTTTGTATTATTGCTGTGCCTTGGTTATTTTCTTGTTGTTTATGAAAAGCTCATTGGTCTAGGAATAAAGTTCTCTCTTTTGATTTTATTTTGGAGAAAGCAAAAGACTTTAGGCCCAAGTCAGGTGCCATTCAGATACTCTGGAGTTTCTTACTAAGATCTTGGCCCCTGCTAGCTGACAGGCATAGCATAATTCGGGAAGCTCACTAGGGGAAGTCCGAATTCAGTTGTCAGGCAGTCTAAAAAGTTCTGGACTGCTATTAGTAGGAAGAGAAGTCTATTGTTGGGCGCTGGGAAAGGCTTCAGTATACGGAGATAGGGACAGTTCTGTTTGGGAAGCTTACCATGACTTGCAATCCAGATTCAGGCACTCTCAGGCAGTCTTTAAAAGTCTGGGCCCCTCCTAACTGGCAGGGAAGCCTAGGTCTGTGGCAGCTGAGGAGACTGTAGGTGGTTGCAATGTAGGGAGATGTGCACAGCATGATTTAGGAAGTTCAGCACCAATTGGGGTTGGATTTAGGCACCCTTAGGCATCTGCAAAGGTCTCAAGCTACATATTTTTAAGAAATGTATTTAAACAAGGCATTAGGGTTCAAATAGTATTTCATCTAAAAATACGATAATTTTGATGTAGAATAAATGTATAGTGGACACAATTTTATTATAACTAATGTATTTATTCTCTTTTTAGTTCCATTAGAAAATGTCAGCTATGGGATTAAAAAGAATAGGAAAATTTTTTTCACAAATTTGGTAGCTGAAACTTCAGAATTCTTAGAATGCAGTGGAGATTAAGGTCATGTTTTGTGTTTCCAGCACCACTGAAAGGGAAGGATACTGTGTCCTCATATAAAATAGAGTGTGAAAAGGATAAAAATAGACCACATTCCCCCTGTTAAACTCTGCTACAGAAATATTAATTCCTTCTTGAACGCATTAATTCTTTGTATTTCAACAATCACTAAAAGGGTTTCACTTCTCAACAATTTTGTATTTGAATTAATTTTTCAGCACATAAGTTTTCGGGGAAGGAGCAGACATTCAGATTATAATAATTGGCTTATCAAAAACAATGAGCCATTAATCTGAATTCAAAAATGAACATTTAGCTTGTTTTAAAATGAGTGGATGAGGGTTTCTCCAGCCATGAAGATGTTCCATGTAAATTTTTCTCCATGCAATCAGTAGGTGACTGACAGTTCCAGCCAACTCTGCTTAGTTCTACTTCTAAACATTCTCTAAACCACCCACCCCACGTGCTGTTACCTGATGATTAAGCATGGTGGTGAGCTCTGTGTGCTCTCTTCCAACTTGAGAACTCCCATAGACCTGTCTGAATTATAAGAAAAAATGGTGCTGTATGAGATTCACTATACCATACTTTCTCACTCCGATTAATGAATATTATGAATATATTTTGTATTTTAGGCTTGCTCCCTCACATTCATTTATTAACGTGCTTCTCCCCTAAATGGTTTTGCACATCTAATCCTATTTTTGCTGATCCAAATTTTCAAGACTTTTTGTTTCATTCAAAATATCCGTATATGCTGTTCTTTGTTCAAAAAGTGATATTCATATCATATATTCAAGTATAGGTAATTTGCAATGTTACTAGTAAACATATAAAATTTTAACTGTATATTTAAGAATTCTAATATGTGAAAGCTATTTACATAAAATGTCAAAAATCTTATTTCCTCGTTTTACTATTATAATCATGTGTCTTTAGAACTAGGAAGGAAATTCCTCCCTTGTTTATGAAAAAGGAATATATTTCTGTGAAGTCAAATGGAAGACTGAACACTTAGGGATATCTAGGCATGCACTAGAGAGCAGCATTTGTGTATCACAGAGACACATGGGCTAAGAGAATCTTTCTTACATCCCTTTATGCAGAGTATTAAAGTGAACCAAATTGAAATCACATCAGAAGCAATTTGAATGAAAATTAAGAGGGAGAAACATTGCTGGCTGTCAAAGAAACCAGTCTATTCCATATCATTGGAAACTATTTTTATGATCAAAGTACTTGTTTTGGAAGGAAGATATGTGATTTTATTCTATTGCTTGTATGCATGTTTTCTTGAGCCAATATGAGAAGAAAAGTCTTGCCATTCCACCCTGGGTTGAGTGACCCAACATGTGTTCCTTAAACTAAATAATTACTGAATTATTGACTGTGGAGAATTTTGGCAAGTGAGTTCTGAATGCTAGAAAGAACAGTTCTCATGAACTAATCAAGAATATTAAGTGAAGACTAGAACTTTGTTATGTTCAGACTTATGTATTTTGCCTATAACAATGGTTTTCATGCACTCAAAAAGGGGTGAGTATGGTCAAGTGGGAAATTATTTTGTTAGGACTAATTAATAAAAATAAATAAACAGGTTTATACATAAATAAAAGTGGAAAAGGGAAAAAAAGAAAGTCCATTACTTGTATTAAAAAATGACATTGATGAAAATAAATTAAAATGAAAACAGTACAGAAAATATGGAAAAATAAAACTTCTGTAGATATCATCAGTTACATAATTACAACAATCAGTTGTAATTATATGAAGTGTTTTTGTTTCTTAATGCAGATCACTGTTTAGCAGGCTTGAACCCAGAGTTATAGATCTTCATTTCTTCTTGTTCTTAATAACACAAACCTTATTGCCTAATGAAATATGTTGTCTTCAATTCTTGTAACTCCAAATTAAACTTGAAAGGAAAAATATTCAATTAGCAAGTGCCAGTTAAATATTTAAACACTGTTAGTTATTAATATAGAGTTAAAATGAAAATAATCGAAACTGCTAAAATATGTGAAGTATGTTTTGGTTGTAAAACTATACCTAAAATGTTTTATTTAAAATGTGGGAAGTGAGCAGTTTGCTCACATATTAAAGAGCTGAATATGGCATTTTAAGGTCTTCTGTGGTTGGTGGACTAATGCAAGTATATAATGTTGCTGCATTTACTGCAGTGTCAGAAGATCACATACTCTTGTACTCTGATACATTTTAAATTAAGAACTGGAACTGCTTTACTTCCTCAGCACTTGGAGAATACACTAACAATTTTGGGGGGTTTGGAGATAATTTTCAGTCCCTCTCACAGGATCATAGAGAAATATGTTACAATCAGTGGCCAAGTCAGATACTACTTTAATGTCAGCAATTTTCTGTCCAAAATCAATTTCACACTCAACCTCAGAAGGGAATTCTGGAAGGAGTCTTGTGCCCTTTGTTCTTGGAAAGTTTATATTTTCGTTTATATTTTCACAGATAAAGAAAACCTATTTTTTTTTCTGTAGAATCGTAAACATAGAAAACATGATACTTGAGAGAAGCCATGTATTATTGAAATGTTCTAGAATATTTTATAAACTTTGTTATAGTTTACTGAGGAAAATATAATATCTTGATAAAAAACCTGCAAACATTACAGTCTGAGAAAAACATAATGGACTGTGCTGCATAGTTACATAGTTCTAACAGAAGGCATTATGAGAGGAGCAGTGATTGTTCACACTCTAGTCTTCCCTGTGAATGGAGGATTTCTATTCATTAACAGCTAATGGAAGTTGGAAAGATAATGTCCCCCATATGGTCCAACTGTTTGGACATTTTGTCCCATTGGTGGCACTGATTGGCCTTGCTGGAGGACGCACATCATCTGGAGGACGCACATCACCTGGGGCAGTTTTGCGAGTTCTAATGTTTTGCCAGATTTCCAGTTGTTCTCTGATTCCTGTGCTTATGAAGAAGTTACTGCTTGGCTTTCTGCTCTGGCACCTCCTTCCACCATGTGTGCCTTCCAGGATGAACTCTAACCCTAACCTCAAGCTACATAAACTCTTCCTTGTAAAAGTTGCTTTGGTCCATGTTTTATCACAGGAGTATGAAAATAACTAATTCATCGCTTGTCAAATTAAATATAAAATTAATCATTCGCTCAACCAACTCTCACAAGTAGTTTCTTCATGTAACAAAAGGTGATTACACAGAAGCAACAACTGTCCAAAATATAGGGAATAAGATACTACAGTGTGTTCCTAAGCTTCTGCCACCCAGGGATCAGGGAACAGTTGCAGAAGAAGCCTTGAAAGACTGTAAGAAGCAGGAATGGTGGATAGTCACAAGGAAACAGACTTTCCAGCAGCGAACTAGCTCATCTGAACTTAAAGCAATGATGACAGCATGCACAAGACCCATACCATCTAAACAGACAAAACCCAACAGAGAAGTAGATAATTGAGTAAAAAGACCCCGTGTTAGCTGAGGAACTATTGATAGTTGATCACTGGTAGCTGAGGGAGAGCTGATCTTTAAGGGAGTGATGTCACATAGGTACATGGATACTGAGTGGATAAACTCACACTGAGGGAGATCTATGGAAACAAACCTAACTTAATAAGCCTTAGCATATATGACAGAATGTATGCAATCCAGTGGGGTCAGGTATTGGAGTGCTCATAAAAGGGAAAGATCTAAATAAGATTAAGATGTATAGTATGAAATACACACACTTTAATAATATATATAGAGAGTGTGGGTAAATATTTATTCTGTGCACACCTGAAGAATCTGCTTTTTAGACTCAAACTTCCAACTCTCTTACATAATCAGTAAAATGTGTTCAAAGCCAAATTATTTTCTTGTGGGCACTATTATTCAAAATATATGAAGGATTTTATTTGATATACACAAATATGTTTCTTCATGTAAAATACATAAAAGTATGGTAAGGAAATTTATTTGTCTAGCTATAGTGTTTTCTCTACGATCTATGACTTCTCCATCAATGTAAGTTTGACTATAAATTTCTTGCCATAGGCCAAATGTAGATCCTTATATTTACACACAACTGTACCATACGTTGGTCATCAAAGAAGCTTCTTTTTACAACAGATGGAGGGCATTACAGGGTTCCACACTGGTCACAGACAGAGAATATATGACTGAGAGATGCCCAGTTCTGGTGACATAGCTACAGAGGTACCTCTATACCTAAGGTTCATGGAACATAGTAGAACAGGAAGACGATAAAATACTATTATGTCTCTCAACTCCCATAAGCAAACCTTCCTTATAAAACAGAGCATGATGCACACAGAAGTCCACAACTGACTAAGTTTTAGAAAATATGTCCCTAGGCAGGAATCCTATATTAAATCTCACCCACCCATGGCTCAGTCAACATTGCAGAAGAGATGGTGGAAAGATTGTAAGAGCCAGGGTTTGTTTATGAACATAGGAAAACAGAGGCTTTCAGGGCACTGGAAGCTTGCGCCGATGGTGGCGATGTGCACAATACAGATGCCAAATCAATCAGACAAGGGTACACCTTTGAGAAAGGAAAATGTATAAAAGACCAGCCCTAGACTGGGAACTCTTGACAACAGATTACTGCTGGCTGAGGGAGAATACATTTTTCTTAAGATCACTAGATAAGCTGACTAGATTCCAGTGGATAAACTTGCACTGAAGGACATCTAGGTACAAATGCTTGGCCATCTGGACTTAACATATATGACAGAACAGTGTGGGAGAAGGAGGCGATATAGATAGGATAGGTTCTCTAAATTTACTTAAGAACTATTGTATTAAATGCACAAAAACTCAAGAAAAATATTAAAAATAAATATACACAATTAATTTTATAAATAACATCTCATAGGAGAGGCATCAGTATGGTAGTTAATTATAACTCAATATTGATTTTGCTCTTTTTTGTTGTTGTTGTTTGTAATTTTAAACAGAGTTTTACCACATGTCCTTTCTAGTCTAGAACTCACTTGCTATGTAGACTTGCTATCTAGAACTCGCAGTGATCCTCCTGCCTCTGCCTCAATTGTTTTGAAATTAAAGGTATGTATCATCATGTCTGACCTCATGTTAAATTTTTAAATATTATTTTTTTATTCTAAGTGCTTTATTCACTTTATCTAATTCACATTGTGTACATATATGTCTACATACATACTTAGAGAGTATGACCAAGGCAGAAAAGGAAATATCAGCAGAGAAACAGAGGCAAGAGTAGGAGATAAACCAAGAAGACTTACTTCAAGAAATGACTCACATGATTGTGGAAGCTGAGAAATTAAGTGAAAAGTTGTCTGGATCATGGAAAACAAGTGATCCATGGCAGGATTCAGTCTGTGTCCCAAAACTACAGTCCTAGGGAACTGAGGTAGCAGCTACTAATCTGCCCTAAAGCCAGAGTCCAGGGAGCTCTGGAAGCCGTTTCTGAATTTCAAAGTCTGGAGGACCTGTGACTCTGATGGCCAAAGACAGAAAAACAACAGCCTCTGTAACATTGCTAAGAAGATTTCTAATTTTCCCATCCTTTGGTTTTTTTGTTCCCATCTCAATATCCAGCTAGGTGAGAGTCCTCTTCCTTAAAACTGGGGTGTCCCCTTACTCCTCTAACTCACAAGCCTACCTTCTTTAAAAACAGTGTTGCAGATACACTCTGGAAAATTTTAAATTTAAGTAGTATCTGTCCTAGTATCCCTTAATTTATTCAAATTCATTTTTAAAATTTACCACCAAGAAGGACAGTTTATTCATTATATCTTGTATATAGAGTATTACATATATGTGAGGAATTCAAGATAAAAATAACTTAAATATATTTCACAGTTTTGCAAAAATTATGAGCACAAAGATCAGAGCTCTAAACCTGGTATCTAACTCTAAAACATATCCTTTACAAGTTGATAGCAGTTGCATAAATGTGAAAAATATTGAATGTGTTCACAATAATTATGAACGTTTTATAGTCACTGAAATCTTATACCGTGAGCCTGAGAGCACCCATCAAACCACTGTGTCACTTATCTTTGGAGGATTATAGACTTATCTATAGAGAGTGATGGAGTTTTAATTCTGTGTTTAAAAACTAGGTGATATAATTTAAGAATAATATGCAATGATAATCACTATTTTAAAACTAAAAGAGAAGAGTTCTTTGTTAACTTGGCCAAAATAATATCCTTTGTCTGTGGGGAGTGTTTTACTTTCCTTTCTGAGTGCTCTGTCTTCTGACAGGAAGCCATTGATTTCAGATCAAGAAGCTTACATGTCGTTTCTCATTTTAATGTCATTTCACAGACTGCAGCTGGAGAGGATGGTTCTTCCTATAATATACTTGGTTAAACATTGGCTCCTGGTTTCACTTATTGTACATATCCAGGGCTTTGCTTGCCCGAGTATCCTACAGCTCTTCTAAAGCTTTACTCTCTACAGCCTTAGAACTTGTACTGGGGCATTGCTAAGAGCCTCTTTATTGCTGAGCTGAAGTGGAAAAATAACTCCAGCAACTTATACTTTGTGCCTGCATCATCTTTCCGTTAACTAATTTATCAGGCTACTTACTTTCACCATCTCATTCCCAAGCTATCTGTAGGATGTCTCTAGATTCTCAAGAAACTTCTAGATATCTCAAGCATACACTATTTTGCCAACATTGCCTAAAATACCTGACCAAATTATGAAGAAAGTCTTCCAAATTCCAGCATTGAATCTTCACCCTTAAATTCGTCCTTCTGGATAACTGAGCTAATTTCTCCATTATACACTCAAGGCTGACTTCTTTCAAAATAAAAACTATGGCAGCATGTGCCTTTAAACTCAGCACTCCAGAGGTAGAGGCAGAGATAGAGGTAGGCAGCCTGGTCTATATAGTGAGGTCCAGGCCACCTGGGGCTACAGGAAATCACTGTCTCAAAAATAAAATAAAATAAAATAAAATATATGATATAATATCAATATTGCTATGCAAATATTCATGTAATACATTGATTAATAATTATAGTAAGTTTACATATAATTAAAAATTTTTGAATTAATGAATCATGATGTATTAAAATGTTTATACCTCTTCAATAGGCCCATTCAGTGTTTAAATTTGAAGGGAAAATGTGAAATATGGATTGCTTATCTAAAACCATCTGCAGTGATATATCACTAGCTAAGGGGTATCAGTGAAGTATACATCAAAAGAAAAATATGAAAGTCATCAAAATGAACCAATATCAAAATAAAATAATAAAAAATAAAAGTAAGGCTGTAGGGTTGGTTCAGTACTTAAGAGTGCATAATAGCTCTTCAAAAGGATCAAATTTCAGTTCCTAACACCCAAGTCAGATGAGTCACACGAGCCTGCCTCCATCTTCACCTTCAAGGGATCTGATGAGCTCTTCTGGTCCCCAAGAGCACACACATGCACAAGTGCACATACCTATAAATGAAATTTTATACACATGATTAAAATGAAATAAATACACTAAAAGAGTGAAAATTAATTAGCATCTTTTGCTAGATAATTAAAGACAAATGTTAAATATCTAACTTTGAATACTGAGTCTTATTCTTTTTCAGATGTAAAAAATATACCCAGTACATGGACAAAACACCTGAACACATTAATAAATTCCTCTCCACTGAAGTACAGATGATTGATAGCTATGTACGTAGAGACAAAGATAGATGATTAGATATTATTTTTTAGGTTTTGTTTTTCTTGAATCAGGTCTCATGTCTTTAGCAGGCCTCACTTCCTATGCAGCTGAAAGTGAACAAGAACTTCTGATCCTCTTACCTCTGCCTACCAACTGGGATTGTCAGTGTGTACCACCATGCCTCAGGTATCAGAATCAGGGTGTCATAATTGCTATGCCAGCCTTATACCAACTGAGCTCTATTATCTGCCCCATATGTCTTTAAAGATAATGATACATATTTCATCAGAATAAATTTATACAGAAGTTGCTATTTCCTTATTCTGGTGGTCTACATTAACTGCATAATTGCATTGTGAAGCAGAAAACTACTAAATGGATTACAGTAACTGACCACAAGTACACGAAAAGCAACATTCAGGATGGAAAAGCAGCAATAGGTCTTCCTCTTTACCCTCAACATAACTGGAATTTCAATCAGGTAATTAACAATATTAATTTGCCAAATTAAATTGACTTCAAATTTTAAAACAACTCAAAATACAAAAATTGCTGATGCTACACACATAGTCATAATTGGTTTAAAATTCTGTTGAATTCCGTAATCCATGTTATTGGATAATAAGTGTCCTCAGAGCAGGTTATTTTACTAGTAAGATAAACTGTTAAAGGTTATAAATTATAATATACTCCAAAGTAAATTTCTATAACATTATTTTTCTTTTTTGGCAATGAAATCAAAGAGGTCAAATACATAACAGCAAGTGAGAGCAACCAAAAAATTTAATATGCTCCACATTTTAAATAAGAAATACATTTATGTCACATCTAATAATTCAGGTATCAACCAAGGCAATTATTTATGTGCTTATGGAGAAATACAAAACAATATCATTTAATCTCTCAATCCAATTAACAATTCAGTACAGGAAAATTCAATCCAAAGTAAAGCTATCTTGTACCAGAAATACGTTAAAGGAAGTAATCAAATAATGAAAACTGATGAGTGGTTTGCAAGAAAATAATGATAAACTCTCAAATAACCTTGCTAAAAAATTCAAAGTTTGAAGAATCTATTTAACCAGGTACTTTACATTCCCTAGTAAAGAGAATGAATTTAAATTCTCAGTTATTATTTAATACATTTTCACTAATTCCATTTAAAATGTTACATACACATACAAGCTATTCTCAATATATATTGTTTATTTCAAACATTTTAAAAGCCATTTTAATTACCATTAGTCATTGTCGTAACTTCTACAGAAATCCAAAAAAAGCATATTCTACTCAAGAGATTCAAGTGGTTTATTTGAGAATAAAGTAAACTTTTTGAAGAGGTGGACACTACATCTATACTAAAAAAATTACCTTTATTAATTTTATAAACTATATTTTTCTGTGCGTAGACTGATTGGAAAACCATATGAAATTATGAGATTGTCTTTGTTTTCTCCTAAATTTAATCTTTAGTGTCATTGTTCTTTTTGTTTATTTCCAAATTCTAGTACATTTCCTTTCTCTCTAATCTTTCCACTGCCTGTAATTTTACATGATAAATATATGAGAATAAGTATATGATAAATAAACCTTAATACTTAGCACCTAATGTATTCTGATTGCAAATAAAATAGGAATTCAGCTATGTTTCTGTAACTACATATATCAAATAAAGTCTTTTTTGACTTTTTGTAATTTGGGGAAGAGATAAGTTTCACTCAAGTGTTAGAAAATATGATTTTATTAATGATATCATTCATGAATATTTAACAATACATACCAATTAAAAGATTGACCATACTATAAATCCTAAATTTTATTCGTCAACCTTATTATGAAAACTATAGCAGTCATATCATTTTTGAAAATGTATAAAGTCAAATTCTTTTTTGCATGAGAGTCATCAGATTAATAATATGAAGATGGTATTGACCATGAAGAAACTTCAAATACAAAGCAAACTAAATCTCTTAGTATTAAAGTAATACTTTAATAATGAATAATCTAACCCAGTTTTACTCTATTATCTTATACATAATGCTACATTGTATTATATTATATATGTGTGTGTATGTGTGTGTGTGTGTGTGTGTGTATGTTCATCCCTAATTATATTTTCAGACAGGTTCTCAGTATGTAGGTCAAATGTCAGTATGTAGCAGGACTGGAAGGCCTCACAGAGATTTGTCTACCTCTACCTTCTGAGTGCTGAGATAAAAGACATGAGCCACCAAGTCCAACCCTCGATTATATTTATATTATCTACCTGTTTAGGCAAAGTCTTATTGTTACCCAGATTGGCTTCAGATTCCAAGTGGTCCACCTGAGAAAATACAGATACAAGTCCCTGTGCTTAAATCTTAAGTGTAGTTTTATATTTCTTAAAGTTTTCCATCCTAACATGTTTATAGATTGGGTTTCAATATTTCAACTTACTGAACCATATATTTTTTCTGAGATGTTTTTAAAACATCCCTTTGGATTATTCATTATTCAGAATTTCTGTTTTAATCAAGCAGCGTTATATGTGACTGCTCTGCTAACTTTTGTTTTAAACTAATCTTTCTATTGGGAAATTCTAACTGTCAATGGAGTTTTTAAAAGGATTTGTGTTAATCCTTCTACAGACACGAGGATATTAAATCAGGTCTGAGTAAACAGGTATATTCTGTCTCGTTAATATCAAATGCTACTGTAAATATGCCCAGCCATGTAATCCAATTTGGTAGCAACTTGAGAGTGGATGTGAAGGTCAAATGTTACTTGAAAATATGGTTCAAGATTAAGATTACTTGCAAATTATTTATGCATGAGAAGTACTGTGATGTCTGAATTTAAAGAGGATCATTCCTTAGAGACTGCCCTGCATAAAGTATCCAGACTTTATCTTCTCATTTCCTATGTTTGATAACAATTTGCTCCTGATGTAATCATTTAAAGAATGGAAATAATATTGGAATAGTTCTTACATTTTCTTCTTGATACTGACATTAAAAGTCAAACTACACTTTGTGATTTTCGAGAGCTGATGCACTTTAAACTCCATGCACAATATTGTCTTCCTAATTTCAGACTAGATAGAATTGAAAAGTCACTAACAGCTAAAATTATTAGGAAAAAAGCATAGAGTGAACAAATGTACAAAAAATGACAGAATATTACTTAAATTAATGATCATTGTTATATTTATATGGTAGCAAATCTCAATTATCAATCAGAGTAAAATAACAAGAATGCTCAATATAAGCTATTTGAATTCGTGCCTAGAGAGAATTTTCTACCCCCTGCCAGCTCTATCTTCTATGTAAATAATAATAAAATACAGCTCTAAAGCTAAAATCTACTGGTTCCAAAGGGATTTTCAGATGCACAATGTGCCTCTGGCTGATTGGTTTGACAGAAAACTATTTCTGACATTTGAACAGAATTAACCTTCAAATGATTGGGTGTCATTTTAGGGCAACAAATAACAATAATTTCATCAATAAAAATTATATCAGGGACAGTAATGAGGGTTGTCTGTGTAATAATGATGATCATGTAAAAATGACTACACCCTCATTTTAAACATTAAACATTTTTTGAAAGACTTAAAAAATGATTAAACAAAATTCAAATATTTAACTTTGCTACAACTAGCTTGAGAATATTTTGAAAAATAAACATGATAAAGGAGTTTGTATTTATCCTTATGTGTAAAATATCCTTAAAAATTGAAATAATTGAGTATGAGGGTGTACCTCACTAATCTGCTAATCTTCATACTCAAGAGTGCACAGATAGGAAGATCATGACTTTAAAGTTAATCTGGGCTAAAATAGTGAACTCAAGGACAGCCTTGGCTAATTAGCAAGACCCTGAAAGAAGAAACTCATGTAGGTAATATGCTCATGCACATAAGTTTATAAATTAAAAATAATTATTAGAAAAAACATTAAACTTTTGTATGTTATAGATCTTATTTATGTCAAGGAAAAAAATTCTTTTCAAAGATTCCACCAATGTTGAGGTATATATAACACAATTGCATAGTTTCAAGGTGTGTAGTATACTATAAATGATTTGTGAATATTTTGTGAAATAATCACTACAAATATGTCAGCTAAAATAGTTATAACATCATGTAATAACTTATATTTTCCAGTGAAAACACCAAGCTAATTTCAAGTACATCTTTTAGTATTATTAATTATAATTATGGTATATCAGATTCTCCCCGTTTATCTTTGACTTAACAAATCATATCCTCTTTTTCTCAATTCTTGTCCAATTCTACTGTCTTGTTCTGTGATTTAAACTTTTATTTCAAATTCCACTTATAAATAATCTATACTACTCAAAAATTTATTCTCTAATGAATATGACTTCAGTGAAATGTAAATAAAAGCAAAATGAAATATCAGTTCATATCAGTCAACATGACTCTTATGCAAAACAGAAGAAGAAATAAGTAAAGTCTGTGAGGATACAGAAGAAAAAATCTGCAGACTCAGAAGGAATCTAAAATGCTTAGTAACTACAGAAAAGAGCATAGACTTCAACAAACTAGGAATCTGCCAAGGGGTTCTGAATATACAACCAAAGGAAATGAAGAAAGCCTTTCCAGAACATTTCTGCAAATCTCCTGTGCATGGCAGCATCATTAATAACAGAGAAGATATTCAAATAAAGTAAATGTCTGCTGATAGCTGGGTAAAGGAACGATGCAAAGTAAAATAAGTCAAAGTTTATGTTCATAATTCAAAAGGAACTTATATCATAGAGCAGATGTGCAACTGAGTTTGTAGGGCCTGGATCGACAGTGTGCCTATTTCTGGGATAGAAAATCTACTTTAAATCTCATAATGACAGTCGAAATTATAAATAGCATAAAACTAATTAGTGGTAAATGTCTAAACTTTGAAATAAGAAAAAATGATTTCTGGGACCTGGAGAAGCAACTCAAAGGTTAAGAGCACTCCTTGCTCCTATGGAAGACCTGAGCTCAGTTTCTAGCATCCACGTGGTGGCTTACAATCATCTGTAACTCCAGTTCCAGAGAACCTGACACCCTCTTCTGACTTCTGCATTGCATGATATGGGTGTCCTTTCAGACATGCAGGTAAGACAGTCATACATATAAAATAAAAAGAAAAAATAAAATATTTTTAAAAATTATTTTTAATGGACTCTATTGATGCATGCCTATAATCCCAGCATTTGGGAGTCTGAATTTGGGAGGAAGAAAATGATTTCAAGGCCGACCAAGTCTAAAAAAAAAAAAAACAAACAAAACATCCATATTAAAAAGTGGTTTCTGATAACAATAATTATGATTATATATATATATATATATATATATATGTATATGTATATATGAGCACTACCCGGACACTTAATTTTAGTAGATCAATTCAGGTATTGGAACAACTGGGCATGATATTCAATCATTTCTTTGGAGTAACTTTGGAGAACTATAATGTGCAGGTTGCAGGATGAATTAAGTATCAGACTTGTGGGGGAGACACAAAATGAATCTCCAAACATTTAAAAACTGGGGTAAAAGAACTGAAGCTAAAGGATGGTTTGTATAGCTTGTGAAGTTAATAGTGTCCTATATTCCATATTCATTTTCCATTTCTTGTTTTCTCAGAGACAAAATAGAAACAAAAAAAGAGCTGTAGAGTATCTCTCATGTTTTCTTATATTTGAAAGTGTATTTAATACATTATAAACATCTCCATATTTTTATATACACAGATTTTTTTATTTAAATGTATATCAGATAGGGCAACACTTTAGGACAATGGATTTGATGTGCGTTCATCTTCCCAGTAAAGATGCTTCATGCGTTGTTCTCGGACTCTGATCGAAAGAAAAGTCTGGAACTGAGGAGACTGCTGAAGAAGTCATACTCCGCACTACAACAGAAAATGAAGGAAACGCAGCTGGCAACTTGGCTGCTCTCCAGGCTAGACCCATTCTAAAGCTATGAAGCGTTAGAGATGGAGCAGGACATGGTGGAAGGCTGTGGTTTGGCTTTCATCTTCTCTTTAACGGCAAGTTTGACAGCCACCACCCACACAGAAACACACAGACCTACAGAAGTCAGATATTTCTGAAGCTTTTGTCTTTGCCTGGGGCAGGAGCCTTTACTGGAGCCTGTCAAATAAAGTTGCCCCAAGGCCCCTCTCAGCTTTTATAGTTAAGAACAAAAGTCTTGCTTGGCAACCTTGTCATCTACTTTATACTATCAAAAATGAGAGGCCACACAAAATGTGTTGTTTAAAAAGCAAACTCCAGAAAATCCAGGAAATGCTTATATACAAATAATCTATCTCCACTTTATATCTCCAAGGAGAACTCTGCCTGTGGCTGTTTGTTCCAAAGAAGCAAAAAGAACTCTAATGTTCTTATCCCAACAATTCAAAGCTACCTGTAAAATTTTCATTGCCTAGTAGAACTGGATGTGAGACTTGAAGGGGGTAAAAGTTAAAGTTTAGTTTTCATTTATAAGCACTAGAAACCAAATCTTAAGAAGTAGCCTTTTATTAATTTTATATATACATATATATGTAATCTGACTTCAAATGATCATTTATCTCTACATTTTTTGACCTTCAAAATTGGTTCTTTAACTCTTATCAAATATATAATTGGTAAAGATAGAATTAAAAGTCTAAAGATAGGCATATCTTTAGATATTCAATAACACAGTAATCATAATGAATTATAATGAATGAAGCCTAAAATAATTGTAGAATCTGAATTTATTATTGTTTCTTTGTCTGGAGACTTGATTCCCAGATAGAAAGCATTTTTGTAGATGCACATCTAGTACATCTATCCTTACTGTAATACACGGATATGAGCACTAGTAGTTCCAGAGCACCATGTTGAACCCGCCTTTATGGAAGGGGCTGCTGCTTTCCATATGCGGTGGTTTGAATGTGCCCCCAAAACTCAGGTTCAGTTCAACAGTATAAGAGAGCATGGTTTTAAAAGGTGGATTAAGTCTCGAAGGCCCTTCCATAAACTGATATAAAAATGAAGGTCCTACCTCCCCAAATGATAGCCTCATGATTCCTTGTCCCCAGTACTGCTGCATAAATATGTGCATTATTTAAAAGTCACTTGTTCTGTGGTATTTGTCATAACAGAAGAAAATTGAATTGTCATCTCTCTCAGTCATTCCTATGCTAACCTGGGTTTAGAAGATTCCCCAATCATTTCAGTGCTTGCACTGATCCTTACAGATAGGATGTCCAGTCTTTAATATCTGGTAAAGGAGTAATCTCCTATTTCTCTTCAAAAAATAACCATCTCACAAATTAAGGTGTCTTGGTAAAATCTATCTACACTGGCGATGTGGTTGTCCTGTGTTTGTTTACTAAACAGATTGCACATGGAGCCTTTGATCTTCGACTCCTCTTCACATTCTTGCTCATCTTATGGAATGTGGAAAACACTTGAGAGTTTTGTTTGGATTGCAAGCTATTAACTGTGTGCTTGCTTCAAGACATGGAAGATTTGTTCATGAATTATACCTCCCCAAAAATGGAGCAATAGATTCCCTGAAAGGATATTCTGATTTTACTTTACAAAGCATGGTTCCATACCAAGCACCAGGCAAAGGTGCATCATAAAATATCTAACCTGCTTAACAGAACTGAATCGCTGGTCTTTTAATTCAGAAATAATTAATCTGATATATATTTTATTTTCTGATACATTATTTTGTTTTTGTCCTTAAGACATTGTCTTCTTTCTCCTCAGTCTCCTTTGAACTCACTATGTAGACCAGGCTGGTGATGAATTTACAGAGATCTGCCTGCCTATGCCTCCAAAGAACTAGGATTAAAGACACTTGACACCACATCTACCCAATATATTAACCTTTATAAGTGGGTTTTATTATTAAATTTTCATGTATTTATATCACATATTAATTATATTCACAGACCCATTACATTTCCCTCCCCATTGTCCCATCTTTTCCTGAAGTGCTGCCTTTATACATTATTGTCTTTTAACAATTTTACATTCCATATATGAGAAAAAAAACACTCTCTATCTGAGTGATATATTTTTCTAAACATCATGATCTTCAGTTCTATGCATTCCTGCAAATTACAGGAGTGTTTGAATGGAAACTCTACAAGCCCTCCCATTTGTATTAGAGAAACTGGCTCACAATTCCTATAGGTATTCTCTTCCAAGGGGATGGTATATCCTCATTTCTTTCCTGAGGTTGTGCTGGATTCATAACAGAACATTGAAAATCAAATGGTAGTACCAGAATTTCTGTGTTAAGATATATTCAGAACTGAATATTGACATTTTTGTTGTACTAGATTTACATCTCATATTTTTTTTTCCTGTGGTACCAGTTTAACACATTTAAACACCTATGTGATTTGTCAATGTTCTCAGCAAATATTAATGAGTGTCTAGAAAACCACCTTCTTTTTACTGATTGATTATCAAGGTCAATAAATTCCTATATATTATCAAGATATTGTGTTTATTTATATTCTGTTAATTTTTATGTTCAGTAACTCACAGACATTGAAAAATAAGGATATAAAGTAAATTTGGTGTGATTCTGAATTCAATACATATGGTAATATTATTTAATTTCTTAGTGGATAGAAATTGTCAAACTAAAGATATTTTCTGGGACTGGAGAAATGACTCAAAGGTTAAAATCACTGCCTACTTTTGCAGAAGATCCAGTTTTGATTCCCAGCATTCACAAGGTGGCTCACAATTGTGCATAACTTCTGTCCCAGAGAACTGATGCCTTCTTCTGACTTCCATGGGCATTTTTCAACACTGGTTCACGTACATACACGCAGGAAATATATTTTTACACATAATTTAAAAAAATAAGTATTTTGAATGATTTATGGCAGTGTTGGAAATTTTAAGATCTATGTAAAATTACATCTAAATATATTCTAAATTAATTATATATTTATATATGATAATTGTTTTAAATGCTAAAGTACCGTATTTCCTCTCATATGTTTGAAAACCTTATTAAGACCAATTTTATCACTTTACTAATTTTAACATGGAAGAAAATTTGATGAAATGTTGCTGTTTTTGAAGTATTCACTAGTGTACTTGAAAATGCAACTAAATTACTTGATCTGACTTTAAATTACTTCTCAGATTTCATAATATTTTATTTCAAATACATGTAAATTGACAAAACTATGTCATGCTTGTATAAAGAAATTAAATCATGTGTATTTGCAAATGTATAAGGTATGTGAATTTGTACAACTATGCTTTTATTTACATGTGTATCTTTATATCAGAATACACATATCTTAAATACATATGTATATATGCATATGTATGTGTATACTGTGTCTAGATATCTATTAATATATAATTGTAATTAATATATAATTGTGTTAATTATATTAATATCCTTTAATATATAATTGTAATTAACATAATATGTAATGTATAATTATCTGAGAATCTGTTTTCAAAACACTCTTCTATGGAATTATTTTATAATAATTGGAAGCATATGTTTAAAATATTTCTGCTCATAATGTTGGATTAATTGACTAATAAATCATGTAACGTTTTGAAGTCATTTTTGTCTCATTTGGAGACTGTGGCACTGCAGGTACGTTATTGGTGTTGTGAGGCTTCAGTGTGATATTTACACTGTGATCAGAATGAATCCTGATACGTGTGCTCTAAATCACTCTTATTATTTTCAACTAAAACACTGTATTTCAGATATTTAACCAAAAGACCAACTTGAGCGAAGTTTACATTTTTTCACTTTGTATTTGATATTTCTGTTCATTTAGTATAAATTAATGAAATGTCTAAAGGGAAATTAAGAAGATCCTTGTCAACTTTTGAGAAATGAAGCAAGTAATTATTTGTCATGACTAAAACATTCATTTGCACTACAGGATCCAAATGACATGTGATTTTTTTTAATTTTATGAAATTTATACACTATATTATGATTGCATTTATATCTCCTCCCCATCTGAATCTCTCTCTTTTGTCTTCTGAGTATGCTATTATATACGCTATCAAATATGTATATTATATATGTATATATTGTTCACTAAAAGCCTATAGAGTCAAAATTGCATAGAAGACAATCTTCCACTTTTGAGTTTCTAACTAATCTGCAAGAAAAATGAAAATACAAAAACTTATTTATAGTTTAGATTACAATAGTTATTTATAATGGTACTAACACTTCTTTAGAGTTTTATTTTATAAAGAGAGTGACAATACAGCTACCAGGTGCAAGAATACTGTTCTTCATACTATGATACTTCATTAATAAGGGGACTGCAATTAAAAAATCTGTTCATCATGGTGTGTTGTTTTCTGCGGTTACCATGACCAAATAAGAATGCAGAAGGATGGCACCACAGATTTTATTTTCTCTAGTTTGGAGACTTGAAATCCAACCAAAAATTGTTAGATTTGATTATCCTGAGGCAACACCTTGGCTTATAGATAGCTATCTATGCACACTGTTTACAAGGCTCTGCCTCTGTACAGGCATGTGATTTAGGTCTGTCTGTGTGTCTGTGTCCTAGTCTTTTTTTTTTTTTTTTTTTTTTTTTTTTTTTTTTGTGAAGACAGCTGGAAAGGATTAAGGCTTTGGATTAGGAACCTTGTTAAAGACTCCATTTTATTATCTTTAGCCACAGGGAAAATGCAAATTAAAAGGACTTTGAGATGTTATCTTATCCCAACTAGAATGTCTAAGATGCAAAGGGTCACATGATGGTAAATTAGGGTGAGGTTGGGGAAAGCGGAACAGACATTCACTGCAGATCTGCAAAGTGTGGTACTCTATGGAAATTAGTATGGACAGTTCTCAAAAAGCCAGAAATAGATCTAGCATGTGATCCAGGCATAACTCCCCAGCGTGTTCCCAAAGGACTCTGTATCCTAGAGAGATACCTGTTCATCTATGTTCATTGCTGCTCTATTCACAATAGCAAGGAAACAGAAGCAACTTAGATGTCCATCAATCGATGAATAAATGATGAAAGCATTGTACAGTTATAAATGGAATACTATTCAGCTGATTAGAAAAATAAAATTCTGAAATTCACAGAAAAATGAAACTGGAAAGAATTATCCTGAGGGAGTTATCCTATACCCAGAAAGGCAAAGATTGCATTATTCTCTCATAAGTGGTTTCTATTTTCTTTTTCTTTAGATATTTGTGTTTGAAATGCATAATTCAAAATGTAAGGAGATTGATAAGGACAATGAGGGTAGTTCAAATGAAAGGAGATAGAAAGAAGTGTCGTGCTTGCTTCTTAATATTTCTGTCCCCAACCTAGGCACACTTTGTAGTACTGAGAGCTACCACATCAGCACATGCATTTGATGAACGTAAATGATTCATAACCTTTTGCTTCTATTTCTAACACAGAAATAATTCATTGAATTCGGTACGTTCATTAACTTTATGAGGATCAGAAGAATGGTACTGCATTTACACAACTGAAAAATAATTTTCATCCTGTGTAGGTGAGTGTTGGTTGTCCATATCCATGTATTATGTAAACAAAACTATAAACTCATTAAGCATATGCATACATGGGTCCTTGTGTACTTATAGGAGTTTGTCTATAAATGATTCTCATGATGTTGTGATATTAAAAATGGAGTCAAATTGGACAATGAGTAGTCCATATATAGTTGTTTTTATCTTAAAATTATTTCACACTTTATACCATCCAATGAATTTGTTCCCTATCCATGGAGAGCAGAGAACATCCAGCTGCAAGAGGGGTGTGACACACAAATAAATGGGTATTGCTCTCTTCACTATAAAATAAGAATCCACGAACCTGAAAGAATGTTTCCATTGCTGAGTCTGGGGAATCAGGACACAGAAGAATACTGTGAGTTAAAAGATATTCCTCATTCCTGCCCTTAGATCAGGACCATGTGAAAACATTCAAGGATGCTGATATTTGTCTTGGACCTTTGGACCCTGAGAACAATCACTTTTATTACCAAGGGATGCTACTCTCTTATTGTACTTTGCTTATTTCATAAGCCTTCAGTAAAGTTTTATTAGATATGGCAGTCAGGTATTTGTCAAGATCTCTTTAAACTTACAAACTTATTTCGGGAAGGCCTATGTTCTCATGAAGTAGGTTGTTTCTAAGATTGGTCAAAATTTGGTGTAGGACAAGGATTTTAGTTGGCCTTAGTGTGATGAGTTTTTGCTGAATCACAGAGCTTAGAAACAGAAATGAAACAAAATGTGCATATAGATGTACAGGCAAACACTGAAATAGGTGATAGGATTCCACAAAAGGCTTGCAGGAGTCCTCAGAACTGGCTTCCAGAGGAAATTGTTGGAAAATAAAATGAAATGCTAATTTAAGGTATATGGCTTCATTTATTGTGATTTGAATACTCATTCAAATAGACTTATGTTCTTGAAGACCACATAGAGACCAGTATCAGTATTCACAGATTTGACAGCTGAGTTGGAATATTGATAGCTCTTTTCCCTTGGCGACATGTGTATCTCCTGTTACTATGAGAGCTAGTCCTCAGGGAGGAGGCTTCTACGTCAGTCAAGCTCAGTTTCCCCAAACTCAGTGTCCAAACATTGTGGTTTCTTCAGTAACATGGTCAACTTTCAAGTTCCGATAGGCAAACAAGGACTATGTTTTTATTTTGGAGACCATTTGGACCAATGTGACCAAACAAAGAAAGGTTTCCCATGCTTGTTACTGGGATTTTTTGGTGGATATCCTTCAGTTTGTATACATATGTATACAAACCATATTATATACGCATTTTTATTTTGTTTTGGTTGAGACAGGGTCTCCCTGTGGTCCCTACAAGCCTAGAATTGGCTATGAAGACCAGACAGACCTAGATTTCTTGAGTCATAAAACTAAAGGTGTGAGCCACCATGACCAGTTTACTATGTAGTTTTAGGTAATTTTAAGTATGCTTATAAAATACTGTTTTGCTAAGACTTTTTCAGACATCTTTATTATCATTTAGCTCTCCTGCTGCCTTCTCCTTCTGTATTTCCTCCATCGTTCCAGTAAAAAAAGTCTCCAATTTCCATATTTTCTGCTTACTAGGGCATGTGTCATGTTACTCCCCTCTCCAGAGCTCTTCCCCACTCCTACCATGATTTCTTTCTACTTCTTGGCTTCTGTGGTTACTGCTACTTCTAGACTCACATCTAGAAATAGGGAGCTAAGAATCACAAATACAAGAGAATGTGTGTTTTTTCAAAGACTATGTGGGGCAAAGAAAAGGGATAAGAACATTCATATATGCATAAAACTTGCTCAAGCTCAATCTGGACAAAATCTCAGCATGGAGGTGGAGATGGGCCTGAGATCCCACCCCAATTGATTAACTATTGGCAATTGATAGCTACTTAGGTAGTCAAATTCAGAGAATAAGTGTCTGTGAGACACTTTATCCTAAATGACACATCTTCAATGCAAACTCTACACAGTTTCATCCCTCAATTTTCACCAAAGAAGTTTCCTTATGTAACAAATGGTAATTTACACAGATATCTGTGTATACATGTGTGTGTGAGTGTGTGTATGTGTGTGCAAAGTACAAGAATTTACAGAGTACTACTTATCCTTGAATAGGACACCTATTTCAAACCTCTGATTCCCAAGGCTCAGGGATAATTTCAGAGGAGGAGGTAGCAGAGACTGTAAGAGCCAGAAACTGTGCATGACCAGGAGGAAAGAGTATTTTCCAGACAGCTACTCAGTTAGCAGATGAACTGACAGCAATGGTGACAGCATGGACAATTCCTATGCATGTTGACTTAAGGATTCTTCTCTTACAGTGAGACCCGGTGTTCAGTCACACCCTCCTCAGTTTGTACCAACTAAGGGAACAGAGGAGGCTCTCCAGTTACAGAAACCAGTTTATTCAGGGTTATTTATAAAGGATTCATCCCTGGGGAAGACAGAAATTTCTTATGGGGGAGCCAGCATTTTGATCAAAAGTTCAGGGAATCTAGCACACACAACCAAGACAGAGACCAGTGGCCCCCAGCTCCAGACTCTCAAAACTGGCTTTCACTCTTTTCCTTCTAGACCCCCCCTCTCAAGTCACTGACTGGTTGGTAATAGTTGAATCTAATGGCTTCATCTCTGTCAATCACATTCTTGGAGTCATGTCCTCAAGGCCAAGAGAAACTCTGTAAATTTACCTCTACACATGCCAAAACAAGGCAAAATTCCTGTGTAGACAAGGGGAAGTGGGTAAGAAACTCCAACCCAACCTAAGCAACTTTTGGCAATTGATGGCTGCCAGCAGGATAGAGACAGTGTCTTACAGGGTTAGAACTCTTGTTGGGCCCTGTGAATGGACCCACATGGAAGGACATTTGGGAACACAAAACAGACTCCACAGGTTGCAATATGTGTGTGTGTGTGTGTGTGTGTGTGTGTGTGTGTGTGTGTGTGTAATCTAGATAGGGAGGAAAGAAGGAAGTCAAGGGGAGGGGAGGAGATGGAGAGAACAGGAAGGGAAAGGAAGGGAAGGGAAGGGGAAGGGAGGGGAGGGAACATTCAGTTTTAGCAAATCTCTACTTTTGATAATCTAAAGTATGAACATATATTTAACTTAGGTGCGGTCTATGCTATCTTGTTCAAATTTGAACTTGAAATGTATATAATATATATAATTGTATTAACTGTGAAATATTAAATGTCTTAGGTCACATTTAAATAGTGATTTCTTAAAGTGGTTCAACTTTAGTTATATCATTCAGACCTAAGATATCTGAAATGAATTCACACATATACAACATCAACTGCTTACTCAGGTTTGATTTTAAACTGTATGAGAGAAGATCATGTTCTAGCGATCCCTTGTTAATCTGACAACACTCTGAGCTTCATGCTTTTCCTGAAAATGCATACTATTGTTTTTCTTCTATCATTAGATTTTTGCAGGACTGGACACACTAGTATTGCAATTCATAGTAAATGGCTCTCTTATTTTTTACTAATATGTTGGATTCTAATCACTGCTTAAAAAATCACTAAATAAGCTTTCCAGGCTTTTCTGTGATGATATACATATAATTGATTTCCAAATCATTTTGACGTTTTATTGACATGGCCTCAGAAATATATTTAAAATAACCTTGAGAGGCAGCCACATTTCTTCATAATTAATACAGACCCATTTCTTCAGTCACATATGAAAATCCAATGCCTTATGTGTCTAATGTGTTAGAAGCTCTATCAGGAAATTATAACACTTTAGTATTCCCTCCAGCACTTTGGTGTACTGCTGTTTCATGAAATTTTCTCTAAAATAACCTTTCAAAGCCAACCACAAAAGCTCTTATTCTAGATCATACTGGCATCTGACCTTTGTAGCCTTATACATAACAAAAATGGAAAAAAGAAAGATGCTAAAGGATACACTGTTATCTTTTTCAAAATGCAGCTATACCCACGAGCTACAGAGTTATCATGACCTATAAAGTTCAAAGCTATGTTGATTCTTCTTAACAATTACCCAAATCTATTATGATTCCCTCCTAGCACTAAAAATGTCATAGCTAAGATAACTGCTCCATTTTGAGAGTTGCAGGATTTAACAAGAAGCTAATATGTCATGGGTGGAGGTTTTGATTTGATTACTGTCATTTCAGACTGCTAATTCATCAGATAATATAATGCGTCATTTGCTGAGATGTTTTACTAATCCAACATTCTTTAAAGTGTTTTATCCACATGCATTTCCATGAGATTCAACATTTTTACTTCAGTTAAATTTGTTCTGAGATGGTCAATGTCCAATCTAATTATATGATAATAAGTGTTAATGGCAGTATTATCTGATAATATCTGGGCTTCATTAATGTGTCTCAATAAGATTCTCAGTCCCTGTGGAAGGTTGTAAAGGAAAGACTTAGGGCATTCCAGTTTAGAGTTTAGCATAAAAACTATGAAGCCATATTCAGAAAGAAAGGAAGACTCCATAGCTACCCTGAAACTTTTCTAGGCTTTAATTTCCTAAATCTAAGCACCTGTCTTTGGTTTTGTAAATTTTGATACAACTTTGACCTTTTGAAAAATAAACTCTTGATTTGACAAATGACATAAACATTATTAAACTGTACCTGCTCATATAATGTACTAGAAGTGTAAAGACATTTGTTTCCCAAACATGAGCAGGTTCAAAATGTTCAGAGATTGAACACATTGCCTAATTAGATTTTTCTCCTTTAAAAATGCTGTTAAGTTACGAGCTAGACTGTTGAGGGCAACTCACAGGAGCACTGTCACTTTATCACTAGATTCCATTTCAACTCTAGGTCCATTCATGTTTGATATTAAAGGTTTTATTGGAAATATGCAGGTAATTATTTGTGCATGTGTGTGCATGAGTTATAATATATGTGTGTGTATGTGTGTGTGAAATGGCTAAATCCTTTCATTACAGTGAACTACATTTTTAAGAATATAATTGTAACTAGTAATGAAATTCATGACTATAGTCACCATTTAAAAACAAGGTTATAACATATCTGTCTGTCACATTTATATATTAACAGTTTTGAGAAATAAAGCACTGGTATGATAACACAATACCATATGCAGACAGGAAATGATCCTTGTTAATAGACAAGTAGAATTCAATCAGCAAAGATGCTGTAAGGACATAATTACATAGAATGATTTATAAAGTTTATGCTGGACTTTATAATATTAATTTAGATTTCTCAACTTACTGAAAAATTTGTATTAGGTTGCCTTAAGGAATAGTTTTATTTCAGTAAAAAATGTGCTCTGATTCACAAACTTAAATTATATACAATTATGTTTCAAGGAATATTACATTTACCACAGGTTAGTTGTGCTAAATTTTAATAATTTACATTAACATAAACCATAAATTTTTTTCTTGTGATAGATTTGGTTACAAAACCAAGAAAGCAATTAAGAGAAAGAAAAATTATACCAGGAGTGGTTTGCTTGGAGCATGTGAATGAATTTGGAGCTGTAGCTAGAATCATATACACAGAGCACAATAAACTGTTCTGGTAGGAGTGCTCAAAGCCTAAATAATGATAAAAATGCAGATCATGATGGCCCATACCATGACAGTTCCGACGGGACCATGGACAGCATCAATTACTCAGTCAGATACCATACATGCTATATTCTGACAAATAATCTTACTGCATTCTAGCTATGTCCTGAAAATTAAAGGTTGAACTCAAAAGCAATGGAATAAGTTGCTTGGTGGATTTTGCTCAAATTTCCCCACGCCTAGGTGGGAGGGATTTGATTCTGCCTTCTGGTCCCAATTTGGCTGAAGGGAATGGAGAAAATACCCTCTAATGAGAGGATTTAGTTTATCTGGGGCTTACTTACAAAGGCCTCTGTGTACCGAGGGGTGGAGAAGATGCCCTAGTATTTTGGGAAGAAACCAATACTCCTGGCTCCCCGTCTGAACTCCCTGGCAAGATGGTGGCTGCCTCTGGCAAGTCCACACCATATTCCATTTCCAAGTTCATCCACTCACTCCATCTGCTGTGCCTGCTACACGAAGGGGGCAGCAGTCCTAGTCACTGCCTCTCCACGAGCCTGTGGCCATGCACTTTTCATTTTCGTGTGACATTTTTCCAGGATGGTCATATTACAGTCTTTACCTGTGGGACACTTTTCTGCCCCACAGCCCACCACAGCCTTTCTAGCATTTCTTACATTTTTTTTCTTCCTCTTCCTGCCTCCTCCACCCCGTTATTGATCTGAGAGTGGGTCTTGCTGCTGAATTAGCCAAAAGCAAAATACAGAGAGAAATTCCAGCTAAATTCACTGTACAGTGGAGGAAATATCAAGAGACAATAACAATTGGGCTGTCATGATTGAATTCACTCTGCTTACAGAGGTTTGCAGTAAGACGGAAGGAAGCAAATATAGTGTACAGATATGAAAATTATGAGGTTGGGAATGAAAAGAATATGAGCAAGTTGAAACTCTGGACAAGGGTGATGCAGTTCTTAAAGAGGTTGTCAAGGTTACGTATAAAACTTATGCTCAGGGCTGGAGAGATGACACAGAAGTAAAGAGCACTGGCTGCTCTTGCAAAGGACTCAGGTTTGATTCCCAGGATTCACATGGTAGCTAACAACTGTCAGTAACTTCAATTCCAGGGCATCCAATGCACTTTTCTGGCCTAAGCAGGCATTGCAGAACTCAGGTACATTTACACACACCCAGGCAAACACTCATACTCATAAAATTAAAAGAATAAATAAAATATTTTTAAGAAAAAAAAACAAACCTAAATTCTGTACTCAGACATGAAGACTGACACTTTTAGAGCATGAACCCATCATCAAAAGCACCAAGATGTAAAAGTCAAACTTGTTTGAAAAGACAGTGCCAGAACAAAGAGCACTACCAGTACAGTTACATTCCTTACCTGGAAATAATATCCTACAGAAATGTTCAACTCTCCAGGCATCCAGAGCTCACTGAAGCTATAATAAATTGAGAACAGGCTGTATCTTGAGCTGGCAGTTGAACTTGTGATGACCCACTATGCTAATTATTTTTATCAAGCAAAATTCATTGTTTACAGGGTCATAAAAATTTGTACCAATGCTCCAGAAAGCCACAGGAGTCAAGCAATTAATGGTACAATCAGATTCCTGGCAAGGAGGTCCTAGAAAACCATATTGTAAAGCTATGAATAGGAATCCTAAGTCACAACAGAGACGCTAATACTGTAGAGGACTGGCACAGACAGCTGCAGTTCATGAAGTGATGCCCACAGAAGAAGGAAGCTCTAGGTAGTACATATTGTAGAACTGGAAAGAGAAAACTGTCCAATTATATTGGAGCACAGATGACTTTTATTCCAAAGTCCTAGACCCTAGAAATAAAAAAGACAGAAAGAAAGAGATAAAGAGCAATAGAAAGACAAGATTGTTTCTAAACTTTTGTTTCCTTTGACAATTCCATAGACATAAATGTTAAGTGCCAGGCATTTTCACACCCACATTAGGTCTTTCATTACTTTCGCCTTATCACTTAAATCCTTCTATTTCCTAACAAGTCCCTTCCCACTTCGATGTCTCCTACCCCTCACTATATTTTGTTACAGTAGTTCACATGAGCATGAATGGGGCTTATTTACTAAACCCTAGGCAATTCGTCAGTGGAGACATGAGTTAAAAAAGGACACTCTCTCCTGAAGTATGCATTAACTGCCTATAATCCCATAAACCCTCAGTGATGGGTGTGTTCTCACGTGCCACTGTCCTGTGGTTGATACAATGCTGTCAATCTTGTGCAGCTCTTGTGAAGGTGACCAGTACAATGAGTTCAAGAGTGCAACGGCTCAGCCAACTTCAGAAGAAAGTTATTTGGAGTACTTCTTCCTAAACTCTGACTCTTACGATTTTCCAGAGTCTCTCTTCTGTAGTGTTCCACAAGTCATGAGCAATTGAGAGATCCCAAGAGGAAAGTATGATTTTCTTAAGTGTGTGGCTGCTGCTAGCTCTATCACATTCCAAAGAATGACCACATATTCTGTACGGATAGCACGAATTAGACTTCATGGTTTTCAAATACAAGTTGGGTTGGTGGGGAAGGGGATGGATCTGGGAGTTGTTTGGAGTTTGAATAAGACAAAAATACATTGTATGAAATTTTCAAATAATTTATAATCTATGTATAATTTTATATATGAAGACACACACACATATATGTATATAACAGAAAGTTTGGAATAATTCTCAGTGATACCACACTTGAATGAATGAGGACTTGTGTTCCATCACCAGTATCTCAATAAATAAACTTAAAATATGTCACTAAAAAACTACAACAAATGCTGACTTTGAGGGGGAAAGGAACACTCCTCACTATTGGTGGGAGTGTAAAATAATTAGTAGCTTTGGAGATCAATGTAAAAGTTTTATTTCTTTTTCTAAAACTTAAAATAGATCTGTCTTATAATCCACCTGCACTATTCCTTGGCATAGATCCACAAGATTCCATACCCTTCCACAGAGATACTACACATCCATGTTCATTGCTCCTCTATCCACAATGGCTAAGTAATGGAATCAAAGTAGGTATCCATCGACTGATGAATCAGTTTTGTTAATGAAAGAGATAGAGATCTCCAACATAGGAATGAAATGATATCAGTTTAGTAAATTTATTACAATGTGATTATTTAGTAAACAACAGATAAACACTTAGTAATACAATTTTCATCTTCTTGTTTCCAAACTATATATATGTTTAGTTATCTTAAAAGAATATTAAAATAAAATTATTGCTTTTTAGTGAGCATCTTATACAAATTGTTGATGAAGATCCAGGAATTAGGGAGAGTGATGGTGAAGTTGTTGTCTTTCATGCAGGGAGCTGGCATTCATATGAGGGAGAAATTGCTGCAGCTCCGGAGTTCTGTGGACAGCACCTTGCTTAGCAGTTTCTCTTAGAGTCAATCACATGTCATGCTGCTCTTTTGCTCATGGAAGTAGTGGAATTTCCCCTGTGGTTTCAGAACAACTTGAAGAGCAGAATCTTTGCTATGCTCTACTCTCCTGCTTCCTATCACCTCGTCCATTACAAAAGCACAGATCTTAGACTGAAAAGATTTGAGTCGTCCTCTGGTCCTCTTTGCCTTTTATTGGATAACATGTATTCGATTGCATTTTATGGGAGATATTGAATGTTGACAACATATGTTTATATATCAGCTTAATAAAACTATAGCATTTTAGCAAGGAATTAATACTCTGTATTGAATGATATATCATTTACTTCCTTTAATAGACCAGGTTACTTAAAAACAAGCTAACTGAGGTGTCTGCATTGTGTGTTGAAAATGAAGAATGCCTAAAACAGAGAAAAAATATTCATGTGATGAGATTTTGGACATTATAAATGAGAATAGAACGAAACATTTTCTAACCCTTCCAGGAATATGAACATCTTTGCATGAAATATGTAAAAAGTAAAGTAATCAATAAAAGTCTATGATCATAAAAATGTTTCACTATCAGTGGGAATTACTTCACTAGTAACTCTTTTTAGTTGTGGGAACTTCTTTCTAACTTTAAAGTACTTAGTCTTCTGTTAAAGTGCTTTGACCTTTAGAAGTGCAGTGTGATTACAGATATTTTAAACTAATTTTAGCTTTAATAAAGAGACACATAAGATTTTCAGCATTTTAGAAAGAGATACATGAATTTTAAAAATGTGTCCCCGTGCTTAAGTCCACACTTAAAACACTCAAATGAGTCATAAGCTTTCATTTATAAAACCAACATATGAGAAAAGGAATTATGTCATGTCTTGGGGTTCCAACCTACTGCCAATAGAACTGAGTTATTGTTGAACAAAACAGAGCAAGGTTGCCTACAAAATGCCTTGTCCAAAGATTGGGTCCAATAGAAAATAAACACTCTCTTTTGGATTCAATTTTTTGGCACTTAAATCATATCCTCCATCCACGGTTTATTGATATATGTAAATTAGTTTGAATGGTTAAATGAGATTTTACATATTCAAAATGGTTAAAATATTATATAAACTTCCATCACACTGATCTTGCTATTGTCACCAATATACCATGAATAATACAATAATGCTGCTATATGTTAATCCTTTCTGAAAAACATCTGAATTATCCATTAAAGTAAAGAAGGGCAACCTTTTTTGTGATTACAGATTCTGTAAGGGGTATAGAAAACAATATGTACTATAAAATATGTGTCATAAGATATTACTAACCAGATTCATGGAGTGAAATATGGCAACATGAGAACTTAAAGTCCCTTTCAGACGTTCCTCTCTATGTGAGAAATTAGACCTTGCACCTACATTGATCATAGTTCCCCCCCCCAGCTTCCTATAATAACATTAGATTACATCTTATGGTATTATAAATATCACTATTCAATGAATCATAGAAAGAATAACAATTATGATCCCATTTAAAGTGACCATCAAATTTATTTACTAACTATAATTATGCTATTTTTGAAATTATAGGTTTCCCAATTATTTTAAAAAGGATATTCCAAATTAACTTGCATTCTTAGTAAATATTTTGACCACAATATATTTCAGGAATCCCTTTTAAAACACATTTAATAGTATTTTTTAAATAAATTCATATAATTCAATGAAGTAATGTGAAAAAATAAAATTTTAATATGTCATACAATATTACATTTTTTGTCAGGTAACTAATGGAAGATGTTTGGATGGAAGATTTTGGCACTTTCATAATTCTTCATCACCTAGAATGATTACATTGTACAATATTGAATAAACCAGGAAATAGCAAAATAAAAGCAGTCAGTGAAAATATATCATTACATAATCTGTCCTTCATAATCTATTTCACTTTGGCTCCATCTCCCAATGTTTTCATAGCTCCCCAAACCACATTGCAACTAAAAGATGAATCATTCAAAACACATTCCTGTAGAGACACTTAAGATTCAGTCCATAACAGTCACTCAACACTAGGAAAACCCAGTCAAATTATTTGATCTTCATGAACCTGGTTTTATCACTACACTTTAGTTTGTTGCTGACGTTACAAGTAACTATTAATTTGAGTAATACTTTATGGATAATGGTTATTTTCTTACAGATCTGATTTTTATATTTTAAGATCAGTTAGCTGCATTTGGTAAGGATTTTCATTTTGATGAGGATTTTCTATAGAGGGCCAAGTTGGAACTATGTATATGTATAACTTATGTATATGTATAGCATCGTAGCTATGATATGGCACAAGTCACTGGGTTATGGCTACACCCTGTGGTCTTATTTAACTTTAATTATGTCCCCAATACACCTCCAAATACTATGATCAAATCAAATCTCAATCCTCTTTATACCTCACAATGAGAATTATAATTCAATAGGAGTTTTAGTATAATATTCAAAGTGTGTAGAATTACCTGATATATTTGCTTTGAGACACATGTATGTTAATATGTATAATTACTGTTTAGCATATAGCAAGCACTCAACAAATATGTACTTTTATTAAAGTATAAGAACAATATATTTTCCAAACAATATCTCATTATACCAGATAGAAAACATAGAAAATATACAAAAATACAAAACAAGACTAAGAGACTTTTTTTCTTGAAATATATTTAACCTTTGTATTATTCTGAAAACATATTTTTTAGCAAAAAGTTGTATCATCTTAATTATTAAATTCCAGAGTTTAGTCAAAAAGTTCTCACATTAAGCAAAAGTTTTGCCTTCTTATCACCAGAGTTAATTTTCAAGCAATTATTATGTCATTTCTCACTGGTATAATTCTCAGGAAATTTTTATAGAGATTTCTCAAAAGATACCCTAATATAGCCTATATTCTGCTTTCATCCCATTTATCTGCAAAGACAGAGAGAGAAAGAGGGAGAGAGAGATCACTAAAGCAGATTATCAAAGAAAAAATGGCATAATAAAGAAATAGCATTCTGTATATATATTTTATCAAAGATAGTTTAAAATATTATGTTAACTAATCAGCCAATGCAGGCACAAATTTATGTTTGAGATCTAAAACAGAAAAATTAACTTCATTAAAAATATATGTACTATAAAAGACAAATATTATTAAAAATTCATAATTTGAAATGCTAGTGTTCTATATTTTAATTTCTAAAAATATTTATATATTTTTATCATTGTCTCCAAATTTTTAGGAAATGTGTTTTTGTTGTTGATTTTTGTAAGGAATACTATTACTCTATAATACCAATTCAGTCATAACTATATAATCTTCATATTAAAGAATGGAAAACGGGTACTGTTAATTAAATCAGTTTACATGTACCTACATATAGGCCAAACACTCATACATACAAAATAAAAACCAATTATATAATAAAATCAATGCACCCCCAAAAAAATATCTTTAAAAAGCCTGGCATAATGGCACACATCTTTAATCCCAACACTTGACTTGTGAGGCAGAGATGGCCCAATCTCTGGGATAACAAGGGCAGCCTGGTTTACATAATGATTTCCAGACCAGTTAGAGCTACAGGGAGAACCCTGTCTCAATAAATCAATCAATAAAAATTTATAAACAGATGTCATTAGCCTATGTAAGTATAACAACTATTCACAGAGAGTAGACACAAAACACTATCTTTTTTGTCCTCATCCTCCACATATAAACAATCACAAATGAAAATTTGTTTATATAAAAGCAAGTAGGATTTTATGCTATAGTAGTTGTCTGATAGTTATTATTGTGTACCAAAGATGTTAATATCAAAACATAAAATATTTTTCCACATGCATGCACACCAGGAATGTCCCAAAATTAATTAAAGCAATGACATTTATCAAAGTGCAAATAGGTCATTAGATAATGTGAAGAAATTATTGATTTTAATTTCCTCTGAGATTTATTTAAACACTTATAAGATTATTGGCTTTGTTAAAAATTACATAGACATGAAAATTCAATGAGTAATGGTATTTCCTAAGTCTGGAAATAAAGGAGTAATCAGCTTCTTATTCATTACTACATGAATATCACAATTTGTATATACATATATGTGTGTAAATATAAATATATATGTTATATGTGTGTGCACGGGGGGTGTTCTACTTTCATTTCTGTTCTGTTTATAAAATACATGAAAGACAAAAATTTAGAGGAATAAGGATATATTTGGCTTGTAATTCCATCTTAATCTGCATCATTACAGAGAAATCAAAGCAGAAACTTGAGATAGCCAGTAGAAATATAGTCAAAAAACAGACAGAAAATGACTGTATGCTTGCTTGGTGCTTAGACAGCCTTCTCTACGCTGACAGCCCAGGGCCTAAAACCAGGGAACCCTGCCACACACTTTAAAACTGTTTTCTCACATCAATTAAGTAAATTAAGGCAATCCTCCCACATACCTGCTCAGAGGCCAACCTAGTCTAAAGAACCCCAAACGGGTACTTTCCTCCAACGTGATTCTAGGTTATGACCATTTAAATGAGAGCCATCACAATGAGAGAAAAATGAGTATTACAGAGGGTGTGGCTTATTGTCATTTAATCATTGGATATATCATTTATGTGAATCATAAAATTATGAAAAGTCTCTAGATGGATACAATTAAAGTAATAATATAAAAATAAAATTGATGTCCTAAAATAAAATCTAAATTACAGAAATATAAAGCAAGACTGGAAATATTTGAATTTGTGAAAAATTCCCCTATGAAACACAAGAATGCTGAAGTGAATTTCTAAATGAGACATATTGTCATGAGGCTTCCTTCTCTACCTTGTAAGCATATTAAAAACCACTAATAAGAACATATCGTTCAGGAAATATTAAAACTAGGACTTATTCATCCTGTAAATCTAATTAAATCTCAGCGTTTATATTCAGGAAATATTGTGAGGGCAAATATGGAAACGACTGTGGTAAGCAGAAGAGACCTTTTGATAATGTTCACATATAGATCCACAGAAGATGTGAATACGGTGCATAGTTCCACGGGAGAAAATGAAGTAAGGTTCCTAATCAACTCTCCACAAAATATATAAATTAACCTGCTTCATCTGAATGGATACAATGTAATTCTAAGTGAATACAAAGCAAATAGAGCAATAACAGAATTTGATAAAAGACTCATCTAGGCACTGCTGCTTCTGAAAAGATAAAAGACAAGGGTTGAGACTTGACTGTGAAATGCCCTACTCCACAACCCTGCCGTCAGACCCATGTATTTGAAGGCCTACTCCTCCTGGTGTTTGGGAAGGTTGGTAAATTAGGAGACAGAATCTTGCTGGATGAAATAACTTACTGAGGGATTGCTTTGCAGTTTTACGGTCTGGCTCCACTTGTTCTCTCTCTCTTTGCATCCTGTGAGCTGATTAAAGAGACCCACCTTTCTTTTCTTTGTAATCTTTATACATAGGCTTTATTTAGGTCATAATGCAAACATAGAGTTCTTTGAGCATATGTACATGCACATACTTATAATTTAGTCAGATCCGGGTGAACATTGTGTATCTGATATTAATGATTGTATTTAATAATTATTATTTTTAATTTTAAGAAACATTTAATTGTTTAAAGAGTTTCACACAATAGATTTTAATTATATTCAGAAACCCCCCCTTCTCTACCCACCATGTCCACACCCCCTACTTCATGTCTTCTATCATCAAATGAAAAACTCCATCCATCTTACATAATACCTTTGAGCTGGGTACTGGAAGAATCATATCTCATTAGAATGTCAGTGGTCTATAATTGTTACACAGTGATGTGCCCAAAGTAAGGCTCAACTCCCTTACCTTTTTACATGGTTTGGTGTCAGAATACACACAGCTTTCTTTTTAATTATTTAGAAAAAAATATTTTTATCATACAAGGTTTCTTAATCAAATTTAAATCCACTCCCCCACCTGTGGACCCACAACCTCCCTCCTCCCCAGTTGGGCCTCATGCACTCTACCATATCTAACTTCCATTCTGTCCAGCATTTTACCCAGATGTCCTTTGGTGCAAGATAATCCACAGGAGACTATCCGGCCTACCTGGAGAAGTTATGGAAAGTCCACTATTTCTCATCAAGTCATAATCAGTTTCCAAGAGTTCTAAGGCTGGACTACGGATCATTTCCACCCTGGGCTCTTGCTGATTGGGTTGACATGGGTCTTGTGCTCCATGCCACCATAGCCACAAGTTCACATGAGCAAACTTCCAATGGCCTGAAAGCCTCTTCTTCCCTATCTTTACAGACCAACCAACCGTGATTCTTACGATCTTCCTGCTCCCTTGTCTGCAATAGTCCCTGAGCAGGGTTGGTGGGTGAGGTTTAATATGGGAGCCCCATCCTAGGAGGCAAACTCTGCAGTCTCTTATTTTCTAAAAGTTCGCTAGTTGTAGCTTTCAGTGTGCATCACACTCTGCTGTACAGGGAAGCTTCCCTGATGGGAACTTGGGGACACACTGGTATTCTCTCCAACCCCTGTTCCTCATGCTCCACTCTTTTGTCAGATATTAGAATTGCAACACCTGCTTTCTTTTTACTGCCATTTGCTTGGAATATTCTTTCTATCCTTTCATCCTGAAGTAGTGTCTATCACTGAATTGATATGAGTTTCCTGAGGAAAATAAAAAAATGAGTTCTCTTTCTTAATTCATTCCACTAGCCCTTTTGACTGGTGAGTTGAGACCATTGATATGTAGGGCTATTATTAAAAGATGTGTATTGGTTACTGTCATTGTAATTGGTTTCTGTTCGTGGTCCTATTTTGTGTCTCCGTAATTATACCTGTCTCTCTTTTCTTTCTGTAGCCTCTTGGGTGTACCCATGCCTTTCTTCAATCCTTTGTATTGCTTTGAGTATTCTTTTTAGGACTGGTTTGTTGGACACAAATTTTTTGAGCCTTTTGGGTCATGAAAAATTTTCCTTTCCCTTTCAGTTATGATAAATATTTTTGCTAGGTAAAGTATTTGGGGTCAGCAACCCCCATAGTCTTTAGAAGTAGGAATACTTTGCTCAGGCTTTTCTTGCTTCCATAGTTTGCACTGAAAATTCAGTTGTAATTCTGATATATTCTTTTATAAATAACTTGCTTTTCTTCAGCAGCTTTCAGTACCCTCTCTTTAACCTGCACATTTAGTGTTTTTACTATTATATGCCACTGTAATTTCTGTTCTACTCCTGTCTAATTGGTGTTCTATGAGCTTCTTCAATCTGTATACATATGCCTTGCCTTAATTTAGGTAAGTTTTCTTCTACAATACTGTTGAAGTTCTGGTCAATGCCATTGGCCTAAAATTCTTATTCCTCTAAATTTGGTCTTTTCAATATGTTGCACATTTCCTGCATACTCCATTCCTGTGTGGTCAAGTTCATTTGTTTTATGCCTAAAGATTTGGTCAGTAGCTATGACAAGAACAACAATAAAATAAAATAGAAATACTGATTAAAAAGAGATAGTCCCTTATAGAATATGACAGAACAGAACAGATAAGAGACCTGGTAGGGAGGGTCAGAAGGCAAGGTGTGCAGAAATTTCTGTGACACCCTGTCCCTAAAATCTCATCTTTAAAGCAGAATAGAAGTGACAAAAATGGGAAAATATCTTTCCATATGAGTTGGATAATTCTCTTTTATATCACAGTGGAAGCTTTTACTGTCAAATAGCTCTGACATTTTAGCACTGAAAGATTAAAGTTCCTCCTTTAGTAGTGTAACACTGGGAGCCTTAACATAATGATCAAGTTCTAAGACCTCGAATTCTTAAACACTATTAAAAAAACAGTTTAATTATATAATTCTGATGGCATTTAAGGTTAGAATAAACATTTTCTGAAATTTTGGAAAAAGACTACAACAGTAATTGAAAGGTAACTCAGTTTGTAGAATAGTGTTCATGGTTGCTTTCTGCTGGTGTGATAATCACTGTGAACAAAGGCAACATGGTTTGTTTCATCTTACAGTTAAGTCTATTGATGAAGGAATTGAAGACAGGAGTTCAAGTAAGAGCTTGATGCAGCAGCCACAGAGGAATGCTGCAGAGGGCCTTGTTTGCTACTGCTTGTGCTCAGCCAGCTTTCTCATAAAACCCAGGAATTCTTCCCCTGGAGTTGCACTGCTGAGAGAGAGCTGGTCCTCTCACATCAATTAGCAATCAAAAAGATGTCCTCAAAAACAAGCTCCCAAGCCAATCTGACAGAGAAAATGCCTCAGTTGTGTTCCTTCTTCCCATATTTGTCAAACTGACAACCAAGATCAGCCGTCATTGGCATTTGCCCCAACACAACATAAATCAGGCATGGTAGCAAATGCTTGTAAATCTAGAATTTAGAAGGGACAGGCAGGAGGATCAAAATTTTGAAGTCATCATTCTATACATAATGAATTTATGATTAGCCTTGGATATAAGAGATACTCTCTTATAGGTAACAAATTTACTAAATAAATAAATACATGTAAAAACATACACGATTGGACTGTTTTCTATTGTTCTAAGTTGCACAAACCTGTCAGTGAAATTAATGTCTATAGATAAATATGTTTGTAATATAACAACAAATAAAAACAGAGATGTATTATTCCTGTGTTGCTCTCAAATGTTTCCCTCTATGATAAAGGTTGGTCTCCACCTTGCTGCTATCATATGGTAGAAGCATAAAGAGGTGGCACATAGAATAAGACCTTCTAAGAACTGAAGGCATATCCTAATGGGGAAGATGAACCATTCTCCTTCTCCTTGGTCCTAGGTCTGGAGCACATAGCTTTGTTTTGCCATTACTGTTCACTGCCATGAGATATGACAACCCCACTGAAGAGTTCTTTGAGCAATATGTCCACAAGATCAGAGACTGAGACCTTCCACAGTGTGACCCCTAATCATAATTTATTTTTATAACTTTATTTCAGATCTATTTTCTAATGATTTATGATTAATTAAATATGACATAAGCAAATATGAACATCAAAACATATATATCAGGCATAGACATGTCTAAATGCATTTATTAAACTGCATATATATTCAGAAATGAAATATTATTAAAATATTTTCAAACGTGATAAAAAAAACAATAATTATACACTAAGGTGCTTAGTATAAGACAATGGGGTACAAACCAGAAATTCATATCAGACTGATCATGCAAATGTTAATGCTAAAGGTCACAAAAATTTCTCCAAAGCATCAAGAAGAAAACTAATTGCCATTTAAATTAAAACCAAAACAAGCTAACAGTGGGACTGTAATTGAAAGAAGAAAGTTTAAATTACAAAGCAATGAGATGATATATTCAAAGTGCTAAATCTTTAAACAAGATACAAACAAAAATCACAAATCCAGTGACCAGAATCATAGATAAACTAAGTACCTTTATAAATTATGCTAAAATTATGCAAGACTAAGAGGCTAAAAAGATGTATTTGCTGAAAGTATGTAGAGACAAGACATCCAGTTAAAACTGAGGAAAATTTCTCAGTAGATCAGTTTGGCTTTGCTTCATAGTGTGGGATTTTATGATCTCTTATCGGGTGGATATACTACTAACAGGACTTTGGGGTGAGCCCAACACAGCAAATAATTTACCTTAAAATTTAGTTTAATGTGAGTTTTTAAGAAGTCTTCTAAATTCCACTGGTATCCTTTGTAAAATCTCCTTTTTTTATCTAATTGCATTAATGTGGTTCTTTCTTCTGTTTTATTTAACTAGTTTAGCTAAGAATAAATTTGAAATTATAAAAGAAATGGATTTTTAGATGGGTGTGCCTTACAATGTTAAGCCAAAATGAGATAAGCAATGTTAAAAGATCTATAAAAAGAAATGGGATTCTAATGATCATAAAACCTATCTCTCAAGTACAAAAGCAGTTAGCCCAGATGAATTTTATGCTTATTTCGAACTGATTTTTAGACAAGAATGAACACTAATCTTCCAACTATTCCATAAACTCTTAAAGGAATGAAAGCTTCCATTCTTTTTATGAAAATTAACAATAAATTATTTAAAATCCAAAATCAAGATCATATCAAAAAGAACATATACCATGTTTGGATTAATTCATGTCACACTTGTTGAGAAAGCTCACTATATATAGTCAATGATGTAATCAATCACATAAATAAAGAGGAGACTAGAAATCACATGATCATACCAATAGCCAGAAAAGGACCTTTCATAACAGGCATATAATTTAGGATCCCTTCAAGATAAAACCCAGATTGAAATAGGACCTTGAGCAACATATCTCTACATAGTAGAGGTTCTATAAACCAAGCTCTAGCAAGCATGGTGTTAAAATGAGAAGAATTCTATTTGCACAGCGATCCAGAACAAGATGTGTTGTTGTCTGCTTTCACAACTTACACAATGTGATGTTTGAAGTCTTAGGTGAAGCAATAAGAGAATGAAGGGTTATAAAAAGGAAACAAGATTTACTCACTTTTAGATGCTAAAAATAGAGAACCTAAAATCTCCACGGGAAAACACATTGAGCTCATAAGCATTTTCAGGTGAAGTAACAGATTAGACAAGAGCCATAGCAGGAAAACAGCATAGTATTTGTATCAATAAAAACTTGTAGAATAATATAGTAGAACATAAAATGCAGATACAAACTCAAACACCTACAGCCACATGATTTTTAAAAGTATTTATTTTTCTTAATTTTTTATTGATCTTTTGTATATTTCATAAAACAGCTCTTCATCAAATTTAGACCCTTCACCCCAATCCATGCACACACAGACACACACACTCACACACACAGACACACACACATACAGACACACACACACACAGACACACACAGACACACACACACGCACACGCACACACACACACACACACACACACACACACACCAGCCATACCTCATGCATTCTGCCATACATATTAGGTTCTATTCAGTCCGGCATTTGTGTCCAAATTTCCTTTGGTGCTAATTCATCCACAGGAGTCTCATCAGCCTTTCTAGTAATTCTAAGTAAGACCTACTATCCCTCATCTAGTAGTTATCAATCTCCAACAGTTCCTAGGTTGACTTTTGATAAAGTTCTCAAGAATAGATAACGGAGAAAAGATTGTCTTCTCAAGAAATAGTGCTGGGGAAATAGATGTCTACATGAAGAATAATGAATCTAGATCTTTATATCTCACTCTGCACAAATACCAGTTTCAAACTGATAAAAGGTCTCAATGTAAAGTCTGAAAGGAAGAAATAGTGAAACACTTGGAGATACAGGCATGGGTAAGGGCTTTCTGAATTGGACTCTACGAGTTCGGGAAATAACATGAGCAGCTAACAAACGGTTCCTTATGAAAATCAAGACCTGTACAATAACGGAAAACTTTAATCTAGTGAAGAGACTGTCTATAGAATGCTAGAAATTCTTTCTAAGCTGTATATATGTCAAAGGATTTAATGTGCAGTTAAACAAAATAATCAAGCAACTGATAAACAAGAAATCAAATAACCACATGAATCAAAGGACTAATAAAATGAATATAGGGTTCTTAAAAGATCAAATTGAGAAAACTAGCAAGCATATAAAAAATGTTCAACTTAACTAGCCATCAAAGAAATGCACATCAAAGTGGCATTGGGATTCCCTCTTACTCCATTCAGAACGGCAGTCTCTATGGAAACAGATCACAAAGGATGGCAAGTACATGGACAAAAGAGAAAGTTACTGTGCAGAGCTAATGTGGATGTAATCATGCTGACAAGTAGGAAAGACAGTAGAAGGTTCTCAAAAGGCTAAAAACAAATATTCCATATTAATCAGCTATACATACCTTGGTAGGAATGGCATGTAATTTCTGGAATCAATTTAGCAATACTAAACTGTATATGTTCTTATACAACTGAAAGAAGGATAAACAATTTAACAGTGATCTTTGTAAATGTTAACAGCTCTAGTTCAATAGGTAAATCATGAAAAAGGAAACATTTTAATAGTGTGGTAACGAAACATTAAATGGAAACACTCCATTGATCAAAAGTAGAAGTATATCTTTTAAGGTAAAAATGCAAAATTTTAAAATATTAGTATATTCAATAGTACCAAAATAATACCAAGTATGTTCTCTAACATCAGATAATTAAAAATATATTAATAAGGCACAAAAATGTATGTTTCAAAATCAAACATCCTATTGAATAGTCAATAGGTTAAAGAAAAAATTATGAGAGAAAATTAAAAATACTTTGAAATAAATAATAATGTACATGCAAACCTGTTATAAGCAACTCTCAGAGGAAAATTTACAACTATATTGACATAGTGAAAAGAATTAATACTTAGGCCAAAGAAGGTGGCATAAAACCTTAAACCCATCACTCAGGAGGCAGAAACAGGTAGATCTCTGTGAGACCAAGGCCAGCCTAGGATACTTAGCACATTCCAGGAGAGCTGGGGCTACAGGAAGTCCTTGTTTCAAAGAACAAAATAAATAAACTAAAAAATAAAACAAATAAGTGGACATTTTAGTTGAGGATCAAGAGAAAATCAATAAAATAGTTTTATTTTTATTTTCTTTTAATATGTTTTACTGAGTTTCTGTACGTTTCATATACTAGATGTTAATGAAATTTAAAAGCCCTTCCTCATCCGTGCCCCCAATAATCCCTCACAGGATTCCATGTATTCTGTCATACATGTTACTTATAAAATATTCAAAGATGCCCAAAGAGAGCTGAGGAATTAATGAACAAGAGGGTTTGAAACATGAAGATGTAAAATGAGAACACCTCAAATAAATACGCAGGTTTAACAGGCAAGCATTAATGTGTCATCGGTGATTAAAATGGCCTTAGTGGCCCCGAGAGTTAGAGTGCACACAATTTCTCCAGTGTTCCCTGTCAACTGGCAGATACTCAGTGCATATTTGTTGCATAAATCTAGGTGCATTCATGAGGAAATTATGGAGTATGAAATGTGATGAAAATACTGAAAGCAAAACTGATACATAAAATTCCATCAAAGTAACAAATCGTATGCACAGCAAAGGGAAAATCAACAAAGTTCAAAGTTAAATTATAGAGGGAAAACAATATTTACAAACTACTTCCAACACAGAATTAATACATAAGCATACAATTAATTACGTAGGTAAACAAAACCAAATAAAATGGGATAAAACAAATAGCCATGTCTAATGCAAGACATAAAAATGGGCAACTAGTAATATGAAAATAGTGCACAAAATCAAATAATCCATGCAGTGCAAGTGAAACTTAAGAGAAATTACACTGTCCCAAGTGGAGTATAATAAATATTGTTGTGATGAAAGAGATATGTCCATACACAGTGAGATGAAGTTTCTTTCTCCCTATAATTGGTAAATATTACAGTGAATTCAAATAACTATTAATAGCAAAATAATGGAATTTGGATAGTTTATGAGCAAATGATAAGAAATCACAATACAGGAGACAAGGACATTCAGACTAGAGATACATTAGAAGCTATTCCTTATATTGCTCAGAAGTTGACCACATTATTATACAGAAAAATAAATATATCAAAATAGTATGTATGATGCTGAGCATTTGAAATTGAATGTGACGTAATATACTAACAAAGACTGAAAGAAGAAAACTGTAATATAATATTCCATCAAAATAAGATTAAAGTTAAATCAGTAATATTTAACTGAATGACTATGTATTTCACCACATAGGAAAACATGTCAAAAACATTTAACAGGTCAAAACTTCTTCAGTAGTTTGTTCAGCAGATTCTCCCATTCTTCCTGTGGCACTAGAACTATAAAAGTAACCAAAAGTGATCCTGAATTTAACAACAAAAGACATAGTATATGCTAATTATAGTATCTTTGCTTACTGCAGAAGCTGAATATATTGTTACCTCTTAGTTACAACTTTTTCTTGTGCCATGAGACCAGTTTCCTGAATTTTGCTGTCATGAAGGATATATGTTGATTTAGACCTTGGGAGATGAATTGTAATTAGTGGCTGATGGCTCACTGACCCTCTGAAAGGAATTCATTAAGCAGAAGGTGCAGTGTAACTTTAATATAATTTAGTTCAAATCGTTCCAGTTTGACACATCCTATTTAAAACCATGACCCACTTAAAGATGATTGAGAAATGTCTGACAAAGCCATTCACTCTCCTCATTTACTCTCTGAGGAGTTTGAATTGACACAGAAATAAAAAGAGATTTTTGAATGGCCCTGAAAATTTCCATTGAAGATCACAAAGCCTAATCAAAAAGTTCTTTTATGAATGTGACTGTAAAGGACTGGGATTTTTTTTTTGAAAATACTGATCACACTGCTATCAGGACTTAAATGCTCTGATCTTAAAACACCACTACTTCCTAAGGTTTATGCAAAACTCAAAATTTAGTAATTATAAAATTTTAAGTAGGTTGTCCTGATACAAATTACCTTCATTAAAAAGAGAGATAGAATTATCTTTAAATGTCTAGGTTTGTAACATCTAATAATAATTTAGTGTCTTGTATACTTTATTAAGTAAAACGATAAGATGAAAAATTCTAAAATTTTGAAATTTAAAAAATTTTGTGTTTTATATGTAACATGATTTTATATGTTTTCATATTTAGATAGCTTTCTCTTGGCAATTTCTATTCACTTGAGGATGTGGGATATTTACACTATGGGGTTCTACACAGCAGTAAAGAAAACAGAAATTGTGGCTAGAAAGATGGCTCAGTGGTTAAGAGCACTGACTGTTCTTGCAGAAGAAAATAGTTCGATTCCCAACACTCAAATGGCAGCTAACAACCATCTGTAACTCCAGTTCCAGGGGTTTCAATACCCATTTCTAACCTCTGCGGGGATTGCACAACCACACACACATGGAAGGCAAAATTCATACATGTAAAAATAAATTAAAAAAAAATGGAAGCAAGAATCATGAAATTTGCAGATATAAGGACGGAACTAGATGCTGTTTTACTAAGTAAAGTAACCCAGACTCTGAAAAACAAGTAACAGTAACACATATTCTTTCACATTGATGGATCTGAAATCCAAATCTTTACATAGGAGTATATATCTGATATACATTTTCCTGAAGGACCCCGGAAAATGGAAAGTCACCAAGTAGAAGAAGGAAGAGTTTGTTCAAGAGAAGGGGATGGTAGGAAACAGGTTTATCAAGAAGGGAATGAAGAAAATGGGGTGGGGTTACTTTAAATGGGAGGGAGAGATGATTATACAGAGACATGTAGAGGAACAAAGAGATAATGTTTAATTAATATGAAAAACTAAAGGGAAATGTAGTATCTAGTAAGTTTACTTAAAAATACAAATATTAGTGTGAGTGCATGTGTATAGATAATGGCTGTATAGCAAAAATGACAGAGCCAGGCATGGGAAACCTCCATTTGAGTTGTTGATCAAGGTATCCAAGAGTCTTTCAAAATAGAGCAGACTGTTGCCATAGCCTTTGATTTTCTCCCATAGCTTTAAGTTACTATGCTATTGCTGAAGACACAAAATACTTCAGACATATAACATGAAGTATTTGAGCTGGATCTGTTCTGGAAGCCTCCTCTCTGAAAACTAGCTCTTATACTGTCAGAATGCAAGCTTCCAAGGGAGAAAAATAATCAATTTTCCTACTGAACTTTAAATCCTACAAACCACAACACAGGTCAGCCCTGCAAATTATGTCTATTAGTGCAGGAGTAGCACATTTCTCTTGGGGGCAATCAGCAGTTATCTCATTCAGTGGAAGAGAACTCATGTGTGGTACTGTAAACACAGTCAAGTGCATGTAGCTGGAGAGGTCACAGAACACAGAGAAAATCCACTTCCATCACTTCCTTAAAGTGATTTTTTTTTACTTTATTCTAAATATCCTTATGTTTACAGACAAGTGAACCTCTCACCACTCATCAAAAAAGCTTCTTTTTGTAACCAATGGAGACTATTACAAAGTTCCACAACTGTTCAAATGCAGAGAATAAGTGACCATGAGGTTCTCAGCCCTAACTGAGACATTTACAGTACAACCTCTACATATAAGGGTCAGGAAGCATCTTGAAGGAGGAGGAGGAAAGAATGTAAGAGCCAGAAGAACAAGACAGTTACTTCTAGCTAACACATTCTAGACATAGTATGGAAATTGCAAGAATAAAATCTCCACAGTATGGTAGTCTAAAAGGTCTGTATAATGACAAAACCAGTTGGGGGAAATGTCACGGGGACCCACCTCAAGATAAAGTGATATAGGCAATCAATGGATGTTAAGGGAGGGACAATCAGATTTTTTTTCCCCAGAGGATATTTAATTCAAATGAACAGTCTAAATAACAGGTATGCAAAAGCACCAATAAATTGATTCGGTGATTATATATATTATATATACAATATATATATATATATATAATATATATGTGTATGTGTGTGTACTTATAAATATATGCATATGTAACAATAGTAGCCAAAGAAGAGAACAAGAAATTGAGAGGGAGTGGGAAGGACATAGGAAGATTTGTTGGGGGAACTGGGTGGGATGGAAATAATGCAATGCTAATAACCACATATGAAATTATCAAAAATTAAAAAGTAGAAAGTAAAACAAATATTGTCTTTGATATACAGTGCCAGCATTTTCTATATACTGTCTCTAGAATGCTTAAAAAAGAAAACAATGTCAATATTATTTTAAAAGTAAGAATATTATTTAGTAATGAAATTAACCAGGTCTTTCTGATTCTAGTTGTAGCATTTTAATAGACTTGCTCACTTAACAAAGAAGATGCTGCATAGCATCTGGTAAATGTGTCAAAAATTTTGACCCATTATCCCTAAATCTCTCATTTCTGTTTCTATAACCAATTTCTGAAATTTATGTCTTGAAAAAAGATATTCAGTTTATATTCACAAGCACAGGAAATGATTGCCAGTTTAAAATATAATTAAGCACGAACATATTTTATTATAATCTACAGTCAGTGACTTCTACATAAACAAACACTTTTACAAAACAAGAGAGTCACTGACACAAGCCTGAAACTATTTCCATCAGAAGTAATATGATCAGCTAATAACCAGTAATAGTGCGGCTGAAGATGGCTCAGCGGTTAAGAGCTCTGCCTGTTCTTGCAGAAGACCCAGGTTCGAATCTCAGCACTCACATGGCAGCTAACAGCAGTCCTAACTCTAGTTCCAGGGATCTAATGCCTTCTTCTGACCTCCGTGAACATTCCATGATTTGGGAACAGACAATACACTCATACTCATAAAATACATATAATAAATATTTTACAAACAAGTAGTATTTAACTTACAAGAACTTATTCTTATATGAAAAGAACACCCATGATATGATAGAATAGGAGAGGATAAACTTCAATAATGAAGCAGTGAACCAGGTTCTTTTAAATTTTTTTTTAATTGCAAACATGTATACAATGTACCTTCATCATATACACTCCGTATTCCTTCCCTCTAATTCACCCACCTATTTCCCATCTTCCTTCAAGCTCTTGGGGTTGTTTGTTAGTTTAATGTCACACTAAGTCTACGTAGTGCTGCCCATATGTGCTTGTGTTTGTGGAGTCATCCAGTGAGGCACAGGCAACTTACCAATGGTTGCTGCGCCTGCAAAGAGAAGAGGCTCCCCTTCCTTCAGCAACCATAACTTCAATACTCCTCAACCAGCGATAGAGCATCAGAAGCCCTTCCTCAGGCAATGTTGGAATGTTTAACTTTCTTGATTTTATGGAGGTCTTATGCAGGTAACTATAGCTGTTGTGAGTTCATATACATATAAGCTCATGTTATGTCCCATGGCTAGCCATTCATATCACCCTTCCCCATATTCAGTCTATCATATTGTTTCTGTCTGTCTTACATGATGTTTCCTAAGTCTTGGTGGAAGTGAGAGTGACACAGATGTGTCAAATATGACAGAGATGTCAAAGTGGCTCGTTCAAAATGGTTTACTTAAAGCGTTTTGAGAGTTCTAAGTCTCTGCATTAGCATCTACCTTCTCTAATAAGAAGCTATTTTGATCAAGATAGAGAGCAGGTCATTTCTATTGATATAAACATAAATATTTAGAAGGAAGTTTGACAACACAACCATTCACTGAAAGCAAAATCAGTATGGCTTCCTTAATCACAGATATTGGCCATGTTTGTGGTATTAGATATGAATTATTTCCTAGGGAGAAGGCCTTGACTCCTGTCTACAGAGTGGTTGCTCCCCACATAATCAGCTTTAAGACTGTTGCACTAGAGAGCATCTCTTGCATTGCAGGTCTTTATTGTAGCAAGCAGAGTGCAGTGTTGTGCAAGACCACTGATATCTCCTCTCCTTCAGCAGCCTGCATAAAAACTTCCAGCACTGTGAAAATGAGCTAGCAGCGAGATAATTTCCTGTGGAAATACCCTGAATGTGCTTGAGCTCATCTGGATCAGTTTTTTTTTTCTTTCAGTCATGATTTGAATGGGAAATGGCTCCCATAGACTCAAATATTTGAACATTTATTTCTTAGCAGTTAGTGATGTTTTTGAGGTCATGGAATAATTAGGAAGTATAACTTGTAGCCTTGCAGAAGGAAGTATATGACTAGGGGAGGCTTTGAGAGTTCATATTGCTGAATCCATGGGTTAAAATGCTCTCGAGTTGTAGAGTAGGCTTACTATGAGACATATGTAACAACACAGACATCAAAAATATGACTCATCATGAATTTCTCTTTCTTTATCTCTATCTTTCTCCTAAGTGGAAGTGATGAAGACCAGCTATGTTCTGTTGAACCTAGTTTTTTGGGTCTCTGTACCAATGCTTAAGACTTAGGATCCCAAAGCTTAAAACAGACAGGGAATACATCTTGTTATTTATAGACATGAACATAATGGAGTCTATTCATTCTAGAAACAGACTTTACTACAGCCAATAAAGACCTGGGACATTTGAATGATTTTGAATGATTTCTGCACACACACATAACACACACACACACACACACACACACACACAAATTTAAAAATGTAGAACTAATATAGTTAAAGGCATATCCACAATGCCACCTCTAGTAAGAGCAAGAGCAAACCTCTTATCTAAAGAGCCTTCTTCTCTAGCAATATCTGTTGGAAAGAGTCACAGTGTTGCCATGTATTTGCTACTATTGCTGCATTTAGCTAGAATATTTCAACTATTCATGAACTCAAGCAAGATCCAATGAATTTCTAAACTGAGATTGAGGAGGACAGAAGTTCAGGAATGTACACTTTGATAACACTGGCATAGTCATAGAGGCAATCTTAAAATGATAATAAATGATACCTGTGGAAAAATGAAGCCAGTTACCACAAAAAGCTTTAATAACTATTTCATGAAAAGAGTTTGAAAATAATATGAAGAACAGGGAAATAACTGAACATAAATAACCCAGAAGCCAAATGAAATTAAGGAAGTATATTTCCAGAGAAAACACATAGGGAGACTTCAGAAATCTACATATCCCAAAATCCACAGCAATGGAATCTGCTTATACAAACGTAGCACAACCAAAAGAAAAAAAAATTACTATTCATGCAGATGTTGCAAAGAAGACATAAGCGTACAATAACAACTACAAACCTTTAAAAGAGAAGGCCAGGGGTTACAAAACATGGAGGGGAAATTTTACCCAAGCAAAAATTAGATTTAGGAAAGATACTGAATCTGCTGGAAAGACAAGGAGTATCTGCTCATCAAAGCAAAGTATTGTTATGAGCAGGACTGTGCAGTGACCCTTCCTGTTTCCAAATGAGAAATTCTTTACACTGTTAACATCCGTCCTACGAGAATGTTCTAAGCCTGTATTAATGGAAAGAAATTCATGTACTGATGGTAAGGATGGTAACGGAAGACCATACCATCTGAGCTTGGTGTAATAAGTGAATGTGAACATGTATTGTTGACCGAGAGAAAATCTGAATATGATCTAATATGTAAAAGAATGTGCATGAATAGTCAGATGGCAGATTTTGACTTCAATTGTAACCTGACACAACTTTTAGTTCGTATTCTCCTAGGATGGGGTGGTAACGTGGTTGTTAAAGAGCTTCCCACTCAATAATGAAGACCTAAGTTCAGTTCTCCATGAGCCATGTTAGAAAAAGAGAGCTTGCCTTAGTAATGTGCAATGTCAATCCCAGTGCTGGGGGAATGGAGAAGGAGAGTCTTTGAATCTGGAAAATTAGCCAGCGCAGCAATTGAATGAATCCCAATGAGAGGCACTGTCTGAAAAAACAAGATGGACAGACCCTGAGAAATGGCATACAAACATTTGCTCTGGCACACAGAGAGAGAAAGAGACAGACAGACAGACAGAGAGAGAGAGAAAGTAGTAATTTGTATCATGGTATAAGAAATAATTTTAATGTTTAGCTGTTTAAATGTGAGAAACCAAAGGTAATATTTTCATACCTAAAGAAAATAAATATATTGTAAAGATTGAAAAATATGTTAAATATTCAAGAAATGGAGGAAAATCTAAAATTCTAATTATTACAAGTACCAGTTCAAATTGCTGTATGTGTTTACATAGCAATAAACTGTTGTTTAAGAGTTGCGAAGTGATTTGAAATTGTATTTCTGTCCTTTTCAGTCCAGTATCATGCCCATATGAGCTCTCACATAGCAAATAATTATTATAGTTTAACTGATTTAAGAACATGTTTATTGCATCCAAACACTCATCATTAAATTATTTTTTCCCTACTGTGGTAATTAAGGTGCACTGCATAATGAGTAGGTTTGGGATCCCTAGAAGACAGACTTCTGGGCATATCTGGAAACTTTACAGTAAATGTGGGTAGCTCTAGCACATGACCTGTGTTCCAGGGTCCTGAACTGAAGAAAAATGGCAGAAAAACGGAGCACTGAGCACCAACATTCATCAATCTGTATTTCCTCCTCGCAGATACTGTGACTTGCTGTCTCCTGCTCCCAACGTCACAGCTAGACCCATTTTAGTTGTCGTACATTGTTCCCGATAATGGGGAAAGCATTAGATTACAAAGAGGCAAAAGGTAGCTAATATCCCAAAGAACACTTCAAAGTAAAAGTCGTCTTGGACAACAAACACTGAATATATATCTTATATTCATTAAGATTCTACTAACGAAAATAAATGAATAATTGAGTGAAATATCATTTCAAAGGAAACAAGGAAAGTAAAATTTCCTATTTCTAGCAAGTTTTATTCCTATTTTATAATATTCTGATTTAGGAAAATTTTTTTAAAATGATTATTTGCATCATAAATGTATTTGATACAATTGGATGATATAATTTTCTTTATTCCAAATAAACTATAGAAATACTATCTGATAGCAATGCAAATATTCATTAAAAATGAAAAGCTTAAAATAAAAATAAATATTTTGATTGTTCAAATACCAGTCAATGAAAAGCATATTCATTTAAAGATGGTGCCTCTGAAAACTGATTAAAAATTATATGAAAGGGAAAGACCAAGGTTCTAGCTGTAGCAACCAGTTGAAGCCAAAAGAGAGACTAAATTTTAGTCAACACAAATTGGAAAGATTTGAAGATATATTCGTAGACTCCATTTCGTCAGCTACATACTGTGGATAAAAGTAAACAATAATTTTACTATATTCCTTGAATACACAATATAATAGAAGGTTCTCACAAGTCAATTATTGTCTAATTAATATTGCTTCCTATCTGCATACTCAAGAGATGAGCATAGGATTAGCACTTGCACAATAAAAGTGTCCAACTAGCAATAAGAAACAGCTGTGAGATTCAAAGTGTTATCTTCAAGTGAAAAGTAAAGAAACACTAAGAAAGGAGACAGGGATATGTACAGTTAAATACTAGGACTCCATCATTAGCATAAGGAAACCCCATCATTAGCATAAGGAAACCCCATCATTAGCATAAGGAAGCCCCATCATTAGCATAAGAAAACCAGGAAACCTGTACTGCCCTGTCTTCATATAAGGTCAAAGAGGAGAAATAAAATCTTGATCACAACTCAGAGTAATAAACAACACAAATAAAACACATTTGGAAAATGCATATATGACATTGTAGCTGTATTTATATGTGTGAAGCCAAATGGTAATATTCTTTGATACCTAAAGAAGATATCAATAACAAGCAATTGGGGTAAGAAGACAGGGAAACTCTCCCATTCATAATAGCCTCAAAAAAAAACTAAAATATCTCTAAATAAACCTGAACAAAGACATTAAAGAGCTCTACAATGAAAATTTTAGATATTTAAAGAAAGAGATTGCTGATGTCACCAGAAGATGGCAGACCACCCATGCTCATGGATTGTAGGAATTAATATTGTGAAAATGACCATCCTACCAAAAGCAGTATATAGTTTCAATGCAATTCCAAACAAAATCCTCATGATATTCTTTAAAATATTAGAAAAACAATCTGAAAATTCCAATGGAAGCAAAGAGAGCACAGACAACTGAAGCAACCCTGAGCACAAGAGCAATGCACGGGGGCTACTATACCAGATTTCAAAGTATATTACAAAGTTATAGTCAGAAAAGCAGCATGGTACTTACACACACAAAACCTGAAGACCAATGTAATATAACTGAAGACTCAAACATTCAATTTCAGCCACCCGGTGTTTGACAAAAGTGCAAAGAACACTCTAGTATCTTCAACAAATGTTGCATGTAAAACTGGATCTCCACCTTAGAAGAATGAAACTAGATTCTTATCTTTCACTTTGTACAAAAGTCAACTCCAAATGGATTAAAGACCTCAATGTGAAACCTGAAACTCTGAAACTATTAGAAGAAAACTTTAATAGTAACCAATAAAATGTAGATGTAGGAAAGGACTTTCTAAATCAGACATCTGTGTCTCAGGAACTGAGGTCAGTAATCAAGGAGTCGGACATTATGAAATTAATAAGCTTCTGTGCAGCAAAAGAAAGAACCAAGGAAGTAAAGAAAAAGCCCACAGAATATGAGAAAATCTTCAGCAGTGACACATCTGACAGAGGTTTGATATCCAGAATATATAAAGAAACCCCACCCTAAAAAGAATCAAGAAAAACAAGTGACCCAGTTAAAACACAGACTAGGGATCTAAGCAGAGATTTCTCAAAAGAAGAAATAAAGATGGCAGAGAAACATGTTAAAAAGTGCTCAAGATCATTAAGAGTCTGGGAAATGCAAATTAAAACCACCTTATGATTACATCTTACCCCAGTCAGACCCACTAAGTTCAAGAGAACAAATGGTACCAAATGCAAGAGAGGATGTGGGGAAAGAAGAATGCTCATTCACTGCTGGTAGAATTATATACTCATACAACCTTGTGGAAAACTCTGCAAAAATTAAAAAATGAACTTACCTTTCGACCTGGGTATACAGCTTCTTGGTATATACCCAAAGGACTTATCCTATTGCAGAGAAACTTGTATATCCATATTTATTGATGCTCTTTTCACAACAGCTAAGGGATAGAAGCAACCTAAGTGTCCCTCAGCTGAAAAGTGGGTCATGGAAATGTGGTAAATTTACACAATGGAGATCTACTCAGCCTTAAAGAAAGATGAAATCATGTCATTTTCAGGTAAATGAATGAAGCTAGAAACTGTTATGCTGAGTGAATCCGAAAAACAAGTGACATATGTTCTCCCTCATTTGTGGATCCTAGCATCAAACCCTTATCTGTGAGTATGTGTCCTGATGTAACTGCAGGAACCAGAAAAATGAAAAGGAACCAGGGTGGTAACGAGAAACAAGGAAGCTAAGAGAGAAGGAGAATAGGAGACAGGTGTTACTAAGGGGGAAATAGATGGAATGGGGGTATTTAAATGAAAGGGATAGGAGGGAAGGTTGTACAAGGAAATATGGGAATAAAGGGAAAGAAGGAGCTCAAGAGCGGTGTGGCCATAGGAGGCTGGTGTTTTGAAGGAAGTAATGGTGAAAATGGGGAAACTTTAATGTAGGAAGGCACGAGGGAAGGGTTGACAGGAAGAGAGAGAGAGAGAGACAGAGAGAGAGAGAGAGAGAAATAATGCCTAGCTAGTATAAAACACCAGCAAGAATTATATTAGTCTAACAGCCTCATGGCAATTTCTGGATACAATAGCTCTACATGAGCCCATGTGCATAGCTAAAGGCTACATAACAAGAAGCATTGCCAGACTGACTGGAGAAACTTTCCTTTTAGTTGTTGGTCAGGGAGTCCAAGAGACTCCTCAAATTACAGGAGCTATCACTGTAGCCCTTCATTACTTCCCAGAACTTAAAGGTAAGACCCTATTTTATTGCTGAAGTCAGGACATACTTGAGACTGGATTTAGAGCAATAGGCTGGAATTGCCATGGAAGCCACTTCCCCTGAAGGCTAGTACTCATAACTCTGGAGAGCACTGTTCAAGTAGCCAAGGGAGAACATCAATAGATGGCTTATCACCTGCTTCATGAACAAATAGCACATAGATGACTGGCATAGCATTGGACGCTCGTGTAGCAGTGGCATTTTTATTTCGGGGCCAATCAACAGCTACCTGATTAGTCTTAGAGCCCAATCAATGGGAGGAAAGACTTGTGTGGTACTATATTCATAGCCAAATTCACATGGCTGAATACATCATAGATCTTAGAGAGAGTCCCTAGAGTTGTCACATTCCTAGGCTAATATGACTCTTCTTATTAAATGCAAAATATGTACCCTTATATTTACAGTCAAGTATCACAGTCACTAATCATCAAAGAACCTTTGTTTGCACCAGAGACTGATACATATTAACATCCTGGCCAAATACAGACATTGTTTGTGTTTTGACATTCCTAAGCAACATATCTACAACACTGTCTCTACATACAGCCAAGGCCCATAAAATATAGAACAAGGGGTAAAGAAGACACTAATGAATCTCTCAACTCTCATTAATGAAGATCCTGCATGCAGTAAAGAGCCAATATCACAAAAGGTCAGAAACCACTAAATTATGGAGATTAGGATTTGGCAGAGTGTAGATCCCTGGACAGGACTCGTATATTAAGTTTCACTTCCCCAGGTCTCAGGGACATTGTGAAAGAGGGGGCAGAAAGATTGTAAGAGACAGTGAAGAGGGGCGTGACCATATGGAAATAGAATCCAACAAGCTCCTGGGACCCCGCTAATATAAACCTGCAACAATGTTCTTGTCATGCTCAAGACCCGTGCAAACTCAAAGTGACAAAACCCCAGCATGTCCCTGGGGAAATGGATAGCGGACCCAAATCTTTCCTGCAGTAATATTAGCCACTGATTACTGTTGGGTGAGAATAACTTGGTCTTCCCAAATCAAGGGACTCTGGGTAGGCTGATTGGACCCCACTGCATGAAGCTACACTGAGGTTATTGAGGACACTGACTTGATGCAATAGACCTTAACACAGATGAAAGAATGTATGATTTCCAATTTGGGGCTATAGAGGGTGGTCCTTTTGGGGAAAGGGATTTAAAGATGATTATGATTGATGGAGATGTTCTGGATTAAACTCACAATGATTGTGTTTGTATTTCATGTAATATACTTTATCATATTTAAACCCACTCTATTTATAGTCCACTCCTGTGAGCTTTTATGAACAGTGACATATATATTAAATTCTAGCAAGCCATGTTTGTGTCCCCAAATCTTCTTTGGTGTGAGCCCTTCTATGGGAACCTGGTCATTGAGCATCACACCCTTAAAGAAAATCAACTTTCACTCTCTCAGTATTTAAAGTTGGGGCTTTTAAACCACTTTGTGACTTCTATGCTAGAATTTTGTTTGGCTTAAGCATTCCTGAGTCTTTTGCATGCTGTTACTAATACTAAAGTTCACATGAGTGATTTCTTAGCTTTCTGGAAAACAGTTTCTTTGAGATCCTCAACCGACTCTGGCTCTTATGATCATTCTACACTCTCTTCCTCAATGTTCCCTAAGCCTCAGGTGGCAGAGTTTTGATATAGGTGTTCTATTCATGGATAAGCACTACATAGTCCCTTATTCCCTGTACTTTGACAAGTTGTGGCTTTCGATTAATCACCATCTGTTGCATAAGGATTCTTCCCTGGTGAGAGGAAAGTGATACGTCAATAATTTTTCCACCCCTATTTCCATGATGTTCCCTGATCTTTACATGTAGAGATTACATTGTAGATTTGTCACATAGGGCTGGGTACCTCAAAGGTACTTATCCTCTGTTCTCGACCAGTTGTGAAACAATAAAACAGTTTCTATCGCTTGTAAAAAGAAGCATTTTTGATGAGTGTTCTGAGTTACACTTGTCTGTAAATATAAGGATACAGATTTAAAATACAGTAGCAATTTATAGTGGTCAAGAGGTGTGATAAAAGATTGCTCCGTAGGATCGGTGACCACTTTATCCACATGTATTGGTTTACATTTGGAGTACTGCATATGAGATATCTCCTATTTCATGCTACCCCACTCATACTGGATAAGATCAAGAGAATAAATGAAGCCAAATGCTGGTGAGAATTTTGGGAAAGAAGAACAATCATTTGCCGCTGATGGGATTGCAAACTGGTGCGGTCAGTAGAAAATCAGTATGAAGAAGTATTACATTTTATCTATTTATATAATCACTTCAATTGTTATTTTATTAAGCTTTTGGAATCCTTTGCCAAATCATGAATCACTATTAAACTTGTATTATTTGGTGTTGAAAAGTAATCCTTAAAATATCCTTTATTTTCTCTGAGAGGATGGGGCTAGTTGTTTTCCAAAATGTGGCTTGTTGCTCAGGCTGGTTTCAAACTCTTGATCTAAGTGATTCTTTCATTTTAGCAATCCATGTAGCTGATACTACATTGTTTCTACCTGTGATATATCTTTCTTTACTTGTTTGTTTTATACTGGAGTTTTTTTTTTTCTACAAAAGAGAGACATTCTGGTTATAATAACTGCTTTAGTAAACACTGCCTTTATTGGTGACTTTCAGCATGAGAATGACTTGTAGAGAATTCATCATCCAGGTTGTCAGATTCATCCTACACTTCAATATTATCCTCTCTATGCAGCTCTGGAGCTTGACTCATATAGATCATATCACACTGAGCTGCTCCATTACCTTTGGGCTGCAAACCCTCCTGTAGGGCCATAGCAGGTTTCTTCTAGATCCCTCCACAGGTATTTTCAGGTCCCTCTCTCCTTCCCTATGGAAGCTACGGAGGTGCTCCCCTGTGTGACAGACAGGGAGACTTTTAGCTCATTACCCATAGTATCAGAAGGCATCATGCAAACTTCCAATGGAGGAAAACTATTCATGGCCCCATCTAGCTGTGAAGTCTAGGAACCACAACAATGATCAGACAAGTGAAGAATTTCTATTGGTAGAGCTGTGGCACTTTTATCTTTAGAGTAATAAACAGTTGTTTAATTTGTTTCATTTTTGTATTCCAGTATCAAATTTGTTTAGTGTATGAAGTCACGAATCCCCAAAAAGATTATGGGTAACTTGCCAAATTCACACATAAATAAGTTGGAGACCCACAATCAAATACAGACAGTAGAGGGGCATATTGTGAAATTTAAATCTTCTTTTTGATGGTTTTATCCATTCTATATCTATCTAAACACTAAAGTGTTTATTTTTACGAAGATAAAAAATGACAAAGTTCTAGATGAGATAGTTAATGGACACTAAAGATAAGATATTATACATCTGAGGAGTAAATTTCAGGACCATTAGTAAGCTTAGGGCCTTTTAAAGTCTTCTTAAATATTAAATGTAAAGTATTATTGGTAAAATGATTTGGCAAACACATTTGAAAAAATTTTATTTGTTTTTAGAATACTATATAAAGTTTTACTAATATTATTTAATTTACCTTATTTTTGTAATTTTTATATTCATAAATCGGGAAACTTATCTTTTGAGTTTTTCATTTGTATGAAGGTTTTAGAGCTTCCAAATTTAGAGTAAAGTTACATTCAGGGGTGTTCATCCATTATTAAATTTCAGGTAATTATGAAAATAAAGCAAAACTAGTAGTGACAAAATAAACGGTTATAAAAATAAACCTGCAACAGTAACACAAGAGTATATTTTACTCTGTAAATATAACTTCCCTTTAATAGAATAATGGTTATGTTATGTGACAATATGTTTGAAATACTGTTTTGAGCTTCCTAAGTTGACTTATTTAACTTTTAAGGTAATGCTAAGTAAGTGCACTAATATCCCCATCTTATCAGTTGGATATTCAAATGTTTTGTTAATAATTCTATATCCTTAACTGGAGATGCCACTGAACAGAACTGAATGCTTGGGATTCTAGGTGTTAGTTAGGACACAGGCATGTTGCCCTCCAAAGATTGGAGCCTTTCTAGAATAGAATACACACAGAATCCTGATTTTTGACTTTTCCATCCATATCATATGAGGAACTAGAGTTTGTTTCTTCCTCATGATGTGTAAATAAGTTGCTAACTTGGAAACAGAAAGATTCTCTTCTTATATAAAATCCGTGACCAGTTGAAGCTAGTAAGTCTGGCCTTTTCCAGACATCAATACCAATGGTTTCATCTTATGGTTCAAATTTTCTAGAACTATGACAAGTAAAGTAAAATACTTGTTGTTGCTATGGTTACATAAAAGGTTAGGAGGGCCAGTAACTTATGTGACTTGAATACACAAATCTGAACTCAACAAACTAATCTATGGCCTGTTAGAAATCAGATATTCCTATTTTATGTTTGACTGGATTTTTTAAGTTATGAAGTTTGTGATAAACAATTAAATGTGGCTCCCCTTTCCCTTCAAATTCACATCATTATTCCTCCAAAATGCCCCAAAATACTTTAGTGAGGTGCTCAATGAGCAGGGTTGAGAAATTTGTCATCAGACAATTTTGCCTTTGTGTGGTCCTCATAGAGTACACTTATACACCCTAAATGGCATAGCCCAGTCATTCCACTTGACCTTTTAAAGCAATCAATAGATTTGGGTGTGTGAGATACATGAGTCTACACTCATCTTAACACAGCCAAATGTATTAAGCTAAGCTTTTAGTATAAGAAACATGAATGCACTGACAGGACTTAGTACTAGAACCAACCACATGGTTGTTTGTGAGCATTTTCAAACATACACATACAATATCATGTATGTTGTATTTTTTAAGTATGGTAATGAAGTGGGTTTGTTTACACCTGCATTACTGCATAGTTCAGAAGGAATATGTTGCCTAGTGACACCTATAATGTCACTAGGCAAAATAATATTTGAGTTCCATGAAAATTTGGGATCATTGTTGTAAATGATATTCTACATTAAAACATTATGTGGTACCTGTGTTCCATATTAACAGAATTTGACATGGTATTATTTAAAACTGTTTTTTATCTGCACCATGACTAGTGGTACCCATCATAATCCCAGGCTTCTAAAGACTGAAGCATAAGAATTCTCCATTTGAGGATAGCCAGAGCTACATGGTCTATTCAAGTTTCCATAGTGTTTTCTTAGAAACATACCTGATAGAATCAACATCAGGGAGAGATGATGTGTTGTAGTAACCAGTTTCCAAGTTGTCAGCGGGTTATGAACGGGATGGCACTGCAGGCAATTCTCATCGTAGAATTCAGGAATCAAAGAAAGGAATGAAAAAGAATCCTTGAGTTTGAAAGAACTGCAGTGATCCATCCCACAAAACATACTTCCTTTGGCTACACACAATTTCCTAAATTATCCAGAACCTCCAAATATCAATCCATTTGCTTCACATAAACCTCTCAGGAACATTTCACATCCAAAGTATAACACAGACTATCCTGTGCTTCAGACGGAAACTCTGTCTCAAGAATAATAAAATAGTTTAGAGTCTAACAAACTCTAATAAAATAAGGTTTCATTTATTGTTTAGAATTATTAGTAACGATTTTATTTACTTTAATTTAAAAGCACTAATTTCAAACAATATATCACAAAGCAGTATACATCCAATCTTAGCTTGATAGCATTACATTTTTGTAATCTGTCAGTATCATTTAATTTTCAGATTACTTTTTGTTGTGGGATGGCTAGAGAGATGGCTTAGTGGTTAAAACCCTGGATGCTCTTGCACAGGACACATATTCAATCCCCAACACCCACATAGCAATTGGCAACCATCTGTAACTCCAGTTCCAGGGGATCTGATGCCACATCTTCTTATTAACTCAGTAGGCATTACAGGACACAGGTGCAATTACTCACATGCAGGCAGTACACTCATACACAGAAAATAAAAATAATAAATAAAATATTACAAAATAGATGGAGAGGGGGTTGGCAACAAAAGGTATGCACAGAGGGTCTTGAGAAGAGGGTGTCAGTGGATGGGGGTCACCATAAGGATTGCTGAAATTATTCAAGTTGGATCTGCTGGCTGTGGATATTTTCTGGAAATAAGCATGGTGAGTGGAGAGTAATAGCCTGCCATTCCGCATTGTGGGAAGAGCAGAGGACTGTGAAGGGGTGGAAGAGACGAAGTCATTTTGACAGGTCAGTTATGGGTATGGGATTTGGAAATAGGTCAGCTGTCAGAAAAAAAAAAAAAAAAGGTGTAATTTCACTCCGGAATCTAGTCATTAGGAAAGGGAGGCTGGAATGATCAAAAAACTTTGAAACCTAGAGAAAAGGCAATCTGAACACTTGGAAGAGAAAACAGAGCTAGGGAATTTTAGGAGTTTTGGGGTTCAACTAAAGCAGACAACCAGCTTTCCAGTACCAAATGTAAGGGAATATTGAAGAGAAGGCACTAGATGGGTGTCATACTCAAGTATTAGACTCGAAACTGGGAAATGAAGAGGTTAACGTAAACACCAAGGAGAAGAGTTGTACCTGATTTGGGGTAAAGGGAATGAACATTCTTTATAGCCAGATGTCCTCCAATGGGTTCAGTACTTCATCAAATTTCCTGACCGGCAGTGGGGGGAACCAGCCAGAAGTTCTCTAATATGTACACCATGAACAATCAGAACTGTTGTAGGTTGAAAGATATGAGAAAGGTTATGGGTGGTCTTCTTGTGTATAGGTGGGAGTTTAGTTATTTTTAGAAAAGTAGGATTTCTTTGGATTGCTTGGAAATGGAAGGGGGCCTTTTTGAGGCATGAGACATGAACCCAGAAAGTCTACCCCTCTATTCTGGCTGTGGTGGAGGTGATTAGAATACTTGTGAAAAGTCCTTCCATTTCAGCTGTATAGGGTCAAAGTGGAGGGAGGCCAGGTAAACAAAGTCGGCTATCTGAAGGGGTGGAGGTGGAGTGGATTCCAAGGGGCTGGCAGGAGAAGGTCAATATATTTTGGTAGGGAGGAGTGATATAAGGTAAGGAGGGGATCCACTGTGTTGAGACAACAAACAGAGAATGTAGGTAGGAGTCCCTAGATGTTCAGGGACTGGGTATACATGACCCCAAAGGAGATGAGCAGGAGAGTTTTCTTGGGGGTGGAGCAGAATTTAAAGACAGCTAAAGGGAGAAAATGCATCCAACCTTGATAGATCTCCATTGTTTGGCAAAGGTTTGTTTAATACTGGGCCTGAGTGTTATAGAAGTTGGGGTACTTCAGGAAGACTCAGTCAGGGAGACTCAGTCAGGGAGACTCAAGGTGGTATTTGACAGGTATTCAACATTTGTCAATATCCCAAAACCTGGAGATTGATGGAAGTTCCTAAGAAGTGATAGTCTTCAGGGAGGAATTGGGAAATGTGGGTTGAAGCAGAGTCCAACATTCAACAAAAGATAACTGTTGAATTAAAGCAGGGTATATATAGTGTGGTTCCACAGTTTTTAAGTAAGTCCTGTCCTAAGAGGAACATGGGGTATTTGGACATGAAAAAGAAGGAGTGTAATATAGTTAACTGTTCAAATATACAGGGATCCTATTGTTGCATAAATTTATTCTCCACACCTTAGTGGTGGGATCTGGTTCATCTAGCTGGATAAAACAGCTGATTTTCTATTTAGAAAGGTTTAGTCATTTAGCGGCGTTTACAAAGTCTCTGTGGACGTGCCCCACCCGCCCGCATCTGCAACTGCTGACGGCCTAACCCCAAAGTTTGCAATAGCCACCCGCCTGGAGCTGCCATGCGGCTGGCGCAGGAGCCTCTGCTCCGGGGAACAAAGCCCTTTGTCTCGGGGCTTGGTCTGGTCCCAGCCTGCCTCTTTCTGGAAGCAGCCACAAGCCAGTCTTTCAGTTCGGGCTCAACCACCAAGGTCAGCGACTCCCAGAAGCCCAGGCAGGGTGCTGGTCTCTTAGTCTGTGGCACTCACGTGATCCATGGGATGGTGGGGGCTGGCACGCTGTTTCCTGGGTTCGTACACCCGGGAGGGGGGCGTTTTTCTTCCCACCTGGATCTTAGCAACCTCCGCTTCTCTCCCCAGAGCATGGCCATGTTGGTTCTTCTTACTCTCCCGCCTCCCTCCTCCCTTATTGGTCAGAGGACGGGACTTACCACAGAATGAGCCAATAAGAAACAAAAACTACAGAGAGACAGTTCCCTATCACTCTACAATCCACTCCTCTCTGGAAAACAAACAAGACATAACAATATAGCAACAGCCATAAAGGAAAACAGTAACATTCACATAGATCATTATAAACACAACTGTTTAGACAGTTATATTCACCTCACAAACAATCACAGTAGTTTCTCTGCTGGGGCCTATAACTTCCTTTAACATTATTGCGAGTCAACCCCTTCTCCTTTCCATATCAGGCATGTGTTCTGTTCCTAAAGAGCAGGCTTTAAAGCCAGTCATGAATAGGCTGGGGTTGCACTCCAGATGAGCCTCCACCACCCCTGCAGGGCATCTGACAGGGAAGCATGTAAGATCTGTAGCTTTCTCAGGACCATTCTCCGACGACGGTCTGCATAGCGCCCTCTAGCACTATGAAGCCCAGCCATCCATTTGTAGGGAGTCGTTAGCTCAGTCCCAGCTAGATCTTTCTCCATGCTCAAGCCATGTCATATTTTCAGTAATGGGGTCTTATCATCCATTTTCAGTAGATATACTCAAGACTCTAATTATGGGAGTGTGGGAGTCTGACCAAAAGGTGAGAATGGAAAATGATGCCCCAGAGTCAACCATGAAAGAATATTGGCAGCTGGCCACTATCCCAATTGTCCAAGTCTCTTTCTAACCTCTGGGGCCTGGTGAGATTGTTGCTGGAGGGGATGGAGTCACCAAACATTAGTCCTGACCTTGTAGGCAGATTATTTAACAATGGCCCCAGTGTCCACAGAAGAGACAGGTCTTTCAAGAAAGACGTGGGTGTGGGCAAGCGCTTGTCCAGTGCCCCAAATTACCACAAGGGAAGAAGGCTGTGGATAGAGATGTCCATCAAGAGGACACGGGACTGGGGTGGCCTTTTAAGGTATTCAATTCTAAAGGGTCGAGGCCAGAAGTTGGTAGTTAGGATCTATTTCATTGTCTGGTTTTGCTTCATCTTTCTGATTATTAAAAACCTTAAGTGATATGTTTAAAAGTTCCTATTGGGAGATCTGGGGTCCATTTTCTAAATGTCTTATTTTTTTAAAAACTTGGAAATTGACTGGCTGATGAATTGAATATGTGGGAAGAGGGTGCCTACAGACAATGAGAGGTCTAGCTTAGTGTATTTAGTAATTGTTTTGGTGAGCTAAGTTATTAACAGAGCTAGGATTTTGTGTATGTGAGATTTTTCTGATTTTTGTCATAGTTAACCTGTGTGGAGGTGATCTTTTGGATGCCCTCTAAAAGGCAAGAAATCATTTGGTTGCTGCAAAAGTTTCCTGTTGGTGAGCTTGAAAGGACAGTCAGGCTTTGCTGTGGGGAGGGCATCCTCTGCATTAGGGTAATGGATGGGATGCTTTTCATGGAGGATATAGGTGTGATTACACACCACCTGCCAATTTTTGTGTGTGTTGTTTTTCATCGGGAGTAAGAGTAGATGCAAGAATAGAAAAAACATTAGAATAAACAACTGCTCAGGTTAGAAAGTATGACTGTGTAAGGTGGAATCTCAGAGAGAGAGCCTATTTTAGTCTTGATCTGGCTCATGTCTCATAGGAAGAGAGGGATATGAACTCAGACATTAAGCTGAACTTCCCTCACGTCCCAGAGGGAGACATATGATGAGATTGTGGTTGGAAATTGTATTTTGAGCGAGTTTGGGGAGTAGAAAAGAGGAGGACATAAAAGAAAAGGGTAGGGGGACTTGTGGGATTGATAAGGGAGGTTGGGGTGAGGAAGTGGGTATGAGTGGAGAAGGTGTTTTCTAGGAAAGACTCGGGTAAGGAGAGAGGGAGTGGGAGAGAGATGTTGGAGATAACAGAGGAGAGAAGTGATGGAAAAGGGCTGGAGGCAGAGCTCAGAGGGGGATCTGAAAGTGAGGGAGGAATAGCAGGCAGAGAGAGGAGAATTCAGGAAAGGCATTTGTAGCAGAAGGATCAGAGAATGGTTTGGTAGGACTAAATGACCTGGAGGGTTGGAAGGGTTGGGGGGCAGACTGTAGATTATAGGAGGGGGCTTGTGGGCCTGTACATGGTCTGAAAATGAGGTTACATGGGAGACAAGCAGTTCTCTGTAAGAATTGCTATTTGGATAGGAGCAACAGAGAAATGTCTGGGAGTGAAGGTAAAAGAAAGTTTGAACATGGGGGATTTCAGACCATTTTATCAATCCTCTGGAGGATGTGCAGGTTATGCAAAATAATGAAATTCAGAGTCTCAAATTCTGACCAGATATGATTGTTATGTTGTTATATTGTTTATATTGAGGCCAGGCTGGTTGCAAGTCACCACGAGGTCTTTAGCTTTAGGTAAGACTGAATTAATTGAGGATTTTTTTTGTCTCCCCCTCCCCCAGTACAGTGCACTATGTTTTTGTTTTTATTTTTGCTATCATTTGAAGTAATTTATTTCTTGCAATATTTGTCTACTTTGAAGATTTTTAAAATGTATTTTAGTGGTTTTGTGTATTTCATACATCCTCAATACAAATATCAATCATATTTAGACCTCCCCCCTGATCTGCACCTCCCCCCTCTATTGATTTCACACATTCTGTCAGATACGTTAAGGCTTATTGAGTCAAGCTTTTGTACCCACATGTCCCTCAGTGCAGATTCATCCACTGGAGTCAAGACTGTCTAGAGTTGCTCCCTTAAAGAAGATGAAAATATGGAATGCTTCACACATTTGCATGCCATCCTTGCACAGGGGCCTGCCTAGTCTTTTCTGTATCCTTCCAATTTTAGTGTTTATGCTCCTGACACATTCACTGCACTGTTTGAATGAAAATCCTTGACCCATGGAAGACAGCAAGGGAAAGAGAGGGTCAAATCTGAGGCAGCAAAGAGTCTTCTGGTGCCATGAAAGGGGCTGGAGAGCCTCAGAACAAGGAGGTTTTGGCATAAATAAAGGTACACTGAGATCTGAAGAAGAACGCAGAAATGAGAACCTCTGTGGTCTGGAAGGCAACATTCTGAATATGTCTGATTTCTTGTCATTCTCTGCTTTCCAGGGTAGAAAACGTGTTGGGTGTGACTTACAGGGACCTAAAGGCAAATTGATCAGGGATTCGAGTTTGATTGTAGGAAGAGAAAAAAAATAATCAAGGGAGTTTGATTGTAGGAAGAGAAAAAAAATCAAGGAAGTCTCTCTTATGGGTTCCCCAATGCATTTAATGTGACCTTTATAAGAAAAGCCTTCTGCACCTATGTGGCAGTGAAGCTGTAAGGAACTGGAACCTCAGTGGGGTGTACAGGTTTCTAAGTTGCTTTCTCCTGCATTTACCTGTAGTGGGAATGGGATGGGGAGTGTCAAAGTCCCGTGGGACAGAGGAAAGGAAAAGAAAAGGGAGGAGATGGGAGAGAAGAGAGAGAGAATAAGGTGATTGTGTGTGTGTATGTGTGTGTGTGTGCTTTCTTATACAATACACAACACCCTATCCAAGGGTGGCACCACCCACAATGGACTAGGCCCCCCACATGAATCAGCAATCAAGAAGATGCCTCAGGGACATGGTCACAAGCCAGTTCAATGGAGGAAATTCCCCAGTTGAGGCTCCCTCAATCCAGGCATGTCAAGTTGACACTAAAGCTGTCCAGCACAAGGGCTAACTATTAATCAGCAGGAATCTGCAGTAGCCACTTGGACCAAATAGTGAGGCAGCTGAGCTCAAGTACCTCTGTATATAAATAGAGTCACAAGACTTGGGTAGAGGTTCGAGAGGCCTTTCAGGAATTGTGCAGACAGTATAGGGTCTACGTTCTTTCCCTGATATCTGTCTCAGAAGGTCTTATTTGCAAAATTTTATGGTTGGGTTTTGGGGGGTCCTGGATGGGATTGTTTGCAGAGCAAGTATTGCTTTACATTTGGGGGTAATGGAGGTCTCCTTTCAGAAATTCTACTAGAGAGGAAGATATCCTCCTTGCCACCCAGAGAGTTCGAGGCCTCTCCACGGATGCCTTGTCACCCTGAAGCCCCTGCTTATGTTCTTGCTTCTATCAAACCAAAGTAATTGTAATAACTGAATGAATAATATTTTGAGCTATTCCTGAGAATAAATAAACAGTTGATATATTTATTAATTTTAAGCCACTTATTTTATTTTCAAATATATTTTGTGCATCCCTCTATGTCTTTGGGGAGTTGAATGAATATCACTTATGATATATATTATTACCCTATAGAATTGATATTTTGTCATTTTTTTTCTTTTTATGTATATGCTTCCTTCTGGTTAGTGCCAACAGCTTTCTCTGGAAGTGTATTATTTTCTGTTCACACCCTTATCTGCTATTCTAGTCATACAGTAATATTTTCATTAAAGACATTTCTTTCCATGCATTTGGTCTTATCTCTTTAAAATGTTCACATTTTTATTTGACTATGTGAGCTTCTTATAAAAGCTCTCTCAAGTCCTTAGCTGGTAGATTATTGACCAAATAGTTTTGATCTTGACCTTAGGCAGAAGAAGCTCCCTGACTTCTCTTTGTCCTTTGTACTTAGCGAATTGAATAGGCCTAACTTCAAAAGTAGAGACTCCTCTCTCTTCCTAAAGAGTATTTACTTTAGAGTACCCATAATGAGTTCTTTCTGTCTTTTTTGGATGTAAATCTTGTTAAACACCCTTTTTAGTTTTATAACTCAAGACTTTCCTTTTCAAGAAGCTGGAAGACACCTTTCTGAAACATAATAATGAAATATGATAAAGCTATTGTCTCCAGTGTTTAAGAGGGCATATGCCTAAGCTTGATGGGGCATGCTGCTCCAACTTGTAAAACTAACTGCTTTCATGAGAGTAGGAGACCAGTTCCCTTTGCCTGAAGACTGTTTCTGAACACATTTGGCCTGTGAGGTCCCAGATCCCAAATGTTTAAACTTCTGCTCTACTTCCTTGAAGATTCAGTACACAGTTATTTCAAGTCGCCTTACTCTTTCAAAATAGCATTAAACACTCTCTTGCTTTTCACTGTATCCAAACAACTTTACTTTTCCATCATTTCTGTTGTTTCTAGAAAATTTTCTCTAAGGTGATATTTCACTGGGCATGGGTCGCCTGGTTTTATTTGAGGACTGTTAGAAAATTGGCATTGAAAATAAGCCTTGCAAAAGTTTCAGGTGAGATTTGGGCAAGAAGTTAAATTCATTCATATCAATAAGATCATTCCAACTTTAATTTTAAAGATTTGCTGAAATGCACCTGCTACTAAAGTTATAGAAATCCTCAATGGAAATATTGTACTAGCCATGAGCACTCTTTAGTCAATCGGGATTTAGGCAGATGCTCTGAGCATTTGAGTTATAGGAACTGGTGACTTGTTATCCCTGACTGAACCTTGTCTGATTTTCCATCAGGTGAATATTACATTATACTTATCAATCTAAATAACCATAAGATCCCAAGGGCACTTCCTATAGATTTATAAAAACATTTCAGCCTGATTTCTTCTCTCCAGTGCCTCTGTCTCCTGAACTCAGTGAGACTCTGTGCTTTGCTTGCATCCTCAGGATTGCAAACATCATTGTTCAGCCAGCAATTATATTGATACGACAATTACAAGTAAATGTTTTATGCAACATCCATAGAAATTTTGAGTGATTTTAAAGCTAGCAACTAGTAATGGTGATTCTCTTTCTCCATTTTCTCCAAGGAAATACGGAGCTATATTGAAATATTTAGAAAATAATAAATTCACCTATCTTCTCCAACTTCTCTGTTATTTAAAGTCAGAAGTCAAGTCTGAGTTTTTATCAATTAATTGTAGCTTATAAAATAATCTCTGACTTTCTTTTTTATTCACGATTCATAACCATTTTATATGAGGACAGCTAGTAATTTTGCATTGTAAATAAACCTGGTAAAAATTTCAAGTGAGATTTGGGGAAGAAGTTAAATTCACTCATACCAGTAAAATCATTCCAGACTTTAATTTTAAAGATTTGCTGAAATGCATTATTGTTAAAGTCCAACGTGATATTCAAGTTACAGCAATCTGAAACCTCAGTGTAAATATCATAACACAACCTACTCAAGGCCCATAAAAGGAGATTTGCTTGTGTTTTCTACTTATATAAATCATGTTCTTTTGAAAAAGATTATTATTTTTAGCTATGTTTATGTGTGCATCTATTTGTGGGTATATGTACATAGCACTTAGTGATCATGGTGGCCAGAGATATTAGATCACCTGGAGCTGATGTTACAAGTAGCCTGGTGGGGATACTGGGATCCAAACTGTCTTGTGCAAGAACACTGTGCCTCATTAATTGCTGAGTCATTGTTTTAGGACTACAGTACTTTCTTAATCTTGGCTAAAGTTGACTTTGTCAATTTCAAGAACATGAATGTCTTTCAAATGATAAATGATTATATGTATATATTGTAATAGTGTTTTCTGTAAATAATACTCATCCATCTAATACAATATCTTAACATATTTTAAGTTAAGAATCATTGGCCATGAACTTTCCTATCCTATGTTTACACTAAATAGAATAGCATGATGGTTAGCCTTTCTTTTTCTTCCTTTCTCTTTTTCTCCTCCTCCTTCTTCTTCTTGTTATTCTCATTCTTCTTTATAGTTCTTGTTTCTTGTTTGTTTTTGAGACAGAGATTCCCTTTATGGGCAGGTGCTATCCTGGAACTTGCTAAATAGACCATCTGGTCTTACTCTCTGGGTAAATGAATGGTATGTGCTACCAAACACTGCTTTCTTCTTCGTGTGTATTACTTTCTCACTTGTTTCTTGTATTCTTGGGCCAGGACCAAATATTAATCATGGCAAATGCTACTTGCTAGAGGACAAGATGAACTTCATCACAGTTCATTGATTTTCAACGTGATTCTGGAGGAATCTTATGTTAAATGACACTGACATTCACTTTAAAATATTTCAGAATACTGAAGAAATGTCAGAAAATTGGTGTTGCTTGCTAACAACTAACATTATATCTTGCTAGAATAAGCATGTGGCTTGTTTGGTTTCATTTCCTTACATCTATCATTCAAGTTGTTTTGGACTCATTTCTGGTTTCCATGCAAAGAAAACTTAAAGCTGTTTTCTATGCTGATCTCTTGTTCTTCTTGCATTGGTAGTTAAATAACCTCAAAATTTATCAGGGAGGAAGTAATTATTTTTTCCTATTTCTGATATATATATTTTTAAGTGCTTAGAGCAATTTGACTTTTGTTTGAAACTACTCATGTAAAAGGGAGGTTGGGACTTCTGTAATTATTTCAGCACACGCCTTTATTCAATAAATATTGATTAGTTTCAATATTCCTAGATGCTAAAGGTGCTACAGAATGAAAATATGTGAGTCAGCATTGCTAATGTCAGGAACTGAGCCTAGTGATGGAGAGAAATACAGTGAATACAATGCATTTTTAGGCGATGGAAAGCTCAATGAAGTAAATTGTAAAATTATCATAAAGTTCTGATAATTCAGAAGATTATTTATAGGAAGAAAACTCACCAGCATATAGACGTTAAAAATATGTCAACATGACTATATTATTCTTCATAGTCCTTTGCTTTTCGCATAGCTTGCCAGTCCACTGTTAGAGATGATTGTAGATGGCATTACTCCTTCTTATTTCCCTTTGTAGTCCATATTTTTATTTTTCAAAATTTAATTACAAAAGAAAACCTTTATAGCTACTACTCAAGTTGAAGTCATCATCTTGAAACATTTTTTTATTAATTGTGAAAAATAACTTGTACATTACTCTTGTTAAAAGATTATTAATTATTATTCATTTCAGAAAAAACTTTGGACTTGTCTCTTAATTCATAAAGTCAGGTACACAGGGAGTTTCTCAGTGAGTTGCAGACTTTCCCCACTTTTTTTCAGAAAAGAATGATTCTGAGGAATAGAACCTGGCTTAAATTTATATTTGAGCATTACCCTGTCGGTATAATCCCTTATGTCCTTTAGACCCTACTGACATTACAAATTTCCAGGCAAAAAATGGAAAGAAAAGTGTAATGTGGTATCTGTGAATCATAAGATGTAATATCTACTCTGTATATATACATGGTCCATGTAATCTGGTAAACTAATGCTTTTTAAATGTCACAGAGTGTAGGGATTAGAGAAAACAGAAACTGGAAATCACAAATGCAAGCAGAAAATTAACATTTATATTATTTTCAGTGTTGTCTTCCAAAAACATTCAAAAACTTGTCCTGTTTTAATTATTTTCCCTAATGTTTCACTATTCTCCACATGGGCATAGAGACATCCCATTTAGTATATCTTTCCCAAAACACAAAAGATTATGGCTGTTAAATAATTCACATGAAGCTTGGAGCACACAGCTGCATCACCACAAACTTTGCCAAAACCAGATAAGAGATTCAGTTTTAATAAGAAATTACTCTTACGTTGCTCCTTCCCTACCGTCCCTTAGCAGGGATAAGTCACGTCGTCTAAAGAAGTTCCTATGACGAAGATTCACATTTTAAAAGTATATGTTACTGTTGCATGATCTTATCCTATCACAGGGGAATCTGCAAGACAGAGTTGGAGATCAAAGAGTCTTTTTCTACTAATCACCTTTACTGGCTTCCTGGGTCCACAAGTTTTACAGTCTTGTGGAAGGAGGCTTCCTCATCATCCTGCTGAGGGGAATGTTGTTTCCTTGATTAGCAGTGCTGAATATTTCATAAAGACAAAACAATAAGGACCAATGTGTTTAATGAAATTGATAATGACATCGCTGTTGATATTCTTCTATAGAATATTAATGAGGTAAGCAGAGCAAATTAAAGGTGAGAATTGAAAGGGTAAGAAATCTGTTCGCATGTTTTATATGGAAGTAAGGCTGAGATTACATTAAATATTTTCCAAAGTCTATATAATTTTGCTTGAAATTTTTAACATCCTTGTGGTCATAATTAAAGACAGATAATAAGAGAGATAATTTTAGCAATTTATACAGAAAAGAGCTATTTCTAAACAGTGATTGTAATAATGACTGGTGACAGCAACACTTTTCAAAATAACTCGAAGAAAAAGAATATGCTCTGGTGGAAGACTGTGAAAAATCACTACAGTAAGCTAATGTTTCACATTCCATTTCCTATGAAAGAAACCCTTATGTTACTATGCAAAGAATATATATATATATATATATATATATACTCATATATATGAATATAACTCAGAAACCAATTTAATAGTGACAATATATTGGTGATACTATACAAATAGCAGTCAGTAATATTTTAATGCTTCATTTTCTACATTATCTTCTCTATAACTTAATTTAACAGAGAGTTTCCTGAGTAAATACATTGTTCTTGCTTATGTCCAGGGCTCATTGCAAAGCAACAATTCTGTTCTTGAGAAAATGAGAGGAATAAGTGCTACACAAAAGCAAACAGGAACCAGTGCCTCTGATGGAGTTCCTGCCATACCCCCAGGGAAGCATGTTTGAAACAGTAGGAAAATGATAAAATGAACTCATTACTGCTGGAATCCTGCTTTCACACTTGAAAGTGCAAAGTTTGCTGTAGAATCTAGTAGACACTATAACAGAATAAAAAAGTTGAGGGAGAATTAACACAATTCACCCATTTCATAAGACTGAATGAAAACTTATTTCTTATCACAGGGCTAAAGGGTCTGAAAGTCAGGGATCACTGCAGAAAGTGATGTATGTATATAATTGTGTGTATAATGACAATAATTTATTGTGGAATATAAATATTCTGGAATCATTCTTAAACTTATAAGGATGTTATAAATTTAATACTCAAGAATGAATTCAAAAAAGCTGATCTATTGATAGACCAAGAATTCCATGACAAACACTTGATCATTATCTTTACAGGTATGGAGACATTGTTATTTTTTTTTTCTTTCCCCCTATGAATTCATTTGGAAAATTATTCATGTTTCATCAAATACACTCCAAAAGATGTGTTAGGTTTGTTTAGGTTTTCTGCTGAATCATCAGATAAAGAATATCTACAATACAAGTTCTGATGTATTGACTAAACCATAGCAAACACTGTGGGAACATAAATACTTCCTGTCTTCTCCTACAGTTCAACTTCTATCTATTTACACTCTTTACCTATGTGTTGCATCAATGTCTACCTTTTTACACTGTCACACTCTTAATTGTCTGTGTTGTGTCTGTTTTGTGCAGTTTGTATGTTTATTTTGTTTAAATACTTATTATTTTTATGTGCATTGGTCTGTTGCCTGCATGTGTGTAAGTGCATCTATGTTATGCAATGTCCATGGAAATCAGAAGAGGGTGTGAGATCCTCTGGAGGAGTTATGTTCAGCTGTTAGCAGCAACACGGGTGCTGGAAACTAAACTCGGGTCCTCCGCAAGAACTGCTGGTCTCTTAACTGCCGAGCCATCTCTCCAGCTCCTAGAACAGCTTGCATTTTTAATGTGTGAAACTGAATAAGCTATTCTCATGAAAGTCATAAAAGAAGGTTAATACTAAATACTGAGTGATTTCTTTTTGTAAATATTTATATACATACATAAAAAATAATTATAAAATCTAATCCAATTCAAGTATTTTCAATTGTACTAGTGTTTCTCATTTACATTAAACATGTCATTGTTAAGAAATTAAATAATAACAGGCTCATGAAATAATGCTAATTCATGCTGTCAGGATCATTTTGCAGAGTTCATCATCACTTTAAAGGAAATAAGTTCTCAGAAATTACTTAATACAGTAGGATCTAGTTTTGCTAGTTAACCTATAAAGACCAGTAAATGGGTCTGGAGAGATTTCTCAGCATGTAAAGGCACTTTTTGTAAAATATTATATGTTCCTGTTTTTGTTTGTGTGTGTGTATGTTAATTGGTGAGATATAATTACATGAATTTCATAAAAAGGAAGCATTTTGAGCAAAAATCTATTTTATTTTCAAAAACTAGAGACATAAATCATTTCAGAGTTTAGAGTACATAAATTCTAAAAAATGAATTAAAAGCAAATGTATATCTAGTTGGAGGGAAATTAACCAAGAAAAACAATGTAACACCAAGTTGAACATCCTTGATCCTAAGAGGAGACAGAGGCACTGAAGTCAGGAGCATTCATAAAAATGAGACCACTAAACTATTTTAGAGCTTATTGCTGTGCGTTTGTACCAGCACATTCAGCCAATCAGCCTAGCCTCCATTTTTCCTTCTATAATTGTGCCGAGGTTTTGCCATACCAAGGCAATTCCACCTGGACCAGGTTTTGTAAGGGCCTCAGGTCTCGCAAGCTGAATGCCAACAGCACAAGAAAGACAAACCTTGAAAATGTAATACCAGCTCACGCAACCTAGACACACAGTCTGCCTCCACTTACAAATCCTAATTATCAAGTATTCCTGAATTTAAAAATAAAATAGATAAGCAGAAAATAAGAAAACTCCTACCACCACCAGAGGGAAGTCAGTCTAGTCTCTTTGGGCTGCTGTCCTCAAGCATCATAAACAAGAATTAATTTTTCACTGTATCAGTGTCTGGGAATTATAACATCAAGGTGTCTGTCCTCAAGATGCTTCAGAACCCATAAATCACTGCTTTTAACTTTGTTTTTAGAAAACAGAAAAATGACGATGATCTCAGATTTCCTCAGTCAGTGTACTCTCATGTTGACTTTGGCCTAAAAAGCTACATAGGGCACACAAAAGTCTCAGGTTTTCATATTATTACTTCGGTGGCTATGACTCAACATATGCAAATTGAATCCAATGTTTAGTGGCAGGAACCAAGACCTGCTGAAGTACTGGAATGCTTGGATGTCAGAAATTTTTTAACATGCTATCCATAGACATATTAAGCTCTGAACCTCTACTGCAAAAGGGAACTCTAATGATTTATGAACTTTATGTATATATGTATTTCATATTTTATTTTTGCTATCTTAGAATAGTTCTTAGCCCCCTTTTCTATTAAGATCTCTGAGCCTTGAGGAGAGGTGTGGGACCTTTATGGCTGAACACTCCACAATCTATTATTCCTTGTACATTTATCAGTTGTGGGTCTGTATGTTAATCACCATCTACTGCCAAAATGAAGCTTCTCTGCTGATTGCTGAGAGACGTACTAAGCTATGAACATAACACTAAGTCATTAGGAGTTGGTTTAATATTATGTCAGTTTAATAGAACAATAGTAGTAGGTTCTTCCCTAGGGTGTAACATTATTTCCATTTAGCAGGATAGTAAGATTAGATTCACCCTTAAAGTCTATTCCTATGTCCATTTAGCCAAATAATAGAAGCGGGTTCTCCCCTGATTTCTATGACCTATTTAGTCACAAGTTCTTGGGACCAATGATACTGCTAGATATGAGTTTGAAAAGAAGATCTTAAATACAATCAGAAAATGTTTGCTTACTGATATGACTACTGTTCCAGTGGGACATATCTTGTCCAGCCAGCCATTATTTTAGCTCACAGGCTAGGCAAGCTTAGCTACTTGGATAAACTCACTTAGCTAAGTGGCTAAGGTTAACAATGGCTTTTTGCATCCAGTAGATGCAAATACCTTCTAACTATGAAGGCTTTTCATTACAGGTGAAGCTTCAAGGTTTGTATTTTCTGACACAGCAGGGCAGTTGAACTCATGAACTCAGCGGTGGCGACAGTATGTATAAGGCACACAGAAGCTCAAGCAAGACACAATTTAAGTTTAGGGTGTGCGTGTAGACCCAAAGTCCCTATTGGCAATTGATAGTTGCAGAGAGAGGGAGAATCAGTTCTCTTTGAGAATGACTACATACCACAAAATAGGCCCACACCCAAGAGTGTTTGGCCAAAACAAATTTGACTTGAGAATTTTTAAAAAATTAAGAAGAAGACATAAATTTATATTGGTAGAAAGTTGGTGATGGATACTGGAGAAGACAGAGTGGGGAGCATGTATAAAAACATGCTGCATAAGGGCTAGCAAACTTGAGAATCTGAATCAAAGATCAACTAAGTATTCATACCTGATCTGCAATCAACTAACCTACTTCAACAAAAACCGAACCAAACTTCCACTTAATAAAGACAGGCTACCATTTCTTATCAGACACAGAAAGAACAAAAGAAGTCAATATGCAAATATCCCATTGCAAAACCACCAATAATATGAAAACCAAAAATTTCAGTACACTTTCGGAAATATTTTACAATGAGAACTCCCAAGAGGAATGCCAGGACACTGTACTTAAAAGTACAACTATCATAAATATGAACAAAGAATTCAATGCATTTAAAGAATATATGAATAAACCCCTGAACAAACTCAAAGAAGACAGGAATAAAATCATGACTGAAGTTCAAGAAAATAAAAAATATACATATATGGCTAAATTAAGGATTTCTGGAAGATGCATTAGAGCAAGCTGTTTGTAAGGAAAATCCATCAGACTAATACCTGAATTTTCAAGCAAACTTTAAAAGTCAGAGACACTGGAGTGATGTTTTCAAAGTTTTGAATGACTAGTACTATATTCAACCAACTATGTTTTGCAGTTAAACCATTTGTCATAGTCAAAGGGGAGAGAAAAATCTAAGATAGAACTGTGTAGCAGAGTAAATACGAGGACACAGTTCCTGAGCAAAAATACCATTTCTGATGGCAAAATAGCAAATACTAATTTCAAATAATTCCTTGTGCTATTAGATTTCAAAATATAAATTTTAGAAATGAAAGCATTCAAATGTATACAATAGGTCAACAGACTTAATGAATAGAGCAATGTAAAATATTAAAAGCTACTAGTTTATTGGCAGAAGGAGTGTCACATTCCAGAAAATACTCTAGATCTTGAAATTGTATCTTTTAAGTTTTATTACTTACACACACACACATAAACACAAAAAAAACAAAGTATCTGGATTAAACCTCAAAACCAATACATTTACTGTGTAGCAATTTCCTCCTAATTGAAACATTTCTCCTGGAGGAAGAAAGAGGTTCATAAGACTCAGGATAAACAAAACATAAATCTCAGAAAGTAGAAGGCCTCCGCTCCAGTGTTACAGTAGCAGCAAACATTAGAAGGTAGGAGTGACTCTGAACAACTGAGCTGTCTACAACTTCTGTAGGGTGCTACCAGGAAGCAGCAGTCATGGACTCTGGTACATTCTAGGGTAGAGTTATGGTGTTGCAGCTGCCTTCCAATCACCAGCCCCCTTGTAAACAACCTTCGAGGCATAGTCTTTGGTGTGGCCCAGTAAACTCACTGTTTCTTTTAGCTGTAAGTGGATTTGTTTCTTCACTTTTCATTCATGGTGTATATAAAATGAGTAGATTTTCTTCAAATATCCTAAAGGAAAGTCATAAACTATAGTTTAGGAAGAAAACAGTGAGAAAAACTGTGAACATAAATTTCATGTTCACATGAAAAAGCTTAGTAAAAACAAGAGAAGATAGAAAATATATGAGGACACCAAACAAGAGTGAATACTTTGAAGTTAGTCCTAATGTCTAAGAAAAGTTTCAGAATTTAAACAAAATGAGAGGAACAATATTTTTAATAGCTAGCTAACATCATTTTTATGGTCTTTCCAAACAGACTGGCAATATCTATTTCCTATGTGCTACAAGCAATTTTGTAAGCACTTTATTTTGTTTTTCATTTCAGTGTTATATAATGGAACAATATTAGATGGTGAGTAATATAATCTAGGTTAAACTTTATTGCTACCATGCAAGCAAATGGAGTTGTTAACATTATTAACAACTGTGGTCTTTGCAGGGCAAGTTTTGTATTAATGTATCTGATTGTAATTCATTCCTTTGTCTGTGTTGATCTTCTACAATGGAGGTTAGGTATCCAATTTTCATAAAAGCTTCAATTTAAGATGGCATTCTATAACATATAGAGATAATATAGATGTCTATTCAGGATGCTAAAATTAGAACCATAAAATAAACAAGCTACAGAATATAAATTAGAAATCTTTCCATTTTTCGCTGCAATTATTTTTCACTGCTTTAGATGCTGAGAGATCTACTTTCAATTGCCAGTGAAGTCACAAACTTTGAACTGACATTTGAACTTATTTAGAACTTAAAATGTGTGTGCAAGGTATTAGCATAATGAGAGGGCACATGAGATATTTAGAAATAAATATATTTTATTACACAGAAAAACATCAGAAATCAGAGACAAATGGTAGGTCATTTATAAGTGCCCCAATTTCCAAAGGGTGATAAGTTCAGCCTCAAATGAGAATCAAATATAAAAAGGGAAAACCATGAAATGGAAAATGTCAATTAAGATAATTTCTCCTTATATAGCTGTGGCTGAACTGCCTCATCTACAGTCCCTCAATAAACATATTTTTTTTCAAAAATGACAGAATGTGAAAACGTCCAAGAGACAGTGAGAGATTTCTAATCTATCTTCACTCCATAAAGTAAGCATATTTTCTTCAATGAAGAGCTGGAGATAGACTTCTGTTTATTGTTCTCGAAAGTTACACAATCATTTCTAAGCTTCATTTTTATGGAATGTCTCAATATTCAACCATGAAAATAAGTCTTGAATACCATTATTACAAGAAACTGGGTTGCTGGAATACAGGAGATTGAAGGAGATATGTCTATAACTTTGCAAAGAAATAGTCATTTAATAAATAATCTGGTCTTCTACAGATTTGAAGTAATGGAGCTGGAACTGACCTGGAAGCCACTGCTCTTGAAGGCTAGCACTCATAGCTTTGGAAAGTTTTCTGCAAGCAGCCAAGGAAGAAAATCAGTTGATGGCCCAACAACAGCTTCAAAACCAAATAAACACATTGATGCATGGTGTAACATTCCACACTGGTGCAGTATTGGCACTTCTTTTCTTGGGGTGAATCAAAGACTACCTAATTGGTCTTACAGCCTACTGAATGGGAGGAAATTCATGTGTGATATTGTAATCATAGCCAAATACACATGGTGGAAGAGGTCATAGATCTTAGAGATATTCCCAGGGTTGTCACATTTCCTATTCTAATGCGACTTCTTAGTAAATGCAAAACATATATCCTTATACTTACAATCAAATCTTACAGTCACCACTCATCAAAGAAGTTTCTTTTGCACCAGATGGAGACTACTAGAGGATAACAGCTGAACACATACTGTAGTGTGCCCATGCCTAAGGAATATATCCACAATGAATCCTTTACAACCAAAGCTCATGCAACATAGAACAAGGGGTAAAGAAGACACTAATGAATCTCTCAACTCTCATTAATGAAGATCCCGCTTGCAACAAAGAGCCAATATCATAAAAGGTCACAAATGTCTAAGTCATGGAGATTAGAAATATTCAGAATGTGGCTCCCTTGATAGGACTCTCACATTAAATTTCACTCACCCAGGGCTCAGGAACAATTGGAATAGACAGGGTGGAAAGATTGTAAGAGCCAGTGAAAAGGGGCATGACCATATGGACATAGAATCCAGCAGCCTCCTGGGACTTTGCTCATATGAACCTACAGCAATCATTTCAGCATGCTCAAAATCCAGGCACACTCAAACAGACAAAAACCCACTAGGGCACTGGAGAATTGCATAGAAGACTCCAAAGTTTGCTGAAGAAATATTGGCAACAGATTACTGTTGGGTAAGGATGGGCTAGTCTTTCAAAAGTGAGGGACTCTGGGTTGGTTTACTAGACCTCAGTGGATGACCCTGAACTGAGACACTTAAGGACATTAACTTGACACAATAAACTTTAACACAGATGAAGGAATCTATGGATTCCAGTGAGAGGTTTATAGGGAAGGGTGATGGTAGAGAAAGGGATATAAATATATTTAAGATTGATTGAGATGTTCCTTATGAAACACAATAATTCAATAAAAAATTAAAAATCAGATCTTCAAAACCTCACAATTAGACATCAGTGATAATTCCTGTCTCATTGCCTCTACTGCTAGATTTAAAAATGCTTAAAATAAAAAGTAATTCAGATGTTGCATTCATTTGATAATATGTGCAGTAAGTTACACACAGGAATGTGAAGACAAATCATAGATTGAAGGTAAGGTTACATGCTTTATGAAAGATAAAAATAGTTTATGCGTGCCTAGGGAAATAACTAAATAATTATGTCAATTGATTCCACAAAAGACTCTCCATATGCTTAATGTAGTGAGTCTGACTCACTAATGCTACAACATTGAAAAGAATTTTACAATGAATTAGGTGTAAATATTATTATAGAATGATAAGAATACAATGATTATACACAATCATATGTAAAAATGCATATTTGCAAACATGTCTATGTAAACAAAAGAGCATAGTCCTTTATTAAATTATTTGGAAATGCAAGAGACCTGTCTGCCCTAACAGGTGAGTGATACCACTGATATTATTTGGAATGGAATATTAAATGTCACATGGTAGCTGTATAATCTTAAGTGCTTTAAAATAACACAATGACCTTCCAGACATTCGTGTAGGTTAAATCATTTTACTATCTTAATTTTTGAAACAGAGTCAAAGTATATTATGTCTATATGATGTCTTTTGGTATATATGTGTATATTTTTAATTGAATTTTTGTACAGTTCATGCAGAATATCTCAATCTTATACATATTTATATCCTCTTCTCCAATGGTACTCTCCCATAGCCCCCCAACTGTAATTCATGTATTTTGTCATTTGTGTTAAGTCCTATTGTGTGAAGCTAATGTCCAAGTCATTGTGCAGTGCAAGTTTATCTACTGAGGTCCAGTCAGCCTATCTAGAGTCCTTCGCCTTAAGAAGATCAGCTCTTCCTCATCCCGCCATAATCAGTTTTCCAATATTTCTTCATCTAAGATTGGGGACTGCTGGTCTATTTCTCCAGAGTTTTTATCTGCTTGAGTTTCCATGGGTGTTGTGCATGCTGAAACCATGACTGTAAGTCATATCAGCAAGGCTCCAAAAGCTTAGATTACTGCATTTCCACTTGGTCACACACCTCCTCCCTGGCTCTAGCAATATCTCTACCTCCTCTTCTTCAACAGCCACTGAGCCCTGGGTGGATGAAGCTTAATATAGGAGTTCTGTCCAAGGGCCAGTATTATATGAACAGTTGTGGTACTTTGTAATAGTTTCTGTCTGATGCAACAAAAGCTTCTTTAAAGATTGATGACTGTGTATATAAAGATATGAATCTTGCACTTAATAATAACTTACATTAGTCTAGAAAGGTGACAGCATTCAGAATTTCTCCAGGATCTATGACATTATCAATCATGTGTAATTGGCTGTGATTACAGTCCACAAATGAGTTTCCTCACATTGAGTGGGCTCTAAGACCGATTAGGTAGACTTTGATTGGCTTCAAGATAAAAGTGCCACTACTACACCAATGTCATAAGCTCTGATAATCATTGATAAGGTTTTTTTTTGTTGTTATAAAGTTGGTGTTGGTTCATCGATTGATATTCTTCCTTGACTGCTTGCATAGTGTTCACCAGAGCTATGAGCGCTAACCTTCAGAGGAAGTGGCTTCCATGTCAATTCCAGTTCCATTTCTCCAAATCTTGTTTCCAAAGTGTATACGTTTTCCAGGAATAGGGTCTTACCTTCAAGTTCTAAGAGGCAATCAGGGGCTGTGGCAACAGCTTGAATAATTTTGTGAGTCTCTTGAACAGCTCTGGCCAACTACTAAAAGGATGGTTTTTGGAACACTCTATCTTGTTATGTAGAACATTCTATCTTGTTATGTAGCCTCCACGATACACATGGATTCCTGTAGGGATATTCTATATGTAATTTGCCCTTAGGTTGTTGAACTAATATGATTCCCTTTGGTGTTTAACACTAGCTAGGCATTACTTGTTTCTCTATTCTCCAGCTTAATGCTTCATACGAGTCTTCGCCATTTAAAATGTCTCCCCTTTCCCCTTTATTCCCTTCATAATACCAGTCTTCTATGGTTCCACCTCTATAGAGCTCTTTCTTTTTCTTTATCCCAAAGTTCCTTGTATAGTTCTCCCTCCTACCCTCCCGTTTAAATACCCCAATTTTCCCCATTTATCCCTTAGTAACACATGACACATACTGTATTCTCTCAAGTTCCTTCTTTCCCCTAACTCCCCATTTCCTTGCCATTACCCTGGTTTCTGCAGCCACATCATGATATATACTGACAATGGATTTGGTGCTAGGATTCACATATGAGGGATAACATATGCTATTTGGTTTTCTGAGTCTTTGTTACTCTGTTTAGTAAAACAGTTTTCAGATTCATCCAGTAACCTTCAAATTTCATAATTTTGTTTTTCTTTACTGCTGAGTAGAACTCCACTGTATAAATGTACTGCATTTTCATTATCCACTGGTCAAATGAGGGATACTTAGATGGCTTCCATCTCTTATTTATTGTGAAAAGAGCAGCCCTAAACAGGGCTGTACAGATATCTCTGCAATAAGATGAGTCTTTTAGGTTTATTTCAAAGAATGATATAACTGGTCAAATGGTAGGTTCAATTTTAGTGTTTTAAGCAAATGCTATACTGATTTCCATAGGGACTAAATGAGCTCACACTCCTTCCAGCAATGACTGAGCATTCCCTTTTCCCTTATCCTCTCCAGCATTTGATATCATTTGTTTTTTTTTTTTGATCCTAGCTAGTATGACTGGCATAAGATGAAATCTTAAAATAGTTTTAATTTGAACATCCCTAATTACTAATGAAATAGAAACAAATAAAACATTGTGAAAAAATTAATGAATTCAATAGCTGGTTATTTAAAAGATAAACAAGATATACAGACCTGTGGACCAGTTAGCCAAAAGGAAGAAAGAAAGAACATATCCAAGTCAACTAAATCACAGATGAAAGGGGAAACATCACAACAGATGACAAAAAGATCCAATACATTATAAGAGGATAATTTAAAAAGCAGTACACTATTAGTTTGAAAACAAAAACAAATGAATGTATGTCTGAAATAATGGGAATCACCAAACTAAGAAGACATCAACAGCTTAAATACATCCATAACATATAAGGCAATTTAAACAGTAATACAAAACCTCCCAACTAAAAAAAGTCCAGGTGAAAATGAATTTGCAGCAGAATTTTAACACACATTCAAAGATCTATATCCAGTATTTCTTAAATTATTCAAAAAGATAGAAATAGAGGGAGAAGTCCCAAATTCATCCTATGAGGCCAGCATAAATCTAATGCCAAAACAAGTAAAATTATAACCAAAAAGGAAAACTCTAGACTCATATCCTTAATGAACATAGATGCAAATGTTCTCACCAAAATACCTGCAAATCACTTTTAAGCACACATAAAAAGATCATCCAGGATGAACAAGTTGGCTTTATTCCAGGGATGCAGGAATGTTCAATATCTGCAGGTCAATAAATGTCATAAATCATGTAAATGGACTCAAAGACAAAAATAATATGGTATTTCCATAGATGTAGAAGAGATCTTTGACAAAATTCAACATACATTCATGTTAAACTTTCTAGTGGGAATTGGACTTCAGGGAGCATACCTCAACATAATTAAAGTTCTATTCAACAAAACCACTGTCAGCATAATTTTGAAGAAAAACTGGAAGCATTCCCATTAAAATCAGGAACCAGACAAAGCTGCCCATGACCACTCTCTCCTCCTTTTTAACATAGAGCTTGAAACTCTTGCTAGAGCATAAAAAAAAAAGAAATCAAAGAAGTACAAGTTGGAAAAGAAGAGGTCAAACAGTCAAACTATCCCTTTTTAGAGATAAGATATTATACCAAAGAGATCCCCAAAATTCATCAGAACAATCCTAGAAATGATTATCACTTTTTGTAAAGTTGCACGTTACAAAAATTAATCTACAGAAAACCAATAGTTTTTATATATAGTAATGATAAGCAATTGGGGAAAGAGTACATGGAAACCCTCCCATTCACAATAGTATCAAAATAATAAATTATCTTATACTAAACCTAAATAAAGACATTAAAGATCTCTATGATGAAACTTTTAAATCTTTAAAGAAAGAGATTGAGGAAGATACCAGAAGATGGAAGGACCTCCCATGCCCTGGAATCAGAACAAGTAATATTATGAAAATGGTCATCCTGTCATTGCATCTCCATTCCCCTACCTCCTCTGCAACTCCATTCTCCAGAACACACATCTTGGTCTCCGGCTATCTATGGGCACTGCCCACTTTTGCTCTCAGCACCCAAGATCACTTGTGCTACACTGTTAGTACAGACATGTCCATTGCATACTGATCCCCTGTACTTACACTAGCTCAGTTTTTCAGTCTCTTTTGTTAGAGACTTTACAGTCTGTCCCCACCCCCAACTTGCCACTGACTGCCTGAGATCAGCCTACCTACCAGTGTGTCCCCAACCCCAATCTGTCTTGGATTTCTATGAACAGTCTTCTTCCCTGATTAGTCTGACCCTCCCCTTTATCTCCACATCCCCATTATCTGAGCAACTCCATCCTGCCTCAGTCCACATCTTTTTCTCCTACTAGCCTGGCACATAGTCCTACTTTCACTCTTAGGACCCCAGCCATCTGGACTATCCTCTGGGCTGGCCCGAGTGGGATGAAGGGTCTCCACCGAGAGGGAGTCGGGGTACTGGAGTCAGAACGCAGACACGTGCGGCTGGGTGGAAGCACGTGCAGGGTGAGCTGCTGCAAACTCGGTTCATTCAATTAAGTGCAAGTGGTTTATGGGTTTGGTTAGCCAGTTGCCCTATGGGATGGTTCCTAACTGCAGCCAATAGTAACCTGTCCCCAGGTAGATCATCTTGGAGCAGGTTCTCTCCAGATGCTGAGTGGAAGCTGGTGTCACACCTGGCCGGGGCAGAGCCCTATGTCCACAGGAGCCATTTCTTTATTCCTCATGGCAGGCGGCCTGGCTAAGGCCCATTCTGCATTACAGCATGCACTTCCCTCTTAATCTAGACCCACCTACTGTGTACTGATCGCTTATATTCAGACAAGCTCAGTTTTTCGGTCTAGTTTGTTAGAGCCTTCACAGTCTGTCCCCATCACCCACCTGCATTTGCATTCATGAGACTTTCCTTCTACCTTAGTAAATCTGATCCTGCCAGGTGTGCCTCCACTCCCCTAATGCACAGCAACTCCCTTCTCCTCCAATCAACAACTTGCTCTCCTTCTAGCCTTGGGCACAAGACGACATTTGTGCTTGGCCCCCGTTCAGGTCTCTGGACTGCCTTCTTAGCTCTGCCCGGCTATGTGCTCTCCAAATCAAACTGTGCCCCCCTATACTGGTATTATCTTCTTCCCCTCTCACTGTGCCCCCCTATACTAGTATTATCTTCTTCTCCTCTCACTGTGCCCCCCTATACTGGTATTATCTTCTTCCCCTCTCACTGTGCCCCCCTCTACTGGTATTATCTTCTTCCCCTCTCACTGTGCCCCCCCTATACTGGTATTATCTTCTTCCCCTCTCACTGTGCCCCCCTATTCTAGTATTATCTTCTTCCCCTCTCACTGTGCCCCCCCTATACTGGTATTATCTTCTTCCCCTCTCACTGTGCCCCCCTATACTGGTATTATCTTCTTCCCCTCTCATTGTGCCCTCCCTATACTGGTATTATCTTCTTCCCCTATCACTGTGCCTCCCTATACTGGTATTATCTTCTTCCCCTCTCACTGTGCCCCCCCTATACTGGTATTATCTTCTTCCCCTCTCACTGTGCCATCCCTATACTGGTATTATCTTCTTCCCCTCTCACTGTGCCCTTCCCCTATACTGGCATTATCTGCTTCCCCTCTCACTGTTGCTTAATGCCTTAGTGTGGGCCCAGACCTTTGCAGATTACCTGAGAATTGCCCGAATTCTGGCTCTGTCTAGAACTCTTCCTAAACTGTTCTTTGCCTGATGACTAGAAGGGCCCTTGACCTTAAGCAACAGTGTGAGGATCTGATATCCTCTGAACTGTACCACTGTGGAATCTCCTGAACAGTTGAAATGGCGCTATATGGTTCCTACAACATAAAATCAAAAGAGAGAACCTGAAGCATTGACCAACCAGCTTTCTATATGCAATAAGAAAATAACCAAGTCATAACACATCTACAAACACAATCAACTTTAACTCAACAAAGGAAGATGTGAGTCGCAGATCAGAACCATAAACATCAAAAGAAATCTACAGGAAAGGATCACAACAACAACAACAAAAAACAAAATAGTGTGAATCTCCCAATAATATGTCCCTATCAAACTTCATCAGTCCTATAAAAGAGTTCTAAGCAAAAATCCCATAGAAATTACCCAGGACACAGAGTTTAAAAGTGCAGTCATAAACATAATAAAAGAATCCAATGAAGTGAAAGAACACACAACTAAACAAACCATAGAACTGAAAGAAGATAGGGACCAAATTCTGAATGAATTCATAGAAGAGATAGAAATATTGAAGAAAACTCAGACTGAAATGAAGATGCTAGTAATCTGCCAATAAGCCAATTCACAAGAACAAAAGAAAACCTGAATGAATGAAATGGAAAACAGAACACCAGAACATCAAGATTGGATGACTATATATGAAGAATTGGATACTCAAGCAAAGATAATGAAAAATTAAAAAAAAAAAAACAGGAATGGAATATGTGGAAAATGTGGGCACCATGAAAAGACCAAATTATGCATTATAGACATAGGGCAAGGAGAAAAATCTCAGGTTAATGGTATTACCCAGAACTGCAGTGGATTTGTAGAAGAAAATTTCACAAAATTAGGAAAGACATGGTCATACAAATAAAAGAAGCAGAAAGAACATCAAATAGAACCGACATATTGCACATGACATATTACAGTAAATATACTATTTCTTCAGAAAAAAGAAAGAATACTAAAAGCTACAATGGAACACAAGTCAAGAACAACTCATGAGAATTACAGATGACTTTTCAGTGCAAACTATGAAATACAGAAGAGTGTGGACCCAAATATTCCCACTGCAAAGTGGCCAATAGATGCCAATGCCAAATATTTTTTTTCTCACAAAAAATACTTATTATAATTGAAGGGGAAATAATAATCTTCATGACATTAATAGCCTGAAAGAATTCATGTTCAGAAAAACAGCATTTCAGAGAATACTTAAAATAATACAAAGAGCTGAAGAAAGGAATGACTATACACAAAGGTGGACCTGAAAGAAATTAAATGAAGGTATAACTGTTGGAACCACAAAGCTAGTTCAATAGTAAAAATGGAAATTAAAATGATGGGAACACATACACATCTTTCAATAATAACTTTAAATATCAATGGACTAAACTAGTCAGTCAAAAGACACAGGATAAGTGAATGGGTCAAGAAACAAATCCATCTTTTTGTTGTCTGCAAGAAAACCATCTCACCTTCAAGGACAGGCAGTATTTAAAGTGAAAGAAAGGGAAAAAATTATTCAAAGCAAATGTCACTAAGAAACAAGCAGGAGATGCCATTGTAATGTCTGACAGAATAGACTTCAAGCTAAAACTTATCTGAAGAGATAATGAGGGTCACTTCATTATGTTCAAAGAAACAACCATAACTATATAACTATCATGATCATAAGTGCATGATATACTGATGCAAACAAGTTCATAAAAATGTACTATAGGACATTAAAACACAGATTAATCCAAACGTAGTAATAGTAGGCGACTCCAATATGCCTTTGTCTCCATTAGAGAGGTCAATGAGGCAGAAAATATGCAGAAAGACAGCTGAATGAAACAATACCATAAATGAAATGGACCTAACAGACATGTACTGAATATTCTACCCAAACACTAAAGAATATACATAGTATTCAGCACCTCAAAGAACTTTCTCCAAAACTGACCATTTGCTTGGGGTGGAGGAGACAAAATCTTAACCAAAATAAAAAAAATTGAAATAATTCCATGTATTCTATCAGACCCTGCAATGCAATAAAGCTTAAAATCAACACTGGAAGAAGCTCTAGGAAATACACGAAATCATGGAAATTAAACAACACACTCCTGAATGATGAATGGATCAAAGGAGAAATTAAGAAAGAAATAAAAGTAATCCTAGATTTAAACAATTTTAAAAGGACAATACAACATAACAAAACTGCCAGGGCACTTTTAAACTAGTCCTAAGAGGGAAGTTTATTAGTTCTAAGTGCCTACATTAAAAAATCAGAAAGATTAGAAAATAATGACAACATTTAACTCAAGATGCTGGAAAGGCAACAACAAATGAAATCCAAACACAGCTAAGAACAAGAAATAACAAATGTAAGAGTAGAAATTAATGAAATAGACATAAAGAAAATACTACAAAGAAAGAATGAATCCAAAAACTATTTCTTTGAAAATATAAACAAGACAGACAGAACCTTGACACAGTTTGAAAAAAGAAAGAAAGATTATCTCCAAATTAACATAGTCATAGTGGAAAGGGGAAACCTCCCAACAGACAGCAGAAACATCCAGAGCATTGTAAGGGAATATGTTTAAAAACTATATGCTACTCAATTTGAAAACCTTAAAGACTATATGTGTATCTAAGATCATGGAGAATCATCAGAGCTAAAGCAAGAAGAGATCAACAGCTCAAGCAGACTACTAATATATAAGGAAATTGAAAGTGTAATATAAAACCTCCTGACTAAAAACTTTCCAGGTGGAGATGGATTCACACAAGAAATGCACCAGACATTCGAAGATCTATAAAAAATACTTCTTAAATTATTCTACAGATTGAAACAGTGGCAGAACCACCAAATTTGTTCTGTGAAGCCAGAATCACTCTAATACCAAAACCAGATATACAACTGTAGGGATACAGGATCCTCTCTGCCCAAGTCCTGCCCTCTAGCCAATAAGGGAGGAGGGAGGTGGGGGAGTGGGTGGAGAAGCATGGCAGCTTTTCCCAGGAACAAGCTGGGATTGTACCCCCGAGGGAAGGAAAATGCCCCGCCCCAGGCCCACGCAGAAAGCCGGGAGCCAGCGTGCCACGGTCCTGCCATCTCATGGATCACGTGAGTGACACAAACTAAGAGACCCGCACCCAGCTGGTCCTGTGGCAGTTGCAAACTTCAAGGGCGGGCTGGCAGTAACAAACTTCAGAGACTTTGTAGCTATGTCCCTGGCGGGAGGTTTGTCCCTGGCGGGCCACGGGTGCCTGGCAGCATTGTAAGCCCCGCTAAATGAATAAGCCTTTCTAAATAGAAAATCAGCTTCCATTCTATCCAGCCAGATGAACCAGATCCTACCCGCTAAGGCATGGAGAATAAATTTATGCAACAACAACCAAGAAAGAAAACTATAGACCACATGCAAAAATTCACAACAAAATACTTGCAAGCTGCATACAGACACAGAATAAAAAAAAATCATTGACCATGATCAAGTTAATTTTTTTTCCAAAATGCAGGCATGGTTCAATTATCTATAAGTCAATACAATGTTATAAATCATATAAAAGGTCTCACAGACAAAAATCACATGGTCATCTCAATAGCTGCCAAAAAGGCTTTAACCAAATTCAGCATGAATCAGATACGAGAGAAAGCTGTCTACTGTCTTCACTCATTTTTAATACAGTGATTGAAACTCTTGAAACTATAGGGATAAGGGGAAAGAAGAAGCTCAAGATAAGTGGGCCACAATGATATCAAGGGAGAAATGGCTATATTGGTGACATTTCAAATGGGAAAGGCATGGAGAGAGTGTTTGTCAGGTAGAAAGAGGGCAGGGATAAATAATACCTACCTAGTGTAAAACAACAGAGAAAATCGGTTTAATATAACGACAAATTACTCATTCAATATCTCTACATGAATCCGAGGCCATACATGATGGTTACATAACAAGTGCCAGACAGGAGAAATATTGTTTTGGGTTGTTGACCAGTGTAGTCCAAGAGATTCCCAAATTTACAAAGGTTATGGCCAAAGTCTTTGAGTGCCATCCAGAAATTGAAGGTAAGTCAACAAAGAATATACTTTGGAGACTGAACCTGACTTAGAAACCACTTCCCCTGTAAGCTAGCTCTCACAGCCCTAGATAGCACTATACAAATAGCCAGGGGGAAACATCAATCAATGGCCCAACACCAGCTTCATGACCAAATGACCACATCAATTACTGGCACAATAAATAACACTGGTACAGTAGTGGCACTTTTATCTTGAAGACAATCAATGGCTCTACCTAATTGGACTTAAAGCCCACTCAATGGGAGGAAATTCTAGTGCGATACTATAATCATAGCCAAATACACATGGCTGAAGAGGTTGTAAGTCTTAGAGAAATCCCCAGTGCTATTATCTTCCTAGGCTAATGTAACGCTTTATTAAGTGCAAAATATGTATCTTTATATGTACAGTCAATTATTCCAGTCTCCACTCATCAAAGAAGCTTCTTTTGCATCAGAGTATCATAGCTGGTCACACACAGACATTGTATGTACATAGCCCAATCTCAGTGGCACATCTGAAATGTAACCTCTGCACTTAAGCCCTAGGCAACATAGAATAAGGGGTAAAGAGGACACTTTACCCTAATTCGCATTAATGATGCTTTCTCCTGCAACAGAGAACCAAAACCATAAAAGATCACAAATGGGTAAAGCTTGGAGATTAGGAGTCTGTAGATTATGGGTCCCTGGATAGAACTCCTGTATTACGCTTCACTCACCCTGCGCTCAGGGACCATTTCAAAAGTCCAGGCAGAAAGTTTGTAACAGACAGTGAGGAGATATTTGACCATATGGAAATAGAATTCTACAAGCTCCTGAGAGCCTACTCATATGAACCTACAGCAATGGTTTTGGCATGCAAACTTAAGCAGAATTTTGCAGCTGACCCCAGTCTTTGAGGAAGAAATATTGGCAGCTGATTACTGTTATGTAAGGAAGAACTAATCTTAAAGCGAAGGACACTAGATAGGCAGACTAGACTTCACTGGATGGACCTTCACTAAGGAACATCTGGGAACCCTAACTTGACACAATAGGCCTTAAGACAGATGATAGAATCTTTAGATTCCAGGTGGTGGCTATGGGGAGGCTCCTGTGGTAAGAAGTTATAAAGATGATTAAGCTTGATTGAGATGTTCTGTATAAAAAACACAAAGATTCAATAAAATAAAAATTAAAAAACAAGAGGTACAGTGGTGCATTTCTAATCCCAGTACTTCCATAACAGTGGAGGAAGCAACAGGAAACTTGCCCAGAAGCTTAAAAGGGCCAGCTAGTAGGGAGTAAAGTGATGGACGCTTTGATGGGCAAGAGACACCTTGCCTCCATGAGGTGGTGGTAGACAATCAGTTCCATTGAACAGACAAGCTGTGCTCTGGCTTCCATGCATGTGTAGTGCCACAAGTGCCCCCACAGTCATACACACACACAACTTCAAACAAGATATAAAAGCTAATAAATAAAAATGAAAAGAAAATGACCATGCTTTTATAAAAAGTCATTTATAGATTCCATGCAATGCCAGCTAAACTCCCCATGACATATTTCACAGAACCGGAAAAAATATCCTAAAATTCACATAGAAGGTAAAAGACCCCAGATAGCCAAAACAACCATTAGCCCAAAAGCGATGCTGGCACATACCAGTTTTCAAATTATATTACAGAGCTATCATAAAACAGAATTTTATTGGCACAAAAATAGACTCATAGATCAGTGGAAGATAATTGAAGGCTCAAACATGAGTGCTTTCAGTTTCAGCCAACTGATTTTGACAAAGAGTCCAAGGACACTCACTGGAGGAAATACAGTGTCTTCCGCAAATAGTGCTGTGAAAACTGGATCTCCGCTTGCAGAAGAATGAAACTAGACAATTATCTTTCATCTAGCACAAGTCAACTCCAAGTGGATCAAAGAACTCTAGGTGAAACCTGAAACTCTGAAACTGTTAGAAAAAGCATTGATTGCAACCTATGAGTCATAGGTAGGGAAAATAACTTTCTAAATCAGAAATCAGTTGCTCAGGAATTAAGGTCAACAATCAACAAGAACCTCATTAAACTAAAAAGCTTCTGTACAGCAAAAGAAAAACCAAAGAAGTGATGAGAAAACCCACAGAGTGGGAGCAAATCTTCACCAGGGACACATTTGGCAGAGGTTTAACAATCAGAATAGCTAAAGAATTAAAACAAACAAAGAGAGAATCCAGAAAACATATCACTCCATTGTAAGATGGACTAAGGATCTCAGTAGAGAGTTCTCAAAAGAAGTAGCAAAAATGGCTAAAAACTATATTTCTTTAACAATGTATTGAGTACTGCATCATTCAAGATGAGATGACACTTGTGCTTTTCTACTACTCAGGTTTCCTGTGTGTGTGTGTGTAAGCTGTGTTTCACATGTTACATCTCTGTGGTCTATTTATCGTTTTAACACCTTGCTGTGCCTGGAGGTTTATATTTTCGAACTGATGTGTTTTTTTTAATTTTTCCTTCTATTTTAGTGACAATATATAATATTGCCTTTACTAATTAACTGTCAAGGCAGATTATTCTCTCAAAGTTTAATTGTACATAGAAGGAACGTTGAGAACCTTCTTATTAAATGGGTGCATTGGGTCAGAGAAGTGTGAGATCCACTTTTATGTGTAGCTCCTTATTACTGCATGCATTTGCATCAACATACATTCATACAAGCATTTTAAAGTTTATGCTAAATGTGAGTATTAAAGTTGCACTGTGGATTTGAAAACCCACTATGTGGATATAAAACTTTTCCTTGTCATTTACTGTGTGAAATTATCATGTTTGCTTTTCTTTTATTTTGTTTCAATATATGTATTCTAAAAATATAAAATTAAGTTGTACTTGTAATGTTACTACTCTATAGTAATCTAAAAGACAAAGTTTCAGACTTAACTGTGGAACATATACATGTGTATGCTAAGTCACTCACAAGTAAATACATAATGTCTGAATATTCCAATGTACTGTGCTATGGGAAATCTCTCAATATATCTCATAGCCTCAAACATTATTTGGTGTATAGGTATACTTATATCCACTTCAAGAAGACAAATGATCCTTGCTCATCAGCTTCCCGGCTTTTAAGATGCTGACTTAAGGAATGTAGTTGTGCTCTAGGAATCCCTTTGAATTACTCAGACTTTTAAGGGAAAAGCCTACTGAACATCATGTTTCTAAACTTGAATGTCTTGATAATATTTTTCAAGCTAGTCAATAGTCAGAGATGATGCTGTCCTTTGATAAAGGCTGCTGTCCTTAACTAGCAATAGAAGTGCAGTCCAGTAATGCTCAACAAGAATCACTGAAAACACAGCCTGCAGATCGAAAAGCAATTAACATGCTGGATTGTGATAATTACCCACAGTATGGAGGCCTCTCCAAGATGCTGATTTCACTGTGCCCAATAATAGAATTCTTTAAGTGGTGACATATTTTCATATACACAACAGCAATCTCATTTCAATCTCGTCACTTATATCTGGTAGGGAAATAAACTTCTTCACACATTTTTCCCTGCCTAAAATATGGCACACTGTTGTTTTGACAACTTGTAATGTCACCTGAATGCTACTTTAAATCATAATTTAATCAGCCAGAGCATAGCAACATCTCACTTATTTCTGCTGCTTCTTTACTATGCCATGAAATGATTGCAAAGATACAAATATTTTAAATTGAATTGTGCTTAAAACTGAATGGGGAAAGAGATGGGATGGTTGTGATTCTTGCATAATTTGCCCCTTATTACAAAAGGTCAAGGTGACTCAAGATTCTATTTACATGGCAGAAAGCCGTTGTGGGACAGAGCAGACACCATGTGACAATTTTTCAGTCACAGACAACCTTTTCTTTCTGATTAATTAACATTTGTGTTTCTTGTGGTTTCCATCATATTAGAAAATACAATGGATAACAAATATGCCCTGATGTGTGTTATTACTTACATATACTTCCTTAATAACTTAAAAATACTTTAATCCCATTTCTTCATTAAAGATAGCATTTTAGAAGCTAGACACAAGACTTATAATTCATAAACAAGTCTAAAAGGACAGCCCTTCTCAGGAAATTCAGTCATAATATAGTTTATAGTTTAATTGCACACTTCTTTATTATGTTCTGCTTCTTAAGTTAGCTCAGATTTCTGCAGAAATTTCAACCTACATAATGACAAGTTGTAGCAATCACATATTTTAAAATATTCTTTGTTTATTTAAAATTTGTAGTATTAAGTAGATAAATCTATAAATATAGATCATTCAGAAACATGCTGGAGGTAATTTTCAAGTGGAACAACTGGAATGATATGAGTGTGGATTAAAGTGACTACATATATACAGGAGCAAGAAGGCCACTTAGTTCTTTTAAATGCAACCTTGAAATTTTGCTTATTTTTATAATAAGATATTACTTGACTATGAGAAAATATTTAATTGGCTTATTCTAATTGTATTATTATAATAGTATTCTAACAACATGTTTAGGGATTATTTAATATTACTATTACTTATAAGAAGGGAACAACAACATTTTACTGTTTTAGGTCCTTAACCTATTGGTTAGAAATTAATTCTCTCTGTATAGTCAAGCAAACCAGAGCAAATGACAGGTAGCTTTGTTCCATAAGGTAGGCTGTATAGTGTGGAGATACTGGAAACTCACACATGGTCACAAATGGGGACTGGCAGAGTCAGAAATTGATGACATGAATTGTTTACCGTTGTAATACAAGGGTAGAGAGATACAATGTACAGCATGTATAGAAATATCAGAGAGATTCTCATTAATTTTCAAAATTAGTATGTATTAGTCATAGTAATAAATGTTTCCTTTACAATGATATTTTGATCCCAAAGATTAATGTCAATAAAAAGATCACTGAACAGGGAATTTTCCATTTTAGTTTAAAAAAAAAGGTGTTTTTTAAAATATATTTTATAAATTTGCTAGTGTGGTAATCTCTTCTTATGGGACAGATAATACGACACCATAAGATGCAAGAAGGTTGATTGAGGATGAAGCCTGGTTCAGAAGACATAAGTCTCAAAGTTTAGACCCTGAAAGAAGGTAGCACTCACCTTTTATATTTTAGGAAATGAGTTATAGTGAAAAGGAAACCTGTACTTTGATACTGTGTCAACAAAAGTCTAAAAATCGGAAATTTAGTATAGATTTAGAAAAGAAAACAAGTATTTTTTTTAAATCCTCTTTCTGAAAATCATTGCATACAATTTCATCCGAGACAAACAGAATTGAGGAATTTTAATCAGGACACAAAGACAGTGGTTTTATCTAGTTGTATTAGCATTCTAACCACAAACTACATGCTGAAATTTACTGCCAGAGGCAGAGGGAGAAAACAAGGATTAAAATCAATGCTTTTCTTAAATATTCCATTTAGCTACATTATCTCCCTCTTGAGATAGGGATTAATCATGGAACCATGCATTACATTCCCAAAGTCTCATCTTTATCTTGGTTTAAGACCTCAAATAAAGCCATAACTCTAGTTGTGGTTCTTTTTCCTATAGTGGCTTTCTTAAAAGACGTAATATCTCTACTACAGAGGAGAGTAAGACAAGGAACTAACAAATAGTCTCCTAACATTAATATTACTATCTCATTTAAGCTTTGAAAACCTCAAAAGACATTAAAAACACCTTTTGACTCTCAGGTCCCTACAAGTCAGGTTTGGCAGAAAGCAGGTTGAATTATTTTATTAGTTAAGTGTCTGAAATGGATGAAAGAAACTGGTCCATGCAAGAGAAGACAGTTTATTAGGGACAAACTTCAGGTCTCTATTTCAAGGGTAAAGAACACTAGCAAGCAGCTCTACCAAGAAGGTTTTTAACAGAAGTTAGGCAGGGGGACAAAAACAGGGTGCACAGGCCTAAACAGCCAGACCACAGGAACATCTGTAGGGGATATAAAAAAGGCAAGGAAGGGGGTTGACCTCAGGAAAAGTAAACTTTTCTTTCTTCTGGGTGTGTGTCCAAAAGGTTTCCATGCTCCGGTGCATGAGGCTTCTGGTAACCGACCTAACAATTAGTACAGTTCCTAATTAAGTTGATGAGGAGATGAGTATATATCTTTTAAAAAATATATTTAAAATAATCAATTTGGTGTGCACTAGAATATCACAGAATTTATGGATTCTTGGAATGCCTCAAAAGAAGCTCTTTTGTATCAAGGCTAGTACAGTTAAACAGAGGTCATGTCTTCTGATACCTAGTACATCTAAGAGTATTAGTTTCTTTCTCCTTTATACTGGGAACTCAAAACTAAGTAGGTCTATCTGTGCACCAGGTGGTGTTCCAAGGCAGTATAATTTTTTACAAGTACATCTGATGTAAGTGCCCAGTTTTGGGGTCTCTTGTTTTCTTGTTCAGTATAATTTTGGCTCCATTATAATATAGGGTAAGTGTCTAAGATCATCCATATTTAGGGCTATTTTTATTCATGAGGACATCCCTATATATGCAGTAATTTCCAACTGTAAAACATTTGGTAATTTTCTATGCCAAGTCTACAAAGAGTTCTTTAACATAAAGAGGGAAGTTCAAGCTTTAGGTCTAAATCCTATATAGCACAGTTAGGCTTAGGGCTGGTGGTGATGGTTCCAAGCTGGCTGGTCTCAGGTCCACATCCCATATCCACTTAGGGAGAGTAAGGATCTGAGGCATTGGTTTCTGACAATATCATTTTTCTTTTGGTTAGTTAATGTCCTATATGCAGGTCATGCCATTTAGATATTGAGAAATGATCCATGCCATAAAGAGTTTGTAGCAGTCCCAAAAAGTAAACAAATAAACAAAAAACAACAACAACAAAAACCCTAAAAGACCATTGAAACATATCCCTCCAGTGGGGCCAACTCCCCAAAGTGGATAAACAGGCAAGAATTGTCTCTCATAACGGATATTACTCTGTTAAAGAAAGTTTAATCTCATCATAAATGACCTGTCTTGGATTCACTCGTTGTATGTCCAGTCCGCTGGAGTAACTGAGAGTGATTACCTTGTAAGACAAAAGTAATCCATCAATGTTGCAATTTTCTGCCATGCTTAGATCAGCCAGCATCCAGTAACTGAACCAGAGCTGTAGTCTCCTCAAGCTTCCCAGCGGGAATAGAGCAGGGTGAAGTCTTCTGGTGTGATCTCTTTGTCTTTGTTGTGTGACTTTAAGTGGTTGGCTAGTGTTGCTTTGGAGCGCAAGTCAAGCGTTTCTTTGCGGTGGATTCAATGAGCAATACCTGTAAGTTTGAGGCTGTGTACCTTGTGGTCCTCTTTGCTTGCTCTTGGCTGTAAAGACAGACCTACTGTTATTCCCTTGATCTTATTAGTCATAGTAGGATGCACCTCCCTCCAGTAAAAACAAGGACAAAGAATGAGTAAACCCTTGTTACATGGCAGATTATCAAGTTTTATTTCGAGATTAAATGGTTTTTATTTAAATGTAATGTGTAGAAATTATAATCCCTTATATTTTTGAAGAAATATATTCATTGTTTAATCTTTAATTATATTTCCTTGTTAGGAATTTAAGACCATGTGGATGGCCAAAATTAATTCTTTTTTTCAAAAAAATTGGGTCATTTGGGCTTGTGAAGAGCCTCTGGCTTTATCTAATTTTTCTTTTACCAGTTCCAGCTCTGTGTGGATAAGTCACAAGATCTTGCTTGACCATGGTTTTGCTTAGAATCATTAAGAAAACTTTTCCTCGATGTTTATCCTTTTCTTTCCAGACAGCTACTAATTTAAGAACATTTGCTGGGTATCCGTGACCTCTGTGAACAAGAAATCAGATGAGCCATCATATTTATGGGACACTTTTAGAGATGCCCCATAGCTCAGTGAAATTGGACTGCAAGTGACAAAATATTGTCCCTTTAAATCCTGCTACCATTACTGTTATAGGCTACCAAGTTTAATTATCAAGTGCCCAAGTTACTGCTATCAAGTCAATAATATTGGTTTGGAATTTTTAACCACTGTGAAATAAAAGTTAGGTAAAAAAGCCAAACATTTTAGAAAAAATCTTGTAAAAATTACTAGAGATTTGGAATTAATGAACCAGCAATTTGGTTACTTTCTAATGTTTAATTTTTTAATTTAAAAAACTTTTGTTAATAATCTTTATTTTATGTGTATGAGTGTATTGCCTGCATGTATGTAAGTGTATTCATGTCATGCAATGCTCATGGAGGTCAGAAGATGATGTCAGATCCCCTGGAACTGGTTTGTGGGGTAATTGTTAGCCACTATGTGAGTTCTGGGAATTGAAACTGGGTTATCTGCAAGAGTAGTCACTTCTCTGAACTACTGATCCATTTCTCCAGGCCCTATTTTTTATTTTTAATATTTAGTTGCCTTAAGTGTTTAAAGTCTTCAAGACAAGGATCCTGTTATCTTAAATAATACCATACACATTTACATCTCTACTATAAATTATAATAAAATTTATGTTATAGCTAAAAATAGCTTATTTTATAAGATACATTTCCCAAATCCAGAAGTTTAAACTACATTATACTTAATTATGGTTAATAAACTCCTGGGAATTTTAAGTATCAAAAATTGTACCATTGTGACAAACAAGTGCTTGGTGATATTAAATATATCCTAGGAAGCCAATGAATTTATTGAATTTATCCACAGAGCAGCGTTGAAGGCTTGTCAGTAGGTTTATGGTTGATCCAAGAAGAGTTATACTGGAAAGTCTTCACTGAGTGTGGTTGGTGACCTGCCATTAACCTTATAGGTTATAGGTTGGGACCCTTTTCTTTTGCCTGTTTTAGTCAGTATATTTTCATTATCCCTAAGCCAAGAAGGCCAGGTGTGGTTAAGACATAGTATAATTGCATGCAATGGAGTGGGAAGATCGATCAAATATTCAGGTGTTATTTTGTATGAAGGAGTAACCATAGTTAACAAACTCATTTGTGATGACTTTCTGGAAGTAAGCACAGTAAAACTCATTTAGTTGACAGTTGTTTGGCTCAGCAAATAATTTTTTTTTTTCTTAACAGAATTTGAATCCAACTTATATACATAGAAAAGGTAATATTATAGGTGTTTATATTGTGGAACTGTAAGGCTTTGTGAGATTTTTTGATATACCTTGTAGAAATCTTAATGATAAGAGGAGGTTCTGACCAGGACCTCTTGACTAGGACCTTGAGGGACCTGGACACCTGGAATGAGACGTGGACTGACCAGCTCATCTTCCCCTCCCCTCCTCCCTTTTTAACTCCAGGGAATGAGACTCCTTTCTAAAACTAACCCTCTGTGGTTCGTGAATTTCATTTTGAGGATTCATGAGACAAGAATCTGAAAACTTCTGGCTTGAGGTGGCTTTGGTGGACGTTGAGTCTCTGGGACCCTAGCTTCTCAAGCTAAATACAACAGAGCCGAGAAAGATTCTGTCACTATCAGAGACATCCTGAGATTCTTGTATCATAAAGACAGTTAAAACATTTTTTTTTATGTAGTTTAGAAAGTGGTTTACCAAAACTCAGCTTTAGGTTTGGCAGACACATGATAAAACTTTTTCAATATTTATAACATTTAGTAGATGGGAGCCCATGAAATTTCACTCACCAACCTAGGCATATCAACTGGTTTGATTATTATGTATATCTTGATAAACTACCATGCTGTAGACAATTCATAGCTTCTCTATCATGTCTAGAATAAATTAACTAGCGGCATGTATCTTGTCTGTATGACTTTTACACTCATTTTGCAATGCTGCTTTAGCCTTAAATATAAAGGCTGCACCATGTGTGTGTGTGTGTGTGTGTGTGTGTGTGTGTGTGTGTGTGTGTAGTATCATGTATAGCTGGGCTCCTAAATCGCTTATTCTTTCACTCTGAAAATTTCCGGAATTTTGTTAATAGTCTCCATATGTTGTAAAAGAAGCTTCTGTGATGAATGATGTGTGATCCAGTATAGTGATATGTTTTTAGAATATAGTAAGAAATCATACATGTCTAATAAAGTAATAGTAATGGGTTCTCTAGTACTGACTTCTCCCACAATATATGTGGCTATGGTTACAGTACCATGCATGAATTACTTCCTATGGAGCAGTTCTTAAGTCCAACTAGACAGGTATTGTTTACTCCCAAGATAAAAGTACCACAATTGCTTTTTTGTTTGACAAACACATTATGCATGAGGTCTACTATCTGGGTAAAGTTTAAAATGTGTAATACAATATTAATAACTATAGAAGCCAAAAACTGTTTTTAACAGTTGATCAATTTTTTGAGAAAATTGGTTTGAAAATCAATGGCACAAAATTGTGTTTGTTTGATTTAGCTGGATTTACTTTGTAAATAACAAAAATTAGTTTAACCAAGGTCCTGAATTTGGATAAAGAATTAGCTCAGAATTTAAAAAAAAATATTCTGGATGAAATCCATGTAAATTCTGTAATATAATTATTATTTTACAAAGCAACTGGAGCCAAGTACCATTGAAAAGAAAAGGAAGCACCTCCTCCCAGTGTCAGTCCCTCCTGCAAGTGCAAGTGCTAGGCCAGAAAATCTAGCTAATTAAAGTAAAACTGAAAGTACATTTCTTACTTCAATTGTAGAAAGATTTCTTTGGTTTGAAATACCTTCTCATTAATACATGAGACGGCACTAGAGCCCCAAACCTCCCCTTTTTATTAACTGCCTAGCCTGAGAAAGTCCCAGCGTGATTTTATTGTTTTGTCATAGGATATTGGGTGTGTAGCTTTAGTTAGCGCTATTGATACAGGAGAGAAACAGCATCCCCTAGAGGATTCTTAGTCTCATTCATAAAAGAACTTAATAATGGACTCAAACTGAAATGTTAGGACAGTTTTATTAAAAAAAAAAAAAAAATCCTCAGAGCAGGCCAGGTGTGAGGCTCAGTAGCTACCTTGCGGAGAGAAGGAAAAATGTCAGAAAACCATGCTGGTTAAGGGCCTGCATCGAGGTCAGACATTTGGTGGACTGTCAGGCATATGGCATGCAGAAGGAAGCTTTAGAGAAAAAGTAAAGAAATACTGGATGCTAGGACAGCCCAAAGCATAAGGAAAAACATGCTTAGAATAGGGATATGAAGAGGAAAGCAAGAGATTACAGTTCTGTGAAAAATTTAGAAAAACAGGAAGACTTACAGTGGTTCCAGAAGCACTGCACAAGGAGACAGGAATCCAGGCTGGAAACGTTCACCATCTCATTAATACACTAGATATTCTGCTCATTTATTAAGTATGATTTAATGTGAACCCACCTTCCTAGGGATGATCCTATGACCAGGTGGTTGACCAGTGAAACTGGAAAAGCGCCTCTCATCAAAAGCAGAGATTTTATAGTCTTCACTCTTCTGAGAGATTTACTACTCTAACATTATAAAAACAGTGTTACTTAACTCTAAGATAACTGTCAATTATACTAAAAATTTGATAATTATTTTAGTTTGTACTAAAATTTTCTCAGTATTTTGAAATTTTAAACCTTTTAATCCATGTACAGGTTCAGATTAAGTGTAAGCAAACCTTTATATAAAAAGAAATCTATTCCTCTATTCCTGGAGTCCAAATAAGTAATTAGACATAACCAACAGTTCCATAGAACTCCTGAATGGCCTGCATATGCTCCATGTCCCTGAAGTCACCATTCTACCTCTCTCCAATCTTTATTCTTTCTTTCCATCTATAACTATTATAATCTTTAATTGATAAAGGGCATGTGTATCAATCAATGCAAGAGATGTTTGTCATTATTTGGTTTGGGCAGTAGTCAGGTTTTCTCTGTATTCACACACGAAATGGAGAAGATTTTAGTTCACGTGGATCCATTACGATTACTGAGTAAACTTCTCTGATGTTCATAGCCAACATGGAAACAGTAAGGACTACCTGTGTACTGTTTCCCTCACTGAATGGATGTGCTTTAACGCTTACCCATGAGTTGAACCTAGCACATCCCATTTATTGATGTCTGCAACTCACTTGTCTGATCAACACATCCAAGATAATAGTAACAAAATTCTGATTGGATGCCTTGAGTACTAAATTAAATATAATAAAGTCAGCAATGCTACTCAAACATAATAAGAAGTCAATAAATACTGGCTGCTACTAAAAAATTGGATGCTTTTTAATTACTATTTGAAAGATTTCTCAGTTTAAATCTATTGACCTAAATGAACAAAAGAATAATTGAAAGTAAAGAAAATCACACATTTTGTCCTAAAAATTATATTACACTTGAATTTTTGAGACCCACTATTTTACTTCTATGGACAAAAATCTGTCTTCCTAATTTTGAAATTTCTGACATGTTGTAAGTGAAAGGGCATATTCTTTGAAAAACAGGTTTTAATGAGTGTCAAGAAATTCACAAATATTCCTGAGTTTTAGTTAGAATATTGCAAGTTTATTATGACAATTCTATTTGAGGAACTGCAGAATAAAGCATAGTGTGAATGCATAATTGAGTTTAGTTAATCAAGCTTCATCAGTCAATAATTTTATACTAAAGAATAATTTTAATCTCACGTGTTTGTACATTTAGCCTTGTCAGTGGAACGCTGTTTAATCTAAGGAATGTGAATTAGAGATAATTGGTTCTGTTAATGTAAAATTGAGTCATTCTTTGAGCCTATCAAATGAAATTCCTAAATTGCTCATCACGTGATCTTTTTGTCAACTATCTAATCATTACATTTTTTCTCTCTTTGAACAATGAAATTATTTATCTTGTCTGATATCTGTAAATATATCACTAGACAGAAAATTGAAATTAACTCAGACATTTCTTGTGTGTGTGTGTGTGTGTGTGTGTGTGTGTGTGTGGTATTACATATTACTTGTTCAGCCACGGAGGCCAGGGGTTAATATTAGGATCTCTTCCTCTAGTGTTCTCCATCTCATTTTTGAGATAAACTCCTTCACTGAACCTGGAGATGACCAATATAGCTACTGACTGGCAAGCAAATCCTAAGGCTTCTTTTGTCTTTGTCTGCAGTTTGCATAACAAACAGATTATAAACACACAGTGCCCTAGCTGGACTTTTTTTTTTTAATGTAGGTGTTGGAACTCTGAATTCAGATCTTTATGTGTTTAAGGCCATGACATTCCTGACTGAAACATCTCCCTAGTTCCTAAATAATACTTTTACAAAGATTCTTAAAAATAAATTTTCTATGGTATTTTTCCCAGAAGTATTTTAATAAAACTAATTATTGTCTCCTTCAGGACATTCTCACCATTGTGGGAAATCCTCACTGATTGAAATCCTATTAATATATTTAATATAAATATGTATTCACTTTATTAATATAGTTTGCAATTTTTATTGTTTCAGACACTTAGGGAGTAAAGTATCATAATGAATGTTGGATTTATTCTTCTATTAGTTTCTTCTATGATAAAAATGTAACCATACTAAGATTCAGAAACATGTTAATGCTATAGCCCCCAAAAATTCAGAATTCAATTTTTTCAGATCCACATATTCACAAAATATTTCAGTATTGAGCTTGTATATTTGTTTTTCATAAATACAGCATGTTTCATTAATATATCTTTGCCCGACTGATGTTAAAAAACTTCCAAATAATGTATTTTCCAAGTCCCTAACTGAACAATATGATTTAAAACCAGCAGTCTCCTAAAAGTGCTGTACCTCTGTATTCCTGACATCATTCTAATAGCATTTTTGAGTGAGACAGGCATTCCAACTTGATTTATTCAAATGTCCAATGACTTTCTATATAGTTTCAACCAATAATAAGACACCACACATCATATACACATCTGTCATTTGGAGTACGAAACTTCCAAATTCAACTGGCTTCATTTTTATTGTTGTTTAGTACTAATTCATTCTTTTCAAAGAACTAGATCCCAGAGGTGCCAAGATTTTGCAGTAATGTTTGAAAATGTCTGATTTCTTGTCTTATTAGCATTTTCCCCATGAGTCGTGAAGGTGTCACTATGTAAACAATATACAACTTAAACCCCATAAAATAATTTAATATTTTACAAGTAGTTCTTTTTCTTCTGTCTCTGACAAACTCAGGAATTTGTAGGCAAATTGAGATGGCTAATGATATATTCTATTTAAAAGATCTAGTTACATAAGCACCAGATTTTATCATATAATTCTGTTTATAAGATTTTTAAGATGAATTATATATGAAAATAATTATTTCTCAACAATATTGGAATTTCAAATTCTACTCTGTCAGTTCAAAACTTGATTGCATATGAGCTAAACATTAGGAATTAATATTTTGGCTTCTTTCCAGATCAAAGAAGTCTTTCACAATTATTATATGGTAGGAATTGACAAAACATTTATTCTCTCTCCTATTACAAATTCTTTAATTGTACATTAATATACATGTGTTTCTCTAATTTCTGCTAATAGAAATTTAAACATAGCACTAAAATTCAAAGCAAACAAATCAGTGTTATCCCATTTAACTATCCTACTTTTGCTTTGAAAAACATAACACATAATTTAATATATATCCTTAATTGTAATGATTCCTTCTGATCAAATGAGAAAGTCCTCACCAAATTGGTAGATGCTGGTTTCTGCCTGAGATATTTCCAAAATCATGATTAAAGATACCGAATTCAACCTAGAAGATGGAAAACCTACATTTGTATTTCTTTCTATCATTGTTTCTATGTGTGGATGTGCATGCCCCACAGTGGCCATGTAGAGGTCAGACAATAACTTTCACAAGTCAATTTGATGCTCTCTTTACATCGTGTGGATTCCATGAATTAAACTTAGGTCATCAGGACTGACAGCAAACACATTTACCGGCTGAACTGTCCCTCTAGCCATTTAATTTTTTCATTGTATTTAGTTATGCATTTCTTCAGTGTAATTGAAGCTGGAAAAATAGTACATAAAATATATATTAGCAGAAATTTCTCTCCCATCTGTGGACTGTTCTCCACTTTTATTTTTCTCTGCTCAATAAGCTAAGGTTTGTTATTCCAATTTTAAAAGCAGCACAGCATTCTCATTTATTTCCTCTTTTATGTCACATTGCTTTTTTTTTCTTTTAAGATTTGAGTCCCGCTTGCCTCTATTTCATATGTGATGCATGGTTATTATTCCTCCTCGGTGAGTGTAGTTTGTAAGGTCAATGCCAATTGTTGGTTTTGAAACACTTGTGTACTGCGGAATTTTCAAAAACAAATCTAATAAAAAGTGTCCATAGTCATTTTTTAAGTCATTGGCTAATTCATGATTATTTACGGAAAACAAGGGGATAATCAAATAATATTAATAAGAAATATGTATATTTTCTTAGGCACTTAGAAAAGTACATTGATAAACAATAAGAAATTAGTTTGAAATAGTGTCTAAATATAATGGCAATAGCAGAACTTCAAATTTTTAAGGGGTATTTTTTTTTGAATCAAGAATTCTTTAGTTCACAGAAGAAGGCATTGAAAATAGATATCTGTAGATGGTCCTACACCCATACAGACAGTGGCAGTACTAGATGGATTCGGTGGGTTTAGAAAAAAGGAAAAAAAAAAGAAATTGGGAGGGAAAATTAATGGTCAATATAGTTGAGGAATTGGAGGGTCAGGAACAGGAGGCAATTTTAATCAATGTGCATTATATGTTACGTAGATAGCATATTTATAGTTGTATAAAACTGTCAAACAAAAACTGAAAGAATAAAATAAAGAAAAAAATGTGAAGGAGACCCTAAAGCTGTATTTTTATTTATGTGTGCGCATGTCTCTGTGTGAGCATGTGTGAGCATGTTTATGTGTGTATGCCCTGAGTGATTGGGTGCCCTCAGATCACTGATAAAGACATCTGAAGCAAATCTTGAGACATCAGCATTTGTGAACCACCTAATGTGGGTGCTGGTAACAGAATCCAGGTACGCTGATGGAACAACAAGTTCTCTTATCGGATGAGAGGTCTTTCTAGCCCTCATGGGAGAAAAACTGAGGGATGATATACTGTTTTCAGTTTATCCAATTGATACTGTCAAAATTTCAAGAAAACACCCACTATGGATTTGAATATAACTTACAATTTGTAGATTTATAAAACGAGATTTAATGGTTGTTTTACTGGTAATTAGAGTCTGTCTTTGGTACCAATGGTGTGCTGTTATTCTGAAAAAGTTGGACAGGTCTTTCAAAGACTTAAACAGCTCAGCAATGTTGATTGGTGTATAACTGAATATGTACAACTTCATTTTATGCTAAATATATTCACTATAGTTAATGCTAATTGACAACTTTGTCATGGGTAGTGACTTTGAGCCTCTGCACTTATTTAAAGTGCAGAAAATTTTCTGACAATCTTCCAAAAGTTTTAAGGTGACTTTACCTGAATGAATGTAGTATTCTAGAATAAATTGCTCACAGTATTTAAGTTTATTAAGGCAGAAAGTGATGAAATATTTTGGGAAATCAGAAATTCAGTTGATAAGAAATGGAAGACATGTTACCAGCTTCCTCCTCCACTTCCCTTGGGTGTTTCTCTGTAAACTTCCAAGCAGTTCATTGTCTTTTTGTTCCCTGTAAACAAGATTTCTATTTGTATTTTCTGGAATAAAAATTAGCATTTACATCTCAATATTTTTTCAATACATTGAAGAAAAATATGATGGATGATTAAAAAAGCTCAATTCAATATGTGACAAAGATGGGTCCTCTCAAAAGCGACATTGTCAGTTAACTCCTTAATATCAAAAATGCGACTAATAATTTGTATTTATTTTTACACATCATCCTTTTAAATAGTGAACTATGTAGTATGGAAAGTTTATACTGAAACTAAACTCCTGATCTGGATTTAACATTCATTTAGAGTTTTCTTCATTATCGCTTTAAATATACTCAGTGTGCTTTACTCTGAAAGGAAGATGAATGCCATGAAAGTTGAACCTGTGAGAGAACAAGTGTTTCCTACTTCTGGTCAGTCACTCCAAGCTTCCAAAATCAATGACACTGAACATAATGATATAACTTTAAAAGTGGAATAAACCAGCTCCTACTCAATGAAAGACACTTGGAAAGTTTTCTGAAATGGGTATTAGCATTTGTAGATGTTTCCATCAGAATATTCATAATTATCCATAGGGTGCATAGCAGGAGCCATTTACACTACATTCAGTGTGCCATAAATGTTTTATGTTTACAGCACTTAGCTTCTGATGAAAAATGAATATATTAAAAGGTAAAATGGACTGAGAAGATATGTTGAATGAACGAAACATTGCAGTGGACTTGCTTCCATGGATGGGCATTCAGTTGGCTAGAACATAGGCATATGGCCATCAGTAATTAAGTTGTGAATTAAGGACAGTAACTCATTGAGACTGTCACCTTCACCACGAGAATTATCTTTATGGGCTTCATTCATTCTTTTTCATAAGATGCTTGTACTAAGTGACTCAGTAAATCCTTTCATAAACTCTACACACTTTTGATGTGGTAATATATAAATTAAAAATGGAATTGTTTGACTTGATGAAGTTAAATACCTATAGAGCCAATGGTTCTTTCTGATACATACTGAGACTGACTTATGTAATTCTAATATTCTCCCATATAGTTACTAATTAGCATTTTTATTCATAAAACACAAATTGTATCAACATGGATTAATCTTAGGAACTTGTAAATTTTAATTGGGAAATGATGCTTACTTTATATCATTTAGCATATTTATATGGAGCTTTGCCCATGAGTTGAGAAAAACTATGTATTATTTTTCTTTAGGAGAAATACATCTTTATTTTAACGAGTTTTTATGTGTATTTCTATTGTTTATTGTGCATTTCACGCAATATATCTTGATTGAATTTGAAGTCCCACCTCTATCCGTCCATAGCAGCCCGACAAGTTTTCATGAATTCTTTTAAGTCTATGAAATAAATATGTTAAACCTATGGAGACCCCTCATGCCCTTCTTTGTGAACCCATCCATTGAATCCTGGTTAAAGTATGTAGCAGCATTCCTTTAAAGTCAAACTCTTTCAAACAACAGTGACCAATGCCAATTGTTCCTCAGATAAAAGTTCTTACCCATTTCCTCAGTTCTATGCTGGGTTTTTGTCTGGTTTCAGTCTTGGGCATGCTGTCTCCATTGCTGTAAGATTACAAACAAGAACCCAGCCACTTGGGAAACTGTTTCTTTGTGATCATCCACCACTTCTGGTTCTCACAATGTTTGTGCTCTTTTCCCTATGGATGGCAAAGATTTAATATAGGTGTCATTTCAGGGAGATGTCTTCTGCAGTCTCTTGTTCTCTATGTATTGTTCAGTTATAGATTTCTAGGTTAATTGCACTATATTCTATGAGGAAGCATGCTGATGACAGTTTACAGGTGAATTAATATTATCTGTCGTGCCTGTACTGTGGTATATCCAGAGTCCTAGGTATCTAGAGAGGTTGTATTGCACATGTGTCACTTAAGACTGAATATTGCAAACACTTATTCTCTGTGTTTGACCAGCTGTAGAACTTTTCTAGTAGTTTCCATATGTTGCAAAAATAGCTTCTTTGACACTGTGTAAAGTTCCACATTTTTCATTATCCATTCATCAGTTGAGAGACAATTTATGTTATATCCATTGTTACCATATCTTCAGTATTTAAAAAATGCATCATCAAACTTGGCTGTAAAAGTATCTCTGCAATAGGATGAGTAATTTTTGTATTTGCCAAGGAGTGGGAAAAGTGGATCATATAGTAGATTCCTCATAGTTTTTTAAAAGTTCTCCACACCTTTTACCACAGTGATGCCCCAGCAGGGGATGAGGTATCCACTATCCCTGAATCTTTGCCAGCATTTGGTGTTATTTGCTCTATTCATCTTAGTCATTTTGACTGGGGGTAATATAAAATTTTAGATTTGATTTGCATTACCCTAATTACTAAGGATGTTGAACACTTTTTAAGGTGCTTTTGAGCCATTTTTATTTAGTATTTTGAGAACTCTCTGTTCAGATCCATCGTTAATTTTTTACTTGGGTCATTTGTTTTGTTGCTTTTTATGTTCTTTGAGGTCTTTGTATATTTTGGATATCAATCCTCTGGTAGATGTGTAGCTGATGAAGAATTTTTGCCAATCTGTGGGTTTCCTCATCACTTCCTTGGCTGTTTCTTTTGCTGGACAGAAGCTTTAAATGAGATCCCTCTTCTTGATTGTTGACCCTAACTACTGAGCAACAGATGACTAATTTAGAAACTCTTTTCCTGAACCCCTATAAATTTTAGGATACTGCCCTTGTTTTTTTTCTATTAATTTAATGTTCCAGCTTCACTTTGAGGTCTTTGATCCATTTGGGTTGGACTTTTTGCAAGGTGATAGAAAAGGGTCTATCTTAGCTATAAAAAAATAAATTTTATTGTTCTACATGTTGAGATCCAGATTTGCTCTGATATCTGTTATTTCTTCTGGTCTGTTGTGTTTAAATTTAGTTTGTTCTTGCATTTCAAAATTCTTGAGTTTTTCCTCAAAGTCATTTATTTATTCTCTTTCTGATTTTCTAATGTAGACACTTAGGGCTATAAACTTCCCTTTTAGGATGGCTTCTAATGTGTCACAGAGGTTTTCCTGTCATTGTCCTTTAGTTCCAAGATTACTTTTATTTCTGTCTTGATTTCTGCTTTATCCATTCATCATTCAAGAGCGTGTTCCATGAGTGAATCTCCATGAGTTCTTGCAGTTTACTAGAGCTTGTTTTGCTGTTCGTTTTAAACATTATTACTTTGCATTCTCATAGAATGCATGGATGTTTCCATTTCTTGCATGCTTTTTGAGGTTTGTTTTGTTCCCCAGTATGTGTTCTATTTTAGAGGAATATTCATTGGCTATTTATTAGAAGGTGTATATTTGGTGCCTGGGTGGAATATTCTGTAGATATCTGTTATGCCAAAAACTGTATTGCATCATTTAATTCATTTGTTTCTTTGCTTATTCTTTATTCAGATCATCTGTCTATTGAAGAAAAATTGAGTGTTGAAGTCACCTACTATTACTGAGTTGTGGTTAATTTTGTCTTGAATTCTAGTGGTACTGATTTTATGAAATTGTTCTCAGGGGAGAGAAGCAGGAGCCAGGGGAAGTATCAGGAGAGTCTACTATCTAAGTGGAGTTGATGTCAGCAATGGGGAAGTGAGAATATAGCTAGTCCTGGAGCAGGAAGATCAACACTCAGTGGGCTGTGTCTAACTCAACAGGCTAGTCTGGACATCCCAGGCAGGATGAACAAGTGGGTGCCTATTCCCAGGTAGGGATGGGGACAGTATGGCAAAATTCTAACAAACTACATAGAGTAGATTGGAGTCCTTGAGCCCCAAGAATTTTGCTGGTCCTAGATTAGAGACATTCCCCAAATCTCTAATTTTATATGACCTTAGCAGAGCTTTATAAAAAACAATAAGTGTTTGCAGTCTTTCTGAGTTGTGATAAATTACTGACTGAATGAATTAGAAGAAGTATATTTGTATTTAGTGGCAGCTTCAAATGATGGAATGTTTAATGGGATTTATTTATGTAGATACAAGTAATGCTTCCCAAATTTCCAAATCTGATTCAGTGATGAATCTTGTGCATTTGCAGGTGATTAAACATCACTTGTGAGTTTTGTTATTCGTGCCTGGGTTTCCAGTGAGTGTTGTGCCTGGTTTTCCATATACAACAGAATACTTAAGAATTTAAATATTTGATGACAGAGATGAAATGTATTTTGTATAATTTTCAGTTCCGCTTTCCTTTTATGTGTAATGCTAGGCTCTGTAGGTCACTACTTTTTTGCTAGCTTTCTAACTATTAATAACTCATTTTTGATGCTGTGGATCTCCACAGCCTAATATGGGATTCATGGCAAAAGCTATATTGGGGACCTTTTATTATTTATCTACTGTCCTGTCCTAATTTAAGTATCATACTGTTTTTTCTTTACTGCAGGAAGCGAAGATAGTAAAAATATTTGGGTCCAAGAATATCAATTGATATTAAGTTAAATAATTTTTGGTGCCTAGAAATATTCAAGACTGATGCCTGCGAAATAGTATAATGTTCCATTTTTTTTTTAATTGAGTGTGGTATGGCTTATATACTCATCAGTTGAAATATATAGGCCAAAATCTCAGAAATATGAAAGGTTTTGAAGTAGAACCTGAATGAATGCAGACATTTTAAAATGTATATTCTAACTGAGTTTTTTGACATTTCATATAATGTATCTTAGTCATAGTTAGACCTTCTCCCTTACCTGAAAACCCTGCATAGCCCTGGCACTGGATTTCATGTATTTTGTTTGTATACACTGATGTGCCTCAATGTGAATTATTTGTGTACACAGCTGTCCCTCATTGTGAATTCATCCATTGGTGTCTGGTCAGCTTACTTAGTGTCAATTCTTTGATGAAGTCCAAATCTCCCTCATCCAGCTACCAATAGTTCTTTAGCTAGTGTTGAAGCTTTTTACCTATTTCCCAATCTATGCTGGGTTTTTTACTTGTTTGAGTTTGCATGGGTCTTGGTCATGTTGCCACAATTGCTCTAAGTTCATATGAGTAAGTTCCCAACTGCCTGGAAAACTCTATTTCCTTCTGGTCATCCACCATGACTGTCCTAATGCCTTTAATCTCCCCTTCCACAATGTTCCCTGAACCCTGGAGGCACAGGTTTAATACGAGTGTCCCCTCCAGGGATACCTATTCTGTAGTCTCCTATTCTCTATATTTTGGCCAGTTCTGGCTGTGTTAATCACCCTCTATCACATGAAGAAGATTGGTTGGAGAGAGTTGAGTGGTGTAGTAATTATGTCCCTCATCTGAAAAATGGATAATGGAAATGTGTTACATTTACACAAGGTAGTTTTACTCAGCAGTAAAGAAAAAATAAATTATGAAATTTTCAGGTAAATGGATGGAACTGAAAACTTTTATAAAAAGTGAAGTAACAGACTCAGAAAAACAAGTAACATATGCTCCCTGTCATTTGTGTATCTTAGCTCCAAATCATTATGTGTAAGTATCTATCCGGATGTAACCTCACAAGTCAGGAAAATGGATAGGAATCATGTTGGTAATGGGAAATAAGGTGCCCCTTTGGTAAGGGTTGGTAAGGAGCCCTAGAGAGGGAGATAGTAGAAAACAGGTGTTATTATGGGGAAATGGCAAAAATGGAATTTTTAACTAAGAAGGGAGGGGCAGGGAGAGTTAGGTAGTGGGAGAGAGATGGTAGATAAATAGTGCTTAGGTCATATGAATTTAGGCATATGAATTAAAAAAATGGTGCTACGAATCCAATTTTATTGACTGATGCTGACATTCCCAAGTCAACAATCAAAAGAAATAAAATCCCACAAGAATTTATTTTGCTTGCTATCAGCAGGGTAAAAATAGGAGACCTATGATCTTGTGACTTATTTTAACGTGCTTTAAGTAATACTAAAAGCTTCACCCTTACATTCTGATGTCAGCTCAAGTAAAGATATGCATGACTAAAATTTATTATTAGATTTATTACTGTGGAAAATATTTAATGTAATCAAAGAGTTAATAGTTAGATTAGGTAAAACTCTTAGGAAAAAATTAACCAACATTTCTGTTCTTAAATTTATTCCATATTCTTTATCATTTCCCCTGTATTTAATGTTTTACTTAAGACTAGCTATTTTGCTTGTTTCAATTAAAGTCTGCTAATTCTATATATTTATGTAATGCATGGTATGCTTAAGAGAATCATAAGCATTTATATCTCTTCTAAAAATAATGATTTTGGTGAGAATTAGGTATTTTACTTTCTAATCATTAAAAACTTCTTTAATCTGTTTTAATCAATAATTATTTCTGCTATTTGAAAATCATAATTGATTCATCCTCACCAAGTGACAGAACTTTCTATCTTCATTATCCTTTATTATTTTATTTATTTATTTATTTATAATTTGTATAGATGGGTGTATTGCCTGCGTGTATGTAAGTGCACCTGTGTATACAATTCCCCTGGAGGTCAGAAGAGAGTGTTGAATCCCCTAGAACTGGAATTATGACAGTTGTTAATCACCATGTGGGTGTTGGTATCTGAACCCATGACCTCTGGAATAAGAGCCAGTTCCTTTAACCCTTGAACCATCTATCCTGCCCAACCATTCTTACGCAGATGACTATTTGTTCTTTTTAGTTTCTATGAGATTGAACTTTTAGTATCTGAAATCAGTAAAACTATTTAGCACTTGTCTTTCTATGGCTGATTTATTTTTTAACTATATATATATATATATATATATATATAGTGATGAAAAATTTTCCCATTTTTTATATATACCACATTTTCAATCATTGGATAATCACTGATTACCATCTAACATGATTCCATATTTGAATTTAGACTAGGTATTTCAATGAAATGTCAGGTGACATTACTTCACATTACATATTTTATAACACACTTCTACAGTTTGAATTTTCATAGTTCTTAACTTCAACTATTTGTAAACAAAGTAATGAAACTTACATATCCTTAATTTCTGCTATCCAAAATGATAGTCCTGGTCTTCCTTGAAATAATATTTTTGAGAAATATTTTGTTTAAATAAGAATCCAAGTATATAATGCATTAGACTTCAATACAACAATACAGTCTTTTTAAGAGTTCAATTACTTATTCCATTTACCTACATACTCAGTTTATTGTATCCTAATAGTTCGACGTTTGTAGCAACAGTATGATTTATCCGGTGAGGAAAAACCAGTTAAAATTTTATGTAATTGATGAGATGACAAGATAATAAATATTTAAGTATTTGCTAATCCTAATCCTGCTTTGTTAACATAAAATTGATGTAAACAATATGGATTTTAGAGCTTTATTTACATGAGCTATATTTATGTACATTGTTATTTATATTTCCCAAATTTTTGAATGTGAGAGATTAGAATTTAAATGCCAATATTTTATAATTACTTAAAAATACCAATCCTCAGGCCCACTCCTACCCTCAGATTTCTGGATCCCAAGACTAATCTCCTAGTCCAGACACACCTGCTGTATCCAGAATCCCACACTCAGGCCACACCAAAATTTCTGTCTAGTTTTTAAAAACCTTCACAGGCTGTCCCCATGCCCAACTTGCTTTTGCATTCCTGAGGCCTCCTATCTACCTTGACTGTACCCTTCCCAAACATGCCTTGGATTTCTGAGCACAAACTCCTTCACTGTTAAGTTTGATCCACCCACTGCTTTTCCACTCCTCTCCCATCTGAAAAGCTCTAGCCTCTCCCTGCCCCATGTCCTGTTTTTCTTCTAGTTTTGGGCACAAGTCTGCTCCAGCCCTCAGAACCCCAGTTTCCTTATCTCTTATTCCAGACCCACCCACTGCATCTGTAATCCTTTTATCAGATAAGCTCAATTTTTGAGTTGTTTGTTAGAGTCTTCACAGGCTGTCCCATTCTCAACTTGCCACTGAAATTCTGTGACTACCCATCTACATTGGCTCTCCCCTCTCCCAAACTGGCTTGAATTTCTGTGAGCCTCTGGGGCACAGACCTTGGCAGACTGACTGGTGCACTTTTACCTATTGGTCAATCAATAGATACCTAATTGGTCTTAGAACCCACTCAAAGGGAGGAAATTCATGTGTGATCCTGTAATCATAGCCAAATACCAAGACTGAAAAGTCATAAATCTTAGAGAAATCCCCAGGGCTGTCATATCCCTAGCTAACGAATTTTTTTCTAAATGTAAAATATGTATCTTTATATTTACAGTCAAGCATCCCTGTCATCATTCATCAAGTAATCTTCTTTTGCACCAGATCAAGAAAAATACAAGAGTACCATGGCTGGTCACACACAGACATTGTCTGTGATTTGCCCATGCCTAAGCTGCACCTCTGCAATGCAGCCTCTACTCCCAAGGTTCAGGCAACATAGAACAAGGGATAAAGAAGACACTAATGAATCTTTCAACTCTCATTAATAAGGTTCCTGTGTGCAACGAAGATCTAGTAGCATCAAAGGACAAAAATGGGTAAATCAAGAAGATTAGGAATCTATAGAATGTAGATCCCTGGATAGGATTCTCATATTAAGTCTCTCTCACCCAGGGCTCAGGAACCATTTCAGGAAGGGTTGAAGAATGACGGTAAGAGCCAGTGAAAAAGAGCATGACCATACGAAAATAGGATCCAACAAGCTCCTGGGACTCCGTTCATGTGAACCTACAGCAGTTGTTTCAGTATGCTCAAGATCCACACAAACTCAAGCAGACAAAAACCCAGCATAACCCCGGGGAAAGGAGTAGCAGAATCCAATGGTACCTTAAGAAATACTGATTACTGTCAGGTGAGGATGGGCTAGTCTTCATAAAGCAAGGGACTCTGGGTAGGCTGACTAAACCTCGGTAGATGAACCTGCACTGAGGTTACTTAGGTACACTAACTTGACACAATAGACCTTAACACAGATGAAAGAATGTATGGATTCCAGTTAGGGGGTTACGGGTGGTATTCGTGAAGTAAAGGATATAAAGATGATTAAGATTGATTGAGATTTTTTCTGAAACACACAACGATTCAAATAAAAGTATATTTAAAAAAAAATTCCAATCCTGTTTAAATGTTTTGCTAAGCAATTCACCAGAGAGTCTGGGATGCTTTTGCTACATTCTTTTATATGCTATGAGCTTATTAAGGAATATAAAATACATTTAGGTGTCAATCAATTTTTATATACAAATGCTTTTCATAAGCAGTTCACCATAATTATTATTGAATCAAATCATAATGTGTCTACTCTGTAGTCCTATTTTTAGGAGTGCTAATTATATTTAACGATCTCAGGTAGCATCTGATACTTCTTTGCAAGATCCCAATAAACCTTGTATTTACTTGCATTCTCCAAGTTATTATTGATGTCACTGCTTATTTTGGATAAATTAGCATATTTTATTCATCCTGTAATTACTATGTTTATTTTTTGAAAACTTATCTAAGGAGAAGTTACCTAATAAATAGGTTTTTTTTTTTAATTTTTCTATCATTGGTATTGAGCTGTGTCTATTTCTCTTTCAAAAAGTATTTACTGTTTGCCAATGATGTACATTCAATGTCTGGTGAACTGGAGTATTGAAATGGATAATTTAGGTTATTCTGACTAACACAGACATGGAAGCAAAATAATATATCTCCATAATATCATGAAAATAAATTTCTTTGTATTTAATTTCATAAAATTAGATAACATAGGATTATATGATGACAGGAAACAATTCTCTTTTCAGTTCAAGAAAGATACAGTGTTATAAATGGATAAAGTAATTGTGTCATTTAGCAATAAGCACAACATGACATTTTTACAGTGTGTTACAAAAACATGACATACAGCTGTCTCAAAAGGACAGGATCATTTCATGATTAATAATGGTTAATGAGATGATTTTCTCTTATTTTAATTTTTTCTTTTAATTTTATCCTGAAGATATTTTTTAATCTAAATTATAAATAAAATCAATCTACAATATTTATCGAGCCAACTAAAAGTAAGTGGAAGAAAGTGAAGATTTAAAAATAAGCCTATTGTTAGGTTTTTCTTTTTAAATAAGAGTGGTATATTTTTAAATTGTTTTATTCTTTGAGAATTTCTTTTGTGTACACAATGAAATACAATAATACTCAATCACTATTTCCCTCCCCAACTCAACTGAATATCTCCCCAAACATACACCTCCAAAATTTGTGTGCTCTTCTATTATTTCTTTCTCCTCCTCTTCCTCCTCCTCCTCTTCCTCCTCCTTCTTCTTAAATAGACAACTATGTTCATTTACTGATATTCATACATACCTGGGTGCAGGATTGTCTTGTCCACTGGAGAGCATAGAAACATACCCAGGGAATAATCGACAAAGAAAAAGTCATTCCCAAAAGCCATCATCTCTTCAGGTAGGAGTGGAGCTTCCTGTGGCCTAAAAGGCTCTGTTGCCCTATGTTCATGGACCAAACCTGGCTCTTACAATCTCTCCTCCCTTTCTATCTAACTTGCCCCAAGAACTGTGTGGGTGAGGTTGAACATAGGAGTCCTATCTATGGACACACACTCTGAAGTCTCTAATTCTCTAAAACTTAGTCAGTTGTGCCTTCTGTGTGCAACGCACTCTGCTGTGTAAGGAAGTTTCACTGGTGAAAGTTGAGGAATGTGTACTTAATAGTACAATTCAAGACTGTAAAAAAATAAATCTAACAGACAAGAAGAAAAAAAAATCAGAGCATAAATTTATAAAATATAAATTTTCTGGGGTTCCAGAAAATTCATCCATTTGATTCTCAGAGAATCTCCAGAGCAGTGAAGCTTTCTCATGGCAAACTTGTATGATGCTTTGGTTTCATGTACTGAAAACAAGAATCCCAGACCTTCAGCTAGATGAGTTGGTGGGTTATTATTGTCAAACGTGGAATAAAAGCTGTCTGATACCTCAAGAATCTGGCTAAAACTTAGGTGCCTTTCTTTCTTGAGGAAGTTCTAAGATGTGAAGATCCCTCATTTACTTTGAGAGGGAGGCTCTGTCATGCAAATGACTGATTTGCATAATCTCTTACCTTTAAGAGATTCAAGAATATATAGAATCCAAGCAGATCTGAAGAAATTGGTATCACAATTGATCAAATCAGGGCTCCATTATGATATCATTTTAGTTGAATCAATAAATTCAGCTATCCCACTGTTCACTTGTACTTTGGAGAAACTTAGATTAGTTCATATTCCTCATTCTTCTGTATTTTAATATAACAGGCATTACACTATTTGAATTCCATAATCATTAAGCTTTACCTTGAAATTTATACATAAATGAAATACATGTTTATGTATATGTAGCTGTTACCTATATTTGTGTGATATCTTCGTTGACATTTACATTTCATGTTAAAAGACTTAGATTTGAAGAAATTCTTTTTATGATGTTGGATGGTGGATCTTTCATAATTTTATTTATCATAAACTTAATTCAATACATAAATCCAGGCAGAAATAAACCCTATTCTAAAAGTACCAAAAAATAAATAAATAAAAAAACAGAAATGAATGTTTGTTTTCAAATAATTTTCTTAAAGGAGAAAATTGCTATTTCTATTGTATATAGAATATAGCTTTTATGTACTGAGTTTATGTTTACTAAAGATTACATTAATAGACATGGCGTATGAAACCAGATATGTTCAAAAGACTATCAAGTTAGAAGATTCTACTACATTTGAATAAAAGTAATTTAATTACATAAATCTAAATTTTTCTTAAATTTCATCACTCATTATCAAGCACCAGGGACTTATGAACTGGATACTGGCATTGCCAACTAGACTATGGACTAGAAGGAAACTGGGACTTTAGGAATTTTTTCAAAATATATGTTGGCTCTTTGATGATTGCTGTGGGCTTCTTTAATCACAGACAGCTTTCACATTGTGAAGATACTTTGAGAAATCTCTTCTAGGCAGAATCTAGCATGGTCCAATTACTGCTAAGAATACCAGTAATAAAATGGGTATATTCACTTACACTGAGAACTCAGAAATAAAGGTCATTTCTGTTACATTTTTTTTTTGAGCATTAAGGTGAGCTCATTAAGAAATATCACAATAGGTCTTTTCTGAGACCTTTAGAGAATCTTTGTAGAATAAAATAATTTATCTGACAGCATGATATAGATTGCATGAAGGTATTATTTTCAAGGAATTTTGGTACATCTTAAATGATTAAATGAATAATGCTTTTCAGATTCATTTCAAGAATTAACTCATCCCAATTTTGCTAGAAACATAGATACGACGTGTAAGTGAAATTCAAATGTACTTCATGTGTGTTGAGTCATTTAGAATTTATGATACAATGAATTTAATATATTCACAGTTAGGCAACTATGGATATTATTTGAAAACATTTATTTTCAAAAAAGAATTCCACACCAGTTTGCCATCAATCATGTATATATTTAACTTACCCTCAGCTACAGACAAGCATGAGCATCATTTGTGTTTCTATAGATTTGCCATTTTGGACATCTAAAGAAAGTTATACAGCTTGTGGTCATTTGCAATTGGTTCTTTCCACACTTATGAACATTTCCCGTTTTCATTTGTTCTACAGTGTTTATCAATGTATTGATCCTTCTAACTGACAAATAATATTCTATAGCCAATGATTTTAAATTTTAATTCATTCATCAGTGTTGGACATTTGTGTGTGTGTGCTAACTTCTCATTATAAAAATGTTGCTATAAAATATGTACATCTTTATTTTTCAAGAATTGTAATATATATGAATTGAAAGTTCCATTTTTTTTCTTTTAAGAAAACTATTTGGCAGATTATATCTTGCTGTACAGCTCTAAACCAGGCCGACATCAATCTTGTGACCTTTCTGACTGACCCCTTTGATTGCTGTGATCATAGTAGCTCATCTCCAAGCCTTGCTACAAATTGTATATAACTATAATATGCAGAACAGGAAGCTTCAAGTTTCTCACATCTCCCAAACACTTAATATCTAAATTTCTTATGATAGTCATATTAGGAGGTATGATATAAGGCCACATTATGGTACAGTTTCCTCAGTAATACACTAATTAGTAACAAGTACCTTGAATCTGTTATCAAGATTGCTGAATGTGTGCTACACCAACTCTTCATGTATGCTAATTTTTCAGGTGAAGAACTAACTTTTGATTTAAGAAATAATCAGAAATTACTGAAATTAAAAATATCTGGGGTAGATTAGCATCCCTGTGACACAAAGAATTCTGAGAGATAAGATGGTATGGCACTGAGGAGTCTCAAGAGAAGGGTGTGAATGTTTTTGTACAAATGTTTGTAGAGGTCTTAGGGTTTACTTGCTATATTCTTATGTAAGAATGTATTAAATACAGATTCTTGAAAATTTTAAGAAGATTGCATCAGAAAATATAACCCCACTGTTGAGAGAATGTTTTCTGAACTGCATTCTGAGCAATACTGCATGGATATTATGTGTGTTCACTTGCATGTGGATATATGTGCTGCAACAAATTGTAATGCTTCCACATAAAGTAAATTACTTTTCGAAAACAAGCATCAAGGAAATAGCCAAATAACAAGTAGTATAATTGGCAAATACCATTTCATTTATTGAATGCACCATAATTTATTTATCAATACGTTGGTTGGTGGAAATTTTTATAAAAATTGAATTGAATATAATAAACTATGACAAACTATTTTGAAGAAGGAATTTTCAGTTTGGATAAATATTCATGTTCTGAGAAGATTAAATCCTACACTCATTCAAATGATTCTGCGATTTAGAGAACAAAATGATATATGCATAGATATATAATGAAAAAAAACAAAAAAATCCAGCATGAAGATGGGGGAGGAGCTCCCTATGCCCCTCCCCTCACTGAAGTTCTAAGGGCAGTTGATAGATATTGATGGAAGGAGAGTCACTCTTATTTTATAGGGTGGACATTGATGAATTGCTGATGTTCTAGTGGATGACCAAGCACACATTCACACATAGGCATCACTAATTGGACTTGTGGGCTATTAAAAAATAAAACATAAAGTTGAGAGAAAGATGAGAGATGTGTTAGGGATAGGTAGCAGGACAGGGGCTTGGGGATGGCCACGGTCCATGGTATAAAGCACCTTCTAGCTAATTTTTCTAAAGGATTCAACCCAATTCTATTGCAAAAAGCAAATCAAAGCCAAACAAACTACAATAACAAAAACCTTCCAAGAAGAACCTACTGACTATTTAAAGGGTAGACTCTGGAAATTAGTGATGGGTCTTTGCACTTGGTTGTTCAGTCCGAGGCCCTGAGAGCATGCAAGAGAGGTTTCACCACAGAGTCTCCAGATAACCTATAAGGATCACAAGATATAAAATATTTTTTGTTTGGATGTAAATCAAGGTGCGAGATTGATAAAGGTAAATAGTTATTTGGATACAGTCATAAACAATTAATGAAGATCTGCACATATATATTCTTATATGTCCTACATATATTTTAAAAAATTAGAAAATGCGTATGAAAACAATTTAATGATAGTATACTGATCATGTAATTGACAACCATTTGCTTCACAAATAAAAATTATCTAAGCTCTGAATTATTATTTAATCCAGTGATAACTGATTAATTGAAGCATTAATTAAAGATAAATGAAGAGATAGAAGAGCTTAACATGATAAAATAAATAAATAATAATCTTCCAGAACAGGAAATACTGAGATGGGTTAAGATGCCATTACCATAATCTATGCACATAGTTTAAAACTGTGAATAGATATCTGAGAAAGAAAGAATAATAGTAGGTACTGATTACTAGAGAAAGGATTTACTGAAGAGGACTTACTCCTTTATTAACATTTTACTAACACCTTAACATTTTAATTTTCTTAAAATATTTATACTACCTTTATAATATTTTATAAATAATTTTGGTTGCATGTGTCATTGTTTTTAATAAAATTAGAAACAATGGGATGGATAAACAAAGTCCCATTTGTTTATGCATTATTTATGAATTTATGCATATCTGTATTTATTTATTTCTCTATTTTTATACCTGTACAAGAACTGAACCCAAAGCTTGGCCATGCCGGGCAGAACTCTTCCACTGAACCACATCCCCAGCCTTACTTTTCCTCTTTTTTCTCCCTTTCTTTCTTCCTTCCTTCTCTGTTTGAACTTTTAATTTAGAGACGACTATTACTAAAATGCCAAATTTGGACTTGAACTTACTTTATCAAGTGAGTCAACCTTCTATTTGTGATCTTACTTTAGTCTCTACAGTAGCTGACATTACAGGCTTTTGTCAACACTGTGATGCCTGCTGTCATACATTGACTAGAAATGTTTTCTCAAATTAAGAGACTACTTCCTAACTCCATCTTTGACATGGAAGGTAATTCACACAAAAAGTGTTTATTTACTTTTGGATTTTAGGGATGTGTATAGTTCTTATAAATGCTGAGTGTCCCATTCTCTAATGCTGCTGCCAGGGTAATTTGCATTGGTCTTATGGACTCTTTGCTTAACTATAGTGGTTTCATTCCTCCCTTTTGTCTTTTCTTTCTTCTAAATAATTCTAAGTAAGATTCTATCCCAGATTTTGCTTCTTGCTTAAGGATTGGTTTGAATGACAGTCTGCACAAAGACTCTCTTTATAGAAAAATAGATATTTTCTGAAAAATATATTATGAACATATTGTGTTCTCTTTTGTTATATAGTCATACTTTGTCATGAAAGTTTTAAGCATTTTAATTATTCATATCATCTAAGAGGCTATCATATGTATTATAGTTATGAAATTGATTATAAAATTAGACTAAATTTTTAAATCCCTTTTCATTAATCTACAAATGAATAATATTTTGGTGACTTCCTAAACTTTGGTTATCTGCATGGCTGTCTTCCAATAACACTATTGTATGCTTCCTTTACCATGAATGAGCATACACTTATGTAAAGGTTCTTACTGTCGCTTTGCTGTAACTCAGTAAATTATTCAATTGTTTATTTTAGAATATTTAACTTTTTACTCAAAATTCTGTTTAAATATTAATTGAAAAACTCAGATGCTATTAAATATAATAAACAATTTCTAGTGTTTAACTTCAGAATATATATGTAAATTTAAAAATCTGTGTGACTTTTTATTTAATTTATTGTCATGCTCATTGATTAATTAGATAACTAATGTATAGTTTTGAATAATATTTCCTTACAAATACTGAGTAAAATCACACCTTCAATGCTGCACAGTAAGCACTAATTTTCTAGATTAATTTTAATTCTAATTATGTTTGTATGTGTGTTTGTGTGCATGTGCACATGAGTGAGGGTTCGTTAAGATAAGAAGAAGCCATTAGATCCCCTGGAGCTGGAGGTCCAGGCAGTTGTGAGCTATACTTCATGCGTGTTGAGAAACAAGCTCTTGTCTTCTCCAAGAGAAGCAAACACTGTTAAGGGTTGAAATGTATCTCCAGACTCAGGATCCATATTTTATCCTATGATATCTTAAATTACAAGCAATCTGGTCACAACGAACAGTTATCAATATTTCATAAATTACCGTGGTGCAGTAATGGCACTCTTACTTTGGGTGTTATCAACAGTTATCTGATTGGACTTAAAGCCCTTTCATTGGGAGGGAATTCATAAGTGGCATTGTAAACATTGCTAAATACACAGGGCTGGAGAGGTCACAGATACCAGAGAAAATCCTACTTCATAGATACCAGAGAAAACCCTACTTTGTAGATACCAGAGAAATCCCTACTTCTTTCATAACCCCAGACCATTGTAATCTATTACTCCATGCTACACAGGTATTCTTATAGTTCACACCTGTCTGAAGATTAGCTGCTTTTTGCAACAAATACATTCTATTTCAGAGTTCTGCAACTGGTCACACATAGAAAATAAGTGTCTGAGAGATTCCCAAGCCTAAGGGACACATCTAGAATGGAACCTCTACAACCAAGAGTCGTGCAACAAAGGAGAACAGGGGATAGAGAGAATGCTAATGCATTTCCCCACTCTCACTGCTGAAGCTACCTCATATAACAGAGTACGACGCACAGAGAAGGCCACAAATAACCAAAGTGTACAGAATAAGAGACTTCTGAAGACCATGCCCCTCAATAGGACTCCTGTATTAAACTTCACCCACCCATGCCTCAGGGATCATTGTTGAAGAGGGGGTCGAAAGATTGCCAGAGCCAGGGTTGGCACATGATCATAAGGAAAGAGAATATTTCAGGCCTCTGGGAAATTGCTTGTAGGAACTTCCCGCAATCTTTAGCATGGAGAAGAACCATCCAAACACAAGAGAAAAAACTCAACATAAATCTTGGGAAATAGACAGTATGCTCCATCCTTATTCAGAAAACTGTTTGCAGCTGATTACTGCTGGTGAGAGAGTTAAGTGCACAAAAACTCAATAAAATGCATTGAAAAATAATGAGAAAATTAACTTAAATATGTGCATTTTAATGATGTGTTTATTAGTATTTTTCTAAATCTGTTTGTTAGTATGTGTCTAACTATGTGCTCTATCAATGAAATACTATTTTTGCTCATGGTATTTTGCTCTGTCTTTGTGGTACTGAAGATTACCCAGGGCTTCATATATTGTAAATAAATGCTCTATCACTAAGCTATATTCGCAGCTGTAATAGTGTTTTATAATACTCAAACTGCTGTTTTGCCTGAAGAACTGCTGCTAGACCTCATAAGCAGTATTCTTTTTCTTATTACTGGGAATTCTGGATATATAAAGCATTCCTTCATCATTCATAACTACCCTTAAATTAGTTTTATATGCTACATAACTGTTAATGCTGTTATTTAAAAATTCAGTCTCAGAACCTTCCTTTCCTCTGTGTTCATTGCTATGGTGTTTTTATTTTCTTGTAGAGAAAAATTGTTAACAAACACATTGATTAGGAGATAATAGAAATGTCTTGGTGTACTAAATAATGCTCCAGAATCCTGAAGAATTATCCAGTTAGTGTGAATGATTAGTGAACAGAAAATAGTACTTGTATTAAATAAAGTAAATATTGGTATGATGTAGCATTGAGTCCAGACCAGCATCGTGTGGCCAGAAGACCACTTTGCTAATATTCTGGAATTACTGTAACCAAAGTGTTGCTGTTGGCGGCTAAATGAAATGCAGGGTAAGCATGCTCTATTCCACAACCTTAATCTCAACAGGGAAAGCTCAAAACTATGTGGTTTGATGGAGTTAGAAACTGCACAGCTAATTGTCTTTTATTATTATTTTGGGTGAACAATGGATTTTTCTCTACTGTTCTTCTCAATCTCTACTCTGAAAGCAAAAAATATTTATTATACTATACTAACTTTTTGGCTTGCTTGACATTCCTGAGACCAAGCAGTTTTCTACGATGACAGAGTCAACTGGCTCTCATCTTGTGTGTCATGAATAGACGTAGAAGTGACAGATAAATCAAAAACTTACATGTTCAATAACTTCTGATTTGTTATATTTAATAAAATGTAATCTACTTAAAGTTACTGACTTTATTAATAATACACCAGTGCTACTATATTACTATTATAACTATATTACTATTATTCTGATTTTTGTTGATTTTGTATCTGTATGAGTTTGAGGGGCCATTTATGGTTGCAAAACAGTCCCACATGTTCAGTTTTTAAAGTACATTATACTTATTCTTGTATTGACGTTGACATTATCTTCACTTGTCAGAAGGAACTCTGCCTGCAATTCATAATATTATTTCTGGGAGCTAAAGTCTAAGTCTTACACTGATTTTTTCACTATTCAATTCATGGGAGATATACTCTCAAAATATTTTCAGAACATTTAATGAAATATAGCATCATTGATAAAACGAGTGTATTGAAAACATTTCTTATAATTCATTGTTACTGGGACTTGAAAGAAAATAGTCTGTAAACAGTCTAACTGATAATGCTAATAAACTGTTATTGGATCTGAAATGAGTTCAGTAGGTGATTTAAAAAATTTAATCATAGTAAGTATCATATTTTTATTTTTCTGTATATTTTACTAGAGTTTTTTTTCATTTCATATAATAGATCTTTATCAAATTTCCACCCCCTCCCAATCACAACTCCATGCCCTACCCACATAAAGTAGATTTTATTCATTCTATCATATGCATAAGATATATCTGGTCAAACATTTTTACCCAGATGTCCTTCAGTGAAAGTTCATCTACTGGAATCTAGTCAGCTTAGCTGGAGTGACTCCCTTAAAGAAGATCAACTCTCCCTCACACATCAGTAATAGGTTGTCAATAGTTTCTCATCTAAGGTTGGGGCCTGCTGCCCTTTTCCCAAGTTTTCTGCTGGATTTCTGTATTATTGAGTTGGTATGGGTTTTGTGCATTCTGTCACCATTGATGCAAGTTCATATGAGTGAGTTCCCAGTGGTCTGATCGCCTCTGTTTCCATTTGTTCACTTACCAACCCTGACTCCTACAATCTTTCTGTCACCTCTTCTGCAATGGACCCTAAGCCATGGGTGGGTAGAATTTAATTTAAGAATCCTTATCAGGGACACACACTCTGAAGTCTCTTATTTTCCACATTTGGCCATTTGTGGCCTTCGGTGGGTATCACTCTCTTGTAATTTCTAAATATTTATTGTACATTTAGCAAAGCTTTCTTATACTCAGAATTCTGAAACTTTATACTCTTTCAACTCATCCAAATTACTGATCACCATTCTCTGGCCATTTTACTGACCTTACCCTTTTCAGTATAATTCTTGACTATTATCTAATTATAGGTTAAAATAACAATATACATTATATATTTGTTTCATTAATTTTATTGTTTCGCAATTAAGAACATATAACCATAGTAAAGTTAAACTAAAAGTTTTCCTTTTTCAGATTATTCTATTTTAGGATATTTTTCTTTTATTATGACTCTTCTCTTGTTTATATCACAGCATAATAAATTTGCATTAGATTTGCCTTGAAAATAGCCTGTGCCATACATAAGTATTCAGTTTCAATAAGGAATCAGATATTAGCAAAGGAAGAAATTGAACATTGCTCCTGATTTGATTAACAAACATAATTGCAGAAAATGCCTTTTCACAGCTATCTCTAATCAGGCTTTCTAGGTTTTGAAGGTCAAAAGGAAGAAAATAATAGAAATCAGCCAATCAGCCAACTCAATAATGGTAGGTACAAAGGTCAAATATAATTATAATGTGGGAGGAATGAATCTCAAGTGGAAATTTAATATTTCATTCTTTGTATTTAAATTAAAAATATGTGTTCATGATATTGATGAAAGCAACCATTAATTAGTGAAGAATTGTGTGTAAGTGTAGTATTGATAGTATGTTTGTGAATTATACCACATGCTGTGGAAAATGCTTAATTGTCCACAGGAGGTGATTAAAATATGTTTGGTGATTAATAGACTTGAAACATAGATTGTGATTAATGCATAGAAGATACAGATAAGATACAATTTCTAGCTACTTTTAGTAGCTGTGCAAATCAGTACATTACAGAATGCCCTTTACCTTGAAATGAGATGACTGTACTAAGTTTGTGAGCATCTTTCATCTTATATTGGGGAAATAAAGTGTAACAATTGGGATTGTCATGATATTTTTTCCAGAATTTTAGAAAAGTCAGGAACATTGGCTCTAATTGTAGAATATTGTGGAATAATCATAGAATGTAGAAACAGCTCTGTGTAGTTTCTCCCAGTTAAGTCTCCTCACCACGGGTCATGCAGTAAGTGTTGCTGTCAACTCTGAAGCTTACGTTAACATTTATACTCCAGTGTCCTTTAACTACATGATTTTTTTTGGTGATCCAGAAATTGCAAATGTGCTTAATATTTAATTTCATATTCCTAGTACATCATTTCAGTTGTTTAATATTAATATCAGTCTATAAAAAACTGAGAGAAGAAAATTCTATATATCCTCTAGATTGCTACCCACAGTTTGTAGCTTATTGAACAACAAAAAAAGGTGATCTACTTCTGAAGGCAGTTTTGCACACGCGCGCGCGTGTTTTCCTTTTGCGGGTGGCACGGAATCTGCAAGTGTACATGGGAACTTGAAGTCAATGGCAGGCCTATTCTTCAATCAATATGTATCTTATTCTTTGAGACAGCATCTCTCTCTGTGCCAGGGGTTCAGTGATCAAGTTAGCCTGACTGGCCAGCAAACCTTCTCCCCGAGTCCTTAGTCCTGGAGTTATAGATATCAGCCATTGCACTCACCTTTTTATATGGTTACTGGGGATTCTAACTCTGGTTCTTGTACTTGTGAGTCAACCACTTTAGGCTGAGTTATCTCCTCAGTCCCCAATGAACTGTACTTGTAGTGTTTTAATTGAACCATAACCATGATTATTTGCATACATATTTAGAAAGAAAGGAGCAAGAGCAGTGAGACCATATGAAACTAATTTAATTTTTGCTGCATTAAATTTTTAGAATGCACTATTCCACTTAAAATACATGCTGATTAATTAAGAGTAATGAAGACCCCTGTGCTCTGGTAACCCACTTTCACAGTTTCTCTGGTAAGAGAAAACCACCACAAAATTATCTGAAGTTGCTTTTTAATTGGCAGCTCAGAATTTCGGAGATCATTGTGGAAACAATTATGAGCCACTATAAAAAAAAAAAAAAAAAAAAAAAAAAAAACTCAAGACCTCAGGAAAGCTGCCTAGGGCTGGCAGAGGCTGAACTGTTATCTCCACTTTTCTAAATGCTACGAGAAGGGAAAAAGTTTTCCCTGAATTTGGATCTTCAGGGGCCAAGTGACTATTCTAAAGTGTTGAGAGACAGTTTCAAAGAAAAACCAGGAGAAGCCAGGGCGTGGTTTCAGCTCCTCCACTCAAAATGCCAGGGTCCCTTCACCTTCTAATTATGCCTAAGGTGCAGGTACGGAGGAGGAGGGAAAACTGGGCTATCCATCCACTCTGAATTCACAATCTTCTTCAAGAAACCTTAATTTAATTTGTCTTTTAAGGTACTATTCTAGCTTGTTTTGGTTTTCAAATTTATAGGCATTGAGATTTTGTAAATGTGTGCCGGTGACTATTTCCGTGTCTGTGAGACAGGTTGAGAACAATTTTCCTTTTTTTTTGGAGATAGTGTCACTCTGTATTTTGCTGTTCTTCTTTTCCATCTTTTTATTAGCACTGCCTGAACAATTTTCGGTATGTTTCAAGAAAGATCATTTTGCCTTATTGATTCATTTTACTACGTAGAAGTTCTACTTCATGACATAAGCTGGTTTGTGTATTTTCGATCAAGATGAATAACAAAATGGGGTGGAAGGAAAAAAGGGAAAATTTCATTTCACATGTATATATTTATATCTATTTATATTATATATATGTTATATATAATATATTTATAGTTAATTTAATTGTTAAGGGTGTAATTTATTTATCAATATTGCTGGAATGCTCTGGAGGGCCTTTTCAGCTATGAAAATCCTCAAGCTCACTAATGATTAGGACAAGTCTCTAAAGGTGAAAACGTGTCATAGCAAATATGCACTGGATTAGTAAAATTATTGCCAAGGTAGAACTGAAAACAGATAAGACCACTTTTTCCTCTAGATTCGTCATTTCTCCATTTTTATTGCCCTTATGATTTTATGGAGAGATACTTTGGAACTTGGAATTTTTAATACATTGTAAATTACTCTCCAAGTCATTTGGAGGAATGTGTGTTAATATTCTGTGAGACCATGAAGTTAACAAAGTCAGCAAACATCTTTGAAGAGGTGTGGGTGGGTCTCCATTTCCAGCACAGCTGTTGTGCTCTAGCCATGCCAGAGAATGGAGGACGAACGAACAGGACCTCAGGTGGCTCAGAGTGCCGCGGGAGCAGGAGCTTCCGGGATACTACGTGGGTGGGTAATTCGGTTATTAGAGCCAATGCAGGGGTTAACATAGGGAGTACTTTCTGACCATTACAGAAGGCAGGAAAGTTAAAGGTGGGGTTTGGGGATAAAGGCAAGGTTGTAGGGCTGATGTGAAAGTTCAGAAATGAGGAAACGAAACCCCAAAACCTGGTTCTGGTCTGGGGTGGGGGAAAGGAAAATTCATATCTACAGTAGCTTCCTGGGGCCAGGATATGACATCAGGCAAAGCAGGCCAGACGCCTGCCATCCCTTCAGGGTATCCGGAGTTGCTTGCCTTGCTCAATACCCAGACCCCCACACCTCCCCATTATATATATATATATATATATATATATAATGGGGAGGTATATAAGGGCCTAGTAAAGGGAGGAGCCAGGCCATGAGGAGATTGGCAAACCAGGGGGGATAATGGGTCTTAAGTTCATTCTTGAGTTTATGAAGGGTATAAGTGAGAGAATTTATAGTCTCTCCATTAACTGTTTGTCCTTTAACACTACCCTTTTGAAGAGGTAACCCTAAAATCTTTTAGGAATTAGATAAGAGTCCCCAAATACTTTGGACATATTTGGCCTTTGATATAGAGTAGGCTGTTGAAGGGCACAAGGACAATTTCTGGTCTTTGAGGTCTTTTTACCCTAAACTGCCTAGCCAAATACTACCCCCTATTCTCATCATACCACCCTCTGAAGAGGTCACCCTAATTGACAATAGGGAATTTGGGCGCTGACCACTCTTGGCTGCTTCAGGCTGGACAGGGATGTAGGTTGTGGCAATTGGGGTACCCCTTCAGTGAGTCTATCTAAAAGACCCCTGAATTACATAACTGTTAGTTGTAGGGAGAAAAGAAAGTCCTTGACTGGTGCCTGGAAGAAGAAATAAAATAGTCATAACAGGGAAGAATTCAAATGTCCAGTTCAAAGTCCATTAGAATTTCTTGCTTAAGGACTTTCAAAGGCTTCCATCTTTTGGGTTCCTCTTTGTTTTTTTTTGTTTTTTTTTTTTTTTGATTGCCAAGGCTGAACTTGGGAGTCTTGAAGTCAGGATTTGTTTTCAGGCACCTGGATAGGCTTCCTGGAGTGGCTAGAGTCAGAGTAAGTTCCCTCCCAAATGGCTTCTAGACAGGGAGAGAAACCGAATCATTTAATTTGGGGGTTAGAGCAATGGTGGGCTTGCCTTTCTTTGCCACAGGTATGCACTGCAGTGTTGAGGTGGGCCAAGAATTGAAGTCTTACATCTGAGTGCATTTTCTTATTAAGAACAAAATCATTAGTGAGAAATTGTATAAATAACATCTTTTATAAACTTAAAACTAATGTCTGGGAAGTATAATTTCTTATAATCTTAAGCATATTAATCACCTAATTTTTTTGGTTATACTTTCCTTTTTGGTGTTTAAGATCATATAATTTGGCCCAAATAAACCAACTTAATTTTACTCTTAAGGTCAGTTGAGTATCTGTTCCTCAGAGGGATCACATGGGCTTGAGAGGAGCCCCTGGCTCCATAGGCCTTTGTTTTACCAGTTCCATCCATGTGAAGATAAGTCAGAAAGTCTTGCTAGACCATTTCTTCACTTGGAAGCAAATCAAGGAAACGTTTTCTTGTGTTGACCCTCTTCTTTGCAGACTGGACACTGGTTCAAGTCCTTCTAGTGGGGTCTCCATGACCTCCCTGAACAGGAAGACAGGTGACACGTCACAGTTATAGGACATTTTGAGAGATGCCCCATAGTCCCCTGGAACTTAGTTGACCTTGGAGGGCAAGAGACAAAAAATTGTCCCTTTAAGTCCCTCTGACCAGATTAAACGCCTTTAAATATGGTTGTTAGACACCCAAGGTTATTTCCACCAGTTAGGTCCTTTTAATTACTGTATGTTATGTAGCTAAAGCTTGGGCAAAAGCCAACCATTCTTTAATAAGTCTTGACTAGACATATATTTTGTTCCTTAAAGTATTTGACTGAACTATTACTTTAGAAACTTTAAGACTATTTAGACATTATCTAATGCTTCCTATGTTATAACTTATAAATTTAGATCTTTAATCACTTGATTAGACTTTTTTATACAAAAAACCCTTTTAATAAAAAATATATAGTTTTCACCTTTTTCTTTTCTTTTCTTAAGATCATGAGATATAACATAAACAAAATTATCTTCCTGGGTGCATTAAGCAATGTTTATTTTATTTCTAGGGCTTTAGTATTAAACCAATGTTTGATCATATTAAAGTTCACCCTGAGGAATGAATGACTTTACACATACAGATTGGTGAGGTATTACTAACAGGTATATAGGTAACCTGAGAGTAGATGCACTGTAAAGTCTTTAGCATGGATGTTGATTTTTTTATAACCTCATGGATCAAGTCCTTTCTTTTAGCCTTTCCCAAATTTCCTCCCCAAATGCAGGAGACCAATTGTGATTAGTGCAAAACTGCATACATCTGGCTGGAAAGAGTAGCTGGACACTCAAGTGGGGGTCCAGCTTACTCCTCCTTCAGTGGAAGAATACAACCATTAGCAAACCCAACTGTGATGAATGTCTGCATGGAGGCACAACTGAAATCATGAGCATGGCAGTTACTTGACTCAGGAGTGTTGTGCAGCATCATTTTAATAAAGAACATGGGATGTAAATTGCACACGTAAGATAATGTACATTTTACTTTATGAGTTTCTAGTAAAACCTTATAGAAAACATAAAAACCATTAAAATCCTTTATACTTCATCTATTTTAGAGAGTTGGTCTACCAAAACCTTGCTTTAGGTCTTGAGAATGTAGATACTAGATAGAGAGAAGCAACTGGTACATAGTAATGTATTATCAAATTGAAGTTTAGAATCTCCAGAAATTTTAGACAGCAGGTGCTGTCTATCTTTTCCAAGGAAAGTGAATTGTCCACTTTACTATACATTTACATTAGTCTGTGTTATTGACCTTTATGTTGTTTTGAGAAAATAGAGAATTTCATGAGTTACTTTTGCTATAGACATTTTAAATCATAAGATGAATAATCATAACCTTTATTGAAGTTAGTTTATTCCTTAGTTAATTTTAATAGCACAATGGCTTTATTCAGAGGCTGTATCATTATCCTTTTCTCTTGTCACAGTGTCAGGGGGCCAGCTGGAAACTGGATAAAAGTCAGTCTAAACAAAAGGTTTAGAGCTGCTAAGTTTAATCACTACTAGCATAAATGAAAATTTATAACTTTTATACCTTTATCTAGGCAGGAAAGTCTTTTCATCTGCCGGGTCCTTTATCTTGAACAGGTTCAATTAATTAAAACAGAAGAATTGCTATTAAGAGATATTTTTTCTTAATATTTTTAACTTTATAAAGCCATGGGAGTTTGGTGAGCAACAAAGATCAAGCGTGACTAGGGTGACAGAAGTTTTTGCCTTAACATTGTCAGACCTGAGATCCTCTCCAGCTATACTTGATGTGACTGGGGGCATGAAAAACTTATACTCATAATTAATTAGTTTGTCTATTCATGTTAATCACAACCTGAAAGATTTAATAAGTACTCTTTAAATATTTTTAACACCTTTTTTAAAGTTATGACTTATTTGTACAAAATTTTTTCTTAACTAAACAGGAGGCAAGACTATGAACTTACAGGGTAGTTTATTTTAAAAAGAGCTTTCAGTTTGTCTGGATCAGAAAAAACATATTATAATTTCCATGCAAACTTTGAACTAAATACTCATAATAAAGAACACAGAAAACAATGGTGCCTAAAGGAACCTGCAAAAAGTTGATTAAAAAAAAATGTTTTTCTCTTTTATTCTGTGTAGGACATTGAAACTAGAAAGTGAAAAGCAGTGATGCTCAGGACATGGAAAAGCAAGCTTGAAGCAACTAAACATCAGAGAGGGAAGTACTATATTTTAGAAAAACAGGCTTTGGATCACAATGCAAAAAGGCAGGAATTAAAACCAGTGAAGGCCGAATCTCACATCTCCCATGCAAGCAGGCTATTCCTCTTTACCTCCCATTGTTGTAACTATGTCCGTGAAGCAGATTTTTCTTGTAAAGTTTACCAATGGAGTACTGAAAATTCACATGAGCTTCCTAGGTTTAGCCATCATAAAACATCATCTCACTTTGTACCTGGTTAGTCTTAGAGGCCTATGGCTAGAAAACACTTTTTAAGTTCCCTTTAGAAACTGACAAATATATTATGTAAAACAATGTAAGATTTTAAATACTTAAATTTAGAAATCAGTAAATATACCATATAAAAATGTTAAAATCCAAAATAATTTCCTTTAAAAACTGATAAAGATCCTATATAAACAAATATCAGAATTTAAAATAGTTCCTTCTAAAAACCAATAAATGCATAAGACAACGCAAAAGGAGTCATTTTAAAAACCAGCAAATACCATATAAAAGTTAAAATTTAAAATAGCTTTTATTAGAAACAGACCAAAATGATATTAAAATGTTGATATTGTCTCTTCTTAATTTGACATAAAAATGTGTTAACCTTGTTACAAAAGCCTGTGTGAGAATCTCTTGCTTGTCTATGATCCCATCAAGAATCTAAAATGAAAACCAAAACAAAAACATAGATTTCAATAGAATTAGGACATGTGATTAAATGCCTGTGGTCCAGGGAATTCCCAGATTATCATGATAAAGAACCAGTAAATTATTGAGTGTGGCCCTTTTGAATTATGCCATGTGGCTGGATTAATTAGATCGTGGCATGGTTAAGCAGGTCAATGCCATTTTGAAAATTTTTGTCCAAGGTGGCAGTCAGGCCATGTGACTGTCACTATACAGATGAAATTACACATGTAAGATATGGAAACCAGACCACATGGTTTCCTTTCTCCTAGTAAGGGCACCGGCCATGATCATGAACAAGCACATGGTATATAATAGAAACCGCTTTTTTACTTTTAAAAGGCACCCAGTTAAATGTTCTCTACAGCATGGTATATGACTCTCCTGTTCACAAAAACTTAAAATGCTTAGATTTAGTTTGTAAGGCAGTTGTCTTGGGACCATGGTCACTGAAATCCAAAGTTCATGCCCTCTAATGGCTCTTTTCCCCCAACCATGAAGAGAACTATGGTGGAGAAAAAGTCTAAGGAAAGAAATAACTTTTAAAACCTTTTTTTCTCTGTAGAGAGGTAATTACATTTTCAGATAACAAGCTAGATAAAGGCATTTAGAATAGAAAAGTTGGTCAGTATACATTTAAAAGTAGTGACATTTTGACATTTTTGGACTAACTCTGGCCCACAATGGAGCAATCACACCTAAGACAAAACAGACACAGACAAGTAACACAAGCCAAATTGTTGCCAAGTCACAAGAGACAGGATCCAAGACAGGAACCTAAGACAGACACGAAAACTCTAGGCTAGCCATTTTTACATATGTTTGGTGCTAGGTGAGTGAGGTTTGAATCTCAGGTCAATCTAACTGTTCTTTTCCATACCTGTGGAGGAGAACCATGGTGGCGAGAAGCCGAAGGAACAAAATGTCTTTTAAACCATTTTTTTTTAACTCTTAGAGGCAAAGTATTTACAGCTTTAACCTGCCCTGAGTCATAACAAGCTCTAACTAATGGAGCTCAGTCCCTCACCTGCAGCTTGATGGAGCTGGTGCACTGTCGATAAAGAAAAGGAGAGAATTGTGTAATACGGGAAGAACATTCCCTGGTCCATGGTCCCAGGGGGATTCAGTCCAGTATACACACGAAAGCCTCACCGCAAGTTTAAGAGACTGTATACCACTCTAATAGTCTTTAACTGGTCATTGCATTGCATTACCAGGTTTTTGATCAGAGAGTAAGACAGAAGGTCATTGCCCACACCCAGTCTGGCAGTCAGGGTCTGGTCAGAGGACATGTGGGCCTTCAGCTAACACCAGAGAGTCGCCCTTTTCAGAAAGCTTCAATTACCCCACGACATAACCTGTCCTTCACGAGGGCTCAGACTGAAGGAAAAAGATGGAAGTTAGAAAGAAACTGTGCTTGTCCTCAGAGTGGGATGGTGGGGCCAAAGCTGATGTCCCTCATGGGGAGCACTCACGTTGTTCAGCACATCCTGGAGTGTCCGTTGTTCAATCGCCATTGTTGGTCTCCATCCACATTGGGCACCATTTGTGGGTGGGTCTCCATCTCCAGCACATCTGTTGTGCTCCAGCCATGCCAGAGAATGGAAGTTGATCAAAAATGGCCTCAGGTTGCTCAGAGTGTGGTGGGAGGAGGAGTTCCTGGGAGTTTGGTTATTAGAGCCAATGCAGGGGTTTACATAGGGAGGCCTTTCTGACCATTACAGAAGGAGGGAAAGTTAAAGGTGGGGTTTTGGATAAAGGGCCGGAAGGCTGTGGAAGTCAAGAAATGAGGAAATGAAACCCAAAAACCTGGTTCTGGTCTGGGGTGGGGGAAAGGAAGATTCATATCTACAGCAGCTTCCTGGGGCGAGGATATCACATCAGGCAGAACAGGCCAGACACCTGCCGTCCCTTCAAGGTATCTGGAGTTGCTTGCCTTGCTCAATATCCAGACCCCCACAAAGAGGATTTAAGATACTTCATTTGATTTTGTTAGATGTTGGTACTGTTGGATCATTGATCTTTATACTGAAACCAAATCAGAAGACTTAAGTACAAAGAGAGAAAACCGCAGATCACTGAAAGGGAGAACTGTGTCTCTTAATTTTGCAGAGGTGAAATGTTTGTCTAACTGGAAGATAAACAGATAACCGAATATTTATAACTGTTTTGAAAAAAAAATCTTTGTGATTTTTCTACTTGTAATAATGAAAATGACAATCTTTTCAGCTACAAGGCTATTTCAAATAACAGTAATTTGCAAATGCTCTTTGAAATAGAGCTAATAATTATATGTTCACTTCCTGGATATGCTGAACTAACAGCACATTACTCATATCTTAATGGAACATTCATACTTTTGAGTCTAATCTTGGTAGTCCTAAACTTACCTCACTATTTGACAAGTCAAAACTTTTTCATGGTTTTAGCAATCTATTTTCAGTATGAAAATCATCATGAAGTTAAATGTCTCAATCCTATATTGCGGAAAATCAATTAAACTGGTGACTCAGTATACAGCATGTTCATATAATTGGCACTCACTGAAAGAAAGCAAAATTATCCAAGTATTTCAAGGTATGTTTTTCATAGTCTTATTACTCATGCAAAATACATGTGCAAGCATTTATTGGTATAGCCACTAGACATATTTTGTGAAAAGTTAATTTTCAATTGTTCTATTTTAGTGTCTGTTTTTCAAATCAGTTTAAGAAGATCCTTTAAATATTCTCTAAATTTACATTTATTTCCATATTTAACTATATTTTATATACTTCATTACACAAAATTATCTACATTTGTTAATCTAGAACAAGCTGATCATTTAGGAAGATAGACCATATATTATTAAATATTAGCAAGCCATCTTGATACTCTTTCCTTGAAATATCTCTTGTGCATGAAGATCTAACAATAAACTGAACTTACTGGAGAAATTGACATCATGACAAAAATTTCGAGAATAAACAAATTCCAATAATTACTCTTTGAGCAATAGCATATTCCTCATTCATATCTTCAATTTCATGTTCAAAATCCACAGAAGTCTACTTTTCAACTCTCACTTTTAAAAGACTGTGTCTTCTTTTCCTTGATTATCAAAGACTAGAAGTTTTTTTCCTGGAAATACTCTAGACCTCACATGGTTTACATTTCATGATTATGTCTACTGACCAGTATTTAGTTTATATTCCAGTTTTCTGGAGTTTATTTCAGCTTGTGCTTCTTAACTATTAATCTTTTCCACTCACTATTGCATCATCAATCAATATCAATACATTTCCTTCTCATATAACTTCATGTGCAACCCATGGTTCCATTTCCTTTTTCCTTAATCTATCTATTATCTTACCCTACAAACACATAAAATCTCCAGCTATTCCATGTACATGAACTTAGTCTATCTCCTTCCCAAATTATTCTGTCAAAGCTAACAGAGATTTTAAGAGATATATATCTTTAAAAAATGTTTATTATTCTTTGTATAAGTGTTTCACTTCTCTGTGTCTGTGTTCCTGCTGTGTATGTGTGTGAGTCCCATTGAGGCCAGAAGAGGATGGTAAAGTGGCCATGTGGATGTGGGAATGAAATTGGGTCCACTACCATAGCAGCAAATGCACAGATCTAAGACATATCTAAGACATATCTCCTCATGTGAAATGTCACTGAGTTCTTTGATAGTGCAAGCTCAGCATGCAACCTTACTTATTATGTAACAGTTTCATAGGTTTTATATTTGGTACATGGAATGGGATTATGTCCTAGTCGTATCATGGTAAAGAACAATTTCATTTAAGTCAATGCTTACATTTTATTACATAAGTAAACATTTTTAAATAAATGTGTCCTGTTATTACTCCATTAAAATATGATATATATTTCATTCTCAGTTAGAAGTCATGAAAATTCATATAGGAAATGACAAAAATAAAGAACTGTCTATTATTTTATTTTAGTTCTGGTCACGTCCTAATATATGTCAGGTTTTCTAGAATAATATTTTTGTTGCATGTTTCTAAAATCCTGAGACTGGTTTAGGTTGGATAAAAATGCATGTTTGTTTTCATTGTTGTTATTCAGAAGATTTTTTCAGAATTCCACACAGTTTTGCTGCATTGCTATATGAATCTTTATGAAATTGATAGTACATATCTATCTTGATAAGATACAGAGGATTTAAATATTTCCTGGGCTAATTTCCTTCTAATCACTCTTTTTTCTATTCACTGTGGAATATGAAATAATTTCATTTTCTCTAAAAAATTCATGAAGAAAAAGTTACTTTTCTTTAAAAAGCAAAGATTTGAATACAAACTAGAGCTAATGCATTTGTCTCAGTAGCTAAGTTTTTCATGTGGTTCACAGTTTCTTTCAAGACACTCTGTGTAGTTATAAAGATATTATACGCACTCTATCCTCATGATTCATTTTCTTCATATTGTACACTGCTTCAGTTCCTAAAATGTTAAGTGGATTATGCATCGTTACCAATATCATTTTACTGAAAGTGGCAGATATGCTATATTACTGCTGAGTATAATAATCTGCCTTATCTGTGTACAATGAACAAGGTTCTTTCAATGAGTATTGAACTTAGTATTATAAAGTGCTCAGAGTACTGGAAATCCTCAGCACCAACAATCTTATTATGACATTTTCCAAACTTCCTTAAAGGCCAGTTTAAAAGAGTATAGAACAGTTAGTTTTAAGCTGTTTGATATCACAAAATTGTCAAAAAGGCAATAAAGATTTTCCCAAGGAGGGAAACACTAAGAGCACTTAATGTCTCTGGACAGTTTCAACATTGTATTGAATAATAGCAATAGTACTACATTAAATTAATGGAATAGTTTCCTAGAGCTAAGGTATATCCTCAAAAGCTGTATGGATTAAAACAACAGAGTAAAGTTTACAGAACTGTTTCTTTCTGAATGTTCTAAGGAGGAACTTTTCAATGTTTATAAATATTTGATATTCCTTGGCTTTTAGCTGTATTTTATCAGTCTCAATCTCTGTCAGTGAAGCAATGTTGATCACCACCTTTGCCTCTATCTGAGATCAGATACTGATTACCATTTGGAAGACCATGAATTGTTGTTATAGTCCATGAAAATTCTATATGATATTGTCATAAATTATTAAACTGCAACTATCCTATTTCCCATAAGATTAAATTCACTGGTATCAAAAGACAAAATCTGAATTTGTAATTTTCTAGATTCACAATTTGAATCATAATAATGTATAATATATTACACTTTAGATAATTTTTTCAAATACATATTTGATTTTGGAAGATGTGTTCTGAAATTTGTTACACTGAATTGATATTTCTAGCTTCATGCAGTTATTGTGGCAATTAATAAGTAACCATAACATATATGATGTATATATTGGAATCTATGGGTCACATTATTGCACACACAAAGTAAACATAATGAATATATTATTTTTACTATTTTGTGAACTTACTTTAAGCTCCTGAGTAGTTGCCTGACTGGAGTCATCTGTTTCCTCCAATATAAAATCTGAATAGATAACCTGACATTTAAACAAATCAGCATTTGATGCCTAATCAGAAAGCAACCAAGGTTCCTCAATAGTGCAAATGTAATCAGACTTCCAATGCAACAAAGGAACCCTTTACTTTCATTGAGAATCACAACAATAAAAGAAATGTGCATGCCCAAACACAATGAAAAAGTAAAAGGTAAAGCTAAAATAAGATCCCAGCAAGCACCACCAGCCTTATAGAACTAGAAGAAGACAGGGATAAATTTCTGAATAAATTCACCAATCAGAGAATGAAACATTACAGGAAACTCAAGCTGACATGAAGAAGGAAGTGAAAAACTCAAGCCAAATTGAAACAGCAAGGGAAAGCCTCAGCAAGAGAACGAAGAAACTAAAACAGAGTATCAAAATTCGATAATAAAGTTGAAGATTTAGATAACTCAAGAAAACTTGAAAAATTAAAAAAAATAATATTGTGGATAAATTAATTATTACACACAAATATACAACCACATAGACACAATATATTAGTCTTATTCAAATTATCAAAATCTTAAAAACCTTTATATTTTTCTCAATGCTCAAAACTTCTTTTGGCATATTTTTTTTTTCAAAACTAACTTTCCTTTAATTCAACTCTCTTTTATTAAATCTTCTCATTTCCTTTGAGACGGGCTTTCCCTGTAGCCCCTTCTACCTGGAAGTTACAATGTAAACCAAGCTGGTCCTTCTCTCATAGATATCTGTCTGCTTCACTCATCTCCTGAGCTGGGATTAAAGCATGCTCCACAATGCCTAGCTTCAGCTTCCAATATCATTTTTCTTCATCATTTTCAACTTCTATATTACATACACATATTCCTATATAATGTCATACATGTTAGGTACTATCTCTGAGAGTTTTCACATTGTCATGTTTTTCTTCTTAATTATACTTTTTGTTGGTCTTTTCACCTGGGATTTGAATAGAGGGCAACTTGGTTTATCTGTACAAGCCCTCCAACACTGACATACATTACTGTGCTCCTATGGCTTTGACGTCTGGTCTCTAGATGAAAAATATGCTGAATATTTTTCATTTGCTACTTAGCAACGTTTATGTCTTCTTGAAGACATTTTGCCATACCTGCTGTAACTTATATTAAATTTTTTCGTTGATTTTTTGTGAATTTTATAAATTTTCATCACATTTAGACTCCCTCTCCTATCAGCAACCCCTCCAGTCTTAACCACTGTTATTCATTCATTCTGTCATATATGTTAAGGTTAATCAAGCCAAGATTGTGTCTCCAAATGCCCATCAATGTGAATCTTTCCAGTAGAGGCTGGTCAACCTATGTAGCATAACTCCCTTAAAGATAACCATCTCCCCATTTCCCAGTTGCCATTGATTGCCTATAGTTTCTCACTGAGGTTGGGGCTTCTGACTCGTTCCTTGCCTTCTGCCCTTGATTTTGTCTTGTGTGAGTTTGAATAGGTCTTGTGCACACTGTCACCATTACTGTAAATTCAAATGGGCGACTTTCCGGCTCTCAGGAAAACGATTTTCTTGTGATCTTCTAACGTATTTGGCTTTTACAATCTTCCTGCCCTCTTTCCAACATTAGTCCCTAAGCCCTGGGACTCAGAGTTTCAATGCAGATGTCCTTCCCAGGGAAAAACATGCTGTAGTCTCTTATTCTCTACACTTTGGCCAGTTGTGACTTTTTATGTTGATTCCCATCACTTACAGGAGGAAGATTCACTGAGAAGGCTTGAGAGATGCATTAGCATTCTCTATATCCCTGTTCCACTGAGTTTTATGAGGCTGAGGTGCAAAGGTTCTATTGTAGATCTGCCACATAGGGCTGGGCATCTCAAAGACACTTATATTCTGTGTTTGACTAGTTGTGGAACTCTGTAATAATCTGCATTATTTTCATAAAGAATCTTTTCTGATGAGTGGTGGGAGGGAGACTTGCTTTTAAATATAAGGATACATATTTAGAATAAAGTAAGAAATTACATTGATCTAAGGATTTGACAAAATATTTTTTATCTAATATCTAGAAGCTCTCCATCCATGTGTATTTGCTATGTTTACATTACCACATGAGTTCTCTCCTGTCGAGTGTACTTTACGTTTAATTAGACAGCCTTTGATTACTTCCAAAACCAAAATGCCAGTATTGTACCAACTGAGATTGTTTCCTAGGCCACTTATTTTGTGTTTATTAGGCTTTACAGATAGGTAGTACAGTTGATTGGTTTTCTCACTTGGCAGCTTGCATAGTATCCTCTGATACTGTGAGGGCTAGTCTTCAGCAAGGAGACTCCAAACAGTTACAGCTCCACTGCCCAAAGTCTGTGTCCAAAGAACGTTCTCACTTGAGCAATTTAGTCTTACCGTCAAGTTTGGGGAGGCATCAATGACTGTGCAGTTGCTTGTGTTTGTCTGGGAATATTTTAGATTACCCTGACCAAGAACTCAGACGAAAGTTTCTCATACCTGGCACTGTGCTTTTGTTTCATGGACTAATGCATATGCTCTCATATATATTTTGTATGCATATTCAATTAGTATTTTTCTTCTCATTAGTAAGAATATAGTGCTATTTTCTTTCTTTGTTTCTTTGCTTATTTGTCTTTCTTTCTTTCTTTCTTTCTTTCGTTCTTTCTTCTTTTTCTTTTTTCTGAATCCTCTAAACTACCCTTCCAACAGTAAGCAGAGACAGTCACAGGGCTTTCTGTGGTAATACGTCAGCAGATATAGAATTGTTTGAATATATTAAATAATATGAACTTCATATACCAATAATAAAGTTGTTGGACCAGTTGGTTCTATTGATAAATTGTTTAAACTAAGATCAAACTTTCCCAGGAATTACTTTTATTTATATTTTTGAATTAAAGAGGACCAAAATAACAACTATCTTAAGGCAAGGATGAAGAGGAAGATTGGCCATCAATCTTTGAGGTATGTCAAGGTGTCTTATTAAATTTATTTTCTGCACCTTGGCAGGTGGGGTTTGGTCAATCCAGCCGAATGAAACAGAAACTGATCTTCCATTTAGAAAGAGTAATTTATTTAATTGACTCACAAAGTGATTGTTTGAACATACTGCCGTGGCCAGCCACCATAGCTTTTGCAGAGTCCGGGCACAGCCCCACAGTACATAGCTCCTGTCCCATTCCCCGCCTCATTTCCATTTCTACTCCTACTGTTCTAGGTCCGTTGGAACCTGGAACACTGCTGTCTGAGTAGCTGGCTCTCTGTGGGCCTGAGGCCATGGCACTTTATTCCACGTGGCATTGAGTATTCTCTGCCCAACAGCTCTGCTCATAGTGGCCATGTTTTTCCCATCTCTCCACCTTCCTGCCCCCTTATAGGTCGGAGGGTGGGACTTGCCGCTAAATGAACCAATAGTAAAAATTCAGAGATATATATCTACTCTACACAAGGCTAGGCAGTGACTGGTTGAGGGCCACCTTGAAGTTCGGTGCTGTTCCACTGTTACCCCCTTGTTCCATGGTCCAGATTGTCTTCCTGATCTGCAGTGGTGGTAACAGGGAGTCCTGGGACATAATTGGGGCATTGATAAGTGCCATTATATACAGTAGGCTCTCACACTCACCCCCAGCTTATCTATGTAACATTTTCCCATTTGGAGCTGAATATACATTTCTTACCACATCCTCTTGGAATTGTAATGGGAATTGCATTGAATCTGTAAATTGCTTTTGGTAAGATGGTCATTTTCACAATATTAATTGTACTGATGTTTCTACCTTCTGACATTTCCAGTTTCATTCTTCAATGTCTTTGATGCTTTTTACTATCATTTGCTTTCTTCGGTAGATTATTGCAGGATTATTTTACGGTTTTTGATGCTACCTGGAACGTGATTTTTGCCCTGGTTTCTTTCACAGTGTGTTTGTTGTTGGTATATTAGCAGGCTACTATGGTAATTTTATACAATGCTGCTTTCTGGATGTGTTCAGTTCTAGGTGGTTTTCTAATTATTCTTTCAGGTTTTTTTCTTAATGTGTGTGAATATATTGCCTGCATGTGTGTGAGTGCACCCGTATTGTGCAATGCTCACAGGGGCTTGAAGAAGGCATTGGAACCCCTGGAACTGGAGTTACAGATAGTTGTTAGCTGTCATGTGAGTGTTGGGAATCAAACACCAGTCCTGTGCAAGAATAGTCAGTGTTGTTAACCACTTAGCCGTCTATCTCCTTTTATGCATAAAATCATATCATCTGCAAATAGAGCTCCTTTGACTCCTTCCTTTCAATTTGCATTCTCTTTATCTTCTTCACTGGAATATTGCTCTAACAAAAGCTTTAAGGAATATATTGACCAGAAAAGAAAATATGCTGATTTTAATGGAAATTCCTTTTGTTGTTCTTCATTTAGTATGATCCTGGCTATAAAATTTATTCATATTTCCTTTACAATTTGTGATAATTTGTGTCCTTGTCCCTACAGTACTTATAGCTTTTTATCATGAAGAGAAGTCAGATTTTGTCAAATCTTTTCTACATCTAATGAAATGACCAGATGAAATTTCTGTCTTTGATTAGATTTATGTGATGGATTAGATTTTTTGATTTACATATGTTGAACCATCTCTGATTTCTGAGATGAAGCACACACTTCATCATGGCAAATTATCTTTTTAATGTGCTCTTGCAAGCAGCTTGCAAGAATTGGTGGAAAGGAGTTTCGTAAATAAGAGTCAGAAGTAGATTAGAGAATATTCAGAATGCACTTTGGACTTATATGAAATTGTCTATAAATTCAATTAAGATATGTAAATAAATTTGTCAGTTTAAAAAGAAAGTAAATAGAAAAGTTAGTATATAATTTGAATCAGTCATAATATTGTTAGAATAATTTCCTCTAACTTTTGCATATTTATGGGAGATCTAATTCCTATAATCAATCTCATTCTCTGCATTTTATTACAGTTTGACTTCCATTTTTGACCATATGCTAATATTCTGGTGTTCAGACTATCTCCATGTTTTAAATTAAAAAAAAAATAACAGTTGAAAATAATCAGTGAGTATCTGAATTCTGAAAGCTAATTTGTGTTAAACTAAGATATAAACCACAGAGTCTTTCTTCAAATTCATGGTCTTATCCATCTTATTCTTTTGAAACTCTAAGCTTGATATATAAACATTTTAATAATATATCTTTTGACTTATTAATTTATTTTTGTGTATATATGTATATATATATATATATATATAATCACTGTTGCTTCTTTCTAAATCATGGGATTATAGTCATGCATGATCAAACCTGCAGAAACATTTTGTTTTCAAATACAAAAGTCTAATGACTTCAAGTTTTGAAGCATTGAGGATTTCAGTTATTTTTAAATATCCTTAGTTCACATAGGACCTAAAAGTACACATATGCTTTTCTTAGTTCCTGTGATCAAAAATGACAGAAGTCATTTAGGAGAGGAAAGATTTATGTTAACACAAAATGAGGAAGACAAAGTACAGCTCATGCTGCTGACACTGTGTGGTTGAGACCTACCATATTTTGGTACAACAGGAGTCAGAGATTGAACTTGAACTGAAGCTATGCTATAACCCACCAAACCTCTCCCTGCACCCAGATCCACAATTTCACTACCTAAGTACCTCCTTCTTAAGGTTTTGTGAACATCCAAAGTAATAAAACACTTTGGGGAAATTATTTGTTTATAAGTTATTTTAAAAATAATTTTTCCACAGTATTAACATTAAGAAAATGATAAGAAGAAGGAATGCTTTACAGCTATATAGCAATATTATTTCTATTTATTTCATTGTTGTATGACTTTACTTATATGAGTAAACATTTCGAGGTCTTCTTGGTGAATTTTCCTCTTTAGAGTTTTGACTAGTTTGAAAAATTCTAACAGAAGAGTGTCCTCTGGAGTTAAATACCATTGTTTCAAAGAAATGAATAATATCATGAGCAACAAGATACAGAACTTTAATTGTGTAGGATCAAAAACCAGTTAATATTATGGATTTAGCCTAAAAAAACTTTGCTTCCGAAGTTTTCATTTTTAATTTTAATTTTGCTTATTTACTTAAATATTTGACTTATTAATTTTGTGTAATACATATGCATATATGTGCATGCATATATTGCTTGCATGCATGTAAGTGCACCTGTGTTGTGCAGTGTCGACAGAGGTCAGAAGAAGGCATTGGATCCTCTGGAACTATAGTTATAGGTGGTTGTTAGATATCATATAGGTGCCGGGATCAAACCCAGGTCTTCTGCAGAACAGCCATTGCTCTTAACCCTGAGCCATCTTTCAGGGTTTTTGTTGTGAATATAAAAGGCTTTTCTCTTAGGATAAGAATATACAAAAGAGCCATTTTCTGGAGGTAACTGTCATGAAATCCCATGATTCAACGAAGTACTGGTGTAGAAATACTTGCGTATAATATCAGGAGATAGTATAGAACTTTGTGTATACCTCAGTATAGGTTATGGAATGTAATGAACTAATCTTTACCAAACTTTGATCTAGAGATTCTGTTCTCTGTTCAAAGAAGTTTAAGGACAACACATAACATTTTATTGCTTAAGGGACAGCGATTAGCATCAATAATATTAGCCAACATTCCTAAATGTCATGTAGAGGTAATTGTCTTCTAGCATTATTTCTGGAACAAAGCTCTGTCAGACAGTATGATTAGTGCAATGCAAACTGCACATAATTCAAATACAGGTATATAAATTATACAGGACATAGACTTCAGTGACCTGGAAAAGAGCAACCAAGTACAGCAATAATAATTATCACTAGACTGCAGCAGGACCAAGTAAAGCAGCATCCCAAAATCCAAAAGCATAGGAGTCCTCCATGTGTTACATGTTATGACATCAGTAAAAATATTCTTTGTGCACTGGCTTGTGATAAAACCTTCTCTGATGACTACCTGGCCCTTGTAGAGGTCTTTATTTCTAGAAATTAGACTTTGAGAGAAAAATCATATATATGAGGGGTTTGCCTGCATGTATGTTTGGGCACTACATGCAGGCAATCACCCACAGGGGACAGAGAGGATGTAAGTTGCCCTGGAGCAGTGGTTGACATGAATTGTACCTACAGAAAATGAACCATGGTCAGGTTAGTTTCTGGATCACAGATTACCTCGGTGGACTGAAAAGAAAGAGAGTTACTCCTTTGTCTGGTGATGCTTTTCTGAAAATTTTCACAGTGGAAGATCCTGGTAATACAGGAAAGAATACTAAAACCTTGAATCGTAATGCTCTTTTTGTCTTGAGTGTGTAGTTATAGTAACTAGAAAAAGAGCGATTTCTTGTCCTTCAAACTACTTCAATGACTTACTTATACCTTTTCTTGAAATCTGAGGACACAGTCAAGAAAGCATTGCTTGGATTTTATAAGTACACATATCACTATATATAAATATACACACATATAATTATAATATAACATTATATATATAATATATAAAATCACACTCTCGTTAATAGATAGTGACATGGCTTATAATTGAGTATTTCCCTCAGGTTCAGGCCTAAACCATTTAATAGTTCTGTTTTGAAAAGCTGTTGCAATTTGAGAAATGAAGGCCAAGCAAGGTCAGCAGAGACAGACATCTGAAGATGACCCCTGGCTTCTAGTCCCTGCTTTGCTTCTGCTTCTTTTAACATTGTACAGGGGGAGCCTTGTGACAAGTTTCTGCTCTGAGGCTGCTTTGCCACATTGTCTACATTGTGATGAATTGAAATTCTGAGGTTTTGTGAGTCAAAGTAAATATTTTCTCCCTCATTTTAGATACTGTGTCCACACTTAAGCAAAAATAACTAAATAAGACTGGGGAGATGCCTCAGAAGTTAATAGTATGCACTACTTTTGTAAAACTAGATTTTGATTCATATCGTGAGCAATGTGCATCTTATATTTGTCTAAAATTCTTGCTCTGGAAGAACCTGATGCCTCTGGTTATCTCTGGCACTCAGTGACAATCACCCCATAAGGACTACCCTCCCCCCATAATTAGAATAATAAATCCTCTTGAAAATTAACTGAACACCAAGATTATACAGAACAAAAGGAAGCATTGATATCTAAGTGAAACATAATCCCAAGGGGCTCTAATAGATGTTTAGAAATATTATTATTAGTACTTGTAGAAATCATCATTTCTTTATACATTCTTCAAGATAGACTAGATATTAAGCCAAATCTCATTTAAACCACTACATTATGTCAAAAATATGACTACATTCTCATGTTTATTGAAACACTTGGTGCAAGAAATAGTGAAGGAAAGGAAACGACCTAGATCCCATCACTTGGTGCTTAAATATAGAAAATAGAGGAAGACTAAACGGAATTTTGCCTGGGGAATGAGTACAGTTGTGCACGCAGGAAAGTGTAATCTCAGACATTTTTGGAGGCTGAAACAAGAGGAAAGTGAATTTAAAACAAGACTGAGATACATTCCTAGACTGAAATAAATAAATAAAAATAATATTATTAGAACAAAAAATTAAGTGACAACTGAGTTTGAGTAGGTTTTCTCTCAGTGATATATCCTTAGTTTTCATTCCTAGCAAAAAGAGTGTATTAGTTACTTTTCTTTTTGCTTTGTCCAAATAATTGACAAGAGAGCAAGTTCAGAAGGGAATGGTTTATGTTGACTAACAATTTGAAATGATACATTCCATCTTAGTGTATAAACCATGGGTGTGGGGGTCTGATGCTCCTGGGGGATTTATGTACACAGTTAAGAAACAGAGATAGATAAACGCTGGTTCTAATTTCAAATTGTCCTTATTCAGTCTGGTACCATATAGCCCATGGGAAGGTACCAAACACATTTAAGTTGGGTTTTCCCTTTTTAGATTCACAGTTTTAGAAAAATCTTCATAGACATAACCAGAGATATTTTTCCATAGTGATTCTAAAGTCAGACCAATTGACAATAGAGTAACCATCATAGGAAGGAAATAAATGGGAACAAAAAGACAGAAGGAAATTCATCTAGAGAAGAAATCAGTAGCAAAGTAGAACTGAAAGACATTCTTATGTGCAATTTGTAAAGGACAAATACCATATACAGAAGCAGAAAATTAGTACCAAAGTAGCAGAAGCCAAAATAGAGTTCAGCAAAACCTAGGAGGGGTGTGCAGAAGGATACACATACGGATCATTAGTGACCAGGGCTAAATGAAGAAGTGGTGTACAGCACTGACAGCACAGAAAGATGACCGATTACAGGTAACTCACTTCAAAGTACTTTATAGGGAAACTGTGAATATTCTCAACACAAGAAATTATGTATGTCTGAGTGACAGCTATGCACATTTTCCTGATGTGATTTTTATATTGGGATCAAAATATCACATTTTCCCCTGTAAGTATGTAAAATTAACTGTGTAAGAATTAAGTGATTATTTTTTGAAAGTAAAAAGTCAAGGAAAGGTTACAAATATCCTATATTGCATTTTACATTTTTCATATGAAAGACTCATGTTAGCAACTAAAAGTCCACTATTAGTGGAGACAGAAAGCAGATTCGTGTTGTTTAGAGCTGGGGAATGCTAGAAGAAGTAAGGAGTGACTTTCAACTGAAGAGGAAAATGTTCTAAAATTTTAGTGATCATCACAATCCGTTGACTATATTAAAACTCACTGAAGTGTATACTTTAATGAAATGTGTGGTAATTGTATGTATCTAAATTATACCTTTATAAAATTGTTTTTAAAAATAGACTGAAGAAAGAAGCCTGTTGTTACCATTTGTAGTCAGTATTACACTAGCCTTTCCAGAAGGCAAAGTTAGATGTCAAAGAAAGTGTGATTCATTAAGGACATTAAAGAGTGAGTGTGTGGACATAACTGCATAATTAAAAATAAAGCACAGAAAAATAAACCACATCAATTTTATAGAAAAGCTTTCTAAAGAATGACTTTTAGTTTTCTTATGAATGCTAGTTAGGAAACTGTGCCTTAAACACTGTTTCACATTTTTACCTTAATTACAAAGACACAGGAAAAAGTACAAGTGACATTTCTTTACCTTTTATTTTATTCTTTTTTTTTTCTCTTGACTGGGTTTCTCTGTAGTCCCAGTGGGGACAGGAATTGGCTATGTAGACCAATCTGACCTCTACCTCACAGAGATCTGCCTGCCTCCTCCTCCAGAGTGCTGGGATCAAAGGTATTGTACCACCATGCCAAAAGTTTTTCAATAGCCATGGAGAAGGCACTAAGGAAGAACAAACATGTTGAAGGAGTGATAAGTGAGGACAAGGTTAGGAGAAATATTTCCACAATGTTCAGCAGTTACTGGAATTCATGAACTGTCATGTAGCACCCCAGGAATTCCTCACCTAAGAGACATACAGGATGTATTTGTCAGGTACCTGGAATTATGATTTCCCTATCTGTGAAAAAAAAAAAAGAAAAGCTGGAAATCTTAATCCTGAGAAAACAGTAAGATTATTTTTCTTAGGTTCAAGAATTTTGGGGGGCTTAGCCACCTGAAAGGTGATGTCTAAGTATTGTGCTGTTACTCTTGACTTTTGTATGTCTGTTTTATTTTTTGACTGTTTGTTTTTTGACAGTTCATACGTGTATGTACTGCATCCGGAATACTCTCTTCCTCATCTTCTATTCTCTCTCTCCCATCCCTATCAACTCCTTTCTCATATGAGAGCTTTTCTAGACTCATAACTGTTGTTTTATTTTATTGTTTAAGTATTTTATTTATTGTTCTAATCTTATGTGTATGAGTGTATGGCCTGCATGTGTGGAAGTGAACCCGTGTCATTAATGCCCATGGAGGTCAAAAATGAGTGTGGGAATTCCCTGGAACTGGAGTTACAGAGGACTGTTAGTTGCCATATTGGTGCGGGGAATCAAACCTGCATTCTTTGCAAGAAAATTCTGTGCTCTTAATCACCAGGCCATCTCTCCAGTCCCTACAATGTTACTTATTATGAATATTTTGTTTAATTTCATGTTTTTGGAAATTTATTATACCATCCACTGCTGGTGGGATTGGATACTGATGCAGCCACTATGAAAATCAGTGTGAGGAATTATCCAAAAGGTAAATGAAGACCTATCATATAACCCACATATGACTCCTTGGCATACACAGAAAATGGTGTGGGATCTCCTGGAAATTGATTTACAGAGGTTTGTTTGATGCCATGTGGTTGTTGGGAATCAAATCTGGATCCTCAGCAAGAGCAACTAATGGTGACCAATTAGTTTCATCATAGCCATCTCTGTGACCTTTATGTTGGGGCTATTCATTAGAACCTGGTGAAGTTATGTGTTGATACTCAGCTGAACAAAACAACTCACACTTTCCTTGAATCTATGAGTAGCAAATAGTTTAGAAATGAGGGGTAGGGCCTCTGAGCCCTCCTCCATCCATGCCTGACCGTTGATGAGCCCTTACTCCTGCTTCAGTCTTCCATTGGACCCAGTCTCCCTATCTTCTGGTATTTATACTCTTTACACATCTCTCCAAATATGTTCAGTGAGTCTTAGGAGGTCTGATATCTATGCCTTCCTTAAGGCTGAGCACTCAGTACTTATTCTCAGCACCTCATGTGCAATCATGGCATTCATCCCAGTTCCCTGGAAAGAGAGACCTCACTGATTAAGTTCGAAGAGAGCACTTGTGTATAGTATAACCACAAATAATGAAAGGTTTTGGAAATGATTTTCAATTTATCTAAACAACATTGTTCAGCTCCTCTCTATAGCCCATAACATACTTGCTAATTTTTTTTATTTATTTATTTATTTATTTATTTTATTTTGAGTCAAAATCTCCCTATAGCCCCAGATAATCTGGAACTGGATACGTACACCAAGCAGGCCTCAGTCTCACAGAGATCTGCCTGCTTCTGCTTCCTGAGTGCTAGTATTAAAGGTATGTTCCTCCATCCCAGGCCTGGCTATGGAAGTTTGACCAGGTTTACAGTTTCATGCATGGCTATTCTCCTGTAGATTAGGCTACATACCCCATCAGAGAACAGTTGAATAGGATGTCTGTACACATCTGTGTTAATAAATGAGGCTATCTCTATACAATTGTGTGAATGAATAAGTATATGTCTACCTACTGTGACACTGTGGTGATTTATGTGTAGGCTGATGGACTTTAGAAGCTATTATAAGTGAAAATATGAAACAATTTTTTCATATCTTGGTATTTTTCCAGTAATACAATTTAAATGATCTTACAGAAGAAAAGAATAAGAAGTCAATAATACCAATTAATGCTAATACTCATGTAATTAACCTATTTCTTGTCCAACCTATATTTTGTCAAGAAGTTTAAAACTGTATATTCGGTTAAGGTAAGGAATTACTTTCTTAAAAATACTATGAAAATTACATAATTTATATGTAGGTATTGATTTCCAAAATGAATATCAAAACTTATTTCTTAAATAACATATCTTCATTTAGTCATGTAGTAGAGTAATTAATCTTCATATTCATGGAAAACTTAAATCAATAAAGGCATTGTTTTGATTTTCTGGGGAATCTAAGTAAAGTATAGCAATCACTGATGATATAGTTTTATAAATCTCTTTGATATTATACTTTTAAAATATTTTTATTTTATGTGTATACATGTGTTACCTGCGTGTGTGTATGTGCACCTGTGTTGTGCAGTGCCTATGGAGGTCAGAAGAAGGGGTTGAATCCCCCAGAATTGGAGTTACAGATGCTTTTTAGCAGCCATATAAGTGCTGGGAATTGAAACCTAGTCCTCTACAAGAGTAGTCAGTTCTCTTAACTGCTGAGCCATCTCTCTAACCCTTTGATATTATACTTTGTCTTTAATATTAAACTGGAAATCATTTAAAACTACCAAAGGAATTTGATATGTAATTTCCTCATATAGTATTGGATTACTTGGGAAATTCATATACAAGAGGTGACATGAAGCAGAGGTTGAGCAATCTCACTTCAGTATCTTTCATAAGAGTGTTTTTATTCCCAATCAAAAGTAATTTTACCTGATTAGGTAATAATTTTATAAATATAAGAAAACAAATAAACAAATGAAAATCATAAAAAAGACATGTCACTGAAGTCTGAATCACTTCCAGTCAGATTCGTGTCCTTCAGAGTTGGTATTAGGCTTTTAGGATTTTTAACTCTCTACAGGGTAAATATTAGGATTAAGCATTGAAAGAGTCACGGTAGGAAAGAAAAGCAACCAACCTCATAGAATCCATGGGGACCTTTATTGATAAGTGAGGGGTGATTCCTGCTGTGGGGGGTTCTGTGGTAGCCATTTGGGTCACACAGCTGGAGAACTTAAGTATTTTTGTGTAGGTGACAGAGTCAGGTGGTTTGGTGGATACTTCAAAGCTTGCATTCTTTCCCCAAAATAAGGTTCTCTAGAAGACTTGTGGGAAAAGAGTCAGAGTCTACATTTTTCTCCAACAGCAGGGCAAAATTTATGGCTGAGGTCCCAGACACATCTGCAAAGCAAGGACTGCTTTATGGTTTCAGGTTATTGGAGGTCTCTCTTCAATGTCACAGGGTTTTCTTTGGACATAGTGGTTTAAGAGAACACAAATAATCAGTATATAAGGCATTCAACTTTTCAGGTTCACTTATAAAATTTTATAATCTGGGTCATTATTTTGTCCAGAAATCTCTTGTAATATTCAGTGAGTTTGAGTTTGATGTGACGCGGATTCTGATGGTTGTTTTTCCACAGTCATCTTTAGCATTTGACTCAAATACAGGCATAAAAACACCCCCAAATATGTATTTTTACAATAAAAGAACTGAACGCTATAGAACAGAAGGAAGCACACAATCTTTTCTTCACGAAGTTTACAATTCGCATGGAGCATGCAAGAAAATAGGAAAAACAAGCACACTGATACAATATCAGATTGATGGTAAATATATCTGAACGATTTTTAAATATTATGATCCAAAATCTAGAGTAAATGTGATAATCATGTGAAATAGAATTTCAAAAGACAGGAATGAAGAACGACGTGACATAGCTCTGCTTCTACAGTAAAGCAGATGGCATGTATGAAAAAAATAAATGAAAAAAAAGAGAAGATAGGCAAGTCAGAAAGTTTTACGTTTTAAATAGCAGTGTCAATAATACCAATACTAAGTGCAGAGGGTTAATGGTTTCTAACAGGGGAAAAGGTAGTTTAGAGCTAGCGAGATAGCTCAGGCTATTACAACATTTGCTGCACAAGCCTGATGACTCAAACCTGATTTCTAGAACCCAAGATGTAAAGGGATTGGGGGGTTTATGTAATAAATGTCTCCAATAAGCAATTAGGATATTTAGTTCTCATTTGGTGGCACTATCTGGTGAGGTCATTGAAATTTTAGGAGGTATAAGCACGATTGGGCTTTGAGAGCTCATAACTGACTTCAACTTCCAGTTCATTCTCTATGTTTCATATTTGAGGTTGAAGATGTGATCTCTGAGCTTTTAGCTCCTACTGCAGTGCTTGCCATTTAGAGGAATATGGATGACTTTTGAACTTTGAACTAGGAAAGCCATTAAATGTTAATAAGCAAAGTTTAAAGGACCATTCTAGTAGAATTCTGGAAGGCAGTACTGTGGAGTCATGAAAAGTTGGAGGCCCAGATCAAAATGTTTCAGAGAGTAACATGGCCCTATTAGCAAATGGCAAGTGGCCATTACTCTGATATACTGGCAAAGAATTTCCTTTTTCTGCCAGTGTCCTGGGAAGTTTTGTGAAACTGAACTAAAATATAATGAACTATATTCCTTAGGAGAGGAAATTTCAAGACAGCATAATAATAGTCTGTGGCATTGGTATAAATGATAACAACCATACATGCTTAAAATGAATTTTTTTTAAAAAAAATGAGACAAAGAGTAATATACTTTAATGAGCACTGGGAAGCATAACATTACAATAGAGGCATATACTGGAGAAGAGGCTTAATTGTTTTTTTTATTTTTATTGTAGTTCAGCTTTTCAATTAGGCTTTGGAATTTTCTTTATGTATGTATTTACTGAATATCTGTACATTTCAAACAAAATATCTTAATCAAATTAATAATCCCCATGTGGATTCCCTTCCATATTCCATCCCAAAATTTCATGAACTCTGTCATATATGTGAAGTCTTCTAAGTCAAGTAAGTGTATCTGGATGTCACTCAGTGCAAGTTCATCCACTGGGGTCTAGTCAGCCTATGTAGAGTCTCCCACTTCAAGAAGATCAACTCTCTTTCACCCAGCAGCAATCTGCTGTCAATAGTTCTTTTGCTAAGATTGGGACCAGCTGCCCATTTCCTCAGTTCTTTGCTGGGTTTTGTCTGCTTGCGATTGTCTGGGTCTTGCGTATGCAACACTGTTGTTTTGACCAGTAGTGGAAATTTATAATAGTCTTCATCTGTTGCAAAATAAGCATGTTTGGTGAGTGGTGACTGGCATGCTTATCTGTTAATATAAGGATTCATATTCAGCATATAGGAAGAAATTATATTTATATAGATGTGACAGCTTTAGTTTTCTCTAGGATCTATGACTTCTCCAGCATATCTATTCAACTATGTTTGCAATACCACACATGAATTCCATCCCACTGAGCGGGCTTTAAGTGCAATTAGGTAGCTATTGATTACTCCTAAGATAAAAGTAGTACTACTGCCCCAAGATTGCTTGCTGTGGTGATCAAGGTTATGTATTAAAGGTCTGAAAGCTGAAGTTTTGACCCATTGTTTTTGTTTTGTTTTGTTTTTTATTGTGCTTGCAGGCTCCCATTCTTCAGCGTTATCATCCAATATTGATATTCTGTTTTCCACTTTATTCATTCTATTGATGAGATTTTCTCATGTAGGTTTTACATTGGACATTGCGTTTCTCATTTCTTTCTTCATTTCAGCTTCAGTTTTTTTCAATAATTCTGTCTCTTCTGTGAATTCAGTTTGATGTTTATCCCTATCCTCTTTTTAGTTGTTTAAGGTGTTTGTGCGTTCTTTAAATTCATTGAATTCCCTGTTCATGCTTATGATTGTTCTTTTGAATTATGTATCCTGGGTTACCTTTTAGAGGTTCTCATTGTAGAACTCTTTTTAGGACTAGTGGTGTTTGTTGGTGAAATATTTTGATTTTATATATTTTTGTTGTGATTTTGGAATTTTTGTTGTTGTTCCTTGTGATTGTGGTATAAAAACCAAGCCTTCCTATGTTGCAGTGACATCTCATTCTGTTTATATAATCAATGTACCTTGGTTGCTTTCTGATTGGGTAAGAAAATCTGATTGGTCGCAACTTCAGAATCTCTCTTTTGATTTTATATTGGAGGAAGTAGATGACCCAAGTCATGCTGCACAGCAGCACTTCAATAACCCCAAGTGGATACTGTCATGGTCCAACGAGAGGAGATGGGAAATGGATGTACTAGTGTAGTTGGTACTAGTCAGCAAGGAAGCCTAAGTCCTGGAATAATGGCAGGGACTATAGGTGGTCCTAAGCAGCATGATGGGCATGGCACAGTTAGACCAGCCCACCACAGAGGCAAAGTGAGGCATTCTCAGGCAGTCTCAAAAGGTCTGTATACAAGGAGAACTTATGGGAGGAGAAGGTCCAAACTCCTACTAGTCAGCATGGAAGCCTGTCCCTGGCAGTGGAAGGGACCGCAAATGGTACCAAAGCTGGGGGACGGGTGTGGCTCAATTTGGCAAGCACACTTCTAGAGGCTGAGTCAGGGAACACACTAGGAGAGGGTAAGGAGGAGACTGTCCGTGGCCCTACTAGCCAGCAGGGAAACCGGTCCTGGAGCAGTGGGAGGGACATTAACTTTCTTAATGTATATTTTTTATTGAATTTTTGAATACTTTATACAATATATCTTATTTTTAAGTAGATTTGAACCCTTTAAGCTGAGGTTTCTTGCTCTGCACTGGAATAATGGGAGGGACTCCCTTAAGGCAAGACCCACCCAATTTAACTATCAACTTGTGAAAAGAAAAGGCCTGCTCCTTCCTAGAAAATAGCAGCATGCAAAAGCAGCTAAATGTAGATTCAAGGGGGTAAGTGTCCACCCCAGGCCATCAATGGACTTGGTGGTGACATCCATGAGACACTGGCTTTGAAGGCATGAAAGATGCAAGTATTGATGCATCCTGTATATTTCCACCGTGGTTTCAGAAAATCACTGAGGCCAGGCAATGTTTTCCAGTGCTGGAGGCACTGTTAGGAGGCCCAGAGAAACAAGGAGAACGTGAGAGGCCCGTGTGTGAAGACGTAAAAGGGAATAAGGTTGTAGTGGAGATCACAAGCAGTTAGAGATGCCATAGACAGGGGACATCTGCCAAAGAGCCCTGTATACAAAGAATGGAGGGGCTGGAGGGGCTAAGCTCTTTGGAATTGAAGTCTCAGATATCAGGCATGAGATAAAGGTTTTGTTTTGTTTTCCCTGCTGAGTTTTGGTCTGGTTTTGTTGGTGTATTTTCTCACTATTCTCCCATTCTGTGCTATTCTTCCCATTTTGAATGGGAATATTGATTCTGTGCCATTGTACATTGGAAGTATGGAATTTGCTTTATGTATTTAATAGGAGGTTACAGTTAAAAGACTGCCTTAAGTCTCAGAAGAGACTTTGGACTCTGAAACTTTTGATAACGTTAAAGAATAAGTTAGAGTAGATGCATTCTACATCATCTTACGGGGAGACAAGGAGCACGTGTGGTGGTTTTAATGAGAAATTTCCCCCATAAGCGCCAATCATGGAAGACATTGTTCCCAGTTTGTGATGTTCAGGTTGTAATGGATTCTTCAGGAGGTGCGGCTGTGCTGGAGGGAGTGTGTCACTGGGAGAGGGCTTTTAGCTGTTGCTCTATTCCTGCCCTGCTTTCTCAGTTTGTGCTCTTGGCTTTCTGTGTGATTAAATATGATCTCTGATGTTTTAGCTGCTGCCATGACTGCTGCTTGCTCTGTTTCTTCCTTTCCCTGATGGGTTCTTATCTCTCTGAAACCATAAAGTTTTCTGTAAAGATGTTTTTGATTATGGAGTTTTATCACTACAAATGAAAAGTAACAACTACAGGGTGGAGGAGAAAAACAGAGCAATCTTTACATAATTGTCCTCTGACTTCACATACAAACAGCTGCACTTAGCAACAATAACACACACACACATACACACATGCACACACACACTAAAAATACACTTTTCAAAAGCACTTTACAATTGTGGACAGTGGAGTTTAGAAAATATTTTATTTCATATATGGAAGGTATTTTCAGAAATGAAATCACCGCTAGTAAAATTTATATCACCTTGTAAGAAATACCATCTTCTCTTGGGAATGTTTATTCTAGAATAAGTGTAGATATATACAATATAACTGCATGAAAGTGCCTAAACCTTTAATTAAGCGGTACTTAAAATGTATGATACCAGAAAACACAAGAAACAAAGATGAAAAAATTAGAAGTGTATGTGGTTGGGAAGCTCGAAATAAAATACACCTGCTCCAGTGGGTGACCCTATGCTCTAGCCCACATGGACAGCACTAAGTGAACTTCTTTGGTTATGAGAGAGAGATGAGAAAGAGAGAGAGAGAGAGAGAGAGAGAGAGAGAGAGAGAGAGAGAGAGAGAGAGAGAGAGAGGCAGAGAAGGAGAAGCTGAATTGGGGAGGAAGATGTCTTGTTTGGAAATGAGGAGCGTGGAAGAGAGGGAATAAGAGTAGAAAGATATATTTTACAAATAAATAAAATTTTTAGTGAATAACAACAGAAAATATTTTACATGAAATACAGAAGTTCTACTTTAGTAGTTGTTTTCAAAATTTCACTAAGTATAAAAACTCTTTGCAGAGGAATGGTAATAAATGGGAGACAAATGAACATTACACGCAGTAAATCCAAGGCTTTGCATCAAGGTCACACAGAGACAAGTGCTCTCCTATTGTCAAAGATACAGAAAGAGGAAGCCAGCCTCAGAGACTGTGGGATATTGGGATTTTTTTTCTTCGCCTTAATCATAAAGGGACAAGGTTCAAGTGAATAAGGAGAGAAAAAAAGAATTATTATCAAAGCTTCATTTTTAATGAACTACTATGTCATTTTCAGTAACTAATGTTGAATAAAATTTACATGGAAAACTGGCTTAGTAATATTCAAATTCACATGCTATTGTACAGGATTAATTGAGAGCTAAGTGTAATAGACAAAAGTACTTTTAAAGTATGTAGCCATGTACTAATTTTTGAATTTATTTTTTTAGATTTAATACTTTCCAAGTTTATTTGTTGGTCCCTGGAGATGAGATTCATGTGAATGATAGTTCTATAGCTATGATAAAGAATACAGTCAAGACTCTAAAAGAAAGTCAATCAAGTGGGGAGAGCATTAAAGTCTGATAGACTTAACTCTCTCGTTTTGTTAGGTACAAATAGGGACAGAGATACAGATTTGTCCATTGAAAACAGAGGCTCTACTAATATAGATGTTTCTCCATGACCATATCAACTAGAGCTAAAGTAGAAGAGAGATACTATGTAGAAAAGAAAATGATGGATTGCCATTTCTATTAGATGCCCACCAAACCACAGTTACATGGTAGGTAATATCCTATTGCTGAAGACAGAAGACATTTTTACTGCATGATATATAGAAATCAATCAAGAGCTGACCTGAGCAGTTTCTCCTGCTGGCTATCTTTCACAGTGCAAGAAGATGTTAAGAAAGCAGCAGAGGAAGCAAAGTCATGAGTCATCTTACCCAGCAGTGAACCAGAATGTTGGCATTCTGTCCTCAGAAGGAAGATGTATACATCAGACCAATAGAGAGAAGATGGTTCGTGGGGAAAATAAGCCACTTTCTTGTTTGTACGATGCTTGCTACTCAGGAGAAAATTCATGTGTGATACTATAAAGCTGGTCAAAAGCCCACAGCTCTGGACATACATCTAGTCCAAGTCCAAATGGAGGAAACTACTATTGTTGATTTGCTAAATGTAATGTTGACAAATTGCCTTCTATATAGTTATGATTATAACCATAGATTAATGCTGTTCTCAATCTTGGACGAAACAACCTTATGCAATGAAGAGTAGCTAATTTATTGATTCATAACTGGCCCAACTGCTACTGCAAGAATAAGTGATTGTTGAATGCTTAGAATGCTTAATACTAAATCACACACACACACACACACACACACACACACACACACACACACACACATATCAATAACCCCTAAGCTCTGGAAGCTCAGAGTATATCAAAGACTAAAGGGAATAAAAAGATGGAGGGTAGAGAGGAATGCTGTGAAATGCTGCCTTCTGGCTTATTGTACTCATGAACTTTCGGAAGCTATGGTTACTTACAAAATACCTGTTAAAGATCAACCTAAGAACAGTCAAACTAGTAGCAGGTATCTCTAACTAGACTCAGTAAGTTACCGGGGCCGGGATGGGGAGGGGAGAAAACGGGAAGTGGGGTGGGGCGCTATGTTGCAGGATGTCTGTAGAGTGGGAGGCAGAGTAGGGGTGGATAGGATCAAGATACATTGCACATCTATAAGAAATTGTCAAAGAATAAGTAAATTATATTGAAAAAAATTAATACAGGCCTACGTTTTTCATCAAGCAGTATAAAATAATACCACAGTAGATCCAAAAATTAAAAAATAATCAAATAAACAAGCCATGAGTATGATGTCATGCTCTCAACAAAGAGTCAATAAGGTCAGTAAATGCCGAGATGTCAAGTAAGAGGATATTGACCATTGATTTATGAGAAGGAAAAATCAATTAAGATTTTAGAAATCCTATTTCAAGGAAGTGATGGGTTGGACTACTGAGACTTTGGGTGAAAAAGAGAAACCCACCCCTTTAAAGTAATTGCTTCAAGAAATGGTATGTTAATGGAGGCAGAAAAGCTTTTTGTAGAAGCTTAAAGGAAGTTCAGTTTTTAAATCTTCTCTGATTCAACTAGTGAGTATTCTAAATAGAAAGACAATGAGCATATGGCATTCCCATTACATATGGGAAACATCATTATTTGTTCCCAACCAAAATAATAAAATGGATCAATGAAAATTTTAAGATGAAAAACAGTATTCACAAGCAGCCACTACAGAATTATGGCTTAGAGCTAAGTTCAACTTTAAAGAACAATTCCAAGCTTCACACAAACACCTGACACAAGCATGTGGGCATGAGGACTTTTGGACCTCTGGAGTATTGATAGCAAACAAAGAAATGCAAAATAAGGAAGACGATGTAATACTTGTGAAAAACAAGAGATGACATTGTTTTTAAATGTGACCTGTTTACCTAGAAATAGAGATGCTTGTGGAACAATAAAGGTGTACGCCAAGGATATAATCATTCGCTGCTAAGTGGAGATGAGGAAATGATATCCGGAAAGTTAGTAGTTTCCACACAAACTTTCTGAGTAACTCATTTGGATTCTAACCAACTTCACTCCAGATCACGTATTCTTAAAAAGTTCATCAGTCGTCTGCACACTACTGAATCCAGGAGGTCACCACTAACCTTATCGTACATTGGCTATTGCCAGGCACTTGATAGTAGTGACTTCTTATATGTATGGAAAACTTTATTATTATTATTATTATTATTATTATTATTATTTGCATTTAGAGTCAGGCATTCCTGATTCTCTCATAGATGCTGAAATTCTTTGGTGAGTAAAATTTGCAGAGATCATGTGGGTCTTCAACATCTTCATTTTAACTTTATTCCTGAAGAATTTTTTTTTTTTGCCATTTGGCAATAACATTTACAAACTTGGAATTCTACATTTTAATATCAATCTTAAGCTGTGATACACCTGTCTTTAGCCTTATTGACTGTCCTTATTGGGGACAACTTAATGTTCTTAGAATTAACCTTATCTAAGCTATCACCAAAATATTGGTACTCAATAAGAACATCCTGATTTTGCATATCATTTCAATAACATAATCCTGAAGTCATTACTCAGTTGACTCCCACCTACCCCACATTTATTTCTGTTAACATATGTATTTACTCTTTCTTCACAGTATGTTCTTTATAGAAACACTGCATCTGTTGTTCCTGCGTGAAATCCTCCTCTTACTTGCTTCACTCCTGGTCTTTTACCTACATACATAGCTATATGTTCTTCTTAGCTATAGTTCTTCTTTTACCTACATTCATAGCTATATGTTCTTACATATATAGCTATATGTAAGTAGCGAGCATACTAACATGCACAGCCCTTTGGCCCTTTAACAATTATTGGGCCTGAAATATGATTCTATGTTCTATACATTGTTGTTATCTCATCATTAATTCTCCATAAAAATGCATTATACTCAATAAAGCATTCCGGGAATAACCTCAAAATTATCCCTCACTCCTCATCTATTATAATATTTCTATGCTTCACCTTTTTCCAGATTATATATTATCCCATATACAGCCAATATTTACTACCCGATTTGTCTGTTTTACTGAAATGTTATGTTATATATCTTGTTTTCCAACTTTATAACTGTTATCATATTTTCTTAATGATCATATTAAATGAGGATATGTTAAATGAAAATATATCACAATTTTAAAAATCATACTACAATTTATAAGTTTAATAACCAGTATAGATAGTGAAAATCATTTTGCAATATTTAAAACTGAAATATAAACATACTTTGGAAGGGATTTGAGTCTATTTATTGTATTCCATTTCCTTTGTTTTAGTGTATTTTTATTTTAATTCACTTTTTCTTGCATTTCATTCAGTGTAGTGACATTTAGACACTCTCTCCTATCTACTCCACCTCTATATCCTGTCCACATGATTTCATGCATTCTGTTATACATGTTAAGGCCTATTCAGTAAAGTACGTGTTTCCAGATGTCCCTTGGTATGTGATCATCAATGGAACCTGTTCAGCTTCATTTTTGATCTCGACATCAAATCCTTATATGTAAGTATATGTCCTGATGTAAACACAAGAACAAGGAAAATAGAAAGGTATCATGGAGATAAAGGTTAAAAAAAATAGACCAAGAGAGGAGGATAATAGAAAAGAGACATTACCAAGGAGGAAATGGGCAAAATGGGGATGTGTGACTTGGGAAGGAATGAGAGAAGTCTATGGGAAATGTAGTTTATATGTGTTTGTTCATTGTTTGATTTTTATTATGAATATCTGTGACATTTGCAGCAAAAATACAAATTAATCCTAGTTATAGAACTTAATATATAGTCTAGTCTCTTGGAAAGTTAGGCATGTGTTATCCCAACATATCTAGATACTGCTCTCTCTGCCTCTCTTCTCAGAAATAGAAATGTGTGAAGATTACAGAAGAAGTTTTTTCAGTTATCATGAATCATAAAAGAAGGAAAGTCTTAAATTCGAGTAGAGAATAGTATGCTCCAGGAGAGACGATATGAATTAATAACGTGTTGCTGAACAGCAAGCCATAGTCATCTGAGTGCAGAATACATGAAAAAATGATGTTTTAGTGAATATTGCCAATAAAATTTGGCAGAACTTGTGTTATAAGACATAAAAGGCAGAGGGGATAATTGGACTTTTGACTCTACGAGTTCATATTGGATGATAAAGCAAAATAAAAAAATCAATCTGTTGCATTATGAGGAGAGCTTTGGGATCTACATAAACAAAGAGATATGCACCTTCATGATAGCCTGCTGGAAGAGTTGCTTTGCTGCCAAGAGAAGCGAAAAGGTTTCAACTTCCAGCAAAAGTAATGTGGTAGCTGCTTCTTCTTCAGTTCCCTGCCTGACTGAAGAGTTATGATTAAACTCTGTACCTAGAACATAATTTTCTTAAGTGAAAATATGGATTAAAATCCTTTATTACTGTTTTACACAATCCACAGTTAAGTATTTCCTTTATTACTGTTTTATACAATCCACAGGTAAGTATTTTTACATGTTGTCTATCTCTTCTATAGTTTCTGTTTCTTCAGGACACTGAAAACTGCCTTAGTGAGAGGATGAATTGCCTCCTTAATTCAGTCAATGAAATGTAATACTTCTCAGTGCTCATTTCCATATTAAGAATGTAAGTCTCTTCCCAGAACCCAGAATAGGATGTTGTCATATTCAGAATCTTCAGAATCACCCTCTTGGTTTACAACTTCCCCTATTTGCACTTGCTTTAAACAGTGTTCACTTTAGCCGGAGAGTTTAAACAGCTCATTGTGGCTGAACCAGCCTCTTGTGAAATTCGCAGGCTTGTAATTTTAAAGTTCAACTAGGTTACTTGTGCAATCACAAAATGACACTGCTGTCCTCTACTGTAACTTGTACATTATTCTGTCTGGGTTTCATTGCATGCCAAAGAAAGAGCCAAGCTTTATTACAAAGCTTTAAAGGCCACTCTTCAGTTATTTTCTGTACAGATTGATGGCTTATATAAAAAGTATAAAATCTCAGGCAAATAAATATATTCTCTGTAGATTTTACATCCTTCTTCACTATTTTGATTTTGCTATTATCCATTTAAATTAACCCGATCAAAAAACAAAACAAAAAATAAATTGTAAGTTATATTTTATGATGGTTGACAATCTGAAAAAGCATTTTTTTTCTGCCTTTGTATTTGATTTGTAGTTTGGTTAAATGTAATTTTAAAATCTGAATACTTTGCAATTTTAAAGCACTGTTTCTAGCACACAGTGATAAAGATGGAAATTTGGAGCTGTTTCACATTGTCTTGCTTATATTGAATAAAAGCTTGAATTAAAATAAATTAGCTTTTCTACAAATTCTCCATTCTTAATCAAATTTAGGCCCCCTCCACCACCCAACCCCTACCGCACACGTGAATTCCTCCATGCATTTTTTTCCCAGTTCCCATTTATTTTCTTACTTTTTAATACAATCTTTTGTATGTTTATTTTAATCTTTTTATGTATCTTTGTGTATTTCACACAGAACAGCTCAAACAATCTTAACCATATCTATACCCCATTCTCCACTGGCACTTCCCATAACTCCTCAACAGGAATCCATGTATTCTTTCATCTGTGCTAAGGTCCATTGTTTCAACTTGATGTCCATAGGATGGTCCTCAGTGCAAGCTCATCGACTGAGGTCCAATCTATGTAGAGTCCCTCAGTTTAGGAAGATGATATCTTCTTCCTCCAGCAGTAATCAGTGGCCAATATTTCTTCATCTAAGATCATTGTCTGCTGTTCATTCCCGCAGTTCTATGCTGGGATTTTGTCTGCTTGAGTTTGCACGGGTTCCATCCGTGCTGCCAACATTGCTGTAGGTTTGTAAGAGCAGAGCCCCAGGAGTGTGTAGGACCTTATTCCCATATTGTCATGCAGTTCCTCTTCGGATATTACAATCGTTCTGCCCTCTCTTCTACAATCGTCTCTGTGCCCTGGGTGCGTGAAGTTTAATATAGAAGTTCTGCCCAAGGTTTAGCATTCCGCAGACTCTTAATCTGTGTGCTTTGGCCATTTTTGAACTTTTGTGTTCCTGGCCCCGTGTTGTTTGAGGGAGCTTCATTAATGAGAATGTAGAGATTCGTTTGAAACTTTTCTACTCCTTGTTCTATGTTCTACGAGTCTTAGGTGTAGAGATAGCATTTGTGATACTCTGAAGTATTATCCATCTTGTGTAAAATAAGCCTCCTTGATATGTGTTGTCTGAGATATTTGTCTATCAATATAAGGATACATATTTTGTACATAGTAAGGACTTACATTAGTTGAGGATGTGACAGTCTTGAGGTTTTCCCAGAGGTCTATCTTCTCTCCAGCTATGTGTATTAGGCTACATTTACAGTACCACACTACCACATATGAGTTTCTTCCCATTGAGTAGGATTTTATTTCCAATTAGGTGGCTGTTTATCGCCTCCCCCAATATAAAATAGCCACAATGGCACAAATGTCACGTGCTGTGGCAGCCATTGGTGTGGTCGTTTGGTCATGAAACTGATATTTCACAATCAATTGGTGTTTTCCCTTAGAAGCCTGCATGGTGCTCTCTAAAGCTATGAGAGTTATCCTTCAGGGGAAGAGGCTTTCAAGTCAGTTACAGTTCCATTGCTCCTAATCTTGTGTTTGAAAGATGTTCTGTGTTCAGCAATAGAGTCTTAGTTTCATGTTCTGAGAGGCAATGAAGCACTGTGACAATAGCCTGTATAATGTTGTAAGTCTCTTGGACTACTCTCACCGTCAACTCAAAGGATGGTTTTCATGTCTGGCATTGTTTCTCATTATTTAGCATTTGGTTAAACACATGGACTACTGTGGAGCTATTATATGTGTCATTTTTCATGAGGTTATTGTGCTAATATGATCCCCTCTGTTTTGTATACTGGATAGGTGCTATTTGTTTCTCCTCTATCTTTCACAGTCTAACCCTTCTTCCATGCCTTCCCCATTTGAAGCATCCATATTTCTGCCTTGAAAATACCAGTCTCTTATGGTCCCACCTCCCTTGAGCTCCTTCTTTCCCTTTATCCCCATAGTTCCTTGTATAATCCTCCCCCTTTCCATTTAAGTACACTTGTTTTGTCTGTCTTTCCCTTAGTTACACCTGTCACCTACTGTTCTTCTATCTCTTAGGTTCCTTTTTTCCTTTATCTTCCTGATTCCTTTCCATTTTCCTGGTTACTGCAATTATATAAGTATATATATAGATATATATATATATATATATATATATATATATTCACATATATGGATTTGCTGCTAGGATCCATATATGAAGAAGAATACACATTGTTATTCCGAGTCCGTGTTACTTCACTTAGTGTAATAGTTTCAGTTTCTATTTCCATCCATTTTCCTAAAAATGGATTTCCGTTTTCATCATTTCATCTTCCTTTACTGCTGAACAGAATTCCAGTGTGTTAATGCACCACATTTTCATTTTCTACCCATCAGTTGAGGGACACTTAGTTTTCTTCCATTCTTTATCTATTGCAAAAGAACAGAAACAAACAAGGATGTACAAGTATCTCTGTAATAGGATGAGTCCTTTGGGTATATGCCAAGGAGTGATATAACCAAGTCAAATGGTAGTTTTTGAAGAGTTCTCCACACTGCTTTCCATAGGAGTTGAATACATATAGACTTCCACCAGCAGTGAATGAATGTTCCCCTTTCCCACATCCCATATAGCATTTGATGTTGTTTGTTGTCTTGATCTTAGCCAGTTTATGTGGTAAGATGAAATATTAAAGTGATTTAAATTTGCACTTTTCTGATTACTAAGGATGCTAAACACTTTTTAAAATTTTAATTTTAAAAACCTTAATCATAGCTATTTTTATTCCTTTTTTGAGAACTCGCTGTTCAGGTACTTATCCCATATTTTAATTGGGTCATTTACTCTATTGATTCTGTTTTTGAGTTCTTTATATATTCTGAATGTTAAACTTCTGTCAGATGTGTCACTGGTGATTTTCTCCCATTCTGTGGGTTTTCTCTTCACTTTCTTGCTTGTTTCTTTTGCTGTAAGAAGCTTTTTAGTTTTATGAGGTGCTATTTTGCTTGTTGTTCTTAATTCCTAAGCCAATGCAATCCATTTTAGAAAATTTATTCTTGCACCTGTATCTTATAAGTTACTGCCAATGTTTTCTTCTAAGAGTTTCAGAGTTTCAAGTTTCACATTCAGATCTTTGATCCATTTGTACTTGACTTTTGTGCAAGGTAAAAATAAGACTTGGCTTCATTCTTCTACAAGTGTATATCCAGTTTTGCCAGCATCATTTGCTGAAGATGCTCTTTTCTCCATTGAGTGTTTTTGGCACCTTTGTCAAATATCAGGTAGCTGAAATTGCATGAGTTCATGTTTGAGTCTTCAAATATATTCCATTGGTCGTGTCTATTTATATGTCAGTACTCTGCTTGTGTTTATAATTATAGCTGTGTAATATATTTTGAAATCAGGCATAGTCATTTCTCCTGTGCTGCTCTTTGTGTTAAAGGTTATCTTGGCCATATAACCTTTTGGGTCTTTTGTACTTCCATATGAATTTTCGCTTTTTATTTCACTTTTTGTTAGAAATGCCATGGGGAGTTTTTGATATTGCATTGAATTTAAAAAGGACTTTTGGTGAGATGGTCGTTTCTACAATATTAATTCTTCCAATTCATGAGCATATGGAAACCTTCCATCTTCTGGTGTCTTCCTCAATCTCTTTCTTTAAAGATTTTAATTTTCATTGTATAGACCTTTAATATCTTTGGTTAGGTTTAATCTGAGATTTTTATTTGGAACTGTTGTGAATGGGAGAATTCTCATTTACCCTTTCTCCAATAGCATATTACTAGTATATAGAAAGGCTCCTGATTTTTGTAGATTAATTTTATAATCTGCCTCTTTAAATAAAGTATTCATCATTTCTAGAAGTTTTCTCATGGAATTATTTGCATATCTTTAAGTATAATATCATATCATCTGCAAAGTGATAATTTGACCTCTTCTTTTCCAATTAGTTCTCCATTAGCTTCCTTCTTTTGCCTTGAAACTCTCTAGCAAGAGTTTCAAACACTATATTTAAAAAGGGGGGAAATAGTGGACAGCCTTGAGTGGTTCATTATTTTAATGAGAATGCTTCCAGTTTTTCTCCACTTTGAATAATGTTGGTTGTGGGTTTGTTGTATGTAGTTTTAAATGTGTTGAGTTATGTTTCCTGCAGTCCAATTCCCTCTAAGACTTTTTACATAAATGCATGTTGAATTTTGTCAAAGGCTTTTTCTGAATCTTCTGAGATGACCAAGTGATTTGTCTTTGAGTCTATTCATATGATTTATGACATTTATTGACTTACATATATGAAATCTTCCTTACTTCTCTGGAATAAAGCTGAGGATGCTGGTAGATGATCTTTTTAATGTATGTCTGAGTGTGGTTCTTGAGTATTTTATTGAAAATTCTTTCATCTAACTTCACTAAGGGTATGGACCTATAGTTTTCTCTTTTTGTTATATCTTTGCCTGGTTTTGATATTAGAGCAATGCTGGCTTCATACAAATATCTTGGGTGTTCTATCTTTTTATCTCTTTAAATAATTTGAACAGCATTGTTTATTGATTTTCTTTGAATTTCTGGTAGAATTCTGCTGTTAATTCATCTGGGCCTGGATGTTTTTTGTCTGGAGATTTTGAATTACTGTTTCAATTTCCTTATTTGTTATGGATCTGTTTAAGCTGTTGATCTCATCTTGGTTTAACTTTTCTAGTGTCATATGACTTTAGAAATTCATCTGGTTCTTTTAGATATTCAAAGCTAATGGAGTGTAGTCTTTTAATGTATTCCCTTACAATGTTTAAAATTATTTTGGTGTCTGCTATGTTTACCTTTTTGCTTCTATTCTGCTAATTTGCATTTTCTCTGTCTTTTTTTTTTTGTTAATTAGGCTAAGGGTCTATCTATCTTTTTTAATGTCTCAAAGAACTAGCTTTTAGATTCATTGATTTTTTGTATTGTTTTGTTTTTCATATTTCATTCATTTCTGCTCTGATTTTGTTGTTTCTTTTCATTTACTAGATTTGGAGTTGGTTTGTTCTTGGCCTTCCAGAGTCTTAAGCTGTACTGGTAAGTCATTTACTTGTGCTCTTTCTGATTATTTTCAATGTAGGCACAAAGAGCTTTAACTTCCCTTTGAGGACTGCTTTTAAAGTGTCACTGAGTTTCTGTTTGTTGTTGTCTCATTTTCATTTAGTTCCAGGAATGTTTTTGTTTCTTAATTTGTTTTTTGTCCCATTCATCATTCAGGAGTGTATTATTTAATCTCCATAAGTTCAGGTGCTAGAGCTTCTTTTGTTGTTGATTAAAAGATGTACTGTGCTGTGGTCTGATAGAATGCATGGGAATATTTCTCATTTTAGTAATTATTCTTTTGGTGTCTCAGAATGTGCTCTATTTTAGAAACTTACCTGGTATACTGAGTGGGAAATGTGTTCTTTAGTGCTTGGGTGGGATATTTTGTAGATGTCTGTTAGGTTCATTTCATGTAAGATGTCATAATTCAGTTCTGATATCTCTTTGTCCTGTTGACCTTTCAATTGAAGACAGTGGGGCACAGAAGTCACTTAGTATTGCTGAGATGGAGCTGATCTGGGTTTTATACTCCTAGAGTGCTGTTTTCATGAAATTGGGTGCACATGAGTTTGGTGCATATGTGTTCATGTTTGTAATATCTTCTTGATCAGTTGTTCCTTTGATTAGAATGAAGTGACCCTCTTTTTACCTTCTTTTAGTAAAGGGGAAGAAGGAGCTCAAGAGAGGAGGATAATAGGAGACAGTTATTTTCAAGGCTAAAATGTAGAAAACAGGGCACTTTAACTGAATGACAGGTGGGAAGTTGCACAGGGACTGAGAGAGGAGAGACAGGCTTTCAGTGGTGTGAAATACCAGAGGGAAATGAACTAACTAAAAAACCTACTGAAAAATACATATAAAATATTTAAACATGAGTGTATGTGTATACCTGAAATCTTTATAAAAAGAAACAGTGCCAGACAAAAGAAACCTAAAGGGTTCTTGGACACAGACTCCCCAAATAACATAGGTTATTGCCACAGCCCCCCATTACCTCATGGAACTGGAAGATAAAACTCTATTTATAAAGGCAGGATGTGCTTTGGATACAGAACTTGGAGCAATGGAGCTGGATCTGATCAGGAAGTCTCCTCACTAAAGACTAGCTCTCATAGTTCTAGAGGATACTATGTAAGCTGCTAAAGATAAAAATCAATCAATGACCCAAATGCAGCTTTAAAACCCAATAACCACAATGACGGGCACAACACACTACTGAGGTACAGCAGTGACACTTTTACCTTCGTGGTAATCAGCAGTTGTCTAATTGAACTTAAAACCTTCTCAGAGGGAAGGAACTCATGGGAACTCATGCACTGCAGTCAAGTCTACACAGCTGGCAAGGTTCCTAGAGGAAACCTTATCTCTGTCATAGCTACAGACAGTTGTAATTTCGTATTGTATGCTAAATAATAATCCTTATATGTACAGACAAGTATACCATTTATCAATCATCAAAGAAGCTTCTTTTTGCAAAGGATGATGACTATAGAAGAGTTCTGCAACTGGGTACACACAAAGAACAAATGTCTGAGAGATGCCCAACACTAAGTGACACATTGACAGTGGAGCCCCTACACATAAGACTCATACAACATAGCAGAACAGGGAGTGGAGGAAATACTAATGTGTTTCTCAACTCTCACCAGAGAAGCTTCCTCATACAACAGAATGTCATGCATACAGAACACCCACCGCAACTGGCTTAAAAATAGAAAATAAGAGACTCCAGAGTATGTTTTCATGGATAAGATTCCTATAGTCAACCTCACCCACCAATTACTCAGGGAACAATTGTGAAACAGGAGGAAGAAAAATTGTAAGAGCCAGGGTCAGCAAATGATAGTAAGGAAATAGGCTTCCAGGGCTCTGGGACCTTGCTCATATGAACTTCCAACAATGGTGACAGCATGCACAAGACCCATGCAAACCTAATTAGACAAAAACCCAGCATAGAACTGAGAAAATGAAGAACTATTGACAGGTGATTACTGAAGATTGACTGAGAGTTGATCTTTCAGAGAATAATTCTAGATAAGTTGATTAGTTTTCAGTGGATGAACTTACACTGAGGAATCTGACTCAATGAACCTTAACATATATGAAAGAATGCATGAAATCTGATGGGGGATGATATGAAATAGTTGTGGATTGGGGAGGCAAGTCTAAATATGATTTATAAGCATGACATAAACAAAATTTTAATAAATATACATTGAAAAAGAAAAGTTTTCAAAAATCTTAGTATGACTTAAAACACTATTATTATTTAGATGACTATTTTTTTAAAAGTATGATTCATTGTAAAAATTATTTCCCAAATTTTAACTATATATTCCATAGCAAATTTAAACAAATTTATTGGCCACAGTGCCAAATGACATAGATGATTTTACCTAATACAATTTTGTATTAATCTTTTTTTGTCAAATCTAGGTTAAAAAATAATCTAGATGATTTAAGATGATTTAGAAATAGCTACCTACAAAATCATTAGACAGTGATAAATCCTGTACCATTCTTATGTGTTAAGGTATAAATATGTAAATATATATTAGATAGACATAGTGACTATATATGTAAATATATGTTTACATCTATGCGTGTATATCTGTATACATAAACTTTTACACATATCCATGAATGTGTTCACACATATGTGTGTGCATATATATACACACAGAGAAAAGACAAATGTTTCCAATTTTAAATACGTCTTTAGATTTTCAATTTATCAAAAGACTTTTGGAAGCTGGAAGAATATGAATAAAATTATGAAAGCCATGAATTTTGAATATGGATTTTGTTCTGTAACTAGATTATATGCAATTCAGTTTTATTGCCTCCATTTAGTAAGCTTGTTAGATTAGTCTTTTGTTATAATACTTATGAAATCTGTTTATGGCAACTCATTCTCCAATATAACTTCTCCAATACTGCCCTAGTTATTCAATTGAGACCTTTCTTGTCTATATCCCTAAGGTTTAACTTCAAACGGTCTCATCTCTTATTTTATAATTGTGACTTAATTACAACATTCCCTATATTACAGACGCACTTCATAGCCTTGGAAGATATTCTATTTTATGGATACTATGCCTTTTTTATTGTCTATTCCAATACAATGCAACGTAAAAATGCGTTCTATAAGTGTATACATGTATCTGTCATGTATCGATGTACTCTATATCATCTGCCTCTGTACCTACATAAATATATAAATGCATATCTATCATTTATCACCATATCTAATTTCCAAATCATTCTTGTAAGAATCATTATTATTTTAGGTTAGTATTTCTGTGGAAGTGCAAATGTTTTATACATCACAAAAATTATATGCTTTGGCGTAAACTGAGGATTAGAAGTAATGTAAGAATATAATTTCTATAATTTAGAATTTTTGAATGACTATTGATTCTATTACATACATCAGTTTCATTTATGCCTTTATAGAAGGAAACTATTTTTATTTGGGTCTTATGAATGATTTTTTTTTATACAGAAAAATAATGAGCATCCGACATTGCTAACTTGGTTCTGGGTCATTCTGCTCTTCCCACTTGAAGAGATAGAACATTTAAATGCTATTACATAATATTTTGCTAAAAATTGCCATTTTTAAACAGAGTATGCATGAAACACACCTCTGTTATTTTCCATTTCTGCTTTATTTCTGATCTGTGGTCAGGATCCTGGCATCAATAAGCAGCATGACTGAAACCCTTTGTTTGCTGTGTCCATGGAAGTGAGGAAGCAGGTCCATGTCTGGCTATTTTCCTGTAGGCTGATATTACATTGGGCAGAATTCCCCAGTTGCTTTATGGTGTTTGCAACTCTCTATCTTTCTGTTTGGATTCCATTAACAATTTCTGAAACTTATAACATTTCTTTACTCCCTTTCTCCCAATTATGTTAATAAACCTTAAATTAATTGAATACCATGAATCAAGTAGCTTCAGAGATTAATTTTACATTTGGAGGGTGAATTTTATGAATTTACGCTTAAGACAGTGAGTTTTGCAAAAGTAGCCCTTCAAATGCAGATAGAATAGATAAATATAAATTCCATTAACTAAACATCTGAGTAAGACAGAGGGATTGCCTTCTTCTACAAGAAGGAATTTTCTAGCACCTTTTCTTAAAAGGGCATCTATACATTAGTTTTGTGACTCCTCGTGTGTGTGAGTATATGTGTGTGTGTGCGTGTATGCACACGTGTGTGTGTCTGTGTGTGTGCATGATCTATCCATGTGTTCTGGTCGGTGCTTACATTCTTGTTCACAACCTCCCCTGGCTTCATGTGCTCTATTATTATTTTTCCATTTTTAAAGGCTATCAGGTCTATTCTGTGTTTTTCAAATGCTCTTGGGTATAGGGCTATCCCCTGGAGTCTGATCAATCTAAAAGTCTTCATATCCCTAAAGAAGACTGACTTTCCAATCATTATTCTGCTGATGAGATATAATTTTAAACAGACTCTAAGGACTTATTATTATACCCATAATGAGTGCATCTCTCAGATTGCACTGGAGAAGCTTCTTGCAGAAGATGACAATTGATACCAAGTCCTATGGCTGGTCAACCTGCAGATTACTAGAGACTGTGGAATATTCAAGCCTAAATAGGATAGCTATATCACAAGCTATCCTCCCAAGACTGGGGCATAATTGCAGAAGAATGGGTAGAAGGATTATAAGAGCTAGAGCTGGTAGAGAAATACAATAGAGCCATACTGTCTGCCCTCTACATGATAGTTGAACTTAGAAATGAACTAAAGTCATGACAACATTCATAAGATCTGTGCAAGCCTAAGCCAGACAGGGTCCCAGCATGGATGGGGAAGTTGAGCAAGAATCTCCATCCTTTGCTGATGACCTGTTGACAACTGATAGCTCCATTTGAGTTTCTGAATCTGAAATTTTCAGATTACTCTATTAAAATCTCAAAGATCTTCTTGTATCTGTCATCGCAGTGTTGGACTATAGATTTGCACCTATCACTTTAGTGTTGCTTTCTAAACTCAGATCCTAATGTTCGAATAGCAAATACTTTCCACTTTTTATAATATATATTATGTGAAGTTTACTGCCTGCATGTATGCAACTGCATCCATGACGAGAAGAGTATGCAGGGATCAGAAGAGGGTATCAGACCCCTGTAACGGGAGTAAAGTATGAATATTAACTGCCATATGTATGCTGGGAATCAAATGTGGATCCTCTGGAAGCATGGTATTGTTCTTAACTGTTGAGCCATTGCTCCAGCCCTTCTAAATATTTTGTGTTTCCTCAATATTTAATATACTCAAAGAGAAGATTCTATTTAATAAGATATTTGCATGACAGTTGTATGAATATGCTGGGCAAGATATCTCTTATGAAGTATATCTAAAGGCTAGAAAAAAGATTTAAAAGGAATATTTGAAGTCATAGGAAAATGATAGAAAACATCTGAGAAATATTTACTTTTCAAGAGTTTCACTTCACTTCGTTATAACTACAAGTCGGTGGCTCTCACAGTCCCTGCTACACAGTCCTCACTCACCACCATGCAGCTCAAATGGCACAAAGATTCAGCATTAGCATCTTGAAGAGACAAATGACACAGTTCAAAGAAGAAGATGAACCAGTACTTAAAGTGAATTTGTTGAATCAAATGTAGCACTGCGTGCATTAGTAGATACACATATAAAACTGTCTCAGGGCTGGAGAGCTGGCTCAGTGATTAAGAGCACTGGATGCTCTTGCAGAGGACCTGGTTTCAGTTTCCAGAACCCACATGGTAACTGACACCTATCCATCTGTAACTAACTCCCTTCTAGAGGATCCAACTATCTCTTCTGACCTCCGCAGACACTAAATGATATGAGTACACTTGCACACGTGTAGACAGTACATTCATACACTTAAAATAAAAAATGTACTAAATATTTCTAAATATCATGTTTCATAAAAAATCTATGAATACAAAAACTGTATCCTAAGTACTGAAATTACGATTTCTCTCAAAAGATACTTCTATATTCAGCAATTATCTTCTCTGAAAATAACTGTGAAAACAGTTTCATATTTTGTTGTTATGAACGTTGTATTCTGGCTAAAGGAAAATTATACTAAACGGTAAACAAGACACAATTGCATATTTATGATATATGATTTCATATGAAATGACTGTTTAACAATAAATATAAGTATTTATTAAAAAATTAAATTTATATATGTAGTAAATAATATTTATGTATGCATATAAATCAACATATATGTGTCATTTCATATAATTTATGCAATTATTTAAATACATAAAATACTATAAATATATGCTCCTGTAATACCTGTTTCCTAAATTAGGTGGAAAATATACTAATACAGAGAAAAAAAAAACTATAAGACCATATTACTATAAATACATGTAATATATCTGAAATAAATTACATAGAACATGTTTACAATGAAATGCACCAATGTGAATATTCTACATATTATCACATGTAATTCAATTCTCTCTGAACTCAGTTGGGTTCTTGTACTGTAAAGATGTATGTCGTCTGCCTTTTGACCAGTTTTGGGTCTCAGTAATAGTGTTTCCACTTGTTGTAAAAAGAAACATCTCTTTTTGAGGGGTGAGAACTGCAATTACCTGTGGGTTTAAGGTTAAGTTTTTGTTGTTGTTGTTGTCATTTTCTAAATGCAATTAGCAATTGAATTGGTTTTGGGAAATAGCAGCAGTAGGTTCTCTAAGATCTATAGCCTCTCCAGCCACAGGTATTTGATTGTGTTTACAGTTCAGGCATAATTCCTTCTTATTGAGTGGAATCAAATTTTAATTATACAGTTGAAGGTTATCCTCATGATAAAAATGCTACTATTACACTATTACAGCTATCTTGCTGATCATTGTTGTGGGTTTGTAGGCTCTGCAACTGGGTAGGAATATTGATTTCTTTTCTCCCATAGAAGCTTGCATAGTAACTTCTAAGATTGAGAACTTTGTCCCCAGAGATGAGATTTCCAGGTAATTTCCAGCTTCATTCCTTTGTGCTTTGTCCAAAGCATGTAATGCCTTCAGTAGAGTAATCATCATTTCACTCCAGGGACAAGCTGTTTGATAGATAATCTTATCTCCAAGTGGTCAGTGGTAAAGCCATGTACATACATGCCAGCACCAATAAATTGACTCAGTAAGTGGCTCATACACACCCACACACATATGTGATAATAATAATCGGAGGTTAGGAAATTAAGAGGGAGTTGGGAAGAGCATGGGACTTGTGGGGTTTGAGGGAGGTGTGGAAATGGTATAAATAGTCAGGTATGAAATTCTCAAAAAAGTTTAAAAATACATTGAACCGGTAAAAGAACTTAATGCAAATAAAGCCGAAATATCAGTGAAAAATATATCTAACAAAATAAAAGCAGTTAAAGAGAAATGAATAAATAAAATAAGTTGAAACACACTGATAAAAGTCAAGAATTATCTATAACCTTTGTTGGAGATGGATCTAAAATGGATGCATGACTCTTCTAGTTACTCCCCATATATGTAACAACTCCTCCAGTAAATTCCTACAAGTCAGAAATCTACAAAGAGCATACCCTTGCCATGACAAGCAGAAAATATGATGGAGGTTTATGAGATAAGGGCACTCTTGAAACTATCAGAGCTGAGTGGAAAGGGAAATAATTATAAAATGAAAAATAATTAAAAACTGCTTTATAGGAGTATAGAAGCAAAACTGTGTGCTCCTCTCTGATTATATTCTTCAAAACCAAGTGCTTTTGAGGTTGATTAAACAGTTTTATTCACTTATTATTTTGGTGGCTTATAAATAAATTTGTAAAATAATATAACTGGAGAAAATTATAAATTTTACCATTTTAACTTTTACATTTATGAATAGTAAATGGATTATAATGTGATTCCAGGCATATAAATTTCTACATAAAAATAGCGTACAAATAAAACAGGTATTTGGAGTGATTTTTATTGTTACCAAGAAAGGGGAATCTGCAGTGGCTGAGAAAAATGGCAGAGTTAAAGGAGGAATTGTGTTGCATAACCGTATTCACTTGAGACTCCTTGTTTATCAAAAGACGCAATTTCCTTAAGTGTATGTAGATATCCTGATTTTTACCCTGTGACCAGAGTACTTGGACTAGACAGCTCCAAGAAGGAAAGTTTTTCTTGCAGTTTCAGAAAGTTAAATCCATAATGGAGGGGAAACACGTGAAAAGGGGCCTAGGTCATATCATGCCAGGCTAGAAGTAGAGAAAGGAAATATTAATACTTAGCTAGGTTTCTCCTCCACTTTCAATCTGTCAGATTTCAACATCTCATAGCATGTTGACAACTGCAATCAAGGTGAGTCTTTCTCTCTTAATTTTTCCTATCTGAAATATTCTCATATAGGCAGAGGCATTCGTCATTAATCCATAGAATATTCTAAATACAGTCAAGCTGACAAAGAAGATAAAACATTATAGGACAGGTGTCTCTACTTCTATCAATGTCTAAAATAAATAATGTATCAAAAGGATGTAAGCTAAACATAGACATCTACAAAAGGTAGTCAATTCAAAGAATACTCTGTTTGGGAATATAGTTTACCAAAGATAAATAGTTAGACCAGATGACAAACCAATAATCCCACATCTTGGCAGGAAGTGCTGAAAGATCTATAGTATTCTGTCACTCTAGTATACCTACTGGTTTCAGGACAGTCTGAGCATGATAATGTATTCACTGTCAAATGGTTTATAGGCTCTTCATTAATCTGTATTATCAGGGTTCTTCAAATACGTTTTGTAACTACTTTTCTTTTTTGAGAATTTCACACATAATTACTGTATTTACTTGATTTCTAATTTCCCACTCCCCACTCCATTTCCATGTTCTCTGTGCCCTCTCAAATCATTATCCTCTTATTTGATTAATATTGTTCATATATATGTGCATATATGTATGCACACACATGTATGAGTACTAAGTCTTTTGCTGGTGATCTTGCATACATGTTCTTGTTTAGAGCTAACACAGGGAATTAAATAATCTATCAGGGAACTTGTCTCTAGGGAAAACTGAATGTCCCTTTCTTACCATTCATTGATTAACTATAGCTCTTCATCTGGAGGTGGGACCCTGTGTCATTTATCCCAACCACACTGGCATGTCAACCAGTGCTGTCATTATGTAGGTCTTGTTAGGTAACCACATTATGGAGAACTTGTGAATGCAGCTTCCTTACATGTTTATAATGTACTTTGTTGCAGGCGATGTCCAGTGGTTCTGGCTCTCACAGTTTTTTCACCCTCTTGTCCTCACTGCTCCATGAGTCTTAGGTCAAACGGTTGAATTGTAGATATAATAATTGGGGCTTGGCACCACAGAGTTGCTTGTTGTTTGAATTTTGATCAATTTTGGAACTTTGTGATAGTCTCCATCTGTTGCAAAAAGCTTATTTGATGAATGCTAAGCGATATGCATGTCTACAAATACATAGAGAAGTATTTAGAATATAGTGAGGAACTTATTTCATTTCAGAAAGTGGAAGTAGTAGATTCTTCCCTAGGTGTTACAGCCTCTCTGAGCGTGTATACTGACTATATTTATAGGAGCGTGCATGGAGTTCCGCCTATTGAGTAGGCCTAAGTATGATTAGACAGCTGTTGATTACCCACAAGAACTTGTATTACTATATCCACATTATAATTTCCATTTTGTATTCCTTTTGCCCTCAGAATGTGGCACACTAAGCAAGCTGACTGTCTCATTCAGAAAAAAAAAGGATGCTATCTTCCTGATAATAAGAATTAAAGATAATGATGAAATGTATTTCCTGCTTACATTCAGGCTTCAGAGTAATTATAAAATGAAACATTAAATACATAAACATATAACTTCATAATTAAAGTATTCTTAATAAAATAAAATGAATTGCCTAATTCAATGGAGAGTTAGGGATATTGCTCTGAGTAAATAATACTTAAGAAGAAATAGGAGTTGAATAGGAATTACATAGCAAGTTAGAAAGGAAATCATTACAAGAGAACCATATGTAAGCAGAGCTTCATAGAAACTAAAAGCTTATACAGTTCCAGAAATTGATTTTATATACAAAAAACTTCTAGCAAAAGAAGCTCTTCTTCTAGCTCTAGTTCTGCTAGAGTATTACATCTTTGGCTAAAGTTTGAGAAATAAACACAGCCTATGTAATTCTGGAGTTTGAGGTTTTTTAAATTTTATTTTAAGGCTTATTTTGTATAAGAAAGACTGCATAACATTTTTATGGAGTTGAAAGGAAAAATGTATCTATTGTAAAAATTGGAATTCATTACGGAGCAGAATCGTGATTGGACATTTTTCATTGAAAAATAATGCTTATAATTTCTGATGATTAAATGCATGCCTATTCAGTTATGTTAAAATTTATGACTGCTATATAAAAAAAAGTTAAAATACGAATGAGAAGTATTTTGCAAATGTTAATTCCTGATACTGTTTTAAATTCTAATTTCAGACTTCATTTGAAAAACTAATTTCATCCTGATGATGTTAGAAATATAATCTCGGTTCCTTTCTTTATGGTCATCATTGTTTTCCAGACTCTAGAGAAAAAATGTAGTCGGTAGATGGACTTTTTTATACTGTGTAAAATATCATTTTTCCTTAGTCTTTATTTCATCTCAGGCAACGTGGTTCCACTTTAAAGGCAAGGGCTAACTATAGTGTGTAGATGAGAACAGCTATACTCCGGGGGCTTCAGAATTATGAGTTGAAACTAATCATGATAATCTACTCATTCATCAATGGTTTCTCTATCAATGTAATCATAATATAGGGCTAATCATGAGGAGATGTTAAATGACAGAAAGATCTCAGTGTGTCTGGGAGGAGGCTCAGTGCAAGTGTGCTTACAGAACAAACATGAGGATTTGACTTTAGGTTCCGGACAGCACCTAAAAAGCCAGCCATGGTGTGTGGCACCTGCATTCCCATTGCTGGGGAGGTGGTGATAGTACATCACTAAAGGCTGTTGGGCATCCAGTCCACCCGAGTCAATGCTCTCCAGCTGCCATAAGAAAGTCCATCTCAAAGAATAGGTTGCAGAGTGATAGACGAATGGACCTCAATGCCAACTTCTGGACTTCACATATGTCATCATACACCAGTGCACACAGACACACACACAGCCACCCACCTACACCCACCCACCCACACATACACACTGATTTCATCTATAACTTTGTAGAATTAGAAAACTCTGAAAATGCAAGCAGAGATGAACACTTGGTCTCACTCTGAATGTTTAGGTGAGAATTTTCCTGGATATATTTGTTTTTATTGAGCCAATACATTATAATGCCAGAAAAGTTGTGAAATTTTTGGTTTAACTGCATAAAGTCTCAGGGACATTATTTTTTTTCACTTGCAGGAATTGGCCTTCTGTCTAGTCTCTGAGTGTGGCAGTTAGCCACAGACTGAGAGAAAAATAAAGCATGTTCTAGTCTGCATACTCATCCAAAAATATCTAATTTTTTTTCATGGAAAGTGATCAAGATTCTGTGGTGAAAGGGCATGTTAATTATTTGGGACCACATCAAGCAGAGTTAATTTAGCTCTCCACAAAGTGACTGGTAATGTTTCTCAGAAAGAAAGGCCTGGGGCAGAATGTCAGTCTCATGCTCTAGAATGAATTTTTGAAGTGGAAGCATATGGATCTGTCACTGTAGAACTATATCATTTCAAATCTTTTTTAAATGATGGATAGGTTTGTGTAATGGAAAATTTTGGTGAAAATTGGACAGAAGAAATCGTTATGTATCTTAATTCCTAATGTCCAGAAAAGAAAGGCTTTCTGGCTTAGGCAATATTACTCTATTTCTTTGAAGAATGCTCAGTTTTTATATCCACTGAAAGAATTTGGAGACACAAATCTGACTCTATAGGCATATATATGTGTGTGTGTGTGTGTGTGTGTGTGTGTGTGTGTGCATGTGTGTGTGCTCTTACATATGGTGATGTTCAATGGAAGGTGCAGATATGGGAGTGGACATAAATAGGAACAAAATATACTGTATGAAATTCACACAGGAAAATCTAAGATAAGGTAATGATTATAGAATATATCGCTAAATAAAAGTGATTTTGTTTGCAAAATTTCTGCTAATACGACTATGAAAATAACAATATAGATATTTATTTCACACAAACACACAAATACATGTGTATACATGTTCTTGATACTAGGAGGAAATTATATATTTTTTTCATTTTAGTTTTTATTCAGAATGATTTGTCAACATTGGATTTTTTTTCCTTCAACATACAACAGAAAATAGAATGTTGTTTTCTTAAACTAGACACTGAAATTAGAGCACACAGTTGAAATAAAAACAATACCTGGCTGTTGCCATGTTATGGAACATATACTAAAAACTGATAGGATGATATAATAGGAAACTGGGAAGGTCTGAAGGATAGGGAAATTCAAAGATGGCTCCTTCTGTCCTATACTATAAAATCATATAATTAGGCTGCACTGATATATGTTTATATAAAATGAATATTAATTTTAAAAGAATGATCAGCAAGTAATTTTGGATTTGTCTAGACCTTATTTGTTACTTATTCAAAGTTTTAGTTCAAGAATTATGTTACATAATCCACTCAAAAATTGTTTCTAATTTTTTTTTTATTTCTTGTGGATTTCATACATGAGTGTTATATGTGCATTATCTCCACCGCTCTCTGTCCGTCTCCAAATCCTCCTATGTCTCCCTAGCAATTTCTTGTCCTCTTTTTTCTTCATTAATTATTATTGTTACATATACATATTTACACTTATAAATATACAAGTACATAAATTAAGTATTTATGGCTAATCACCTGGGATTACATAACCCCTCAGGAAGCTAGTTCCAGAGAAAACTTATTCTCTCTTGAGTAGTGTCCATTGATTGCCTGCATTTCTTCATCTTGTGGTGTGATCCAGTGAAATTTCTGCCATCCACATTGTCATGTCAGCTGTATTATTATTATTAATTATTATTACACAAATCTTGTTAAGATACCATATTGTGGGGGTTTCTTGGGTACAGCTTTCTTATTATATCTAGATTGCATTAGCTAGCAAAAGATGTTCTCTCCTTCTGTCTCTTACCATCTATCTGCAACCTCTTCCTCAATGTTTTATGATCCTTAAGTGTACATTGTATTGTGGATGTTTTACTCAAGAATGAACACACCATAGTCATTTATTCTATGCCTTTTAGAAGTTGTGGAACTTTGTAATAGTTTCCATCTGTTAAAAGAGGAAGCTTATTTAATGAGTTGTGAAGCTAAATTTGGCTGTTAATATAAGGGTATATATTTCAAAATATAGAAAGTATTTCATTGGTCTAATAATCTAACAGTAGTAAATTATTCTCTAGGATCAATGAATTCTCCAGCTATGTGTACTTGGCTATGTCTACAATATCACACATGCATTCCCTCCTATTGTGTAGGCCTTAAGTCCAATTAGACACTTTTGATTACCCCCAAACAAATATTCCACTGTTGCACCAATACAGAAAATTTGCTAGAGTGTTTATTGGTGTGTTTCATAGGTATGAAGATTGATTGATTGACTGATTATTCTTGTTGTTGCTTTTATTTTCCTTAGCAGCTTGAACAGTACTTTCTGATAATATGAGACCTAAACTTTAGGTAGAGGACTTCCAGATTACTTACACCTAATTTTTTCAAATCATATGTCTGAACTATATAGTACCTTCAATATGAGGATTTTGCAATCAAATTCTGGGAGGCAATCTTGGGCTGTGGTCATAACCTATGTTATTTTGTGAGTCTCTAGTTCTCCTATGACTAAGTGATTAAGGGGAGGTTTTCTTTGTTTGGTACTGTGATTTTCATTATATTGTATTCAGGTATAGACATGACTTGCGTGCAGATGTGTGTGTGTGTGTGTGTGTGTGTGTATGTGTGTATCTTTCAATATACTTATGAAATAACACAGTCTTTGATTTCTTAATACCACCTAAGTACTATTTAACTCTTTTTCCCTCAGTTTATAAAGAATTCCCTCATCACTCTCTAATTTGATTATATCTCATTTTCCCCATTCCTTCATGATAAAGCCTTTATAATACTATCTCCCTCTATTGAACTCCATTGTCCCACTCCCCCATGTTTCTTTTCTATTTTCCTGGCCCCTGTTTTACTTCAGAATAGATAGTCACATCTAAGTGCTTGGAGCTAGATTCACAAATGAGAATATGCATCTCTTGCCTTTCTGAATCTGGGATACCTCACTCTGTGTATCACTTTCTAGTTCCATGGATTTACCTGCAATTTATGGTTTCATTTTCTTTTACAGATGAATAAAATTCCATTCTGTAAATTTAATGTGGAACATTTACATAAAATGATATTTTAAGTATGGTATAGTTAAGGACTCTCTTAATCATATGAGTAAGAAAATTGATCCAATAGAAATACTTGACATCTTGAGAGAAAAGCTTAAAGGTAATTTACCAGAGAAACAGAAAGCAGAATGCTTTCAGATAGCAGAATTGTCAACATTGTTGAATGCTGTATAAAAAATTAAGCAATGTTGGAACTCAAAATACCATTGGAATTAGCAGAATTTGGGCTACCATTGACCTTGGCTAAAGCAACATATCCTGAAGAGATGAATTTGGAAGCTAAATTGTGATTGCCCAACATACAAGCATCTTACTCTGAAAGCTATAGCTCATAACATGCTTTGCTCAACTATACCATTTAAGGCTCAATGCATTTAGTCAGGGAAGCAGAGTAAACTAGTTTACAGTAAAACATAGTGATTAAGTCCCATTGTTTCTTTTAACTTTTTCATAAATACTACTAGGAATACTGTATTGAAATTTCACATAAAATTGAGCAAATACATCACCCACACAGAGAAAAGTCTAAAGGTGTGTGTAAAAAGCTAGGTTAAAATGACACTGTCCTCAATTAGGGACAAAGTGTTCTAGAAGAGAAATTCTCCAGGACTCATGAAAATCACATTCTAGCAATTATCACTCCAGTATTTCTATTTTTTCTCTTCTTTACGAAACTGTTGAAGTTTATCATATTATATATCATAGCACATTATCTGCTTCCCCCAGTGCAGTTATATGTTATGTTGTAACACTTTAGGAAGTAGGAACTAGCTGGGGAAAATAGAACTCAAGGGCAGGCCATTGAAGGTTACATATTGAAGGTTACACCCATGGTCTTGCTCCCTATCTCTTTTGAAACCAATAGTTTCCTGTTCAATGCACTCGGGCAGCCCAAGTTTGTGTGGTCAAATCAAGCATGCACAGACTTAGCCCTATGAAAATATGAGCCCAAATTATTGTTCAATACTTAAGTTTTTCTTTCAGGTATTTTGGTCACAGATATACCAAACCAACAATCAACTATAGTTTGTCTATAGATAGAGCAAACTACTTCAAATCAATTCACATTGTATAACATGTTGTGATTATTCTATAACTGTTTCTAGCAATATTCCATAAAATATATCTCTCCATGGATCCTAGAGTCATTTAGTGCCAAATATTTTTCTCAAAAAATAGAAAATATTAGGAATGTGTGACATATGCATGCAAAAGTGTGGCATATATTGTTGAAACAAATTACAATTGATATAATACCATCATGGTGAGTTTTGTAGTCAACTTGATATACTTGGTAAGAGATAAGACTGTTAATGAATTCCCTCCATCAGACCTCTCCGTGGGTACATCAGTTGGGCAGTTTCTGAGAGCTAACTGATATAAGAGGAACTAGCGTACTGACATCAGTACCATTCCTATGCAGGGGACGGGGGGTGGCTCAGCTGTTTGAGAAAGGCAGTTGAGCGTGAGCTTGAGAGCAAGCCTGTATTTCCTCAAGGATCTTGCATATATGTTACTGCTTGACATTTTGCCTTGGCTTCTCTCAATGCCAAACTGTAACCTGTAAGTGATAATAAATCCTTTCCTTCCCAGGTTACTTTTGGTCAATGTTTTATCATAACAACAGAAAGCACACTAGAACAGATATGTAACTGTATATTTTATATTCTCTATTTTATGTGAAAATATGGATACCATATGTGCAAATACTTAAGTGTAGATGAAAAGTTCAGACAATGCCTAGTTGTTCATGAATAAATGTTTGTAGACTGTTATTTTGTAGCTTTTAAGAACAATGTATTTATTTGAAGTTTTATTAAATTTATGCAAATTTTCCAATATATTTTGACATTTTTAGGCCTCTTCCACTATCCGCACCCACTTATTAAGCCCCAATCTAATTTCAAGTCTTCTCTCTCGTTCTTTACATATATGAAATTTATTCTCTTTAATTTCTCTTTAATTTCTTAATACCAGTTCAATTTTTCCTTAGTTGTCGGTCTCTTCCTGCTCCTTTCCCTGCATGGCTCTCTGGAAGCCGTAGTACACCTGCTGCGATGACTGGGGACCCAGGCACAGGAAGGATGGTGGAGAACAGGTCCTCAGGACGCAGTATGATAGGAATGAGGTATCATCATAGTTGTCCCTAGGCTTAGGGATGTTTTGGTATTGTATCAATATTCTATTGGTTGTGACCTTTACTATATCTTGTGTAAGACTCCTAAAAATTTGGATCAAGCATGGGGCCAAAAAAAAGAAGCATGCACAGGGTTAATAAGCACCCCAGTAAAGGAAGGAGTCGGTCATGAGGGGATTGGCAAACCACGGAAGATAACGGGTTTTAAGTTTGTTCCTGAGTTTATGAAGGGTCTTTCAAGAGAAAAATGAGAGAATGTGTAGTCTCTCTCAGTTAGCTATCTGTTGTCTAGCATTTCCCCTCTGAAGAAGTAACCCTGGACTCTTTTTGTCCCCATCTGGTGTTGCTGTTGTGGGAGGTTTCAGGAAGGGCAGCCTTGCTGGAGGAAGCACGTCACAGGGGGCTGGGCGCGGAGAGTTTTTAAGTCTTGCCAGATTCCCCATTGCACTGTACTTCCTGTGCCTACTTAGCAAGGTCATCATTTGGCTTTCTGCTCATGCTTCCCCTACCATTACAGAATCCAACTGGAACCATAACCCCACATAACTCTCCCTTCTGTCAATTGTGTAGTCATCGTGTTTTACCCCAGCAACAGAAAAGAAACTTAATACATTACCTATTCATTTCTTCCTTCAAGATTTAAAAATAAATTATGACACTTTATGATGTTAGTTTCCCTTGTATTTAAAGTTGGCATTGTGGAAAATATAGGTGATTGTCTTCATTAAATACAATTTATTTCATAAGCTAGTTTTTAAAATAGCATATCCATGCAATACCTTGAGAGAATAAAATGTATTTAAACAGAGGTTTTATATCAATATGTTCCTTTTTTATTGAATTTTAGCTACTTTCATGCAATATGATTTACTGTTGTTATTAAGATTCCCTCCCCTATTCACTCCCCAAATCCCAGCCAAATTTAATGTCTTCCATTGGTTTTGTGGTTTTTTGATGTTTAGTTTTCTGAGTTCTTGGTGGATTCTAGACACTAGCACTTTGTCAGAGGAACAGGTGGCAAAGACTTCTCAGGTTTACTTCGCCTCTTCACTTGAATGAGAATTCCTTCTCTGTAGAGGAGCCTTTTCATTCCAAGAGGTTCCACTTGTCAGTTTTTATACTTAATACATGCTCTCCAGGAGTCCTGTTCAGAAAGTCCTACTCTGTCTGTTTACATTCCAATACTTTTCCCTAGTTTCCCCTCCATCTCATTCCTGGTACCAGGTCATATGTTTATACCCTTGATCCATATGGAGTTGAGATTTGTGTCTGGTGAGAGATAAAGCTCTATATCCATTGGTCTACGTGTACCTATCCAGTTTGACCAGTTCCAGTTGTGGATAATGCTCTCTTTTCTATAGTGTTCATTTTTAGTGCTTTTTTCATCAAGGAAGTGGCTGTAAATGTGTGAAGTGAAATCCAGGTCCTCAGTTCTATTGGGTTGATCAATGTGTCAGTATTTATGCCTGTACCACGTTGATTTTAACCTGTGGTATAATTTGAGATAAGAAAGATAATGACTCCAGAAATTCTTTTTCTTTTTTGTCTTTGTATGTGTATGTTTTCTTAAGAAATTTTAGATTTTATTTCCAGTTCTATGAACAATTGCATTGGAATTTTTAACGGGCATTGCAGTGTATTTGTCATTTGCTTTCTGTAGAAAGACTATTTTCACAGTATTAATCCTACTGATCCATGAAAATGGAGGAAACCCATCTTATGTTATTTTATTCAGTTTCTTCAATGTTTTAAAATGCTTATTATACAAGTCCTTTACTTCCTTTGTTCGATTTAGTCTGAGATATTTTGTTTGTTGAGGATCTCTTAAATGAGATCATGTTCTCAATTTCTTTCTCAGTATTTTGTTGTTGATGTAGATAATAATTACCTAATTTTTGTGTTAATTTTATATCCTGCTACTTTGATGAATATGTTTATCATCTTTATGAGTCTTTTGGTGGAGTTTTAGTATTTTTCCTGAGCAGTCATATTGTCTTCAAATGAGAATACTCTACTTTTTCCCATTTGAATTCCCTTTATCTCTTTTTTTTTTTTTTTTTTGGTCTTATTGCTCTAGCTAAGAATTTAAGTACTATTTTGAGAAGGAATGGGGAGAGTGGACATCTTTTTCTTTTTTTATATATTAAGAGTAATGTTTTGAGTTTTTTTCTACATTTAGTATACTGTTAACTATCCGCTTGTTGTATATTGTCTTTATTTTGTTAGGGGATGTTCCCTGTATTCTAGATTTTTCATGACTTGTCATGAATGGAAACTGGAGTTTTTTCAAAGGCCTTCACTGCATCTAATTAAATGATCATGTGGTTTCTGCTCTTGAGTCAGTTTATGTGGTGAATTACATTTATTGATTTACATATGATGAATCATCCCTTTAGTTTCTTAACTTTGTTTCTAATTTAAAAATGATTTTTATTTTATGTGTATGAATGTTTTGCATTCATTATATAAGTTCATCAGTGAGTGCACACAGAGATTAAATGGAGTGTTAGAATTCCTGGAGCTGGAGTTATGGGTGGTGGTTAGTTATCATGTGGGTAAGGGGAACTGAAACTTGGTCATCTGAAAGATCAGCCACTGCTCTTAATTGCTGAGTAATTTTTTCAGTTCTGTAAATTTGTTTTTTTCAAAACCTGTTTAACATATGGAAAAAAAGTGTTTGGATTGGCTGACTGTTTCTAACGATTTTTCAAATATTACATTAAATTTTAATAATTTTTGCTGTTTTCACGCACTATAATTTAATGATATTTACATTCCCTCCTCTCTCCGCACTTCCTCTTTCTGCCTCTACCAATTATATGTACATTTTTATATTGAGAAGAAGGCCTAGAGTCAAATTCGTATCCGCAAATGTTCTTCAATGTGGGTCCATCTGTGGAGGCCGATTAACATACCAAGAATCCTATCCTTGAAAGTAACACAATCTCTCCCTTCAAAAAGTTATCAATATTTATTAGGTTGTGTTGGGGTTTCATTCACTTCCCTGTGCTATACTGAAATTTCGTCTGCATGAGACTTGCTCATGCTTTCTCCATTGCTGTGAGCTCAGTTATTTAATGATGTTCTTTAAGTAAAGCAATTATAATTTAGTATTTGCATATATATCTTTCAAATTATGGGTTACATGTAGTTTATCCAAATCAATAATACAAGTACTTCTGGGTTCAAAATTTCATCTTGATAATAATTTATAGATTATAAATTATAATTATTATATTATAACAATTGACTTGGGAGGGATATATGCATAACATTTTCATTTATTATTGGAAATATATGTTTAAAATGCATCTTTATCATATTCATTCTACCTCCAAAACCTATTAGGATCCCCAATTCCATCTCCACCTTCAATTCACATCCTCCTTTTATTATCATTATTTTATTTATTTTTATTGAATTGTTGTGTATTTCATACAGAATATCTCAACCTTAATCATCTATGTACTCACTTTCTCACCAGCAACCTCCATAGTCCCTCAACTGGTATTCATACATTCTTTCATCTGTTTTAAGGTTCATTATGTTAAATTAGTGTCCACAAATGTTTCTCAATGAAGGTTCATCCACTGAGGTTTAGTCAGCCTATCCAGAGTCTCTTGCTTTAGGAAGATTAGCTCGTCCTCACCCAATAGTAATCAGTTGTCAATATTTCTCAAGTAAAGATTGAGGTCTGATTCACATTTCCCCAGTCTCATGCTGGGTTTTTGTCTACTTGTGTTTGCAAGGTTCTTGAGCATGCTGAAACCATTGCTATACATTCATATGAGCAGGGCCCCAGGCTATTTCCATATGGACAGGCAATGCCTCACTGGCTCTTACAGTCTTTCTGCCCTCTCTTCGGGAATGACCCGTTAACCTTGAAGGAGTGACACTTAATATAGGAGCCCTGTAGAGGGACCCACACTTTGAAGATTCCTAATCTCCATTCTTGGCCGTTTTTGACATTTTGTGTTATGGAAACTGTGTTGCATTTGGGAGCTTCATAATGAGAGTTGAGAAATTCATTATTGCCCTCTTTATACCTTGTTCCATGCTACATAAGTCTTGTGTGTAAATATTGCATTGTAGATGTGCTGCTTAGTCATGGACAATGTCTGTGTGTGACCATTTATGATACCCTGTAGGTGTCTGTCTGGTGCATCAGAAGTGTCTCTGATAAGAAGTGGCTGGAAAACTTCACTGTTTCTATAAGGATACATATTTTGTACTTATTAAGAAGTTATGTTATTCTAGGGATGTGACAGCCTTGGGGATTACTCTAAGATCTAGAACATCTTCAGTCATGTGTATTTGACCATGATAATAGTACTACATATGAGTTTCCTCCCACTGAGTAGGCTCTACAATTAATTAGGTAGCTGTTTATTGGCCCCAGGTTGAAAAAAAACCACTATTACATCCATGTCGAGTGCTGTATTGGTCATTAATGTGGTTATTTTGTCATGAAGCTGGTGTTGGGCTATCAGTTGATGTTATCCCTTGACTGCTTGTATAGTGTTCTCCAGAGCTATGAGAGGCAGTGGCTTCCAAGTCACTTTCAGCTACATCTCTCCAAACCAGGTCTCTGAAATATGTCTTGTTTTCAGAAATAAGGTCTTACCTTCAAGTTCTGGGAGGAAATCAAGGACTGTGGCAGTAGCCTATGTACTTTTGGGAATCTCTTGGATTTGTCCTGTCTGCACTGTTTCTTGTTATGTAGCCTTCAACTATGCACATGGACTCATGTAGAGATATTATGTGTGGATTAGGTTGTTATACCGGTATGATTCCCTCTGGTTGCTAGGCATTATTTATCCCCTCTCTCTCTCTCTCTCTCTCTCTCTCTCTCCCTGTATAACTCTTCCTCCATGCATTTCCCATTAAAGTGTCCCCATTTCCTCCTTCTCCTTTGACAATCCCAGTCTCCTTTGGCCGCATCTCTCTTGAGTTCCTTCTTTTCCTTTATCCCCATAGTTCCTTGTATATCGCTCCCTTCTTATACCATTTAAATACCCCTACCCCGCTTTATGCTTTATTCATTTCACCCTTAGTAACACCTGTCTCTGACTGTTCTTCTCTTTAAGGTTCTTTCTTTCCCTTTACCTCCCTTGTTCCTTTCCGTTTTCATGGTTCCTAAATTTACATCAGTATATATACTCACATATAAGGGTTTGTTACTAGGTTCCACAAATGAAGGATAATATATGTCATTTATTTTTCTCAGTCTGTGTTAGTTCAATTAGCATAACAGTGTCCATCAACTGAGAAATGGATAATGGAAATGTGGTAAATTTACACAACAAAGTTCTACTCCATAAGAAAGAAAGATGAAAACATGACATTTGCAAGTGAATGGATGGAATTATTATTTTTTAACCTGCTGAGTCCAATTAGTGCTGCCCAAAGGCACATGGGTGAAGGATCATTCACTAGCACATTGAGAAACTACCATTAGTCATACTCAGAAAGATAAATGACCCTCCCTTCTTCAAGAACCATCAGATAATTGCATTTGCATCTTATTATTGCCCTTGTATTTATATTCACATATTATCAGTCATTACTAATTTATATTGTTTCAATTGCTCTCCATCCTTTTTTCATGTCTATATCCTTCTACCTTGCCTTTATTACTACTGTCTTCAGAGTTTTTATTGGGGTTTGCATTTAGTACTTCAGTAATATCTTCTGTTTCTATAAACGTAAATTTTCTTTCTCTTTTTTTATAGGATGGATTGAATCCAGAGCCTATGTGTCCTGGAGCATTGCTCTCTGTTTGAACACTATGCCTAGTCATTCCAAATTTTCTTTTTAGACAGGGACTAACTAGCTGATCATACTGAACTTGAACTCCTTCATAGTCCAGGTTGAACTACAATATACTATCCTCTTGTATTAGTCTCCTGAGCATCTGAAATTACAGGCAAGTCATACTGTATCTGGCAAAGCTAAACAAATTTTTTTTAATATTTCAGAATTCCATATATCTTGATCATATTAGACCATCTCCCCTCTCCATATCCTTCTTGTATTAGCTGTTTTTCTGTTGTGAGATTAAAATGCCATAAACAAGAGAACTTATAAAAGGAAGAATTATTTAGTTGGGTTAGAGTCCATCGTGGCCAGGAGCCATGGCAGCAGCTCCTGACTGGAGTAGAAACAGATGCTAAGCACCTCACATCTTCAAGCAGGCACTGGAAGTAGAGAGCAAATGGAGCTACAGCAAGACTTAAGAACACTCTGAGCCCACCCCCAGTGACCTGCTTTCTTCAGTATAGCCATACCTTCTTAGGCCTCCCAAAACAGCATCACCAACTCGGGACAAAATATCTGAATACATGTGGCCTATGTGAGACATCTTCATTCAAACCATCACACTCCTTATAGTCATCCATCAGATTTTTTGTATTCTGTCACATATATTAATGTGAATTAAATCATTCCCTCCCCAAAATGTCTTTAATTGGATTCCTTCTGCTGTGGTCTTGTCATTCTTTTCAGCATCACTCATTTAAAGAAAACCAACTCCCCCATTATCCATAACCATTTATTGAGAATTTTCAGTAAAATTTTGGGCTCCTACCCAGTTCCTCAATTCTATGCTGATTTGTATTGTTTGAGCTTGCCCCAGTCATATGCATGCTGTCATCATTTCTCTAATTTCAAAGGAACAAGATCCCAGAGACTTGGAAAACTCTGCTTCCTTATGGTCATCCACCATCCCTGGTTCTTACAGCTTTTCTATTTCCTCTTGTTCAATGGTCCTTGAGCCCTGGGTAGAATAGGCTTGATATAGGTGTCCTACCTAGGGACAAGAACTCCAAGGTCTCAATGTCTGCACTTTGGCCACTTGTGATTTTCTTCCTTAATCCTCATCTATTGAATGAAGAAGCTTCACTAGTGAGAGTTGAGAGACACTTGCTTCTGTTAAGATATTACTACAACATTTTACATGTGCTTCAGCCATGTAAAAAAATCTTCATCTTGTTTCGTTACATGGAGGATGCAGTGTGTGAAAGCTTTATGTATCTGCTTCTACTGTTAACTGTTAAGCATATGATTCATACCTATGATTCATAAGGTTATTCTTCATATAGGCCTAGCCACATTGTGTAGAAAAGGTGCATTTGATAAACCCCTCCACCATCTGTAATCACCCATAGCGCCAACACACTGGCCTGCAAGTATTCTGTTATATATATTAGGTGTTATCTAGTCAAGCATATACCCAGATGTCCTTTGGGGCAAGTTCACACACTGGTGTCTAGTTAGTCTATCTACAGTTACTCACTCCCTTAGAGAAGATCTACTCTCAGTCAACCCACAGTAATCAGGTGCCAATAGTTCCTCAGCTACGATAGATGGCCTGCTGCTAATTTCTCCCATTCTATTCTGACTTTTTGTCTCACTGAATCTGCATGGGTCTTTTGCATGCTGCGTCAGTTGTTGCAAGTTCATATGAAAAAGTTCCCAGAGGGTGAAAGGGGGAGTTGGTTTTCTTTAAATGAGTAATGCTTAAAAGAATGACCAGGCCCCAGGGGATATGGTTTAATTGGCATTAATATATGTGACAGAATGCCTATTTCCTTACGTTCCTGCAGCAACCCTGGCTCTTACAGTCTTCCTGCCTCTTCTTCCATAATGATCCCTGAGGTGGTGAGGTTAACTATCGGAGTCTTATACAGGGATATTCACTCTGCTTTCTCAGATTCTATAAAATTTAGCCAGTCGCGGCCTCCTGTGTGTGTCACACTGTGTTGAACAGAGGAAGCTGCACTGGTGAGAGTTCGGGGTATGTTAATATTCTCTCTACCCCCTCTCTGAAAAGTTCCATGCACCTTCGATTTAAAGGTTTCACAGTAGATGTGTCACTTAGGACTGGGCATTTCTCAGACATGTATTCTCTGTGTGTGACCAGTTGTAGAATTCAACAGTAACCTCTATCTGCTGCAAAAGGTAGCTTCTTTGATGTGTGATGCACAGAGTACTTGACTGTAAATATAAGGATTCGTATTAACATACAGTAAGACATTTCATTTGTCTAGAGATATGAAAAAGATATGGTTTCCTCTAGGATCTGTGACTTCTTCAGCCATATATATCTGTCTATAATTGTCATGCCACACTTAAATTTATTCCCATTGAGGGGACTTTAAGTCCAATTAGATAGTCGTTTATTATCCCCTAGATAAAAGTGACACTATTGTACAAATAGAGCTAGTTTTCTGTACCAACTTTTATGGTCATTAAGCTTCACAGTTGGGTTTGACCACTGATTGATTTCTCCCTTAGCAGACTGCATAGTATCCTCTAGAACTATGAGAACTAGTCCAGTTGAGACGGCTTCCAGGTCAGTTCCACCACTACTGCTGCAAGTCCTATGTCTGTAGTCTGTCCTGTCTTCAGTAATAACATCTTACTTTCAACTTCTAGTTGGTAATAAAGAGTTGTGGCAATAACTCGTTTTATTTTGGGAATCTCTTGGACTACTCTGATCAACAACTCCATGGGAAGTTTCTCCTGTCTGGCAAAATATTCTTTGGTATATAGCCTTCAGGTATACATATGTACATATGTTGCATGTGTATTTTTCTGGGGTGGGGGCTAAGATAGATTTTGAAATAATGAAGATTATGAAGATATTAACTATAATATAATATAAAACAATTCATATTCTTGTTTAAAATATGTCAGCTCTGACAAATGAAATGTCATATAATTTCAAAGGATAAAATAATTCAAGCTATTTTTTGTCTATGCTGTAAAAAATGAGTGAAAAAAAAATGAGAATAAAAGGTTGAGAGCTGCAGAAGTGCTTACGGGGCTTTCCTGTGCCATCTAATCTGGTCTCCACAATTATCCATAAACCCATGATGCCCTCAGGAGCACATCCCAGTAATTCTAATCCCTGTTACAAGAGGTAATCACACCAGAAGAAAGCTGTTTTACATAGTGGCTCTGATTTCAAAATATCTTAAATTTTTCCCCTGGAATCTGGATTAACAGTTATTGGTAATTTTATTAGCTCTTCCATCTGAATAAGTAGGTTTAAATTACCTATAGGAAAAGAAAGTACATGAAAAGGGGGGATTGGAGGGAACAGATGTTATCAGGGGAGAAGTGGGCAAAGCCGAAGTGTTTCACAGGGAGGAAAAGATATAGGGACATGCAGAAGCTACACTGTGGGGGAGGGAAGTCAGGAAAGGTTGGGGGACACAGGTATTAATGGGGGGAGGGTGGGGTTAATGCAGGTGCCAGGACTATGAAGAGAGCTGGGAGGCTGAATGGCAGGTAAAAGAGCATAGGTGAATGAATCTTGGAGGGCAGGGGAACCCAGAGGAAACGTGATGCTACAGATAACCCCTGAGAAATACACAGAGTGTAAACAATACTGCATCTATATGCCCAGGGACCGATTGGCAAAGAACACAGTGCCAGACAGAAGGTACCTCTCTCTGTGCAGTTGATGAGAGTGCTTCAAGAGGCTCCCAGAATAATACAGGCTCTTGCCAAAGTTCTTGGTTACATCCCAGAATTAGAAGATAAGACTCTATAGCTGAAAACAGTACATATTTGTGATAAAGGACTCAGAGCAATGGAGCAGGAACTGACCTGGAAGCCTTCTACCTGAACTTTAGCTCCAATAATGCTATCTAATAATATGCAAATTCCTAATGAGGAAAAATCAATCAATGATCCAACTCAACCCTACATTCTAATACCCATAACAACTGGACAGCACACTACGTTTATTGGCGCAGTAGGAGTACTATCATCTGGGGAATTATCAATGGCTACCTAACTGGACATAAAACTCTCTCAATGGGAGTGAACTCATAGTGAGAATGTAGACCCAGCAAAACACATGGGGTTGGAGGGGCATAGACACTAGAGAGAACCCTATCTTTGTCCTGTCTCTAGAGAAATAAAATTTCTTACTCTATACTAGAAATGGATCCTTATCTACACAGACAAACATATAGTGTACCACTCATCAAATAATCTTCTTTGTTGCAACAGATGGAAACTACAGCAGAATTCCAAAACTGGTCAGACAGAGAAAACAGGACTGAGAGATGCCAAGTGCCAGCTGATATATCTACATTTGAACCTCTACACCTAAGGCTCACGGAACACAGCAGAACAAAGAGTATAAAGAAAACTAAAGCATCCCTCAACTCTCACCAGCGATTTTTTTCTCAAACTACACAGTGCTATGCATGCAGAAGGCCACAATGTTCCTAGTTTTATAGAATAAGGAACTTTCACATTGTGTATCCCTGGGTAAGATTCCTATATTGAACCTCACTCACCCATGGCTCAGGGATCATTACAGAAGAGGGGGCAGAAAGACTGTTAGAGCCAGGGTTGGTTCATGAACTTGGGGAAACAGAGTCTTTCAGGCTACTGTAAGCTTGTAAATGTGAAATTGTGGCAATGATGGCATTGAGCAAAGGACCCACACCGACTCAAATTAGATAGGAACAAGAGTGGAGTGGTAGAAATTGGTAGTGGCCACACATGGACTCAGAACTCTCAGAGCCTGATTACTACTGGGAGAGGAAGAATATGCCTTACTTATGATCTCTAGTCTGATATTCCGACCAGACTCTAGTGGATCAATTTGCAACAAAGGAAGTCTGGGGGCAAATGTTCTACTGAATAGGACTTAACATGTATGATGAAATACATGAGGGCTGATGTGCGTTGGGGCGTATGAATGAGGGAGTGGGTCTAAATTTGATGAAGAACTGATGTGTGAAATGCATGAAACTCAATAAAAAGTGTCTATTTGCCAACTTTCTGCGCAGAGAACATCAACAAAGTGGGAGAGAACTCTAAAAGCCAGAACAGGATGTCCACTGCAAGACAATGAGTTCTGGACATGAGAGGCAAGGGACAATTTTAAAAATCTCCACATTTTGGTGAAATATGAAGACCCACACTATGACAAACGCATTAAAATGCCTATGTGGAATAAGGACATTTCATGGGGTCCCACCTCCAGATGAAGAACTTCAGGCAATCAATATATGGTAATGAAGAAAGATTTGATTTGGTTGTCTCCAGGGACTAGATGTATGATAGGTTTTCTAATCTCAAGAGATCGAAAACAGTTTTGCAGTCTGAAAGTTATCTCTCCATTTATTATCTTTCTAATTGAGAAAAATTTCATAAAGATATCATCCTACCTACTGAATTTTTCGTTTGTTTCCTGTGCTTCTTGGACTATCTTTAAAAGAATCCTGTCTATTCTGATGTCCTCCTCTGGCTTCAAAGTTTAATATTTTCTGCTGGAGGCTATAAATACTTCATAGCCAATTTTGTGTGATATGCCTATCTGCTGTTTTCCTCTGAATACAGACATTCTGTTTTCCCAACCACATTTATGTAAACAGCATTGCTGTCTCTGATACATGGATCTTCCTCAAGGCTTTCTAGCACGTTTGGTTGTTCTATGAGGGTTTTTTTTTTCTAAATCTTTTTATTTCAAATTGCAATGTCAGTAGTTGTTACAACATGTAACACTGAAACAATGAACCATACAAGTAAGTACACAGGAGGCAAACAGTGATTCTCCAGTAACCCAGTTCTCATTCATTGTTCATCTTCTAAAAGGAGACTATGTTAATTGGTCACAAATTCTGTCACATTATCTCTTCCCACCTGTTGTTCCCAGGCAACAAAAGCATCTGATGAAGTAATAGAGAAGGAATTAAAAGTAAAAACACAGGAAATACTTTAAAAAAGGAACTGCTGTTTTATAGGAAGAAATTTGTATTGAATTTTTACTTTGCATGTATTTCACACAAAATATCTCAATCTTAATCATGTTTATACTCCCTTCCCCACCAGCATCCCCTACAGACCCCGAAATGGAATCCATGAATTCTTTTATCTGTGTTATGATCTGTTGTTCATGTTAGTCAACAGATAATATTAATGCAGAGACTAGAATTTGAAGAAAATGAAGATTCCTTGGATCAAATGTCATCTAGGTTCAAGGATCTGAAGACAGAAAAGTCCTGTGGAGTGTGCATAAGTACAGCAGTGAGTAGTATGAAGCACAGAGAGAAATGAGACTTGATATTTAAATTCCACATTGGCCATTGAAGCACGTTCCTACTCCATTTCATGGATATTGGAAGCAGAGAGAACATGATGCTGTAAATATATGTATTTATAAACATATATGTAGATGCAAAAATAAGAAAATAGTATAAAAAATGAGAAGGAGTAAGGGGACATAGGAGGGTTTTGTGGGTGACTTAGAGAGATGGAAATATTTCTTTGAAAATATCAGTCATTGTGTAATATAGTAATGTTCATTCAAGTTCCAAAGCAGAAATTGGATAACAGGGAAGATTTGTTTTACTAGATAAATAGGACCAGCAGCTGTGATTCTGGATGCAGGTTCAAAGCCATGAGTTAATGGTAATTAGGTATCAGATCTGGAGTTTTGGGGACATATGTGGCCACAGATGTATTACCTCTCTAAGTGAAGTCAATTTGAGGATCTTTTGCATTTGTACCTTTTATTCAAACAGAATATCTCCAGAATAACACATAGGTAATGTCCTACAAATATAGATTCAGGAAAGGACTTCTAAATCAGACATCAGTTGTTCAGGAGGAAGGTCAACGATCAACAAATGGAACCACGTTAAACACCAAAATGTCTATACAACAAGAGAAACAGTTAAGGAAGTAAAAAAGAAACCCATTGCATAGGAGAAAATCTACACCAGCTACACATTCAGCAAAAGGTTAATATCCACAAAATATAAAACTCAAAAACAGAAAGAAGTAAGCAAACGACTCATTAAGAAGATGAGGATAAGGACCTGCATAGAAAATTCTCAATCAAAGAAATAAAAAAGATCAAGAAACGCCTTAGAAGGGTGTTATTAATCCTTATTAATCCTTAGCAATTAGGGAAATGCAAAGCAAAATTGCTTTAAGATTTCATCTTACTCCAGTCACTAGCTAAGATCCAGAGAACAAATGACACCAAATGCTAGTGAGGATGTGGGAAAGGGAAACGCTCATTTACTACTAGGGGATTGCAATCTTGTGCAACCAGTATGGAAAGCAGTGTGGAGAACCCTTGAAAAATTAAAAATGAATCTACTATATGAGCCTCTTACATAAACAAAGGACTCATCCTGTTTCAGAGATACTTGTACATACAATTTTGTAGTTGGTCTCTTCACAATGCTAGTCCCATTACTGAATGACAATACATGGCATATCATTGGTTTCTGTCAGCATTCGGACAAGTTTTCAAATGGTATATTTATCACAATTATTGCATATAATAAACTGGTTGCATATTCTTATTACATACTGAATTGCACACACATTTGCCTATATTTAGTGTTCCTTTAATATTTTTATTCACTCTTCAATAATTTGGAAGCAATGTAATGTTTATAAAAGCAACCTTCAAGTATCAATATGTATAAATTTATGCTAAATTTTAATTTGTCCTTTTGGAAAATTAAAATTGCATTTTTATTTATTGATGTGGCTTAGTAATACAGTGGATGAAAGCAGCTCAATTAAACAGCAGTGTATGCTATTTTAAAATGTTAACTCATCTGTTTATTGTTTGATATAATAAATAAATTGCATAGAAAGTTCAGTGTAGTTTAAATTATTTTAAGAGAACTGAGCATGCATGACAATATGCTTCTTAAAATTTAAAAACCTCAAGGCAATTAGACAAAGGCATTTATTATGGCAGAAATGGAGGTAAGCTCTTGCTTCTATGAAGTAGATGTGCAGTTCTTGTGAAAAAGGTTTAGTTATTTCCAGAAATTGAGTGATGCAGATAAATAGATAAAGGTAATTATTATTTAATTTTCTTTTCTTAAGAAAGAACACATTTGCCAACTAAAAAAATCAAGTGTTGAATAGTATACTTTAAAATATGTACATAGTCCAGGTATATCAATTTTTAAATTTATATTTGAATTGTTGCTGCACAAGGAAATCAGAAAAAAAGAATTGTACTTCTAGATAATCACCATTAATTTTTCCCAATGGTAAACACTCTTTTTTCCCAAGGTTATATTTTATTTTAATTAATTATTTTTCATGTGTTATATATGTTATATATGCATGTATGTAAGGTTATCAGTGTCATGAAATGCCCAAGTAGGACAGAAGAAGGGGACACAATTCAGAGAACAGGAGTTACAGACTGTTGTTAGCCACCATGTAGTTGCTGGGATTTGAACTGGGATCTTCTACAAGAACATTCAGTGCTCTTAATCACTGAGCCAGCTCTCCAGCCCCCTCAAGATTTATCTTTAATTATGTGTATATGTGTGTTAGTTGTGGCCTTCTGTGTGAATCATACTCTGTTGTATGATGTAGCTTTGCTGGTGAGAGTTCAGAGATATATGAATATTCTCTCTAGTCCCTGTTCCCCTCTACTCCATGAACCTTAGGTGTAGGGGTTCCATTGTAGATGTGTTACTTAGAGCTAGGCATCTTTCAGAAGTATATTTTCTGTTTGTTATCAGTTATGGAAATCTAAAGATCTCCATCTGCTTCAAAAAGAAGCTTCTTTGATTATAGACTGAATATTTTTAGAAAGTCTTCAGCCCTCTTAATTTCCATCTAATGAAAATCAGAAACAAGTAAGGGTATATTAAACTATTAGTTTCAAAATCATTTCTGTGCCAGAATTACTCTATAATGCAATCATTCATAATATATGGAAGAGTTATGTATGATAAAGAGAAATCAGAGCTTATCTTACTTAATATCTCTGCTTCCTCCTTTTCTAAACCCACTGAGACAAATTCAGTGCTGAAGTACTATCATTAAGTAATCCTATTTGAGACTATACATAACATACCTATTGTTACTTTTTATGATATTTTGTGCTTTGGCATTGCTTTGGTGTGAATGTCTGCATTGAATATTTGCTTAATGTACTTATTAGTGATGGTGTCTGCATATGTGTATGTTGTGCATATGGACAGGTGTATGTGTGCAATCTCTGCATGTGGAGGCCAGAGGTAGAGGTCTCTGTCTTTCTTCCAACAAGCTCCAGATTTAATTTTTGGAACAATATTTAGAACTGAGCCCAAAGCTTGTCTGTTTTGCTGCACTGACTGGCCAATGAGCTTCACGCTTCTCTCTGCCTATATCACTAAGCTTGTATCACCTGCACAGGCCAACCCCGGCTTTCTACAGAGGTTCTGGAAATCCAGACTCAGGTTCTCTTCTTTGCATGGCAGGCACATTACTGATTAATCCCTTTCACCATTATAGCTGTTAAAAGAGACTTATTTTTGTTTCTATTTGTCTAATAGGCCTTCTAGATAATGTAACAACTTTACTTCATATTCAAGTACATTTGGCATATATATATATATATATATATATATATATATATATAATTTGTTACTTGTTCTAATTTCTGAAGTCTTTCCATATAGCTCAGGTTGGTCTTAACTCCTAACTTTCCTGTCTGTGCATCCTAATAACTATGATTCCTGGAATGTACAACCAAAAATTTGGTTGTTTGGGGTACCACATGAAAAATTATTTGCATGTACGTCTACAGTGGTATTGTCCAAATGTAATTAATACTAAATTATAGACTGTATAAAGTGGTTGGCTCCATGTATGTCAGCTTTATACAGTTTCTTTAGGGATGGAAAAGAACAAAACATAAGCATAGAAAAATGTTGATCTTTTTCCTGACTTACTTTGGTAATTCTTATCATTTTTCTAATTCACTAGAGTGAGATAATATCATTGAACTTGCTGCTTCCCAGAACCTGGATTTGGCCTGAAGTATACCACTCACTTTTCTGGGAGCTTTGAGACATTACCCCATATGGATTCTGGTCTTTAAAATGCAGGGGCTGTGCCAATTCCTCACCATCTGTCTATCTCTATTTATACATATTTGGTTCTCCCTAAGGACCTGACCAATACAGACAAAATACAAAATAATACACGTATAATTAAGGGAATCTATATTTCAGTAAAATGAAAGAAATCAGGTTTCAGAAAAACAAAGAAATTGATTTTACAATGAAATGATAATGGCTAGGGAGTAACATTCTTGAAAATTACCAGAAAGCATAAAGTAATATGATAGCCTCAGGATATTTATTGTACTGTTGAAATAGCTCTTCCTAGAAGCAGCATAAATGTCCCATTTAATGTAAGATTATATTAATGGCTTCTCAAAAGGAAACTGTAATATGTCAATTTTCAAGTTATAAATGGAATTTAGAGGATGATTCAAATTTAATTCTGATAAATATCTCTATATATTTGTTTTCAACGGATGGTAATAAAATGAATAAACAACTCTGCATGCAAAATGAAGGCAATCAAGACAAAATAATTCACGAATTTCATATTACGTGAGTTATAATAACACTGATAAGGGGGTAGTGTATGAATGAAAGTCTCATTATGAATTTAAAGACGAGACCCCTGGCCTTTTTCTAGATTTGTATTCGAATGGTATCCAATTTTCTCACGTGTTTAAGTAAAGAAACATCTAATGAAAGAACCATTGAAGATTCTCAGGGAAGATGATTTTTTTTCTTAATTTGACAAATCATGGACAGTAAAACTTGCCTAAAGGTTCTGTTATCAAATCTGATAGAAAACAATCTTGTTTTGAAGTTTAATGTGTTGCTCTATGTAATGAGGCTGTTTAATAGTGACGAAAGGTTCTGGCAGATTAAAGTTTCAGGAAAAAAAAAATCACTGACTTTCAAAGAATCATACTAAAGTTTCTTAACTGAGCCTCATTGGATGGTATCAATGACAAGAAAGGACAATTCTTGCAGATTTAGGTATTATTTTCAATTAGCAAATAATTCAGGAAAATATTATGTGATCCTGGAAACCATGAGAAGACAAGATAGACTCTAGAAAGAAATTTAGCATTAGAAGAAAGCTGAGGATGAGTTTCCTCTGACTTTGAACAGAAAATAAATGGGAAAATCATGATGATCATCCAATTAGAAGTGACTGAAAGAATAAGCAGATACTCCAGATAACGGGTGATGCTCTCCTGTCATCTTAGAACAACAGAAATCTACCATGAACAAAACTTTCCTAGAGTCAGTGTACAGACCACGTCAATAAGTTATTGCAATTGAATTGGAAGAAAAGAACTCTAAGCAAACTACCAGCTGGTCCTTCAAGTATTTGTATTTGGTGTTTGTACGCTTTTCTCGTTTGGTTTTCTCTGAAGTTAGTTGATATTCCTATTAGAAGGAATGAGTTTTAGAGTTATTATTTAAGCAAGAAAAGATGTGGAAACCTATGAAATGATTGAATTAAAAAGTCCATGAGTTAATTCACATGAATTTTGTATTTTAATGTCATAAAGATGACTAACATATTCATGCCATGAAACAATTAGATAGTGTGAGTTTCTATGTCACTAAAATCTAATTTTTATTTCTAAGCATTTTTTTATGTCAAAAAAAGTATTAGAGAGACTGTATGTTGGTTGTATGAGACTGTCAATTTAAAAGGTAGGTTTTTGTATATGCTCCTAAAATGGAAATTTTGAACTGCAGAAACTCTGTAGCTATAAATATATTGGTAACCACAGGAAAAACAAATTTAGAGAGATTCAAGATTCAGGTCCTTCCAAAATTTGGAAAGGATTCTTCTGAAATCCAATATTTTAAAATTTGAAGGAAAGATGCCAGTAAAATAATCCTAGATTAATAAATTGATACAGAAGGATAAATTAAACCTATTTTATTTTTGTGCAATAAGCTTTAAGGAACAGATTTAGAGTATAATGCTAAAAATCTCAGAGGTAAACAGTATTTAAAAATTCCTAGAAAAGAATTTTATGAGGTACAACCAATCTTAATTATCTTTATACCCCCTTCCCCACGGGCAACTCCTCAAGGCCCGTCAATTGGAATCCAAATATTATTTCATCTGTGGTAAAGTCTATTTTGCCAAATTAGTGTCCCCAGATGTTTCTCAGTGCAGGTTCATACACTGAGGTCGAGTCAGTCTACCTGGAGTCCCATACTTTACAAAGATTAGCTCATCCTTACCCAGCAGTAATCAGTTCCACTATTTCTTCAGCAAACATTAAGGCCTGCTACTCATGTTTCCAGTTTTATGCTGGTTTTTAATCTGCTTGAGTTTGCACAGGTCTTGAGCATGCCAAAATCTGTAGTTTCATAGGAGCAGGATCCCAGGATCTTGCAGGATTCTATTTCCATATGATCACCCACCTCATCACTGGCTTTTACATTCTTTCCCTCCCTCTTTCACTGTGCTCCATGAGCCTTGGGATAGTGAGACTCAATAGAGGAGTCCTGTCTATAGACCCACACTCTGCAGATTCCTAGTCTTTATTGTTTGGCCATTTGTGACTTACTGTACTACTGGCCCACTGTTGCATGGGGAGGGGGGGTCTTAATTAATGAAAGTTGAGAGATTCATTATTGTCTTCCTTTACCCCTTGTTCCATTTTATGAGCCTTGGGTGTAGAGGTTGCATTGTAGATGTGCTGCTTAGGCATGAGCAATTCATGGACAGTATCTGTATGTGACCATTTGTGGTACTCTAAAAATCATTTATTTATCTTCCTTTTGCGAAAGGAATGGCATTTTCTCTGATAGTCTAGGAAATCCTTGTCAAAGTTTAGATAATAACTTCACCACACAAACCATCTCCTGTGAAATGGCCTCAATTAATCTTTTAATTTTATAATTCATTACTCTGTGTGTGTGTGTGTGTGTGTGTGTGTGTGTGTGTGAATGTGTGTTTGACCCATGACTCTGAGTTTATTTAGGATTACTTAGAGAGGCAAGATTGAATGACATTTATCTTTCAAATTTATCCTTATAAAGTCTCCTTGAATTTTTCAAGTGCAGATGAGGTTTTCATCTCCAGTGACCAGGTCCTCTATAGACTTTCTTTTCACAGAATTTCTTACTCTTGCAAAATAAGATTCTTTGTTTAGAGATTCTAGGTTTAGAGATATTTGTTTCGGATGATGTTATTTCATTTGGCTACAAACCCAGGAATTAGAAACTTGATCATAAGGTGATTTCATTTTAAAATATTTGTTAATATTATCTGTATGTATGATGTGTGTGAGTATAAGAACACACACCAAGGGAGTGATGTGGAAAACTCAGGGACAGCTTTTTCCAGTTCTTCTACTGTGGGTTCCCAGGATTAAACTCAGGTCATTAGGTCTGCTTGTCTAGAGCTTTACTCATAGAATCAACATCCTTGTTCTAACTTGTTCTAATTTGCATTTCTCCTAACATTATGTTCAGTTTCTCTTTCTCTGAATCTTAATCAGAACTCTTCTTAGTTATTATTCTTTCTCTTTGATAATGTCCAGTCTAAACTGGGTGTGAGTATATTCTCATAGTCCACATGATAGCCTACATAGAGAATCATTTCCTAAATAATATGGATCTTATCCAAATAAAGATTATATTGCTCACAAAATTACCTAGATTGTTTTATCTGAGGTATTAAAACTTCAAAATCTTAACAACTTATTGGTGAAAATATAATGAATAAAGATTGTGGGACACCATATGAAAATATAAAGATTGTAAGATGCAGTTTTCAAATATAAGAATTGTCCGACATAGTATACAAATATAAAGGGTGTAAGACATAGTATACAAATGCGTTTTCTAAAGAATCTCAGAAAACAAAATACAAGTCATTGGATTCAGATTTTTGAGGGATAAGAATATATGTACTTTCATTTTGTCTCCAGTACTTTACATAACATCAACTATGCTCAGAAATAAGAAAATACACAAAAAGTAATGAGAATGATAGTGAGAATCTGAGCAAAGTTTGGCTCATTTTGCATTAGTGGAAGGTTCTATGAAAGTGCAGCAATAATTTTTAAATCCTAATTTTTGTTTTAACAGATTCCATACCCTGAAAATACCTTTCAGGAACATATAAAATCTGTAAGCCCATTTTCCTTATGTGGGTTATCTAATTTATTTTGATTTGTTCATGTTTATGTTATTAAAGTCTATACTTTATATAGCCACTAGTTTCTTTAAATGTCTATAAAATTTATGAACATCACAAAAAGGTTTGAAAACACATCATGAAATTTAATTAAATTATCTTGCGGTAGTCAGGAATCTCAGAAAACTGTTCTACTGTCTCTTCGTATAAAAATAACCGTCATAAACTCAGATAAAACTGTTTACTTTCTCTGGTCTGGAAAATTGTAATGCAAATGGAGCACAGTTAACTGTGCAAAAGGTAATCAAATTTTAAGATTGAAAATTTCAGACCTTAAAGTAGATACAGAGTGCATATATGATTTAAATTTTATGAATTTTATTCAACTGGCTTTAAAGTCTTTAATGTAATGTAATGGGCCTTGATTTGGGGAATTATTCTATTAACTACTGTTGTGAAGTTTGAGGACTCTTCCTAATTTTTAATTCCCCATGATTCTAGGCTATAAAAATTAGAAGTTTAAGGCTCTTAGGCTTTATGAACCAGACTCTCCCAGTTCATAAATTGTTCTCCACTATTAGGAGCAGTGCTTTTGAAAGGTGCATTAACTCTTTCAGGCTAATTAGTTTAATTTACACTTTAGACATAACTTCATATGCAGGAAAATCTAGCTTCATTGAATTCCAATTATTTTTCATTATACTATAGTAGATTCCAGCCATTCTTTTGACCTTCTTGTTGGTGTTAAATTGAGGCTAAATTCATCACAATATGGGTATGACATAACATGATTAATTTCTATCAAATATTTGATGACTATAAATCAGTTAATACAATCTATCTGTATTTTATTTGTTATCTGTACATTTCAATCAGAATGAGATAGAATTAGATTTTTCAGTCTAGACTCCAATTCTATATTTTCTCCTCAGCTTCTATTTCAGGCTTAATCTTAGAATCTGGTGAGTTTTGTTTCAAGTAAAATCTTTATTTTATGCACATTTTTGTATATTTTTATTGAAATTTTGTGTATTTCATACAAAATATTTTAATCATCTCTATTCCTCCATCCTGATTTAATACATTCTGTACTTTATGATCAGCCTCACCCAGCAGTAATCAGCTGCCAATATTCCTTCAGCTGAGGTTGGCGACTGCCGCCATTTCCAGATTTCTATGCGGGGATTTTGTCGATTGAGTTTCCACTGTGAGTTTTACCTATTTAATTTATCATCTCTTTTCTCTGAATTATTTTAGCCTGTAGTTTTTTGTCTTATGTAAATCTGTTTAAATTTTTCAGCTCCTTTTATTTACTAAAGTAAAAACATAAAACATTAATTTCAAAAATTTGCATTTTCAATATAAATATTTGTTGTACTTATCTTTTTCATAACAAATATTTGTTATTTCATATTAATTATAATTAACACTCATGCCTATGAGTTTTCACTTCATTACTCTTCCATTTAAAGTCTCTTTAATTTATATAGGGATTAAATGTGAATTTTAATAGGTTTCTTGTTATTGGTTTCTAAAGTAAAAATTATTTTTCTTTACAAGGTTCTATGTAATTATTAATTCTTTATCATTTCTGCTAAAACTGAATTACATTCTACTATATTTTAATTTGGTCAACATTATATGTGAGGAATTATTTCTATAGTTTGAAAATATATGTGCTTTTTATGATTATTTTTATGTTATATATGTGAGTGTATTGCCTGTAAGTGTGTATGTCCTGGAGGTCAGGGAGGTCAGAAGTCACTGAATTTCCTGGAACTGGAGTTACATGTAATTGTTAGTGGCCATGAGGGTACTGGGAATCCTCTCCAACAGTAGTCAGTGCTCTTCAACTCTGAATCATCTCTCCAGCTCAGAAAATATATGTGCTTTTAGAGTAAATAAGCCAATGCTGGTTAATATCTGTTATATTTTCATAAGTATCTTTCTCTCATTTTATAAAATTTAGAGAAATATTTGAATTCCCTTCTCAGATTTGATATTTCTTTGCCTGCACTTATTACTGTCAGTATTTATTTCATATTTTTTTTGAAAATATACAATCTGTCAAATGTCACATGTTGTTGATGCATTTTGTTCATTTAATATTGAAGTATCTAATATTCTTTATGAGGTGACTTCTCAGACAGTAATGTAGCCACTACAGAGGTTTTAGGTTATGGGATTGTATTTCTTTATTCACCTTTCTCTCTACTTACTTTATTTGAAACATTTCCTCTTTGAAACATAACTTAGTAATCTGATGAAATTTTACTATCAAAGAAGATTAAATACATGCTTATTCTCTAGTATTTATGGAAGTATTTAGATGGTTGAATATTTTCTGACATATTACTATTTTCATACCAAAACTTTGTAAATATTTAGATATTCTTTTCCATTCTATTATATCATAATTTTAGTTGGTCTTTTATTTGTCTTTGAACATTTCCTCCTGTAGATTAATGTAATAATTTTTTTCTTTAAATGGTTATTATTTGTAATTCTTTAGAGTTTATAAGCTAATTTTAAATCATTAAAACTAAATTGTTAATGATTAACTTAGAAGAGCTTTTATGCTAGGGCAAAATTACACTTCTGTTTACATAATATGGCTATTAACATTAGCTAGTATAAAACTTACAGTTTTTGGAGAGTCTGATAGAATTGAATTAGGAGCTGGGCATGGTGGCAAACACCTTTAATCCCAGCGCTAGGGAGGAAGACAGGACAGATCCCTGTGAGTTCAAGGCTAGTCTGTTCTTTATAGAAAGTTCCGGGCTAACTAGGACTACAGAGACCCTGTCTCAAAATAATAATAGCAGTAATAATAACAATAATAATAATAAATTTTTATGATATGCAAAAATAAAACAAGCTGGTTAGTATTACCATATACTATCTTACCAATATCTTGTTTCAGGATCAAATTAAAAATGAGATGTGATTAGAGAAAACATTACTATTATTTAAAATGAGCATGCTTGTAATTTATAGAAGTTATATTTATAGTTTAAAACATTTTAATCTATTTATTTAAACTACAGGGAAATTTATTTGGGTATAGGTTTACATTATATTGATATTGGAAGTCCAGTCATGTCCCTCAGCTTTCATATTTATTTATGCATTTTGCATTTTATTTGGACACTGAAATTATTATGCATTTAAACTATGAACATTTTTACTGGAGTTTATATTTTACTATTTAAAAATGAGAAACATCTTAAACAACAACATTACTATATTTACACTTGTCTCATGCTATTGTTTAAATGACAGATATCATCTGCCTACAATACAGCATCATCTTTTTTTGTGCAGAGTGTGTCATATCATGTTATTGTGGAATTAAGCTATACTTTGACATTGCAGGTTCTCAGCCGTATGACATTCCTTCCTATGTATTTGTCTATCAGTCACCACCAATCACAAATTTTCTGAATTTGCTTGTGTCAAGTAATCCTGCTTTTTTTTAACAGGGTGTTCATATATAGTGTGTGTTGTAATGCTCTTTCTTTTATGTGGCTAAGCAGAAAAACTCCCTGCTTCCATGCTCTGATGAAAAACGTGCTGCTTCTCTGTCTGTATACTCCTCATCAAAGCGGTATTACTGTAATCTCCTTCTATTATATCCTCTTCCAGTGGAGAGTTAGCACAGCAGTGTCATAAGGATGTTACCCAGTATGGTCTAATTTTTATTTATTCTCCATGTTTCTCCCTCGCTGCTTAGAACTGGCATGTTTTCATCACTGTTTCATTCATCAACTCAAAATTATTTTAATTTAATTCTACTTATTTTCTAGGGCTCTAATTGCATATATGTATGAAAACTTGATTGTTTTCCCAATGACTGAGGGAATTTCCCCAATGTCCTTCCTCAGGAGATTTCTAACTAGTGCTATATTTTTGTCTGTTTGACTGAATACCTTTAGAGTTTATTTCTTGGCAACAATCTGCTGGTGACAGCACATTTATTTCATGGAGTATCGACTTTTTTTTTTTGTCTTCAACTTGTTTCTTTCCTGTAGTTTCCTGTGTCTCATCTTAGACCTTCCCTCAGCTTACAAATGAATAATGAAAATGTGGTACATTTACAAAATTATTCTACTCAGCATTAAGAAAATCTGAAATAATGAAATTTTTAGGTAAATAGATAGAACTAGAGAGTGGTATACTGAGTGAAATAACAGCGCAGAAAAGCAAGGGACATATGTTCTCCCTCATAAGTGGATTGTAACACCATTTACCTACATGTGAGTATAGATCCTGATGTAACAACAGGAGCCAGTAAAAGGGAAAGTACACATGAAGGTAAAGGAAAAGAAAGAACCTGAAAAATGGGGAGAGTAGAGAATATATGTCAGGAAGGGGAAGGTGGGAGAAAGGGGAGTGTTGGGCGGGGAGGAGAGTGGGAGGGACATGCACCTTGATTGTGGTAGGGGAAGGAGTCCTGAGGCAGTTGTTAAGGGAGGAAGGGTGGGAATAATGTGTATGCTTGGTCTGGGAAGGGAGGAGGGAGGTTGAATGAGAGGAAAAACAGCAGAGAGGAATGAATCTTCTTTGGCTAGGGAACCCAGAGGGAAATGTGATGCCACTGAGCTCCTGAGAAATGTAAAATCTATATTTAAACACAGTGCCAGAGAGAAGAGACCTCGCTTTGTGTGGTTGGTGAGAGTGGTCTGAGACCTCAAAAATAATAAAGGCTATTTCCAAAGCTCTTGGTTATGTTCCAGAACTAGAAAATAGCCTTCTGCTGAAAACAGAACATACTTGAGATTCAGGACTTGGAGGAATAGAGCAGGAAATGACCTGGAATTCTTCTACCTCAAGTTTAGCTCCCATAATGGTAGATAATAACATGCAAACTACTAAAGGACAAAATCAATCAATGGTCTAACAAGCCTAAATTCTACTAACAATAACAACTGCCTCAGCACACTACCTTGTTGGGGGTCCCAGCACTCAGCGCCAGCCCGAGGGGGACCAAAGGAGCTCCAAGTGGTGGTGGGGTAAGTAGGTGCAGAGTCGACACGGACTCCGGGAGTTGAGTAGAAAGCCAGCAGTGGTGGTCTGCTGCGAACTCATTTATTCAAGAAAGAGCAGAGTGTCTTACAGGTCTTGTTTGCCAATAGCCTTAGGGGGTGGGGTCCTGACCACAGTCAATGGCAGTTTGCTCCCAGGTGGATCAGGTTCCCTCAGGGTGTTGGGCAGAAACTGGCTTCACAACCAATGGGTATTGAGCACCACACCCATGAGAGTCATTCCTCCATTACTCCTGGCAGGTGGCCTAGCTAGGCCCACCCTGCGTTATGCACAACACTACCTATCCACAGACTGTCATCTGTGGATAATCGACAGCTATCTAATTCTATTTAAAGTCATCTCAATGAGAGTGAACTCCTGGATTGCACTATAAAGTCAGGCAAATACACATGGTTGGACTGGATATAGATCCTAGAGAAAACCCAATCTGTGTCATATCTCTAGAGAAATGAAATTTCTTACTATATGCTAAATATTGATCCTTATATGTCTAAACAAGCATACAGGACACCACTCATCAAAGAAATTTCCTTTTGCAACAGATGGAGGCTTCAGCAGAATCCCACAACTAGTCAAACACAGAAAATATATGTCTGAGAGATACCAAGTCCTAGCTGACATATCTACAGTTGAACTTCCTACGTAAGGCTCACATAACACAGAGAAATTTGGGATAAAGAGAAAATTATTGCATTCCTCAGTTCCCACCATTACAGCTTCCTTAACATAGTGCTATGCACACAGAAGGTCCCAACTGACCAAGTTTTATACAATTAGAGACTGCAGAGTGTGAGACCCTGGAAAGGACTCCTGTGTTGAACCTCACTCAGTGATGGTTCAGGGATCTTTGCAGAAGCGGGGACAGAAATACTATAAGAGTCAAGTTCATGAATTTAGGGAAGCAGAGGCTTTCATGCCACTGGAATCTTGCATATATGAACTTGTGGCAATGGTGAAATGATGTACAGGACTGACATCAACTCAAATTAATCAAGGACCCAGAATGGAGCAATAAATATCATTGGTGGGCCAGACCTAGACTGAGACGTATTGGAGACTGATTACTTGTGGGAGAGGGAGGATGTCTTACTGAGGATCTCTTGATGCCCTGACCAGGCTCTAGTGGATGGATTTGAACTAAAGGACATTTGGGCACAAATGACTGACTGTATAAGACTTAATGTGTATGGTGGAATATAAGATGTCCACTAGGGGTCAGGGAGGAAAGAATGGTGGGGGGAGGTTTAAATTTGATTAGTACAATGTAAAGAGGAGAAAAGAATTCCCGAAGTCCACCACCAGTGACGTGCTTCCTCTCATACGGCCATGCCTTCCAAGACCTCCCAAAATAGTGCCACCGTCTGAGTACAAAAACGTCCTAATACCTGGAGCCTACTGAGGACATTCTCATTCAATCCACCACTTCCAGTCCCTGGCTCCCATAGGCTGATGATCACATAAAATGCAAGATGCTTTGGGACTACTTTAAATGTCCGCATATTCTTACCAGTCTCAATAGTATTCAAAAATTCAGAGACAAAGTCTTTGATGAGACTTAATGCAAACTAATACTGTAAGCCCATGTAAGATCAAAAGACAAATTACATACTTACAACACAGAATGGAATTGTGAGTGAAAGTTCCCAGCAAAATCCTGCATCTTGAACTCAATTTCTTGCAAGGCCACTAAGTGATTAACATTTCAGGGACAGTGAAGAGTTTGGAATGTTGCTGATTCAGAGTTTATTTACAATTATCTCAGGCTATCTTAAGCCTTCATCTGTTCCTGAATTAACATCTTGTGATTAATACAATGCATTAATTTGACAAAAGAAGCAATTCCCATCAATCAAAAGGCTACACATACCATCAGCTATCACCTGAGCTCTCTAGCTGAGATTTCTCTTTTGTTGTATCTGCCAACTTACTTTTCCCACCAATGCATTTGTAAAGTGTATTGATTTATGATTTTTCTTTGTTCTGTTACTGTAAAAAAAATTCAACTTCATAAAACTTAGATCACACCAGGAATTTAGAGTAACCTGAACCTGTCTTCCCAGACAATAGTCACTCGTTATTTAGCAGAATAAACTATCTCTTATCACATTTGTGGTGCTTTTCCCTGGACAGAACCGAATACACGTTCCTATTCCAAAAGGGAGGAGTTGGGGCATACTGAGGAAATATCTGATCAAAGTATCCAAACACAGTAGATCAAACAGCAAAGTCAGTAATTCCATGTCTGGGACTTACTTTCAAGAGCTTTGATCACTCAGCCCATCTAGCTTTGCTGCACACAAAATACATCTCTATCTTGGGCTGGAGCACTCTCTATATGCAGCTCTCCTTGTCAGATATCTTTAGGCTCTAGCATTTCCAGTAGGTTTTGGGGTCTCCACTACCAACTAGTCCTAACAGTCAGAGTTTTTCACAATAGCCTGTCAGGGCCTTCTTTATGCAGAAATACCTCTGGTGTACACTGTCTGGCCACTGCAGCTTCTGAAATCATGGAGGAATAACTAGTGACCCCTTTATTCTTGCATCTTTCATGCCTCTAAAGCCAGCAACACACAAATGACCTTGCAAATTTGACAGTTAGTTTAGGGTGAACCCTGGCCTGCTTCTTCCACATAACCAGCAGCTACTGTGCGTTGCACTTTTCTAGGAGAAAACAGCTTAGGCTTTCTCCTTTCATAAGTCTGAGACTTAGCTGGGTGTGGTCTTGCCGTAAAGGTACTTTTTTTCATTGTTTAGATGAAAATGTCGAGGCTTCTTTTTAAATATTTTAATCTTATCAAAGGATGCCTCTCTTCCCACACACTTGGCTCCAATATTACTGTTTCCTAGTGTTTTTCCAAAATGTACAGTTTGCATTTCTTTCTGCTCCACTTGCTCTTTCTCATTGTAGATCTGCATAAAAGTCACCATTAACAGTCACTCTACACGTTCATTTCTATATTAGGCTGTCTTGAAATTTCTTCCATCAAAGAAATTAGCACATCATTGTTCAACTTGACCTCAGGAAAGCTGTTAATTAGGCTGTGAGAGACCACAGCCACATGCTTTGCCAAAACACCCTATCACTCTTTTAACTCATTATGTCCTGCTGGAGCTACTTTATTCTCAGGACTACAGTCTTCCCAGCTACTCCTACAATGGCCTGCTAAACTCTATTTATGACATTAATCTGCTTTTATAGTTCATACTTCCAGAATCTTCCATATTCCTCAAGAAACCACACAGTCTGTTTTTTCATGGCAATACTCCACTCTTGGCACCAAATTCTGTCTTAGTTACTTTTCTATTGATGTGATAAATACTTTCACCAAAGGAACTTATAAAAGGAAGAGTTTATTTGAACTTATATTTCCAGGATTCAGCTGCATTAGAGTCTGCCATGGAGGGGGAGGGGGAGGGGGGTGGAGGGAGTGTGAAAGAGACAAGCATAGCCAAAGAAGAAAGCCAAATGCTCACATCTTGAAGGAGGTACGGGAAACAGCAAAGACTGGAGATCTGGCAAGGCTTAAGAACTCTCAAAGCACTCCCCCAGTGACGTGTACACCTTCTAATACCTCCCAAAACAGTGCTACCAACTGTCCAAATACTTATAGAATGTGGGAGACATTCCCATTCGAATCACCATATACTTTAAAATTCAGTCTCTTTTAAATGTCTCTTACCTGCTACTTATGGTAAAATTCAAAACAAATCATATATTTTATTATTTCAAAAAGGAAGAACTGGACACACTTACATAAAACCGAACTTCAGCACTGAAGCTTAGTGTTGGAGGTCTGGATTCATTCACAATCTTTTGGACTCAAAGGGCTTGGGCAGCTCTACTTTGACTTTGTCATACATAGTACTTGCAGTTTGTATCATAGGCTCAGGCTGGCACCACTCCAAAACTGCTGATTTGATTGGTAGTTGCCATATGATCCTGGCACCTCCAAGATGCATACTAAACTGAGGCTGCATCTTCACTAATTGGCTTTACTGTCCTCTCAGTGTATGAAGTCTAAGATTCTCTCCATGACCTCTCCAATCCTGTGGCTCTTATTACAACTAAGGCCACCCCTTCATAAACAGCATTGCCTAGCCTGTCACATTGTTAATCTCAGCTGCTTTCCAGGACTCTTTCATGTCTTTCAAAATGAGTACCATTGTAGAAGACTCTTATACATTACAAAGCCCTGATTCCATCTTGAAAAGGAGCCTCAGGGTCCCTCTGGACCACTGCTTCTGTGTGTGATCCTGGGGAAATACTTCCCAGAAGATTTCATGTCAATGATTCCAGCATCACTTGTCCCAGTAAAGCACAAAAGGCTTCACTTCCAAAAATTCTTAATTCCATACAGACAGCAATGATAGAGTCTTTACATTCCTTTGATGTTTCACAAGCCAAGCATCTATCATCTATACCTTTTTCAGGATTATCCTGCATGTTCTACAGAATAATTTATTGAGTTCAAAGTACTTTTCCAGTCCCAAACTCTAAAAAGGTCCACAATACATTGCCACATATGGAGAGGTCCATCTCGGCAATACTGTACTCTTAGTACCAATTTCTTATTACTTGATATTGCTGTGCTAAAAACACTGATCAAACCTACTTGGATTTTATCTTAAATAATCCATCTCACAGTTCATCATGGAAGGAAGTCATGGCAGGAACTTGGAGGCCAGAACTGAAGCATACATTATGGACAAGTACTGCTTTTGGCTTGTTCCTCTGGCTTGTGCTGAATCTTCTTTCTCCTAAATCACTCAATCAAACACTGCCTCAAAGACTTGGCCACAGTTCAGCTCAATGGAGGAAATTCCTCAGTAGAGGTTCCCTGCACCCAGTGTGTCAAGTTCACAACTGAAACTATCTAATACCCCATCTGATAACTGTTGGGAGAGGGAAAGTCAGGTCTCTTTAAGAACATAGTGCTGGGTAGGTATAGGATGATTCAGGCCAAGCCAGGCAGGCTTCTGGCCGCCTGCAGGTCTAAACCGGCTAGAACCGGTTTTGAGCATACATGCGCAGTGAATGCTTCCTGGGACCTAACCTGGGCCAGCTCTCAGGCCCTAGCAGCCATCCAGGACCAATGGGAGTGATGAATGTCAGATCATCAGAGGCATTCAGGACCTACCAGAAGGAAGCACATTAGATCACCAGATAAAGACCTCTCCTAAACCTGGCAAAAGTATAAAAGCCTAGTCCCTTCTTAAAATAAACGAGATTGCTGATTCTGCTTTCTCCTGGGGTCTGTGTCATTATTCCTTGCCTCTTCGCCCTCTCCCCCAAGGGAACCACTAATGCCCCCGCCAACAGGGTAGGTTGATTAGGCTCCAGCTAGTAGATCCATACTGAAGGGCATTTGGGGATTCAAATCATACTCAATAAAACTTAAAAATAATTAGAAGAAAAAAGGACTTGAGACTGAATGAGGGGGACATTAAAAGGAGAGCAAATAAAGGAGGAATTCTAAATACAACCACAATAAATTGTATGAAATTCTCAAAAATTCAATGAAATGTTTATTTTAAAAATATGAAGAAAGCATATTCTAGTGAAAAATTTCTCAGTTATTGTTGTTTGAAATGACATAGTATCTTTATTATTCAGAAAAGACACAGTTGAGGAAGACAATATTATCAACTAAATGCATTAATTACAAAAAAATTAAAGTACAGTAAAATTCATTGTGATATTTTTATTTTGCCAGTACTTTCTATTAATTGGAAGAGTAAATTACCATTTAGAGGAAATCTGGATTTTCAAGTGACTTTAATCTCAGCCTACCTGCATCCAAGTTTTGTCAAAAAGAAGAATTTTCTATTCGTCACTTTTGTTCTTTTGTAATGATAATCTTATCATCAAAAGAAATCATTACCATAACTGTAATATTAAGTAAGAATATTCTTTCTCTCAGATGGTGATTGCTTCAGAAAACAGCCACTTAAATATAATAACGATCACTTTGCCTTCACTGAACACTTTTTGGAAGTATGAGACATAGCAAACTACAGTTACCTTTAAACATTTTGTTCTCTTTTTCCATGTACTTATATTTAATTACTTCCAATTCTTAGTATTCTCAATTGAATTTAAATGATAGTAAATAATGTCTTCCTCTTGTTCCTTGTCCTACCCTATAATTTTTTGCTAACCAACTTTTACAGTTTATTATTCATGCATGTGAAATGCTGCTATAACATGCAGTCTGTAAATATAATGGTATGAAAATAAATGAACAAAGTAATAATACAATATTATAAGTGGATGGAACCTGGTGTCTTTCAGATAATTTTTATGTATGTTACATCTGATTCTTTCGTCTACAAGTTTGAATGGTGAACAAGCATAGTGGGGTTTCTGTGTCTCCTGCTTTTATCCACCTTGTGTTGTCTAGCTCTAATAGTGTTTGTGGTTCATTCACATGTTCAGTACTGGTAGTGAAATACTGAAGTTCTAATCACACAAAATGGAGATTCTTTAAGAAAAACAATGTGGAGACCTACTCTTTAGAGCATTAACAGTTAAAGGAAAAAGCTCTGTCCTAAAGCACAAGTACAGATATCTGGTTTTCTGAACAGTTGACTATCTCTGATATCTAATAAAAAGATAGTGAATGTGGAGAACATTGTAAGAAGTATAAATAGGTACCGCCCATTCAGAATGAATGCAAACTAATGCACAACAAGGGGCAACAGACAGACAGAACTAAGGAAATTTAAATTTGTAGCAAACTTAAATCCTTTGAGATTCTTAAATAGTGATCCATCTGAAACTCAGAAATACTGACACCAGATGGAGAACCTCTACACTCGGATAAGAGGATCCTCTGCCAATTATTGTCTGAAAAATATGCTAAAACACACAAAGTTTATATATTAGGCAAAGTTAAAGAAAAATTGTGATGTTAGCTCTCCCATAGCTGTGTCCCACACCATAGGAGATATTTCTAAAGAATCTATTAGGCAAATCATACTAATAAATATTCATGTCTAGATTTGGTATACATTATCTAAATTGTTCTAGAAAAACTGAGATATGAGATCTTAAAAACACCTATAATATCTTTAAAATGCAATAAAATATTCCATATTTGATTAAAAAAGTATTAACCAACTTTCCCAGATTGGTGATAATCTACAAGCAAACTAAACATAAATATAATGACACATAGTAAATGAAAACAGAAAATAGCAAAATGGTAATATAGAGAGAAACAAAAATATTTTTTTGACAAATGAAGTCTCATCAAAGTAATGAGACATGAAAGATGTTAAGTACTATATTAAAATTATAAGAAAACCCTTTAAGAATACCTGTCAACCATATGGTAGAGACACAACTCATCTTCATTTTAAGATAAAATAATACTTTAAAAATAAATATTTATTTCATGTGATGTACAAGCAGAAATAGAACTGTGAATTTCTTAGTAAATTCTTTAAGGAAGGAAAATAATTTGTGGTCAGAGAGGCAGGTACACGTCTTTTATGGAAGTCTACATCGCAGTCTTCAATTGAGAAATAGTACAATGGAAAAGCACAATGACCTTCTGTATTAACATGTACTCTTCCTAACTATTCCAGTCATACTATACACACACACACACACAGAGACATGCACAGATAGACACTAGACTTTTGTGTGTGTATGTTTGTGTGTATGTGTATGTGTGTGTGTGTGTGTGTGTGTGTGTTCAAGATTTACAAATCCTCATAACTGTCATGAGGTAGATGGTGGAAAACAAGCTTCAATTTAAGCATGTCACTTTTTAAATATTTTCTTTATTTCTTAAATTAGACAGTGAAATTTATCTTTTAGCTGGAAGCATGGTGTTCAAGTAAACACTTTATTTTCCTGTTTGAATAGCTACAGATGTCCATAAGTAACCAAATACTTGTATCATTCATTACATGTAAATATTTTCTGATATTGTGAGATTCTTGGAAAACTAATTTAATTCATAGAGAAGTTAGTACCAATGCCCTAAGCTTATTTATTAGTTTTCATGAACTATATTAGTTTTATGAACTATTAGTTCATGTTAGTTTTCTATGAACAATAACTAAATAACACAAAGAAACATCCATTTTCTTAGATCTTGGAAGATAAACATTTGTATAGCATGATGGTTACCCTAAAATCAAGTATTAACATACGAAACCAATAATTGTGGATGTTCTAGCAAGAATGCATCCCTGTCCTTACATAACATGCAATGGTAATCAGCATCCCTCGCTTGTGCTAGGTCATCCTGAGCACTTCCTTTGTGGTTGTAGTGCCTTCTTTGTGGGACTGCTGTACCTCAGCCTCTTCTATGTGGACACATTGATTTCACTTAGAGATGATTGTATAGAAATACTGGATGACCTCCTAAAGGCGGCATTCTGAACTTAAGCCTGATAAAGCTGATCTTTTCCCAAATATTATAAGATATACAAACTCATAAGACTAGAACTTCATACTGATGAATTTTATTCCGCTTACTTTAGTCTTCTTCCTGGACTTCATATATTTATATCTACTTTCAATGTGAAATATGTTCACCACTACTCAGCATTTTCAAAACCTTAACATGTGAAAACATTAGCCCAAGTCTCTAATCTCCTCTAAATACTATTAGTCTGAATCTTTTTATATTGTTTTCTCACTCTCTAAACTAGATATGTCACATATGTGGGGATGATACAGGGTGGAGAAAAAGTTAATCCATCTATATCCACAGAAATATGTGGTATTATTATTTTTTTTTACCAAGAGACAAAGCATATTTTTCCACAGAACAATTTCTCAATTTTATCATCTTTGAAAGTTTAGGTTAAAAAGAATTCCTCAACTCAGCTGCTTTGCTTTGTTTTGAATTACATGGTTTCCTCAAGTTATCATTACTTTCTTGCATTTATTGCTTACTAGGCTTCAGGGTAAGTACTTTGATGGAAATTTTTTAGGGTGGCAGCAAGATTCATTGCTTATAAATTCTGCATCTCCATGTGATGGTTAAAACAAGTAGGTTAGTTTTTGACACTTAGTAATAAGGATTACTTTCCCAAAAGTTTCTGTGATATGTTGTTTTCTTCCTGAGCTCATTCCAGAAGTACCTTTGACAATCCCTGCTTCTATCAATATTCTGTTTACATAAATTCAAGAATATCCTATTGTATTTTTCAACATTTCTATGTCTTTAATCCTTGTCCCTTTCTACACTTATTAAAAATATCCAGAAATTTAATATAACAATATCCTAGCTCTGTATATGAAATCTGTTTTATATACCTAATCTGTATATGTAAAGAATCATTATTAATTTTGTGGCTATGAAGAATACAGTTGATTTCATCGCATTTTTACAAGCCGGATGTCTAGCGTTAGTATGAATTTGTTCAAATTGAGGTGTTGGGATTTCCAAACTTTTTCCAGAGGTGCTGTGAAGAAATGCACCCCTTGTCTCTGTTAATGTTTGGAGGTTGGCCCACATGCTTTGACTTGTGTTGCAGTATCTCTGTCTATAACTCTGTCTTCACATTGCTTTCTTTTATATGTGCTTTCACTCCACTGTGCTGCCTTCCTTTTGAAGGAAAAGACTAATCTAATATGATCCATCCAGTCAGAAACCTTAAGTTAATCAACTGTGCAATATAGGTGTTTGTTTACATAAGTTAATATTTAAAAGTTGCAAGCATTAAGATTTAATATCTGGGGAGGGGCCACTATTCCAATCTAACTAACATATATTTGTAGGATGCCTTTCAAAAATTATCTTCATTTTCTTGAAATTCTTCTATTATTTATTATAACTGAAAGCTTTATTAAGGGAAGTTATATATCTCTAAAACAATTATTCAAAATACTTAAATTAAAAACCACTTAAGAGGCTTAGAAAATGTACAACTTTAATAAGACTGATTTTTATAGATAAACAATCTGCAGGCTTTCTTCAAAATTAGAGTGCTTTCACAGTGGCATAATTAGTGAACTTATTTACATTTCATTTTCAGATATACAGTAAATGATTTGCCATGTGATTATCTTTAAAACTCTATATTATTACCTTATAAAGTAGAACAATACTGTATTTATATTTAGTGCACATGACACTTCATTGCCTCTGACAACAGCCACTGTTAGAACGTTAATGTCAAGGATTAAGATTCTCTATTAAGTAGCGACTTCTTGCAAGACAACCTGCTGTTCAGAAGTAATAGGCTAACAGAGAAATGTAGCAATTATAAATGCACTATGCTGCAAGAATTTCCAGTCCCTTGTATTTCAGCTCATTATACTACAAACTTCTTCAAAGGACCAATCAGTCTCCATCACATGCTCCTGTGGAGAGAAGCAGTTGAAATTTGATTTTGGGGATAATACTTCCAAAAGCATATAAAACTCATATTTTGAAATGCAAATGCCTTCTCTCACATAGATCTACTGGTCTCACTTCAGCTTATCATCGTTGAACATTCAGGATGAATCACCTGGGAAATCTGCCCCAGCAGGGAGCGAGGCCTTAGAAGCTTACTCATTAGTTAAGTGCAAATGCAGACAGCAATTAAGATCTTGTCTCTGGGATACAGGATTAAGTGTCTCCAAACAGGAAATGTCACAGTGAAACATCATAAAATAGACTTGAAATCTCATTTCCTGAGGGAAGGTCCATCGCTATATCTCATGGCATTTTCCTTTAGTTGATCAAAGACAGAAGCATCTCTCATTCTTGTTCCTCTCACAGAGAGTTCCACCTTTTGTGCCACAGTACCAGAGAGGCTGTTTTTTAGTATTCTCATACATGAGGAACATAACGCTATTGTCTGTATTCTTAAAAATAAAGCATTAAATCTTTAGTATCCTCAAGTCTCTGCATTAGTGAATTTAAATTGACATGTGTTCAATCATTTCTCACTCTCTTATCTAACTCTGTAGTAGCAAAAAAAAAAATCTGGTGTTTTATATTTCTATTTCTTTCTGATGGCATGAACTTTGTATTCTTTTTCTGGTTATTAAAACTATTTAACACTATTTTACACTTTCAGTGACCAAGTGCCTATTTTCCTCTTACTGTCTTTCAACATTTCACATAAAATTAGCATATTTATTAATTGCAGAAATATATGATTATGACTTTTACAATATGTACATACTTAGGACAAATGATTTTTACTTAACTTTGAAACCAAATGTCAATCTTGACTTGTTTTAATGTAGATAAATTCACTGAGCCTTGAACTTCTCTTGTATCCTTAAACATAGTTTTAATTCCTGACAATCCTGCCTTACTCTGAATCTAGAGTAATGTGTAGATAGGTGTGTACATGATGGATTTCAAAAGCCTGCAAGTAGACAATGTTCTTGGAAACTTACTCCATTTGCCTTGCAAACAATAGATGGATTCTACTGGTAACCTCTATCTGCCCATGGCTTTATGTGTGGTATTCCAGGTCATACTGGGTCAGAAGAGACACAATCTACAGGAAAGAGAAATCCTTCAGATTTTTACTTCCTAATTTAAAGTTGTTTCAATATTGTTTTGAAAGAAGAATGATCAAGTCCTTGTTAGAAAGCACAGTTCAGAGAGAATCCTGAAGGAATAGGGCCTCAGCAAATCATGTCAATATTTTGCTTTAAATGGTTGCTAAGAGTATTTTTTTTTAATTTAAGGATCACTGAAATTTGGTTTTATATAACAAATGCCACAGAAATGATTGCACGTGCACACAAATATATACATATATCACTTTATAAACAAGTTTTTGTGTCTATTTTGCAAGGATTTGAGCAGAGTACACGTTTATAATAAAATCAGTTATACATTAATTTTCTATTTTAAAACTTATTATAAAAAAGGGGACAGTATAAAATAGTATGGCTTAATTTACTTAAAATTTTTTAACATATAAGGAAATAGAAGATGATTTAAACAATACTGAAGTGAAGACAATAATTTGTAGAAAGTCAAAAATTGTTTTTTTAATGAAGGCCAAAAGAGTATCCTTAGAAAGTTCATGTTGTACATATTTGTCAGTATTTTAGAAAGACAAATGAAAAAATCCTCTCCAAATGTGGAGAAATGTGTAGGCTATCAAATGGAGAACAAGATGACATAACAGCAAACAGTTGATTTCTGCCAGGCTCCCACCAGGAAAAAGACACACACTAGGAATGCAATCGGTGCATTTTGGTGTCCACTGAATTTTATCTAGTGTATGAGTGAAAGGAAAATTTGAGTGTTTAGAAACATGTTTCTTGATCAAATCATATCTAATTACATTCTGACAAATCTGTAGATATACTGCCAAATTCCTGAGGTTACCTTCACAAAATGAAGCATTTATAAAGGGAATGAAATAGGTGACTTTTGTACAAATTCAGGCATTATCTGTCATCTAGAGACCATACCTTTGAAAGGAATAATTCCTATGACCGAAAGAGATCGAATAACTGAAATACTATTTAAAAGACTGAGACAGAATTTCTACAAAATCAAAGCGATTTCACATATCTGAACCTTTTTGATATATTTGGTTAGGTTCTGCCACGAAGGATGCATATGGCTTAGCATACTGTTTAAGAAAATATAATTATTTAGTCAACTTTATTAATGTTTCCAATTACCTAACACCTTTATTGTAAATTGATTCTGTTTTTCTATTTTGATAGGATGCTCTGAGTACATTTCTATAGGAGGAGTTTAATTTCCTTTCCAGTTAATACACACTTGGAATGTCAGTAGGAGTGGTTGCATGTAATTTCAGAGCCAAACTTCCACAGACATTCCATTTTCCAGATCTCATGCTCTAGGCTGTGGAATGAGAGTAGAAATGGGAGCATTCTTAGTGAACAAAGAACTTGCAAAGTACACAATAGTTACTTTATTTTGTTGAAGTTACATAGTTATGTTTCCTGCTAGAGAATCCGAAGGAAGCTGACACATTTTAAATCTCACCTAAGGAATCAACCAACAGGTTAAATAATTGTAAGTCTTCATAGACACCAACTATTTTCTGGAGCTGGTGACTGCTGTATAGAAAATAGTGTATACATTCTATTGGCAATGGCTGATGATTACCTACTTGTAATTTCCGAGGAGAATGCATCTATTGCTTGAGTCCACAACAGAAACAGTGTTTCTGCCATTCTTCTGGCTGTTTTGACTGAAGCTCCAGCTTCTACCTCTCCTGTGTTTGTCTATTTGTAGAATCCCAAGTAAGCAACAAATGCTATACTTAAATCATGAGGTCACTTTATCTTTGTTTCACAGCACCTAGCCATTTTGTAATGGTCAAGAGGCTTGTATACAATCATTCAGGAAAATGGAAGCTTTCCATTATTGACTTTTGGCAATGTTAAAACATGACATTTAGGGCTAGAGAGATGGCTCAGCGGTTAAGAGCACTAGCAGTTCTCACAGGAGACCCAAGTTCAATTCCCAGTACCCACATAGTGGCTAAGAAACATCCATAACTCCAGTTCCAGGGAATTCAAAGCCCCCTTCTGGGCATTGCACAACATAGATGCACTTACAAATATGCAAGCAATACACTAATACACTTAAAATAAAAATAACAAAAAAAACCATAACATCTAAAAAAATAACAAGATTAGTGCATGGTGTTCAGATGTCCTCTCTGCATTTGAAAAATAATAATTAAATTTCACCTGTAGAACAAAACACTGTGATAAAATGAAAATTTAATATGAGCATAGTGGCTTTAATCCTAGCACTTATGAGGCAGAGGCAGGTATATCTCTGAGGTCAAGGTCAACCTGGTCTACAAAGTGATTTCCAGGCCAACTGAGGCTACAGGGAGTGCAGAGCATGTTTCAAAAACAAAACAAAACCACAACAACAATAAAAACAAAAATAAAAATCTTAGCAAAACAAACTGCAAACTGATGACATTAAATGGTTACCCTCACTGAGTATCAGGACTGTGGTGTAAAGGCAGTTCAAGCTCTATGTATCTTCCTTAGAGAATGACTGAAGAATTCTGTGTCTCCACTCCACTTTTGTTGTGGGTGCGTCTCCATCTCCAGCACGGCTGTTGTGCTCCAGCCATGCCAGAGAATGGAGGACGATGGAACGGGACCTCAGGTGGCTCAGAGTGCGGCGGGAGGAGTTCCCTCCCGGGAGACTACGTCGGTGGGTAGTTCGGTTATTAGAGCCAATGCAGGGGCTTATATAGGGAAGCCTCTCTGACCATTACAGAAGGCGGGAAAGGTGGGGTGTTGGGGTAAAGGCAGGAAGGTTGTGGAAGTTCAGGAATGAGGAAACGAAACCCAAAAACCTGGTTCTGGTCTGGGGTGGGGGAAAGGAAGATTCATATCTACAGTAGCTTCCTGGGGCCAGGTTATCACACAGGCAGAGCAGGTCAGACACCTGCCATCCCTTTAGGGTATCAGGAGTTGCTTGCCTTGCTCAGTAACCAGATCCCCACATTTTGTCTCTTGTTTGTACCACCTGAATTTGTGTTCGAACAAGTCATAACATTTAAAAAGTGTTAATATCTGAGTAGGTAATTGGTCTATTCCTTATTATTGGTATTTTATTTAGAAATTACTCTTTTATGTGCCATTTTGTATGTATGCAATTGACACAAAATGATGTGTAATTATATTTTCATATATGTATATAGCATTTAATTATATTATCCCATCACTAACCTTCTCTCTACACATAAACATATAGTGAAGAAATAATTCATTCTATTACACACTTGCTTCCTTCTTAATATCTGAATAATATACCATTGTTAATATAAGCCACACTTCATTTGTTTACTCTCCCAGCAATAGCCAGCAAGCTGTTCCACATCTTCACTACTGTGAATATTACTACATAAGAAACACACACTTTTTTCTATTGTATGAACCAGAGGCATTGAATGACCTAAGCCAGGCTCAGAAATAGAAGCATCACGTAGTTTTCCCTTATGGGAAAGCTAGAAAAGTAATATATTAAATTGAAAAATACAGGGGCTAGAGATATACCTTAATAGTTAAAAACACATGTTGCTTTTGAAGAAGACCCAAGTTTAATTCCCAGTGCTCATGTAATACAATTCCCACCCACCTTTAACTCCAGCTCAACTCCATGAACAACTGTACACATGTGCAAATGCCCTCCCCCCAAATACCATAATTTTTAAAAGATCTTTTTTTAAAACATTAGAAAGGGGATGATTAGGAAATAGCAAGCATATTGGTGGGAGGTTAAGATTAAGTGTGGACAATTGGCTCAAGTCTGCATAAAATGAGTAGAAATGTCAAACTGAAACAGCCCAATGTTTTTTACAACAAATCTATGCTGATAAAGAATATACACTAGTGTCATAAATAAATATATGTGCTTAAAATCCTTGAAACATACTGGGCATGGTGAGGCACGTCTTTAATCCCAGCAGAGACAGGCAGAAAACAGGCAGATCTCTGTAAATTCAAGACCAGCCTGGTCTACATAGAAAGTTCCCAGACAGCTAGAGGTACTGTTTCAAAGAGGCCCAAAATAAAAATTTAAAAATTTTGAACATTCATGAAATATCTTTGAGAATTAAAAAAAATTACTTATTTTTTTTTCTTTTTTCTTCTTTCTTTTCCTTTCAACAGGGTTTTCTGTAGCCCTAGCTTGCCTGGAACTTATAGTGTAGACATTGTTCGCCTCTATTTCACACAGATACATTTGCCTCTGCCTTCTATGTGCTGGTATTAAAGGTGTGCTCACCATGCTCAGAGTTAATTCTTTTGTTACATAATATTTTCATTGATGTCTTGAGAATTCCATCCGATGCAATTTCAGTCATGTTCAGATCCCTCCTCATCTCTTCTCAGATTTCCCCAGCACATCCTTGTCCTAGCCCTATATGCCCTCCATTTTTAAAGCTTATTAAGTCCAACTGGTGTCCCCAAATAGTCTTGACTGTGGTTCATCTCCTGGAACATGATCAATCTACTGTGAATCATAGTATTATAAGAAACTGACTTTTCCTCTCTCAGCAGCTATTAATAGTTAATAGTTAGTTCCTCAGCCAGTGGTGAGAACTTGCCCTCCCAAACCCCACATTCCGTGAGTTTGTTTGACTTGGACTTGCATAGGTCTTGTGCATGATACCACAACTGCTTTGATTTCATATGTGCAACTACCCTGTAATGTCAGTAAAATATTTTCTTGTAGTCATCCACCACCTCTGGGTCTTAAAATCCTTCTGTTTTCTGTTCTCCATTACTCTCTATGACTAGCAATGAGGCCTGTGATATAGATGACCCATTTAAGGCTGGGCTTTCTGCAGTGTCTTATTCTTTGTATGTTGACCAAATGATTGATGGTTTCTGTGTTAATCACTATCTGTTTAGAGAGAAGTTTCTCAGTGAGAGTTGACAGATGAACTTATATGTTCACTTAACAATAATCAATTAGGAGTCAGTATAATACCTGTCCAATTAGCAGAATAATAATGATAGATTCCTCCCTATGGTCTATGACCTGTCTAGTTACAGATTATTGGTCCCCATTTCAGTGCCAAATATAGGTTACAGCTAGTGGTCTTTGAATCCAATCAGAAAGTGATTGGTATTCCCATAATATTAAATTAGTGGCCACATCTTGCCAGGTGAATCATTATTGTAGTTTGTAGTATTCACAGCTTGGTAAGATAAATGATTCCTTCTCACTTCCAGCACTGTATGCAGCTGAGAAGATCTCCTTGTCTCAATGTACCACATTTTATTATCCATTCATGAGCTAAGGGACATTGGGGTGCTTCCATTTCTTAGCTCTTGTGAAAAAGGGCAGCAGAGAACATGGCTGCACAGATATCTCTGAAGTAGAACGAGTCCATTGTGTTTATGCAAAGGGTGGTAGAACCACATCATATTTTAGAGATTTAAATTTTGTATTTTTTTATGAGTTCTCAACACCACTTTCCATACTGATTACGTGAGTTTGAACTCCACCAGCAGTGAAAGAGCATTCTTTTTCCCTTTCTCAACATAATTCAAGAGGAGTGATGGTGTGAATTCTGCACCTGAGCTGAAGAACTATTAGCAATTCATAGGTTCTAGGAGAGCTAGTGCCAGTTTTCGTTGATACTACCCCTGCAATGTTAGTCAAACTCCAGGGCCTGCACCCATATGAAAGAGTATTTGGGGAACAATATTTAGACTCAACATGTTTTAAAAAGAAAAAGAAGACACAGTTTGGATTATGATGAAGGTGGATCTGTGAGTAAATGGGAAAGAGGGTGACATGATCAAAAGAGAGTGCACGAAATTCTCAAGAATTAATAAAAATGTTGTTTAAATTATATTTATTTCAATTTGTACAATTTGATCCTCATTCTTTACTATGGAAATACCCTAAATTAAATCTTGGGCTAGTGTTCTTCTTAATAACAAAAAATATATCAATTGGATTGAATAAATAACGTAAAAATCTCTCTACTTAAGCTTTCACTTAAACCCCATTCCTAAGGCACAAAGGATTCATGACACATTTTTATTAATCTAGGAAAATTATCATGTTACTGAGTTACTAGATTAACTAAGCTTTCCTTATAACTGAATAAAGTCTCCTTGTTCATCTACTCTTAGAAGTTCTTTCTCAGAAATATAGAATTTAAGAAACTGCTTTAAAAATCCATTCATCCCACATTTCTTTGTACACATTCACCTATGCCTACATCTGATGATTAAGGGGAAACCTGGTGCTGATAGCACTTTCTTTGACTCTATCCTTATGAGTTCAGTAATATTACAAGTTAAACACTCTTCAGGTTCACTGAGAAACAGAAAAAGCATTATAGTAAAATGAACTCATTGTACGGTTCATACTTTGTCAAGGTTTGGGAAGACATTTTGCCTTAGCTATTCCTAAAGGTTAAGAAAAACTAAATTACTGGTTACATTTCGTTTCTTTAGATGATTGATCTAAAGAGGCTAAGGTGACTCAATGTTCAAATAGCCCCATAAGCTGCATGTTTGTGAAAATTGAATCTGACAAAAGCAATAATAAATTTTACAACTTCTTGAAAATATATATACCTAGTATTTTGAAACATACAGGTAGTAAAACCTTAACAAAAATAAAAATAAAACAAAAAGCTAAAGACATTTTACTATCAGTGTGGATTATATTTTTTTATGAGCTAAACACATGGGCATTTTCTTTGTGTATGTGGGTTCATTGATCAAAAGGACTTGCTGTTACTAAAACTCTGAAAATGGAGCTCTGCGTCCATTTCCCCCCTCCAAACTGAGATATTCACCTGAACTTGTACTAAGACCACTGAAAAGGATTCAAATTATATTTTTTGTCTTTCATTTTGGTAGCATAACACAAGGGCAAATGTAATGAAAGGGATCATTTGCTTGATTCGTCTTCTATCCTTATTTCTCTTTTTATGATTTTTTTCTTTTTTAATTGAATTTTTACAAATTTCATAAAATATGTTTTGATCATATTTAAATCCACTACCATATTTGCATCATCCCTTACCACCACCCCCGATTTATTGTACTATGCCAGACAGATAGACAGATAGATAGATAGATAGAAAGATAGATAGATAGATAGATAGACAGGTAAATGAGAGATAGATAGATGATAGGTAGATAGGTAGATAGATGATAGAAAGATAAATACACAGATAGATGATGGATAGATAGATATACTATAGATTTAAATTTGTGTCTCCAAATGCCCTTCATTTTGTAGATCCAACCACTGGAGACTGGTTAACCTACCAAGATTCACATCCTTTAAAGAGACTGACTCCTCTTCCCAGGAGCCTTTAGTGGTAATCGTTCCTCTTACCCACTTCCCCACACTTATACTGGGATTGTATTTCCCCTGGATTTACATGGTACTTATTCATGCAGTCACCATTGCTATGAGCTCCTATGAGTAAGTTTTTAGCTCTCTGTAAAACTGTTTCCTTGTGGTCATTCACTGCCACCTCTGGCTCTTAAAATCTTTCTGCTACATTTTGCACAATTATTCCTGTGCCTTTGAAGGCTGAAGTTTGATATAGATATTCAATTTGAGGATAATCAACCTGAAGTCTCTTATTCTCTGAATATTGACCTATTTTGGTTTCCTGGTGAGAGTTGACAGATGCATTAATTATGGTATTACAATAACTCATTAGAAATTGCTTTAATAATATATGTATTCAACCGAAAAATAGTTACTCTCCCTTATTGCCTGTGTTCTTTCTAGCCACGTGTTCCTATGCCTGATATCAATGTCAGGTATGGCTGCTTCTTAGGCAGTGGACCTTAAATTCCATTAGAAACTGATTGGTTACTCTCTATTACTCATGTCAATATTGCATCAGAGGTTACACCTTGCCAGGCGAGTTGTTGAAGCACACAGGATTCACAAATGGATTAGGGTAAAGATTAATATTTTTCTTCTGGTAAGTTTGAAGTCTTTGTCATTTGATTTCTCCTTAAATTTTCTATGGCTTATGTATGTATTGTCTTCACCAATATGGTTATTCTGTCAATTTCACAGAGCCAGTGGAGAGTATTGTCTGTGGAATGCCTGGCCAACAGCATCAAAAGAGGGAGTGCATTTGTGACTCTGGGCTTTTACTTTGGTAGCCTACAGTATTTTGTGGGGACAAGATCCCTGGTATACGGTAACTCCTTTTAATCACCTTTATAATGCATATGTAGATTCTCTACGGTTGTGCCTTAGGTTTCCATAGGACTTTTTAAAAGACTTTCAGTTAGTTATGCCTCCCCATACTTCCTCCTCTGCCCTGCTCTTCCAGGCCCTATCCCAATTAGCTCTTCCTACTCAAGCATTTTCTTCTCTCCTTTATATTGCTATATTTTATCCATGTCCCATGAAGCTGCTACTCCAACCCCTTGGGCAATTATTTGTTTTCTGACCTATCTGAAATTTCCAATTAAATATGTATACCTAACAATTTGAACTACCAGCCAAATGCAAGAGAGAATGTATGCCATTTGTTTTTCTGGGTCTCGGTTGCCACATTCATGATGATTATTTCCACCTGCTTACCTGCAAATTTCATTTCAGGTTTTGGACATCTGACTAAGATTCCATGCTACATGAGTCCCTTACTTTCAACATCCATGCATCATTTGGTAGAGATGTATGTGTTTTCCAGTTCCTAGCTATTGTGAAAAAGATCACAGTGGACATGGATGAACAAGAATCTCTGTATAGGATAGAGAGTACTTTAGGTGTATTTCCAAGAATGCTATCACTGGGTCCTATGGTAGATTTATTTCTACTTTTTTGAGGAAAGTTCACACTGGTTTCCATACTGTTTATACCACTTTGCGCTACTGTGAGCTGCGGATAAGAGTTTTCTTTTCCACCCTGCCAGCACGGTATTTGTTGTTTGGATCAAGTACAATTATTTAAAATAATTTTAAGATTTATTTTACTTTATTGTATGTGGTTTGTGTGTGTGTGTGTGTGTGTGTGTGTGTGTGTGTGTTTCTGAGTGGAGGCCAGATGTGTGATGGTGCCTACCAAGGCAGGAGAGGGTGTCAGATCCCTTAAAGCTGAAGTTTCATGCAGGTCTGAGTCTCCCAATGTGAATGTTGGGAAATAAATTTGGGTCTTTTGCAAAAGAAGCAAGCTTTCCTAACTTCTGAGATGTCCCCCTCCAGTACTCTAGCCTTATTTTTATTTAAGGCACCTAAGGAAATGTTTTTGACAGAAGAAATTGCATCAATGACTGGTTTATTAAATAAATAAAAGAGTCTGTATTAAAGAATCTGTAAGGGAAAATCCCCTAGGGAATTTCCTCCATTGCACTGGCCTGAAGTCATGTCTGTGAGGTACTTTCGTGATTGTTGAGTGATGTTGGAGGGCCAACCCCACTGTGGGGATTGATTATCACATCTGGGCAGGTTGTTCTATACTATATAGGAAAACAGATTATCTATGGACCAGGTGAGCAAGCCAGGAATCAGTGTTCCTCCATGCCCTTTGCTCTAGCTTCTGCCTCCAGGTTCCTGCCCTCAGTCCCTACCTTGAGCTCCTTGAGTGATAATCTGTGACCTGAGACATCTAAGTCAAATAAATCCTTTCTTCCTCAAGTTGGTTTTGTTCAGAGTGTTTTGTCACAGCAACAGAGAAGTAAAATGGAACAGAGGTTTTGTTTTTCTACCTTCTGATTTGTTTGGCCAATGGAAAACAGATTTATTACAGCACAGAAAACACATTTTTTTCTTAGTCACAAATTGGCACAATACATAATTTCAAATCAGTTTCATGGCAATATTCTAAAGAAAATGAATCATTGTAATAGTTTTCCATTCATTAGATCTTTTAAAAAAATTTCTCAGTGTATCATTGTGTGTTTCATGCAGAACATCTCATTTTTTTTTCATATGTCCTCTAGTTATCCTAATATCATCACAGTCAGTATAGTTTTTGTTGTTCTCTTTTTCAAATTATCTGCATACTGCAAAATCTCTGTTGATAAAATTCACATTAGCTGTACTTATTTGCATGTTGTATATTAGCATATAGACCTGAAAGGATTAAGACATTGTACCATCTTTCTAGTGTATTTATCTTAAGCATGGGGTCATAAAGTAACTGAAAGGGAAATTAAGAAGGATATCAGATATGAAGAAACACGTGAAAGGAAAGGAAACCTAGTACCGTGAACTGTAGCAAAAGGAGCACCAAGGGGACTGAGTACTGAATGCCTGCTGAAAGGAGAGCCATAGATACATGCAGGTGCAATCCTGTCATTCCTGCTGCAAGCTCATTAGCAAGTTCCCAGAGTCCTGGAACAATCTGTTTCCTTATGTTCATGCACCAAGCCTGACCCTTACAATGTTTCTCTTTCCCTTTTCCAATATTGGTCATGAGCTAACAGTGACTGAGGTTTAATACAGGAGTTTTATCCAAGGATACCCTTTCTGCAGTCTCTTATTCTCCAAAACCTGACCTGTTGAGGTCCTCTGTGTGCAACACACTCTGTTGTATAAGGAAGCATCACTGGTGCGTGTTGAGGGATGAACTGGTAGTCTTTCCACTACTTATTACTCTATGCTCCATGAGCCTTAGGTGTAGAGGTTCCACTATATATGTGCACTTAGGACTGGGAATCTTGCAGACTTATATTCTTTCTGTATGATGAGTGGAATTTTGTAATAGCCTCAATCTGTTACAGAAAGAAGCTTCTTAGATTTGTGGTGAAAGGTATACTTGTCTGTAATTATAATGATCCATATTTAGAATACAACAAAAAATTTCATTTGTCTAGATATTTGACAGGATAGGATTTTCTCTAGGATCTATGCCGTCTTCAGTATTGTGTATTTGGCTATGTTTACAGCACCACCCATGGATTCAATCCTATTGAGATGGTTTTAGTCCAATTAAATAGCTGCTGATTACCCCCAAGAAAATAGTGCCAATATTGCTTCTCTATAGTTTGCTGTTTCAGTGGTTGTTGTGGTTTTTAGGTTTTAAAGTTGAGGTTGGACCATTGACTGATTTTATCCCTTAACTGCTCATACTACATCCTCTAGAACTCTGAGAGGTAGTCTTTGGGAAGAAGGCTACCCAGTCAGCCCCAGCTACATTGTGCCAAGTTCTGTGTCTGAAGTATGTCCTGTCTTCAGCAACTTTCAAGTTCTAGGAGGTAATCTGTAGGGCTTTGGCCCCTCTGCGTGCCCTTCATTCTTAGTGCTAGGCTCTCCGGCCAAGATGCGGCAGGATCTTGTCATTTACAAAACTCAAGTAAAGGACTTGACCTTTAAGCAAGCCCGACAACTTCCTTTTTCCTGTGTACAGCTGTGTGTCATCAATAGAGGCTGTCTCCGGAGAACCTGAACTTTTACCCTCCTGCAAAGCCCCGCCTTAGGGCATATAAGGCTTGCTGCCTCTCAATAAAGTCAGTCAGTCATTCTCCTTTCCTCCTAGCTAGTGTGTGTGTCTGTGTGTCTGTCTTATGTGTTTCAGTCAATCTGTAGCCCTCTGCCGAGAACGTAGCCTGGATGCTACAGTAATCAAGAGTTGTGGCAATAGCCTGTGTTATTTTGTGTGTCTCTTGGTTTGTCCTGACCCACGACCCAAAAGGAGGTTTCTCTTCCTCTCAGGCATTGTGTTTTTTGTTATAGAGCCTTCAGGTATAAACATGTACTCATATTTTGTTTCTATAATTTTCAGTAGTTTTTTTCAATAATACATTTCCCTTGGGTTTTCCACACCAGCTAAGCTTTAACTCTCTTCTATGCGTGTCTAACCTCCTCTCTCCTTTCTCTATTAACCTACTCTCATTTTCCCCATTTTCACTTGGTAATGCCTGTCTGCTATTATTCCCTCATGAGTTCCTTCATCCCCTCTACACCCATTGGTTACTTATATAGCATTCCCTCCTACCTTCCAATGTGAATATCCCCATTTTCTCCTCCCCACTTAGTAACATGTTTCTTACTATCCCCTCTCTGAATTTCTCTCTTTCCCTTTATCTCTGCTTCCTCATCATTTTTCGTGGCTCCTGCTGATACATCAGAATATAGACCCACATATAGGAGATTAGTGCTAAGATCCACAAATAAGGGAGCACATATGCCACTGTTTTTATGAGCTTGTGTTACTTCACTGAGTACAACAGTCTCTAGTTCCATCTATTTACCTGTAAATTTAATGATTTCCTCTTTCTTTACTGTTGAATAGAGCTCCATTGTATAAAGATACCACATTTTTGTTATCCATCATCAGTGGCGGGACACCTAGATTGTTTCCATTTCTTAGCTATTAGGAAAGATATAGCAACAAAAATGGATGTGCAAGTATTTCACAGTAGGATGATTCAGTCGGGTATATGTCAATGAGTGGTATAACCAGATTATATGGTAGATTTCTTCTTAATTTTTAAAGAGTTCTTCACACTGCTTTCCCTAGAAGTTGCATGAGTTTGCAATCCCATCAGCAGTCAATGGGAGATCCCCTTTCTCCTCATCCTCACCAGATTTTGTTATCATTTACTATCTTAATCTCAGCCATTCTGACTGGGGTAATGCAAAACAAGAAAACAAATGACCTAATAAAAAGATGGGCTAAGGATCTTAACTTGATCATATGGCATACTCAGTTTTAGTTTTTAAGAGTTCTCCATATGGCTTTTCATAATTTTTGCAGTATTTTGCAATTCCACCAGCAGTGAATGAGCATTTCCTTTTATACTTACTTAATAACTCTTTAAGTACAATCTGTACCTTCCTTGTAATTCTGTAAGTGAGCCAATCGTTGGAGCACAATTAACTTACCAGTAACCATGCACTTAAAGAAAACTTATTCTTGCCTCCCCAGAAGTCACCAACTCTCAAAACCCTCTCAAACAACAGCAAGAACAGTGATGGGCTTATTAATGTGGAGATGTTATACAGACAATATTGCATACTTCTCTTTCACAAATTTTCACTTGTACTGCCAACATTTATTTAAATGACTTTCTATAATAGAAGTTGATAATTGACAATTATTCTGATATACATATATACATATATATATAGAGAGAGAGAGACTCACATAATATTTTGTCTTTATATTTGTAACTACTGATAATTGTGTTGATATTCATCTTAGAAAATGACAGCACTTGGCAGTAAAGCATGAACTGATAACATGGATGCAAGCACTAAAATGGAATGCCATTGGTTAAACAATCAAATGAAATCAAGTCAAATTTGATGCAAGCGATTTTCCATAATTAAGCACCCTAAAGTTGCTTCAGAGAAGTAATAATCTAAATAATTTTATTCACTATAATTTATGCACTTTTGCTAAAGTACTATAATCTGTGGAAAATCAATGTGTATTCATTGAACAGAAATCAGAAAACCAACATTTTGCTAAACTGTAAGAACAAATTTACATAATGAGGTATATCCCTTATGAAGATTTCACTGTGTTAAAATATTTGCATACATCCTATCCATTGATAATGGAATTTCAGACACACGGAAGTGTAATTCTTTAAGTATCTTGAAAGCTATACTCCTGAAAAGACTATTCTCACATGCTTGCTAGTGGAACTGAAACATAAAATTTTGAGAATTTAAAAAATATACGATAACCTATGGACACAAAAGCACGCCATCAGTGGTTGTTTCATTTCTACGTTTATTTAGTAGAATATTAGTAGCTGGATTTTCCCCATGGCTTATCACATATCTAGCCACAGGTTTTGCCAGATGTGGGTTCCATTTTCTGTGAGGACCTTAAATCCAGTCAGAGGGTGGCCAGTTATTCCCATAACATTTGCACTGCTATTGCAGAGCTGGACAGCTTGTCAGTCCAGTAGCTCACAGGGATCTCAGGTAGACAATACTGATGATCCCTTTTTGTCTCAAGTATAATACATAGCATCTTCCAGCATGATGAAGGCTATCCAGTACAGGTTCATCCACTGAGCTCTAGTACACGTATCCAGTCATTAATTTCAGGAATATTAACTCATCTTCCAGCAATAGTAATCAGTTGTCAATATTTCTTCAGCAAAGATTGGGTCTCCTACCATCTCTCTAGTTCCATGTTTTGTTTTGTTTTTTTTTAATTTTTGTTTGTTTGTTTTCTTGTTTTTTTTCTGCTTGAATTTGCATGGGTCTTAAGCATACCAAAATCATTGCTGTAGGTTCAGATGAGCAGAGTCCCAGGAGTGTGTAGGATTCTATTTCCAGATGTTCATGCACTCCTCACTGGCCTTTACAATCTTTCCTTCCATATTGAGCAATGGCCCCTGAGCCTTCGGAGAGTGAGGCTTAATATGAATCCACTACAGGGGCCTACACTCTGCAGATTACTAATCCCCATTCTTTGGCCATTTGTAACCTTGTGCATTACTGACCTTCTGTTTCAAGAGTGAGCTTCATTAATGAGAGTTGACAGATTCATTAGTGTACTCTTTTTTCCTTGTTCTATAGCACATGAGTCTTGGTTGAAGAGGTTGCATTGTAGATTTTCCACAGAGGTATGGGGAATTCACAAACAATGCCTGTGTGTGACCACTGTAGTATTCTGTATTATTCTTCATCTGTTGCAACCGAAGATTTTTTTTGATGAGTGGTAACTGGGATACTTGACAGTATAAATAAGGGTACATATTTTTACCTTAGTGAAAATTTACCTTAGCCTAGGGATGTGATAGCCTTGGGGATTTTTTGAAGATCTATGGCTTCTTCACCCACGTGTAGTTGGATATGATTACAGTAAGACACATGAGTTTCCTCCTATTGAGTGGACACTAAGACCAATTAGATAGCTGTTTATTGGTCCCAAGATAAACGTGCCACTACTGCACCAGATTTGAGTGCTGTGCCAGTGATCAGTTTAGTTATTTGGTAGTGATGCTGATGTTGAAACATTGATTGATATTCTCCCTTGGTTGCTTGCATAGTGCTCTCCAGAGCTATGATGTAGCCTTCATGGGGAATGACTGCCAGGTCAGTTCCATCTCCATTGCTCCAAATTAGGTCGTTGAAGTATGTCCTGTTTTCAGCAATAGGGTCTTACCCTGAAGTTCTTGGTGGCAATCAAGGGCTGTGGCAATAGCTTGTGTGATCTGGGTGTCCCTTGGACCACCCTATCTAAAAACTCAAAGGAAGGTTTCTCCTGTCTGACACTTTCTTATTATGTAGCCTTCAGCTATGCACGTGGACTCATGGAGAGATATTATTTGTGGAATTTCTCATTAGGCTGCTAGGATAATATTATTCCCTCGGGTGTTTTACACTGGATAGGCATTATTTATCCTCTCTCCCTCCTTCCAAGCCTTCCCCATTTAAAGTGCCTCCATTTTCCCATTTCTCCTGTAATACTAGTCTCCTCTGACCTCGCCTCTCTTGATACACTTTATCCCCCCAGTTCCTAATCCTTCCTCTCATCTCCCATTTAAGCACCTTCTTTTATCTATTTCTCCCTTATTACCACCTGTCTCCTGCTATTCTTCTCTCTCAGGTTCTTTTTCTCCCTGCTTTCTTTTTATTCTTTTTTCTGGTTCCTGCAGTTGCCCCAGGATACATACTCACATTTAAGGGTTTGGTGATAGGATTCATAAATAAGCAAGAGCATATGTCATGTGCTTTTCTGAGTCTGTGTTACTTCACTTAGCATAACAGTTTTTAGTTGCATCTATTTACCTGTAAATGTCGTGATTCCTCTTTCTTTAGTGCTGAGTAGAACTTCATTGTGTACATGTATCACATTTTCATTACCCACTAGTCAGTTGAGGGGCACCTTGGTTGCTTCCATCCCTTAGCTATTGTGAAAAAATCAGCAACAAGCATGGATGTACAGATATTTCTGCAACAGGATGGGTTCTTTGGGTTCACTTTGCCAAGCAGTGGTATAGTGAGCAAAATGGTAGATTCACTTTTAATTTTTTAAGAGTTTCCTTTACTGTTTCCTATAGTGCCTGCACATAATTTACAATCCCCAAAATAGTGAGTTCTTCTCTTTCTCTACATGCTCTCCAGCATTTGGTAATTTGGTAATATTTATTTTCTTGATTTTAACAAGACTCACTGGGGTAAGATTAAGCCTTAAAGTGGCTTTAATTTGCATTTATCTAATTATAAACGATTTTGAACGATTTTTCTTAGCTAGATTATTTCCCCTTTGGAGAATTCTCTGAATAGATCTGTAGCCCATCTTTTAAGTGGGTCACTTGCTTTCTTCATTCTTTTTTTTGAGTTATTTATATATTCTGGGTGCTACACCTCTGTGAGAAGTTTTGCTGTTGAAGACTTTTTCCCACTCCATGGGGTTTTCTCTTCACTTACTTGATTTTTTTTCTTTTGCTGTACAGAAACATTTTAATTTTATGAGGTCCCGCTTGTGGATTATTGACTTTAAACCTGAGCAACTGATGACTGATTTAGAATGTCTTTTACTACACTTATATCTTGTACATTGCTGACAAAGTTTTCTTCTAACAGGTTAATAGTTTCAGGTTTCACATTTAGGTCTTTGATTCATTTACAGTTGACTTTCATGCAGGGTGAAAGGTAAAGGTCTAGTTTCATTCTTCTATAGGTAGAGATCCAGTTTTATCAGCAATATTTGCTGAAGATGCTATCTTTCCTCAAGTTCATGTCCCTGATGGCCCCTTTGTCAAATATTAGGTGAGTAAAATTGCATGTACACATACTTGAGTCTTCCATTATAGTGCATTCGGCTATGTGTCTTTTTTGTGCAAGTACCATGCAATTTTTAAACTGCAGTTCTGTAATACAGTAGAAAATCTGGTGTAGCTCTCCCCTCTGCTTTGCTCTTTGTGCTCAGGGATGCTTTTGCTATCCTGGTTCATTTTGTGCTTCCAGATGATTCTTAGGGTTTTCTTCTGATGTTATAAAGAATGTTATGGAGATTTTGAATGGAATTTCATTGAATGTATATATTGTTTTTGACAGGATGGTCATTTTCACAATATTAATTCTTCCATGAGCATGGATGTTCTTCCATATTCTGATGTTGTCAACAATCTCCTTTTTAAAGATCTAAAACTTTCATTGTAGAGTTCTTTAATATTTTTGCACAGTTTTACTCTCAATTTTTTTAACATACTATGAATGGGAGGGTCTCCTTGTACTCTTTCTCTAATTGCTTATTATTGTTGTATAGAAAGGGTACTGATTTTTGTAGATTAATATTGTGACCTGTCACATTACTGAAAGTGTCAGTCATTTCTAAGAGTTTTTTGTTGGAATGTATGACATCCTGTAAGTATAATATCATGTAATTTGCAAAAAGGGATAATTTATCCTCTTCTTTTCCAATGAATACTCCTTTAACTAACATCTCTTGTCTTATTGCTTTAGTAAGAATTTCAATCGCTATATTAAAGAGGAGTGGAGATAGTTGACAACCTTGTCTGGTTCCTGATTTTAAGGGGCATGTTTCCAGTATTTCACTATTTAGAATGATGTTTGGTTTTTTGTTTTATTTTATTTTATTTTATTTTTGTATATAGCTTTAAGTATAAGGCAAGTTCTCTGCAGTTCAATTCCCTATAGGACTTTTATCATAAATGAATGTTGAATACTGTCAAAGACTTTTCTGTATCTATTGCGATGAACTGTGATTTTTATCTTTGAGTCCATTTATATGACTTCTGACATTTATTCACTTATGTGTATTGAATCATCCTTGTATCTCTGGAATAAAACTGACTTTATCATGGTGGATCATCTTTTTGATGTGTGTCTATTTGTAGTTTGCAAGTATGTTGGTGAGAAGTTTTGCATCTATGTTCATTAGGGATATGCGAATTTAGTTTTCTTTTTCCATTGTATCTTTACTTGGTTTTGGTATTAGAATGACACTGGATCCCAAGGAATTTGGGAATTTTCCCTCTGATTCTATCTTTTTTTAATAATTTAATTAGTGTGGGATATAGGTCTTCTTTGAATATCTGGCATATTTCTGCTGTGAATCCATCTGGGTTTGGACTTCTTTCAGTTGAGAAGTTTTGTATTACTGTTCAAATTTCTTCTATGTTATGAATCTAAGTTCTTGATTTCTTCCTGGTTTAGCATTGGTGATTCCATGATTTTAGAGATGCATCCATTTCTTTAAGGTTTTCAAATTTAATAGTATATAGAATTTAAAGTATTCCCTTTAATGTGCTGGATCTTTTTGTTGTCTCTTGTCATGTTTTCCTTTAAGCTCTGATTTTGAATATTTGAAATTGCTCTTTCTTTCTTTTGGTTAACTGGGCTTGAAGTTTGTCTATTGGTTTCATTGATGGTTGTATTGTTTTCTTTGTATCTATTTCATCAATTTGTGCTCTGATTTTTGTTATTTCTTCTTTTCTGCTGTGTTTGGGTTTCATTTTTTTATTGGCTTTCCACATTCTTGAGTTACAGTGCTAAATCATTTATTTGTGCTTTCTTCTTTTTAATGTAGATATATACAGCTATAAATTTCCCTATTAGGACTGCTTTTGATATGTCCCAGATATTTTCTTTTGTTCTGTTGCCCTTTTTGTTTATTTATTTCTTAATTCATCTTTTGACCCATTAACCATTCAGGAGTTGTTATTTAGCCACTATGAGATGGTGTTTAGGTGGAATATTTGGTAAATGACTGTTTGATCCATTTGCTGTATGACACTTTTTAATTCAGATGTTTTTCTGTTTATTCTCTGACAGGTTGAGCTATCTAATGGACAGTCTCCTACTATTAGTAAGTTATGATTACTCTGTGTCTTAATGTCCTGTAGTAATAATTTTATGAAGTTGGGTGCAACAGAGTTTGGTGCATATATGTTTATGATTATAATATCTTCTTATAAAATTGTTCCTTTGATCAGAATGAAGTGGCCCTCTTTATCTTTTCTGATAAGTTTTAGATTGAAGTCTATTTTGTTAGACATAAGAATGGCAACTCCTGCTTGTTAATGTCATTTGCTTGGAATATTGTTTCCATCCTTTCACCTTAAGGTAATTCCTCTCCTTGAAGGTGAGATGGGTTTCTTGCTGATAATAAAAAGGTGAATTTTATTTCTTTATCCATTCAAATAGCCTCTGTCTTTTGACTAGAGAGTTCAGTCTATTGATTTTTAAACTTATCATTGAAAGTTGTGTATTAGCTTGTCATCTTAAATTCTGTTTGCACCTTTGGTCTTACTTTGTGGTTCCCCAATTATAACATCCTTTAGTTTCTTTCTATTGCCCATTGGATAAAGTCATTCATTTATTCAGCTCTTTGTGTTGCTTCAAGTATTCTCTGAAGGGGTGGTGCTGTGGGCATTAATTCATTTCAGCCTATTCATGTCGTGGAAGTTTTGTTTTTTTGTTTTTGTTTTTTTTTTACCCCTTAACTATAATAGACACTTTTTTTTTTTTTTTTTTTTTTTTTTTTTTTTTTTTTTGCTGAGTATAGTATTTTAGGTTGGCATCTATGGTCATTTAGAACCATAAAATCTTTGGTTCAGAATCTTCTGGTTTACACAGTTTGCATTTAAAAATAATCTGTAATTCTGTTGAGTTTTTCTTTATATGTGACTTGTTTTGATTTTGCAGATTTCTTTATTCTCTTTGTTCTGTACACTTAGGGTTTTTGCTATGATATGCGATGAGGTTTTTCTTTTCTGGTCTTTTCTGTTTAGTTCTCTGTGTGCTTCTTATATTTGTTTAGGCATATCTTTCCTTAATTTTGGGAAATATTCTTCTATAAGCTGGTTGAAGATCTGGTCTATACCATGTCTGAAATTCTTCTCCTTCCTCTTTGCCTATGATATGTAAATTTGGGCTTTTCATGCTGTCACACATTCCCTGCCTTTTCCACCATTATGTTTTTAAATTTTTTGTTATCTTTCTTTGAGTGCTCCCATTCTTCAACTTTATCTTCCAGTCTTGATGTTCTTCTTTCCATTTCATTCCTTCTAACAGTGATGCTTTTTCTTGCCTTTTCAAATTGTTTTTTTTTTCATTTCCCTTTTCATTGCAGCCTGTTTTCTTTTGTGTTTTTGTCTTCTTTGTGAATTCAGCCAGTTTATCCCCCTCTTCTTTTAGTTCTTTGATTTGTTTGTGTGTTCTTTAAATTCATTGAATTCTTCGATCATGTTTATGATTGTTCTTTTAAAGTCTGTCTTGAGTTATCTCTAGGGCCTTCTCATTTTAGAATTCTTCTATTGGACTGGGGATATTTAGTGGGGACATATTATTTGGGGTTTTCATATTATTATGTTTTCGTTGTGATCTTTTTCTTTTGTTGTTTGTGATTCTGATGTGAGACTCAAGACTTATTTTGTTTGGTTAAAGTTTGAGTTTGTTTGTGTATTTGATATGACTTGGTTGTTTTCTTATTGGGCATGAAAAGCTGATTGGTCAAGGCTTCAGGTTCTTTCTTTGATTTTATTTTGACAGGGCCAATGATTCTAGTTCAGCTGCTCAGGAGTCCCCACAGTGGCACAAGTTTGATGACACCTTCTCTTATAGTCTGTGTCCCTCTAGTCATCAGGCAAAGCACAGTTTATGAAGAATGCTAGGCAGTGACTGAATTCAGGCTTTCTCAATCAGTCTGCATAGGACTGAGCCCCTACTGAAGGACAGAGAAGCCTAGCCCTGCAGCAGTGGGAATGGTTGCAGAGATACCAGTGTATGGATATGGACATGGTGCAATTTGGAGAGCTCATATCCATCCAACCATTGGAGGGTAATCCAAAGGTCTTGGGGACTAAGAATAAAAATGTTCCTGTGCCCAAGGTAGAAGGAGAACAGGATGTGTGGTGGGTGAGTTTGGTGCTACAGTGTTTGTGGAGTGAAGATGCAATGGGGAGTATCATATTTACCAGTGAAGAAAGCTAGTCTCTGAATGTAAGGCAGGTTGTGGGTGGGCAATGCTAAGGTAGAAGGTTTCTGTCAGGAATGCAAAGGCAAGATGGTGTTGGGACAGCCTGTGAAGGCTCTAACAAACTAGATTGAAAATTTGAGGTCCTCTGAGTAATGGGAATCAGAATGCTTTGGTTGGGTGTGGACCAAGAGAGTAGTTCAGAGATCTTGGGTGCTAACAGGAAGAGCACCTGTGCCTAAGGTGAAAAGGAGAACAGGAAGTGGGTGGGAAGCAGTGTGCAGAAAATGGAGTTGCTCAGGTGTTAGGGGAGGGGGCAGGATCAGTCTTAGCAGGGATGAAGGCTGCTCACAGAAATCCTAGGCAGGTAGGAGTTATCTGTGCTTTTCAAATGATAAATTTGCATTAGATGATGAATAGAGTTAAAGGTTAAATCCCAAAGCTGAATATTTATCTCTTACTAATGACGTTCTGAAATTGGTGAAAATATTTTTGGCTGTCATAATTACTTTCCCCACCATGACGAGTACATTGGAATTCATGGTCATAAACTTCATGTTTCTTATTCTGTGTTTTCCTTTTTCATTTATAAGAAACACATTGTATTTTTATATAATTAAAGTTTGTGCTACTCCTTGTATTGAATTTTTGTGAATTTTATACATTAGTTTTGAACACATTTTGACTTCCTTTCCTATCTGCACCCATATTTCCTTTGCCTTTACTTTGAATATGTTTTTAATGAAATCTTTATTTTCTCGATGTCAAGGTGGCTTAGTTGGTAAAGATGCCTGATGCACAAGTCTAGCATTCTAGTCCCCAAAATAGGTAAGTGTGGAATTACAGAAATGACTACCCAAAGATAGCCTCAGTCCTCTGGCACACACAAGTCATTTTCTTTAAAGTTTACACACCAACCTAGCCATTGAACCCAGTACTCCTCTTTCCTATTATAGAACAAACTGAAACCAATGTAAACAAAATAATAAACATGATTAGAATCTTATACTGTTAAGGGGCACTTGGGTTCAGCTAAGGATTATCAGATTACTCATATCATCATGATAAGTTGATCAAAGAGATGAGAGAAAATAATTTAAATGCTAGCATATAAAAACAGTTTTGAAGCCAAGCACAAGGCCATGTGGAGGTCTACGATTTTATTTTGGATGCTTAAAGTGGGATATTACTTGACTCCTGGGGTGAAGCCTGAGTAATAGTATAGACGAACTGACTCTGATTCAAAAACAGTGCCAAAAAAAAAAAAAAAAAAGCTACTAACCAACTGTATCTGTGAAGTAGGAATTAACTAAACTTCATTGAAAGTAAATCAGAATTAATATAGTCAGCATCACTACTATTCTTGAAAATTATTCTAATCTTTTTAATCAGCATTTGTGTTTAATTTGTATTTTATTAAATTAAAAAATGAACTCAGCCGGAGGACTAATTTATTTGCTAAATTTGGCAGCATGATTCTGCGTGACTTTCAAGCTTGGTTTTAGCTATAATATTCTCCACTCTTAAGAATATTTTCAGTGTGAGGGGCATGAAGGCAGTTTTGAAAGCGCAGTTGAAAAATACATGAGGATTGGAGAAGCAGCTCACTCAGAGCATGTTCAGCCTGTGTGAATCCCCACCTTCAATCCCCAGCACTAACAAAAGCAAAACATTAAACAATGGCATCATCAGAATATACATGCAGCCTTCCAAGAATGATAGTCTAAAACGAGAAATGCTTAATTTGATCCTTTCTACTGACAAATTCTTCTATAACCATTAAGTGAGTTTCTCCCTCTTCTTTTTCAGTGTCTGCTTTTATCTACCCGTCTTTATTCTTTCATTCCTTCACCATGGAGACTGGCACAGATCAATTCCATTTTATACATAAAGCATATATTTGCAATCTCTCATTGGTTATGACCAACGGAACCCAACAGGCAAAAGGAGAACTTTGCAGACCCTTTCCTACTGCAGTGTCAGTTTTATTCTTCCCCTTCCCTCCCCAACCCAAATTCCTACATGAGTGATCCCACTTAACTCTAGCTTGCTTTAGCAATGAAGATGCTTAAAGCTATTGGAATTCTCTCAGTACATCAGCATTCACTCTTTTCTTATGATACTCTGGTCAAATAGCAGTGGAATCTTCTATCAGTCTCTATAACTTAATTTTTTTACCATAAAACTCCTAATACTTTATATTCTTTAAGCAACTCAGTAAGAGTTTGCAGTTCTTTCTCAGGATACCAGTTTCTATGCACAAATTCTATCCTCATTCTATGTATAGTAGCAAAATCAAATACTGTTAACTAGCATCTCTAATTTGATTCCAAAGGAATTTCATCAAATTTTGCCTTTTTAATTTACTATCATTTGCTGTCTTCTCATATTCTAAAGCTAAATTTATTGGGTTTCTGCACCCTCCTCCTCTTTTTTTTTTTTTTTTTTTTTTGCCTTTATCTATATTCACTGTCTTGGAGATTACATTTCAATCCATAGATTTCTGTCTTAACTGAATACAGATGACTTAAGGATATACAAAACACTTCAAAATATAGTGGTAAAACTAATTTGTCAATAGCATTCTTAGTTCAGACTGGTTGAATACACTTATCTGAATAATTGCCATCTTGAGGGTTTTCATTTCAGCTGTCAGCAGTGTTGACTAAAGTTGCCTGAAGGCTTAATTGAACTGATCAGTCACAATGTTGTTTTTGTTTGAATGTTTAGTGACAGGACTGTTGTGGCTGGAATACAGGAGACTCTTCAGACTTTTCCTCCTCTCCAGTTGTTCTCTGCTTATAGCTTCCCTGAATCTATTCATATCATGACAATCTTAACTTCTTCAGATGCCTACATGGTAGCTGTCTTCCTTTGTCGCAAGAAGACAATGGTTAAGATCTTTTTCTTATTTATGTGACCTCATCATAAAGAATCAAAACTGTCACATTCTGTGAGTTCCAGTGAGTTACAAAATCAGGTCATGTTCACCAGGACATGATTGCTCTAAACTAGGAGCATAAACAGTCATGGTTCATGATCTAGATATTGCAAAGTTTCACAGAGCTAAGGATAATTTCCTTTATCTTGTTTACACAAACAAGTTCAGAATGTTTAAATTTGAACTTTTTATATTTTCTCTACTAGATATTGCCCATAACATTTCCTGTCTCATTTGATGCCAGAAACCTCAGCTTTCTATTCACTTAAACATTTAAAATAATCCTTAACTCCTTCCATTCTTTCATAATATCTTATCTGATATTTTTAGAATTCATGGTATCTCTCTGCAAAGTATTATAAATATAAAACCATTTCTTCTAATGTCTACACCATTGTGTTGACTTTGCTATGTCATCAATTACTAGAGAAGAATTTTGAAAAATTGCTTGAGTTTCATCTTTGCTCTTTTTCAGTCATCTCTTCTCAGGAAGTAGTTAGGTCAAGAGAATCCACAGTTCAGGTCATCCTTCACTACTGTGTGAAAATATCCACAAGATTATAGGGTACTTAGGTTTCCATTCCGATGCTAGGTGTTCTTGTTCAGTTTTCTGCTTCCAGTGACTTCATCTCTAATAACTTAAAGGCTGTTTCTATACACTCAGAATCTTTGTATTGTCTGCATTTTCAAGCTTATTAGGACAGGAAGTGCACTCATCTAACCACTGGTTTCACTTTTAGGACAGTGTTCAATGTGTAGAATGAAAAAATGTTTTTCATCAGAGAATTTTACAGAGCTATAGAATAAATCAAATGTTCCAAACACATGCAAGCTTCCCTTTGCTGTTTTAAGAAGTTTAGAAGGGGAATTCTAAGAACATTTTGGATTTAGGATTGTATTACCTTTTAATTTTTTATTGAATCATTGTGTATTTCATATAGAACATCTCAGTCAATCTTAATCATCTTTCCCCACCAGCTCCTCCACAGCCCACCACCTGGAATCCATGCATTATTTCATCTGTGTTAAGGTCTATTGTGTCAGTTTAGTATTCCCAAATGACGTCAGTGCAGGTTCATCCGTTGAGGTCTAGTTTGTGTACCCAGAGATCCTCACTTTAGGAAAACTAACTCATCTTCATCCAACAGCAATCAGTTGCCAATATTTCTTAAGCAAATTTGGGGCTTGGTGCACATTTTCCCAGTTCCATACTGGATTTTTGTCTGTTTTAGTTTGCATGGGTCTTAAGCATGTTGAGCTCATTGTTGTAGGTCTATAAGCACAGTCCCAGGAGCCATATGGTCACACACTTCCTCACTGGCTCTTACAGTCTTTTTGGCTCCTCTTCCAAATGGTTCCTAAGCCCCAGGTGAGTGAGACCTAATATAAGGGTCGTGTCAAAGGTTCCACACTATGCAGATTCATAATCACGGTGATTTAGTCATTTGTGACCATTTTTGTTAGTGGCCATTTATTGCATGAGGGAGCATCATTAATGAGATTTGAGAGATTCATTGGTGACTTCTTTTACTTCAATCTTCCTTATCAATTAAATTAAATTAAAACTGGTGTCAACCAAGAGACAGAATTCTGGATTGATGACTGAGGATATTTCCTGTAAAGATTAAATGAGCAAGTAGGAAGACTCTTCTGAGTGTGGACATAGTCACATGGAAAATCAGATATAGAGTTCTGAGTGGAAAAGTGAGTTCAAGAAAAAGATAGAAATATTGAAAACTCAGGTTAAAATGAAGACAAAAGAGTGAGGAGGAATGTATTCTAAGTCTTAAATGATTAAGGGTGCTTATGCAGTATACTTTACCCAGCAAAACTCTCTATCATAGCTGAAGAAAAGAGTAGACTGAAATAATTCATACAAAACTACCCCTAAGGAGTTATCAAAGCAATACAATGGACTGAAGAAAGGAATGGTCATAATGAAGAGGCTACAAAAAGAAAGAAAAAATATGAAAGATATAAAAATGGAAACACAAAATGGGACTAAGAATATAGTCAGAAATTTAATGACCAGTAACCAATATATATCTTCCAATAATACTTTTAATATCAATGGCCTCAACTTCCTACTCATAAACACAGAGTAGTTCAATAGATTATGTATTAAAATCCATTTTTTTCTTCTCTGTAAGTAATCCATCTCACTTTCCTGGAGAATCATTACATTAGAGTAAAATGTTTGAAAAAATATTCCAAGAAAATGGCACATAGATGCAAAAATTCTTAACAAAATATTCCTGTTTCATAAAGACACACATTAAAAGAGAAGTTGTCACAATCAAGACAGCTTTATAAAAAAGGTGCATGTATTTTTACATATATACATATATTTTTGTCCTTATGCTAATGTCACTAAAAATAAATTTAAATGATACAAATTAACAACTACATTATGGGTATTTAAAAAAAGAAACATTTATCAAATAACATTTAAAATAACTCAGATTGGATTCACAGTAAAGCTTAGTTTATAAAGATGTTTCATGTTAAGCTGGACAACCTGAATACCATCCCTGGCACTCATATAGTGGAAGAAGAGAAATAACCTCTATAACTGTTCTCTGATTTCCACATGTGCTTCGTGTGTTTAAATACACACACACACACACACACACAATGAAAATAAATAAAAGTAAAAATATCCACATGAAATAATACATGGACTCACTGTGACATTTTTATCTTCATTGTACAAAGAAAATAATGAGTAAGTAAAGGTCATAAGGTGCTGTTGACTTTATGGCATTATTATTTTATACCATAATTCAAATGTCATCATTACCAAGGCCATAATCTTATTGGATACCAGGATTTTATGAAGGAAATATTCAAAAGCATGTTAATTCTAACTTGAGGTGCACATAATAGAGTTAGGACATTTGCTACTCTGCTTTCTTTGTAGAAAATCATTTGAGATAGATGCATGATAGATCAGTGATAGATGATAGCTAACAGAAATTCTCATGCAATGTGATCCACATGCTATATTATAAACACACAATTTCATATTACAGAGACTATCCATAAAATGATTTGTAGACTTAATTTTCATCAGGCTCTATAAGTGAATGTATTAATAATGTTTCAATACCAAACCAAAATTTTTCTGAGATTTTCCAAAATAACTTTTTTTCCCTGCTATTCTGGCATAGGGGGCTTATTGTATGGATGCCACCTTAGAATCCTATGCAGTTTTCATTTCTCACTTAAGGATATTATTGAGAATGAGATTAAAAGTGGGTTATGATTCAATGACATCTGAAGCCTAATATGTGCTGCAATGAAAAGAAATAACCTTGAAGATTTTGACAGTGTAGAACTGTCTGCATCTGAGTGGATGAACATGAACTGAAGACAAAGAGTTTGAAGGGAAAATAGTAAAACATTAGAGACTGTGCAAAAGTGTGAAGGTGCCAATGTCAGAAATATGATGGAACAAGATATGCCTAGCCATAATTTGAACATGAAAATCTTTATTGCACTTATTGTGCAATAATCAAAAAGAAAAGAAAAACGTGGAAGAAAGCTTGCTTAAGCAGACAGAGGCATGTATCTTCTGAAACCTAATGAGTCAAAGGGAAATTTAGACTCAGGAAGCCCAGAAATTAGGTCAAAACCAAGCAAGTCTATATGAGATGCCTCATAATAATATTGTCAAGTCAAGAATACAGAATTTGTCAGGTGTGGAATGGAATGCTGTTTCTAATTCAGAATCTAAAAGTTGGAACCAGGGAGTTAGCTCTGCAAGGTCATCTTTACCTGCACAGTGAGCTTCTTCCAAAACAACCAGGATGTGCACAGCAATAACTACAGCAAACAGAAATGTGAACATAACAAAGAAATATGATTTGTCTTATATACATTAGACCCTCTACCAATATGACATTGAATTTCTACTCAAAAAGACATGGAATGATGTATTCAAACACTGAAAGAGGAAAAGACAAACCTAACCCCCAGAAATCTAATACTGAGTGCAACTTCCTCTCTAAAATGAAGAAAAGAAAATATTTTCCTAGATTAAAGTAAACTTGAAAATTTATCATACCCCCAAAAGATATTTCATAATAATATAATATATAATTCTATAATTATCATGAATATTAGCCTATTTATCTATTTATTTAATTCAGTATTAATCTTTTGCCTGCATGTATGTAAGTGCAACTTTTTCATGTAATGCCTTTAGAGGCATCAGATGCCCTGGAACTAAAGTTACAGTTTGTTAGTCACCCTTTGGGTTCTGGCAACTGAACCTGGGTCCTGTGCAAGAGCAATCAATGCTTTTAATTGCTGAACCATCTCTCCAATCATGACAATCAGACTTAAGAATATGATTTTATAGAATCTGTGTTTGTTTTGTTTGAAGCAAGAGTTACATTCATTAATACTTCAATGAACTTTGGGACTGAATAAAACAATTAAATTATGACAAACTTTCTATTGATAGGCATGTGACCAATCAAACTAAAATAAATCTAAAAATACTTTAAATCATATCTAATTAAAATGCATTGGGAAATGTAGTCCCATACTCTAGTGGTATGGTTGCTTATTTTTAAAATATTTCCTTTATAATTTTTCCTTTATGAATATATGAGTGAATTGCCTACATGCATGTAAGTGTGCCCATGTTGTGCAATGCCCACAGAGGTCAGAAGCAGGCATTGGATCCTCTGGAACTGAAGTCATGGATTGCTTTAAGCTGCCATGTTAATGTTGGGAACTCGAGTCCTCTCCAAGTATGCTTATTGTTTGTAACTGCTTAACTATCTCCTCATCTGCAAAATGCTTTCAGTATGTATAAAAAAGGCCTCATAAGAGCTTTCTTACAAATCTATTATTTAAAATCTGATATTATTTCAATCTGTAACAGAAATCTTACATTTTAAAATACTATATCTGTAAGAATTAGGATTTTCTAGAGAGAGGTATACATCAGGAATTGTGATACTCATGAACACAGATGTGAATAAGTAGACTTTATTATTTTTTGTTCCAAAGGAAGCATTCAGTTTTCTTACCTCAAAGGAGATGAGACACTTTTTCAGGAGCCAAAATGAGTGACTATGCCTAGGAACACAGATTCAAGTTATCTCAAATTCTGTGTTCCATTGTCATAACAGATTCATGAAGGTTTTATAGTAACAGAACAAAGAAAGCTATGAATCAAGACTTTTTTCAAATACATTTATGGGGACATCAGAGATGCAGGTTATACCACAGAGGGGAGGCTTTTGCTATAGGCCATAGCTGTTATCTGATAGGCTTCTTACTACTTAGGTTGATGGGAGGTGGTGTCTGCTAAGTTAATACATTTGAGAAGGTTTTTAATCTGTTCTTCACAAAGTGTTAAACCAAACACAGTGGTGGGCAAGGAATGCTTATTTAGGGGCTAAAGATGGCTCAAAATATACTACAAATAGGCTCTAGAGCTATATGTTCCAAACTTCGACAATCAATGATTGCTAATCAATTAACCAGCATTGCCTTGATGGAGGTTCAGTTGAAGAGTCAGGTTTTTTCCTCTGGAGACTTTCATGCATACTTATTTCTCTAGATGTTAATCTTGTGTCTGTGTTTGCTTTTTGCCTAAATAGAAGCTTGTTTGTAGCTATGGATTTAGAATAACAAAGGACAGAGCTAGTACTTCCCTACAAAAGAAGCAATGTTTAAAATAATTAGTTGAGTCTCACATAAACGTGATATAATTAAATTATAAACATAATTTCCTTTCATTATTTTTTCTATTAGAAATAAAATAACTTTCAGAGAAAGTATTTATTTGTAAAAATGATTTGTATTTTTCAATTATGTGCATGTATGTTGGGATAAGAGGGATATGTGAACAAACTGCAGGTGTCCTCAGTGCCAGAGGCATTGGATCCTCTGGATTTGGAGTTAAACAGGTGTTTTTAAAAAGCAGAAATTGGGTGCTAGGAACCAAACTCAGATCCTCTGGATGGGCAATACATGCTCATGGCCAATAAGCCATCTCTCCAGCACCAAAGATTTTTTAAATAATAATATTTTATGGAATAAAAGAAAGAAAAGATAGAACAAAAACAGACACAAATTCACAGGAGGCCTTCTCTGCAATGGGTGTATCAGTTTTTTTGTTCTGTTATGCATCAGAACTTTTAACCAAGCCAAACATTGTGGGTAGCTTCATTCTTCCAAAAGATGTAAGGTATGTTTCAGTTATTTTAATTGTCTTCTCTCAAGGACTTAAAATGAAATTTTACATAAATATTTTAGCTTTCTGTTTACCTCACATTTATTTTAGTAAAAGCACAGCTGACATTTTGAAATTTACAGCATAATTTCAGTTCAGTTAAGTTCCTTGCTGAACAGAGCTGTTTCTAGTTGTTCTCAATTCCCTCAAATAACCTTAATTCATTTCTAGAATGAAGTGTCCTCTGTTTTTCCTTGTAAAGTAAAAATAATTAGAAAATTGCATAGCGTAACTTGGTTCTTAATTTTCCCCTGGAAGGTAGAACACATCTTCTCCACTAGGAACAGATTAAAAGAAAACATTCAACATATGTTTACCCAGATTGTTTTAGCTTTCCTTTGGTTACTTATTTTCTTCTCTTTATAGGAGAATTGATTCTCAGTTGCAATCAAACAATGTTATAAAGGACCCACAATAGGCAGGGGCTACTTAATTGTCATAGGTAAATACACAAGCTGGTCTTTTATTATTGTCCTCTCATGAAAAGAGTTCTTAGGCAGGATATTTCTATTTCTTTTTATTTTTATTGTAAATGAAATTACGCTGAAATGAATTGAGAGAACATGTTTTTCCTCTTTCCATTCAGGAGCACAAAGAATTCTCTAAGGTATAAACAAAGAAGGGAGAGAGCTAGTGTACAGTAATGTGTACATATCATCTTTTCCTTGACTTTGATTTCCTTTAGAATGAAGGAAGAATTTTAAGAGAACTGGAAACAATGAAAAAAAATCATTAAATAATATTCACTTGGTTTAGAATTTTTTTTAATATATGATTTCTAGAATTAATATGCAGGTATAAACCAAATTATTTATTTGGTATAAATCAAACCATGTACACTGACAGACCTAGAACATCTAAGTTGTCCATGCTAGCCTCAAACTCATAGAGGTCTTGCCTATTTCTGCCTCCTGAATGCTGGGATTAATGACATTTGCTCCCACACCCAGCTCTATTTTCCTTTTTTAAAACAATGTTTCTCACTGTGGACTAGACACCATTCCTCAAATTATGAGTATAATTATTTTATTTCTACATTCCTTTAGGATTTTTGAATATTCTAAGACCTAACAGTAAAGTAAGCATCAAAGCTCCTTTCAATTGCCTTTTGTTTTCCAACCGCTACTAATTCAGTTATTAACATAATGCTCATAGTGATTTCATACTATTTCTTTCTTATTTTGAATTACTTAAGGGAATCATAGTACCTAATATATGTTGAGCGACTGTGTGTTTATGCCCTCAGAAATTTATATGCATAATAACTGTTACTCTTTTCTTTATGAGTTAGAAAATTAAATGTTAATGTTGGGTGGATGCTATCTGTACAGAAGTCTCTAGGTATTTGTGATTAAACAGAAAGAATTCTGTTGAGAGACACAAAACGTTTAAAGATTATTTAGCAAGGAAAAGCAAAGCATTATGGAGATTGGAGTGGGCTTTCCCAAATGTCAGTACTAAAAAACACAGTAGTTCTATACTATGAATTATAAGAGAGATTTTATTTTTCTATCTATAGTGTAACACATTCTTTGAATATAATTATGTTTCAAACAAAACCATATTTCTTCCCATGGTCTCTAGAAAAACCTGTAAGTGAGGATCAAAACCACAAGGTAAATGATATTATAATGATGCTGAAGTCTTTTGAGGTTACACTTTGCTAATATACAGTGGGAGAATATCAATTGCCTTGCTTCTTAAAATAGCAGGAATAACCTGTTTACTTAGTGATATTTAAGCACAAAAAGGCATTTTTTTCCGTCAAGAGACACAGCTACTGGTATAAGTTGTACATCAAATCGAAATCCTTTATGAAACACATCAAGGTTTCTGTGATTATTTCACGGCTCTCTGTCAGTTAAGAGATTTTGTTGTCCTATAGTTAAAACAATGTGTTTTTGTTTCTATGTTTATTTTTATTTAAAGTTTCTGGATTTCATAAAATATATCTCAATTATTTTTCAAGCCCCTACCCAATCTGCAACTCCCTATGCCCCGCACTGTATTGCATGGCTTCTGTCATATATGTTAAAGCCTAGCGAGTCAAGTTTGTATACTCAGATATCCCTTGGTGAGAGTTCATCCACTGGAGTCTAGTCAGCATACCTAGAGTCTCTCCCATAAAGAAGATCTACTCTGTCTCACTCAGCAGTAATCAGCTGACAATAATTCCTTGGCTAAGTTTGGGGCCTGTTGATCATTTCCCCAGTTCAATGCTGGGTTTTTGACTGATTGAATTGCCATGGATCATGTGTATGCTAACACCATTGCTCAAGTCCATATGATCAAGTTCCCAGAGGCCTTGAAATTCTGTTTCCTTATGAGCATACAACATCCCTGGTTTTTACAATCTTTCTTCTGTTCCCCAACAGTTCTTGAGCCATGGGTGGGAGAGGCTTAATACAGAAGTCCTATCCAGAGACACACATGTTGCAGTCTCTCTTTCTCTACTCTTTGGTTAGTTATGGCCTTCTGTGTGCATGACACTCTGTTGTATGAGGAAGTTTCACTGCTGAGAGATAAGATATGCATTAGTGTTCTGTTCTTCTCTTGTTCTATTATGTTCCATGGGCCTTTGGTGTAGAGGTTCCATTGTTGAGGCATACAGCTCGGCCTTCAGCTCCACCCCAGCCCCAGGTTTGAACTGACAGAGGGGACAGAGGATGCAATTTGGAAAAGTGGATTTATTTCAGGGTACTTACAAAGGATTCATCCCTGGGGAGAGAGGGAGATGGAGGTGTAGTATCCATTCTCATTAGGCCCTCCCCAGACCACTGGAACACTGGTATGAGAGTGGTGCCCTGGCTCTGCCCTGCCTCTCTCCTTCCCTGCCTTCCTTGCATTTCCATTAAACCTCTCCCCTTAAGTCATTGGTTAGTTGGCTGTCAATCACATTTGGATACTCATCCCTGGTAGCAGATAGAGAAAACTGCTTCTCTATACAACATCCCACCCCTTTTTCTCTCTGGCTCTTACATATTTTCTACCACCTCTTCCACCACAATAGTCACTGAACCATAAGAGCAAGGGGTTTGGGGAGGAAGAATAACAGGTGTAGGATGATGTTCTTTCCACTGTGGCATCGATTATCATCTTGTTTCATTGATGCTCCTTCTACTATAAAAACACAATAATTGTAAAACAGCAACAACACCAATAATAAAAACAACAAATGAAATATTCACACAAATACTGAATGACCTAACCTAAGGTTGTAAACACAAATGCTTAGGTAATTCCTAAGTAGGCACACCATATTTATCTTGCAAACAATTAACATAGCTTCTTTATGGGGGCCTATAACTCCCCCCGTCACCATTGGGGGTCAACATTCTTTTCCTAATATCAGATGTGTGTACACCCTCCCAGAAGAGCGGGCCATGAATCCAATTTTAAATATGGTGGGTGTGCACATACCAGACTAGCCTCTATCACATCTGTGAAGACATTTGACAGTGAAGCACACAAGATCTGTCCTTAAACAGAGCATTTCAGGACCATTCTCCCATAGTGACCTACATATAGCACTTTATAGCACTCTGAAAGCCAGCCATCCATTTGTGGGAAGGTTTCAGCTTGGTTCCAGCTGGATCTCTTTCCATGCTTGAACCATGTCACATCTTCAGTAATAGGGACTTACCATCAGCTTCAGTGTGCAATCAGCATTATAATTTAGCAATTGCCTTTTGTTTGGTAGAAGGGGACTTCCAAGTCTCCCTTAGTCAACAGTTCACAGTGGGAGAAACCCACACCTGGTACCAGAATTGCAGTCATATAAAGTATACTTTTACTCTTCGGCATCTAAAGGCCTAGGCCCATAGAACTCCCAGAATTTCACAGCTATACTTCACCCTTGTAACCTGTATGAGTTACATTCCATTTTTGTTCCTTCAGGTGTACTTGATGCCTCTAAACTCAGTTTCATATCTATAAAACACTCAGAGGTCAACATTATATACACATACAAGGTCTAATATAATAAGGAAACTTCTTTTTCATTTGCATCAGCTATTTTTTCAACAGATCCATGTTGGGTACAATGGCATGTAATCCATTTAGTGTCCTGGATTTCTCACATGGAGCCTCCATGCATTTCTTTATCTGTGCCACCTGTTGGTGCTGGCCCAAACTGCTTGGTCCTACATAGGGCCAAGGAGGAATAAGACTTCTCTTGCCCCTGATACACTTGTTGATTCCTAGGGCTAGGGAGTCCCTGGATCTGATTCCTGACCCTAGCCACACCTGTGGTCTCTTCATTGACCACACCCAGCTGTTGGGAGAGGCCCTGGCTTGGCAAACTGTCTCCACCCCTCAAATAGCCAGTCACAGGGGAGAAAGGTACCCTGTTTACTCCGGAAGCGTTAGTATCCACCCCTGGGTAAAGCTTCATCATCTTTGTACCTTTTGTGAACTGTTTCTCAGGGCTTAAACCCTGAATAGAGGGGTTTCCGCCCTGGAGCTGCTAGAAATAAGGAGGACATTCAAACAAGGTGCAAAAGAGACTGTCATCACTTCGCTCCTGAGACTATGGAACAGAGGAGCAGATGTTATTAACCTGAATGCTGCAGTGGTAGGACAACTGAGCACCATAACCATTCATCCCTCCTTGAGATTTAGGCTGTGTAGCCTAAGGAGGTACACCAGTGGAGGTCCCCATGGATTTCAGGAGCTGGAACATGACATGAAAAAGACAGGTGCTCTTAAGAGAACTGGGTATGAGGAAAGCAATATATGATACCCTGTTTACAGGATGAGATAAGACTGTGTTCACTAGAGATTTAATGAGGGACTTCACTGAATAAGGACCTCGATATTGGTATGGAGGTTTAGTGTCCCTGCTAACTCCCCTAGTGAGACAAGAACTTTGACAGGCAGGAGGGCAGCAGAAGAGGCTTTGTCAGATTTAAACAACTTAGACCAGCATGTAAAGTATGTCGGTAGAAGAACAGAACAGACTAGAGGATGTGTAAGAGAGGTGAAACAAAAAAGGAGGTCTGCTTGAGTTACTAGTAAACAAATATGAACAGACTTGTGTTTAGCCCAAGTTCCTAAAGAAAGGATTGATAAAAAGCCAAATTCTGTGCTAATGCAACAAGAAGTTCTACTGTAGACCTGTTACTTAGGGCTGGACATCTCTCAGATATTTATTCCTCTATATATGTTCAGTTGTGGAACTCTGTAATTAAAGAAGCTTATTTGATGAGCGGTGAATAGAAGACTAGCACTCACAGTTATAACATAGGGAGAAAATCAACCCTAGCTTTATAACCTAATAACTGCAACAATAACCAGGACCATAAACTGTCGCAGTTCAGTAGTGGCTCTTTTATCTTGGAGATACCCACAGCTACCTGATTGAACTTAAAGCCCACTCACTGGAAGGGAACTCATGTGTGACACTCTATAAACACACACAAAAAAACATGTCTGGAGAGGTCATAGAGCTCAGAGAACAACTTACCTCTATCACATCTCCAGACAAATGTCATTTCTTACAGTATGCTAAACATGGATCCTTATGTTTACAGTCTTTTTTTCTCTGTTCTGTTTTTCTTTTATTAATGGTGCTTCATTGTGAAAGCAGAATGGGTTCAGCTACATAAACAGGAACAGGACTTAGACTGACTTCCATGACCCTTTCTTCCAGATAAACTTCTCGTTTCTACATTCTACCTCACGCTATGGTCTGAATGTGTCCTCCTAACAATCATATCTTGAAATACCTAGCCACATATGCAGGGGTATTAGGATAAGGTTTTAGGGAAGTTATCAAAGTAACAACAAAGTCATAAAAGTCATAAAGTGAAAACTTTAAAGTGGAATTCTGTGCTTATAAAAGGGGTTCCAGAGGTTTGTCTTGTTCTTTTCACTGTGGTGAACAGAGTTGGAAGGCGAAGTAAATGAGGGAGAGGCACCCACAGCAGAATCTGAGTCTATAATACTGTGGCTTTTACACACCCCACTACATGAAATATGAGGAATAAAATTCTCATTGTTTATAAGCCAATCAGATTCTAGAATTTTGCTACGGCAGCTCAGACTCTAATGACGAGTTAGATGTTCATAAAACCACGTGTTAAAAGTATAAATATTTAAATAAAATACAACATTTACAATCTTATGTTGTCTGAGAGAGAATTTGTAAAGCCAAAACTGAACTGAACTTGAAACATAAATGTAATCACCCAGGGAAGCCATCTGTATTAATGTAAGTGTTTTTAGCAATTTGGGAAAATTTTGGCTTAGTTTCAAAACTCATATGGCATGCCATAATGGAATAAACGTAAAAATTCAGTTATCTAAATTAGTTGTGTATGAAACTGATTTTTAACCACAAGATTCTTCCTTCAAAATAATAAATAATCAAAGATAAAGAAATTATAAGACAACAACAATTTACCTAAAAATAACTTATAAATATTTATTTACATAGTGAAAAAGGAACTGAGAGTCATTATCAATAAAAAGTATATTTGAAATGAAAATTATAGAAAGCAAAAAGTTGAAACTTCTAAAACATGTTATTTATGGCAAAAATATCAAAATTAATGTTATATGTGAATATAGTAAACATACTTCTATATGTATAATACATGTATATGTTAGTTTGTATTATCAAAGGAATTTATTTAGAATTCATTTAAGTTAGTAATTTAATTTCAATTTCGTGAATAATGATGCGTTCTCTAAAACTGTAAAAATATAATATGTGGAGGCAAGCAAAATTAGTAGAGGAGAAAATTACAATGATTTGCATTAATTAATTATTCTAAAAGGAAAAAAATATTCATTAAAAATTGAACAATATGAAAGCAAATGGAGATTAGATTGAGAATTCCAAAATGTAATTACTTGTGCTTGTTCAGTACAATGTATTAAATAAAATACAAGCTAAAAAAGAATATTAAAACTATAAAAACTTACATGTGTTTGATAATCTTCATATATGAAGAGTTCAAAGTTCACTACTCTTTTGCTTATATTTTAGTAAACATACAAGCTAAACAAATTAAAATTTACTTTTCTATTATCCATAATATGAATTAGGCCCAAAAGCCAGCTATACTTATTGCTCTGAGAAGTGAAAACTTCAAGAGAGTCTCAAAGAAGCTCAAATCATTTGAGCAAAAGATCAGGAGCTGTGAATTTGTATAAATATTTATATTTTAAATATGCTGGAGACCGGGACAGCACTAAGAGAAATAGTAATTCCTGGAGGTCACAGTTTTAATGGGCTCTCGGGTCTCAGGATTTTTAATCTCCGGAGACCAGGTTGAAAGCGAAGAGCTGATGGCTCTCCCATTATCGTTTTGTTCCAGTAGCAGGACTAGAAAATAAAAATACACATGCTACAAAATATATTCTCCAGCCATAAAGGAATTTGAGGAAACTAGCCCCCAAAAAGTTGAAGTTGGAAATAGTCATACATTAGAGTTGGGGATTAAATAAAACCTGGTGATATATATTAATATAAAGCGCTTACCATATTCCAAGTATCTGTGTTGTCAATAATAAGCACATATGCATACACATAAACATACACACACAAACATACATACACAAACATATGCAAGCCACCAAAGTGAAAGAAGGAATGGAGGAAGGGAACAAAGGAGGAAGGAAAGAAGGAGGAGGAGGGAGACGGATCAGAAAATTGAAGGGAGAGATGATACACAGAACACACACACACACACACACACACACACACACAGACATACACACACAGCACAAACACCTAAGCTAAGCTACTTCTTAATTACATTAATGTAATTGACAAATCTTTATTCCAAACACAGAGAAAAACACAACTATATACCAGAAACACAAGTGTTATACTTACAAAAGTGATAACAGACAAAATAGAAAAATAAAATTACTGAGAAAAGCCTCGAAGCATGAAAATTCACACTATGATGAATAGATGATCCAAGCATGCCTTTATCAAGCAAAGAAAAATCAATATTCAACATCAGTTAATAATCAACAAACACATCAGTTCTGTATTATTTCTCTGATAAATACTTCTAGCCATTTAAATAATAATTTAAAAATAGCATCTCCTCATTTAATAACATTAATCTCATATTTTAAGCAAATAAAGATATTACTTGAAAATAAACTAAAAGTTAATACAACCATTGGAGACTCTTGGAGAAAAAACTCAAAAAACATGAGTAAATCAAATAAACACATTGAGTGGAAACAACTAATTCACTCCTCTAGTAATTTAACATTCTAAAATTTTTTAAAGATTATTTCCACTATAACAATAAACAGAATTGAGTAAACCAATAGAACTCAATCAATAAATGGAGAAAAATATTTAAAATTAGACATACTGACTTTTAAAAATGACCTTTGAAAAATGTCCAAAAAATTAACACTAGATTGGAACTAACCCTACAAAGTGTTAGATATGTAAACTAATAATTATATTCATTATTACATTCCAAGGTGGCCATACTGTTAACAAAGTTGTAAAAGTTAAAATCAAAATCAAAATTATCATTGGTTTAAATCACTTCCAAAGGGATAAAATGTTTAAAAATAAAACTGGTCCCAAATCCTGTGAATATAAAAATGTTCTCTCAGTAAAACTAGGAAACTGTTATGTTAGTAAACATATCATGTAGGATTAAGTGAAAAAATACTTTAGTCACTGATCTGAATAGCCAATCCTGTTAAATTTCAATTCTTTCCAGCTTGAAGGAGTCAAGGCACTCTGAAGATACTATGATATGTTTCAAAGGTATCAAGAAATAATTCTAAGATTCACAAAAGAGGGAGAACATATGTCACTTGATCTTCTGAGTCTGTTACTTCACATAGTATAAAAGTTTCCAGTTCCATCCATTTGTCAGCAAATTTCATGATTTCATTCTTCTTTGCCACTGAGTAGGACTACATTGTGTAAATATACAAGATTGTCATAATCCATTCATTAATCGAGGGTTATTTATGCTTCCCTGTTTCTAAGCTATTGTGAAAAGAGCAGCAACAAACATGACTGTGCAAGTATCTCTATAATAGCATGATTCCATTGGGTATAGGCCAAGGAGTGGAATGAATGGATCATAGTATATACCTTGATTGTGGGGTAAATCTACAGAGTTTCTCTCTCTGCCCCAAGGGACATACCTCCAAATGTGATTGACAGCCAACTAACCAATAACTTAAGGGGGAGGGTCTACCAGAAAAGCAGGGAAAGCTGGGAAGAAACACAGGAGTGGCTCCATGGGTCTCCAGCTTGGGTATGTATGCCTGAGGTCCAGGGGAATTCTGGTTAGAGTGCTGCCTCCCCCATATGAAATTTCTGTCTCTCTCCCTGGGAATGAATCCTTTGTAAGTGACCTGGAATAAATTAGTTTCTCTAAGAGGGCATTTTCTGTTCACTCAATTAGTTCAAACGTGGGGAGAGGGTCTAAACATCAGGCTTCAAAATGAGAGGAGAATTCATAAGACAGAAAGCCATAGTCAAGTGAAAAAAGGAGAATTATTTTGGGTTTAAAAGAATATGTGACTGTCGCTAATGTGGGGACCAGCGAAGGAAAGATTATGGGCAGAAGAAATTTTGATATGGTGGATTATCCCCATAGGACTGGTGGCAACCCATGGGCCATGGCAGGGATAGGGTGGTTTATAGTGAAATATGTAACTAAGGTGAAGTCCCCTTTGCAGATGAGATAGGTGGGGCAAATGCTGGGGTGGCAATCTCAGACTGAGGTTGCAGCCCAGAGAGAGACTGAAAGTGTGAGAGAAGAATTAGATCAAGAGAAAGATATGAGGCTTACTTTCTCACAACTATCCTCTGACCTTGCTAACAAATTGTATAAAAGAGAAAGGGAGATAGAAGTTTTATACTGCCACTTTTTTAAAGCTAGGAGAGTCCCATGAATGTCAGGAGCTTGAGAACAGTAAAAGGGGAACAGGTACTGCTAAGAAAACTGGGTTGAGGAATGCAATATATGGTGACCCTTTAACAGGACCACATAGGACTGTGTTCACTAGAGATTTAATGAAGGACTTCATTGAACAAGGACCATGACATTGGTATGGAGGTTTAGTGTCCCAGCTAAGTCCCCTAGTGGAACAAGATCTGTCCAAATCAGGTGAGGCTTTGACTGATTTAAGCAACCTAGACCAGCATGTAATGTATGTCCGTAGAAAAACAGAACAACCTAAACGATGTATAAGAGAGACAAAACAGAAAAGGAAGTCTGCTTGGGTTACTTGTAGAAAAATGTAACAAGACTTGCATCTAGCCCAGGTTCCTAAAGAAAAGATTGATTAAAAACCCAAATTCTGTGCTAAAGTTCATTTTGGAGACTTTAAAGCCTGAGAAACAGTTCACAAAAGGATAAAAATTATCAAAGGAGTCGATATTAATCCCTGTAGAGTAAATAGGGAACATTTCTCCCTGGTGAATGGCCATTTGAAGGGTGGAGACAGTTTGCCCAGCTAGGGCCTCTCCCAACAATCAGGTATGGTCATTGGAGAGACCACAGGTGTGGCTCGAGCCAGTAGTCAGAGCCAGAATCTACCTGGCCCTGGGAAACAACAGGTGCCACAGGGACAAGAGGAGCCTTATTCCTCCTTGGCCCTATGTATGACCAAGCAGTTTGGGCCTGCCCCAACAAGGTTATCAAGGATAAACAGATGAATGGAGGCTCCATATGAGAAATCCAAGACACTAAATGGATTCCAGATGATAACTAAAGATAGTAAAGGACTGACTAATTTACATGCCATTGTACCCAACATGAATGTGTTTTGAAAAACAGCTGATACAAATAAAAAGTAATTTTCCATGCTATGTTAGACCTTGTGTATGTATATAATGTTAACTTCTGAGTTTTTTATAGATGTGAAATCCAGTTGAGAAATGTCAAGCACACCTGATGAAACAAGAGTGGAATCTAACTCATACAGGGAACAAGGGTGAAGTATAGCTATGAAATTCTGGGAGCTCTATGGACTTAGGCCTATAGATGCTAAAGAATAAAGGGATACTTTATATCACTGTTAACTAGAAATTCCAGTACCAGGTGTGGGTTAACCCTCCTTGTGAACTGTTGGACAAGGGAGCTTTGGAAGCCCCTTTCTGCCAAAAACAATAGGCATTTGCCACATTATAATGCTGTTTACACACTGGAAGTGGATGATAAGGCCCTATTACTGAAGATGTGACATGTTTGAGCATGGAAAAGAAAGATCTAGCTGTGACTGCACTGAAAACTCCCCATAAATGGAAGAATGGCCATTATAGTGCTAGAGGGTGCTATGCAGGCTGCTATGGGAGAATGGTCCTGAAAAGCTCTGCTTAATGACAGATCTTGCATGCTTCACTGTCAGATGCCAAACAAGATGTCTCTACTGGTGTAATAGATGCTCATCTATTATGTGCACCCCCAGCATATTTACAATTGGATTAGGGACTGCTCATGAGGGATGGAACACACATCTGATATTAGGAAAAAAATTCAACCCCCAGTGGTGATGGGGAAGTTATAGGCCTCTATCAAGAAAGTACTGTAGTTGCTTACAAGATGAATATGATACAGCTACTTAGGTGCTGCTTTACCATTTGTGTTTACACCTATAGGTTAGGTCATTTAGTATTTGTGTGAATGTTACTTTTGTTGTTGTTGTTGCTTTTACAATTATGTTTTTATAGTAGAAGGAGTATCACTGAAGCCAGATAATAATCCAGGCCACAGTAGAAAGAACATCATCCTACACTTCTTATTGCCTCCCAAACCCCTTGTTCTTGAGTTTCAGGGACTATTGCAAAAGAGGATGGCAGAAAATTTTGGAAGAGCCAGAGAGAAAAGAGGTAGGGTATGGGGTAAATCTATAGAGTTTCTCTCTCTGCCTTGAGGGACATGCCTCCAACGTGATGGACAGCCAACTAACCAATGACTTAAGGGGGACGGTGCAGCAGAAAAGCTGGGAAGGAGATGCATGAGAGGCGCCACTGGTCTCCATCTTGGGTGTGTGTGCTGGAGGTCCAGGGGACTTCTGATCAACATGCTGGCTCTCCCACACAAAATTTCTGTCTCTCTCTCTCCAGGGATGAATCCTTTGTAAGTAACCAAGAATAAATTAATTTCTCTAAAAGACCATTCTCTTTTCACTCAATCAGTTCAATCTGGGTAGCGGGGGGTGAACACCAGGCCTCACTGTGAGAAGAGAAGTCATAAGACAGTGATGTAACCCCAGGAGTCTGGAAAATGAAAAGGAACCATGGGGATTAAGAGAAAGAAAGAGCTCCAGAGGGTGCATAGCAGGAGACAGGTGTTATTAAGTGGGGCATGAGGAAAAGAAGGACTGCTTTAACTGGGGACTGAATAGGAAGGTTATAAAGGGGGAGTGAGAAGAGAGAAATAATGCTTAGATGGTTTAAAAACCAGAATGAAATGCATTAACTCAAAATCCTACTGAAAAATAAATATACAATAAATGTTCAAGTACATGTATATAGCTGAAAGTTATAAAAAAACAAAAACAAAATAAAACAATACCAGACAGAACACACTTCCTTTGAGTTCTTGGTCAGGGAAATCCAAGAGATTCCCAAAATACATGCTTTTGCTACTTGCCTTGATTGCACCCCAGAGCTTGACAGCAAGACCCTGTTACTGAAAACAGGCCACAATTCATACACATGACTTGAAGTGATGGAGCTAGAACTGACCTGGAAAACTTTCTGAAGGTACTTCTCATGACATCAGACAATATTACACAAGCTGCAAAGGAAGAAAACCAACCAATGTTCCTAACCTGCTATAAAGCCTGATAAGGAACAATCACTGATCCAGTATACTCATCGTAGGTGCAACAGAGGCACTTTTATCTTGAATATAATCAACAGCTGTCTAATTGGAATTAAGTCCCACTCAATAAGAGGGTAGTGTAAATATAGCCAAATCCTTAGACCAATATAAATTCTAAATTTATTCTAAATATGTATCCTCGTATTTACAGATAATTGTACTTTGTACCCTTGTCAAGAAGCAACAGATGGAGACTTTTACAGAATTCACAAACTTGTCAAACTCAGAGTAAGAGTCTGTGAGATGCTTAACCCTGGGTAGCACATCTTCAATGCAATCTCTACATATAGGATGAATGCATCTCTCAGCTCTCACTAGAGAAGATTTCTTATGCAGCAGATGGTGATTAATATAGAAATCTACAGTTGGCTAATGTGCAGAGAACAAGACATTGCAGAGTTCTGCTCGATGATTAGAACACCTGTTTCAAAATTCTGTCTCCCAAGGCTTAGGTATCTTTCTACAAGAAGTGGCAGAATGAAGTAATAGCTAGACCATAAGTTAACAGTCTTCCACACATCTGGTCATTGCTCATATGAACTCACAGCAATGCCGACAGTATTCACAAGTCCTGTGCATGCTCAGAACAGACAAAAATCTCCGCACAGACATGTGAAAGTGGATTCATCCCAAGCCAGCCTATGGAATTTTGGGCAATTAATGGCTGTTGGGAGAATGATTGTGTCTTATGAGGATCCGCATCTTGTCTGGCTCAGTTATGGACCCACACTGAAGGACTTTTGTGGACACAAATTAATTCTATTGTTTGTTCATATATATATATATATATATATATATATATATATATATATATATATATATATATATACACAAAAGCAATGAATTAACAATACAAGTACTTAATTCAGCCACTTCAGGTTAGTAAGTGACAAGTATTAGTTTGACCAAACTCGCATGGTATAAAATATAAGTCTAAACCAAACTTTGTCTGAGTTAAGCAGTGAGCTGAATTCTCCTGAAACGCATGGACTTAGTTTTGGAAAACCATAGAGAGTATTCCATTGTATTTGTATCACACCTATAGAGGAAAAATACAGTGAAGATAAGCATAAACTCTTCAGTGTCAAATTAGCTCACTATTATTTTAGCATGCAATTCTGTGAATTATATGATTTATGATATTTAAGATTTTACTATCATTGCACACATAAAATAAGAAAGTTAAAAATCTATAAAAGGAAATTTGTAAAGAAAAAAATAATTTAAGTGTTATGTGGTTATTCATAAGTTGGAGTTCTGGGTAATTTTGAATGTATTTAAATAAAGATGGAATTCTAGATAGTCTTTTAATAGTATATATAGTCATGAGTCTTGAGACTTACTCTTGTATATCCAAATGAGCTGCAAGTCAACATTCAAGCTTATGAATTGCTTTAGAATTTAATCCTACATTGACATCATACATAATTGGGTCCTTTCATCTTTAACTTAAGAAAGTGATCAAATTTTCCCCGTATAAACTTTTACCAAAGAGGTCTATTTCAAGAGGAGAGTGACTTTCACAAAGTACTGCCTTCTAATTGGTCAACATTAGACAGTAATGTAACTTGGAATTAAATAAACCCTCCAAAGTATGATCATATTTTGTACATATGAATTCTTAGATTATAAAAATGAGTAAAATTATTTATTTTTGTACAGTGTTGCATCTAAAACCTTTTATTCTATGGATCATAAGAAAATACGTGTATTTTCTTCTAACGTTAAAAGTTGACTAGAAGAAAAATGTAAGTGAATATGTACAAAATGAAAATTGAAAAAATAAATCAATATTACAAATGGCTCAGTCTTGAATGGTTTCTGTCTCGTGTTCTCCAATGTAATGAATTCCACCTATCCTTAACTCTTCATAAAGCCACATTATGTTTGTCTTTAACTAGAAAGTTTTATGGTTTTATGAATAGCAGTGATAGTTATATTTGGATATCATAATTGGAAGAAAAAATAACAAACACAAACACAAAAGTTCTGAGTATACACAATAAAGAGCACACTTAACCAAGAGGAAGCAGAAATTCAAATAATAAGATTATGTAGAAATATGAACCACAGGAAACCTTAGAAATGTGAGATACTCTGGCTTCTCACAGTACTTGGGAGAAGAACTGATGTCAATTTGCTGAGTAGAGTAGGTATTAGACTCCACTATGCTAAATGAAATAAACCAGATTTGTTTAATTGAACACCAGAATTTCCCACCTAATAATAAGGGAAAGAGAAAATTAAATGTTATAACATGAAAATAAAATTTGTCTTAGTTTCGTAGATGGAAATGGCAGGGATAATTATTGCTAAATGGGGACAATAATATGAAAAGAAAGTTCAGGAAATTCATAGACTTGGTGACCACAGAACATTGTAAATATATTCAATACTATATCATTGAAAATTATAAAATGGCAAAAATTGATACTGTGTTTATTATACTTTATTATGAACTTAAAAGAAACCAAAAAATACAAAAACATCCATTATTACAATGTCCTATGAAAGTCAAGATTATGGAATATGAGAACAAATTACTAATTTTTTTAAGCAAAAATGGTATTTGGGACAGAAAGATAGTGGGTAAAAAGTTTAGATTGTGAGATATCTATCAAGTAATCTTAACATAAGAACTGTATTTGCATCCAAAATCAAATTGCATAAGCAAACATCAGTTGAAGACATGCTAAGATTCATAGTTGATATTTAGGGATTAATGTTAATTTTAGGTGATAATGATATTATACTTAGGTGTGCTTGATTTTTTGGATCTATAAAGGTTTGTCTCTTTTAGAGGGTGTATTGAAATGCCTAGGGACGTACATCATTGCTATAGTTCCGTGACTGTCATGTGTACCACAGGGGTGCAATCCCGTCTTGTTCAAGTGACAGTGAAAGACAGAGAAAGAAAGGGAGAGAGGGAGAAGGCGGAGAAAGACAATGGGATACACTGAAATATTTCTGGATGGACGATGGACGGAAGTGGTGAATGAAATTGGTTTCCTATTACTCAAGAGGGAAGGGAAGCACACAGACCATGAGACTTACCATTTCCTGAAATTCCCTGACAAATGCTAACACATGGTGGAGACACATTATGCTTGTCAGTCATGTGCTTTTGAAAGTTTCTTGAAAAAAAAAAAAAACAAACAAAAATAAATAATTCATCAAGTAATTAGAAGAGGCTTCTGGCATTACTGAAATTAAGCAGGCAGAAATATGCATTAGAATTATAGCTTTGCACATAAACACTAAAGTTTGTTTCTAAGAATGAAATAAATCAGAGTAATGACAAATCAATATTTAATCACACAAAAATATAAAGTAAGCCCAACAAACACTGAATGGAGCCCCCTTCTGATTTATAATACCTTAAGTTCTTCTGAAGCATTTCTTTTAGATCAAACCTTTGTGATTTTTAAACAAAGCAAATAAAACCAGGAGCCTTAAATTTTAAATCCCCTTTGGTAATTACTGAAGATAGGAATTGCAGAACTATTATATGGAAAAAAGTTTTTGCAACACCTTAAAAATAAGTCAAAATAAGCCAAGTAAGGTACTTTAACCTTATAAGTCAAGCACTTGGCATGGAGGGGCAAGATGATTAGGTGTTCAAGGCTAGCCTCAACAACATAGTTTGAAGCAAGCCTAGGCTACATGAAATCTTATCTTAAAAACAAAACAAAAAACTCAAAACACAAAACAAAAAAGCAAATTTATCAAAGTATTTTCCCAAAGACTCACCCAATTTGCTTTTCAACCATCATGAGAATTCAACATTCTGCTATCAACTATTGTACATCTTTTGCCTAAAATGTCTTCTTTAACATTTCTTGTAGATTAGCTGGTAATAAATTCAGGTTGCATTTATGTGAACAAGTGTTTTATATTTGATTAATATTTTTAAAGTATATTTTTTGCATTGTACCATTTTTGTACCTCATGTGTTTCATTCCTTTGGAAATTTACCTATTTCCCTCAATTTCTTTCTGAGTTTAATAATTATAATGAAAAATCTCCTGCATTTTGCATATGTGTTAGTGTTTGTGTATCTGTGTGATATTGCTCTTTGACCATACTCTAGATCTATTTTCAACAGGGTCTCTCTGTAGGCCAGGCTGGGCCCTGAGCGATTTTCCTGTCTCCACATCCTGAGTGCTAAGATTAAAGTCATCAATCACCACTCCCACCTTCTAGATATTAAAACATGAATTTCTTTCTGTTTGAATAAACTATAGTGTCATTTTCCTTTTTAAAAGATTATTTGAATTGTTTAATTTGTCTGCTATCGAAAGTAATCATTGGAAGAGAACCACATGTAAAGTCTATAACTAACAGAGGTTAGTTATTCTATTACTATTCTTAAAAGAATGTTACCATATCTTGAAGGATAAGTAGAACAAGACAAATCAACAGAGAGAGAAGCTGTAAGCCACAGAAAATATTAATGCATTCCATATATCATAAGCATGCAGCTGGATTCTTATAGATATTAGAAACAAAAAAAATATTATTTGAACATCTCTACCTTGAAAGCGTTCTAGACAAAATAAATTAAATTTTGCAACCTAAATAGATAATTTTTATGACGTAGAACTGAAAAAAAATTTCTCAAGGAAGTCTTTACATCGCTTTGCTTATTCATACATGATATTGTGACATATATTAGAATTAAGATAGACATTAAAATGCATCAGATTTCTCTCCAAAAACTTATGCTTCATGAATAAAGGAACATATTATATATATATATATATATACATATATGTATATATATATATGTATATATATATATATATAATATATTTATTGTCTTAGCTGAAATAGAGTGTGGTAGAATAATGACACATAATATATAATGACTAGAACTTCTATACCTGAATGTTTAGTTTATTACATTCTATGTGGTTCATATGAATTAATACAATCATAAATATATAATTTTTTGTTTATTTGTTTAAAATCAAGGACACCCTGATGCACCAGCTGGCCTGGATCTCAATATACAGTCCAGGCTGACCATGGCTTCACAACGTTCTGCCAGTCTTTGATAACTGATTGCTAGAATTAATGGGGCTGGCTACCATGCCTGATTATCACTATGTTCTTTTGAGTTAATTGTTAACAATCTATTTCCTCTTATTCATTTATCTCCAAAAGAAACGATTATATGTGTAAATAGTATAAAATACTGCTTATTCTTTCTTTTTTACTGAGAGAAAATTTGATAGGAGTAACCACTACATTTTCTTCAAAGAAAAACACTTTATGATTCTGAAATAGCCATTTTATTTCTCTACAAAACTGTTGTGCACATATTTTATTTTTTTTCACTGACTTTTCACATAATTTACTCAGATAAAGGAACCTACTCTGTATGCAATAACTGGATTTATAAGCCTCAACTACTACTAAGGATTGAATGTTAATAAATATAAAATTCACCATGTTAAGTGCTATATGATAAACAACATTCAGTGAAAGAAAAGCACTTTTCCCTTTGAAATTAAAATGAATTTTACAGGACTCATTTTTTGGTTAAACATTTCTTCTGGGGATGTTATGAAACTCTAAGTTTTATTCAAAGCAAATCAATAGGATATATATATATCCTATAGGATATATATAAATAAATGATTTAAATGTATGCATAAATTTGCAGCAGTTACTGTGCTAAGTGAAGTTGCAGTTATGTCTAAATAAAATAGTGTCACTTTTAGCATCTATTTTATGGTCATGAGAGGAGGACCTGTTCCTTCAAAATTCTTTCGGAGCTGTAAAGTTCAAGAAGGGCTCACACATTCACTTAGTGAAACAGTATATCCGGCATAAAACAAAAGCAAAAGCGGACCCTTATCAGAGTTGTATTTCCCTTTTGACTAACTTACACTTGCACACATGAAATAAGTCGATATTCTCAATTTAATCCCACGTATTGTTTGCAACAGAAGTGTGATAATAATCTTCACATCTTCATTATTTTCACTGAGTATTTGTGCTGTTTGCACTGTTTTCTTCAAACCTCTACACACATATTCAAGCATCTTTGATCCAGGGCATGTAAGTGTCATGAGGAATTAAAATAATATGCTTTAGCTTACAAGAGGAACTCAAGACCTTGTAGGCCTGTTCACATTACAGAATGTTTTGTATGTAAGTTGAAGTAACAGTTAGGTCTCCAGAGTACGTCTATATTATAAACATCATTCCCATACAAAATGATTTCTCTATCATCTATCTATCTATCTATCATCTATCTATGGATTTATTAATCAGTCATCATCTATCAATTGTCATCTCACAGTTCTCCCATCTAGTTCATGTGTACTTAAGGATTTTAAAGAGGCTTGACATAGACAAAATTTGATATGACTTTTGGCAAAAATAAGGAAAATTATTTAGAAGATGAAGTTAATCTTTAATGAAATTATCACAGAAACCCAATTCAGTTTTTTACAGAAGCCTGTCTTGACTGACATCTTGGCTTTCCGAACTGTGACAATTAGGAATTGTGTAACAGTATGAACTAGGCACTTGGGAAAGGCTGCCTTTGAGTTCATGAATCCTTCAGCTAAGGAGGGCACTGAAAAAGACACATTCTTACCCATAAAAACACACTCCTAACACTAGGGACAATGACAATGGAGAGTTCAGGCCTAAAGAAGAGTCATGATGGCTAGCTATACAGGACTTTTCTTGTGCTCTTGACAAAACAATAGAAGATATTTTAAAAATAACTTTCCTCTATTACTATAAATTGGCAATTTTCATGAGACATTGGATTGTGGATAAAGATTGCAGTTTGCCATGAAAATTAAATTCCCTAATGTGGACTTTTTGTGCTGGGTATTAATTTAGAAAGAAAAACCTAGCAGGGGGGCTATCATCTGCTGTTCTTTGTACTGAAATAAGATGCTGTCACTTATGTAGCCCTTCAAGTGTGCATGCAAGAGCAACATTCCTCTCCGCAGGGGATACGTTAAGCACCTTAGAGTGTGTGCTGCACTGAGATTATTGCAGAGTGCTAATCTTTTGGGCACAGCTGGTAAAACTCTCTTAAATTGCTGTATTTGTCCTCTACTTTGAGAACACCAGGGGCACGAAACCCGCCATACACCTTAGGTTGCCAAGTTTTAGTGCTACCACCTCGAAGTGTACATCTTAATAAATGTGGATAATCTCATTATTTCATGGAATATTCTTAGGAGAACATGGCTGAGCTTCAAATTGTCCAATGGATGTCCAAACATTTGCAATTCAAATATTAAATTATTTTTTATTTACATGTCATTAAATATCCTGCTTTATAGATATATTGTTTTGTAATTTCAACTTTTTTTCATTTAATGAAAACTACTGTCTCTTCATTTCTGGTTTCCTTGATACTATATGTCAATAAGCCTACATTTTGTTTGCTTAAAATTATAACCTTTAGTTTTTTATACCCAACAATTTTATGGGTCTATGGTTGTTAACGTTTAATTTTGTGTCAACTTGATTGGACCACAACATACCTAGTTATTTGGCTAACCACTATTTTTGTGTGTGTCTATGAGAATATTCTGGGAATAAATGTTTACATGACCAACTTAGTCAAACACATTGCCTTCCTCAATGAGGATGGACCTCAGATAATACAATAAAGGTATAAACAGAGTAAAAGGAGTCACAAGAATTATTTTTCATTTACTCACTGTCTTGGTTCTGAAACTTGTTTTTACCTTGCCTTGGCACACAGAATGAAAATAAATTATACCAAAATATACCCAGTGTTCGCAAACACTCACATATAGACTGATACTACACACATAGAAACTGTTTCAGAAACTTTACAAATAAAACCTGAGACTGCTAGGAACTGGCTAAAGTGTTAATGCTAAAGAAGGAGATTGAGGGACCGGGAAAAAAATGGGTGTCAGGTTTCTCAAGCTGCTGACAGCACAAAAAAAGTACAAGATGCTCTTTGTGCTCTTGTAAGGATCTGACTGCTTATTATGAGGATCCGTGTTCTAGAAGTCTCTTCTTCAGGTTTTAAGAAAACTTTTCCTTGCAAGATAGAGATGATTGCCATGGAGTTACCCTGGAAATACCTCTTAGCTGGTGACTTCTTCCGTGACCACAGGAAAAGGGTGAAGAGCATCTCCTTCACGCTGGACAAAACAGCAGACAAGCCAAGTGGGAAACAGTTCTTATATACTAAGGGTATAATCATTTTTGTCTTTTGTGCCCATGAGTGCACTTATTATTATTTAAGAATAGGGCCATTCTCCAGCCTTTTCTTGATCTCTTGCTTGTTGACTCTAATTATTGAAACTTTTCATGCCATACTTTTCATGTGAAATTTTCTTGGAAAGATGTGCCCAAGTCTCTATTTGTCTCAGGTATGGAACTTGTGACAGACCAAAGTAATGATTTCAGCAAAGTGCAATATGGCACACCAGTGAAGTTATGGGTTACTCACAGGAATATGAGCAAGGGGTTATATTTAGGAACAGGAACAATTCAAAGCAGATACATTACCAAGACCACCTAATCTTGGGAAAGACCTATGAAAGCTACAGCCCTGGAGGTTTCTGACTGATTGGCAGCAGCTCGTCAATTTGGAGAGTATCCTCCAGGCAGCACTCTTGGAGTCTCATCTCCCTAGGAATTGTTTATTGCTTCTATAACCTTGGGGATGTAGCTTTGTGAATCCTGTAATTGTCAGCTTTCCTAGACTTGTCAGATTTATTTACTTTCCAAGCCTAAGAGCCATTCAACCTCCTCCAGGAGGGAATATTTCAATTCAGAGGAAGTTGCTGAGGAAAAATATTGTATAAGGTGATTCACATTGCATACCTGCAGGCGTGTTTTGTGTGTATGTGTGTTTGTGGGTGTAGGTGTTTCAGTTTCTCAGTAGAACAAAGGCTAATCTAGTGATTTAAAAAAAATCAAATAGATTATTAAATCAGACACACAGCTTTCAAAGTTAATTTACATTGAGAGTCTTTGCTTTGCTAGGAATTCATGAAATAGAGAGACTCTGGCAAAGCAAGAGAAATCTGGGGCATCAAGAATTGTTTTCCACATCTATTATTCCCATTTCTACCATGTTTTACCAGAATAACAGACTTGATTTCCAGCTCCTCCGCTGTGTTCCTTCCAGCAGAAAGCACACCTGCATAATGAAGCATCCCAAATTCATACCCACAGGTTTGTTTATTGTACTTGACATTCTTCATAGGTCTGTGTTGTTTGAGACCATAAATGCTTGGATATTTACTATAGATGACCCATGGCCAAGATTATTCATCCAAGGATGTTTTCTATACAGCAACTTTTCCTGTTACCAGGGACCTTCTTTGCTTTTGAACTATAGAGTCATTTCCCTCTAGTAAAAGTATATCACATGCCTCTTTCAAGTTCTACCTTGCTCATTCTGTGACTTGTAGAATCACTACAGGAACTATGTAATTTTTACTGTCTACTAATTCGTGATGGTTTTAATGAGAAAGTCTGTCATAGTCTTATGTATTTGAAGAGTTAGTCATCATTTGGTGGCACCTAATGGGAAGGTTCCGGAAGCTTTAGGAAGTGCAGCATTGCTTGAGAAAGATGCAGCTGGCCAAGGGCTTTGAGGTCACAGGGGTTGGCCCCATTCTTGTTCTATCTCTCAGTGTCCTGTGTGCTGATGAAATGTCATCACTCTGCATCCTGGGTGCTAGCGCAGCCTCATGCTTCTACTTCTGTGCCTTTCCAAGCACGACGGGCTATATCCATTCTGAATCTGTAAGCCAAAATAAACCTTTACTTTCCTGAGTTACTTTTTTAAAAAGCGGTTTTTAAAATAAATATGTAGTTTCTATTGTAATTTAGTTTAAAATGAATTTATATTCAAAACAAATATTTATATTTTTATTAAAGTTTTATGAATTTAATATAATCCATTTTAATTATATATATAACCCCTTCCCTATCTGTGTCTCTCATGCCCCCTTCACCAGATTTCATGTATTTTGTTATATATGTTAAGGTCAATCATGTCGTTTGTGTCCCTAGATGTCCTTTAGTATGAGCTTATCCAACCTAGCATCATTCCCCTAAAGAAGACCAACTCTCCCTTATCCAGTAGGAATCACTTATCAATAGTTTCTCAGATAAAGTTAGAACTTTTTGCCATTGTATTCTTCCACAGCAATAAAAAAGTAAATAATACAATAATTAATACACTGCACAAAACAATCTTCTCCATCCCAGATTTAAGGGAAATAAAATTTAATCACATAATGTAAATTAGGGACATTCTTTAATTACCGAATTCATAATTCAGATATAATGAGTGAAATGTTTGAATGTGACCTCTGACATGAATCTGTTCACTAAAACTTGAGAAGTGTTTTCTTTAAATGTTTATGTAATATTAACTTAGAGGTGGTTATTTCCCAAGTAAAATTGAAAATTATATTTAACTCATACTGTACCTTTTCAAATAATGTCTGTGGAAGAAAATCATTTTAATACATTCTTTCATTTATTCATATTTAAACAGTATAACTAAAACAATATTCATAAACAACTTCTAAGTGAGATAAATTGATCTGGATATTGAAAATATAGTCCAAATTTAATAAGACCTTGTGTGTTTAATGTTTATTTAACTGTGACAGAAAAACTGGTGCATATATAAATTTTGTAATCCTATGTAATATGTATATTAAAAGGGAAAACCACAAGATTTTCACAGCAAAGTTGTAAGGTGTGTTTCAGTTTGTTCTTGAATGGTTTTCCAATGGAGAGTGTTCCAAGTAATTTTTTCTAGTTTAACAGACTTTAATAGACTATAAGTTTAGGAATAAGTTTATAAGAATTGATTCAATACAAATTAAATTATAAAATAAGGGCTATGTTTGAATGTAGACAGCCATCTGAGATTGAAATATTGAGTTTGGCAAATCACGAGGGTCCCACGTGAAGCTATATTGACAGCAGTGATAGAGCTGACTTAAGAGTAGCTCAAGTAGCAGTTTAGACATAGAAGAGAGTTGGTTTCACGAAGATACGCTTTTCCAAATATTCATCGAGCTTTAGCTTGGAAATGCACATGCTGGGACATGAGTTGTGATTAGTAGAAAAAGAAGTGTGCAGAGAGAAGGAAATACAAACTATACAAAATGTTATTATGAATATTATTTCCTTTATTGGGGGAACATGGGTGCTTGTTGGGGTCCCTTTGCTTGGCACCAGCCCGAGAGGGGGACACAGGTTCGCCCGCCATGGAAAGAGGGTAAGAGGCCTGGAGTTAAGACACAAACTCCGGGCGTTGGGCAGAATGCATGTGGATGGCAAACCACAGCAAAACTCGTTTATTCAAGGAGGTGCAGAGGGTTTCTCTCCAGATGCAGGGACCACCCCTTTAATCCTCACAGCAGATAACCACAAGAGCCACTCCCCTAATCCTCATAGCAGGTGATCTTGCCAAGGCCCACAATGCACCATGCCCTTCAGGTGCTAACCTGAATTCAGTAGCATTTTTTGAAAAGTATCAGAAGTGATACTAAGTTACATTGAAGTTTGTAGTGCTTCATTATAGAAGGTATACAGTGATGAAGAAAAGGATTTCTAAGGGCTTCTTTATTTTATTAATGAAATTTATTCTCTGACAATTTTATACAAGCATGCGATGCATATGCATTACTTTCTCCCTGCACATTTCTAAGTTCAATATCACCAATCTTTTTCTACAAGTCAGTTTTCCATATCATGACTTCTTACTTTGTTTTGTGACCCATTCAATTTGACCAGGGCCATTTCCGTGTTCTTGACTTGTGTAGTACTGGAAGTTCTACAAAGATAGAATTCCTGTGCATGAAAGACACAGAGAGAGACAGAGAGAAAGAGGGGAGCTGTAAAAGAGGAGGAGGGGGTAAAGGAGGGACATGAGGAAGAGAAGGAGGAGAAGACTTAGGGGAACTGGCTCCCATGATTATGGAGTGAAGTCTGTTGCATATGGTTCCCTGATGGCCCTGGAAGGCTATGTCTCAGTGCAAAACTGAAAGTTTGAAAACTTTGCTCTTAGAAATCCTGAAGGCCAGAGTCTTGACAAGTATTTAGTACTGATGTTCAAGAGTGTAGGAATACGCATGTTTCTCTGGCTCTTTCTGCTTCTCCCAGCTTTGTTGTAGTTTCCTCCAGGGTCATCTGTGGACTCTAACTGATTGGATGGTGCTCAATCAGCACAAACTTGCCCACGTGGTTCATTCATACTCACACAGAAGCTTATTCCTGAAGCACCTTCAAAGACAAAGCGAAAGTCATTATGTTACTTCGTGTTTGAATTTTTTCATCCATTCACAGGGGCACCTTAAGAACAACACCACAGTTGGGCTTCTGAGACTGTTTTGTGATGATAGATTTATTCTGATTACTTAGACAGAATGGTTCAGATTAAATTACTGTCAGTGAAGTAATGATACAAAATATTGTAAACATTGTAGGAAAGATTTAGACTTTTAAAAGAAACACACACACACACACACACATTGAAATGGTGATTGAAAGCTTGGAATTAGGAAAGAAAAAGCACACAACATTCATGAATGGGGATGGTAAGATTTGGCAAGACTCCAAAAACCTGAAATGCAGGGTGTCATGTTGTGCCTGAGGAGTATTCAGAGGGAGAATTCAAGTCAAATATTTAGCATCAATTAATAATGAAAGTAGCTTTATTTTTTAATGCAAAACATTTCCACATATTTAAATATAAAAGATAAAATAAATACAAAAAAAGAGGGAAATGTTATATTGGGGGAGTTTTTTTTTTTTTACAAAAGATTAAACATTAAAAACCCAAATAAACAGCCTCTATTGGTTAATTCAATTTTTTAAAATATACTTGGGATAATACCATGCAATTAATGAAAGCATTTTAGTAAGTTATCTATGGAAAAAGCACAACTTGAATCAAAATACAGAGTGGGAAAGTTCCTTCTACAGAGATTTAAAAAGACAATTTCAGATACTATATAATTGGAACATTACCCATATTCATACATGTCTACACATCTATCCTTTTTACATTTTCTGATATTTATATCATTAAAATCTGCATATAAAACTTTGTTTGGAAATTATATCCACTCAACAAAGAATTGTCAATATAATAGGCTATTATCAATGTAAAAGATTAGCATATGTATTTTTGATACTTATTTGAATTAGCTACAGTATGACTATCAATATTCTAAATACACATTTTGATACTACTGATAATGTTTACATTTCAATATTGTAAATAGTGTCCTGCAGTCAGATGCTCTGCAATACAATGAAGCACCAGGTAAGGTAGATACAAATATATCAATAGGGCATCCAAATATATTTTAACCATCAAATAGCAGATATCGTTAGAAATGGAAGTGCTTATTATATATCTATCACAGAAGTATAACGGTAAACATTGAACTAGTTCTGTGTGCTCCAGATTAAGAGAAGCTAACAGACAGAAGACAAGTTCATTTCTTGAACTCTCTCCTGGGTAAGTCAATGTAGGGGAATTTGTCCAATATGTGATAAGTAATTACAAAATTCACAATCACATAATACACAGATAAGAAGAATATTTTGGAACTAATCACTGTTATTTAAAACTGTGGAGTAAATCTCAAATCAATTTTGGTCATTTGAACAGGACGCCTTTGGCTTTTCTCAGATTTCAAGTGCTCCTTGCCCTGGAGTTTGGAACAAAATTATTTTCTACTTATATGACAACTAACAGGGTTGAAAATTAAGTGAATTTCAAGTGAAATCAGGTGAAGTGATTGCATATTCATGACTCACTGTCTATCAGACAGAAACAGGATTATTTAAATTAGCATCTTGAAGAGTGTAATGAGGAACTATATTAATGATTTGTGAAAGTGATCCAGGAGTCTGAAACTGACAGGGGTAAATAATGTCCATTCAAACCCAGTCTCCGATGGGTGTTTCTATAAAGAATGATGTTTACTGAAATTATAACCTGTGCTTGAAGAAGAGGCTCATTCCAAAATGCAAGAAAACGTTAATTAACCCATGCCAGCCAATTTATTTTAATTGCATTCCTCTATTCCAGTTTATAAATAAATGCTTCTGAGGTTTCCTTCACATGAAATTGGAAGCACTGGGCATGCAGTTTTCAAAGGCACCCACTTTACATTATTAACAGCTCAATGGTTTTATTTCTATTTTTTCTAAGTTTTATATTATGTGCAGAAAGCATGACACATTACATCTGAAAAAAACATGATAATTTATAGAGAGTGGTTTTACATGCATATAAACATATATATCTCCAAATTTATTACATTTATGATGATGTAATCAAGTGAATAGTGGTTATCTTAGTCTCAAGTTTTAATCCAGTTGCACAGCCTTATAACAGAAAAGAGTAAGGTTTCTCAATTCTTTCTATCTTAAAGTAAATCTCACATACAAAAATCTCCTTTTATTCTCTCAGAAATAATACCAGGACTCAAGCCTTCATATAAAATTTTATATAGTTACATGTGACCCTTAAATATTCTTTGCAGTCATTACTGAAAGTTATGAAATATGGGTTTCCTTCCCCATGTGGTGGCTGTTTTGAACCAGTAGTCCCAGAGAGTGGAGAGGAAATGAACAGGGCCTCAGGCAGCCCAGATTGTGATGGGAAAGAACTCCCAGGAGACTGTGTTAGTGGACAGCTTGTTTATTGAAATCAAGGCAGGGGTTTATATAGGAAGGCCTGTTTGGCTGTTACTGAAGGCGGGAAAGTTCAAGGTGGGGTGTTTAGGTAAAGGAAAGCAGGTTCTAGGGCTGACATGGACTATAGGGGTCAGGTGAAGCAAGTGCTGAGAAACGAGGAAATAAAACTTTATGCTGTATATACAGTGGTTCCCTAGGCCCTAGGCCATAGTTTCTGACATAGCAGGCTGGACACCTACAATCCCTTCAGGGTATCCGGGGTCACACTGCTTACTCAGTAACTTTTACATTAGGCCAAGGCCCCACAAGGAAATATATTTTAAAAAGCTGTTCTGAAACCAAATGGTACAGTCATATAGGAGAGAGATAATATTCTTGTTTTGATGGATGATATCTGTTCCTGTTACTGTTTGTTTGATTTTAAGTGTTTTACTAGAAATGATAAGGATGAGAAAGTATGTTTTTTCATGCTTTCCTCTCAATCTTGGATAAAGGTTATGCATCTCAAAATTTTACTTTATTCTGCAACTTTACATTAATTAAAATATGTAGATCTATTAGAGATTAATAGTTTCATAAGATGCATGCTTAATGAAACCCATGGCATGGCTCAATATTTATTATGAATTCAAACAAAATTGTATTTTCTATGAATATATCAGTATTCTATGCAAATGGTAAATGTAGGGCCCACTTAAGAAAAAATAATAGTAAAAAAGGTAAAACTATGTTATGGCTCTTCTACTATGTGTCATAAGTTGCATTTATTTTATTGAAAAATTATATTTCAATATGCAGAACAAATATTAATAACATGAAAATTAAAGTAGCCAGTGTTCTCCCTATGACCACTTAATCTTACAGTCTTTATGAGTATTTCTTTATCAAAACATTGACATGAACCATCATAGTTTCTTTTCCCATTGCTATGATAAAATAATCCCATGAAAGAAACTGAGGGAGAAAAGACTTCATGGATCATAGGTCCTTGTCACAGCACAACATGGCAGGGAGTCTGGTCTGTGGGAGATTCACAAAACTGGCACCATGGCATCCTCAAGAAGCAGGGAGGGATTAGTGTGTTCCTGATAACGCTCAGTTTCTCCTTTCAATTCTGTGCAGCCCAAGATATTCTGCCAAGAGAACAGCCTCATTCAAGATTAATATTAGTCATCCCACATCAGCTAACTTAAGACCTTTGCTCACATTCTCAGATACTCATTTTAATCTAAATAACACTTCAAGAGTGTGCCCATGGCTGCTCTCCAACGTGCCATGTTGACAGCACCGTCCATCACGGAAATGATTTTGCTTGTCCCACTTCCCAGTTGTCCTAGTTTCATCCTCTGTGGCTGTGATAAAACACATAACAAAACCAACTTAGTCCAGACAGGACTGATTTTAACCCCCGGTTCCATGGTACAGTCCCCTATAAAAGAGAAGTCACCGAGATAGAGGTTTGAGGGAATTCGTCACACCACATCCACAATCAGGAGCAGAGATCAAAGAATGCACACGTGCTTCCCTATGCTCAGCACCCACTCTAAAGTTATACAGTCCAAGAACCAAACCCAGGCAATGACCCACATTCAGTGGGTCTCTTTTCCCTCAGTTAGCAATCAAGACAAAACCTACAATAATGACCACAGCCAAGGTGATTATAAAGATCTCATTGACCTTCTCTTCCCAAGTGATTCTAGATTGTGACACGTTCACAGTTAAAATAATTCATCACACCATCAACATGAGCCCTCAGATGAAGGATCTAATGAGTGTAGCTTTACACTTTAATTTAATATAGAAATATAATATATAAATGTATTTAATATTAATCCATTAAATGGATTTTCATCTTTATACAGTATTTTAACCACTAATACAATAATTAATGGACTATAATTAACTCTTCCATAATGTTCATTATCGGACTTGTCAATTACATCTTTGAATATCTGAACCAGGTGTTCCAGTTTTAGTGAAGTTTATTGCTCCATTAGCAAAGACTAAGAAACCACTGAGAGCTGGAAGAGCAATGAAGAGGGGAGACAATGAAAATCTTGACCTTGTGATGACTGAGTGTTTAATGACGATGGGTATGTAAGTCACACTGGCAGGCAGCTTGAGATGAAATAAACTAGATCATACAGTGATAATCAAATCCCTGAAAATGAGTTTGAATATTCGGGATGCTGCACAGGGAAATTAAAGGGACTTTTGAATAAAAAGTATTTATTTGGGCTTAGAGAGAGATGAAAGTCTATCATGATGAGAAGGAAAGGCAAGTGACGGGCCTGGTGGTGGCAGAGGCAGGAAGCTGAGACTTCATGTCTTCAATGCCAAATGAAAAGCAGAGAGAACAAGGTCAAGGGGTTGTGGCTATGAGGTTTCAAAGGCCACCACCAGTGATTCACATCCTGCAACAGGGCCTAAGGACTTAGAACTAAGAACTCCAGGATCACCCAACAGTGCCAGCACCTGGGATCACATTTTGAAGTACTTGAGCCCACGGAAGACATTTCTTATGCAAACCACAAAATGGAATGATCGAGCAAGACACTCAACACTGAACTCCGGCCTCCACATGGCACAGGCACACGTGCATCCCCACACATGCACAAACACATATAACAACATGAACACCCATCAACATAAACACATGCACAGAAATATTAAAGTTTTTACAAACGATTATCAAGCTTCAATTCTGTTAATAGGCCTTTATAAGATTGACATTAAAGTTAAGTCTGACTGACTGTAAGTGAAGCTCTGGACCTCACTTCAGCATTCAATATTACACATGAAACATGTCTCTACATATATTTTTATTAATTAAAAATAATAGTGCTTGAAACACATCTGGACCAGAGCATTTTGGGATGCTGAGTGGAGGGTTATCATTATTAAACTGGTTGTACTAAGTACATTTTTGTCTAATATTCTTTTCCATATACATTTGCAAAAAGCAACATATATTTTCAGGAAATTTCTAGACAAAATGTGGCTCCCTGTCACACTGTAAACTCAAGGTATGTATAATGCAGTTGATGCCAAAACAAGTTTTACTCTGATGCTCCTTTTTCTGACTAAAGAAAGGATTTTACCAACAGTAAAGCAATATATTTGATTAAACTCTCTGAAATGCCAGGAACTAAGCTCAAAGAGCAGGAAGGAAAACTACAGAATATAAACATAAATGACTGTGTCGCTAACTATGGTCTGGATCATGACTTGATTAATTATTCCGAAGACACTCAGTTATCTTCAATTACCTGACATCGTGTTCCATTCATCACCACAGGAAGTTTCGAATGTCCTTCTAAAATCAGCTACCTCACCACATTTATCTCTTTTGTGGAGAAAATCCAAGCATGCCAATCTCACTGGGCCATTGTGCTGTCAGTCTTCTGTGGCCTTTCCTTCTTCACATGAAATAAATTTGCAGGTCATTTTTTTCTTCTGTTAGGTGCAAGCTCCTACTTGAAAATCCTTGAAGAGAAAAATTATAAGATTTTCTTTTCTCTTATAACAAACATAAAAAGAAATGATGCATTGTCAGTTGGGAACACAAAATATACTCTTGTTTAATAACATATACAATAGAATTATAAATTTTATATATTTGTCTGAATGAAATAAACATTCAAAGTGAATCCTTTTTCATAATTCTCATAAAAATGGATTCATTATTAAGCTGTAAAATGCAATAATTTTACAAGTCATTTTATCAGAAGTAGAGCTATTCTCTGTGTGAACGTTTTGGTTATTTATCCTTGGGTTCAAAAGGTGCTAGCCAATTATTTCTGTCACCAGTGATTCTAGTCACACAGTTCTGAATGTAGAGGCTGTGACACATTCATTCAGTATCGATTAGTTTGTGAAATGTCATTCGGGGATGGAGTTAATGATCCACTAAAATTATTCTCATTGTAATTGAACATTCATAAATATTGAAAAATAGAACGATAAGACTGGAGAGCAATGGCTGCTGTTATTTTAAAATGTGTAACTATGGGCATTTTATCTACATTTTTTCATACTTAAGTAACTGAAAATTCCATTCAGAGTAAAGAAAAATATGTACATATATAAAATATAGCTTATTTTCATATATAAATGCTACAAATGAATAACATTACACATTTTATTTTATGAGATTTTTGTATTTTCGTTTTGCAGTCATTTAGTTTGAGATAGGAGGGAATCATTGTACTACACATTATGCAGAAGGTTTGTTTGGCAAGATTTCATTAGATTCTCATAACATTTCTAGAGAAAGAATACATCAAAATCTACATGAAAATAATTACAGTGATTGTGTTAGTAAACTGGATGTCAGACATTTTAATTACTGTAAGAATATGGTTAAAATAATTAACATGATGGCAAGACTAATATTACAGTACACAGTTACACTTTAAATGGTGAACAGCAGAAGCAAATGCAAACTGAAAAGTTCATGAAATCAAACTAATTATGCAGCTTTCTGTGTATCTTTTTCTGTTGGTAAAATTGAAATAGTCAACTCTGAACCGCTAAATGGATTTTTGCCTCTAACAATATCGTTGTCTGGATTGAACATTATTATGAACTAAGTATATGTGGCATAACGTATTGTTGGCTTTATCGTAAACTCATTCCAAATTAACAAGAATTAAAACCAAATACCAAGAAGAACAAAAAATGAACATATCAGAGAAATGAAAACAGTGGTGAACACAACACACAGCCGTGGGTGCAATACAAGTAGGGTTTGTGAAAATACTAACGGATGGAAAGTTAAGGTGCAAGTCACTGTGAGAAGGACAACAGGGGTCACTCTAGATAATGATTTCTTGAAGTAGGAATAATATAAACCAACAAAAGCTAAAAAAATTTGCAGATAAAAAGCTTTTGTAATAAAATATTTCATTGTATTTGTTTTAAGTTGAGATTCAAATAAAACAGCTATGTATACTGAGGAAAATACACGAATGTTTTTCAGATGTACAGATAAAGGCAGATTCAGGTGATGGAACGTTTTATAACAACAGTCATTAAAATTTGTGGAGGACTATGAATCAGTGTTTTTGGACATCACAGAGCTGTTTCACCCATTAACTTTCACCAGCCTGAACAAAGCCATGTCAATCAATATTTCAGCATGGTTGGGGGTGGGGCATGTGGGGTGTGTGTGAGTGTGTGTGTGTGTGTGTGTGTGTGTGTGTGTGTTTGCAAAGAGGACATGAATTTGAGAAGGGGACTGAGTGTGAGCAGGAGGATCTGGTTGGAAGGGAGGAGTGAGGAGTAGATGTTATCAAAATTAAAACTCATGTATGAGATTCTCAAAAAATAAAACGTTAAACATATCTGTCAAGTTTGTGGAGATGGCTCACTTAGTAAATTGTGTCCCAGGTAAACATGATGACCTAGATTCAGATCCCCAGAGCCCTTGTAGGAAGCTAGGCAATGCCACATGTGTTTAAAATCCCAGATTGGTATGTGGACAGAGAGAGACCCTGAAGCTCACTGGGCAGCCAGCCTAACCACTGGATCAACCTCAGGTTCCTCAGGGTCAGTGAAGGACCCTGTTTCAGAATACAAATGTGGAAATCACTGGAAACAAAAAGATTTCAACATTAGCCTTCCCTACTCATGTGCTCAGATGAGCACCTAACTTGCAAACACATGAGCATGTATCATATACATTTTCACACACACACACACACACACACACATGCGTGCGCACACACACATACACTTTTCTCAGCAAAATGTGACAGCTCATATCTGTAATCCAAGCTCTAGGGAGACTGATATAGGGAATTCTTCACAAGTTCAAGGTCAGCCTGGCCTACAGAATGAAGCTATGTTAAAATAATAATGATGATAATAATAATAATAATAATAATAATAATGAAAACAAGAAAACCACTAACAACAAATAGTAAAAATAAAAACTTTTGTTGTTAACAAAAGATCATGGGTAACAAGGTAAAATCAAACAAAAGAAAATACATTTAAACACAAATATCTTGCTTTAGATCATTTAGCTTTATAATTTTGAACAATAGTAAAACAACGTTATTAGACAAAGGGTCAGAGGGGAAGAAGACTCAGGTGAAGTTTGCCACTGATGTGACAAGGCAGTTGTTAATATAAATGTACTTATTCCAAAAGCCCTTAATTTATAATTATCCGTCTACAAATGCATTGACCCTCTGTATACAGTTCAATAAATATAATCCTATAGATTTTTTTTTTGTTTTTATTCTTTTTTTTCCTTCTTCTGTCTTTCTTTCTTTTAAGTTGTTGTTGTGCTGGTAATCAATCCCAGGACATCACGTCTGCTAGGTAAGATCTGTATCATTAAGCAATAGATAGTATCTGGTTCTGCTTAATACTTTACAAGTAGATTTTCACATGAATTATTCTCTGCATGTTCATACTTACTTAAGTCAATGGAGGCGGGTAGGTTTCAATTTAGGCAATTTTGTGTTTATATTCCACTTAAATTCTAGCAGTGGTTTCATCTCAAATTAATCAGCATCTACACACCAACCTGGACTGCCTGCTGCAAACTGAGTCAATTTTAAGAAACAAAAGTTAGACCAATTGTAGTGTAGCAGAAAAAACAACATAATCAAGCTTTTGAGAATCCAAGGAATAGATTCCACCATCCTTCCTCAATTGCTCTACACATTTTCATGATTAATAAGATGGCTTCTTCTTTTTGATAGGAGTATAATCAATTTCCTTGAAAACAGGAGTGTCTAGACTCTAGAGTCCCTTAATAACTTAGAAGGCTTGTATCCTAGAAAGGCAAACATTCACAAAATTTCATCTTATTTCCATTCCACATCAATTCTTATGTCTGAGGCCTGAAAAACATCTTGTTACATTGTGGCCCAAGTGAGCCAAGCTTCAAAATGTTCTATGCATACATGGCATTAGTGATACTGAATTTAATACACATAGTCAAATTACAAAGCACTTGGATCACCGCTGCTGACTGTTCATAGACATACTGAAAACTTTGATAGTCAATATGCAAGAAGAGTCCTCATAATCTTGTTATTCAAGTTATAGAGCCAAGTCTTTACTGGGAATTAGCCATTCTTTCACATATATGTAATGTTCATCTGATGCCTTTGATAGACAGCTTTATAATATTCCATCCATGTTAACATATGGTCTGACTGAAAAAACAAAGGAGAACCTGACCTTGCAGTAGATAATTCAATATCCTTGTCTTCATACCCAAGAGGTTTTATTTATTTATTTTAATTAAAATATTTTGTTATTCAATTTAGTACTCAGGTTAGAAGATATATTTTTCCATTATTTCAATTTGGAATTTGTTGGTAATGCATTGTTTGTGTCTCTGTCCCTAAACCATACAGGCATTATATGGTTTCTGGTTTTGTTTGTTTGTTTGTTTTATTCCCAACCCTGAATGTTACCTTACTCTAATACTGTGAGATACTGTGCTACAGTAAAGAAAACGCATTGCACATTAGTTGTATTGAATTAGCAATTTATCCAAGGGTCCTGATAAATTTATTTTAGAATTAAATAAATTTTATAATTAGACAGTGTTTTTAGAAGCCAAGATCCAATGTCAGTTGTATTCACTGAACTGGAAGAGTCACTACTGCTTTGGACTTCCTCTACTGATAACGCAAAGATTTCACGCATGTACTAATCCATATACATGCTCACATCTATGGGTGTTGATATGTATTAACTCATATGTCTGGACCTGATTCCATACTGAGCTTCTAGCTAATCATTATAGAAATGATTATAGTCTTCTTTTTCAATATCAAGAGAACTAATTACAAGTGTCTAAAACCCTCTATTCCACTGCTCAATTTATGGACATGTTGAGTGATTTAATAACTGGCAGGCTATATCTTGCTGGAAAACAACTTTATTGATGAGAAAGCAATGCATCTGTGTTTTCTTTTATTGCAATCTTACATACCCCACTGTTTTCCAAAGTTACGTAATCCCGAACTCTCTCAATACATTTATCTAACAGGTCTGTAATAAAGTTAAATTACTTTAACTTTGACAGTCCCGACAGGACTGTCAAGACCACAGTAAAGCAAATTGATAAGCATTAGTGTCCTTTGCCTAATACTTGTAATAGAAAAGTGAAAATATCAGTCCTTGTCAAAAGCAGTATTTCTAATATTCACTATAAAGTGGTGTTTGGGATTTTTTATTTCATCTTTTTATGTCTCCGGGCACAATATTTGAATGTCACATGAGGTCCAGTAGAGTAAGCCCATGCATGTATTCAGTACGTAATAATCGAGCCAGGGTAATAAACATGTCTTTTTCCACAATCATGAAACATGTTGAAGTGTTGGGAATTTTGTATTCATGTTTTTTACTGATTTTATTCAACTCTATTAATTTTATCTGCCTCTACTAATGTAGTGTGTTTGATTTCTCAGTTTACCTGTAGAACCTCTATACATTTCAACGTTTCATTACCTCCAGTTGGCCATATGATAGAATATCACATTTAAATTTTTACATAAGTGCTGGAGAGGTGGCTAAGTCCTTAAGAGCACTGGCTGCTCCTGCAAAGGACCAGGGTTTGGTTCTCAACAGTCTGGAACTTTAGTTCCAGGGGATCCACTCACCTCCTCAGGCATTGTATGATCTGAGTACATTTCATACATTCATGGAAGCATTCATACAAAAAAAAATTTAAAAATGATTTCAAATAATAAATCACAATTTTCTTTTCAGTATGTAGTTTCTATACCTAGAAAAGTCAATGCAATTTTAGCCATTCTTACAGGAAGAAATTTGTGCATATTTGACTTCTTACTTAGATACCAAAAATATAGACTGTGACCATTATTTCACTGAATCATAATATAAATTTGCATCCAGAGACTTATTGAAGAGAAAATAGGGTGTTCCCAGAATGAGTCCTCACATGTGTTTATAGCAATATTTAGGATACACTGAATCAGGAAACAATCTAATATCTATTAATTGGAAAGAGATAAATTACATATATATATATGTATATATATATAGCACATATTATATACATATAGTATGGAAGTCTGTCTAGAAAACAAGCAAATGAAATTTTAGATATATCTGCAGATCATTTTTCTATATGAAATACATAGAAGACAATAAATTGGACAAACATATGGATGTATACGTATATATGCAAAAGTATGTATTAAATTTTATGTGGATTTTTTGTTAACTGGAGAGATTAAAAGTCATTTTCAGTAGTTTGTGGGGCAGGAAATGAAGAGAGATTCAATAACTTAGAAACTGGAAGGAATTCTTGGGAATTTCCTACATTTCCACATGTTGAATTTGCCCTGATTTGATTACTGTATTACAATGTGAAATATGACACAGAAAAAATTCTTGCTATGCTTATTAATCCTTAACAAAACTAGGAACAGAGAACAAGTGCCATAGACTCTAATGTTGAAAATTTAGCTCTAACCTGTGGATGACTTACTGATATGGAGACTTAGCCTGCAGACCCTTCTCTCACTGACCTTTCCTCACTTAATTTGTCATGTGCTGTCCCCATCCTTCCTTGTCTGTCTCCGTCACCAATGCAGCTAGATTTCCAAATGATATTCAGTTGTCTCTCTTGCATTACTTTCTTTTTTTAAGGGACACTTTCCTCTTCTGTTACCTCATTTAGAATTTAGGAAGGAATATATTTAAAATAACTTCATAAGGGAAACCTCCCCTGATAAACATTGCTTCATTTCCTTGATGTATCTTTTTATAACACCCAGAACAAACATATCATCCAAACTGAGGTATTTATTGTCTTTCTATTCTGATTAGATCTTTACTGTTGCGATTTGATTCAGAAGTGTCCCCTATAAAAGTGTATTTTAATATTTGGTCCCTGGTTCCTAGTATAATTTGGGAAGGTTCTCGAATATTTAGCAGGTGAGATGTTGCTGGAAGATGTATGTCATTTAGGATTGGCCTTGAGTGTTTATAGTCTTACTGCTTCCTGTTCTCTGGACTTCTTCCTTTGTATGTGAAAGGTGCTCACAGTCACCCTGCTTCCTGACTGCCAGGCTGGCCTCATGCTCCTGTCACCATTCCCTTCCCTGCCATGACTGACAGCAGGCCCTGTGGAACTGTGAGACAATATAAACCATTTCTTATCAAATTTGCTTTATAAGAGGGTTTCTTCCCTGTTACAGTGGTAGAAAAGAAAGTAATGCATTTTTAATGTTACGTTTATGTTATTCTTAGATGTCTTCCTTGATCATTGATATCATTTTGTAGGTAGGCTAATAGAAAGTATGATGTTAAATGTTCAGAAGAGGAAGATATGAAGAGATGTAATGTTTTACATTATATTGTTAGCCATCAATGTCTAGACAGAGTTATACAATGGAAACACATTTCCTCATAGTTCTAGACACTGGAAGATTAACTTCAAGTTGTTAGTGGGATTTGTTTCTGCTACACCTTTGTAGTTGGCTTATGAATGCCAACAGTTTGGCTATGAGCTAACACGGACTCATCTCTGTGTTTATACATCCTAGATGTCTCCAATTTGTGTCTCACTATCTTCTGTTTCTGGGACAATAGTCAAATTCGATGGAGGCACAACCTTTAACTCTCATTTTCATTTTAGTCACAATTTTAAAGGCATAATTTCAAACATGAAATTTTTGTTATTCCTTTAAAGATTTAGACCTATGATTTAAAGGGGATAAAATTTAGTCTACAACATTCAGGAAATGGAGTCAAATATAGAAAATAAAGTACTAATTGGCGATCTGTGGCTGTTGGGTACCAATTTATCTTAAGATGAGTTTGATCACAAATAGGAGATTTAAGTTTCTTTCTCATCTCCTGGCACTTTATTAGCAATGAGAAGAAAACAAAAGTTTTGTTTATTTTCATTGCATTAATCTCAGTGAAATGCATATTTATAAAATGAGTTAAGTTGACCCTGAACAACGGATGTTCACTTACCAGATTCGCAATGCTTTAGCTACTTACAATGCCCACAGCACTTGAGAAAGAAGCTGATAACTTTCCTGTTATCATGCTTGGAGTCTTTAATATTTTCCACCTTTTTGTATATGTTAATAAAAGTGCCACCATTCCAAATCATTTGGTTTATGTGTTTTACTTATTTTTTTGATTTTGTTTTTTGTCATTACTGGTTTTTGATAGAGGGTGTCTCTGTAGCAACAGGTTGCCTGGGCCTCATTGTGTACAACTGGCTGGCATTCATCTTGTTAGAGAGCAAATAGCTATTAAGCTGGGATAAACTATAAATTCTATAGTTGATCTGTTGAAAGACCCACATTTCCAGTTCAATTAGCTGATCATAGGACCACCTGTAGGAAGGTGGGTTCACCTTAAGTTATACTAAGTATATGGATGGAATATCAAGTGTGTTAATGAGACAGCAAACTTTTCCTGTCTGGAATCCCACCTCCCAGTGCAGTTCTTCTGGACCCGGCAGACATGTAGCTCTCCCCGTAAGTCTGCCCGCTTCTCTGAATTCTTCACAAAAGTGTAATTTTTCCTTCACTTCTTCATATCCCTTTTCTAAACATGCTTCTCTAAGGCTTTGGGCTGTTTTAGCATCTTGTATTTCTCTACTTTTTTTCTATTTAAGCTTCTTCTCACAGCCATGTGGCTGCCAGTTAGCCATGTGTCTGACCCCCATGCAGGCTCTAAACCCACATGACTTTTTGGCTTCTTTTCTTCTCCTTCCATTTTCTTCCTCCAGGCAGCTGCTGGGATCCCCAGCTTGCCTGCCTCGAGGATTTTTCTTCAAATTCCGATAAAATTGTCCTAAAGCTTCCAATTGGGTCCATTCTTAAATTCTTTTATGAATGAGACTAAGACCCCACTAGGGGATGCTCTCTTTCACCCCCTGTCAATCTCACAGAGATCCACCTGTGTCTGCCTCTGGAATGCTGGGATTGAAGGGTGCCACACCATGCCCAGCTTCATTTGTGTGTTTTCTATTCTTGTGTTTTTAATTTTCTACCTTGAACTCTGCTGTGAAATAATGAAGACAGGTGATAACCACAAAGATTTCCACAGGGAAGTAATCAAATGGAGTTCATTTTTAGGACTAATTTTAGAAGGAAAACTAATCAAACTACTCTTATTCTGGTTCTTGTATGCTTGCACAGCAATACTAAGGTTGAGATTTTTCTTAGCATAAATAGCTCACTTTTTACTTCTTCCAAAAAATAAATATATGTTGATGATAGCTATAAATACGTTATTTTAGATATTTGGAGAATAGTTTAAGTTTGTCATACATATGAATTCAGTCTATTAATACATTTAACACAAGTCAGAGAGGATTTATTTGTCACTGCATATTCATTGTTAGAATTTGGGATAAAAAGGTGTCCTGATAGAGAAGTAGAAACCACAAGTAGAAACGACCTTAACAGATGCACATACCTTTCCTGGCTGCACAGGGCAAGTAACTGTCCCATGGGAATGGAGGTTGTACATGTGGGTTTTGAGGAATCTGAAATTTATAAGGGCCCAGAAAATTCCAAAAGGTGAGTTACGCCTTCACTGGTGGTTAGCGCTCCTTCCTGGAATCTGGGGAGGAGAGACGGGAGTTCTGATAGGGGAGCATGATATTTTTTGCAAGGAGTTAATAAGGCATCAAACGTCTTCTGCAAGAGGGTTGATAGGAAACCAGATGTCTAGGGTACAGGCTGTGTTTTCTGAGATGGATGTATCTCCGCCCCCTGGGGAGGTTGGGGGTACAGATGGGCTAGTCAGGTTATTTGGTCATTTGTCAGGCTGATTTTCCTTCATTCCAGATGCTGAAGACATAAAAAGAAAGGAATTCAGGCATTGTTTCTCTCTTAACTTCTTCAAGCTGAAAGAAGTTGTTATAGGGAGAGGTAATTCAGGGTCTGTTGGAAGACAGAGGCACATCATGCTGGGGCAGGAACACAGCCTGGTCTCCCATGGAGACTTGGACAGTTACAAAGCTGTTCAGCCCGGAGATTCTGTAAGAATCTTTGGAGACAGTTGATTAAGTGTAGTGCAATGATTTAGAGCAGTAGTGGGCTTATTTCTCTTGACTTCAAGTAGACACTGAAGTGTTAAAATAGGTTGAGATTTGAAGTCTTATTAAGTCTTCAAGGGAAGTTTAATCCCTTAATTTTTGTTATGCTTTATTTCTGGGTCTTGAAAACCACGCAATTGCTCCAATTTTTTTTTTTTTTTTTACTTTTTTGGTTTTAGAAGAGAATATTTAATTATAGAGATCTTAGCATGGAGAAAGCCATGGTCCCTACAGAAGGAGGAGTCCCTCAGGGATTCCACTGAGTTTCATTACTCAGGAGTTAATGAGGGTTTAATGGAGGGAGGAGGAAAGAGGGAAATGAGCAGGTCAGTCCAGTTCTCATCCAGGTACCAAGATTCATGGAGGTTCTGGTCATGTCTTAGCATGTCTTCCAGGAATACAATATTACTTCAAGAAGAAGAGATGAGGAAAAAACAAGAAAGACCCCTTAGTGCCACCCCAGCTTCTAGCTATGGTGGAACCAGAGACATCTTTGGATTAGATAGTGTAATGGCCTAGGAAAATGTGATAAAGACTAATTTTACAAAGTCCACTTATGCCTGACCTTTGCACAGCACCTCCTAGTGGCACACCCAGAAAGGAGTGACTTCCAGGTCCAAGAACTAGTCCAACCAAAACCCACCAGATGTTCTAATCTGGGAGGGACATGTGCAAATAGCGAACCAACGGCCTAGTCTGTTTTTGTTAGGAATGTGCATGTGCAGGAAATTTTAAACTTGTGAAATGCTTGTTTCTTATTGGATATGGTAAGCCAAAGAAAATGCTTGATTCTTATTGGATGCTTCAAATTGTAACCAGTCACCACTGTAGAAACCCTATAAAAGATTCTTTCGGAGCATGATTGGGCTCCTGCTCCCAAGTCAGGCCCAGTTGGCTGAAATAAAGTACCTTCCACGTAGTGTTGGATAATTTTTTTGGCCCATAACAATAGTTCTGGAAGTTCTAGACCCAAGTGGGGACAAGTTTACTGGCAGATCCAAGGGACTTTCCAGTTTGGGGCTGAGAAATAAAATGGTCATTTTTCTTTTGGAGTCTTTACCCTAAACTGCCTAGCCAGTTTCTACTTCCTGCTCTCATCATCCCTCCCCTCTGAAGATGTAAACCTAACTACGGTTAGGGTATGAGGATGCAGAACACTTTAACTTCGTCCAAGCTGAGGAGAAGTGCCAGGTATGGCAGTCAGGGTATCTCCTCCAGAGGATCTATCTAAAAGAACCCAAAAGTGCAGCATCGGCTTTACTGTCTAATTGCTAGGTGTAGTGAGAGAAGAAAGTCTCTAGCTCTTGATTAGGAATAGGGAATAAACATTAAAACAAGAGAAATTAAGGAAAACATTTGGGGAGGGGTAGAGTTTCCATTTAAGTAGACTCTCAGGGCTTGGAGGGTGGTCAAAAGGGTCTATGTTGATGGAGATAGAGATTCATTGAACCTTGTGAGTGTGGATTGACTGTAAATGAGAGACAATCATGTGAAACAGTAGTTCAGTACACAAGGTCCAAAGATTAATAGAATTATTACTAAGATCACAACAGATATAACTCCCTTCCACTATGAGGATGTAGAAAGCCATTTCCAGAGCTGTCTAACAAATGACATTCTGACATTGTCTGAATCTGGTTTTATGGATCTTGTAAAGCAAATTAGACAAAAATATTTACACAAAATTTAACCTTGATAATAACACAAGTATCGCTCTGTGCTCTAACAAGGCTTTTAAAGACATTGGCATCACCCAGAAATGGAGGAGTTTTTAAATTATTTTGTGTATAAAATTATGCTAGTTGATGTGATAGTTTCGCATGTATACAGCACTAATGAACGCAAAATAATTACTACTCTGTGCAAATTTGACCCCATCTTATAACAATTTTTATGTTAATTTTGAAGTTTTACTTCATGCATTTTTTATTTTAAAGACTGAGATTCTCTGGATTCTGAAGCTGAAGAGCGAAGTTCTGGGAACACTACTTTCCCTGGAAACTTCACACTTCAGCTTGCAAACAACCATTCTTTCTCCCTCTTCACAGAGACATCTCTCCATGCATGAGATCCCTCCTGTGCATCTTCAGTTCCTAATTTCTCCTTCCATAAGACCGTCAGACAGACAAATGACTCTATCTTCAAATAAAATTACTTTCTGAAGTACTACTGTTTACAATATCAAAATGAAAATTTGATTGTGACAGTGATTCATTCTTTAACAGGAGGGCTACACCAGCTATGGGATGTTAGTCCTGAAATACCTTTCAGTGTACCATAAAACTGATTCTCCAGACAAGTGGCTGCTGCTGTCAGCATTAGGAAAAGAGTAAGAATCAAGGAGCCACAATTAGAACTAGGAATTCAAGCATACTCACTGCAAGAAACATTGCTTTAGTTGGTCAAGCAGCTGAATAAACAGTACATGAGTGTTTTGTAGTGGCATTTGATAACTGGTTAAAATATTTTCAGTCATGAACTCATTTTATAATACTTTTATATTTTACAGTCTAAATAAGGTTCTGATTGCTTCATTCCTCTTGATGCTTTGAATGCAGACTGGGATTATAATTTATTTAGCTTAATTTAAATATTTTAATCAATTTTGAATAAATCTATATTAATGTGTCACTATTTTCCCTGTTGCAGTCACAGTTAATCAACTATTAAGAATTATCTCCTAAAATGTTCATTTTACAATTACATTTAATGAGAATATCAAAAACTGTCAATTTGTAAAGCAATATTTCATTCTAGAAATTACAAGGTGTTACTGTAGAACCTTTTCATTTATTTTTATGGTGAGGTCATGAAATCTGTAATCAGGGTGGAATTTTACTTTCTGATACTTCATTAAGATCACAAAGATTCACCCTGTAGGTCAATTGTCTTAGCAGAAACATTTCTTTGAGGCTGTATTAAAAGTTTGAAACTAAAACAGATTGAGAAGAAAACTGCATAGTAAACTTCAGAGCATATTATACCTAAATTTGGAAGAAAGATGGAATGCAGTACAATAATTTATATTTTTGTAGATGACCTTGTGAATCTTTCTATCTTTTAGTATAATAAATATGCATATTAATACTTATCAAAGCTTTTGGAAATGGAGCACTTCACTTGAAAGCAATGTATTTATTTCCAAAAGTTCTTTTTTCTAAAATTCATTACATTGATTACTTGAGCAGATGCAGTTTTAGTCACATTCCTCTTTATGAAGCTAACAGATACCTTGAAAAAAAATCAAACAAGTATTCTAGAAATAAGCTAAATTAAGACTATTGATACATTTAACTTGATTCAGTCATTCCATACTGTTTATCTATAAGTGTGTTCATGCATATGCACACAAAGACACAAAAGCACATGTGTGTACAAAGAAATATGAATATATATGGAGACACAGTAATACATACATATGTGTATATATACATATATAGAGAGAGAGAGAGAGACTGGAGCACATATCAGATTTGTACCTCATATGAACATGATCATGATTTTTTTCATTGATTGCTGTTATATGACTCAGTAATTACATCTATTTCTGTGTCTCAATATTCTCTTTGCCTTCCAATTTTAATTTATGTTCCTAACCCTAAAGGAGCAGATTGCCTTATTTCTTCAGATCATGTATATTGAACCAAGAATTTGTTTTGTTGAAATTTCTTGTGCTTGGTTTATAAACTTCTTTCACTTTCACTTTGTAAATAATGAAATATGAAATTTAAGTCGACCCCCTGGTCTTCACAAAAAATTGGTGTTATTGTTACTTCCTTGGGATTTTTTTTGTGTGTGCAAGTGTGAGCTGTACTGAATATGTTATATATTGGAGATCAAATTACTTTGTATTTCACATTCTGCTGAATGCCAGAAAATATTCTAATATAGAGACGATAGAAGGTCTAGTTATAAAGTTTTGTGGAATGGCTGTTGAGTTCTCCCAAAACATATGCCTTCAAAGTTTTAAGTAATTACCTTTAGCATCAGAGATCAAATTACAGAAACACTGATACCAAGTATCAATTACATCTTCATGCACCAGCAACAAAAATAAGATATTGTCTTCTCATATAATTACAATCTCTAAAGACTATGATATTTGGTAATCAATAACAAAATACATATTTCAAAAAATTACTGGTCTTTGTAAAAGACATTTATACAAATAGAAACTGAGGTGCATAAGATAATAATTGAAACTTAATTTTATGAAGTTATTGTTTTTTACAGACAACAAACAGTTTAAATGAATGTTGACAATACTTTACAAGTATCATGAGTGTGTCTCCAATATTTTGTTTTAATTTTAATTTTAAAATGTATTTTATTGATTTTTTTTCTATTTTATAAAGATCTTAGTTGTCATGTTCCGATAGTCATACACTAGAATTTATGCATTCTGGCATTTATATTAAAACTATCAAGTCAAGTTAGTGTTCCCTGACTTTCCTTAGTGTAGGTTAATTCTCTGGAGTCTTGTCAGCCTATCTATAGTTACTCCTCTAAAGATCAGCTTTTCGTCATCCTGTAGTTTTCAGCTAGCCAGTAGTTATTTGGATAAGATTGGGGACTGCTGCCAATTTCCAAAAGAAGCTTTTTTGATGAGTGATGATGGGCATAATTATATGTAAATATAAGGATCCATATTTAGTACATAGTAAAAATTACATTTGTGTAGGGAGGTGACAGCCTTAGGGTTTTCTCTAAGATCTATGATGTTTCCAGCCATGTGTATTTGACTATTTTCACATTACCACACATGAACTTCCCCCCACTAAATAGAGCGATAATGTAAGTTTAATCTTTCAGCAGGTTTTGGAACTAATATGATTCCTTCTAGTTTTTGCACCAGCTAGTCATTTATCTCTACTCTCTCCCTCGCCTGGCAGAACCATCCCTCCCCAGATAAGTATTCACATTTTCTCCATTTCTCCCTTATTCATACTTGTCTCCTATGGCTTCCCTCGATTCCTTCTTCCCTTCACCATCATAGTCCCTTGTATAAGCCCCCTTCTCCCCCTCCCATGTGAGTACCTCCATTTTATGCATTGCCCACTTAGTAACAACGGTCTCCCACTGATCTTTCTTAGATTCCCTTTACCCTTCTGGCTCCTTTCCATTTTCCCGGGTTCTTCCTGTTATACTCGGATATAAGCATTCAGTGCTAGGATCCAAAAAGGAGGGAGAACATAAGTCACTTGATTTTCTGACTCTGTGTTATATCATTTAGTATCATAGTTTATAGTTTGATCCATTTAATTGCAAATTTCATGAGTTAATCTCTCTTTACTGCTGAGTATGTACCTCATTTTCATTATCCACTCCTCAGTTGAGGGACATTTAGATTGCTCCCATTTCTTAGCAAATGTGAAAAAAGCAACAACAAATACGGATGTAAAAGTATCTCTGCAGTAGTATACGTTTCTTGGGTATATGCTAAGGAACGTTATAACTGGGTCGTATAGTAGATTCATCTTTAGTTTTTTTCATATTTTACTTACTTTTGTTTTCTGTGTTTGAGTGTATTGTCTGCATGTGTGTAAGTGCACACATGTTGTGCAATGACTGTGGACTCAGAAGAGGGTGTTGGATCCCTTGAAACAAGAGTTGCAGGTGATTGTTAGCCGCCATGTGGGTGCTGGAAATCGAACTTGGGTCTTCTGCAAAAGCAGTCAGGGCTCTTAACCTCTGAGCCATTTTTCCTGGCCCAGTTTTATTTTGTTTGTTAAAGTTCTTCACGCTGCTTTATATATGGATGACACTGCAATTCCATTATCAGTGAATGAGGGTCACCTTTCCTCACATCCTCTCCAGAACTGGATATCTTTTGTCCTCTTGATCTTAGCCAGTCTGACTTGGGTAAGATGAAATCTTAAAGTGGTTTTAACTTGCATTTCCCTAATCACTAACGATCTGGAATACTTTTAAATTTATTTCCCAACCATTTTTATTTCTGCTTTTGAGAACTCTCAGTTAATATCTACAGCTCATCTTTTATTTGGGCCACTTATCTCCTTGATTCTTTGTTGTTTGAGTTTTTTTATGTATTTTGGATGTTAAACCTGTGTCAGCTCTGTCACACATGAAGATTTTCTTCCACTCTGTGGGTTTTCTCTACATTTCCTTGGTTCTTATCTTTTCCTCTACTGAAGGATTTTAATTTAGCATGGTCCCACTTCTTGATTATTAATCTTAATGCCTAAGCAACTGTGACTTAATTTCTTTTGAGAGGCACAAACAGATTCCAGCCCATCCTCCTCCCTGGGCTCCTAAGAACAAAGGGAGGTATAATTTCACCTAATGTGCACACAGGAACCTGTGAAATGCTTAATTCTTATTGGATATTGCAAATTGTAACTAGTCCCCGCTTCCAAGATCCTATAAAAGATTCTTTCTAAGTATGATTAGGGTTCCCTATAAGTGGCCCCAACCAGTCAGAAATAAAATATCTTGCTATTCCATCCACCTGGTGTTGTCTTTTTATCTCAACCCTTTATAAGCCTCAGGGAGCATTTTGGAAGAGTGGATAGAAGGACTGTAAGAGCTAGAGGTGGTAGATGAATATTAAGGAACCATGTTGCCTTGACTCCAAAGGGCAGCTGCACACATGAACACACAGCTCTGGTGACAGCATGCACACAACCTGTGCAAGCCCAATCCAGACAAAAGCTCAACATGCATGGCTGAGGAAAGTAAAAACTCCAGCCAAACCTAGCTGAGGAAATATTTCATTTGCTAGCTCCACAAAGAGGGAGACTTAGTTTTTTTTTAAGTATTTGATAATGCATGGGTTGATCAGACTCTAAGGGATGAACCCACACCCATGAATGTTTGGAAAACAAATTATATTGGAAGACTTTATAAAAGAAAAGTAATAGTAGAGGATTTGAAGTTGGGGGATAGCAGATTGAGGGGACAGATGGGGAAGGAAATAGGTCTGTATATAAACAAAATACCATACCTAAAATATCAATGAATAAAAAAAAATAATAAATAATTAAACTGATACAACGTATTGAATAAGATGGTTATATTTGTTAGTTGATTTGCAATGTTAGCTTTGTTATTTCTTGATTTTGAATTGCTAACTAGATCACTTTGGGGAAACTATGACTTCAAACTCCAAGCATATTCTTGACCCAATGTCATACTGCCTTAAGATAATATCCTAAAAATAATTGCTTATGTGAAACAGAACATATGTAGCTTTGCATTAAATGGGTAGTTTTACAGAATTTCATTTAAACACTAAATGGGACATTGCTAAATCAGGTATGAGTTGCTGTTACATGGACTTGCCCTCCATCTGGCAAGCTGGACTTTGTTCTGTTGCATCTGCCTGCTTGGATCAGTCCAAATAAACTTGACCATTAGCTTTCCATTAGAAGGGAGGGGCAGAGAGAGTCAGTCATGCCTTCCAACCAACCAGTGGCCTGAGTTGCATGTGGGGGAGAGACTAAAGGTATGAACAAAGGAAGATGGAGAGAGACTAGGATCTTTGCTATCTTGGGCAGCTGCCAGCAGGTCACAGGGTAAATGTCAGAGTGTAGAATTTTCTGTAGGTCTCAGTAGAGGATTCCCCACCCTCAGTCCTTTAAGTAAGCCCAAATAAACACAATCCTAACAAAAACAGACAAACTGGTTAGGCCAGTTTTTGGAACTGGCAAGGTCACTCCTTTCTAGGTGTGCCAATAGGAGGGGTTGGGCAAAGGTCAAGTACCAGCAGACTTTGAAGACTGGACAAACCGCAAAATTAAAGTCTTTACCCATTTTCCTAGGCCATTACAAGAGTGTGATATACATGTTCCATTAAGGTTGAGTGATCTGCACCCTCTTAATCTCTTCACTTGGATCAGTTGTGGGGCTCTGTGTTAATCATCATCACTACAAAAAGCAGCTGTTGAGGGCAATCTGTTCTATTCACCAGTGGATTCAAATACTAATTTGTTCCTCAGGCACACTCACAGACACACCCACAAATGTAGGAAACCAAGGATCATGTCTGACTGATGCATAAATTTGTTATGGCACCTCTGTATAGTTCTCTACAAAAAGAGCCAATTTTCCCACTGCTTTTGGGATTACTGACATTTAGAAAACAGAGTATTAATATTTTCATAATTATGCCTTTAGTAGACAATGCCTAACTTGGCTTAAGTTGCCTTTTTGTTTTAAATAAATCTCTTGGATTTGTCGCTTTAATTTGCAAGCTCAGTTTTCCCTTATCTGGATTGGATAAATTATCTGAAGTTGGATAAATAAAAAATATTTACTGATTGATTGATCAAACCTTTTTTGAAACAAATATTAAATGAATCCCAATTAAAACTAGTACCATGCTCAGTAGACCCAGTGTTTATTTTTCATTAGAAATTAGAAAAGCACAATACTGGAAATAGAATGTTTTAAAGAAAGATTCTCTGCTTTGTGTTAATTAAAAACTGGAACAGAACTCAGACTGACAAAATAAAAAGCAAGTGCTTTTTAAATGCAAGGAAAACACCAGGAAGAACTTCCTTATATGTAACTGCTGTGTGGAACTTTGAGTTATAGTGTTTCATTGTAATAATTTATCAGTATGTAATAAAACCTGGTTATATATCAAAATATTTCTTGAGTTTTCAGATTTCTGCTGTGATTTTATATTTTCTTTATTTATAATTGAATAATGAGTTCTCAACAAAGGTGTGCAAACTTATATATATAAGCTCATTTTAAAATTAGAAAAATAAATCTTTTTTTCACCTTTACAATTCTCATTATTTCATGCAGAAATAATTTTTGCATTTTATTTTTGCATTTAGTAGTACTTCATTAGATTATGACATTATTCACATTTGTTCCAAACATATTTCTAAATTAATTATCATTTCCCAAGATAAAGACATATAGAAATAATGAAGAAAATTCCAGTCATGAAAGATACAAACATTACTGTATCACTGGTATAATTATTAATCATTTTGAAGTCACCTTTATAATGTCTGTTTAATATATATTGTCTTTGAGATCAATGATTCCTAAAGCCATTACTGTGAAATTAAAATAATTTTACTACCTCTAGTTTGTAAAACATCAGGTAAATCTTTTATATCATTTTCATTCCCCTAGAAATTTTTGGAATCATTTATAGGGTTACATGGAACAGGAATGAAAAATATATTTTTACACAGATGATTTAAGATGTATTATGGGCTGGAGAAATGACTCAGTGATTTAGAGCACTGGTTGCAGAGGACCAGGACCTAATATTTTAAATAAGAATCGAGGTGGGCTTTTTTTTAATGACTCTTTTTGAGTTAGGGTCTCCCTGTAGCCACAGCTGGCCTGGAACCCACAGATATCAACTGCCTGTGCCTCCCAAATGCTAAGATTAAAGGTATGTGCCACCATGCCTGGTTTAATAAGAATGAAATATTTTTTTAATTCCCAATATCTTATAACAGCTTACAAATGTCTGTAACTCTAGTTTCTTAAGAATCTAATGCCCACTTCTCCCCTCCACAGTCATCGTACCACATGTATGCAGTTATATACATGCAGACAAAACACTAATGTACATAAAATAAAAATAATAAACAAAATATATTTTAAATACCTATATTCACTTTGACTTCTTTTCTCTCCTCATTTTTCTTAATAAGATCTTTAAAGATAATAGCAGCTTTCAAAATTAATTCATTACAGGCTTGCGTTCTGGCACAGGTCTTTAACTCTAACATTTGGGAGGCAGAGGAAGATCAGTCTATAATCAGATCAAAGCTGACCTGGTCTAGAAAGTGAAGTCCAGGCCAGCTGGGGCACAGGGAGAACCTGTCTCAGAAAACAAAAATGAAAACAAAAAGGAACTCGTTAGATTAAAATTTTTTGGAAGTTGTACATATATATAGCTATTTCCTTGCGGTGCTATTTCTTTCTTTCATGACAGAAATGATAGTGAAAATGTTTATTTTAGCATGATTTTCCCTCCAGGAGAAAACCTTAAGTGATTCTCAATTGCTCAGCATCAAACCAGAGCACTGAGAAAGAGGAGGACTGAGGAGAGACAGGAAAGAGGAGGACGAATATAAAAACTGGGATGCAGGAAAGATTTCTATAAAGTGAGAAGAATTTGGAGTGAATTTTAGTTAACCTTGGCAATCTTAATTTACTATTCCATCCACAAAAAAGATAATGAATGAATGTGGGTATGCTTGAGATTAACATATCAAAGCACTGATAGTCTGCCCCTCATTTTCAGTGAATCTTGGAAAGAAGTTTGTATTTGTGGGCCTCAGGTATTCTTGAACTACGTCTGTAAAGCAAGATCCTTAAAAAAGACTTGGTGTTAAGAAAAGGGAAGATCCAAACTTAATGTTCCCCAATTGAAGCTGGAGAAACTGGCTTAAATTCAATTGTGAGTGAGGTGAACAAGTGTCCTTTTAAAAACTTCAGAGAATAAGAAACTTCAGAGTTCTTATCCCTGAATGGAACACCTTTATCAAATGTCTTCCACCAAAAGCTCAGGGAGCATTGAGGAAGAGGGGGCAGAAATACTGTAAGATGCAGAGTTGCTGAAGGACCACAAAGAAACCAAGTGTTCTAGACAGCTGGGAATTTACTCATGTGAACTTACAGCAATGGTAAATGCATGCTCAAGACCCATGCAAGTTCAAGCCAGCCAAGACCCCAGCAAAGAAGTGGGGAAGTGAGAAAGAATCCCAGTATTCGCTGTGCAGCTATTGGCAACTGCCAGACATGAGAGAGGGGGAGTTGGTTTCCACCTCTCTTCTCTAAGCATGTGGCACTAGATAGGCTAATCAGGATCCAGTGGATAGGCACAAATGAAGGACACTTCAGGACAAAAACATGTCTCAGTATGCCTTAATCTGTATGACAAAATACATGAAATCTGCTGAGGGTTGGGAGAACAAGAGAGGGATGCAAATAGGGGAGAGACTCCTAATATGATCAAAATACATTGTTTAAATTTTCAAATTTCAATTAAAAATTAGTTTAAAAAAGTAAACTTAAGTTTTAGGCTGTTTCATTTAGATGTAATGGCAATGTTGGAGCAGTAATGCTGCATCAGGCCATTCAACGGAAAAAAAAAAAACAGAAGAAGAATCTTTCCCCTTAGGTTTTGCAACTGTTTGTAACAGAAAGAGGACCAGAGTGACTCCATTTTTGTAAAGGGGCTCCATTTTGTCATTTACCTTCCATCTGATGATAGGAAAACTAGAGTTCTAGATGAATTTGGTATTGTCACACAACAAGCATGGCTGAATTCCAAGGAGTAGTTGATCACTGTGAAAGAAGGGTTCTAATCTTCTGCAAATATACTGAACCAATAGCCATTGTTAAAGTCCACATCTGGTTCTGTAAGTTGCTTGCTCATGCAAATATAGTTAACAATAGTAATTGTTCATTTTGAACGATCTCGGTCTGGTGTCAGGGTATAAAATCTTAAGATTTGGAACTGAGCAGGGATGCTCTCTGAGTCCAGGGAAGCTGGCCAGCTGTAATAAAGTTTTGCCTTGTAGTCCATCTGCATGTGGTGACCTATGAATTGCGACTGGGTAGGCTGATATCAAACAATTTACACCAAAAAATGTCATATCTGGGATGAATGCACAGAAGGTATCATTCAAGAAATTTAATTCCCATTTTCAAAATTAATCTAAGAGACTGACAGTTCACATGAAATTTGGAATTGATTCTTGGGCCTTTGTTACCAGATAAGAGGTCAGTCCCCACGGCTTTAGGAATATAATTTGGCAGCAATTATTTCTGGCATTGTTTGGCCATCTTGGATGCAGCTAATAACAGGTTTCATTAACAGAGTGCCAACAACTTGTCAAGACATTTTCCAAACCACATGTATCAAGTATAATGACACTTCAGGAAAGGCAGGCAATGAAAGACTTAAGAGGGGGTTCTCTAGGAGGCTACAGAGATAAATAAAAATTGTTGATGACAAGTACTAGGTAAATGACACATATCCTACTATTCATTCATCCTAGTATTCATCTACATTTTAAGATATTCTCAAGGTTGAAGTTTGTCATTTTTGTTGTAATTATGAAATGATCTTTCTGATTTCTGGTTTGATTAAGTGCATTAGATAAATAAGTCATAATTCCATAGGTAATTTAAAATAATAGGAAAACAGAAGTCCATTGTCTACTAATTCACTGGATTGAAATCTAGACAGAGGTTCATTATCTTCAGTCCATCAAAACCATTCACAAACTTTGGCTGGTTTAGTTTGCTTTTCAGATGTAGACCAGAATGTGTCAGATTTCCCAAAGGACTAAGCACTTAAATTTCTCACATTTCCTGGATTTGCTTTTCGTAATCACAGCTATACATGGCATGGAAATGCTAAAGATATCTAAATCAAAATCCTGACTTTAAGAATAATCACTCTCATACTTATTGTGTTGTATTAATTTTAATGTTTTCAAAGGAACTATGATAGTTTAAGCTAGCAAATTATTTTCTTTCTCTCCATGTTCTTTAACTATCAGAAGCTTAAATTTGTCATGTACTGAGCATTTTTCAATTGAGTACTTACTCTCTCTGCTTATGAAGTATTACTAAATTCCAGTGAACCAACTCCAATATTCCTAAAAATACACAACTTAAAATTTGGAATTACACAGCTGTGTGTGGTTACAAATGCCTGCAATTTCTGTATTCAGGTGGTGGAAACAGGAGATTTGAACGATCGAAGTCAGCCTGGGCTATACAGTGTGTCCCAGACTCAAAACATACAAATAAATTGCATAAATTTAGAGCTGACTTTAACATTGAACTAGACTAGTAATTCCTATTTGCATTGAATTAGAAGACAATCTATCTTACTATATCAACCCATCATAATTAGAATAAATATATCAATTGTAAATTCAGTCTAGAAAAATTGTAATCTCAGTCTAGAATCCAGCACAAACAATTTATTTTCAAGGCACTTTCCACCGAATTCTTCATCTATTTAACTAAATATTTCCAGGTTGGTGTACATAGCAGGTGACTGCTATAATCCATTATCTGTTATCATTCCTTCTTTGAAAAAAATATGTTACTTTAGTTTTGAAAAAAATCTCATGATATGATTTGTTGATAAGTCTTTCTGGAATATGTCAGATAGTGCTGTTAATAAACTTGAGTTCTGATATGCTGATTCCATTTATGGAGTCAGTCTCATGTCCATGTGGTACAAAGTCCAAACTGTATTGTTACTCTCAGTTCTTCTTTACTAGATCACTGTGCAACTGTAATAGGTAGCTAAGGCTTGGTGCAAAAGATTCCCTAAATATTAACTCAAACCAATCTACTAGCTAAATGTTGAGAGCAAGCCTATCGACATGGCGCAGCACAAAAGGTACACGGGAGAAGGGCATGCTGGCTGCAGTGGGCTTCTCTGTTAGACCTCCACAGTGAGTGTTCTTAGGCCTTCACTGATACATTCTCTGCACATTCAATCCACATAACTTCTCTTTAGAACCTCTTAATGGTAGCTGCATAAGTTTTATTGAAGAGAAGTCCATACATATGATTATAACTTTTATCATCTTGCCTTTACATTTTCAAAAGGATTGGCTTGTGGATTTTGTTGCTTGTTTGTTTGTTTTTTTTAATTTTCAGGATGCCAAATGCAGATCTGGCCTGTTACAATCCACAGACACATCTGGAGGAGTAGAATACAAAAATTATCTTTTGTACCATTTTACAATATAACTAAGATTGAGGACAAAACTGTCTCATTCAGTCATAAAATAAGCAAGGTGATAGATTATATTCAACTCTATAAGAAAATGTCAACATAAAGTTAATTTTCTTATAATCCTTTGATAATATTAAGCTCTAGTTTTCTGTAAGCTAAAGTTAAATTACTTTTCAGAACTTCTGAGTCACTAATTCTATACATGAAACTTTAGAAGCCTTGAATACCTGATAAATATTCGTAAGTAAATTCTGGATCACTATTAGATGCTAATCCGTAAAATTTTAGTGAAGTCATTACTGATTTTAATTATTTATAGTGGATCAATAATTGCAATAGATTAAAATATTGTTCTACATTTTTAAATCTACTCGAATGATGTTCTGCATTTGGCCATAGCCTCATGGTGAGTAGAGATTTCTTCATTGCACTTGAAATATATATTGTACATCATCACCAATTTTACAAATAGTTTTAAAATGCAATAAATGTAACAAAAATATATCACTGATTCTTAAAATATTTTAGTAAAATTCAGTTCATTGTTTATTATTAATTGATTCATTTCATGGCTCTTAGATCTCAGCTGTGCTAACATAACATATTACATCCATAACAGAGTTATTGCAGTTGAACACCCCTAACAGTTTGCAAGAAAGGGTGGAACATGAGAAGCTATGCAAATCTATACATTGGAATAATGAAAATAAATTCTACCTTTATTGAAAACTATTGTAATAACTGATATTAATAAGAATTGAATACATCCTTATATGAATATTTCCATTATGATTGTTATAAATATAAACATCAATTATAGGAGAATTTAAAATATATAATTTTAGGTGAATACAGTTTATCTCCATGAAAAAGTAAAAGAATTATTTGCTATACTAAACAAAAATAGTTTCTACTTAATTTATAATTACATCAATATAATTTTAGCATACTAAATAAAAATAAATTAATTTCAAACATAAACCAAAAAAATTCATAGTTTTCAACTATATAAATCAATTTTATATAAATTCTGAAATCAAAACTCCTATCTTACCAAGAGTCCAAATACCTCACATAGCTGAGCTAGTTGTATTCAACCGGTATAGGAATGAATCTAAGTATTTCTAAGAAAATAGATTTCAGAAACCAGATTATCAAGAATAAATAAATCATAAGGAGAACTTTGATCAGCTTAATAAAATGTTGTAAATCAGTCTTCATTATATCCATAAAGTCAGTAACAGCAGAAATAAACACATTGATAAATATCATCAAGCTTACATTCTGATAAGAAACAATGTTGAAAAAGATTTAAAAAATACTATAAGGACATATTTTCTTGTGAAAATTGTACTTGTTAGGAAATGCAAAAAATTAGTTTTTTCTCTAATGTTGTAATATTTGTGATACAAATTTTGACATGAATATGTGTATTTTTTAAATGTTATAATTTTTACATATGCATGATCTACTAATAGAGATTGTTTTTCATAAATATTTTACTCCTGAGCTGGTCCTCTGTTAGCCTTGGATCCAGGCTGGTTCCAACTCCTCTGCCTCAGATGTTTTGACTAGCTTCCTAACCCAGACTAACGAACCTCTTAGCATAAATTCTTAAGTTCCTCTTCAGGTTCTCCAACCCCATCTTCACTAGCTCCTGATCTGTCTGAAAGATCTGATGACCTAGGTGAGTCAGATAATAATTTCAGTAAAGTGGCAGATTACGAAATCAATTTACCAAAATCAGTAGCCTTTCTATATACCAATAACAAGCAATCAGAATAAGCAATCAAGGAAGCTCTCACATGTAAAATAACCTCAAAAAGCTATTCAGGAATAAACTTAACCAAAAACATTAAAAATGACAATTTCAAAACTTAAAGAAAGAGATAGCGGAAGACACTAGGAAATGGAAAGACCTACTATGCTCATGAATTAATAAAATCAATGTGAAAGTGACCACAAGAGCAATCTATAGATTCAATGAAATGTCAATCAAAATAAACATGTCATTCTTCACAAGGCTAGAATAAAAAAATAGAAAATTAACATAGAATCATGAAAGACCTTGGATATTGAAAGTAAACTTTGGCAAAAAGAAAAATGCTGGCAGTAAACTCATGTAAGATCTCAAATTATATTACATAGCAATAGTCACAAAAACAACATGGTTCTGGCACAAAAATAGACACATGGATCAACAGAATACCAAACATGAGTACATGCAGTTTCAGCCACTTGATATTTGACAAAGATACCAAGAACACAAAGTGGAGGAAGACAGCATCTTCATCAAGTGGTGCTGGCAAACCTGGATCTCCACCTATAGAAGAATGAAATTGGACCCTTATCTTTAACCATGAATAAAAGATAACTCCAAATGGACCAAAGACCTCAGTATAAAGTCAAAAACTCTGAAACTGCTGGAAAAATCATAGGCAGTATACAAAAAGATAAAGGTATTAGAAAGTACTTTTTTCAATTGGACATCATCTGCTCATGTATAAAGGTCAACAATCAATAAGTGGGACTTCTTTAAGCTGCAAAGCTTTTGAACAGAAAAAGAAATAACCAAGGAAAGGAAGAGGAAACCACACTGAGTAGGGGAAAATCTTTATTAGCTACACATTGAATACAGGATTAAGATCCAGCATATACAAAACCCCCCAAAACCCAAAAACCAAGAAACAAGAAAATAAAGGACTCAATAAAAACATTGTCTGTTGAACTGAACGCACAGCGTTCTTACACCAAGAAATAAAATTGACTAAGAAACACCTGAAAAAATTGCTCAGCATCCTTTTTAATTAGAGATATGCAGATAAAAAAACCTCTTTAAGATTTCAACTTACCCCAGTCAGGCTAGCTAAGGTGAAAAGAATTCAGATATCAGATGCTAGCAAGGGTGAAGAAAAGAGAAATGCTTGTTCATTGCTGGTGGGAAGGTAAAGCTCATACAACCACTAATGAAAGCAGCGTGGAGAATACTCCTTGGCATATACCCAAAGATCTCATCATACTGTAGAGATACATGTACATCAATGTTTGATGCCACTCTCTTCACAGTAGCTAAGAAATAGAAAAAAACCATAAATGTTCCTCACCTGACAAATGGATAATGAAAATTTGATACACTTCCAAAATGGAGATTTACTCCTCAGTAAGAAATGTGCAGGAGACTGTTATACTAAGTGAAATAATACAAATTCAGAAAAGCAAGCAATGTAGGTTCTCCGTCATTTGCAGATCATAATACCAATCTTTTATATGTGAGTGTACATCCTGATGCAACAGCAGATGCCAAGACAATGGAAAGGAAACTTGGAGGTAAAGGAAACGGAAGAACCAGAAAGAGTCGGATAGTAGGGAACAGATGTTTCCAGGGGAATGTGTGGAAAGTGGGAGCCTTTGGCTGATAGGACAGGAGGAGGGTGAAGGGGCTCAAAATGGGGAGGAAGGAACTCAAGAGATGGGAATGGTGGGAGGTGGGTGTTTCTTTGGGGACCATGGAGTTAAAAGTGTCACTTGGACTGGGGAGGCAGAAGATGACATCGATCCTAGAGCAGACCCTGTCTCTACCATAGCTCTAGAAAAGTGAAATTTCTTACCAGCTATGAAATGTTGATTCCTATATTTCCAAATAAGTATACTGTACATCCCTCATCAAGGAAGTTTATTTTCCAATGGATTGAGGTTATTGAAGAATCCCACAACTTGTCAGATACAGAGAGGATATGTCTGGGAGATGCCCAATCCTGGGTGTTATATTTACAGTTGAAACTCTACGCCTAATGTTCATGGAACATAGTATAATGAGGAGTAGAAAGAAAACTAATGCATCCCTCAACTCTCATCAGTGAAGTTTCCTTAGACAACAGAATGTGATGCATACAGGCCACAAGTGGCCAAGTTTTAAAGAATAAGAGACTGCAGAGTGTGTGCCTGTGTAGGACTCCTATGTTAAACTTCTCCTACACATGCTCAGGGACCATTGAATAAGAAGGGTCAGAAAGATTGTAACAGCCAGAGCTGGTTCATGAGCACTGGGAAGCAGAGACTTCAGGCGATTGCAAGCTTGCACATGTGATCCTGTGGCAATGGTGTCATCAAGTATAGAGTCCGTGCTGCCAAAATTAAACAAGGAAACAGAGTGTACCAAAAAAAATGGGTGGTGGGCCAGCCCTAGACTGAGAATTATTTGAACTGTTTGAGACCTATTGCTACTGGATGAGGGAAAGTATGACTCACAGTCTTTAGATAGTCTGACTAGACTCCAGTGAATCAATTTCCAATGAAAAACATCTGGATACAAATGCTTCCCTGGATAGGATTTAAAATGTTTGGTGGAATAAAGAGGCCCAGTGGGGATGTTGGAAAAGTATGCATGGTGGGAGACGTCTAAATATGATTAAAAACTATTGTATGAAATGCACACAAGTAGAAGAAAAAAATATATGTTGCTCATTTCCTAATTTACTTTGTGATTAGTTTGAATGGCCAACATTAGGAGCACAAAAGATTATTGAAAAGAAAGTTGAATTTCTATATACATATTAGTAATTTTCAAATGAATAACAAATACATAGACAAAATTTCTAACTAAAGTCTAACATATTGAAGTTTGTAAAGTATCTGTGTCCCTCATAATGTCATTGAGCTGTGATATCCTTCATTTTAATCACTTAATTATGTATAACAGACCAGATCAAAATCTGTTTAGTCTTTACAATAGGTATTTTTCCAAGTTTCATGTATTTCACATAAGAGAAATGTCAATGTATCTTGTCAAATAAAAAGATAGAAAAAAATATTATTAAAGAAACAACAAATAGAAGGCCTTAAATAAACTGGCCATAATAATATTTTTTGATTATTTTATGTGTTTGAGTGTATCACCTGCTTCTGGGTACCTATATCATGTGATGCCCACAGATGTCAGAATAGGCCATTGAATTTCCCTGTAGCAAGAATTAGGATGGTTGTTAGTGCCATGTAGGTGCTGGGACTTGAACTCTCATCTTCTGCAAGAGCAGCCAATGTTCTTAACTACTTAGCCATCTTTCTAGATCCTGAACACAATAATTTCAATTGTTTTCAATTCATCAGAAAATGCAAAGAAGAGAGATGGAAGGAAGAGGAGGAGAAAGGATGGGATAAAAGAACAAACACAATATAAAAATTAGAGCAAATATTTCATATTTAACAATAACAATAATATATAAACACAAATTTTTACTAAACGAAATATTTTTAGCAAATCATATATCTGATTTCCCAGAAAGGAAAAACAAATGAAATGTAAAGCAAGCCGCCATAGCCAATCATTTTCCATTGATGATGTGCTTACATTTGAATTTGTACGACATGCATGTATAGCATATTTACTTGCTCATGGGTCTCATTACTTCTCAAGAACACCTGTAATTGGCTCTTCTCTGTGGAGTCCCTGCTTTCCACACTCTCTCTAACATCATTATCTGAGAAACAGCAAGACATCTCATGGTGGTGAATATGCTAAATGATCACGGTAGCACTTACAATCAGTCGCTACATTCTTTAGGTATAGGTTCCAGAATTGAAGTAGATTGAATGCTTAAGTTTTATTTCTCAGACATTCTTGCGATTAGAATATTGAACATGAGATATCATCTGCCAGTGAGATGTATCACATGAAATTTCACAGCCATTGTGGAGTCTTCTTATTATCTGAGCTAGTTCTGTCAGGAAAGCAAAGTCATAGACTAGATTTTGACAGCACTTCCTTGTGCCTCTACTTTAGTGAGTACAGAGAAGTAATGGGGACATGGCAGGAATGGATGGACGTAGTTTATCCAAAACTGGAGAGAGCTACGTTGCTTTGAGTAGTACGGTGCATGCAGCACTGGTATTTTGTTCCTGATTCATCAACACCAGTCTACTTGAAGGCAGAAGTTCCAGAAGAGAAGTCATAACTTCCTTTGTCCATTATAAAAGCAAAACCAAAATTATTTCAACTGTTTTAAGTAAATAAGCTTCAGTGTATTACTAACAGAAGTTATGTCAGGAGTAGAGAAAGACTAAAAGGATACTGCAGTTACCATTTCTAGGATTGCACTACCACAAGAAATAAAATAAGATTCCCATCTGGAAGTTAATGTTTCCTAGGGGAAGTCGTGTCTATTTCTTCCATTGGATAGAAACTGATGAGTTGCTTAGACTGATGTAAATAACCTCCATCCTCACTCTGCATGAAATTCTAGTAAACTCATTGGGTCACATACAAGATAAAACACGAAAGTAGCACACAGACTTATTGGGAAAAACAAGGGTTTCCATAACAAATAAAACGTGTTATCTATCTCTCTATCTATCTCTCTCTATATATTTCTATCTATATCTATCTATATATGCATTAAACTGCCAAAGAAGTAACAAACAGAAATAAAAATCATTTAATACAATTTCCAGTTTCTTTTCAGAGAAACAAAACAGGTTCCCTGAGAAAACAAACAAAGCTGTACAAACTGTGATAAAATCATAAATAAGTGAATTCCTGGAGAAAAATTGAATTTAATAGAGAATGATGCTATACCCATAACATTTAATCATTTGTAATAAAGTCATTTATTTTTAAAGCAGTTAAGTAATTATTTTAAGTTTCTGTTTTGTACAGTCAAATCCAGAACCTTTAACAATGAAGTTATCACTTTGTTTCCTATTTTTCTGGAGCATTTCTTTGCAACTCTTTACACAAACCAATAATAGCCTTCCATCTCCAGCCTCATGTCTTCTTTTCCATTTGATTTACTCAGAAGATACTTCATTTCCACAACTTCAGATTGAGTTCTTGTCAAAGCCAAGAGTGGCTTTCAACTTATCAGATGGAATGGTAACTTTGAGCCCTCATCTGTCTTGATCATGTATCTCTTCACCTGCCAAAGCGATTTGTTGATTTTATCCCGTCTGTTTCACAGACTCATTATTCCATCATTTTCATCATTCCAGATCCCAGACACTTGAGAAAGCTGCACAAGCCGCAGTTTCATCCTCTGTAGTTCTCTTCTTCCCTGTCCTCATTCCTCTCTACCAAATTCCATTCTTTACTTCGGCATGTCTATTTTTCTATCTTGATCATTAAAATATTGATAATCCCAGACACCTTATTCCATGAACTGTAGACTCTTGAACAACTCCATTACAAAATCTGTGTTCATATCTAATATTTATTCAAAATGTACCTAACTTCACACAACTCAATAAGCCTATCTTTCCCTGACAGTAAACAGGAGGAACACCACTTCTAGAGTCCAATAAAAAAATATTTGATACCCTCTGCGGTTTCTTCCTATCTTTAAATATGTGGTAAATTTGACAGGAACTGTTTAAGAATTGTCTTTAAATATTCTAGAGACCCTCAGTTTCTCCCTCCCTACTGCTCAAATCAACCAACCATAATACTTTTACTTAAATCATGAAAGTGATTTGTTGAATTATTTTTCTCTTTGTACATATTTTACCATCCATCTTTTATCTGCACAGAAGTCAGAATGGCATTTAACATTTGTAGTTAAAGTTGATGATTATATGTCCATTATCAATAGTCAGTAAATGGCTTATTTGTTACTGCAAAGAGCATTCAGCATCATTCCACAGTTTTAGTGATGTCCTGGTCCACACATATGACCTTCCCTCTTCAATATCCCATCATGTTAGTGTCAAAACAAGTGCCTCTTTTCAAGTTTCCATCACAAAGATCCCAGATTGCTCCACTTGCTGCGCTCCCACAGGGTGCTGTGGATGTCTGCATGTTTGTGCCCTCTACATTGCTTCCGCATGTTTTCATTTCTCAAGTTTCACACATAACCACATTTATTTTAAAAGAGCATCTATCTTAATTTCTCTTAATGTATTTAATACAAAGGATATTTCCGTGGAATGTAGCTATTTAAATTTGTATTATAACTGAATGTCAGAAATATCACTAATCCAGAAATTTCTCAGAAGGAAAAAAAAATGAGTGTCATTGACAAATACTAAAATTTATAATATTTTAATACGAGTTGTCGGCCAGGGAAGGCCTAGCAGCCCCCCAAACCATAAAGGCTGTTGCCTCAAATGTGGGTTGCACCCCAGAAGCCAACAGTAAGAACCTACTGTGGAAGACACCCCACATGGTAAACGAAAGAGAAGGAGAGATCAAGCTAGGATTAAGCTGGAAACTCCCTGCCACCGGCTGAATGACTTTCATTGTGCTAGAAGGTGCTATGTAGAAAGCCAGAAAGCCGGGGGAGAATTGTCCCCTACAGTCCTGCTCAATGATGGACCTGCATGCTACACTATTATGGTACAAATCAAGATATTCCTGCAGGTGCAGTAATGGCCCGTCTAATGTATGTGCAACCCGCAAACTTCCAATTGACTTGTGGCCCACTCCCGGGGAAGGAGCCCACATTTGGTACTGTAAGCCAGGTCAAGCCCCAGTGCCAGGGGAAGTTATAGGCCCCAGTGGAAGCCACTGCAATTGTTTTACTGAGTGGATGTGATATGCCTACCACAGTACCATCCAAACATTTGTGTTTACGCCCATAAGTTAGGGTACTGTAACAGTCAGTACTTGTATGGTTTATATGAATGTTATTGCTTTCCTCTTAGTTGTTGCGGCATTTCTGTTTTGTTTTCTACAGTAGGAAGAAGGGGAAAGACGTCACCAAACAAGTGATAATAAGACCCAGAAATTCGAGACTGCCTTGCAAGAAATAAAAAAAAATTATGTTCCCCATCGCCCCCTTCCAAGGCTCAGGGATTTTTTGCAGAAGAGGAGGGCGTGAAGAATGTAAGGGCTGGAGAAGAGGGTGGACTGTAGAGTGGATTGATTCTCTGAAGGAAAAGGTGGATAAACACCCCTCCCAAAGTGGTAGCACCCAGGATGACCTTGAGCAGAAAGACCAGGCCTGGAAAAGTCCTATGCCCCACCCACGCTGTCTACTGGCCTTGGATGTGAGAAAAGGAGGGACTAAAAATATTTGAACTGGGGGCGGCCAGAGGCCGGCCCTTTTCTCCCCTCCCCCATGGGACATTTGGATCTGTTCACTGGGACGTTGCAAGATCCCAGCCACGTGGATTTACTAATGTAACTTGCGGAGGGGAGGGTGGGCGCCGGGGTTCTGTAAGTAACCCTGTACCCATTGCTCTGTTAGTAAGCCCAAGTAAACTAGCAAGAATCTGTTTAACTGTTGAGTGGAGAAATTTGTGTGTTTGTTGCAAGGTCTGGGAGACGTTTTGTTTTGGGGTTGCAAGGCCTGGGGAGAGAGGCAGGTTAGTTGGTCTGTCTCTCCCAAAGAGAAATTTTAATAGCACCATGTCTTGCATCTAGGGACACTGTAGTGGGATATGGCCCTCAAGGTTCCGGAAGTCCTTCTTAGTTCCTTGCTTGTACTTGTCCCTCAGCAGAGTGTGCACAAGGCCTGTAACTTCCCTCGCAGGCATTCATCACTGGTGGCGCATTCTTTTTTGGGCTCTTGGTTGTGTCACTGACCTCTCCCTCAGACCTCTCCACATCAAAGGGAGTGCTTGCATGGCGCTTTGAGCCTCCCATACGTTTCTCTGAAATCTTAACGAATGCATGCATGACTCTGCTGGGCCTTAAGAAATCCTAATTGACCTGCTGGCACTTTGTGGCCTGGGCAAGATGGCGCTGAGAGGAGCTAAAACAAAGACCAGCCAGAGGAGAGGGGCACATACCACACATACCATGGTAATGAGTTGAACTAGGAACTTAAGTGCCATTGGAGGAGAATTACTTCCTCCCTCGTGAACAGTGCATGGGCAGTTATAGCCCCTACGGGTAAAGTGAAAAGCATGATCAAAGTGACCAGTAAAGTGATTGGCAGAAACTTCCCATTGTATGCTAATACCTGTAACTCTGAGCCTTTATAATGTGTGTGTTAAGTTCAGTAAATGGCTCCCTGTGGTACCACTGAAAAAGTTACATCATTAAAGCTGTACCATCAAAAGAGTGGGCTAGCTGCATGCTTCTTTGGTCAGACAGGGAACCCAGTTGTGTATGATTGTTTCCTGGAGTGAGCCAGGAAGCTGGGAACAGGCAGGCTGTCACACCCAACCTCCCTTTGCTCCCCTCAAAATCCCTCTCCTATTGCGGGGAGGGGGCCGGGGCAATCCACAAGCTGCACACCGAGTCCCCTTCACCGATCTCTCCCACTGGGTGAGAGACGGGGAACTTGGAGAGGGGGTACACCGATTGGTGTCTGTCCCTCTGCCACAAGAGAGAGCGACATGACTACATGTCTCTTAATCTTTATCCCTATGGAATGACAGCTGTAATCATTGCCATGCATTCTATGTGAATTTGCATGAGCCATGGCTGCAGTAGCCTTTGAGTAATTGTTGAACATTAGAACACCATTGCCTCGAAAGTTCTGGATGAGGAGTCTTCACTGCATTATCTTTGAAATAAATCAAAGTTTCTAATCTCTGATCATGGGGTGATCATGACCTTGATGTTCTCAGGGTACTTTCACAGCATTCTTTGTGTTTCTGTGAGTTTATCAGTCTCAAGATACCCCAGTGTTGCTTAAATTGGGTGACACCCGGACAAGGAAATCAAGGCCTTGCCATTCAGATGGGATGACAATGTGGGCCAGTAGACTCCCAGAACCCTGGCAGAAACCAATTCCAAATATAGCCAGATTAGAAGCATTGCTAAACCCACCTTTTTCCCTCCTTTTTGCTTTTGTGAGTCAGAGAAACAGAAGATTCTGCTGAACTTCCCAGTTCTTGCTCTTAACTCTTTATCCTTACAGCTGGTTCTACAATAAATCTCTTTCAGGTCTAAGCCTGGCTTGAAACCTACTCATCCAGAGTCTCAAAGGCAAACACTACTGTAGCTTTCATAAAGATTCCTTAGAATTTAGGTAACTTTTATTCTTTCATTTTGTTCTTTTTTTTTCCTAGTTCTTTTCCTTCTTTCCTTAACATCTATTAAGCTTTTGTATGTATAAGCTGAAGACTGAGAGAGACAGTTGTAAATACTAACCAACAGTATTTGAGGGAACAAATAACGAGATGAGAATGATTTCTGAAAAATCAAGAGTGCTCTGAGTCAGTGTCACTAATCATTATGTAGGGGTTTTAGGTGAAATTGATATTTAATCTTACATTCCTTGCTTAAGGATTGTTAATTTATCACTAATTTAACATGGGCTTCTCTTACTTTTATTAGCAACAACAATAAAAACAAAAACAAAACTTCATTATTACAGTCATATGCTACAAAAGGAGTTTGAAATGTTGAATGCTATTTGACTACTTTTTAAATATATAACATCAGTTGTGAAATTTATCTGGAGATCTTCATGGAAACCACCACGAAAGTAACAAACTCCCTTTCTCAGTTTTGAGTACACATATAACTTACCTTTTCCCGACCACTTTCCTGTTGACTGTGGCCTTGAGGGCACTCTCAAATTAAAATATGTTGAACTGATATCGTTTTTTTCAATATTCATTATTTATTTCGATGTAACATTGTGTTTCCTGATACTATGTTACCATTATGGTCTAAATATTAAATGTTACCCAAAGTTACATGCTTCCTATCTAGTTAGTTGCACAGTTTTGGAAGGTGGTGGAGACTCTAGATGACAAGTCATTGGGAGCACGGCTTTGAAACTTACAACTTGTCCATGATGCCTTTTTCTCTAGTTCACTTTTCTGTCCCCATTAAGAAGTTCTGCTCTTCCGCATATCCAGAGACAATCTATCCAAGGACTGTGGACTGAAATGATCAGCTAAAGCAAATCAGCTAAAGCAAGACTTGAGCTTATACAAACAAAAGTTTAATAGATGTTAAGGAAAGAAAGAAAAAATCTAATCTTAGGTGACTTAGGTCAGACATTTTGTCAGAACAAACCCAAAGTCTGATTAGTAAAATCACCAAACAAATATCAATTCCAATTTTATCTCTCCCCTTGACAATGTAAAAATTCTTAATGATAATTGTTACTTTAGTGCTAATATTAAAACTATTTGAAGCTGAACTCTGTCAGGTTCAGATTCCTTAGCACTGTTGGTGGCCACGCCCACCTGAAACTGCCCCTATGTTCTCATCTTGAGAAATCCACTTCTGCTGAGTGGCGGCTTAGCCTGTGACTTGTTTCTAGCTTACAGACTATAGCAAAAATGAAGGGAGCCTGGAGATGTGATTATGTTTACAAATCAGATAAGGAGTTTGAATCAAACTGGATACCCAAAGACTTTTATGTGTATTCACGGAGATGCTTATTTTTTTTTTACATGTTTAAGGTTGCTTTCAAAACAGTGAAAAAATGGATTCTGTTGAGATGTTTAGCCGTAAATAGATATAAAATTGTGGTATACATATAAAATGGGATTTTATTCAACAGTAAATAAAAGTGAAGCCATCACATTAGCAAGAAATTGATACCTTAAGCAAAGTATCTCAGAATCAAAGAGACAAATGCTGAGTGTTTTCTATTATAAATAGATCCTAGACTTTAATTTGAATACTTGTGAAAGGGAATATAGGCCATGAAATTAGAATGGAGGTTTTGAGGAGGGAAAGAGGTGAGGAAAAGGAGGGCTGGTGAAGGCGGGTAATCAACAGTTGGCAAGTGAGGAGGAAGAGGAAACATCGGCAGGGAGCAGACGAGTAAAGCAGAAATGGAAATTCCATAATGAAACCCATTGTTTTTTCAAAAGTTAATAAAAAGGAGATTATTCTATGTGAAGATATACAGTGAGAGTAAACTTCCTAATATAGGAATCAGGTCTTTCAAAGGTGACAAAAATCAGTGTTCTTACAGTGAGGTCACCACCCTAATAGTAAGGAATTTTAAGTGACCCTAAGTGAACTGTTTCTATTCATCAATCAATAAAAAACTACAAACTTCTGGAAACAAATTCTAAGAATTACCTGAAGTTGAGCCATTGGATGAGATTGCCATCTAGGTGAATCCTTCAGATTCTATGAAGTCCAGACCTGACTCAGCTTTTCAATGCCTAGATATCTGATCTTCAGAAACTACAAAGAAATGTTTATATGTGTGTTGATCTGTCTATGTGCGCAACTACAAAGAGTTGCAGAAAAGAATGACTATACCCAAGGGGCAACAGAAAGAAACTAAATGAAGGTATAATTGGAGAAACACAAAGTTACACCAAATATTCAAACAGAGTTTTAAATGATGGAAATCAATACACATCTTTAAATTAAATAATAACTTTAAATATCAATGAACTGAACTCCCCTGTCAAAAGACACAGGCTAGGTGAATGGATCAAGAAACAAAATCCATCATTTGTTGTCTGTGAGAAACCCATCTCACCTTCAAGGAATGGCACTACCTTTAGGTAAAGGATGGGAAAAATATTCTAAGCCAATGGACTTAAAAACAAACGACGACTTGCCATTCTAGTATCTGGCAAAATAGACTTCAAACTAAAACTAACCAAAAGAGTGCAAGAGGCTCACTTCATTCTGATGGAAGGAACAATTAAGTAAGAAGATATTACAATCATAAATATATATGTGCCAAACTCTGGTCCCTCCAACTTAATAAAAGCCATACTACTGAACTTTGAGATACAGATTAATCCCTACTCACTAATAGTAGAGGTCTCCAATACCCCACTGTTTCCATTAGGCAGGTGAAACACTCAAAGAATAAACAAAGGTACATCTGAATTAAACAATACAATACATCAAATGGACCTAACAGAAATCTACCAAATGTTCCATCCAATCACAAAGATTATACATTCTATTTAGCACCCCATGTAACTCTATCCAAAATCGACCACATACTGGGCACAAAACAACCCTCAACAAATAAAAAAGGAAATAGTTTCATGTATTCTATCAGACTACAATGAAATACAGCCTAAAATCAACATTGGAAGAAACCCTAGTAACTTCACGAACTAAGGGTTGGTAAACAAAACACTCCTGAATGGTAAATGGGTCAAGGACCAATTAAGAAAGAAATAGAACTATTCCTGGAAATAAACAGAAAAGAAAATACAACCCAACAAAAATTCTGGGACATGTTAAAAGCAGTACAAAGAGAGAGGTTTATAACCCTAAGTACTTACATTAAAAAATTAGAAAGAGTACAAATCTTGAAAGCCAACTACAACTGAAAATCAAACTCAGCAGGGAAGAAATAACAAAATTCAGGACAGAAATGAATGAAATAGAAACAAAGAAGACAATACAAAGAATCAATTATTTCAGGAGCAGATTCTTTGAAAAGATAAACAAGATGTGATAGAACCTTGCCCCAATTAATCAAAAGAAAGAAAGAGCAACTCTAAATCAAGAGAATCAGAGATGAAGGGTGAAATATCACAACAGACACCAAGAAGATCTAGAACATTATCAGTGTATAATTAAAAAACCCATATGCTATTAAATTAAATTTTAAAACCTAAAAGAAATGGATGTAATTTCAGTACTTCAGAGTAAATTTTTAGTTTCACATTTTAGAAAGCAATTTAGGAAACTGGACTGTTGATTTCATCTTATAAAATGTTTAAAATATTCCTTTGAATATGATGACTGCATGGATATTATAAATCTTTAAAGCTTTCTGTTAAGCATGTGCAATTACCAAGCACATAGCACACATATTGTCATATGAATTATGCCAATAGAAGGTTTATGTATCTGTTTCCGTTCCTTTCTCAATTTCAATTGTAAATTATCATATTGACTCTATGTTTTAGTAGGGTAGTTACTGTCTCTTCAAATTTACTTTCAAGTTTCAGCATTTTGTTCTCATATTTTTTAACTTATCATACTAAATGATCAGCACATACAAATGTTCTTATTTTTCAATTTGAATATTCCTGAGATTTAAATTATTTTTGCTAATCTCAAAGTTAAATATTTATATTTCTGAAGCTTAACTTTTAATTTATTTTGATTTTATGTGTATGAGCATATTGCCTGTATGTATTAAGATGATGAGCAGTTTTGTCATATATTAAGAAAATAATTTAAGTATGTACATTTTCCTGAGAAAGCTGTATATTTTAATATTTCAAAGTATCAAAAACAGCTTCTAGAATGACAGTTTTCAGTCATCAGCCTCATAATATCATTATAATCTATGTGTCCTATTAAATAATTTATTTCATAACAATGTGAACATCCCAGTAACAAAGCCTCATAATAGACTTAGATTTTAATAAGTCAAGAAAAATTTTGTTAATTGGCTTATTGTAATGTTAATGGTGTGAATTAGCTTATGTACTTGCTAAGAGACATTTAGATCCTTTTAAATTTTTCTTTCTTTTAGGCTTGAAGGTTATTCACAAAGAGACAAATCACGCCAAATTGACTAAATTTATCTACTGTATGATAGTGCTTCACAGAATAATTACAGGTGTCCCTACAAAGCCATTGCTGCCGGTGCTGGCCTCTGATCAATTCAGTCCAATTAGAGGAACAAAGTTTTCTGTTCATGCATTTTTCTGGATACAATTTAACCCTATTCAATTTGAAAAAATCATTCACACATTGTGATGCTTTTCTGATTTCAGATTTTTTAATTTTCTGTGTTTCCCGTGAGTATGTATTAACATGTGTGAAGAGAGAGATTGCTAGGTTTTTAAATTTTATTTACATATTATGAGCACAAAGAGCTAAGAGCAAGTATTTATACCAATAAAGCATGAAAAGCAATTCTCACCACAAAAAGAATGTGAGTTTTTTCTAAAACTAAATACGAGTGACCATAGCCAACAATCAGAGATTAGGTTACCCATTATCCTTGAATACTTTGATCATCTTTATGAGTGTTTTTTTTTAATTTCTGTGTCCTGAGGTTCCTCTGGGTTGCTCTCAATGTAGAAAATTTCTGTAGAACCCACTGTGATTTGTAGGGATATATGCTCTTAGTTTTCTTATCATTGATGTTTTTGCAGTGTGATCTGAGCATGAGGACTTTCTTAGTTGATTCTATTTATGACATGGCATTCTAACCTGCCTTTGTTGAGTCAAAGTTTGGCTTATTTTTGTTGTGGCTATACCTTGTTTGATTTCTGATTTGGTATGTATGGCATGTATGTATAGTCATGCTGAGGATTCTCACTTTTGATTTTTAATTGGAGAGCAATGGTGATTTCATCTTTGTGGACATTGTTGGGTTGTGATTGGGATCAGGCTGATCTTGAAGCATCACTATTTTCTTATGTTCTTTGTCCATATGTTGAATGTTTGCTTTCTTTATGTCATCAATTGTGTTTTCATGGCCTTTGATGTAGAATATATTTATGTTCTCTTTGAGTTGCTCAAATGTAATTATAACTTCTATTATGAAACCATTTTCTTGTATATCATATAAGTTCTTTTTTTCAAAGAATATTGAAACACAACATTTGGAGGGAATGTGTTTTATACTTGTGATGGGGACTTAGCACAGGCATAAGGAGTTAGGCTTTTGATAGTGTTTGGAGTTTCTTTTTGTATGGGTATCTGACTCACTTTTGTTGAGTGGGCATTTTGGTATTCTCTCTGTTGTTTCACCTACTAGTTGAATTTGGATGAACTGAACTGTTCCGTGGGACTTACCTTTGAGCCACTCATTGTTAATGCATGAATGAAGTATCACATGTAAGCCTAATTCATCTAGGATAAAGTACAGCCTCTGAGCACAGCAGCAAATCTTCTGTAGGGTTAGGCAATTCTTGCTATCAATGCACAGAAGTCCATAGAATGCTCACAGAGCATACAGGTGATCCTGGGGTGGCAGGGGATGGGTTCATTGCAGGGTGGGGGTCACTACCTCTTCAAGGTCCTCACAGGCTGGGGTTGTGGCTTGGTGGGACTTGCTACCTGAGCAAATATTTCCTTTTGAGTATTAGACATTTCATTTTGGTACTCCACATTATTGAATCCCAGCGGGATATGGAGGAGGAAAGTGGAGAGAAAGAGGGAAGAAAATAACCAAAATTCTTTACATAATGTGTAAAGCTGACAAAAGATAAACAGTGGTAAATGTTGTCATTCCTTAATAAGGTCGAGATTCATTGTCACACATCACATTAGATTTTATCTACATTATTACTGAGCAAAACACTTAAACTTGATGAAAGGGTACAGCTTAATTATAACAATATTAAAAATTATGAAGAATATTTGTAGGATTTGGATTATCTACTGAAAAACTCAACAGAGCTTTACATTTATAAATTGTAAACACAAAAATCTTTTATTTAAATAAGAAAGAAATTAATTTTATCTTAGATGTTCTTTAATGTTTAATATTATTTCTTATCGTGTTTCACGAAAATACATTACACTGCTATCAAGGAAAACAAATTTACTGAGGCTCCAAGAGGGCACTATTATCAGGATAATAATATGATAATAAATGACATAGTCATTTAGTGATGATAATTATTATATTTAAAGCACTTATTATGCCAGGGAATATGCTATGTCATGTTTGTAAATTGAAAGATAAATCATATTGCCAAAACTACAGATTTTACTACATAAATACTAGGCTATTTACTTGGAAAAACTAGAAAATCTCAACTTAAAGAAGAAAATATATAATCTCATACTGAAAATAATCTAAAGGTCAGACACCTCCAGGGTTCTTTAATTCAGTGGCTAATGATGTCCTGAAAAGCTCATGTATTTTCCTGATTTTTCTAACCTGCCCTTCTAGATGTAGCAGTTTGTTTTCATTTCCACATTTAGGGGAGTAAATGACTTCATATATCTACATGCAATCCCTGGAGCATTGAGAAAAAAAAAAAAAAAAACCTAGAATGACCCTTCTGTGGCTTGCTATTCTTTCTAATGAGGGGAATGTATTTGCAACGTTTCCTGCACATTTTCCAGACGTAAATATAACCATAATTATAAATATGTATTGTATAGTTTTAGCTTTGAAGAGCAATATCTTGGTCTGAAATTATGGGAAAGGCCAGGTATTTAGTAAAATGCAATTTCCAGAAAAAGAAATCTTGCATCTTCCACTGAAATTCCTGCAATGCTTATTAGCTATTAGAACTTCAATAATTATGGAAAGTTTGGAATGTGGAAGAATATATTTATAAATTGGGGTAACCATCTTACCCCTCTAAATAGTCATTCCTTTCACCCCACTATATCTGACTAAGCAGTCTGACTAGCAGATAAAAAACTTTGAGGTGTATTGACTTAGCAGAGCTCCAGCTTCCACCAACTATATATATAAGCAGCCTATCCAATAGCTTCTAGGACCTTTAACGGAATTCTCCATGCTTTGCTCAACCTGCCCACTGCCCCCACCAATGTATTTGAAAAGTGAGTTCATTTATTATATTCTTTGTTCTCTTGCTATATAAAAAGTTTATGAAATTGCTGCCTCATTGAAACATGAAATATGGAGTGACCTAAATCTGTTTTCCTGGGTCATGGTCACTCATATTTGGCTCCAGAATAAACTATTTCTTACCCCTTTGTGGTAAGTTATGCTTCTGTGTTGACACTGATATGGAAGATTCAACTGCTTTTGTATCATTTTTTAATGGGTGGGGTTATGAAACTTACATTGTCATAAGATTTCTCCGCTGTCACAGACAGCTAGGGTCGCAGTGAGGGGGTCCTCTTAACTCTATACATAATCAGGATTATCAGCCACATGAAAGAGGATTAAAACCATGAATACAGGGATAGGATTCAAACTCAGTGATAAGACATTTACTTAAGATACTGATTATTTTAACTTTTTATCTAATGAAACCAAGGATTAAAGAAATAGATGTACATCAGAGTCACAATAAGTTGTCAAGTGAGAATTATGTTATGTACAAGAGTGATGATATCTATGTTTACTTATAATAGTAGTAAAATACTAATATGTTGTGAGGGAAGAAATAAATAGTTTAGGCTAAACAGAGTGATTCCTGTTAGAATTTGTATATGGGCTTTCATCTGGCCAGTATTTAATACCTGGACTTATCTATTCCTTCCTGTTTTCTGTTGAAGATGGCAGACTTTCCAGCATATTTGAATGTTCATGAAATGATCTAGTACAGGGAAACGGATTATAGACAGGGGTAAAGAGGTAAAAACACACATAACTTATTTTATTTTAGTAATGGAAGAGATGAAGAAAACATGAATAAACTTTTCCTTGATGAGGAAAATCCCTTAAAAATGATTGTTTGCCTAAGAAAGGCTGTCTGTGGTTGATAAAACTTGGATTGTAAAGAACATGCTTCCAACTTCAATTATTACCTGTCCTCAGAGAAGTAGACAGTCATGTCAATATTGGAAAGTGAAAAGGAGGAAAAGTGAGAGGAAATTTGAAAATGAATAAAGTACGGTGTTAATATAATGTTGAAATAAATGTATTGTCATTCTTGGAATCTGATGCTCAGTAATACAAAATCAATAGTCCTGACTCTAATGGCAGGCTCTTATTTTCCCCAGACTTGAATTTATACATTTCAATCACCTGATGTAACTTTTGAAAATCTCTCGCAATCTTCAATATTGATTTTATGAAACCATGTCCTAGTTAAATTGCATGTATTCTAAAAGAGCTGTGTCTTATCTATGATAATTTTGCATTTACGTTTTATTTGCCAAGTAATTCTTTCCTGAAAATTGAAACTTTCTCTTCCAGAGTGATGAATGAAGCTCATAAGACTCAGGAAACTTAACTGGCTCTGCACAAGATCAGGGAATTTAGAAGACTCGTGAATTCTTCTTGAGTTTCTGTAATTGTTAAACAACAGCTAAGGCAAAGAAAGCTCTTTGCTATAGATGCCTGCAGGCTGAAAAGTGCATTCGGGGAATGCAACTTCTGAGTGATTTGGTGTAGGGTTGATCTTTTCAATGATACAGCTGCCTAATATTCTCCAAGCTCCTATAAGTAAACACAACAAACTAAACTTGGAACTGTTTCTTTGATCTATCACCCAGAGCCCTGGCTGGGGAATGAATAGATGGTTTTTGATTTATCATGTATCTTTACAGAAATTCATGGAATATTAATAAATAATAATTCAAAATATTTAAATGTAAGTATAAGTGTAACAAGAGGAGAATTCCATTCCTTGAGAATATTAGCCTCATGGATCAGATTATTTTATTTTTGTTACTGCAGACAGGTTATTCTTATCACAAGTTGCTATTTTGCTGTATTTGTTGGTACTGTTACACTGGCTATAAATCTTGGAAAAGGTTGTTCTAGAAATATATCTTCTGAGCAGCCCTCTTGCCCTAGTCTGAGAAACACTTCTGAATATCATACTCAGAAACTGCAGTCACTCCCACTGGTGCTAGTCTCCATTAGAAAACTTGTGCCTTGATTCCAATGCTAATTTTTAAAGTGTGCTGTAATAATGGTCTAATTCTCTATCACAAGTATTAATTGCTATAGGAAAACAGGGTAATAACACTGATGGAATTAGTGAATACAGCCTGTGTTACTACCAAATGAAGACCATGTTGCATTGAAAGAGTATCAGCCTGTAAAATAGAGAAAAAAAATGTTTAGAAGAATATTCACTAGCTATAGTGGGTACATATTTTTATCCTCCCTTTGTTACAATATTCATATTTTTCTGGGTTTCTAACTTCTAAGAAAAATTACTCGAGACCTTTTATTTTTCTTCAAAATTTTACTTTATGCAATTCTTATCCTCAAGTTTAATTTCTCATCGTTTTAGCCCATACTTCATCGTTCATGTACCCTATCACCTACCAAATACACATCTGCAAGTTTTGCGTGCTGTTCTTTTGTGGACTGTTGCAAGAAACAGTGCCTAGGGCTGGACAGATGCCCTCAGCAGGTAAGAGCACTGGCTGCTCTTGCAGAGGACCCGGGTTCAATTCTCAGCACCCACATGGCAGCTAGCAACTGTCTATATTTCCAGAAGATCCAGTGCCCTCTTCTGACCTCTGCGGGCATTGTACAACACGGGTGCACCTAACTGCATACAGGCATACACGCATACACATAAGAAAAAAATAATAGATAAAATGTTTTATGGAATCATGTGTTTCATACAGAACATCTTAATCAGTCTTAGCCATATATATATATATCCCTTTCCCATTGGCACTTCCCCCCATAATGCCTTAACTGAAATCCATAAATTTTGTGTTAAGGTCTACTGTGTCAGTTTAGTATGCTCAAGTATTTTTTTAAAAACAGAATCCATTGTCTAGTTTATGACATATCATTATGAAACTGTTCTAAACATTAAAATATTTACCGTGTGAGTGCTGTTCAAATTGTATTTTAAAATTATGTATATAAAGAGTACAGATCAGGGCTGGAGAGTAGACTCAGTGCTTCAGAACACTTTCTGTTCTTTCAGAGGACCAAGATTCAATTCCCACCACCCACAAGATGGCTAACAACTAACCATAACGCCCACTGCAGTGTGTCCAAAACCTTCTTCTGGCATGCATCGTCATTGAACAACACGTGTGCACTTACAGGCAATACACGCATACGCAAGAAGCAAAAGAAATAAGTTCTATTGTAGATGTGCAATTTCACAGACACTTCATCTTTATATATGGCCAGTTGTGGAACTCTATAATAATCTCTGTTTATTACAAAAGAAGCTTCTTTGATGAGTGGAAACTGACATACTTTTCTGTAAATACAAAGATCCATATTTAGCACATAGTAAAACTTACATTTGTCTGTACTTGTGACAGCCTTGGGGTTTTCTCTAAGATCTATGTCTACTCCAGCCACATGTATTTGACTATGTTTACAATAGCACACATGAGTTTCCTCCTATAAAGTGTACTTTAAGTCTAATTAGGATCTGTTGATTACCCTTGAGATAAAAATGCCGCTACAACTCCAATATAGTTTTCTGTGTTGTTCATTGTTTTGGTTATTAGGCCTTAAATCTGGAATTGGACTATTGTTTAATGTTCTCCCTTAGCAGCTTGCATAGTGCTCACCAAAATAAAACTAAGTGATAAATCTACAGTGGAACGTTTACAGCTTAGGCTCATGGAAAATTGTAGAGCAAGAAATAGAAAGAATATTAATGCATCTCTCAACTCTCATCAATGAAGCTCCCTCATGCAACCGAGGGCCATGAACACAAGACCACATATAGCCAAAGTATAGAGAGTAATAATTGGCAGACTGTGTTTTTCTGGACAGGATTTCTATATTAAACTCTACCTACCTAGGCTTCAGGGACTGTTGTAGAGGAAGGGGGAAACATTATAAGAGCCAGAGGAGGAGGTACATGAACAGATGGAAATAGTTTTACAAGCTCCTGGGACCTTGTTCATAGGCATTTAAAGCAATGGTGGCAGTATGCACAATACCCATGGAAAGTCAAGCAGACCAAAACCCCAACAGAATTGGGCAGAAAGCCCTAATCTTAGTCAAAGAACTATTGATCAGATGATCACTGTTGGGTGAGGAAGAGTTGATTTCCTTTAAGATAGTGACTTGATGGCTGACTAGATCCCAGTGAATTAACTTGCACTGTGTCTGGGAACACTAATTTGACTTGATATGCCTTAACATAAATGACAAAATGCATGAAATCAAGTGGTGGGGTGCCATGGGAGGGTGCTGATGAAGTAAGGGGCATAAAGATGATGAGGATGCTGTGTTTGAAATACACAAAAGTTCAACAAAAATATACAAAAGTTAAAAAAGAGTAATAATAGATAAAATAAAAAAGACTACAAGCTGTAGCAAAATCCATAAATATAAGTCAAAAGCATGTGTCCTGTATTTAGGAATTCATCTAAAACATTAAACATGAGGTGAAACTGTTATTTCTTCTGATTCGTTTTAATTTAAAATCAATTTTGTCAGATATTAAAATTGTAACACTTGCTTGTTTCTTAGAGCCATTTTCTTGGAATATTTTTTTGATACTTTCACAGTAAGGTAACAGTGTCTGTCCTTGAAGCTGAGATGAGCTTTTTGAAGAGACCAGAAAGATGAGTTTTCTTTCTTGATTCATTCCACCTTAGGAAATCATGATAATATTTATAGAACAGTATTCCACATAGAGCAATTGCTTAATTAAATATCAAATTAATACTTCCAACTTCGGGAAGGCATCCCAGGATCCTTTGCCTCTGCCCCACCAGCACAGTCAAGCAACATGTCTCTAGAAAGCTTAACACTAGGACACATTTCCAAACCCCACACACTTGCAGGCACCCAGACAGATCAGCGGTCCCAATAATCTCTGCCACTTATGGTATCTACAATGCCAACAGCAGGCCAGGCAGTTATGGTTCATCAAACTCCTTCCCCTTCTGCAGACCTCCACAGCCAAGTCAGTATATTGACTGAATAGTAAGATGTCTCCAAACTCTTGCCTTCAGGGCACTCAGCATGGTTGTCTCCACAAGGCAGTTGAGATGTCCCTGCACTTGTGGCCAAGCTGAAACTTCCTTTCTACCCTGCACACTAAATTTAATGAAGTCATAGTAGGACAACTACTGGCTTTGCCTTCAAGGTGTTAGAGAGGAAATAGCTAGCTGTCTAGCTGGGATAGTGTATGAATTCTCTAGTTTATCTGTTGAAAGACCCACATTTCCAGTTTCAGTGATCAATCACCTGATCACAGGACCACTCTTAGGAAGGTGAGTTCAACTTAAGCTATACTAAATAGGTGGGCGAAATACAGAGTGTTGTTAATGAGGCAATGAACTTTTCCTGCCGGGAATCCTGTCTCCCAGTGCAGTTCTTCTTGACCCAGCCACAGACATGTAGCTCTCCGTAAGTCTGCCTGCTTTTCTGAATAATTCAGAAAAGTGTAATCTTTCCTTCCCTTCTTCATGTCCCTTTTCTAAACATCCTTTCTCTAAGGCTTTGGGCTGCCCTAGCATCTTGTATTTCTCTACTTTTTCTCTAAAGCTTTTTCTCCCAGCCATGTGGCTGCCAGTCCACCACGTGTCTGACCCCATGCAGGCCCTAAACCGGCATGACTTTTTGGCTTCTTTTCTTCTCCCTCCATTCTCTTCCTCCAGGCAGCTGCTGAGATCCCCAGATTACCTGCCTTGAAAATTTTTCTTTAGATTTCAATAAAATTGTCCTATAGCTTCTGATTGGGTTCATTCTTAAATTTTTTTATGAATGAGACTAAGAACCCTCTATGGGATGTTCTCATTTCACCCCGTTTCAAAGGTACATTTCTGTTTCTGGGTGTAGACCAAGGAAGCGAGAGGAGACGATCCACTCATACCCACTATGCACATGATGCCCTGCACACACCAGCTCATGAAGAAGTCAGGAGACCCCCAGATTCAAACCCACTGTCATATATCTTTATAAACCTTGGCTATAAAGATCAAAGGAAACTTCTGTCCCCAGTCAGCCTCCCATCAAATTGCACTAACTCAGGTCTATCAGGTCAGAGCTCACGATCATCTGTACTACCATCAAAGTGGTATAACCTTCAAAAATCTCATTCAAAGGTCGACACCAAATCTCTCTATAATTAAATTTTACCAACACTGAATCCAGTCAAATATCATGAGTTAGAAAGACTGTCAAGCAGCACAGTGATGTGCTGTTTTCATGTAACATACAGCCAAGGAACAAATATTTTTCATCCTATATACATATTCCTGTGACTTTTATCATAAAGAACAATAAACTAAAATGAATATCTAATACCGTGCTAAAAATTTCTTCTAAGATACCATAACAAAAATTCTTCCCTCTGTGTCTCCTTTCTTCTTTTTTGCTTTCTAAGGTAGTTTACACTACACTAATATCCCTTGTGGTGATATGAGATGACACAAAGCCTAGATGTTAAGAATATGCAGATACCACCTAGTAACAGTAAAAATAATGAACTTCTGGTATGGAATTTCCCTCTCAGTAGACTACAGGTAACTGAGACTGAGGAAAGAAAAACTGCATGTTGGGGTTTGCTGCATAATTGATGGCTTTGTACAGGATGAGAAACTGTGTCTCTAATTTGGAGTCTATCACAGATTGCCAGTTGAAAGACATAGCTGATTTGGTAGTTGAATTATTTGTCAATGGATACTTTAGCACGGCATATATTTTAGAGGTATAGCTAGCTAGTTAGATTTGTGGGTGGATTGTAAACATGTATTTGTAATATAAAAAGCACATTCTGTCTACAAGATCAATTATGGTCACATTCCCAAGTAAGCATCTGACAGAGATAACACTGAACTTAGCTGAATAGTATGTGCTGTTTTTCAACACAAGCCTCAGGGGTTATACAATCTCCATGACAATAGGCCTTAAATATTCTAATTACTTTAGAAATTCAGATTACTCTAGCAAAGAAGTCACTATCATGAACCTTAGAAAACAGAAATTTTTACTACAAGAAGTTCCTTTGTGAAATAAATACCATGTATTAGGATCTATAATTAAAATATATATGAGGGCAAACCCTTGGCTAGAGGATGTGGGAGCTGGGGCCTGGACCCAGCAGTTTCTTGGGGTGTAGCATAGGGGCCAGGCACTGGTGTGTCCAGAAGACTACTGTAAGCACTTCCTAGCACTCAGACCCCTGTGTGTCTCTCTTGTCAAGGGTCAGCCTTGTAGCTGGCCACTGAGCATCAAATTGAAACTAGTAAGTAAACTGTTTTCTCTGTTTGAGACACAGAAGTCAAAATTCTTGATCTCAAACAAAATTATAATCATGTGGACAGAATGATGGAGACATGAAAAGAGTAGGAGCCATTGTAATTGAAATTGTGACCCTTCCCCTTCCTGAGAGCCTAAAATGTGATCACCTACTGTGAACATGAGGCTGTGCTTCCCTCCCATGAACCTGGTTCTTTAAGTCTTGCCCCAAATCATGGAACTGTGATTGTCTCTCATCAGCCTGTTGCTGTCTCCCATGAGCCTGGAGCTGTGGTCCCCTCTTATGAACTGAAGCTGTGGTCTCCTCCCTTAAGCTGAACCGTGGTCCCATTGTGGGAACCCCTCCAATGAGCCAAAGCTGTGATCCGCTTCTGTGAACTGGAGCTGTGGTCCTCTCCTATGACTGTAGCTTTGCCTTTTTAAAAAAATAGTGTGATTCCATCGAAAACTTTGTACAGACGGAGAATTTGGAAAGGGAGCAATTGCCAAGGTCACATTAAAGGAACAGTGACAAATTTCACATTATTGTTGAAGTTTATTAACGCAGTTTTGTCAGTAGATAATACTAAAATATAGTTGGGGAATTTACGTTCTAAAATACAATTACATATTTTTAGTTGGAGGCTTATATCAATTTAGTTATCACGGTACTTGTTTTTTTTTAACTTCCCAGACTGTGACTTTTATCTCTAGAAGCTTAGCTAGGTGCTTTACATTTTCCATACTGCAATAAAGTAATAGAAAAAGTATGGATATCTCTGAAAATAACAAGCAAAACAGTTTAAAGCACTTGTATTATCAGTTCACAATTTTAATTAATATGCTAATTGCAAGATTATAGACAACTAATAGATGGCAAATGACTGATACAGGACATAAAATAGCAACTTTTTCTTTGGGGAAAAGGATTTTACAACCTCAGAGTGCAATTATTGCTCTTCTTCACTCTATGATGTGGGAGCTTGTCCAATATTTGGAATAGTATTAGAGTATGAAGAATTACAATAATCCTCCCTTCCTTTTCCTTTTCAATCTAACTATGTCTCATATTCCGAAAACAAATTGCTTTAAAATATTTTTCAGCTCTACATGTTTATTTTGTATTCATAGATACGCCTTGATAAATATGAGTTGTTGAAAATCCAATAAAATGAAATTGTCAGAAAGAGATGGTATTTTATTATATTAATATATAAATATAATAATATATTTTATTATATTATATTAAATAATATAATATTATTTTATTATATTAATAAACACCCAACTTAATACCTCGTATTTTTATAAAGGAAAAAAAATCTCTGATAAATTATGACTAGGATAATTACTATTTCATATTCAAGCATTTAAAAATATTTGTATTTCTTAAAAAAAATTTAGTGTAAATTCAGCTTTATGGACTACATGATGGCTAATGTAAGCATTACTAAAGAATGGGTCATTTCTCAGCAGTGTGCCACTTTCTCCTTTCTGTCCTAAGTGAGTTTGAAGGATACATAAATGCAGTGTGAACTGAAGGAAGTTGGTAACTGCTTTGTTTTCAGTATTATTATGACACAGTTGTGAAGGGTTTAAGAGAGTCATTTAAAAGCAATGGGAGCTAGGTAAGTAAAATTAACTTTAAGTTAAAGGGCCTTCCTGACCTTTGCCTTTTCATCTTCTTTCTTAAACAGTTTACTTCATTAGATTTGTAGCATATGTAACTAAATACTAGTCATTTACTGTACAGAGTTAATGCATATTTTATTCATATGTATTAAGACCTACTAAGCTATTCTCTTTAGCTTTAAGTATTTGTATATTTCAAATATTTAATACAAGTCTTGCACCAAATAATTCACAAGGAAATACAGATATTAAATCAAAAGGGTCTTATTGGAACTGATTCCCCACACAAGGGAAATAAATGAGGTTTGCTCAAATTGCGACTTAAAGTAGCAGCAGTGTATATTCTGTGTCGTCACTACATAAACAAAAAGTCTCTTATTCAAAGATACCTCAGGATATTTCTTTAGACATGCTTATTTCCATTTATTATGTATTCTAACATTCTCAGAATTATAGCAAGAACTTCATAATTAATTGACCTGAGTTGGCCTTTATTCATCTCTCATGATTTTTACACATAGTATAAAGAATTCTTCCTCTAAAATCAAATTGCAAACTTCTCAGCCCTTTGATAAATCATCATTGAATGAACTTTGCACTCCACTCTGAGTATATACCTATGACTAAATTCCTACCATGTCTTACCACTTCATTTTTAGAAATTCTGAATGAACCTCCCTCTGTTCATCCTTCTTTCCCACGCACATGGCTTCAAGGTTTTCTATAAAAGTACAGTGCAGTCCATTCTTAATATCGTACTCATGCTATACCTAGAACAATTTTCCCCAAGAATTTTCACAGTTAAGTTCTGTGACTCTCCATATTCTGTTCATTGTTAATGTTGTTACTATAAATAAAATTACAAACCAGCATGGCAAACCTTTCCTGTGCTCTATTTTCCCTCCAAGACTCATTGTACTTTAATGCATGGCACTGTGTGGGTGCTTTGTTTATCTTCATCTCTTGCCCTATTGTTACTAGAATTTGTATGTATTACATTTCAAACAGAAAAGAATTGGCTCCTTGTAGTCACCAATATTATGTTTTATATAGAATTAAACAGGAAAAGAAAGGAAAATGTAGGATTGGGGCCAAATATAGATGGCAGATATTGTTTGTTTTTGATTCTTGAGAGAGGGTCTCACTATGCAGCCCAAGCTGTCTTGGAGCTTACTATGTAGGCCATTCCATGCTGACTTTGGTCTTACAGTGATCAACATGCCTCTACTTCCTGAGGGCTGGGATTAAAGGCACATGCCACCACACCAGCTGAGATAAGAGTTTTAAAGTGCTACATATTTTCAGAAACAAATGAGCAGTTTTTTTTTTTTAAACGAACATATTATATATAATTAAGAATTCAATTTCGGAGCGTTTGGATATCATCTAAGGTGTGAATTTTGATGTTGCAATTCCATTGTTTAACTTTTCCTAATCAAAGAAACAAACAGGAATTCTTGTATAGTATATATAAAGTTATATTTGAAATTAACCATTAATGATCATAGAGAATGAAATACCTTTCAAATGTCATATAGCAAGAAGATCTTCGTAAGTATAAAATGTCATTTGCTTCATTTGTAACACATTATTATGTGTTACAAATCCAAGGTTGATATAATTTAATTTTTCATGCTAAAATTTTATAGTTTTCATCAAGCTTAATGTGAATGAGCTTTCATACTCTGTGTACACTTGAAAGTTTTTATTGATTTTTAGCTTTTCCTTGCAGGGCGAAGCACCCTGGCACTTTGCAAATGAAAGATGCATGCTTTAGCTCCACAGTTCTGTTTGTCAGATCTCTATTTTCCTTAACAAACTGACCCACTTCTCCCTGAAATTACACCGGATTTTCTCCTTATCTCTTAAACCATACTGAGTAAATTAAACGAGGGAATTCAAGAAGGGGCTGTTGAGTCTCCCTTTACTCCTTTTCTCCTCCTTTGCATTTCATTGTAATGAAAAACTGAAATACAACTCTAGCAGAGCCCACAGAAAACTTATTCCTTTCTTGTTTGAATAATGTTCTTCTGATAGTGAAAAAGTAAAATGATGAAAAGGTTAGACCATGCTTTAACTCATTCTCGCAAAGGTTATAATTGTATCATCATTCAGGTCAAAGTATAATCAAAGTTCCCATTATTCACACGTTAGCCATATTAGTGACAGAAAAAAATATGCTACAATATTTGTCTTAATATTTAAGTACAGTATGTCATTCTACATTATTAAAATTAATAACTTTCAAATTTACTTCAACACTGAATATTTATTTCTCTTAATATCAATATATTATTTAAGCCATCTCCCATGTCAAGTAAAAAGCAATCTATCATGTTGCAGGAAATTGTCTCACTTGGCTGTTCAGACATGGCAATCAGGATGTAAAGGATTTAAAAATCAATCGTGTGCACTCAGATTCCAATCTTTTCTACTCCATCTGAAATATCAATCTACAGCCACAGGAAAAGGAAGACATCTCAGTAATTTCACAGTGACATTTCATAACTCTCTCCTTCTGTTTCACCAAGAATCTAAAAAGTTTAGTTAGGAAGTTTATGTTAATTATTTTATGCTTTAAGAAAAGCACTTAGCTTTCAAAATAGATGCAATTTAAATGAAACAATTAAGTATTAACTATGTAGAAATGTTCACCCATCTCTTAAAACGATGAATAATATACCTCTGTTTCCAACTCCTTCTCATTGATTCACATGATTAACTCTCTAAAACTCCACCTACTTTATCAGTAGAATAGTAATTCAGGTTTATTATGAAAGCACATATATTGAAGTAAACATATGTTGAATCATTTAAAAAGGTGGAAATATTAAATCTAATAACTGCATAAGAAACTGAAATTTCATTGTGAGTGAATTTACTTTTTCCAATGTAGACAAAATACCTAATGTTGTATCAAAATGTATTTTAATTATGCATTTTAATTCATTGAATCAAATAAGTATAAAATTCTATATCAGAAGAGCAAACATTATATTTTTATGATCACTCATGGTTCTTAATGATTTTTAAAATACTTTATTATTTTTATTTTGTGTATATGTATTATGTGCCTGCATGTATGTAAGAACATCTGTATTTTGCAATGCCTGTGGAGGTCAACAGAGTGAATCAGCTTTCCCTGGAACTTGAGTTATGGATGATTGTTAGACATAATGTAGGTCTGAGCATCAAACCTAGGTCTTCTGCAGAACAGCCAGTGTAGCTACCTGCAGAGCCATCTCTTCATTCCCTTTTAAGGATTTTTAAATTAATAAAAATAATATTAACCCCACTGTGTTGGGTCCCTGTGCTCGGCTGGCAGAGCCAGACACAGGGTCTCCAATGAAAGGGGGTGAGTGGCACAGAGTCAACTCACAGACCTTGGGAGCTGAGTGAAAAGCATGCAAAGGGTGAGCCACAGCAAACTCATTTATTCATGGAAATGCAAGGGGTTATATGCATTTGGTTAGCCAATCGCCCTATGGGATGGTCCCCAGCTGCAGTCACTTGTATTCCATCTCTTAGGCAGGTCATCCAGGCACAGAGTGGAAGCTGGTGTCCCACCTGGGCAGATTGGAAAACTATGCTCACAGGAGCTATTCCCTTATTTCTCAGAGCAAGAAGCCTGACTAAAGCCCACACGGCATTGTGCCATATACCCCACCACAGCCAAGACTAAAGGAACATCTCAGAAAAGGAGGTAGGAAGAATGTGAGAGAATAGAGAGGGGAAGGAGCCATGTGAAATGCTGTCTTCTGGACCAGATGTGGCTACTACACTAGTGATCTCACAGCATCCATGCAAGGTCAAGCCAGCCAAAATCCCAACACTGATGGAGTAGTTGATCTCCAGGCCTCACTCCTTACTGATGAGATATCAGTAGTGGAAAGCTGCAGGGGGAGCCAGAATCATTCTTCATTGACTATAAGGCCATTGGTATATTTCAGTGCTGCTGTGGATGGTCCCACACAAATGCACATGTAGATTGCAATAACTAGATTTAGCAGACATAAGAAGAAGGAGGAGACCAGGAGAGAAAGGATGAAATTGGTAGAGAATGTACTGGAGAATTTGGGAGAATTTAGAGAGGGGAGTGGGGAACAGCTATGATCATATTATATTGTATACAGGTGTGAAAAATTAAAAATAATGGAAAATAAAAATCAAACAATTCTGTTTTAAGAAGACATCATGTAATTTATTTTTATGACTAATTCTTTGGTGCTGGAGAGATGACACAACATTTGAGAAAACATAATGCTCTTGCAGACAACCTGAGTTCAGTTCCTAGCACCCGTGTTTGCCAGCTCATAGCAGTCCGTAACTACAGCTCTGCTGGATCTAACACATCTTGCCTCTGTCAATTCCTGCATTCCTGTGCACATACCATCCCCACAGACACATAATTAAAAATAAAATACTTTTCTATTATAATTTTAAAATTCAAGTCCTCGTAGCATAACACATGGCCTTGAATTCCACCTTCAAACTGCTTTCAGTTCCGGAGAGCGGAGATTACAAATGTGTTAACACTGTGTTCAGCAAGTAGTCGTTATTCTTTTCCTCCAGAAGGAAAAAGCATGTCAAATCAAGTCTCAGACAACCTTTACTGTCAAATATATTATAGCTGGACAATTACTTCTATGGTTTGTGCATCCGGGGATTCAGCAAACCATGATTCAAATCAACTTTTAACAACTAAGTAATTACTGAAAATGAACTATTTGTATCTCACTGAAAATTGGTGTCTACAATATACGTAACTTGAAAACTTAAAATTAGGGATATATACAACTCAATTAAAGTGGACTAAGGCACTTAACAGAAAATAATCAAAAGCAGAAATCCAAATGTCTAGTCAACACCTAAAAAATGTTGTCAGCATCCTTAGCCATTTACAAAATGCAGATTAAGATAATCTTAATGTTATACCTCACTGCAGTAAAATGGCCAGCATCAGGAATACCAAGGAAAAAAGCAGCATGTGAAGTGTGTGGCAAAAGAGGGACTCTGAATTTATAACCTCCTCTTTATTCATAAATATTACATACCTGCTTACATGTGAACACATACATAAACACACACACACACACACAGACTTCTTATTCCATGTAACGTTCCTCATGTACATGTGTTTGGGGCTGGTGACTTGCATTTGAATAACCTACCACAGGGATATGCCCTAGAAAAAATTGTTTTACTTCTCTCAACCTCTCATCAAAGAAACTTCTTTTGCAGCAGATTGAAACTGCTGTAGAGATCCGTTTCTGCTCAACATGCAGAGAGTAAGTGGCCATGGGGTGTCCATTCCCAGTGGATACTTCTACAAAGCAGGTCCTCAACCAAAGGCTCAGAGAAAATTGGAGTCAGAGAACCAGGATGCCTACTTGCTAGATAGTGATTTGTAAACATGATGGGAAATATGTATCCATTAAAATCTCAAAAGCATGGATTACTAAAGAAAAAAGAACTCCCACACTCCTGGTGGGAGTATAAATTTTTACAGCAAATTTAGAAATCATACTGGGGTTTTTTCGGAAGACTAGAAACAAAACGGCCTTATAACTCAGTTACAAAAGTCCTGTGCATATCCCCAAAGGACTTCATATTCTACCACAGAGACACTTGCACATCCATGTTTACTGCTACTCTAGTCACAGGAGGTAGGAAACCGAAGCACCCCAGATGTCCCACCTCAGATGAATGAATAATAAAGCCATAGCACACAAACATAACAGATTATAATTCAACAGTGAAGAAACAGAGGACCTACTGAAAATTTGTCAATGAAAAGAAAACTGAGAAAAATTACACAGTGAAAGTATTCAGTAAATAAGCAAGCCCCACATATTCTTTCTCATACTGAGATCCTAGCTTCAAATATTTTACTTTGTATATTTCACTTGGAGAATGATGCCAAGCCAAGAAATTAGGAAGGGCCAGTTGAGGGGCATTGGAGAGATGACTCAATGATTAAGTGTACCAGCTCCTGCACAGAACTGGGGTTTGGTTCCCAGAAACCACATGGGGCAAAGAACCATATGTAACTCCAGTTCCAGGGAATTTGATCAACTCCACTGGCCACCACAGACATTGCAAGCTTACGGTACACTTACATTCAAGCAAAATACTCATGCAGATAAAATTAAAATAAATAATATATATTTTTTAAATGAGTTGAAGTATCACTTTTGGGAGGACAACTCCACTCCCTTAAGACATTGGTTACTATTATTGGTTAGGGAGACCCCAGAGGCACCCAAAACAACAGAGGTTACTGGCATACATCATAACTACAAGGTAAGCCTCTATTGTTGAAGACTCCAGACAATACATACTTTGGCTATAGACGTAGAGAAATTAATCTCAAACCTATATGGAAATGTTTGTTATCTCTGCTAGCTCACGTTTACAGTGCCAGACGGTGCTCTACAGGTTTCTGTGGAAGAAAAGACATCAGTTATCTTACCCAGGACTGAACTCTGCATGATGTAATTCTGACCTGACAGACATGATGTGCCTACCAGTGCAGTTGTGGCACAAATCTTAGATTTTAACCAACAACTTCCTGATTGGATTCGAGGCCTGCCCCACAGGAAATATGTCATGCCTGATTCTGTGCATCTAATCAAAATCCTATGGCTTGGGAGGACATCAGCCCCACTCTAAAACCTACACTTTAATTTTGCTAAATGGTCATGTTGTCAAATTGCCTTGTAAATATTTATATTTATAGCCATTGATCTGGACTTCTGTTAAACTTGGTCAGGGAAGATTCTTTCTGTGGTAGACATCAATAAATGTAGAAATCATAACTGGCCAAAATGCTCAGAATAACTAATTTTTGAGTACTCAACCATAAATGAGATATCTTATCAAAACCCAATAATTGTCAAGTCTTAGTGAACATCATGGGCAAAGAGTCAGAAATCAAGTAATCGCTGAAGAGTAGGGAGGAATGATGTGAAATGCCATATTCTGGACTTGACATGGTCGTTGCACCCATGAACCCACAGTATCTGGGGTTACTTGCACAAGACTTGCTGAAGACCAAAGCAGCCAAATCCCATCATGGATGGAGGGGGCAACTCATGAGGCCTCACCCCTCACTCAGGAGCTCACAGACATTATTACTGCTAGGGGAGGGAGAATCATTCTTGTGGAGGGAGAATCATTCTTGTTTGGAAGTGTGGCAACTGATTAGCTGCACTTGCTCCTATACCTATGAAAGTGTGGACGACACTAAACAGATTTAACAAATTGTTTTGTCTATGAAAGAAAGAGGGCAGAAAGCAGATGTAGGTGGAAGATCTGGTGAGATTAAGGGGGGAGATGGAGAGCTGGGCATGCTCATACTTACTTCTATACAAGAATGAAATTCTCAAAGAACAAAAAAAGGATAAAAGATGTATTTACATTAAACCAATGAAAAATTTGACATTAAAGGAAGGTTCTGACATCAAACAATTTCATGTCACATGCATAAGATATATATGATTGATAGTTACTCTCAGTGGGTTATAAGAATGGAATTTTGGAGAAGGTAAGGCACAAGGACTTGATCTGGGAGTTCGGGAAGATTTGGGGCCATATGATCAAAGCACATTATGTGCTTGTGTGAAATCTCAAAGAATTAAGAAAACTGTGACAGTTCCTGATAAGATGACAATTCCTGAATACATGTAAGAATAGATTAAAAAGTTTCAAATCGTGTTTTTATTTTCATCTAGATTTTTTTTGGCCAGTTTATAAAAACTATGTTTACCTTTGGATCTCCACAGAAAAACATCAGGTTAAAGTTATGTCCCCTGGGGAAGAAAGCAGAAATTTCAGCTTTTTAGTTGAAAAAAGACTTTCTGATACTTTGCTTTAAGTTAAATGTATTATAAATGTACAATGTGTACTTGTTACTGAAGTATATATTCTTTCATAACACATAAAATACTGTTTCTTTTTTGTTGCTATTTCAATGAGTTGAGGCTAAATAAATAAAAGGGATAAATAGCTATTTGGATGAAAGTAGATATATACAAACAATTTATAGCATGAAAAAGAAGACTTTCTAAAGCAAATTAATAGTTAGAAACAGGGTATAACAAATGGTAGAGTGATTTTTTTTCCGTTACAGTTGCTGTTGCCATGGTATGATGTTAGATTACAAGGGGCAGTGAGACTAAAACTTCAGCAATAAATCTAACAGTCTCAATTTGCACAACAAATAAAAATAGATACAGAGTCAAAGGTCATCACAGGCACTGGACTGAAAAAGGGGAATCTCAGAAGGAAGAGTCAAGAAGCAGGAACCCTCAAATCCACGTATGTGACTGATCTCTAAGACAGAGTATTGTGGGTTCAACTTCCAAATGCTGGATACAACAGTGGAGAATCTCTACCAAATCACATAGCTGTGCTGTAGGGAGAAGACATGCTGTGTTATATTTTGTGTGTTTAGGTGCATAGTATCAAGGCAGAAACACGGTGTCATCTCTATTCTCTTTAAGTCTCAGGCAGCAAAAGCACACTTGTAGATTTCCTTTTGCAGCATGAGACTTTTGTTTTTTTTTTTAAGTGGCATGGAACTTGTTATGTAGAGATCACGATGGCCTTGATCTCACAGGAGTCTTCCTGCCTCTGCCTACCCAGAGCTGGGATGAAAGGTGTGTACCACCACACTTGATTTTAATGAAGTTTGCTTTAGACACTTCTACTTTTAAATGTGAGGCCTTATACTCCCTCTTCAAGATGATTTCAGTAATATACGCTACCAACTTACATAAGCCCCATTGATAAATAACACTCATTTCAAAGGCGGCTTCAGAGAGGCCTAGCAGATCTGTGTTCCTTGTTCATGAAGACAATCAGTAACTTAGAAATACGTTTCATGATAGTATCTCAGAATGTCTGCAGAAAGACAAGCTTGGTGGCACACACTTTTATTCCCACACCTGCTCCTATCGAACTTTATTTGGCCTCACACAGCAAGCAGAAATTCAGAGAGGAAGGCCAGGTGAAGAAGTAGGCAATTTACTTGTCTTTCTAATGTTAGGAAAATATAATCTTGCCAAATAAAGACCAACAAGAGCAGCACACTGTTAGTATTAATTACTCTGTCATGATGAAATATAACCACTAATTCAGCATCTTGGATTAATGTGTATGTGGAGGGAGTGTGGGGTTGTGTGTCCATCACTGTACATAATTTCTAATTTAGGACAACTGTTCCATCTCTCTGTGATGTTTGTGGTTGTTCTTTCTTCTCATAATTTGTTTCAAATGGCCTTGCCAAATAATAAAAAATACACAATTTCTTTAATAAGGACTATTCTCAAGGTCAGTTATTATTAAAGTTACACAGCATTTGCTTTCTAAGCTCACTCAAGTTTCACGTTTGTCTTTCTAAGAAGATCATACATGGAGTAAATGAGGCTTTCATAATGTTTTCATGATGAATAACTTCACTAATATGAATTATTTGAATTTGATGTATATCTGAAATGATCATATCTGATACTTCTAATAAAACTAAATCAACTATTTATTCTTTAAAACAGAAAATCACAGTAATATAAATTTAAAGCTAATGTTTATGTATCAAATTAATATATGAAATTTTTAATGTTTTGAAACATGTTAATTAGCAATTAACAACTATGATAAATTAATTTAGATGCTCAGCACATTTCATGATGTATATACAAGCATATATACATATGTATATGTATCTAAATGAGTGTTTCAGGTTTATTGGATATGTACACAATTATAGAATTCAAGCAGTATTATATATATGTTTATATAAAACATAGAAGTAATGAGATACATTATCCTTGAAGCTCATGTGAAGCTTAACTGCTGTGAGCATGGGTATATACTCTCAAAACCTGTCTTCTGTCATGTGTTTCCTCCAGCTTGGACACACCTTCTAATGGCTCCTTGACCCTCTCCAAATAGTGCGAGGAACTGGGAAAAAGTGTCCCTATTCTTGGATCCTATGGGGAGGTGCTCATTTAAACCACTAAAACCCAGTCCCATTCCCTGGTCCCCATAGGGTCAAAATCATATCATAATACAAAATGCATTTTTGTCTAACCTCAAAAGTCCCCACAGTCTTGCTATCCCTATTTATCTCATATTCTGTAGTTTAGAACTTATCTACACCATTATAAACTCCAAATGCATACTCACAGACTTGCTGTGATCATTTCCAGACAACTCAAATAATTGCAGATTGTAGTTTGTTTGTCTTTCATGCATCTTCTCAAATGACATGAAAAAGGTGACACTCTGTTTCCTATTTTGGGGTTTACACTGTACCTGAAAACATTTCTGACTTACAGTAAATTTTGTATTTTCAGTATTTATGCTTTAGTGTTTATTTTATGAATAGAAATGTATCTAAGCCTGTTTTTTTTCAACTTTTTTCATTAATTTATTTGTAAGAAGGGGCCACGCACCTTTCATGGTACAGTACGTATATGTTGGACTTGTTTGCTTCCTTCCACCATGTAGGTTAAGGGAATGAGATGAGGCCAGTTTGGCTTGAGAGTGACTGCCTTCACCTGCCTAGCCATCTTGCTGACTTTCCCAAAAAATCTTGCTGAAGTGTTGTATGGTATTCAAAAGGCAAATGTTGTATTGCTAATCCTAATTTTTTGGTAAGGTCTTCATCAGACCTGTACTGTAGGGTTTAAAGGTGTGTAACAATTGATATTTACAATGTGCCTTTTAGAAGATATTTTTCAATCCTGGCAGTCAAGTGATGTCCCACCTGTAACTCAATGTTACATTGATTGGAAATGTTAATACTATTAGGTCCATAAGGACACACAATAACTAACCATCCAGAGGATGGATAATCAGGCGTTTTAAGCCAATGTTTTAATTACAGTTCAAGCATATTTATAAGCCAATTTTCCTCAAGAAGTTAAAAAAATAGGCACATGGGTGATAAAGTCATGACTATATTGAAACTGCAAATTTTATTTGAATTATAACTCATTGTCTGTTAAGCTTACTTTTAACAAGTAAAAATCACCTTAAGAAGAGTCTCTCTCATTTATGAAACCACTTAAAGAAGAATTAAACAGCGCTGAATTTTTATTCCTAGGGATTTCATAACAAGTAAAAAGAGAATAAGAACAATGTAAACATGTATTTTTTGTTTGGTTTTCTTTTAATATCTTTTTTGGCTAATTTGATCCTAAAATTCAATTTCAATATGGTTTTGAAGATTCTATTTGAAAAACACGTAGACTAAGAATCAATTAAAAATTGAGTTTGAGGATTTCTTCCAGCCACAGAAATGAAGTAAGTTAAAGATGATGTCTGTTAAATACTTTTTCTGTTATTTTCTTTTGTATAAATTTTTCCAAACATTGAGGACTCATCCATTCCATAGTTACCATGAATAGTGTTGCAATAGACTTTGGAGTACAGGTTTTCCAGCTCACAGAAGCTGAGGGCAGGGCAATAGTTATCCGAGACTGGAGGATTTGGAGGCAGCAATTCACAGGGACGATTCTACTGCTGGAGAGGAGGATGGGCTATGTTATTCCACCATCCAGCAGAGAGAATGCAATTAATATTAATACTAGCATATTCATATAATAATATGAATACTAGCATTCATATCTCAAACCAGAGGAGAGGAATTTGAATATATATATATACTCACCATACGAGTCAAATGTTTAAGGTGATTGATTTACTAATTAACCTATGTTGATCATTATCTAATATATGTACAAATCAAAATGTCACTTTGAATCTTATAAATAAATAAATGAATGGCATGCCAATCAATAAGAAAATGCTATATAAAAATTTGTGGTATCATTTGTTAGAGGAAATATATCTACCAAATGAAATTATCAAATACATATTAAACTAATCATTCTATTTTTTTATTTATGTTTTCAGAGTGTGAGCTTAGCAGTAACAACTGAGAAATCTACTTTTAAATGCAACACAGAAATATTTTGAATGAATATTGTATCATGAGCAAGAGGGAAGAATCGGTGATGTTTATACGATGTTTAAAATAGGGAAATGTGAAACCTCACAAAAATATTATTAATTATATATAAATGAGAGTAATCTAGTTCTGAGTGAGAGATGTTAAATCATGATTTTATTGAAAATAAAACTGCTAGTCACTACAGTTGCCCGAAGTAAGAAATGATTGATTGAAGCTGACATGGTGGGGAATGGCTATGGTTTCAAGTCTTCAGAAGGCAGAGATAAGAAATATCTCGAACCAGCAGTTTGAGGCCAATCTTGTCAAAAGGGAAAAATAGTGACTAAAAAGTGTTCTTTAAAACATTAATATTGTTTCTGAAAAAAATATACTGAATTTGGAGAAAAAGAATAAAATGGATAGTTTCATCTTAAAGACAGTCACTTCCTGAATGGAATTGATGACTGAGAGCATAAAGCCACATTGCAGTGCTTTTCCAAATCATTTTGAATAATCCAGTTTTACTGGATGTCAGAAACTTTCTTTGTACCCTGAAGTTCATATTTTGATGGTAATATTCTTTAAAGGAGTGCTTCAATGAAATGATATAAATGGTGATGAAAAAACACAGAAAGGAACTAGTAAGCACTAGATTGGAAATGTGCACATCAATTCAGGATTTCAGGTGTCCTTACTGTCAGAAAAATCTCCTGACATATAAAGAAATAGATAATGGTACTTGGAATGGATTTTATACAGAAAAAAAAAAAAAGAAAGTGGAGTAAGAGGCATGAGTTACAAAAGTGAAACAGGAGCATTTTTTAAAAAGTGCTCGAACATTCTTTTGCAGATATACCAAGAATTATATTTTAAGTTTTTAAAAATGATCATATGCAGGAATAGTTCCCATTATAGCATTTTCAAACAAAAATTGTTTTTTGTTCATGCTCCTCCTTGTTCCATTCCTGTGAAGACCCTGGTACCGTTCAGCCCATTCTCCATAACCTCCTCTGTAGTTTCATGTCTCCGGAGTCTCGTCGTCCTCCCCTGATAGTCAACACGTCCTTTCCCCTCTTTCAGTATCACTTTTCCAGGTGCCTCACCTATACCTGAGCTCATTCCCATGATATACACAAATTTAAATACCTTAAGCTAAGGTTTGTATATGAGAGAACGTGATTATTTTTTCTCTGCATTCTAGTTACCTTGCTTAGGAGAGTATTTTCCCATTTCATCCGTTTTCCTGGAAATTTCATGATAGCATTTTTCTTCACAACCAAATAAAACTCCATAATATATTTAAACCACATTCATTATTCATTTATTTATATATGGACATGTAGGCTACTTCTGTTTCCTTGCTCTTGTGAGTAGAGCAGTAATAAAATATTGCCCCTGCCACTGTTTTTCAGACAGTCAATATCTGGAATAGATGAAGCAATGCAGAAGTCAACAAGTCAACACCAGAGCCAGGACGTGGGGGCACTCATCAATCCCAGCACTCAGAAGGAAGCAGAGATATCTCTGTGCAAATGAGGCCAGCCTGGTCAGCATAGTGGGTTTCTGTCCAGTTGGTATTAGAGGGAGACCCCATCTCAAAATTTAAACATCAAGCAATTTTGCCAGTCAACAGATAGAGTAATAAAAGTAACATGGAATTCGAAGAAACACAAGTGGCCCACAAGTATTGAAAAAGTGTTGAACTTCCTTAGCCATTAAGCACATGTAAATCGAAACCACTTTGAGGTTCCATCTCACCCCAGCATGAATGGCTACCATCAAGAAAGAAGTATTGTTTTCTTCAACTAAAACGACATCGGATCTCTAAATTAGTAATGCACTACAAAGAAATCTTCTATGTATAAATTATAATGATGTTAAACTTGTTAAGCTAACTACAAATCCTAAAACATTTTGCAGCTGAAAGGAGGTACATAGATGACTTCTGAAACTACAAAACAATTAACAATGAACACTATAACATCAAATTAGGAATTCCAAAAGAAAAATATGGAAATACTCTAATCAGAAGAGTAAGAAACAGTCATTCTCTTGCATAAGAAGGTGGACCCTGGAAATGGAAGGTGTTATTGAAACAGGATGAAAATTAAAATGTGAAACATTTAATTTTCTTCAAGTGAGCATACATCAAAAGGAAATCTCAGTAGTCATAAACTTTTAAAGGGATCTAAGTTAAGTGAAATAACCCATTATTTCCTACATGCATAAAGAACCTTAATGTTTTCATCCATTACACCACGTAATTCAGAAGATTAAAACAGATATTCTGTATAATTGTAAGGAAATCCCTGATTCAGATATGTTTCAAAATCCAGTCAGGCACGTTACCTTTCATTTTTTTTTATATACATTCAGTCTTCCTTTCTAAGTTTCAAACATGTTACTAGAAATCACAGAGGTCATAGCAATAAAGAAAAGAGAAAGGAAAAATGAGAGTAATCAAAATCCAATTTCTGCTCAGAACAATTTCTAAAGGTAATTAGTTCCAGTAGATTGCTCCTATCCCTTCACCGTCATGAGTCATAACCTTGATTCTCGCAAGTACTTAAAATTTATGCAGTGTTTGAAAAAGATGCTGAATATGCAGTTTTATATTATTTGATAAACTCAAATATATTTATTTTCATTTAAAATCATATTTTGATAATTTTAAATGATTATATTATATAAATGTCATTTATCAATACAGCAAAAAATGTTTTTTGTCTCAAATATGATAAGATGCAAAAAAAATTAGTTAATTGTCATGTATTTTATCCCTACTGATCTTACTGGTTATAATCATATCACTGCATCTGCTACTTTAGCGTTTCATATTTATTTCACTTTTCAGGGGTATCGAAATTTTGATTTTGATCTACAGACACAAAAAGACAAACAACATGAGATTATTTTTCATCTATAAAACTTCATTCAATAGAAACCTCATCTATCAAAAGTAACTCATCAGTTTGGAAGTATGACTTGCTTCCACAGAAGACCTTATGTTGATGCGGTCCTTAAAGGTCACCAAATGCATTGTCATGTGGCTAAGCAAGTCACATATAGTGGGTACACAGAGAACATCCTTTAAGTTACAGAATCAAAGTACTTTCTAGAGAAGATGTTAAGGCCTATCAGAAGAGGTAAAATAAAATATGTTCTTGCTAAATAAAAACAGTAAATATTAATTTCACATTTTATTTACTTTACTGGTTAAAGTTTCAATTTTGGATAAGGTTGTTTTCTGCTGACAGATTGCTTAGTTTTGTAAATTTTAGAAAAAACAGAAATAATAGCATTGAAGTAACAGACTATGTTTACTTTAGAGAGAAAGCTCCAAAAGCAAAAAGATACTCATTCAAGGATGAACTATGAGGATGTGCTCCATAGGACTAACTGTGTTTGCGTCCCACTACTTGGTTATGATTTTATATAATAAAGATCCAAACTTGAGTGTACTTTAAATATACATATATATATATAATCATAATTATACAAATGCTGTAGTAGTCACAGTTATTTCAAACTAATGTAAATACATATGAAAGATACTTCTGATTGCTAAAATAGAACTGAATTCAAATATGTTTAAATGCTTTAAAATATGGAGAAGAATTTTGAATCCAAATAAATTTTCTGCTTCTTCCTGAACATAAGAGAAAATGGTCAACTTTGGAGACTGAAAAGAGTATTTCTTTGAAAGGAAGACATTAACTTACATTGCCATAAGTCATCAATATCAGGAAACAAATACAAATGCACTACTTTATTCTTTTTAAACCATACTTTAAGGAGAAAGCAATACAAATTACATAATAAATAAGACTAAAATTGAATTATTTGATGAAGTTTAAAACAGAAAAAAAGAAAACTTTTAAGTTACAAAACAAATTTAACAGAAAAGAAATCATTTTTTCTAATAAGGTCAATGTGAAAAATGTGTTCAATGGCTAGTCATGTCTAATTTCTATTGCACTAATAGCTAATAGTGCATAAGTAAAGTTTTATGAAAAAAAATCCAAAGTGAGAATAACTTTTTAAATACACTTACATGTATCTTCAATATCTGGATTTAGTAAAAGTCAGCTGGGATCTCAAAGCTGCATCTATATTCAAACTGTTGGGTTGTGAAGTATTAGTCGAATTGCTCTTTATAAACGATCCATACTGAAGGGCGTCTAAAGACACAAAGTTGTAGGATATATACCTATATATGTTGGTCAAGGGGAAATAATAGGGGATAGAGGGGATTAGGACAAGGTATCCAAATACCACCAACTTACGTTGTATAAAAATCACAAAGAATTAATAAAATATTTGCATATATTCATTTATTTTTATTTTTAAGCATTCAGGCTGTGACTTTTAATTCTAAACTTAAATGTAACCAATTTACATATTGCATAAGGAGCAGGTGAATGTAAACTGGGCTGTAAAAGAGTAATTGAAAATGATGGAAGACTTCTTGGTGCCTGGGAATGGGAAAAGTCCAGATTCAAGGCCTGGATGTCAAGAAAATAGCTGGCCATACAGAGGAGTGGGAAGTTCATTCTTGAGAACCAATTCTCCCAAGAATAGAATTTACAAATGATAGAATCCTTCACTGTAACATAGAGGCAAGAGTTGCAAGCACTATATTAAAAAAGAGTGGAGTGAGTGGACAGCCTTGTCTGGTTCTTGATTTTATTGGGAGTATTTCCAATTTGTGTATTAGTTTCCTTTCTCTTCTCATTCCTTTGACCAAATATTTAACAAAATATATACAAGATTAAGCTTTTAGTCCACACACATTTCAGTCTATCATAGTAGAAGAAGGGAGTTCAAAGCACCAAAACATGTCAGAAACTCCTCATATTTTGGTTGGCATTAAAGCAAAGACAAAACAGAAACCAGAAGCAAACAATACTGTGAAGTCTTGCCCCTAATGACCTACTCAATGCAAAAAATTCAAAAGTCATCCAAATAAACTCCACCCCTTAGAGATAAATTATTAAATACATTAACATTTGCAGAAATATATCAGCCTCAATTCATAACATAAGTTTCAAACTATATTTGAATGTGACTACCTTTAAAAATATTTTTATTGGATGAAACAGCCTTTGCAATGGAGGTGGGGTATTTATTCATCTGTTTTTTGTTTTTACATTTTTTACAAATCAATTATGTTTATGAAAATATAGTTCAACATAGTGCTTATAATTTATAAAATTTCTGTTGCACATTGAACAGGTTATAAATTTTCATATTGTTAACATGCATTCTGGGATTAGATTATTAAATAAATTGATGGCCAATAGCAGGATCAAATTTTCTTGTTCATAGGGTAAGAATTTGTGTGAGCAAGAACAGAACTTAGAATTATGCACAAAACAATATTTATTTATTACCAAGGATTCATGATTAGCATAATATGTGGTTACTTCCAAATTATGTACATATGTATAATGTCATAATTTATTTATTGGAAAATCCTAAAAGCAATTAAGACCTAGTAGAAAGAAATGTATATTGAGATTCCTGAAGATATTATGGCTTTTTAAGATATAGTAAGTATCCGACAGATAAAAGAGAAAATTTGAAATCTTTGTAGTGTTCCAACATAAAGCAATAGAAAAGAATTGAAAAATCAATGAGAAATAATAGGCATAAGCTAAGTGACACAGATGTCAAGTACAAGACTACAAATATCCAGTCTTATTTCAAGTGGTTTTCTTTTTATTTTTTTATTGAACGTTGGTGGATTTCTGGTTTTATACCCATTCCTGGCTCTGTTTGCTTTCCATCGCTATTTATTAGGTATTTTTTCTTACAGACATTCAGTTTCTTCCTTAAAAAAATAGAATTTAAGTACCTCCCATCACATGCAAGTTCATATACATTACTTATATCTTTCAAGTAAAAAGTTTTAAATATTTTCTGATATTCAGCATTCTGTTTAAAATAACAATAATAAAGCAATTAATCTTTGATCAATAACTACAATTTTCATAATCTTTCCATTCCTCAAACTGTTACCAGAAAGAAAAAACGGTGACTAGACAGGTTACAGGCCATATGGGAAATTCTACAACTATTAACCCTAGTAAATGGACATAGTAATAAACTGACTCCTAATGACTTCTTACTCCCACTGATTAATGCACCTCTCAACTCTTACAAGATGAACTTCTTGCATCAGTTGACAAGTACACAGAGAACTGGTCAACTGTAAAATGCTAACCTCTAATTGGTACAATTATATCACTCTCCACCTAGGGTTCAGGGATTATGGTGGAGGAGTGATCAGAAAGATTGTAAGAGCCAGAGGTGGTGGATAAACAAAAGGAAAAGTATTTCTTTAAAAACAAGGTAATTACACACATTAACCTACAGGACTTATGAGAGCATGCACAAGAATGTCCCAAGTCCGAGCTATACAGAATGCAGCATAGAATGGGAAGCGGCAAGAGGCTCAGGCCTTAGATGAGGATCTTTTGGCAATTTATGATAGCTGTCTTAGGAGGGACATCCGTTTTCTTTCAGGGTGGGATGCTGGGTAAATTGACCTGGCTCCAGTGGAATGGAACATTTAGATAGCAATAATTAGATTTTAATTGGCCTTAAAGAAAATAATAGTGGTCGTAAAGGGAGTGAGTGGAATGTGGTGCTTTGAATATGAATGCTCAGGAAAGACTCCAAGTATGTGCATATGTTGTTACAGTTGGTACAGCTGTTTGAAAGGGTTCAGGAGGTGCACCCTTGCAAGAGGAAGCACAAAACTCAGGGTGGGTTTTGAAAGTTCTTAAGCCTAGTCAGATTTCCATTTGCTCACTGCTTCTTGTCCCTGCTTAAAAACGTGACCACTTGGCTTTCTATTCTAGTTACCTCTGTTGCTCTGCTCAACCTGCCATAACAGACTTTAATCCCTCTGTATCAGCAAGTTCAATAGTTTCTTTCTTCGCTAAGTTGTCTTCTGGTGTTTTATCACAGCATCAGAAAAGTGATTAATACAGAAATTGGCAGAAGGAGTGGGTACTGTGAAGAACCTGACCTTGAGGGATTTTGATCCTATGTGGAAGACTTTGCATGTTTGGCCAAGAAAGACTTGAATGCTGTAAGCAGAACTCAACAGGTCATCCAATAGAAGCTTGGAAGAAAGTAGTGCTAAGAGCAAAGTAGCTTCAGAGGGATAAAAGGGTTTATACAGCCATTGGGATAGTTTAGAAAAAAAATATCTGGCCGCTGTCTACCCACAGTCTAAGATATTGTCGAATGCCAAAGTGTACATGAATGAACTAAATTCTTTGATGGAGGAAATTACAAGACAATCTAATATCAAAATGGTGGTGTGACATTATGAAAATCTACAGTGAAAAAGAGCAATTGGGGCAGAAAGAAATGCAAAAATGTACAGTTTAGAATGAAAAGGAGTTTGAAGAAGATAAATGTTGGAGCCAAGGCATGTGCTGAAGAAGAGGTTCCATGTGTTAAGATGATTAGAGTCCTTAATGTGAAGCCTAGAGATTTAAGTAAACAAATGAGTACTGTCATGAGGCTTAGTCTAACTGTTAGGGAAAGGGAACATGGAGACCAGGTATCAATGTTCAACAGCTCTTTATTAATCAAACGGATTAGAAAAAGATTCATTCACACATTTCCACACAGCCAATTGATACCTGTCCCAGGTAGTGACCAAGATAGTCGTGGTCACCAACTCAGCTTCCATGACAGGCGGGTCCTGTGGTGCAAAGTGGGTCCGGAACTGAACTTGGAACTTGTGGCGGGTTCTACAGCTGGTCTAGTAGGTGGTGTTGTGGCTCCAGTAGTCCCAGTGATGGCTCCAACTGTCAGGGCTCCTCAGGGCTAGTCAGGGCTGGTCCGGCAGGTTCCACTGCTCAGAGGGGTTGCCCAGGCGGGTGGTCTGATGGTAGGCTCTCAGGTCTGATGGCTTGCAAACTTACCCCATACCAGATCTGTGTGGGCCTCAAGGCGTGGCCCTTTCCACAGAGACACATCCTAGGCTAGACTGGCAGACTTCAGACAAGGAGAATGTTGTCTCAGGATTCTTGTATATTAGCATTCGCTATCTAGCACTTGGCCTTAGGCTTTATAGGGAATTTTGACAGTGTGGCCCCACTAGTCAATCAGCTTCCAGATGACTTCCCTTACTGTCCTGCTCTTATAACAACTTTAGGCATGTGTGACTGAGGGGTCTGATATGAAAGGGAGCCCCTGAGCTCCAGGCAGGGGGTCCATCTGCAAGATCTGATACTAGGGAAGCCCCGAGGCTCTGAGAGCCTGGAAGATCTGATACTATGGATACTATGGACGCTCTGTCCTCTGGGCGCTTGGCCAGAGTTTTTCCAAGAAGAAAAAGGGCGCTTTTAAGTCTTTATCTGTAGGCACCTGGCTTTGCTAAGAAAGTGCTCTAGTCCTATGGCCTAGAGCTTGACCAGAGGCCTTTCCCAAGAAGAGTGCTCTGGGATCCTAGCAGAGGCTTAGAGCTTAGCTCTGATAAGGAGAGTGCTCCGAGGCGCCTGCTTACTTACAGGCTTCTAATTTATGAAACTAGGCTCTAACTTCTAACTTGTAGAATCCTAATTTATGAGATTATATTATGGGTTTACAAGGTCACTACTTATATGCTAATTGTCCATTACTTATATGCTATATTGTCTATTATGCACTTTATACTTATAAAAACTATAGGCTTACATTGTTACAACTTACAAACTAGTAACTTATAAGGCTATGGATTTACAACTTACAGACTTCTTACAGCACGTGCTTTCTTATACTTATGAATTTAAACTAATTATTTATCTAATACATACAATTATACTTATAGACTTATAGGGTTCACATCATTACAACTTAGAAACTAATTATTTAATACATGCTCTTTACAAGTACTTTCAGGCAAGACCACACCCAACCAAGTTTCAAACTTATGAAAGTAAAACATGGGATGATGTGTTTTCTGCACCTAGAAAACCGTAGCACAGAATAGTTGCTAATGTGGTTAAAATAAGCCAGAGTCTGTTCCAGGCCAGCAAACAAATTATCAGTGTTATTTACATGGTGCTGGCTTTAGAAGAATGAAAGTTGCAAGAGTAAAGGGTTAATTGGTTCTTCATATTTCAGAGTGCCACTGAGTCTAGGCAGCATGGATCAGGTCCTGACAGGCCATTGCATGAAGCTGTGAAGGTGATGCTTGTTTAGTTGTGTAAATCCTAAGATACTGGAAGTACTAGGGTATTAAGGCATCTTGCAAGGAGAGCTACACACAGGAAACGACAGGAGCCTAGTAGAAAGATGTATGTTGCACTTAGCAAAGCTGGAGTGGCTCAGCCATCTAAGTACTTTGGAAGTACACTCCCAGACATTGGACAGGGACCTAGTGAATTGGATGTTAGCCCTGCTGATGTCTTGTCTACTTCTGGTTTGGTATTTCGTCACTATGCCTTCATTCGGTTTCATTCTATGTGAGAAGAATATACTCTTCTTTCTATTTTACAGGGGCTTACAGTTGAGACTCAGAAGAGCCTTTGGACTCCGGGCCTTTTGATAATATTGAGACTGGTAAAGATTATGGGACCTTTCAAGTTTCAACTAAATGCATTTTAAGTCTGTGGTGTCCAGGACTGGAACATGGTGGTTTGAATATGAATGTCCCCCATAGGCTCCAAGTATTTGGAATTTTATCCCCAGTTGGTGGTGCTGTTTTCAGAGATTTTAAGAGGTTCATCCTTGCTGGAGGAGGCACATCAATGGGATGGGCTTTAAGAGTTCTTGAGCCTTGCAAGATTTCTAATTGCTCTCTGCTTCTTGTACCAGATTGAAGATGTGATCATTCAGCTTTCTGCTCCAGCCGAACTTGCCACGATGCCTCTTCCATGAAGGATTCTAATCCCTCTGGATGAATAAACACAAACTCTTCCTTCCATCAGTTACCTTGGTCATGATGCTTATCACAGCAACAGAAGAGTGATGAATACCGGGAGGAGAAGAAGGTTGGCATGCATCTGAGAAAGGTGGAAGAGTAGGTCTAAGTAGGATCAAATGCATTGCATGAAATGACCAAATAATTAGTAAAGTTTTTAGTTGTTTTGAAAAGTAAACAAATTAATACACATCAAATACACACACACAGAAACAGAGACAGACAAACAGACAGACAGAGAAGAATGGGATGCATCAAGAGGCACTTTTAGGACTGTAGCAAATGACATTCAGTGAAATCTGCATTAATAACAACATTAAATCCATTTTCCAGAGCCCATGGGGCAGATTTGCGACCATGATTGTCAGAAGGAAAAGTTTAAAATATTTAATGTTCTGCTCCTTTTCTATTCTTTTACAGTTCATTCATGTATATAATAGATTTTACAATCTTGACACCCTCTCATTTCTTTCTCATCCCCTCACCTCCCAGTGAAACCCTCCTTCCTCTCAACAAGTTCCCTTCTCCTTCCAGGGCTTTTTTAGTGTGTGTGACCCACTGATCTTAACTGGAGGTCGAATTAAGAAGCAAGGATAATTTATTAGTGGCTCTACCAACGAAAATGATGACATCACCTCCTGCAGAATCTTTAACTGTCAATATTCACGCAGAGTCTTGCTTCCTCCACCTATGATGCAGTGTTGACTGGACCAATCCTGTGCAGGTTATATCAAGTACAAGAGACATCGTTCTGCACCCAATTCTCTGGCTCTTATATTTCATTTACACGTTTTTCCATTGTATGTGTTCTCTTCTACAAAGGGACATAGCAAGCAACTTTTCTGGAAAAAAGTTTTCATACTTTTGCATGCAAAATGCAATAAAACCAGAATCATTTCCTCTATATATTTTATTAAATAAGAAATTGTTTCTGTACACTTCAACCTTGTCATTCAGTGAGACAAGAGATTTTCCTCTAAAATAACTACCAAACTGTGATTCAAACAATCCCATCTGTACAGAACAGTAGAATCTGAATATAAAAGCTTGATATCTTTTTCAAAGCTATAAAATAGGATTAATGATAGAAATATTACAATTATAATTGTTATCAGGTTTCTCATTAAAGTATTCTGAGCATATCTCTGAAATGCATTTTTACTTACCATCAACATATAAAATGATCTATGTGGTTGATGTTTAGTAGAAAATTTTGGATAATTGCTGCTGGAGCACAAAGTCTTCCTGCTTGAACTAATGCCCAGGGCTCTAAATATAATTTCATAACTAAGTACTACACCAAACATGTCAGCAGAGGTATAACAGAAAAAAACATTAAGACATGGTTCTACACAAGGAGCCAGAGGTTTATGTAAATATTGCCTGTTTAATATGTATAAGATTCAGGAAGATGATTTGTTATTTCCAGACATCATTTCTAAATTTAGTGACAGCCACTGATTTTTTGAATGTAGACTTTCACTGATCCAAACACTAGAGTCAGCTCTTGCTACAACTGACTTAGGGAGTAGGTAGGAATGGAAAGGAATGTGTATGTAATAAAGATTGTCTTTATTTGGGGTGGGTTAAAATTTTAAAACAATGCGGAAATCACAGAAAGAGATGTATTTCACCTTTTCTTGTATATTTTTTCCATTAGGCTAATGTTGGAGAAGATGTTTTGAACACTACAATTTGGGTCCCTCTTGTTTTTTTTTTTTTTTTCTAATGAGATGTTAGCATTTATTATGAAATAAGATCCAAATTCAATTTTATGGTGGATCTTTGTCCCATTCATTTCAATTTTTAACAGAGTAGTTAAAGATACACATCTCATGAACCTGCTTCTCCACAGAAGGTATGTGACACAGAATGTCCATAACCTACAGTTCAGACACAACCAAAGCACCTCCTACTTGTATCAACCAATTGTCAAATGAGATAGTTCAGAAATGCCCGATGCGTATCCTTCATGACTTCATGCATTAAAATTCAATCACAAATGCGAGGTATGAACAGGGAAGAAACTGAATTCCATTATATTGCTTTGAAATAAAGCCTTTGATAGACAATTAGGATCAGAAAAACTATTGTGGTAGAGTACCTATGATTATATTTTGATATTCTTGTAACATGAAGAAGAGAGAGGCCTGTAGAAACACTTCCATGCATCCCTGTCTCTTGATATATCATGCTCTGTGCCTCTTTAGCACTCTTCTAACATACAGTTGTTAAAGTTAATCAGTTTAGTTAAGAGCTCAACTGAGTGAAGAGAGTTTGTTACAGCTGGAAAATTGCATTTGTGTTCAAGGCCATCCACAAAAGACAAGAGGACAGACTATGCTGCAGAGAACAGGGCATTCAGAATGAATAGACTGATCAGAGTGTCTGGGGAGGGTAAACTGTGGGTCTTCTACAAAAGAAGATGAGTTAGAGAAGAGTACAATTGGTCCCATAAGTCGATGTGTTAAGAGCAATGGTAAGATTTCTATATCAGTTAATTGATTCCTAAATATAGAAGGGGAAATGTACAAAGACTGAATGATGAACTCTCCTTTTGAATCAAAACTGATACTAACAAATCCAAGTTTCAGTCATCAGTTTCAATATGTTTAAGTACTTATAGTTGATTATCTATATAAAGAAAAATGAATACAAATTTTTGATTCTGGTCAATAAATATTTTATTTCTTAAATATTTTAATAATATACTATAGTTATGGTATAACTATATTGGATATTATCATTGGATAAATGGAAATAAAACAAACAATAACCAAATACCATATTAAATTATGTTTGATGACACTAAGACAAAAATTTATAAGCCATTTCTAAATGTAGAATCCTATGTAAACCCACAGGAAAACCACATAAATCTTATTTTCATCTTAAGGAAAATAATGAGTTAAAAAACAAAAATAAAATATTAATATAATAAAACTAACAAAATTGTATAGAGGTCAACATAACGTAAAAGTTGTATGAACCTTTACTTATTAATAATAACAAAAGAGGATAATTTCTATGTGAGACTCTTGGCAGACAACATCTTTGGTTAAGCTCAAATTTACTATTTATAGGAGGAACTATAGCTCTGACCGGACCCAGCATTAGGGGCCATAGACATCATAGCATGCCTTTTACACCATAATTTCTTACTGTTGGTGGATATCATAATCAGAAGATTCTAAACGCTGATAAACTGCCTCTCTCACAGGAAATATTTATAAGCTGGTTTGCGTCCTGATTATTCTTGTCCGATCTGACTGTCTGTCTATCTTCCTTAAAATGTCATTCTCTAACAACAGAGACTTGGAAAGAAAACATAGATATAAATTAAGAGAGACAGAGGGCTGAGTCTACAGCACCACCCGTGAATTCACTCCCATTGAGAGGGTTGGGTGCGAAAGGGATACATGCGGGAGGGGTCTAAATTTGATTTAGAACTGTTGTATGAATATATAAAAGTCAATAAATAAATAAAAATAATTAAAGTATAGGCAATTAAAGAGAGAGAGAGAGGAGGTAAGTAAAAACAAAGAACTCCCACATGAAATTCTTAGATGTGCTGTATTCTGATACAAGAGCAGAATCCAGGAAAACAGAAAGGAACCATGTGTAGAGAGAAGAAGAAGAAAAGGTATTGTAGGAGAAAAATGTGGGTTACTTTAACTGAGGAGGGACAAGAAACGACTATACAGGAGAAAGAAGAGAGATAAATACATAGGTGGTGTAAGAAAACAAATGAAAATGTATTATTTAATAAGCCTATTGAAAAATACATACATAAATGTGAGTTTGTGTATATGACTGAAGCTTATATAACAAAAATCTTAGTGCTAGGCAAGAGAAACCTCCATTCAATTTGTTGGTCAATATAGTCCAGGAGATTCTCAGAATAATACAGGCTATTGCTACAGCCCTTAATTGTACCCCAGAACATGAAGGTGATACCTATAATAGGGTATTACTTGAATATACCACATAGTTCAGACACAGGCCTTGGATAATTTGAGCTGTAACTAACAGGGAATTGTCCTCACTGAAGACTAGTTTTTGTAGTATCAGAAAATGCTATGCAAGCTGCCAAGGGCCAAAACAATGATTGTACTTAACTCTAAAGCTGACAACTTGTCTGAGAGTGCTAAAACTGTTCATTGTAAGCTCCACAGCTATAATAAGGAATACTTCAGAGTGTCTCACCTTCCTTTCATACCGTCCTTTTTCAGTACTTAGCCACTTGGTAATAGTCACTCTAGAAAATAATGTGGCCCATAGCTTTGAAACTTTATGGGTAAAATTCTTGATTGGCTTGTTTTACCCAGGATTTTCACTGATCCATATTGAAAAAGCAATGCTTGAGTGACAGCATGCAGGAGACATAAATGCCTCAGGATGCAGAGCCTATAAGAGAAGCAGCCATGCTAAATATTCATAGAAGAATAAGTTCAGTTTTAAGCACTTTTTATGCTAATATGAGAGTTTGTTATTTAGGTGTAGGTGTTTTCCTAAATTCTATTTGCATTCAACAATGAGCAATCATGGGAGTTTTGCATTAAACATTCATACACCTAAAATACAACTAACTTCTAGTGCCTGTTTAACATGAACATCCATATTTCCTTCAATAATGCCTATACTAGCTTGTACTCTATTCAGTACGTGAAAGATTTCATCCTTGCCAATTGTGGGGGGTGGGTGTTAAATACTGATGATGTCATGGAACACATAATATAGTATTGCTGCATCTTTATTTGAAATTTATTGTTTAAAAATTCATATATATCTCAAATATTATCTATGCAAATCCTCTATTTATAAGCACATAATCATTTTTTTTGAATTACAACTTAAATTGGGTATCTTTCCTCATAGATATTTTCCAGACATTGCAAACATGGTCACTTATGAATTCTATGTAATTGAACTGATGGCAGTACAGCAAATCGTTCTGTGAATCTAAGCATGTTGGACAAAAAGAAAAAGACATGAAATGCTTTACTCCTTTTCAAAATCCAGATTCAACTTAATTTAACAACCAACTATTTTACCTATCTGAATTATATACTGTCATGTATACTAGGATATCAGATATACATCAGTTTTCTGTAAAACTGCAGCCTATTACTTTAATTTCTATGCCCCCTACTCAGTCAGTCTTGGAATTTATTTATAAATGCCACACAATCCTTTGTCTGTTTGGTTGAACTATCCTGACTGATATTTGAGACTTCTGCTCATTTTCACTTTTTACTATGCAATACATTCTATTCATATCTGCTCTCTTCTTTTTTGTCACTCACATAGAGATGGTACAAAGTGACCTGTACAGTGTTCTTAGTCTGGCAGACGAGGCAGGAGACTATCCCTAAACTAGTCCTGATCTCTTTGATATTTTTTATAAACACTGTTTCTTAGTCATAGACCTGCTGAGTCAGAATAAAGACCTGCAGTGTGGTACATAAGTTAGGAAGTGGATGACACGTAGAAGAAAATAATTGAGAACAAAACCTTTCAATTATGAAAAATGAGCTCTCAATGCTTTCAGTGGAGTAGAATAATAACATTTTAAGAGCCCTTCTCCGTGAGCTGTAATGCATCACCACACAAACTCTACCCAAGTCTAAGGGTCACTAGTCTCGTCTTACTGTCTATCTGATCTTTATCACTTTATTGACTAGCTTCTTTCAAATGTCTAAAATATTATATTCCAGTTTCCTACTTAAGACAAGTTTCTCATAAAGAGGTGCAAACAGTTACACAATGGTTCAGAAGAATTCATTACAGTACATTATTGTAGTCACAGTGTGGTGCAAGCACTCTTGGATCAGATTGGAAGATATAATAAGTAAGTTGTGACCAGAGTTGCTATGTGGGAAGTGTCTAAATAGAAATTATATTGCTAGGTAGCATGCTTTGACAGGATAGTATTTCAAAGATCTCTACTTCCTTCTGACATTTTGCGAATATCTATCATGAATGTACAAACTGAGGTTTACAGAATGCATAATTTTCTGATCATAAAAGCAGAATGTATGGCTTTAAGAAGAAAAACTGCAAGCCCTCACACCTTACTTATTTTTTTTAGGTCTGAATTCAGCTCTGTTGAAAAATTCACATTACACAGTGTATGACATTTATGCTGAAATCAGGTATGAGGAATGTTAAGAACGGGGACTGGGTTTTGACAGAAGATTTTGCATTTATTACCTCTTTCTAAAGAAAAGGAATGAAGCAGGAAATAGTCACAAATAATAAGAAGCAGCTGAATACACAACAATCTTGACTATCCTTTAAATGCTAGACTTCTGCAGGAGAAATATACAGATTTTCAATCACCTATGAATACTCAGAAAGCCTTTCTGTCTTTTAAAGACTCTCATTTACATGACCTTCAAATGTCAAACATTTCTCTTTACCTTCAGATAATGCATATAATTTGAGTTTTGAATCATCACTTGATACTAATTCAGACTCAACTCCAATAAATGATTCATTCAGAATTTACTATTCTGTCTCTAGGAATGGGCCACTTAGTTAATTAGCACTATTTGTGGAAGTTTGTTTGTGACAAACTTGTAATGCTCAGAGATAATTTAGCATCAAAGGAATAAAAATGCATAGTATCATATTCAGAGCAAATGCTATTTTTATAGTCACAGATTTAGTTAGAGTTAAGGCGATTCTTTTTTAAAATTTCTTTAAATCAATTTTCTTTAAATTCCTCACCAACATTTTATTGAGCTGATGAGAAATTCAACCTCAGTCAAATACACATGTAGAACAGATACTACTGGCACTTTGAGATAGAAAACTGACCGCTTGGGAATGCTATCCTGTGAACTGGAGGAGTTTTCAGAGTCCCTGGCTTCCTCACACTAGAACTCAGCAGCGGCTCTAACATTTATGGCAGGAAGGATATGCCCAGACAATGACAAATGTTCCCTTTATGGGAACAAAATTACAGAAAAGGGAGAGTCAGTAGTATAAAGGGATCTAGAGACAAAAAGAAAACGTGAGGAATACTGTTGTTCACAAAGCTAAATAGAAGCAATTGGAGATAAACTCTGCACCAAAAGTGAAGTACAAAAAAGAACATAAGAAAAGCAATTGTAGCCTGAGAACAAACAGAAAAAACACAAGTACTAGGAAAGAATTTCTGTAAAGGAACAAAGGGAGAGAATTCAAAATGATAGGTTTACTTCCTAATTACTGGTAGAAAAGTCTAAGATTCAAAAAGATGTTAAAATTTAATTGTTCCTTATATTTTTGGAAGGCAATTTTGAAACGTTTAAAATTATTTGTTGATTAATACACTTGTGTCCTATAACCTATAAACACATAAAACACGCTTGTAAAAATTAATTTTTTCATATACTCTATTAATGAAGATGACATTATTTTTCAAATCTCTTTAACCTTTGAGTGCTGCATCTGGATGTTAGTATGCAAAAACCGATATCATAAATTATATGAATTTATAAATATATATTATCAGTAACTAATAATACTCTATCATCAAAGGCTTTTATTAAAGGAAGGGTAGAAGATTGGTGCAAAGGAGTGGTCAGTTCTAAAGAGCAAAGACACAGGCACGTATATGAGCACATTTATATGTTGTGTGTTTATCATAGGATACCTAATGCAGTAAGCAGTCTCACCAATTTCAGGAAAAAGTATGGTTTTCTTAGAGTTCATCAACTCCTGCTGCACCCACTTAGTGGCCTAGATTTTGTGTGAGCATGTACTGAGCTGTGAAGTTCTTTCAGTCTCATCTGGAAACTGCTTAAGATTCACCTCACTGCCAATGGTACACATCAATATAACATCATTGCTTGAAGCGTAGGTTACACTATCCTTTTCCTTTTTTTATTGAATTGTTATGCATTTTATACAGAATATCTCAAAAAATCTTAATCATTTTTATACTCTCTTTTATACCCTTCCATACTGGAATCACCCTATATCGAGCCCCCCAATTGGAATCCAAACATTCTTTCATCTATCTGTGTTAAGGTATTGTATCAAGTTAGTGTCCCCAAATGTTCCTCAGTGCAAGTTCATCCACTGAGGTCTATTCAGTCTATCTAGAGTACCTCAGTTTAGGAAGACTAGCTCATCCTCACCCAATAGTATTCAGTTTCCAAAATTTCTTCAGCAAAGATTGGAATGTGCCACCCATTTCTCCAGTTCCATGCTGGGATTTTGTCTGCCTGAGTTTTCATGGGTCTTGAGCACGCCAAAATCACTGCTGGAGGTTCATTATGGACAGGGTTCCACCAGTTTGTGGGATTCTGTTTCCATATGAGAGATACATTAGTCTCCTCTTAACCCCTTGTTCTATGTTGCATGAGACTTGGGTGTAGAAGTTGCTTTGTAGATGTGCCACTCAGGCATAGACATTTTCACAGACAGTATTGGTATAACCAGTTGTGGTACTCTGTAGTAGTCTCTGTCTGGTGCATCAGATGCTTCTTTGATGATCAGTGATTATTAAATGTATATATAGGGATACATATTTTGTACTTAGTAAGAAGTTACATAACCCTAGCGTTGTGACATCCTTGGGGATTTCTCTAAAATCTATGACCTCTTCTGTCATGTTTATTTGTCTATTAAGAAGGGAGAAATGGGGAAATGGGGATACTTTAAATGGAGAAGTCACAGAGTGAGGCTTATACAGAGAGAGAGAGAGAGAAAGAAAGAGAAAGAGAGAGAGAGAGAGAAGTAGAGAAGAGAAGAGAATAAGACATTTAATGTCTAGCTAATGTAAAACACCAGAGGTAATTATATTAGTCTAACAACCTAATGACAAATTCCACATAGTGTCCCTACAAATGTCCACATGCATAACTGAAGGCTACATAACAAGGAATAGTGCCAGACAGAACAAATCTTTCTTTGAGTTGTTATACAGGGTGTACTAACAAACTCTCCAAATTACACAGGTCATTGCCACAGCCCTTGATTGCTTTCCATAGCCTGAAGGTAAGGCCAAATTACTGAAGACAGGATATACTTCAGAGATCAGATTGGGAGCAATGGAGCTGGAACTGACCTGGAAGCGACTTCCCTTGAAGGCTAGCTCTCAAAGCTCTGGAGAACACTATGCAAGCAGTTAGGAACATCAATTGATGTTCCAACACCAGCTTCATGACCAAACAACCACATCAGTGACTGACACAGCACTCGACACTGGTGCAGTGTGGGTGGGTCTCCATCTCCAGCACTGCTGTTGTGCTCCAGCCATGCCAGAGAATGGAGGACGATCGAACGGGATCTCAGGTGGCTCAGAGTGCGGCGGGAGGAGTTCCCTCCCGGGAGACTACATCCGTGGGTAGTTTGGTTATGAGAGCCAATGCAGGGGCTTATATAGGGAGGCCTCCTGAGCGTTACAGAAGGCGGGAAAGGTGGGGTGTTGGGGTAAAGGCGGGAAGGTTGTGGAAGTTCAGGAACGAGGAAACAAAACCCAAAAACCTGGTTCTGGTCTAGGGTGGGGGAAAGGAAGATTCATATCTACAGTAGCTTCCTGGGACCAGGTTATCACACAGGCAGAGCAGGTCAGATACCTGCCATCTCTTTAGGGTATCTGCAGATGATTGCCTTGCTCAATACCCAGATCCCCACACCTCCCCCTTTTTTAATATATATAATGGGGAGGTATATAAGGGCCCAGTAAAGGGAGGAGCCAGGCCATGAGGGGATTGGCCAACCAGGGGGAATAATGGGTTTTAAGTTCATTTTTGAGTTTATGAAAGGTATAAGTGAGAGAATTTATAGTCTCTCAGTTAGCTGTTTGTTCTCTAACATTTCCCTTTTGCAGAGGTAACCCTAAAATCTTTTAGGAATTATATAAGAGCCCCAAATGCCTTGGACATATTTGGCCTTTGATATAGAGTAGGCTGCTGAAGGGCACAAGGACAGTTTTTGGTCTTTTGGGGTCTTTTTACCCTAAACTGCCTAACCAAATTCTACCTCCTATTCTTATCACATCACCCTCTGAAGAGGTCACCCTAATTGCTAATAGGGAATTGGGGCGCTGACCGCTCTGGTTTCTTCAAGGCTGAATAGGGTCGTAGATTGTGGCAATAGGGGCACCTCTTCAGTGAGCCTCTCTAAAAGACCCCTGAATTGCATAACTGTTAGTTGTAGGGAGAAAAGAAAGTCCTTGACTGGTCCCTGGAAGATGAAATTAAAATAGTCATAACAGGGATGAGTTCAAATGTCCAATTCAAAGTCCATTAGAATATCTTGCTTAAGGACTTTCAAAGGCTTCCATCTTTCGGGTTCCTCTTTGTTTTTCTTTTTGACTGCCAAGGCTGAACTTGAGAGTCTTGAAATCAGGATTTGTTTCATCTTGGGGCCAATCAATGACAACTTGTTTGGTCTTACAACCCATTCAGTGGGGGAAACTCGTGTGGCACTGTCACCATACACTCTCCTTTTCTAAGTGGAGGCTGTGATAGTTATTTCTGGTAATGAACTTGCCCTTCTTCCACTTCCACTTCACAGGTAGTGTTTACTCCATCCTTTTTAAGTACTTTATTCACCATTATAGTAGCTCGTTGACATTTCACATACACATAATTCATTTGCTTAGTACAAAGCTGCTCATGCAGACAGAATGACATCATATGCTGATGGAAATGACTTGACTTAAACCTCCATTCTAAAATAATTAACCAAACTTGAACATGGATTCTATCCCTTTGGCATTATTTCCTGTATGAGACTTCAGTTTTCTGTCTGGTATATGTTGCTAACACTTTTCTTAACCCCAGCTTCATTTATTGTGGTCATTTTACAGCCACAGCCATTACCATGTCCCCCCCACACACACACACTTATTCTCTCCTTTGGACTGTATCAACTTTCTATTTTCCCTCCAGCTTCTACAATAAACTTCCAAGGGAGTTACAGTAAGAAATTGTTTCCTACTGGGTCCTATTCTGAGAAGCTAAAATGCTTTTAACTCAAACACAGGAAGCCCTGACCTGATTTACTAATACAAAACTATTCCCTGCTGCTCATGGGGAGTTAAGGTTCCAAGGACAAGATACAAATAAGTTAAATTTTGAGGGAGCTGTTTTAGACCCTTTCTTAGCCATTTACTTGTGACTTTATATGTGACCTAACATTCTTATAATTATTAGGTAAAACATGTGACATGTACCTGTAAGCCTTGCAGACCCTGAGCTTCTACCAGCCCCAGAGCTACAAACGTTAGTTATGAAAACATCTGAACAGACAAGACTCCCCGCTTCACTGAAGCCTATCTACCTAATGTACTGAATTATGACCTGCTTTGTTCTGTGGCTGTGAAAGTACATGGAGCCTCTTTAAAGGATGCACATGGCAGACATACTAACTTTATTTGATGTTCCTAGGCCCTTGTCTTTCATATTTGGCAGAGAACAAAACATACTACTACATATTTAAAAGATAATTATGTCAGTACCTTAAATTATAGATAGCTTTAAATACAGAAAATCTCTTCTCTGCTCAGCTTGGACTTTTTTAAGTCATGGAAGTCAAAAGTAAGCTACCTAATATACCTGACAGGCAGTTAAATAGACCCTCCCCCCAAATATCCATCCCTACTGACCATTTTACTGCTTTAATATTTCTCTCTTTTTCTCTGAAACTCACCCTTTCAAACACTTTTTAATTCCTGCTGAAAATGAAGGGACAAAAAATTGTCCCTTTGTAACTTCAAGTCTGTAAATAAGCAGACTTAATTTTATGTTTGAAAGCACAGGAGTTATCCTGCTACTCACTTTCCTTTATCCCTATAGAAGGAATGATTTTCTGAAGTGGTTAATATTTTTTTAAGTTGTTGTTTTTCTCATGTTGTGAGCTTTCTCTCATAGAAAGGAAGCCGTTTATCATTCGGCTACATTGTTGGCTCTGTTGCTAATCCCTGAATTACTCATGTGGAAAATTTCCCTGCAAATATGCCTTACAAGCAACACTTCTTTTGAAAACCATTATGTTTCAAGTAGTTTAAATGCATTATGTTCTCTTGTGTTGAAACTGAGAAAATAATGATAAAATACATACAAGCAGATATATGCAATATAAATATATGTGCAATGTGATTGTGTCAATATATAGGTACACATAAAATACTACAGTAAAATGTGCATCATAAACCCTTAGCCTATTGAAGCCTATGTATGTGAGAGGATATAGTTATGAATATATACACACATTCGTAGTGTGGTTGCAAAAATACAATTCTCACCTCAAGGGAGGTTAAGATTCACATCACCTGAAATTCCTTTTTCCAACTTGCTAATAACTCCATGAAGTTTCATAATAACAAGAAAGAGAAAGTGAGAAATATAGGCAATTTTAAAAATATTTTGTTTATTATTTTTATTTTATGTATATGCGTGTATCGCCTGCATATATGTAAGTGCACCCATGTCGTGCAATGTCTGTGGAGGTTCCAAAAGGGCATTTGATTCCCTGTAACAGGAGTTAAGGATGCTCTTAACTGTTATCTCTACAACCTAAGAAATAAAGGCAAATTTTAGATATGTGAGTGAAATCAAGTGGAAGGATTATAGTATAATGGAGAAATCTCTGCTTTAGAAAAGAGCAGCAACAAACATGGATGTGTAGGTGTCTCAACAGTGTGATGAGTCTGTTGGGATATGCCAAGGAGTGGCATAACTGGATCATAGGGTAGATTCATTTTTAGTGTTTTGAGAGTTCTCCACACCGCTTTCCATAGTGGTTGCACCAGTTTCCGTTCCCACCAGCAGTGAATGAGAGTCCCCCTTTCTCCACATGCTCACTAGCATCTGCTATTTTTTTATTTTCTTGATCTTAGCCAATCTGACTGTAGTAAGAAGGAATCTTGAAGTGGTTTTTATCTGCATTTCTCTAATTATTAAGGATATTGAGCACTTTTCAAGGTGCTTCTTAAAGAATTGTATTTCTTTGTTAGAGAAAGCTCTTTTCAGATCCATAGTCCATCTTTTTTATTGACTCATTGAATTGCTTGTGTCTTTGTTCTTTGTATATTCTGAATATTAATCCTCTGTTGGATGTGCAGCTGGTAAAGATTTTCTCCCACTCAGTGGATTTCCTCTCCACTTCCTCGGTTGTTTCTTTTGCTGTACAGAAGCTTTTTATCATATTATGGTTCCATTTGTTGATTGGTGACCTTAATGCCTGATAAAGTCCTTTTCTACATCTATTATTGTGCTAAATGGACATATTAAACTGGCCTCTAAGCTCTCAAGCCTCATTAGAAAATGTTTGTTGTGTATTAGATAATGAATAATACAGAAACCCACAAATGGCCAGCATACAGAAAATAAAAAGCTATGACATCTCACCTGTAAATGAGACATTTATGTCACATGCCTCATCTCAAATTCAGGAAAGAGGTGGCAGAGAGTTTGTGAGCAGTGAAACACCATTTGGTGAACACAAACAGGCCATTGCACACGTGAACCCACAGCAGCCGTCATTGCTTACATATGACTTGCACAACATAAAATCGGCCAAAATTCCAGCATGGGGGGGGGGTCAATTCATGGAATCCCACCCTAGCTGAGGAGCTGCTGGCATTTGATGGCTGCCGAGGGACAGTCAGTTTTCTTCAGTACTGACGTCCCTGGAAAGCTGCTCGTGTTCTAGTAGATAATATACCTATGCCCGTGCTGGCAGCGCTGTATGGAGGGATGTCGGGGGGACTGGGGGACTGGACGGAGGCAATGGGGGTGGGTTGGGTCAAAACACATTTTATACTTCTATGAAATTCTCAATAAATATAAAAAAAAATCCTCAAGTTAGATGACTGACCTCATCCTCATTTTCATCCAGTCAGACGCCAGAAAGATGAGGCACTGTTTGGGATTTTGAGTCCCTGAAATAGGGGGTTTGTTGAATTCAGCATAACACAAGGAGGGGGGAGGGGTGACAAGGTGATTATAACATTTACACAGATAGCCTGAGTTGTGCAAAAGGAAACATTACGGCCTCTGAGAACATGATGCAAAATAAATTATCATATGCCTGAATATCAGAGAATTCCAACACTTTTTGTTCAGTTTTGAGATTAAAAAGAAATGAAGAAACATTAAATAAAGGTCGTAGAATGACATTCTTCACATTGAAATACTAAAATGCTGTGGTTAATTGTAATTTGAAGGTCAAATTTTGTTTATCCATTATACTGAGTTCAGCTAAAAAACAAAATTATTAATGAGGAAAATCTCAAAAAATAGTGACTAGGAAATTGCCATCATAATCCATAAAGGCAGGCAAAGCAGCAAGAGCCTAACAATGAACACAATTAGAAGCTCATGCACCTAAGGTAAACATCAAGCAGCAATGTAGGAAGTGATAACACAATAGAAGACTGACATTTATGAATATTTCACATTACTCTAGGAGTACATCATACTGCATTATACTGACATGCATAAGAAGTTACCACAAGAATAAAATTTCACCATAGGTAAAGAAAAAGAAACCAAATTATGTTGGAAATATTCAACAAAATCCCTGGGATCCAGACATTAAAGTCTTTCAAAGACTCACAGAAAGAGAATTATTGTATCATTAGCATGTGCTCTGGGTTAGATTTTAAAAAGAGAAAGATTACTCTAGTAATCTCAATGAGAAGAATTTAAGAGAAGGTTTCCTCTAGGCTTTTGCATTAGAGAATTTACTGCAGAAAAATGTTGTTTAATTCCTCAAAAGTTTTCAGGAAAAGCAGTGACCTCAGGGAACATCTGATTTCTGTCTCAAAGGAAAATGAACAGAACTTTTAAAATGGTTTTAGGCAAAAATGATTTTGCTACAGATGAAAGACTGATTCCAGAATTCAAAATGGAATATTTTTGAAACTATCGAGATAAGCGTATTAAGAAATGTAAATTCATATAGCACTGTAATAGAAGAGAACTTTCATTTTTCAAGGATACTATGGTTCAATAATGTATCAGTAACCTCTTGTTACGTTACTTCAAATATAGAGTTAAATTAAACATTTATTACAAAAATAATCCATGTTAGGGAAAGAAATAAGCAGGAATCTTAAAGAAATAATGGAAGGATATTCATTGCATAAATATTTAAATTCAAAAGATGAAGAATGTTGTGTGTACTAAAATTAAAATAATATAATAGATAACTAAATTACTGTTGGTTTTAGGAGGTTCAAATTTTAGAAATTACTATTATAATATTTTGAAGTAAATAGCATTACTCACAAAGAAAACCAAATATTTAGGATATTGATATCATAAATAGTTTAAAACTGAGGAGTGACTTCAGGTATTTTGGAATCGGAATCTCACTTATAATATTAAGGGAGATTTAGCATAAGGAATATACGCTACACAGCTATGAATGGAAAGTTCTGGAAAATACCATTTTATAAAGAGATAAACACATTGCATGATTTCAGTTAAAATTAAAGTGCTATTAAATGATTTAAATACAAAGAATTACGTCATCTTCCAAAATGGTCATCATATATATTCATTTTGAAATATTTTCTTCTTTTAATTTTATGTTTATGAGTGTATTGCCTGCATGCATATAAGCGTGCCCATTGGTGAGATGCCAACAGAGGTCAGAAGAGGGAGTCAGATACCCTGGAACTGGAGTTACAGAAGATTGTTAGCTACTGGATGGGTACTGGGAACTGAACCTATGTCCTCTGCCTGAGTGGCCAGTGTTCTTAACCACTGAGCCATTTCTCCAGCTCCTACTTTCTATATTTGTAGTCATACTTTTGAAAGCAATTTACACTTTTTTGTGTGTGTACGTAGGCTCCTACATATATCACAGTGCACATATAGAGGGCAACAAACGACAACCTTTGTGAGTCAGTTCTCTGCTTCCACTATCTAGTCCCAGAGACTGCAGCCAAGTACTCTGGCCTGGTGGACTGTCATAACTAAACTCATTCCATAATTAAAATTTTCTAATAGCAAAATTGTTCAATACTTGATTGGAATTGTTAGTTGAGGTGGGGAATTTATGTTAGAATAGTTAGAACAATTGATCTTTTCATATGACAACAATTTTATAAATGCATGTACCAATCACAGAGTTGAATAAATTTATTTTCACATTATTCCCAGAAAACATGGCATAGGAACCATTTTATAAACTATATCACTGCACTTTTGAGGCAAGTCTCATCTTCAATTCTGTCTGGACTTTGATAAGTTCTTATTATTTCACTTTCATTGAGAACCCTTTAGGTAGAAGCATTTCCACAGATTACATAGAAAATCTTGGTTTTTCCTCCACAACTGACAAGCTAACGGTATTTGTCACAGTTAGCTTCAGTTGACAACTTTACACACCACGAAAGAGATAAGCTCATTTGAATACTTTCTTTCAACAGTGGCCTGAGGCATTGTTTTGGTTACAGTTGGCATAGGTGAGTCCAGGCGTAGGTGGGCAGTATCACAGCTAGGCAGAGACCTGACCTGTTTGAGAAAAGTAGGTGAGCTTAAGCAGGAAAGCAGGTCAATCCAATAAGCAGTTTTCCTCCATGCTTTCTGCTTCGGCTCTTGTGTCCAGGTTCCAGGCTTAATTTCCTGCCTGGCTTCCCTCTGTGATGAACTATAACCTATAAGATGATATAAACTCTCCTCCCCAAGCTCTTTGGTGTTTATCATAGCAACAGAAACCAAACCAAGTGAGTTGACATAGTGAGCAAATAAGCAGTCATGACAAATGTTCCTGCTATACCCTGTAAAGCTGTCAACTTTATCAATAAACATTGATTTAATTGGTGACCACAATCACCAGATACACAATCAAGCTACCTGAATGTCTCTTCAGTCAGTTCCTAAAATTTCTTAGGCTTTTCAAGTTCCAAAGACAACAAAATTTGAAAGCTGACATTCGACCAAAAATAAACACTGAAAGAACAGTATTTTCAATATTTTTAACTCTGTAAAATTAGCCTAAATATGTCTGTATTTTTAAATGTTTTTGAATACTTAGTGACTTTCAAATACAGAGAACCAACTTAAATGATTTCGCCTGTGACTCCAATGAGAGGTTTATGTCAGAAAACACCAATCAGCAGTACAAAGCTAGAACTGTTCCAGTCTCCACACCAAATAGAGACCATCGCCTAAGGCTATCCATAGACAGATAAAACAACCTCAGCAATATTTCAGCAAATCTATTAATTTACATAAAAGGAGCTATAACAAAACCTAGTGGTACTTACACCAGCTATGTAAGGCTCATTTAAGTGAACAATGAATTCATTTTAGAGAAGACGGAATTCCTCTTCCCCAGAAGCCAACACATCTGGTCAGTTAACCATGCACCACACACCCAAAAGTATATGCAATGAAAGCACAAATCGGGGACAATGGCTTATTAGTTTTTTAAAAGAGGATGTGAAATCGGGGGCGTAGGACAGTGAGGATTAATCTGGGAGGAGCTAAGAGCAAATAGGATCAAAATTCCTTCTATGGAATTCTCAAATAATTAGTTAGTATATCTCTATAAAATTAATTCATGTAATCTATCACATCACCAGGCTACAAATAATAATTTTCAAAAACCCGAGACTTTTTTTCAAAGGTAGCAGAAAGATATTTGATGAGAATTAGCACCAATCATGATTCAAAGGTCTCAGTAGTCTAGCATTAGTGGGGACCCTCTACAGCTTGATACAGAATAATCAGCTTCATCTCAATAAAAAACAAAAAAGAGAAATGAGGTATACTCACTTTGAAGTTCACCACACATAAATTTGTCCTTTCTAGACATTTCTGTTCTGCATTAAACTAACAACGAGCAATGCAATAAAGAAAAAAAAAAAAAAAGGAAAATAAAATACGAAAGCCTGGAAATAAAAATGATTGTCCAGATCAAGAATCTTCATTGCTTATACAAAAAATTCAACAGAAATAAAGGGCTTATTTTAAATATATATTTAATAAGAAACTATTACCAAAAGAAAATAGATGTTAATTAGAGGAACATGACATGGGTAGAGATAAAGGTATATGACTTACATACAATTTGCAAATATCCCTATACATATGTGGTATATGCTTTTGCATATATTCAATGTGTAATTTTTACAAAAGATAAAAGCAATTCATGGAGAAAGGATTTTTAAAATAGAGTTTCAAAAATAGACCGATACAATTGGAACCCTCATGAAAAGAATTATTTAATCAACAACTTTCTTTTATTCACAATAAGTATTTCAAATTTGTTTCCAAATGTAAATGCAAATCACCTATCTATAACATGTCAATAAGCAAGCACATGTGTGATATTTGTTTTTCTGGATCTGGTTTACCTCACTCAGGATGATTGTTTCCTGAGTTCCCTTTCAAATTTCATTTTTAAGACCTGAGTAATATTACATTGTGTATATGTACTACATGTTCATAATCCAATCATCAGTAGATGGACATCTAGGTTGTTTCCAATTTCTGGCTGTTATGAAAAAGGTCTTAATGAACATGATGGACAGGTATTTATGTAATAACATATAGATTCTTTGGAGTATATGTCCAAGAGTGGTATAGTTGGATCATACCGTAGATCAGTTTCTAACTTTTTGTTGTTTTGCTGTTGTTCTTTGAGACAGGGTCTCCCTGTAATGTCAGGTGGTCTGGAAGTCTCTATATAGATCAGACTGACCTCAAGTTCATACAGATCTTCCTGCCTCTGCCTAGTGCTGAAATTACAAGCATATTGGAAGATGCTATGCATGCTATTAGAAGATAAAGTCATCATCAGCCTTATCCAGCTGTGAATCTCACGAATTACAACAACGGTCCTGGAAAGATACACTCACTGGTGCAGTAGTTACTGGGAGAAGTCAGTCTTCCTTCAGTGGGTGACTCCAGAAATTAGTCCATGGAATGGGATAGTGGCCAGATAAATGAACTTCAAAAACAAACAGTGAACTGTTACAAGAATTATCTACACTCCAGAAAAAACTTAAAGTTCTTAAATATGAAGAGAATGAAGTCATTTGTATCAATAAATTTCTAGAGGCAGGAAAAAAAAAATCAAAGAAAAGTCTTAAAATGGCATTGATTGCTTGCGACTTCAAAAAGAATTCAATCCTTATAAAGAAGATGACAGTGAAAGTGTTTGTGAAGCTTTCAAAATAGAGCTTTCACAAAGAGTCTTCAGGATAAAACATAAGTTTTCATGAGTTTATGAGCCACCTGACAACTGCCTGAAGCATCTTTGAGTCAAGTTGTCCAGATAGGCACGTGCACGGCACCCTGTGTACAACATGACTGACACCCTTTATAGCCCATTCTTGTGTAAAACATGAGGTACAGAGTATTTGAAGTTATTTCTGGACTTACTTTATTGCACATCAAGAAAAAAAATTATTGTGTTATTCATTTGAACCTTAAAAAAAGAAAGAAAACATATACATAGGGTTTCAAGTTTGGTGAAGAATTATTGCTGATAACACCCAAAGTAAAAAGACCAAAGAGAGAAATGATGGTTTGGAGCTCAGTAAAGTGAAAAACTTTTCTTTTCTAAAAGTGTTAATATAATGCCAATGTAAAAAATAGATCCCCCAAAGGGGCAACACATATATCTGATAATGGACTGTAAACAAAATATATAAATGACATATTTAGTTCAACAATATCAAAATAAAAATTCAAATTTAAACTTATAAAGATATGAATATACATCTTACCGAAGAATACAGATAGATGGTGAATTATCACAATCAGTGCATGTCCTTAGAGAACTTCAAATTCAAGCAATAATGAGTTTCCAATATTTTTGCACATATATATATATATATACATATGTATGTATATAGGTATATATATGCTAAACTTTGTCAAACTGAAAATGCTGATGAATATGCAGAACAATATAAGTTTCTACTTATGGATACTGTGGAAGCAAAATAGTATAGCACTTTAGAAAAATAGTGTGGAATTTTCTTACAAATATTTTATATGTAGCATGACTATGATCCTCTTTACTATTTGACCAGGATTAAACTATTTCCATACAACTGTTCAATGGAGAGTTTAGAGGAATTTTATCTATGATTGTCTAAAACTAGAAGGAGCCAAGTCCCTTCCAATGATAAATACATGATAAAATGTTCAAACAACTCAGTATTATTCAGCAACAAAAGAAATAGTCAGACCGCAAGATATATGGAGGAATCGATGTATCAAACAACCTTGCAATGTTTAAATACTGTTTGACTCCAAGTGTGTGGTACTGTGAAATAGACACAAGTGAAGAGTCAAAAATGTAACTTCAGTGTTTGTTAGGGGCCAGAGAAGTGAGAAGCAAAAGGCTATTAAAGTCTGTACCATTTCAAGGATGCATAGTAGAAAACCACTAAGTACAGACTGTCTGTCTCAATATAAACTGTGGGCTTATATTACAACGAATATTGGTTCATTGGTTGTACAAAGTGTATCAAATCAATACACCTTATTAAGGAAAAGATCATTATTTTGTGGTAAGGAATAAGCAGAATAAGGTATATGTAGAGAAATTTCTATACTAAACAGCAAATTGTTTAATAAGTTCAAAACTATAAAATAGCCTATCTATTAATTATTTGAGTACATTTATACCTGCATGAAGTGTTGCATCTGTTGTGCATGTGCATACATGTGTGTGCATGCATGGAGAAGCCTGAAGTCTGTATATAGGGTCATGTAGACTATCTTTTCTCTATTGCTCTGTCTACTTCGATTTTTTAATGTATACTTTTGTTGAAATTCCGGGCATTTCATACAGCAGATCTTAATCATATTTAGAACTGCCCCCTCCCGATTTTCACCCAGCCCCATAGCCTGGCCACAGGATTTCATGCACTCTGTCATATATGTTAAGGTCTAACAAATCAGGTTTGTGTTCTCAGATTTTCCTTGGTGTGAGTTCACCCAATCCACTGGAGCCTGGTCAGTCTGTCTAGCATGACTCCCTTTAAGAAGACCAACACTTCCTCACCCAGCAGTGGACAGCTAATAGTTCTTCAACTAAGGATGGGACTTCCTTCCCATTTCCCCAGCTCTATGATGGTTTTTGTCTTATAGATTTTACATGAGCCTTGTGCATGCTGTCACCATTACTGCAAGGTCATATGAGAAAGTTCAAGTTCCCAGAGGCATGGAGGACTCTGTTTAGTGGTCATGTACCACCGCTGGTTCTTGCAATCTTTGCACCTCCTCTGCCTCAGTGGTCCCTGAGTTCTGGGTGGATGATGTTTGGATGATTTCTTTCGAGGGACACACACTATGCAGTCTCTTATTTTCTATGTTTTGGCCACTCGTGGTATTTTCTGTTTATCACATTCTAATTGTATGAGGAAACATCACTGTCAAATGCTGAAGGATGCATTAGTATTTTCTCTAATGACTGTTCCACTATGCTCTGTGAACCATAAGTGTAGGTGTTCCATTGTAGATTGTCGCTTAAACCTGGGAATCTCACACTTATTTTCTGTGTGTGACCAATTATAGAATTCTATAATTCGTCTCCAACCATTATAAAAAGAAATGTCTTTGATGAATAGTGACTGGTATATTTCTCTGTAAATATAAGGACACATACTTAGCATACAGTAAGGAATCATGTTTGTCTAGGGATAGACATAGGGTTATCTCTAGGTTCATTTATCTTTCCAACTATGTGTATTTGTCTGGGTCTATAGTGCCATACATGAGTTCTACCTTATATTTTTGAGACACAATTTCTCAGAGAATGTGAGCCTCTTTGATTGGGCTAGGCTGGCTATCCAACATACATTCAGAGACCTACCTCTCTTTTCTCACCCCAAAGGCTAGGGTTAAAGGCATACACCTCAAGGTCAAGCCTTTTCAAAGGGTTCTCTGGATTTGAACTCAGGTCTTCAAGCCTGCGTGGTAGGAATTCTGCCATATGAGCCATCTTCCTAGCTAGGTTAATTAAATAAAACAATAGCATGATTAATTTTATATTCCTGGGCACCCTGTCAATGTCTAAAAGTGGGAAATACAGTGAAGTATAGATACAAAAATAACCCTTTCTTCTAACACAACCTAATAAATCTCACGACACTCATGACAAATTCGATGGCTGTCACATCACTGTGCTTCCCTTTCATTCCTGGTGGCCAGGTCAAATTAAAAAATTATATGCCAAAAAATAATTGAAAGCATAAATCACTACTTAAATAAATGAAAATCAAGCTTATCAGTATAGTACAAACTATTTCTTACTGACAGTATCTCCTCTTTCTACTTTCAGCTTGCCACAACTACCTCGAGTTGCTCAAAATTTCATATCCTTGTTTCTTTCAAATGTCTCCTGTCTTTTCCTCATCTGATGTGTAAGTGCTCTTGTCAATCTATTCTCAAATGCCAGTTTCTTTTCCATTTCCAACTCTTAGTACTTCCTCAGTTCCACGCTCTACTAAATCACTTCAACATAATAATACAATCAAAATCTATTTCTCTTATATGAGTGTGAACGAACCACAGCCAATGCAATGTCAATTTTATTACTACGTATGCAATTCTATATTGTTTGATAAAATACTAAAGTACTTATTGGTACTCTGAGTAAACTAAAAAATTTCATACCTACAAATGAATTATGTCACAGAAAAACTCTGCCATGGACTTTGATAAAATTAATAATTTGCATGAAAGCACAGGGCAGCATCAGGATTTGTTCTGAGATAAATCTGACATAATTACCAGAAGGCAAGATTGTGTGTAGACATTATAGTAATAGATATTTCACTCTGTATCTAATGTATGACCTTAGAGAGTCAATTGACTCCCTCTAGTTTTCTGCATAGGTGAAAATAATATAATTGCACCACTGTGAGATGAAGTATAATAGGCAAATGTCAAATAATCCTTACATGTGAAGAATTCGAACTATATTATCTTAATTCTTTTTCTTTAATTGGAAAGTTTAGAATGCTGGGTTTTATCTTCGAACACTTAATGTGTTCTTTTCTTGACTAAGTAATATAAAATCTCAGATCTTTAATTTTTATTCTAGAAACAACAATTATAATCATGTAATATGGTTGGTGAAAATTGAATTAAAGAGGATTTGGAAAGTTAATGGCAGAATTTATTTTTTTCTTCTCATTTTTATTTTTTCAAGGTTTCACAAATGTTTATATTGAACATTAAGTATATTCTACCTCCCACTCTGACTCCAGATGTTCAACCTTCTCTGTGTCTGCTGGTCTTCTTTTTGTCTTCACAACCAGCCTTACATGAACTTTATGCCTTCATGTTATGTGTTTGAGAGAGATCTTTTTGCATCTGTATAAAATACAAGGCTCATAAATGAGAAAAAAATACAATAGTTTTCTATGATTGACTTAATTCACTTAATTCTGCTATCTGTATCTATTTTCCTGAAGTGAAATCACTTAATTCTTCTTTGTGGATTTAAAAAATCTATTGTGTATTTATGCCAACTTTCCCCTCTGTATTTTCTGCTATAGCATACATTGATTCATTCCGTAATTTAGTTATTATTTACAATGCAGCAATAAACACTATTGTGGACATATCTCTCATATATTATCTGATCTCAACAGAATTTCTATTCTATATGTATACATAATTATTCAACAAAACTTTGATCAGTTGAATCTAAAAATAAATAGCCAACAACCAAAGACTAATCAAAATATAACCTCAAAGACAGAGACTAAAAGACTTCATAGCACATATCTCCAAGGCCTCTTAGCAATCCAGTTTCCCAGGGTGCATTGAACCTAAGAGGAATGGGCTGACTAGGGCTATCACCTACATGAAGATGGATGGTTGAGAGCAAGAATGTTGCGGACAAGAAGACTTGATTGCAGCAACAACTTGCAACTCAGTATTGCCCATTGTTGAGGAGGAAACATGTAGAATGGATCCGCTATACCACACTACAGCTCAAGAGAGAAATACTCAAAGATAGCACCTGAAGAATCTGACAAAAGGGCCCTGGAGATTAATGAACATGGAAGAAAGTAAATGCATATTAATAAGCAATCTAAAGATGGTTTCAACTTCCTGAAGGCAGAATGAAGAGCAGGAACACTAGGAGAAAACGGTACCTCCTGTCACAGAAAATGAAATCTTTGTGTGTTTAGTCTTCAGTGACACAGAGGAATAATTCAAGGATTTTCAATATTTTGGTTGATACAACTAGAATAATGTGGGCTTTGTAATAAAGTATGTCACAACATGTTTCAGCTTCCAAAGGCATATAGAAGTTAGAGCTACACCGTACTGTGATGCTCACATTTCTAATTTTTTTTCTATTTTTAAAGTCATTATTTCTCCCACAAGATATTTCAGTGCTTACCAGTGCTGACAGATCAGGCAGAGGTTGCTGAGGAGTGGACCAAATGTTGCAATGTGCTAAAGAAAAACAGGGATGCATTGTGCCACATTCACTCTTCTTTTCCCCAAAGATTTCTCTGAAGTGTGTGGAACTTGTGCTCCAACAAGTTCTTTCCAAACTGGAACCAAGTTTATTAGGGAGTTCACAGACTCCTGTAAAACTTTTCTTGACATTTCTGCAATGTACATAGGCTCCTCACCTGGATATTTGATCTTAGAGAAACATTTTCTTTCCTCATCAGTAAGTAATAAATTCTCACAATTTTAAATTATGTTATATGTTTAGAGTAACATGCTTACAACTTCTGTCTCCTATTCCCGTTCTCCCCTTAATTTTACAGCACCTGAAATTACCTGGTCCACTGATGCCTTAAAACTCTAAAACTCTCCAATGATAGGGAATCAACTTTTCCAAACCCCTGCTAAGGTCTGTTTTTTGACTACTCCTAAAAACTCCAGTGATCTTAGTGGCAAACAGAATGTTGACCCGTTTCCAAATGGCTTCTTCTTTACTTTGCCTTGATCCAATACATGAAATACTGTCCACTCTGTATTTACTGAATGTATGTTTTAAGCGATGCAACATTTAGTCAAAATTAAACTTTGAACCTTTGACTGAATTTCATTTAAACCTCCAGGGCTCATGGATATTAAAGTGTATTGTCAAAATTAAGTAAAACTTTGAAAGGCATCTTCAAATATTATTCCTATTCTGGGCATAGTGGATTTAAAATATTCAATAAATTATATTGTAAAGAAGTAAGCTATCATCTGGGATGGATCTTTTTAGTTCAGTTTACAGAGCATGGATGCAGTAAAGCCATAGAGTATGAACAATTACTATTTTTACACTAGCACATATTTTATTCCAAATATAAAGTGAACACCTTTAAAATATGAAACATAGTGTACTCTAAAATTATATTCCATAAACTTTAATACACAAAATTAGTTATTATGTTAATTATTTGAATATATGCTGTCACCATTATCATCATGACAGCACAGAATTATCAGGTGCATATGTTATGATCAGAAAAATATTTAAAAATTATCACCATATTTCCAGCACCATAATTTATAGTTGTCATATTTTGAAACTTCAAAATTACCCTTTGGTGGTAAAAGGTAAACTTTGATAAATTTGAATAAGTTGAACATCAGTTGTTATAAAAAGAAACAAGCTATCAAAGAACAAAATTACATGAACGTTACTCAACATTTTAAGTGAAAAGTCAAACCTGCAGAATAATTTCAGTTATAAGATACAGTGCAAAAGGGAAAAAAATCAGATATAGACACAAAATGATTAATCATCAAGTTGATATATGTGCTTGATACTGGATTATCAATATGTGTCTCTATAGTTTTATCACTAGAAATAGGCAGTCTTTTTTTTTTCTAAGATCAGAAAATTTATACAACTGAAATCACACAGCACAAGGCTGTGAAAACTCAGTTCACTCTTGACTAGCCAGGAGAATCCAAAAGTGTTTTCACTACAGTGAAACTGTATTTCATATCCATTTGTAAACATAATTTAATATTATTAAAATGTATTTTATGAAACTCATAAAAATTCAACAAGAATATATAAAAGAGACAAAATTTGAAATATATGTATGAAAGAACAGGAAGATTGTGTCAAAACTTAGAACTTACATAGACCCATACGAACTCAAATTAGACAAGGGCCCAGAGTGGAGGGATAGAAATTGGTGGTAGGCCAGACCTAGACTTGAGAACTACTGGAGACTGAGTATACTGGGAGAGGGAGAATATGTCTTACTTTTGATCTCTAGATAGTCTAACCAGACTCCAGTGGATGAATTTGCACTAAAGGACATCTGGGCACTAATGCTTGATTGGATAGGACTTAACAGGTACAACAAAATACATAAGGGCTCATGGGAGTTGAGGGGGTAATGATGGGCGAGGGATATTAATTTGAGAACTGTTGTATGAAATGTATAAAAAATTAAAAAACAAAAAAAAATCTAAATGGTTGTATATGTTTTAGAAATGTAATTTTCTTGCACTTGGTTATATCCTGCACAGTGACATATCCTTTATATTCTCAAAGTTTGTGTATGTGTATGGGAGAGAGAGAGAGAGAGAGAGAGAGAGAGAGAGAGAGAAGGACAGAGAGATTGACATAGATGGGATTGTTTTATGTGTGATATTTGGGAGTGATTCGTTTTCTTCTATAATAATAATAAAAATCCAACTATTCCACTAACAATAACTGAAGTGCTCAGATTATTTACAGTCTTCATGTATCATGAGATGAACTTAAAGGCAATGGTTATTTACCAAGGATCTTCTTTTTAATAGGAAAAAGACATTCATTTAAAACCTGAGTTATGCTGTTATTTCTGGACCTTTTATTTACTTTTATAATGCAACACTACTGGGGCATGTCTCAGAAAAGGAATTATCATTGCCTATAATTAAGTGTTTAATATATTGACTCATAAGAAGTTTGGGCATCTAAAGCATCAATTTTTGCATTGTGTTTCTAATCTCCGTAACTGCTCCTGAAATAGTGCTGCTCACAGTCATTACTCTTGATTAATAGCAAAGCCTAATTATTACAGGAAAAGACTATATATTTCTCTATGATTTCTTATTGTGTGCACATTTGCTGATTTCCACAGTGTTTATCCAGCTGAGTATTTGGGACACATGGGCCACAATTTTATAGCTGCTCAGACAGAACAATCTTCCCAGCATCTATATATTTTATATAGCTTGGCAACAAGAATAACAAATTACCTTGACAGTCCTTCTTAGCCTGCCTTCCTTCCCTGTACTTTAATGACATGGTATATCTTAGTGGAATCTCTAGTTCCTAGAATTTCAGTTCCCCAAATTCAGCTTTTTAGTATACAATTATTTTATTTTTATTTCAAATTCTGTATTTTATATAACCAGAAATTGGCCAAAATAAACTTTGTAAAAACTATGACTATGTACCATATTGTCCCCATCCCCCAAACCGATAGCACTTGGCTCATAATACACCATTTAAATCTCATTTGTATTGAAATGCTCTACTGCTGACTTTGTAATAGGAAATGAGGCTTGCAAAAAACTCCATCCAGAGAGTCATGTTCTTCTGTAAATGTGATAATTGTCCCCATTTGACTACTGATTCATTTGGCCTTCATATGGATAATTAAGAACCACAGACCTGTAGTAATGAACTAACAACATGGTATTCTGAATATTTTCAATAGCCTGTTTAAAATATACCAATTAAATTGTACACATTGCACAAAAACTTTGTTGAAATCAAAAGGTGCTTGTTTTTATTCATACTCAAAGATGCATATTAGGTATTTTTTGTTCTTTGATTAAGTATTATTAGCAGTCATAAAATTACAGTGTTAATTACATCAGAGATCCTGTTTCACAATAATGTACATTGAATTTTCCTCTACTTTGTTATGTAGCAAACATAGAATTTCAGATATTCAAATTTATTTTGATGTACTATAAAGAAACCTGTGCTGTATATGTGATGTTTGTTTTAGATGATTGCCTAAGGAAAAAGCAAGGAATAATTTGTATATAAAGTAAAACTCGGAGCATTTCAGTTGTGCTGGCAACATTACTCTTCAAAAGAGATTCGATTGATTAGTTGGTTAAATTAATTTTGATAATGTTTCAGTTTTCATTTAGTTTCGAATAATTCATCCCAATCTAAAACTGAATTACATTAACATTTCATATTTGCATAAAATATTTTTCAGACTTCAGCATTTGAATCTGTCTAAAAATTGATGCATCACATACATTCTAAGAATTCATATATCCATCGGAGGAAGGTAAATGTGCTCATAGATTTTTATAAGATTAATTCAAGTCCTTGGCTTTTGCTATAAAACTCCCATGCTACCTTTGTAATTTCCCATGTATGGAGCACTGCACAGAGCACAGGAATGTGGATTTCCTCTCACAGATCCAGAGGATAAATTGTGGTGGATTCTCAGTCCATTGGTAGTTCCATCCCCTGTGATTAGTTAAGGATTAGCAAAGTGACCTAGTTCTAGCCAACAAAATACTTTCATTTTGGAGTAAAAGAAGTGATAGGGAAAAGAAGTATCCTTTTTTATTTGGATTTGGAGATTCTGTATTATGGAGACTTGGGGTTGTTAGCACTTTATTTAAACAATCCTGAATGTTAGCCTAAGAGAAACAAAAGACTGCGATTTTTCATTTATGCATTGTTGAGCTACTGAATAAAGGAGTTATTATTTGACCTTTCTTCATATTTTTCCTCAGTGAGATTTCAAGCAATAGAATTAACATACTTCTGTAGACGACTGTGATCCTTGAAGACAAGAATGATTTCAAAAGAAATATTAGAATATAGACACTTGGTGGTTTGTTGAGAATTATCTATAAATAAGCCTATTCCATGAAATGGGTACACACACATACATCGTCAGGACATAAATGTTTATATGTATGAACACATACATAAATACAGAGTTATAAGTGATAGGTAGATTTTATGATAGACATAACTATAAATGACTACTGAATGCTTCCTTTTCTCTTCTTGCAAGCAACATTGCACACACTTTCCAGTTGAAGAGTGTACCTCCAAACACCCTGGTGCTGAATGAATGAGTCTGCCCATCCTGGGATCTGATTTTAGGCTCTGGCCATCTAATTGTGTCCTATTAGTAATCAATCATAAATTTTGGTTCAGTAGTTCCTCCCTTGTTTTATCTTCAGAACTTGAATGAAGAAAAGCAGAATATTTATTGTTGCCTCTTTGTGCATAATTGTAACTTACACTCAGAATGAAAATGTAAACAAAATTCCCTCCTGCTCTCTTCCTTCTTCTATGCCTCTCTCAAGTTCAGGTTAAGACTCCTTCAACTCATCTACCACGCTTGAGTTTTCAACCTACTTTCTGCCCTGTGCACTCTCATCTTCATACAGAAAGTTCTGTCACTTTCAGTTTTGGATGCTGATGAGGGTTGTCTGTCCCTTTTCTCTAGTGTGAGTGAATAAACCAAGCAACCAACTCTCTCCACGAGGAATAAAACTAAAGAACATAAATTCAGTTCCCTTACAAGTTTCATTGTATACCCATAACTGGCTCAGTAATTTGCCTAACCTCAATTTGTTCTGAGGGGCTCCCACAGTTATGATACTAGCCTGTGGTTGCTCTAAATCTACTCATGATTAACACTCACTACTTTTATCATCAAGCAATGACATTTTCTGTTTTATCATTGGTAATGAAGACAAAGGTCATCAGAACACCTGCCTGCACATGTGTCCAGAAACTACCTGAAAACTGCCCTGCCTATGTAGCTCCTCCTTGGAGTCAGTCTCAGACTTGTGATCTTTTAACAATGGCTCATTGAAACTATCCCTGACATTCTTCCCTACTCTCATACAATGCTAAATAGCTTTGAAGAATTTGCCAAAGTCAGAGAAAAACTGAATATGCCTAACAGGTATATGAAGGCTCAAATATTACAAGCATGTCAAATGAATTAAACAAAATTCAAAATTTGGAAGTACTAGAATCCCAAATTACTGCTGATACATTACTCACTTTTCTGCATAACTGCAGCTGTTAAATGTAGAATATAGATTACATATATTAATACTTGGAGTATTTTATTGTTATTTAGGAAAAAGTCGCTCATATGTCTAAATTCATTGAAATTGCCTTACTTCGTCCTTCTTTTAACACAGTGCAGTTGCATTTTAGCTCACATTATTCCAAACTTACCTATTTAACATTTGACAGGAATAATGTGACCCACATGATAAAAGCAGCCAGTGTTTGTAAATTTAGTTATCTATTATGAGATATAAGCAAAGACTTTTGAAATTTTTCAATTATGCGTTTGTTTTTCTATTCAGAATGAATAAATTACCAGGTAACTGGTTCTTTGACTGAAATTGATATTTTTTGCTGAAGAGCAAAATAATCCCATTGCAGAAATATTGGAAAGGGACATATATACATACAAACATACATATATATGAGCATTCATACATGCATGAATATATATAAACAAATTTATAATATGATCATGCATTTATGCAATTGGTTTCCATTGATGGTATATGCCTATGTATCTATTCTGACCATGCATGTATTTCAAATACAAGAATTATTGGTAACAACAATGAATGTGAGAATAAAACTAAAAATTTATCACAAGTTTCAAAAAACATTTTGTTTATCCAAAAATCAGAAGTGGTACACACTGTTAAATAAATATCAGAAAAACTCTAGGAGTAAATGACAAATTTACTTCACTTTGGTCAAACATAAGCTTGGTGAATATTCATCAGGAAACTTACTATTATGCCTAAAGGGAGACAACAAATTAGAAAATGAATCCAGATTTTCTAGTGTCTCAGGAATGCATAAAGATGATTGGCTTGTAGTTCCGTATAACCTATTGGCTAAATTAGGAAACAAAACCTTTCAGTGATGAAGAAAAGGCCTTGCCAACCAATAAGCTCTATAATTTTATATTTCCCAGACAAGTATGAAAAGTTTAGAAATAGAAACTGTTAAGACTAGTTTAGAAATAGAAACTGTTAAGACTAGTTTAGAAATAGAAACTGTTAAGACTAGTGGACACAACTATCACTCACTTTGCTTTTCTCAGTGCATGATTTTCCTCCAAAGAATACACTATATTAAATGCAACAAAAACAAGATTAAGCGTGTTTTTCACATTTTCAGATATTATCTGCAGTTTAATAAAACTATTTTCAATGAGTTATTATCAGTTTATGAGCATTATATCAGAGGAACATAATAGAATGTAAACATCATATTCAGGAAAATTATAAATATTCTGGGTATTTCAAAATAATCTCTAAAATAAATTTCTATGAGAAGAAATAAATGATGCATTTACTTTTGAACTTTTAAACTGCTTTGCAAAGTATTTTTGTGAAATAAGTAACAACAATCCATGCTACATACAAAAGGTTGCATGAACCCACTCTAAATTATTTAATATTTCTTTTTAATATATGCTAAAGTTAGAAACATTGAAGAAAATCCAAATCAAACTGAACAATGAATTGAAAAATTCAATGAGCCAATTGAAACCAACAGGAGAAAGCCTGAAAAATAGAATGAATGAAACAGAATATCATGCCTGGCTAACAAAGTTTAAGATATGGACTTCTTAAGCAAAGACTATTTACATTAAAAACAAAACAGGAATGGAGTAGACAGGAAATGTGGGACAACATTAACAGCTCCAGACATTCAGAAAGGAGAGAAGTGATTCCCATGGAAGAAATCTAACTATAGGATTCAGCAGTTCTAATTGCTAGTTTGTGAATTTTTCCAGGCACTAGACAGATGCTGAGATATAATTTTCAGTTCCTTGGAGGATGTGGATAAGCAAGACAAATCTTTGAGTAAAGATTAAATTGTAAAAGCTTTAAATATGATTGTGGTAACTCACTGCTAGTGAATGAGTTCTGTCTTTCCAAAATTCATGGGGAAGTACCATCCTTCTAGAAGCTCAGAAAATAACCAGACCTAGAGACAAGATTTCATAAGATTAAGTGAAACCTTACTGTGGCCTTAATACAGTTTAACAGTGTCTCTCTAGAATGACAGGAGGCTGGGAAGCAGTGCACAGTGATAAACATTGAGGAGGAAGCACCCGAAAACCACTAGGAGATCCCAGAAGACATGGGTCCACTGGCTCCTTGATCTTCAATCTCAAAACTCCAAAAGTATGAAAAATGTATTTCTGTTAATGAAGCTGCCCACTCTGTGGTGATTTGTTTTGACTTTCTTAGGAAACTAAAGCACCCCAAAATTGCTCAAGGGGAAACTTTCATCTTGAGCACTATACAAAACATAATATTGGAATAAAAATATACAATAGATATTATGTGTTTGCATCCAGTCCTAGAGGAATAGTTTGCAAAGTGTGTCTGCCAAATCAGCTTCATTAGTGTTTTGTGGAATCTTTAGAACTGAAATTTTTTTGTGCCCCAAGCTGCTACTGAACCAAAAATAAAATCTGGTGCAGTTTATGGCAGCAGGCCTTCCAGGTGATGTGATGTGCATTAAAGTTTAAAAACTTGTGTTTTCAGTTTACAAAGTGAGAATCCAGGTAGATTACATTCACGAGTGATGCAGCCCAGGTGTATGATAAGAGAAAGCACCTGGTACTGTCGAAACTAGAACGGCATGGATCTCCAAAGAAGTCCAGACCAGCCAAACAGCTGGTCAATGGAAAAGGAACAAAATTACCTGAAATACATTTTCTGTTAGACATTTTCTAGATTTTGAATGCTGGTAGCCAATTCTAACCATCATTGTTAAGCTAAATCGAGGTGTATCCTGTGTGAACTCCAATCAATAACAATGGATTTGAGAGAATGCAGTGACATAATAAAGTCATTTTCTTGAAGTTGTAAAAAAAAAAAAAAACCTCATTATTAGACTCAAAGAAGGTAGGAAAGTGTTGGAGAACAGGCATTCTTTCCTTCCTCATGGAGACTTTCTACCTGCTATAGTAGAATTTAAATAGACTACATTCATGTAATTCATTACTCTTTCTGTGTAGTTTTGTAATATACAACAGTCTTTGCTCAGTGCTTTGATTATCATACAGTAGGATTTGGATTTTGGCACCTTTACAAGCAAGGCAGGCATATCTTTAAAAGGAAGCCTCGGGTGGACTGAGGTCTGCTTTTAGAGCCCTTGCTGCAGGAAATGTCGCTTACACTGCCGTCTGTGCCTTGGATGTGGGGGAATTAAAGATGGAGATTCGCTGACTGGGACATTTTCCCCTCTGCTGACCATCGGCCGCAGGTGCTGGATGGAGTACTTATGGTAGCCAATCTGCAGTGAGAAGTTGAGTTAGCTGGCATGGGTTTCTTACTGAATTGTTAGTCTCACTCTTAGAATAACCCAATCTATTGTTGAACAGAAACTAAATTTTTGGGTGCTGTTTGCCTATTTGAGGAAAATCTTATGAATTATTTAAGAAAAGTGTACTGAGAGACAATAAATATCCTATAAGGTGATTCATGAAAATAAATAGAAAGAATTTTCTGCTTTCCCATCCATTCATCTCAATTCCCACCAATGAAAAATAAATCTAAGGATCTAAAAGTGATGTGTTATGCTACTAACATTCATATAAATACTCATGGAAGACCATGTTCTGTCAGAGACAGAACAAAAACTGATGTATTTTCAAGCTTTCTTCCATTGTCCTAAGTTCTGTGAGCCTGAGATCAGCACTGGCGGACCGCAAAAACGAGTTCACTCTGAGTTTTCATGTATCCACTTTGCATTACTAAAGCAGATTCCTAGAAAGTAGATGTCCCATAACAAACAGAAATTTAAAAGACTTCTTTCCACCCCCAAGGAAGTTGAGAATTGAGACATCTGTGATAAGCTGTTTGCTTTGTGCTGCTATGATAGGGTGTAGAAAAGAAAAGGCAGTAAAACAAGCCCTCTTACAAGATTCTTTGTTAGCAATAATTAATTCTTGGGTAGGAAGCTTCTTGATCCAAATACCATCCAAAAGCCCCCTTGCAATGATGTTACATTGGAGGATAAGTTTTTCACATGTGAACTTGAATAATGTATTCATCGTAGACATTCGGAGAGCTGAAATGAATAATATATAGATAAATGATAGATAGATAGATAGATAGATAGATAGATAGATAGATAGATAGATGTGTTTAACTAATATTTTATGGTCAAGGAACATACTGCAGATAATTTCAGATCCTACTCAAAAATAATGAATATTTTGAAGTTACAGATGAAGTCAGCCTCTATACAGCAATTCAGTGGTGTTTGTCCAGGATATACACTTTCTGCAAAGTGGCCCCAGTATTCTCGGACAGGGATGGAAAAGGAAACTAAAAGTTTTTTGAGATACTGTTGTAATTTTAGTAGAAAGGATTATGCTTTCCCACTTCTAGATTTAAAGTATAAATAGATTAACAAAATAAGACTTGTTCATATTTTTGAATAATATTATTTTGCATCTGAAAACGTAAAAAGTGACCTCCACACTACTTTTACTTATCAAGGTTGCTTAGTTTACTTTTGAACAAAGCTCCGCATCTTTCTAGAATAATGCCTTTCATTCACATTCACCAGCAATAAGATAGTTATACATGAGAAAGAACCTGGGCTGTACAAGAGGCTCATGATTTACAAACCAAAATAGCATCTTTATGGCTTGAATAATTGTCCTCTGTAAAAGTCATGCTGAAATTTAATTGTCATTGTAACAGTTAAGAAGGGATCAGGCAAGGAAATTTCTACCATTGTCGGTGGAATTACTGGAATTACAGAAGAGAATCTATCTGGGTCTGGGGGGATACACCTTTAATTCCAGCACTTGAGGGGGAGGCAGAGGCAGATCTCAGTCAGGGGAGACCAACCTATACATCAAATTCCAGACAAGCTGGGGCTACAAGTTGTCTCAAAAAATTAAAGAAAGGCAGAAAGACAGAAAGACAAGAAAGAGAAAGAAAGAAAGAAAGAAAGAAAGAAAGAAAGAAAGAAAGAAAGAAAGAAAAGAAGGAAGACAGACAGACAAATGGGCTAAGAAAGTGACTCAGCAGTTAAAGGGCTTGTAGTACAAGCAAGAAGTCTAGAGTTTAGATTCCCACAGCACACATTAAGATAAGGTAAGTGTGGCTATCCATCTATACTTTTCATTTCAATAGGGGGAGATAGGGATCCCTCCAAAGCTGACTACCAAGAGTAGCAGTATTAGAGAAATCTGGGATTGGTTGAGAGACTCTACCTCAAGAAATATAGTGGAAGATTCTGGACATCATGCTTATGCAGGCACCCCACACATGAAGCACACATAAGTAAACATGAAAATAAGAAAACAAAACATTAAGATATTATCATCTATCAATACAACCTCAACAACTATAGATCATTTAAATCATAATACATTTATCTAATGGCTACAATTTGCAACCCTATTTTTCCCTTTATACAGCAAGCATCACTGCCCTAGAAAAAGGTATCCATCATAAATTGATTATAAGCACATGGCACTGATTACATCAATGAAACAGAATATGACAGTCTTGCATGAATTGTTAATTTGTGTGAATCTAACAGCTAGTAACATAAACCTTCTTTCTAATCCTAGTGTTTCTTAAGACGATAGAGGAAACTGTAAATGGGAAAATTTCTCCATGACGTTGACTCCCTGTCTTCTATTCTACATTCTGAAGACTATCATATGGACTTTGTTTTATTACAAGAGCTCTCAATTAAGTTATGATGATAAAAATTTGATGATATTTCACCATGTTCCTGTCCTCACTAGATATTTATCAATATTTGGACCAATGTTGACCTGAGAGAAAATCTTAACCTTGTTCTCAGCTTCTCAACTGCCTAGCATGTACCTCAACTTCCTAGGACTTAGCCTCAAGAATTGTCAAAAAATATTCATCTCTCTAATCACCAGAACTACAGATAACACCTTTCAAACTTATATACCACAGGGACAGGCTTTTCTTCTTTGCTTTCACACTTGGTGCTATTTAAGTCAACTCTTAAGATCAATCCTCAGTGGAAAATTAGAACTGTTTTGTAGAATAGTTTTGTTCTATAGAATATTTGGTTATCAATATGTTTTCAGTGTCCTGTGGTGTTCATTAGGAAATTTTGTTAACTTATGAACATTATCACCTTTTCTCTTTAAATAATCTTTCATTTTCCCAGTCTTGGACCATGCAAGTGTACATAAAGAAGTTCCTTGTTTTTATATTTTAATCTATTTACTTTTTGAAAATTTCATATTGATTACTGTTTGTATAACATTTCCACCCTCTTTTCCCTTGTCTCATGAATTTTATTTCCATGCCTTAACAGGTGGGGTCTGGTCAATCCAGCAGAATAAAATGGAAATTGGTATTCCATTTAGAGAGACGAATTTATTTAGGGTGGTTCACAAAGTTATTGTTTAAACATACAGCCCGCCCCATGCAGCACACAGCTCCTGTCCCATTCCCTGCCTGAATTTCGTTTCCACTCACATAATTCTTTGGACGCTGCCATCTGAGTTCTGGCCCTCTGTGGGCCTGGGGCTGGGATACTTTCCTCTCACGTGGCTTTGCATTCTCAGTGCCCCTCTCCATATACTCGCTGCCATGTTTTCCTCTGTTCTCTCCCTGCCTTCCCCGCATCTTGCTGGTCAGAGGGCGGGACTTGTCACTGAAAGAACCAATAAAAAAAAAAAAAAAACTCAGAGAGAAACATGTATTTACAATACATACCTCCATTCCACTACTGCCATATTCCTACACTCCCTCTCATTTTCCTCACTGTTTATTAATTATTAATTACATATTTCTTTCATTGGCTCATGTCAAAACAGAAATAACTTTTTGATATTTTCAGATAGGGGATGAGAATCTAAACCAGCTCCTCCAAAAGTCATTTTTATTTCTTTTCCTTATTGAATTTTAGTGAATTGTACACAATGTATTTTGATCGTATTTAGAACACTACTTTTCTGCACTGGTCGTATAGTCTCCCACAACCACCTGCTGGAATCCATACACTCTGTAGGCCTATCAGTTCAGTTTGTGTTCCCAAATATGCTTTGGTGTATGTCCATCCATCTGCTGGAGCCTGTTTATCCAATCTAGTGTCACACCGTTAATGAAAATCAACTCTCCTTCTCCTAGATGCTATTGGTTACCCACAGAGCCTCAGCTAAAGTTCGGGTTTCTTTCTCGCTGCACCACTTCTATGCCGGGAATTTGTCTGGCTTTGGTTACATGTGGCTTGCGCACGCTGTCGTCACTGCTATGAGTGTATATGAGTATAACTGACTGTCTGGAAAATTCTTTCCTTATGGTCATCCACCCTCTCTGGCTCTAATCACTCTATCCCCTCTTCTTCAAGACAGTGGTCCTGTAGCTTTGAGCAGCTGAGGTTTGACATAGGTATACTATGCAGGAATAAGAATTCTGCAGAGAAGAGTCTGCAAAATGTCAATTTTATACAAAGAAAATTCAAATTTGTAATTTCTAAGCTTCAAACTGTTATCACAAATCCTGGAGTGAATGGCATTGGAGGGGTTGTCCTGCTGTCTCCTTAAGTGTACAAGTTTCAGATATTTGGGGCCTGAAAACCAAGAAGCAAACATTGTTACAGCCAATGACTACACATGTTCCTCTCTAAGTTTACATTAATTTATTTTCATTTCCTCACTCCCTTACATTCAAAATATGTTTTTACCAAGTATAATGATGTTAGGTATATTGATTTGATGAGATTACAGTTCTCTGATGTTCAGTAAACTACTTTTCTAAGTTTTCCTGTAACTATACTGGTAGGATATGTTAAAGTATATAATCATCTGTCATTCAACAAGGAAGATTTTTCAGCAATCATCTGGTACTGTTTCAGTAGGTCAAAAGAGCACATCTGAAATTCCTTACTTAAGAAGAAATCCAACTTACAGGCAATAGCTAAGGCCCATAAACAAGCAATCTTGAAGGCCCCTCTGCATGTTTGGCTTTCTATACCTGTCTGCCCTTATTATACAAGCCAGTTTCCTGCAATAGAAAATAATAAAACAGTGTTTTGGTAATGGATACAAAAGTACAATAAATAGGAAAGAATTTGTCTCTTTCATAAGGATTGCAATATAAGAGAAGTGGAACATTAATTATCTTTTGTATTCAAATTTCCTTCCATTTTGTATTACTCTTTTAGCTAACTGACATAAAATAGTGACTGAAAGTACCACAAATTTACAGAGTACTAGCTTCAGAGTTCAGAATTTCAAATCACATTTTACTGAACTAAAATAGATGCATTTACTGAGTTGAAGGTCTTTGTATGCTCTAGGGAATGCATTCACTTGCTATTTTCACCTTTAGAGGTTACCTGCTATTGGCTTTTCTCATTTCCTCAACAAAATACTCTTTTAACAAAAACAACTTAAGTAGAAAAAGTTCACCTGGGTTTATGCAGAGGCTGTAATGGAACACAGTCAGGGAGGAGAGGCGAGAATATGGAGGCAGAAGGTATGGAGCAATGTTGATTTGTTGGCTTGTTCTCTGGCTCCCTTTCTGGATAATACTTACCTAGCTTTCTTATAAAATCCAGGACTACCTGTGTAGGGGTGGGTGATATTGCCCACAGTAGACTGGGCCGTCCTCCAGTAGTTAACAGACAGTCTCCCACAGACATGCCCACAGGACAGGACAGTCTAGTTAACTCCACAACTGAGGCTGTCTTGTCACATGTACATAGACTGTGTCAAGTGGATAAACCTAACCCAGATAATAACAGAAAGAATTTGTGTACTAAAATTGGAATTCCCATCCTGTTATTTTCCTTAAGTTTAGTCATTTGTTATTCCTGCCTATTTCATACAGTGGTTTGCAAACTCCTATTTTCAATCATTTTAAAGCATTTGGTTATCAGTTTGAATTAATAAAAAGTATGCAAGTGTTGTTATTAAGCTAATAAACATTAGTAAAACTTCCAATAAGGAACTTAAAATTTAATTTAAAACATACAATAATTAAAATTTGTAAATGTCATAGTGTAAAAGATAAGGGGATTCTTTGAGAGAAGGAAGTGATAAGTTCAGCCTTATGCTTATAAGTAATTGAATCGGATGTAAGAAACTTCCTGTTTCTTACCAGTAAAATATTTGCATATTTTTCCTCTCAAAACAGAAAATATATACTTTATTTCATGGTTGAAATTTATCACTCTTGTCATGTACTTTACAGTTATGACATTTAGTAAACATCACAAATATAAACTTCTTATAAGAAATTTTTAGATCAACTTTATATAAATCATGTTCTTCCATATTGGCAAGTGGAGTTTGATATAAGGTAAACACTGCAAACATCTTTTTGGAAAACAATTTCATAACTGTTGCATTCTATTTTATGAAATCAAGCATTTAGTATGATCACTTCAGTCTTTGGACATTTTTTAAAAGACGCTAGCTTAGGTGTATTGAATGTCAACAAATGTTATATTCTGCAGTTTATTTCAAACAGATGACTCTATAAATCTGGACAATCACTATAGCATTTGGCATTTACTACAAAATTCAGGATGCATTTGGACAGCAAACTAAAATGAAAAATAACACGTTTTATTATATAATTAACTCTAATAGTTTGTTGGAAATATGATTTGTATTTGTTGCCTTCTTGTTTATTGTTTTATTTGATTTGTTTTCAGATATGTGTGGGGGAGGGAAGTGTGTATGTACATGTGTGTTTCTGTTTATGTGAATGTGAACTTTAATTCTAAGTGGAAAAATAGATTCAAGTTGTTGAAGTACTTAAAATCTGATGGATTCAAGATTTTATCTGTTTGCAAATTTCAAAGAGTTTCTCAGAATGTTAAGATAATAGTACTTAAAATAGACTGCTAAGAAAGAGTTATTTAGCTCCAGATAATAGACTTTTAAATTAACATGCAGAAAATAAAATTTATCAACTCTAGAGCCAACTCCTTTTCCATTATTCTAACATCTGACCCAGTAGCAAAATTCAATCCTATTCGTAATTCATATTTTCCTTTAGAATTTCCTGAAAAATTATTCTTGTGTGAATTGTAAATAGCATTATCAAATTTACACTAACAAATGCCATATTTTTCAATTTACCAAAGCTCTTTTACAGCATTTTAGAGAAGCATTAAAATGATTTTTAATTTATTTATGTGTGTGTGTTTTATGTTTTGCATGAGTGTGTGTGCATGTGTGTGTGTGTGTGTATGTGTGTGTGTATGTGTATAGCACCTGTAAGCTGCGGTCAGTAGAAAGCATCAGATCCTCTTAGCTGAAGTAATAGGCTGTTGGGAACCATTTGATGTGGGTGCTGAGAATAGATCACTTGTCCTTTCAAAGAGCAGCAAAATCTCTTAAAATGTGTACCTTCCCTCCAGCTCCAGAGAAGAATTATGAATATTGTATGTTCTTTACTGAAGAAAGTTAAATCCATGCATTTCTGATGCAAGGGCTGACAGTTTGGGGAGATAGTTGACCACTCTGGCTATTCATGACAGTTGACAATTTAAATTTATTGACAGAACAGATACTGCTATTTTTTGAGTGAATCAAATAAAATTTACTTACCTAAAACTTAAAGAGACAGAAGAAAGAATCATGTCCAAGTTCATGGCAAAGTGATAAATATTACACTCTAGACAATGTTTCAGGTTGTATACCAATATTTATTGTCAGGGAAAAATTGGTGGGAAGATTTTTTTAAATCTGTAATTTATTTGTGTGAGTGTTTTGCTTGAGTTTAGTAATTGCACCACATGCGTGCAAAACACACAGAGTCCCAAAGAGGATATCAGATCTCTTAAAATGTGGGTTGGATGATGACTGGGAATTGAACATGTATATTCTCTAAGAGTAGTTCCTGATCTACAGATCTTAGCATTAGAGGAAGCAAGGCTTTCACAACACCACAAAATGTACTTTAAACACATAGCTAGAAAAAGACTTTGTTTTAGGCTTGTCTGGACATGTGTCAGGGACTAGCTTATATTGGTATAGTGTACTTCATCTATAATAGTTATACAATCTGCAATTGTGCCTCAAGGGCTCAGTAAAGGTCAGTACATTTAGGCATAACAACAGGCCTTATTAATCATCTGTAGCCTCTGAAGGAGAAAAGGTCCTTCTTAAAGTTTATATATGTGCTTAAACCTGGTACAGAATTTGGAACTTCAATAATAGTCACTTATTCCTATGTCTGTGGAAGTCTCAATGCTATACTGAAGCCCTGACACAGGTTCAGGTTCACCTACAACTATGTACAATTCATTGTATATTGAATTTAACAGAGGGAAGTTGAAAGAGATTTCGTAGACTCCTTTAATGGCTTAAATAATGCTGCCTGAATTTAACAAATCACACTCACCAACAGTGCCTAAAAACAAGCAATATTTCTCATTAACTACATTCAATTAAGCCATTTCTACTATGCGAGGAGACTGTCCATGAAGTCATTCAGGAAAGTGACCTGATTTCTTGAAACACCAACTTTCTTTTTAGGTATCAGAGTTCTCCCTTTCCAACTGACAGGTGAGAAGATCTGGAAGATCATGGCAAGGGCACCAGAGGGCAATGGACTAAGAGCCAGTCCTGTGGAATGATGCATCAGCATTGAATTGAGGAAGAAGAATATGCGAATATAGTGAATACCTATCAAACTTTGTGTAACAGAGTTACAAGGATATGTTTAAAATGATATTATGTATACAGAAGCATGGAAAACACATATTATATCGTTAGCTCAACCTTAAACTTAATTACTTACTGAGGTATGCCATGAACTTGCAAATTTCTTGGGCCAATGGTCTTCAGGTTGAATGGTGATAGTGGTGACTACGTACATATCCACAAAGAAAATAAAATCTTCTAATATGACATGCTTTCTGTGAATGTGAATGAAAATGACATTCCGGCAATCCCTTCACACCAGTACAGTGTTCTTTTCACAATTCATCTCCTAAACTATGCTTCCCATCTTTACACATAATTTATTTTAATATATTCTCAAACCCAAAGAAATGTACAATTTTAACTATATAAAATAAATATTTGAACATTTAAAATCACAAAGGTATCCATGATATGTCAAGTCCCAACTGAACATCTACAACTGTCCATATGTATTAGGCTCAGGAAACAGTCAATGAAAAGGGTAAAGAGAGTTCATGAATCTGAGGACCGGACTCTTGCTCATAATGTTTTCAATAAATGCTATGGACCTTGCAGCCATGAATTCTCAACATTGTTGCCTAAACAAGACACAAATAATAATGAACATACCAGTTGTCATAGTAACGTGGATGGAGAACATTTTACAAGGCCTCACATTTATATTAGGAGCTTTAAGTAATTAAGGGCTGGTCAAAGACAGAGAACAATTTTTCTCTAATATGATTCCCGATAGGTTATATCATCAGCTCTAAATACACAAACATACAAGCAGCATTAAATAAACTCAGTGTGTCACTATATACTATATAATGTATATGTGACAATAATACTTAAAGAAGAAGAGTTCATTGATTTGATTTAAGATGGACTCAGGGAGACATGGGAAGATTTGCAGAGATGAGAGCAAGGATTTAAAAGTAGACTAATATGTTTCAGTCATATTAATTAAAAACAAAACCTTGCCTTCTTCTCTATTCCATCATTGTTCATAATCAAGATATTATCCTTATATCTACAGGCAAACATACAGTACACCATTCATCAAAGAAGCATCTTTTTGCAACACATGGAGGCTATAGCAGAATCCCACAACAGGTCAGACACAGAGAATGTATGACTAAGGGATGACAAATCCTAGGTGATGAATCTTCAGTGGGATCTCTAGACCTAAGGCTCATGGAAGACAGCAGAACAAGGAGTAGAATGAAATCTAAAGCATCCGTCACCTCTCACCAGTGAATCTTCCTTAAACAACATAGTGCCATGCATACAGAAAGCCACAACTAGCCAAGTTTTATAGAATAAGAGACTGTGTAGTATGTATCCCTGCATAGGATTCCGATATTCAATCTCTCCCATCTGTGGCCCAGGGATCATTGTGGAAGAGGGGATGGAAGGATTATAAGACCCAGGACTGGTTCATGAATTTAGGGAAGGAGAGTCTTTCAGCCTACTGGAAGACTGCACATGTCAAATCGTGGTAATGATGAAATTGAGCACAGGACCCACATCAACTCAAATTAGACAAGGGCCCAGAGTGGAGTGCTAGAAATTGATGGTGAACTATAGTGAGAACTATTGGAAACTCTGTACTACTGGGAGAGGGAGGGTATGACTTACTATCTCTAGATAGCCTGACCAGTCTCTACTGGATGAATTTGAATTAAAGGACATTTGGACACTAAGTTTGACTGAATAAACCTTAACATGTATGATGGAATACATGAGGTCTTCTGGGGGGATGGTGGATGGATGTGGGAGGGGCCTATATTTGATCAAGAACTGTTTTATGAGTGTGTACTCAATACAATTTTGTATAATGGAATTACTTTAATTGATATATACTTTGTCTAAAAGCTGTAAGTAATTTTATAAAAGCCCTGTTTAATTGCTTTGAAAGTGAATGGCATGATAATCAGTCTTAAATAGTGCACAGTTTATTCTCCATGAGTTAGTCCATACAATGACAAACTTATTTCTGTCTGAATTCCTTCCCTTAGAATTAGAACACACTAAGTTTAAAGCTCTTTACATTCTACTGTGAAGCATAATAATTATTAAACATGTATGGAATATCTAACAATTGAATTTAATTAATATTTAATTCACAGAACACACAGATAAGAACTCTATCAATGATAAGAAATTCTCATATTTAATTTTTAGTATATCTGAAAAAGAAACAATTAGGTCTTATGCAAACTTACTTAGAAATATGATCAAGAGAGTCCAAAGTGCCTAAAATGAAGTCAAGATAAAGGATACACATGGCAAAGATAGGTTCATAAAGGGAACTTGTAACTTGTTATGATCGTTGTTGGAATTATGACTATACGACTTAACAGAGATAAAAATGAGCTTCTTGGTGGCATTGTTTTTCTAACAGCCAGATGATACTGTTATATATTCCTTTCAACTTTTCCAAGTTAGGTCTGAGACATAAAAACAACAAAATGCAAAGTTAAAGATTCGTCCTTGTCTTACACTAATTGCCATGAGTTTATATAGTAAGAATGCTAAGGCACAAGTAGTATGCAGCTAAAGAGATATTAATAAGATTAGCTGTCATTGGGTAGATTCTTTCCTCATAACCTATGACTTACAACATAAGGGAGCAAAGCTGTTGGACTCTGGTTACTGGTCAAAAGAATGAGATCTGAGCATATCACTGTCCCTGCAGAGAGACATGATAGTCTTAGCAACCAAAATGTCATTGATACATGGCTCTCTAGATTACACTTCAGCTACAGTCTTTCTGGTGAAAAACAAAGACACACATACCTTTTTTTTTTTTTCCTTTAAGAGTTAATCCACTTGGACTTGTCAATCACCTGGATAGGAAAACATCCTTGAGGAAAATTCTATCATTTCTGGAGACTTTATAAAACACATAAACCCATATAAAACATAGTCTGACACAATGATCTATTTGGCCATTGTCCACTCTTATCCCTTGAGGGTGTAATTTATGACAAAGATCCATTTGCCCATTGCTTGCTCTCAACCACTGGAAATGCTTCACTCTACTCTGTAATAGAACCTCTCTATCTTCTATACTGTTCTGTGTGTCTCATCTTTTGAATGAGATCCCAAGGACCAGGGAGATGAAGGTAGTCCAGAATAAAACCTCTGTAACAAAATGAGAGCTCATTGAGCAAAATGTCATACTAAATGGTGACACTATTAAGTTTTAGGGAAAATGATATAACAATCAGTTTGCACTCTATAAAAGTATGAAATGGATTGATTGTTAAACTGTGATTATGGAATAGTTACTTCCTCTAGGCATAACATGACTCCTTCATCAAATACACTGCAGCAGAGATCTCTGTGATGACAGATAGAATAACTTCTCTCTAAACACCATTATTAGAAAGAAAGTAGAGTGATAACTCAGTTCAATCTTCATAGTTAAGGAGTCATTAACATTCTCTGTGGGATGGTAAAATAATTTCATTTTCTCCTTTTTCTTCTAGCCTCAGGTAATTTAGGGTAATGCTTGAGTGTATAGGAAGTGGAACGTTGACAGGTAAGACTTCACAGATGAAACTTATTAGGTCATCACCTTTGCTGGTGTTGTTTTTCTTTTTTTTCAGTCATGCACCTGCTTCTGAGTCACCCATGCATCTACTGGAAACTGTAATAAAACCAATTAACCAATGACTCAACAGTACAGACACAGATGGCTGTGTTTGCTTGTCGTTAATTGACTTTTCTTTTCATCTTTACAGGAAAGTAACACACACAAAAAAACATTTTATTTCTCACAGTAAGAGTCCTGGAGGGCTAAGCTAAACATACTTTTTAATCTGATTCCTGATTATTATTTTCCTGTTTGTAATCTCAAATAATAAATGAGGAAGAAGAAGAACAGGGAGAGAGAGAGCAGACATGGAAAAGGAGGAGGGGGAGAAGAGAATGGAAATAGGTTTAGGATACATTTTACTCATATATCTAAATATGAATTCTATGATGAGCTAAATATGCACAAATTCAAAGAATACAGATATGTAGTCATGTTGGAGTAATTCTGTCATAACTGTAGGTTGGTAAATTGATAACAGAAGAGAGGACAATGAAACACAGATTGTACGACAACTTCCTTACTACAGGAATTTTCTGATGCCAAAGTTCATGAAATGAATAAAACACAACACATAATTTTGTATTAGTTTGCCTTTCATTGTTTGCCATTTTGCTTTGCTTTTTGTTAAAATATGTGACTTAAATGTTACTTTGATGGAATTCTTCTCTAGTGACCTCTCTACAGAATAATGTGTCCCTAGGAAACTCGTCTCAGATTTAGTAGTTGTGACACCTCCACAATGAGGGGATCAAACAGTGGACCTGTAGGAGCTGCCATAATACCAGCATCCACACAAGAGGAAAAGCTGTCACATAGACGAAATTTGGCTTAAGACATTTTCATAAAACTTCAAACAATCTACTTAACAGACCATAAACCAGTATCAAAACTGTTGATAGTTTTATTAAACCTGAAGAAAGATTGAGGGAAGTACATGCTACATAATCCCACTGGGAGTTGGCATTTGTGAAAAGTGAAATCCTAGTATGAGAATTATTAGGCTCAAGATGAATGTTCATGTTCATTAAGGAAAATAGAGCATAATGACGCACTGAAACTTTTCAGTCATCTGTGTGTATTACTATAATAGAATGAAATATTAAATTAATATGATTCCTGGAATATTAGTTAAGAATTTAATAATTAATATTTTTAAGCCAGAAGATAATGCATGTTTAATATTTGATAATGAATTTGATGAATAATTACAGAAGAAATTACAGAGAGCTCAAATTTATACTCTTTTTATATATTAATATACGATTTTTAATTATTTTTTGAATAAATGTTTTATCACTGTACTTTACATTAAATTATTGAAAATAAAGACTAGAAATTTTTCAAATTTACTTATTGTAGAAACATAATTTGTGACAAAAGAATTGGATGCAGAGGGTGAATTATTTTTAGAGCAAACAAACACATGCATATATATATATAGAGAGAGAGAGTGAGAGAGAGAGAGAGAGAGTTTAAGAATTTAAAACATGCATATAACATGTTTTGCTCAAATCTAATCCATCCCCTCCCCTGTCCTCCCTCGCCTGTCCTCCCTCTCTTGTCCTCCCTCCCTTGTCCTCCTGCCACTCTTCCCTCCTAACTTCATGTGCTCTGCTTTTGAACACACTGAGTTTCAATTATTTCCTGCTTTGTTCTCAGTATTATTGAAAACCCAATACATATATTTTTGTTTTGTTTTGTTTTGTAATTTAGTCATAAGGATGAAATGTTAAATCTTTAAAAAATATTTCTATTTGTTTAATAAAGTCTAGAATGTTGAAAAATGCAGTGGTTTCAGATGAATATGTACTTAGAATTTCAGAATTCACTGTAAATTACACTTTTAACTTTATTCAAATGTTTGAAGATTCAGACTTGTTAGATTAGAAAACTAGGGTAAATTAATTGTATTAAATATTGCCAAACATGAAATGAAGCCTTATTGTGACTTAGTTTTAGTTCTGTTACATAATGTAACAGATATTTGCCCCTTTCCAGATTACCTCAGTTGGTAGTAACATGATTAATACTAAAAAAAAGTACCCGGAATAGCCTGGGTGACAAAAGGATTCTAATTGATTTATTCTTGAAATTCAAGCTGTGCACACATTTCTTACATGTGTAATCATAGAGATACAAACTAAATAATGTGAACATACAGACTAGATTTTTATTATACACCAACAGAAAAAGTATATATTCGTGTTGGATCCATTAAACAAATTAATCAACGAACCTGAGAAGTAGTGGAATAAAACGTCGCCAAGCTGGGTGATGCTGGAGCTCATGACTGTTAAAAGACACTAAGAATAACAGACTACAGAGTGCTCAGCATTAAATGGAAGACCCTCATCGCATCACCCCAGTCAGCTTCAGGGAACATCATGGGTGAAAAAGGAAAAGAACTTCAGAGCTGAACAATAGTGAGGAGGGCCATGAAATGCTGCCTTAAGGGCATGACGTACTTTGAATGTCCCCAACAAAGCCCAAGTATTTGAATACTTGGTCACATCTGGTGGTGCTTTTTGGATAGGGTCATGGAACCTTGAGAAGGCCTGGCTGTACTTAAGAAGCACGTCACTGAGGGCAGCTTTGAGAGCATATAATCTTGCCTATGTCCAGTTTGCTGTGCTTCCTGTGCCTGCTTGAAGATGTGAGTACTCAGCTTTCTACCCTGTCCACACCCTGCCACCAGGCCTCTTGCTTCCTTCTGCAACTCTAAACCAAAATAGTCTTCATTCTAGAAATTGCTTTGATTGTAGGTTTTATCACAACAGAACATTAATTAGTACACATGAGCATGGCATCCACGGATTCACAGCATCACAGGGCTTACATAAGCACGAGCCAGTATAAAATCAGTCATAGACGAGGATGGGACTCATGGGGACCCACAAAAGGGAGCTAATCGCGGTTTTAGGCAGTTGATGGAGAGGAAAACATTGTCTATAGTGATGTGGGCATTGGTGAGTTACTCATGCTTTAACAGCTTCATAATCATGTACACATAAATACCACTGATGAAATCCAGTGGGTTACCAAAAACAGAACCAAGAACGTCATGGAAATAGGAGAGGTATGTAGTGAGTGGAGGTAAAATGGGCTTAGAAGGTTTGGGAGGAGGCAAGGAAAGGAAGGGATGATGTCACCAGAACGTATCATGTACGTGGCTTCAAAGAGCTAAAGAATAAATTACGTAAAAATTGAAAAATAACATGACCATTGCATAAATTTTCTGTAGAAATGTTTCAAAATAACTTATAAATTCTTAAAATGTACATCAAGGCTTATTAATTAGAGGATTCTTCTGTGGTGCAAGTTAAAAGATATAATTTCTCATTTTCACTATATTACTATTATTTATTGCAAACTAAGTATGTATTGTCAAGTACTGAATAAACTTAATGAGGATATATAATACATATTATTTGCCTTTTAGTTCCAAACAGACAAAAGTTCATTGTGGTCGGGGCGGCATGCTGGAGTAGAAAGCAGGGCCATCTCAGGTTGAGGCAGGCAGAGAGAAGCCAACTGCAGGTAGACCTGGTCATCCTCCACAAACAGGCTTCTTCTAGAAAGACCAGATCTCCTAAAGAACCCCCAATAGTGCCACCAAGTTTTCAAATACTTGGAGTTTATTGGGGATATTATTCTTCTAAACTGCTACAGCTATCAACTGGTCTGAATGCCTAAAAATTGTACAATAAAAGTTAAGGATGTTATTTCTGTGGAAAGTTTATATATTCTTTTCCACTGTAATAATATATCCTTTCAGCAAAGAATACATAAAATATTTTGATTTGAACAAATCATGAATGAAGGGCAGTTCTTTATAAATTTTTGCAAAATACTAAATTCTTTGATTTTTTTTTAAAAATGAAACACTTGGATTTCTCTCTTCCTCCTGTTGTAGTGATCATTGCTGAATTTCTTTATTGAGTATTTATTTGTCCACCACAAACTTGGTTTACTAAAATTAGAATATTAAACCCCCATTAACTTCTTTTAACCTTTCTAGATCATTTTTCAGTCATCAACATCAAGTATATACTTTTTTTCTGAACAATCTACATATTTAATATCAGGGAATCTCAGGTTCATATTTGCTCACTCATCCACATCATTAATACAGTTATTAGTTGAGAACAAGCTCAGTGATAGTACTCCCTGGTCACCTTGAACTGGTGTGCTTGTGCAGACCATGCATGTGATTTAATTCTTCAAAGATTATTGTTGTGGAATTAATTGTCAGAAACAGAAATATTTAGTATATATTTAACAACAAGCAATTTAATGTTCAATAGGAAATTCATGTGCAAACTGGTACCAGAGAAAACCTATTTTCTATCCGGAGTGAAACAATAAAAAACATTTACTTTGTTGAGACGAGGAAGAGAAAAATAGCTTAAATGCTGTGAAGTCTGAAGGATGGAAAAAAAAAAGGATATGGGAAAAACACTTCCTAATGTTGTCTTCTTCTTAAGTGCCAAGTCTTAAGCCCTTCCATTTGTTAAAGATATAAGATCATATTTGTTGTTATTTTTCTATTTATATACTCCCATAGAACAGAGTTCTTGTTATTAATAATACATTTACATTTCTAATCTGAGAGGTCTGCCTGCTTTTTTTGAACTCACACATAATTGCTAATACTATATATATATATATATATATATATATATATATATATATATTAGTTTGGGTTTTGCTCACCTAATATTGTTCTACATCATATCACTTCTTTATTAAATTGAAAGCAGATAAATTTAATATTTATTTTTATGTAATATAATACTTTTCTTAAAACACAGTCCTGTACAGAGGGACATCTGAGTACAAATACTTGACTGGATAGGACTTAATACATATGACAGAACGTGTGAAATCCAGTGGGCGTGCTATGGGGGTGATGATGGAAGTAGGGGGTCTAAGTTGGTTAAGATCAATCACATAAATTGAACAAAACGTCAATAAAAATATTTTTAAAAACAGTACATTTCAATAAAATATTTTCTACATAGCACCATATAAACATGTCATAGCATGTAGTCTACAAATACCATTTCTGGTAGCCATTACTCCTGTAAGATTAATTTTATTCTGTTTCTTGATGAAATTATTTGCAGTTCTAACCCCATTTGTCAGCCATACAAAGTTAAGAACACCTCATAGTTACATACTAGGCTTTCCCTTGCACAGTTGTGAAAGTTCTGAAAGCCAACAAGACACTTCTCTTCCAGGAGTTCCATTTAAGGTGCAAAGCTTATTCAGGTTGAGTATTACAAATACTCTTGACAAATAAAGACCTCAGAAACTGCATCAGAAGCAAGTTTCACTTGGACCTTCTGTTCTTCCAAAAGCATCTTTCTTTACTGTCTTAGTTATAAAATAGAATTCCCTGAGTCAGTTCTGAAGCTGGAATTTCTCTCCTCTGACTCAAGACATATGGTGATCCATGTTCTGCTTGTTTTTCTATGGACAAGGTAACCATGAAGAACTTTGACCCTTCTTGTTTGACAGTTGGTTAAATGTTACACTTTCTAGAGAGATTTTGCCTTATATCCAAGAGGAAGGATTTATACATAGAAGCCAAGAAGATTTAGAGCCAACATCCCTTGTTGGATTGGGCTGTAAGGATACTTGCTTTTGTTTAGTTCATGACCCTGTTTTTCAATTAGATTTACACTTGATTACTTATACATAAACAAACCCACCTAGTGACTATAAGCCAATTAATGTTTCTTTCTAAATGAACTACGTCATTTTTAACTCTGAATTGATTAACTTAAATTTTTTTCTTATTAATCTAGATGTTGTTATGAATGGTAGCCAAGAGTGTTATGATGTATACAGTTATGTATTTCATTCTTGGAGCATTCATAATTTTAGTATAGTATTTCCTGTGTAATAAGAAAGACTGTTTTGAAATATTTCAGAATAAAAGGCAAAAACAACATAAGAACTGAAAAATACGAAGAAGAGCCTGGAAATGCTATCTTCTGGAGCAGAGAGCCATTGCATTTAGGAACAAGCAGCTGCTGAGGTTACCAGTATGAGGTCTATACAAAACTGGGCCTGTTCACAGCAAATCATGGGTGGAGAAGAGGCTCACATGACTCTCCCTTCCTTAGTGAACTATTGACTACAGATAGATTAAGGAAGGGGACATGATTAACTTAAGATATATTCTCAGTGATGTGCCCACCAGGTTCCATTGGATAATTCCAACCCGTCAGCACATACAGGATCCCAATTAAATTCAGTGGGTCACAAATAAAACAGAAAGACATTAACATGGGAAAGGGATATTTAGTGAGGAGAAGTGATCAGGAGAGTGACAGAAGGTAGGTGTTGAGAGTATTCAGAATGTATTACATACATGTCTGAAATGTCAAAGAAAATATAATTAATAAAAATCAAAAAGAGACAAGAGATCTGAAAAATGAATGGGTAGTTACTGACAAATGTTCTAGATTTCTAAATTTAAAAACCAGTTTATATTTCCAGTTGAAACGTTCCATAACTTGCAATTAATTCATGTGGCCTGCATTCCATAGTAAAAGTTTCATTAGTCTCAAGGAAAAATCCATTTAGTCAAAAATATCTGACAATAAACTACTTTAGTATATATGTTTTCAAAAGTAAAAGTTTACTGAGGAATTATTACATCTAAAATTATATGCATTAATTAGAATCTTGAAGTGTGAATTGTTCTGTAGTGCACATATTGATTGAATTATGAAGGCTAGGGAAAAAAGAATATGTTTACATAGATACATAGACTGCAAATAAAGTACTGAAAACTTACATGCACAAGATCCAAATCTGTATGATATACATTATTCAATTTGTTTCAGATCCACTGGCAGTAATTCTCCACTTTTGTGTATATATTTTCACAAATGGAGCTTAAGAATAAGAAGCAGGACTATAAATATTTTTATTCATTCAACTTTGAAACAGAATATGACAATAACTACTACAATTTGTTTAGGCGACAGATAGAAAATGATGAAATGAAAACTATTTCAATGCTCAAATCTAAAATATATATTTAATGGAAAAAGTATAGTAGAGAAATTTATATTTATTACTTGGGAGAACACGTCCTGGGATAAAATAATGTTGCTAACTTCCTGAGGAATTATGCTTTGTTCAATTCACATAAGAGGTATAAATCAGTTCTTGCTAAATTTACATAGCACCTCATTGAAGTTTTCAGCCTTTTTTGTTTATCTTGTCACATATTAAATGAAAAAAATCAGTTCTGTTAATTAAATTAAAACTTTTATGTAGTTTTCATGTATTTCTAAGGAAACTGAATATTGGTACTATATGATGTTGTAAGTTATCCATCAATAACCAAATAATTTGTAATATATTTTGGATAGAACGACTGATACGTCCAATGTTACACTCATGTCAATGCTATGAGCTTTGTCAAGTCAACAAATATCTCACACTATTATAAAAGAGTTTTAAAATATCACCTTATAAAAATGTGATTCTTCAAAAATTTTTTAAAACCTTCAGAGAGAATTTGTAGGTGAGTGAACTTCTAGAACACAGAAGTGCATATGAAACCAGCAGTATATTCTAATAATTAATCTGTATATATCTTACAGGATGGATGTATAATTACATGTTCAATTTGATAGATTTCCATTGACTGAGTAAACTAATGTCACCAGGGATCATCTAATTTTAAATATCACATAATTAAATCACTGGAAAAGGTAATAAAGAAGAAAACATTATAAAATTCAATAAAATATTAACCAGCTATTCCAGTAATCAATATTTAGATTGCTACATTCTCTCTCATAAAATAGTAAAACTTCTATCATACTGCCAAAGTCCTTTTGGATAGATATCATAGCTAATATATAGTCAAACACCAGAAGACAAAATAAATCTACCATCATCAAACTTTTGTTAAAGCAATAAATGTCAGACTGGTCATATAAGTCACATTAGATCTCTATGTAACACACAAGTTACTGCCATGGAGTCTAATTCTATGTGACTTAAAAAACCAGATTTGGGACTTTCTCACCAAGATAAATTTTAATATTAGGATGATCCAGTAATCCACTAAATAAATAAAAGCTTTTATTCTGAAATAAATTATTATTAAACTGGATTTTGTCAAAACCAAAAAGGGCATTTTGAAAGTTTATGGATGTAGAAAGCAAACATATATTCAGAAAAGAAATATAGTCAATAGTCAATAAAAATTTTTATCCATAGTTCTAAGAAATTGTAAATATCTTTTATTTACTTTGAGGAGAATTTTTCTATATATTGTTTTTTGAATTTTTGTGAATTTCATACAGTAGATCTTAATCATATTTATAACCCCTGCCCCATCTGCATCCCCTTACAGCCTGCCTACCAGATTTCATGTATTCTGTCTTACATGCTAAGGTCTACTGAGTCAAGTTTGTGTCCTATGATGTTCTTTGTCATGAGTTCATCCACAAGAGCCTTTTCAACCTATCTAGAGTTACTCCCTTAAAGAATGTCAACTCTCCCTCACCCAGCTATGATCAGCTCCCAAAAGGTCCTCAACTACAGTTAGGGCCTTCTGCCCATTTCCTTAATTTATGCTGACTTTGGATGATTGATTTTACATGGGTCTTATGCATGTTGTCTTCATTGCTGTTTATTCATATGAGCAAAGTCCTAGAAGTCTGGAAAGCAGTTTCTGTGGACATGCAATACTCCTAGATTCTTACAGTCCTTCTGCCTTACTTCACAACTGTTCTTAGGCCTGTGTGGGTGAAGTTTAATATAAGAATCTTATCCAGGGACATGGATTCTCTTATTCTCTACAGTTTGCCCAGTTGTGGCCCTCTGTGTTAATCATAATCTGTTGTATGAAGAAGCTTCACTACTGAGTAATGAGAGATTTGTTCCTATTTTCTTTGCCCACTGTTCCACTATGTTTTGTGAGCTTTCAGTGTAGTGGCTCCAATGTAGATGTGTTACTTAGTGCTGGGGATCTCATAGACTCATATTCTCTGTGTGTTACCAGTTGTGGAACTCTGTAATAGTCTCCATCTTTTGCAAAAAGAAGCTTCTTTGATGAGTGATCACTGGTATAGCTGTCTGTAACTGTAAGGACCCATATTTAGTACAGAGTACAAAGTTACATCTAGGGATGTGACAATTACATACACGAATACTGAATTTACATTATTTCCATCCTTTCCTCTCCCCCATCCAACACCTCTCATGTTTCCCAGGTTCCTCACAATATCTTGGCTTCTTCAATTATTGTTGTTACATATATACGTTTTGTATATATACTCGACCTACTGAGATAATTTACTGGTACTGGTATATACATGTGTTTAAGGCTGACCACTTGACATTAGATGCCCACATTGTTAAGCTTTCCTGGGTGTACCTTCCCTGTCATATGTGGGAAACACTATCTGCACCATTAAGGATATCTTGCTGTACTGGTCATTGTTATGGTTCTTAGACTTTATAGCAAGGCAGGACTACCAATTACTTTTCTCCTTTAGCAATTTGTATAGCACCTTTATATATTATGAGGGCTAGTTCTTGGGGACCAAGCTTACAGGACAGTTCCAGCTCAGTTCCTTCAAGTCATATGTTGTTTGTGGTGTCTTCAGCAACAGGGTCGTATTTTCAAGTTCAGAGAGGAAACCAAGGGTAATATCTAAACTAACAAATGTATTGAAAATACTAAAATGGCCAACTTATTAAGAAAATATCAGTTTATCACATAAAATTTATGTTTTTGAAAATATTCAGTACCATTCATTACAGAATTAAAATTTAATAAATATAAAACTTTAAGATGCATTACAATGTATGTGGAATCACTAAAACTTGGAACTGCTTGTGGTGTGCAATATTATAAAGCAATTTTTCAAAACAGTTATTTTTGATGAGTTTGAATTTACACTTAAACTGTGGGTAGCTAAACTTATCCTTGATTCTAATAAATAAGAAATCAATGTACATCTTCACACACACTTTCCCCAAAACAATCTCTGGGTTAATTTTCTGTAGCCAAACTGTTCATAATATCAAAACTAGTGAATGAAAATGAAAATCATGTATTTACTATGTGGAAAACTACTTGTATAAAGAAAGAAACAGAGACTCACTGGACACATAACATTCTGAAAAGTCAGAACCATAAACTCAGAAAGCTGATCAGTGATCTTAAGAGCAGGAGGCTGGAGAAGGATAGATGCTAAGGGCATGAGGGAGGATTTATGGGTAATTTTCTGTTCCACTTTTCAGTTTGGGTCATCTGCTATCTAATGTTTCACACATGGAAGATGTCACCTACTTCACAGATGGAGTTTAATTCGTGTACAATGACATTTACTTTAATGAAAGACATTTAAAAATTACTTTATTAACCCAATCTCCATCTCTGTGTCATTGACTAAAGACACCAATATTTGATCATTTCTATTCAATCGGCTTAACTTTTGTCAAAACAAATTTACAGGATTATCTCTTATGTAAGGCTTACATATTACTGCTCTCTCTTATTTGAAGATTTCATTGGCCCATGAATCTTGATCATTAAAATTGTGTATTCTCTCAGTTTTGTACTCAATCATATCCTGTTAATAAACTGAAATGGATTATGGCAAGAGTTGGGAATTAGATTACAATTATGAAAAATGTGTGTGAAAATTTTGTTATTTGAAAAACTAAGTTACCAGGTATATGGTCTATAATTCTTCATAGACCTTTTAAAACTACTTTACAAAGTCATATTTAAAAGCATATATTTATAGTACTAGCATATCTCAAAATAAAATATGAGTCTTTAATGGCTTTTTTCTCATGTTTCTCTTCGGTGAGTAACGTTTCATCTAAATCACAGAACAGGATGGTAAGGCCATATTTAAGTGTAATTTCTGGCTTATCCCTTGTGGAGCATGGTAGAGTTCTGATAACAATGGGGTTCTAATTGGATCATAGAATAGATTATTTTTATAACTGTCTCTCAAGAGAATTGTCATTTTTTGGATAGTGTTTTGCCTCAAAAGCTTTTTATCATTAATTCCCCGTCTTCTGTTCTTTTTCATAGCTATACCTCCAGAAACAACTAAAAGTCCATGGGATATAGAATACATGACCAGGTCTCTGTACTCACGTTTTAATTGCTCCTCAACATTTCTGGCTGGAGCAGCACTGTGTGACATCTTGCTTTCAGAAAACTAAGTACTTAGATTAATGACTTAAGCAACTCACAGTAAGATTTTTTTTTAAGTGCAGATTATCTCCTGAAAGTCAGTTCTTACAAATGCTGCTTCATTGTTATTTACTCCTACTTTTGACTTAAAATAATATAAAGGTGAATTTCTTTCAGTTCCTCTGATTTCAAATGTTCTAAACTTAGATTAAATTGGTGAATGATTATATATTTCTTGGATACAAATTCCATATTAATTAAAACCAAGATTGCTCACAGGTACATGTAGTGTATATATGCATTTAGCAAACAACAAAAAAAAAAGAAGGCAGATACATTTAAAAAAATTTTTTACTATTTGCTGATTAACATACTCTAGCCATATATTCCTTTGGAAGAATAAGGACAAGATTTCAAGTCTCCCTAACATAGATAATGGCTGTATTATCAAATTTTAAAAAATATATTAACTATTATTTTTATTTTATGTATAAGTGTTATGCTTGCATGTATATAAGTGCACCTGTATCAAGCAATGCCAACAGAAGTCAAAAGGAGGTATCAGGTTCACTGGAACTGGAGTTACAGATGATTTTTAACTACCATGTAGGTGCTGGGAACTGAACTTGGGTTCTTTGCAAGAACAGCCAGTGCTCTTAATCACTGAGCCAAATCTATAGTTCCTCAAAATTATGTAAGCCCAAATTATGTAATGCTGAATATGCATTTCCTATATCCATCTGCAAATCTGAGCTAACTCTTTAGAATCATGAATGAGGAATGTGTAAATGGACTTTTATAAATGGACATAATCTGAAGTAATGACTTTTCAATTAACACAGCAATTCTTCGTGCTCTTCTATCTTGTGACCTGGACATCTGATATTGTTTCCTGGGAACCTTAATTTGGTATTCCACCCAAAAAGATAGTGAATGAATGAATGTGGGTATGCTTGAGAATTAACAGCAAAGTGCTGAAAAGTAGAGCCCCATCTTCATTGCACACAGTGAAGACTGTGCAGAACACTTGACCTTGGGTGAATGTGGTATTCTGAAACTAGGGAGGGAAAGACTGGATGGATTGTGAAGTGTAAGGTGGAGTCAAGCTTTTACTTCCTGCATTGTAGATACAAGCTTCTCTCTGCAGCTTTTTTGTTTTTTTTTTTACTATTGGTTCCTTCAGTGGCAAGTCCTGCCCTCTGACCAATAAGGGGGCAGGAAGGTGGAGAGAGAGGAGAAAAAGAAACAAGGCAGCTAGTATCAGCTAGGGGCACTGAAACAGCACTGAGAATACTCAAAGCCACATGGGAGGATAGTGCCATGGCCCCAGGCCCACAGAAGGCCAAGACTCAGACAGCAGCATTCCATGCCTTGGCAGTCCTGAGCATCACATGAGTGGAAACAGAATTCCAGAGACAGGACAGGAGCCATGTACTGTGCCAGACTTTGCCAAAGAAATGGCGGCCGGTGGCTGGCCATATGTTTGAACAATAACTTTGTGAGTGGCCCTAAATAAATCAATCTCTCTAAATGGAAGACCAGTTTCTTTTTTATTCTGCCGATTGACCAGACCCTGCCAATTAAGGTGTGGAAAATAAATTTCATGAGACAATTGGTGCTGTGAGCAGATCTGACTGACAAAAATGGAAAAAAAAAGCTCAGTGGTTAAGAGCCTTAGCTGCACTTGCATCAGACCTGGAAAGGGGATGCAGACAAATGAAGTTCTGTCATGGCTGTTACAATGGATCCTCAAGTGAATTAAGATAATGTTGCTAAAGCCAGCAATGTCTAGGGGAGAAATCCCAGGATGGGATCCCACTTGTGGCTGGCACAGGGTGGCCTATTTCCTGAACCACTGGGCATTGCCACAGGATTATGGTGATATTCTGAAAACAGAGGGTCTGAGGCAGACTTTGAAAACTCTGCTGAATGGGAAAAAGCCAAGACTCCAGCAGGTGATGGCTGAGTCAGCATGACCTCTGATATGTGTGATAAAAAACTTATCCCAAACAGAGATTACAGCATGAAAAGAGACTGAAGAGTTAAGAGAGAGATTAAAATGAGAGAGAGAGAAATAAGACTGGCTTTTACTGCATTAGCCTCTGATCTCACTGATAAACAAATAAAAAGGAAAAAAAAATCCCAGAGTATATCAGCTGAGAACCTACAAAATAAAACAATGAACAAGAAGGAAGTAACCCAGAAGAAGCTAAAAATGCCTCTCAGGTTGGATCTGTAATACAAAAAAGAAAAAATCCAAATGTGAACATGCTGATGGAGGCCTTAACGAACATAAGGACTTAGTGAATAAAGAGCTTTTAGCCCTAGAGCTGCTGGAAAAGGAAGGGCATTCAAACAAGCTGAAAAAGAACCTGTCATCACCTGGCTCCTGAGAATATGGGACAGAAGAGCAGATGATATTAACTTGAATGCTGGAGATGTAGGACAGCTGAGCAGCGTAATCACTCACCCCTCCTTGGGATTTAAGCTGCATAACCCTGGGCAACTCAAGGGAAAGTGGTCTCTGATGAACTGGAGATACTTGGTTATCACCAGGGGAGATTCCCGTGGATTTCAGGAGCTTCAGCAGGACACAAGAAGGACAGGTGATGTTAAGAGACCTGGGTATGAGGATAGCAGTATAAGGTACCCCGTTCACTGGATCAGGTAGCATTTTATTCACTAGATTTAATGAGTGACTTCATTAAACAGGGGCCTCAAAATTGGTATAGAGATTTAACGTCTGTACTGAGACCTCTAGTGAGACAAAAATCTTTACAAGGTAGGAGAGGCCTGTATAATTTAAGCAACCTAGACCAGAATGCAAAGAATGTCTGTAGAAAAATAGAACAACCTAAAGGATGTATGAGAGGCAAAATAGAAAAGGAGGTCTACTTGAGTTACCCATAGGCAAATGTGGTGAGACTTACGTTTAGCCCAAGTTCCTAAAGAAAAGATTAATAAAAGTCAAATTCTGTGCAAAAGCAACTCTGGGAGGCCTTAACCCCTGAGAAATGGTTCACAAAAGGTACACAGAGGATAAAGTTTATCCCAGGGGTAGATACTAACCACCACCCCTCAAAGTAAACAGAGTACATTTCTCCCCTGTGACTGGCTGTTTGAGGGGTGAAGACAGTTTGCCCAGCCAGGGCCTCTCCCAAAAGCCAGGTGTGGTAAATGGAGACCACAGGTGTGGCTGGCGTGAAGAATCAGACCCAGAATCTACCTGGCCCTAGGAAACAATAGGATCAACAGGGGTAAGAGAGGCCTTATTCCTCCTTGGCCCTATGTAGGACAAAACAGTTTGTGCCAGCCCCAATGAGGTTAGCAAGGATAAAGGAATGCGTGGAGGCTCCATGTGAGAACTCTGGGACACTAAATGTATTCCTGACAATACTGCAGACAGTAAAGGACTGATTAATTTTCCATGCTATGTTAGACCTTATATGAGTATAACGTAGTGCTAACTTCTGAGTGATTTACAGATACAAAACCTAGTTGAGAGATGTCAAGTACAACAGAAGAAACAAGAATGGAATGTAACTCATACAGGGTACAAGGGTGAAGTATAGCTGTGAAACTCGGGGTGGGGAGGGGGAGTTCTATGGGCCTAAGACTATAGATGCCGAAGAAAAAATGGATACTTTAGATAACTGTTAACTAGCAATGTCAGTACCAGGCATGAATTGACCCTCCCTATGAGCTGTTGACCAAAGGAACCTTAGAATCCCCCTTTTACCAAAACAAAAGGAAATTGCCACATTTTAATGCTGATTGCACACTGGAAGTGGACAGTAAGGCCCTATTACTGTTGATGTGACATGACTCAAACATGGGACAAGAGATCTAGCTGGAACTGAGCTGAAAACCCCCTACAAATGGATGGCTTGCCTTCTTAGTGCTAGAGGACCCTATACAGACTGCTATGGGAGAATGGTCCTGAAGAGCTCTGCTTAATGACAGATCTTGTGTGCTCTACTCTCAGATGCCTCTGTAGGTGTAATAGAGGCTAGTCTGGTATGTGCACCCTCAGCATATTTATAATTGGATTTATGGCCTGCTCTTCATGGGGAAAACACATTTCTGATATTAGAAAGAAAAAAAAAATAGTTTGACTCCCTATGGTATTGGAGGAAGTTATAGTGAGAATACTCACAGCCAATCAGGAGGAGAGTGCCACGGCCCCAGGCCCACAGAGGCCTGAGACTCAGAAGGCAGCATTACAGTCCCCCAAAGTCCTAAGAATTAGATGAGTGGAAACAGAATTCAGGCCAGGAACAGGACAGGAGCCACATTGCTGTGGCACTGTGCCAGAGTTTGCCAAAGAAATGGCGACCAGTGGCAGGCTGTATGTTTGAACAATAACTTTGTGAATTACCCTAAATAAATCAACTTCTCTAAATGGAAGACCAGTTTACATTTTCTTTTTTTTTTCTGCTGGATCAATCAGACCCCACCTGCTAAGGCATGGAAAATAAATTTCATGAGACACTTCCCCAACTGAAGAAAACATTTTAAATAAAATCTTGGGACTGGACTTCAGGAAAGCTTCAGAGAAAAATGTTCCAGAGACAATTCCACAGCACAGTGCCAGGCGACAGAGAGTCCTAAGAGACATCTGGGGGAAAAGTCTCCTCTGAGTTTGGCCATCTCTTCAAAACTCAATTTGAAGTTTAAGCTTTTTGTTCAGATAATTCTTGCCATGGTAGCACTGCGGTAGAAGTGTCTACATGGTGAAGTGCATTCAGGTAGTTCTTTCTGAATTTGCAAATGTATGCTACACTTGTGATGTTTCCTGTAATAATACATCATAAATCAGGTCCTTACTCTTTGACAAAAATACTGGCTAATATCAAAACTTTTCACACTGTCTTCACCAATACAAAAAAAAAAAAAAAAACAAAAAAAAACAACATCTAGTGCTTAGCAGACACATGGCCACCTAGAGGACATAATCCATTCTCCATCCATTCTGAAAAGCAGATATGACTAATTTTTAGCCGTTGGAAGGAAAGACAAGTGATGAGCATAACTTCTGAGCATATGACTTAAGGGCAGGTTAGTATACTCTTTGTCCTTTTTTTCCTTCCTTTTTGGGATGGTAATAGTTGTAGATGAATATAGCATTTTGAAAGTATTGGGAAGATGTCTAAATTTCTGACCATAGAAACATTGTTTGTGACCTGAAATTTGACATAATTCTGAAATGGAAAAATAACTAGACAAACAAAAATTATGCTTTCTAAATTGTTTAATGGAATATTCAGCATTGACTGATATTAGATGGATCAGGAAACTTCCACAGAATTTCAGCACCCTGTCTTATTAAGGTCCTGAACAATGGTCCATTTCCTAAAGCTTTCCAATCACTAAACTGTAAAAAATTTAGTTTCTGTATGAATAGGCTATCTTTCTTCTAGCTACCATGCCTGTCTTAGATATAAGTATGCAGCTGATTACCCTTTGTTTGGTCATCTCCTTCTGGCTATTATTAAACAGGAGAGACCCGAAGTTTTGGGAATACCATTTACAAGGGTTATAGAACTCACTGCTTTGGATTTATGATGGTTTACTGTTAGCCAGTGATGAGAAATGAGTCCTAGTGTTACCACTCCACCTAATGGCTCTGGAAGGAATGGAGAGGAGATTTTTAGATTCCACAAGATGATTTTTCTTAACAGCCCAGAGAATCACCTACCAGTGTGGGAACTAAGCCTTTAGAACATGGAACATTTGAGGAAAAGCCAGGAGACACTGTCCTTGTGTAATCAGCAGACACTGGAACAATATATGCCCTAAGCTGACTTCTGTAATAGGAAATTTAATAAGGTAATACCAAATGTGTTAATGTCACATTAAATTCTCTATCTCTTTTGTGGTCACAACATATCAAGGCTTAGATATGAAGTTTCTCCTGAAAATGCTCTTGTGTTACAGGCTGGTTTCCCAGTATTCTGATATGGGGAGAAGACTGGAACACATGGCTGAGTTTGACTGATCATGTTTCATTATGGTATAAATTTTGCTTTCGGTAAAAATTTAATCCCACATCATAACTTAATGAATGCAGGATTTTGGCTACAATGATAGTCTTTACTTAACATTTTTTCCATTGGGAAGCCAAATATATTCATTGTAATTTATGTCACTTTATGAAATTTAAATTAATAAATTATTGTTAATGAATTAGCTAATGTGCTAATGACTTACTAAAATTATTGTGTAGTTAAAACCAATTTAAAAATTTACATGCTGTTTGGACGTTCTTTTAACATTAAAAATTATAGATATAAGTGTTTTGCAATAAAATAATAGACATAAGTGATTTTCCATTCATTTTAATAGGAATAATTAGATTGTCTCTTAAATAAAAAAGCATGCACATTTCAAATTTTAGGTATGTTAACTATATAAAATATTTTTAAAATAGCAATGATGATGTTATTTAATAAAAATCTCTATTGACATTTAAAATAAATGCATAGGCGGCAGGAGAGACGCCTCAGTGGTTAAGATCACCGCTTGCTCTTGCAGAGAGTTGATTCCTAGCACCTTTGTGATAGTTAACAACCAGTCATAACTCCAATTATGGGATCCAATGCCTTCTTCTGACCACTGTGGGCATTACATGACATGGATGCACTTACATACATGCAGGCAATACACTTATTCACATAAAAGAAATAAAAAGTTAGGAAAAATATCAAATAAAATATTAAAATAAATGCACATATTTCAATCTTCTGTACTTAGAGTTGCTTACTTCTTTCTATCTGTAAGGGTTTCACCAGGCGTATTTTCTTAAGCCAAAAGCACTGGCAGAGAATTGAAAGTTTGTTTTCCTGAAGATGAGCAGGCTTTGTAACTGTATTTACACTGATGAGTACACACAGAGAAAGTCAATTTGGAGAATTTATTTCATTGGTATTGAAAGTATATCTTTCTCTATAACCTTGGCACAAGGTGCACAGCTTGACACCAAAGTTCATAGAATATTATTCTTCAATATTCTTTTGCACTATTGAGTTTTATATGGGATTAGTAGGTGAGTTTTCAAATTGCTTCTATAAAACAGAGAATATTAACTTCTAATATTTACCTCTGAATTTCATTTATTATAATGTCAAAATAAAAGGGCATAAATGAATATAAATATCCAATTTTTCCAAGTTTATTTGTGAATCATTATGAAAGTTTTAAAAGACTCTGCAGAAAGCCTAAAATTGTAACACTGGTTATTTTCTCTCCCAATTTAATAAAATTATTAAAGTTTCCTCAATATTGTTTATGAAGCAAGTAAAAATATTCTGTTACCTTAGCTGTACTTTGGGACATCTGGAAGGGTAGAAAGCATAGCTGATGTGCTCATCCCAAGAAGACAAAGTAACTCCCAATGCTTAATTTCTGTGCCATCACAAAATACTTCAGGAAAAAATCAGCTTGTAAGGAGGAATTATTTATTTTGGTATGAGAATTGGAAAGTTTCTGTCCTGGACTGCATAGCCTAGCAGTTTTCTTTAGTTCAGTGTCAAGTCAATAAATCATGACAGAAGTGTGTGGTGGAGGAAAGTGGCTCATCTCAAGGAAGAAGGAAAGCAAGGAGAGACTGGGGATGCTTTGAATATGCACTTCAAAGGTGTGCTCAGAGTGGCCTGTGCCGATTCAAGGAACCTCCTCCAATTTCCATTTCTTTTCAATTCTGCCATTAGTAGATACTGGTTCCTCAACCATGAGCCTTTGGAGGACATGCCAGACCCAACTATCATGTTTCTAGAACTTTCAAGTCAAGAAGTCAGCGAGTTGGCATGCACTCCTCCAGCTTTTCTCTTTGCTTGTTTGAGAAATTGCTTTACTACATAGCCCTGTATAGTCTGGAATCAGTTGTAGATCGGGCTCTCCTTGAACTCACAGAGATCCACCTGTTTCTGCTGCTGAGTGCTGGGGTTGAAAGCATATACACCAGGCATTCAACTTTTTAAAAATTAATTTTGTTCTCTGACAGTTTCATGCATGTATATAATGTGCAGAGACTATTCTCATCTTAGACTCACTTTTACCTTCCTCTCATCCCCACCGCTCCCGTTTCTTTAAAAATCTCTTTTTCACATTCTTGTTCTGTGTTGAGTGACCCTCTGTGTTTAACCAGGCCTTCAGTGGGATTTTAGGTTTAGAGCTATCCATGAATTCCAGATGGGCTCCTGCATTGGGTACAAAATTTGAAACGTACACACACACACACACACACACACACACACACACACACACAAAACCTCACAGTCTATCAAGCAAAGGGCTTATAGATGACTGACAGTGCCAGTCCTGTACAGGCTCAGAACCAGAAAACGTGACTGCTGTAACTGGAGCTAAGGTTGACAATTAGACGTCACTTGGGTGTTTGGAACTGAACCTGGGTTTCTGTAAGAGTCGTTCTCCAGCTTTTAAAGGTTTCCAGTATGAATTTCAAATGTGTTTATTCAGCTCTTTTCATGCACGGGTCTTTATTCTCCCCAGTTCTATATGTGTCCGACTCCAGATTTTGAAACTTTACCTCATTTCTTCTTCATGCTTCAGGGAAAATTGTATTTACTTACTGAAGAAAAACATTTTCTTTTCTATATTTTTTATTTTATTTATGGGGGGTGGGAGTGGAAACATGCATGCCACATTGTTTGGTTGGAAGTCAGAGGACAAAGGCAGAAGTTCTTTCTTTCCTTCATCATGTAGATCTGGAGATCACATTTCAGTTGACGACACAGTCACTCTCCCAAAATAAATAATCTTGCTGGTGCCAAAATAGCCACATTTTTGATGCACATACAAACATTTGTTATCATCTATAATGCATTTCTTAGCAAAATTATTAGTTTAAAAAATTTACAACAGTTTCTGCCGTTCTCAATCTCCCATTTCTAAGACCAAGAATTACTCCCATATGATCTTTACTGTACATTTGCTCAAATCTTCCCCTCTCTGTACAAACACTGTTATCAATTATTTATTGCTGCTTAAAGTATTATCCTAGAAAAGTGTCTAGAAAGATGCTCAGCAGTTAAGAGCCTAGATTGTTCTTGTAAAGAACCAGTTCAGTTCCCAAAACCCACCTGTTGACTAGAAAACATCCTTAAAGCCAGTTCTAGGGGATCCGATGTCCTCTTCTAGCTCCTGTATGCATCGCAGGCAAGTGGTGCACTAACATACATGCAAGTGAAATTTTCACATACACAAGGTCAAAATAAATTTTAAAAATGAAAAAACCCACATTATCACAAAATTTAATAAATTAAAACAACAAAATGGCTTAACAGGCTAGTTTCTATGGTGAAAGTTTATTTACTTCTTCCAGCTTTTAGTTCCCTCCAAGACCTCAGGCACAAAGACATAAAAAGTCATTACAAAGGGAATTTGAGAAAGAATTTTCAAAGTGGAAGCCACCATCTTTACACAGAATAATCTCACAAACTTTGTTACAGTCAGTCTGATAGAAATCAGTTAATAAATACAGTCAAGACACAATGTTAGAATATTTTATGAGTGTGAAAATCAGGAGGCAGGTACTATGTGAAGATCTAAACTTATATTTTAATCTATGTTTTATACAGTTTCACTTTCTGTGGCTCCAGTACTTCTGATTAACCATATCCAAATATTAAATGGAACATTATAGAAATGACTTGTGCTTTTTAAGTTGTGCACCATTTTAGAAGCATGATAGACTCTTGATGTCTAGTGCATTAGTACTATAGACACTAACTCATTCTTTTCTTGATAGTTTGTTACTAAGCTAACATTCACAATGTCAACATTACTATTTAGATGACTTTATTTTACCTAATAGCTCCCCAAACATGAAGTGTCCACAGACAAAGTGCAAGAATACTGAAGTCAAAAAACCAAATATTATTCAGCATCTGTTGAAAGATGAAAGTTCTCAACTTAATAAATAAATAAAAAGTATATACTAAAATTGGTAATAAATACACCAATAATATTTCTATCAAGAAATTTGTGAATAAGTAAATGGAAATTTCTCAGTTTTGCCATCAAACTTTAAACGGCATAAATTACAGCCATAGTGTGGGATAAGTGCTTAGCTAAGACAGAAAAAGCACCAGAATTGTGGGCAAGGGACATAAACAGAAAACATGTTTGAAGTGGAATCCACTTGCTGCTACAGAAAACACTGAGCTCACATATGTACATATTCATATACTTAAATTCCCTGAGATGCTGTGTCTTCCAATGGAGAAATTGCTGGCACATCAAAGAATTAAAGATGTCATCTCAAAATATACCAAATTAGCACAGTATTTCATCTATGAAGGTTGTGTGCACCTCATAGATGATAAAGCTCTCCACTAATATTAAAGGTCAGAATCACTTTCCACTTCTTTATTCTGTCACATTCTGACCTGGAATTCAAGCATATTTCACATACTGATCTCTGTGTAAGTGTCATGGTTCATACTTGATCAGAGGACAACTCTTGGGAGTCAGGTTTCTCCTGCCACTTTGTGAGAGCCAGGACTTGAATGCAGGTCATTAGGCTTATACACAAACACTTCTGCCTGCTGAGCCATCTTGCTGGCTTCCTTTTATTTTCTTAGTGTAAAGAATAATAAATACATGAGGAGTTGCCAGGGCAATTAGGACAGTAAGTTCCAGGAAATTCACAAAGTGGTATATGGGATGTCGGGAATCCTTTTAGAAGCTAAGTGTTGCTTTGGCATTTGTTAATTTCAAAACTCCAAAGCCCTTACTACTTTTCAGTGATGAAGACTATTTTGTTTCATTGTATGTGGATTATCTTTCACTCAACATACCCCTTATACATTGCTCTACATAAGTAAATGCAAGACAGATGAAATACTATGTTAATTTAGTATATTTTGAGACGAAATCTTTAGTTCTTTAATTTCTCCATTGGAAGACACAGCATCTCCATTTTTCTTATTTTTTATTGAGCTTTTGTACATTTCACACAACATTTCTTGATCAAATTCAACCTTGTTTCAGTCTACGTCCTACTCTCTCATCCACACCCTCCCTGCCGCATTCTGCCGTACATATTAGGTTCTATCCATTCAAGCATTTATACCAAGATGTTCTTCAGTGTAAATTCATCCACTGTGTCTAGTCACCCTATCTAGATCATAGGTAAGGTCTGCTTGTCCTCATACAGTAGTAATCAGTCTCCAGTGGCTCCCAGGCTACGGCTTCTACCCATGTCCCGTTTTCCACTCTGGGACCTTGTCTGAGTGAGTGGCATGTGTCTTGTTCTTGCTGCCACCATTGCCACAAGTTCACATCTTCAATCTTCCAGCCTGAAAGCTTCCCTTTCTCTATGTTCAGGGACTGACCCTGGCTATTAAAATCTTTCCACTCCCTCATCTGAAAAGATCCCTGAGCTGTGTGTGGGTGAGGTCTAATACAGGAATCTGATCCAGGGACCCACACTCTGCAGTCATTTATTCTCTCAAACTTGGCCCTAAGTGGCCTTCTGTGTGCATCACACTCTGTTGTATAAGGGGAATTCACGTTTCAGAGTTGAGGGATGCACCTCTTCCATATGGATGGCTTATATCATGGTAGCCACATCTTTCCAAATAATATACATTCTTTATGCTCTTAACAATGCTCTATGAAAGAAAATTACTTGTCCCTATTTCCCTATTCCTGTCTAGTTACAGATAAAGTTCCATTTACTCAAGGAGGAAATGGCCTCTGAAACAGGTCAGACTACACATGCAGAAGCAAAGGAAAGAAGCAGACGATAGATGTGTGGTATTTTCCTCAGCCAGAACAATGGGTATAATCTGATTTCTAGAGGTTAAAATTTGATTTGTAACATCTCCAGTGTCTTCTACCAGTGTCTTCTAATGGAGTACAGCCCCCCCCCCCCGCCCCAATAGAGCTTTGTTAAGAGGCTGCCAAATGAAATACCTTTTACTAAAAGTACTGCTCTGTCAAACCAGCTATTTTAATTTTAAGTTGACTTCAGGTGGCAAAATTAGAAGTAAATCTAATGAACCCAAAGAATATGCAACACTATGATGTCACTGTCAAATAATGATCTTACAGATTACCTACATACTTCAAGGGAGAGATTTTGATTGACATATCTTTAGCTACAACTGTAACTGGGCATCACTAATAATAGGGCAACCCAAAGCAAGATTTATGAAATGAAGAATACCTTATTTAGGACAACCTTCATACAAATGTATTTAGCCCGAAAGAGCCAAGACTAAATCAAATGTCCAGTGTGTAAGAAATATAGTCAACAAAGGAGTAACTTTCTTGACTCCACTGGAAAAAATGAAATAAATTCAGTATGAAAGATAGTCTGCACAATGATAACTCGTTTGAAATTTCAAAAACTCAGTATCAGTTTTAGCACTGATGAGATTGCTGAGACTGGTCAGAAAAAGATATAATGCCCTTACAACCACATGCTCATCATGAAACACTACTGATACTTTACAAAACTCCATAAAGAATAGTTTACAAGTTTTTGAATTTGGATATGAACTATATATTAATTAATATAAAAGTAATACTATCTTGTAAATATTATATGCTAGATATTAATATAATTTTAATAGTGTAAATATAGCCAAATACACATGACTGGAAAGATTCTAGAGGAAAACCTATTTTTCTACATCCCTAGATCAGTGTGAGTTTTTCCTATTTTGTGTTTAATTAAAATTTTGTGGTTTTCATACAATATAGTTTTATGGGATTTAGATCCTCTCCCTTCCTCCACCTTCCCTGACTACCCTGACCATAAACATATACAATAGCATATACTTTAAATTCTGTTCACAAATGACCTTCAGTTTGTGTCTGTCCATTGGGCCCATCCAGAATCCCATCCTTGTTAAGAAATGTCTCTCCTCCTCCCAATAGTCATCAGTTGCCAGGAGTTCCTTATGTTGGGTAGGGATTTTGTACCCACTTCCCCACGTATATGTTGGGCTTTGTCTGGTTTGACACTGCATCAAACCTGTGCATTCTGTCACCATTGTTCTGAATTCGTAGGAGAAACTGACAAGCTGTCTGGAAGAATCCCCTTCATTGTGGTCATCTACAACCTCTGGCTCCTACAGCCTTTCAGCCTCCTCTTTTTCAATGATCCTTCAGGCTTGGGAGACAGAGGTTTGAAATAGGTGTCGTATTCAGGGAAAAATAAATACTGCAGTCTCTTGTTCTCTGCACATTTGTCAATTGCAGATTTCTGTGTTAATCATCATCTGCTGCATAGGGAAACTTCTCTGGTGAGAGTAGAAAGATACACTCATCCTAAGAGTAGAGGATGCATTGGAAATGTGTCAGTGTTAAACGTTTCATGTGTACTTATTCTCTGCTTTTGACCGGTTCTGGGACTCTATAATAGGCTCCAACTGTTGTAAAAAGAAGATTCTTTGTTGAGAGATGAAAGGTACAGTTGTTGGAAAATGAGAATGTATATTTTTTTAAAAAGTAAGAAATTACACTTGTCTAGGGATGAGGCAAAAAATAGATTGTTCTCTAGGATATATGTGACCTCTCCAGCTATGTGTATTTGCGATGTTTATAATACAGCACATGAATTCCCTCCCAGCGAATGGGCCTTAATTCCAATTAGACAGCGATTGATTACTGCACAGATAACAGTGACACTGCTGCACCAACGGCAATGTAATTTCATATTTTATCCTAAATATGCATCCTTATATTACAGACAAGTGTGCCTCTCTCTTTCATCAAATAAGCTTATTTTTGCAACAAATTTAGACCAACACAGAGTCTCACAAATGGTCAAATACAGAGAATAATTGTCTGTGAGTCTCTTAGCTTTAAGTGACACATTTTCAGTGCAACCCCCAATATGCAAGATGAGTGCAATTTTCAATGCTCGCTAGAAAATTTTCCTTATGCAGCACATACTGATTAACAGAAACCCAAAACTGACCAATGTGCAGAGAACAAGAGGGTATGGAGTGTCCATTACTGAATGGGACACCTGTTTCAAATCTTCTGCCTTCCAAGGCTCATTTACTTGTGATCATTACAGAAGAGGGGGCAGAAAGATCGTAAGAGCCAGAGGTAGTGGATGACCATAAGGAAACACAGTTTTCCAGACAGCTGCTGGTTACACATATGAACTCACAGTAATTATTACAGCGTGTACAAATCCATGCAAGCTCAAACCAGACCAAATCTCAGCATAAACATAGGAAAGTGGAAAAGAACTCCCTAGCCAACTGAAGGACCTTTTGGCAACTGATGGTACTGGGAAGAGGAGAGACAGTGATGGGACTCTTGGTAGGTTGACCAGGCTCCAGCTGATGGACTCATGCTGACGGACATGTGGGAAAAATAAGTCAAATTCTGTAGACTTTATTGTATATATAGCGGAGAGCACTGCATTGATCAGGGGTCAATGTGTGGATGGGGAAGGGAATCTAAATACCATTCATCAAATTACATATAAAAATAAAAAAATTTAGTATTTTTTAATTATATACATGCCTGCCCCCTGCCATTTCACTACTAAATAGAAAGCATTTCACACTCAGTACATGAAATGTAAAGAGCATTTTTTTTTCTTTTAAGACAAGGTTATTTAATGAGAACAAGAGCAAATGAATAAATATTTAATAAATACGAAATAAAACTAGAGGGACCAGCAATGTAGCTCAGTAGGTAAGGGGACATACAGCCAAACACACCTGACAACCTGTGTTTGTTGATAAACTTAGTACTCACATGGTGGAAGCAGAGTCAAGTACTGCAACTGTTCTGAACTCTATATGCATGACATTGCACGTGTGTACCTGCACCCAGCTGTATGCATATGCAAAAATGCACACCTTGAATAAACAAATGTAAGATATTTTTAATGAAGAGTTTTAGGAATATACACTTGTGATCTGTTCAGGTCCATATCACATAATCAAACCTTCTGAGGCCAAATTTCAGAGTGGACCGTGTGGTGATCACATTTTTCAGATTTGGAGATGAATCTTCTTATAAAATGTTTTGTTATACTGTCATGTGCAAAATAGGAGGACAAAATAAAGCTCTTTATGGTTCACAGGATATTCAAGCATTTAATAGCAACAAATTTAAACTAAAACTTAAAGCTAAATTGACAAAAAGTAAGGAAAGTTTTTTTGATTATTGGACAGAAAAGAGACTGGATTAAAAATAAAGCAGCATCCAGTTAATGCCCTATAAAGACAGTTCATGTGAAAGTCATTAAATCAATTATAACACAAAAGTCGTGAGCAAGATGGAAATCCCACAATCCATGAGTGCAGACTATTCAGGCAGTCTGAGAAATCTCTATCTCACTTGTTTTCAGAACTAAAAGAGATCACAGATTTATAGCATACACTTGTATATCAGTTCTTGATTTAGCTTTTATATTACAGTTTTCAGCCATACTAAAATGTATATCCAATGAAAGGATGTTGCAACATCTATATCCTGAGCAGTCCTGAAGTAAAGGTAGAGCACATTAAGAAAAAATTTAATATAGATTTAAGCATGAACATTTCGGGAATGAGAGCTGCTTAGCAAAAGATAGTGCACACAAGGACATGGGTCAAGCAACTGAGTGATTTTTTCTGAACATTTTTAAAGATACTGACTTCATAGTCACTTTTCTCTTCCAGATGTAAAAAAAAAAAAGCCAGTGAAATCAAAGTGACACTTGAAATGGAAATGGGCTGTATTCTGAGAAGTACAGAGGTAGCTGACATCTAAAAGAAAAATATAAAATCATTGTACTTATGTCTACTTATTTGTCCAGACTGTTGAAACATGGAAAAAGTGTGCTTCTTTATACAATGAAGAATGTGAGTCACTAATTGAACATCCAGAAGAAAATATCTTTACAGAAAACATTATCACTCAAAAGACAATACAATCTACATTCTTAGAAAACAGAGCAAGATGACTGCCATTTCCCTATGAGGAAATTCATAAAAATTCACACTGTGAATTTTAACTGTAAAATAGCTTTTATATATAATTTTCCAAGATAAATCTGAAATTCTGATGTTTGTACAATTATATACATTATATACATATACATACATATATATATATATATATATATATGTCTATAAAGGTTCTTTCTTGTAAGGATAGCAATAAAAACAGTAGTAAGTCAAATTTCAAAAAGATACGATTCTGGAATATATTGCAATTAAGGCCCTCTTTCAAAATGTAGTCACTAATTCATTAAATAACTCTATTCATCCATTCAAAAATATTTATTAAGTCTTTATCCCTGTCAATGCTGAGCTGACACATCAGACACAGTTTTGTAGATGCAGAACTGGGAAAATGCTTGAGAAAATAAAAAGCATTTTAAAAATGACTCACAGGAGATTTAAAAATGGACTAAGTATCAGGGACCCACTTAGAACTGATGTTTAAGGATTCTTACAATGATGTCATTTAATCAGAAACTTATTTAGAGAAAGTAGCCAAGTAAAGGAGAAAGGACTGTAAGAACACGAGTACCTCAAAGAGAACAAAGCAGAACACCCATGGACTCAAGACATATTCCACCCCACCACCATGAATTAGTGATTCTAGAAATCTGATGTAAAAGTAGATCAAACTGCACAATCTTCTTTGCTGAGACACAGTTTGATTGTATTTTGAAGGATTCAAGGACCATGGAATGACGTGGAAAGAGAAGTCATGGTGACCCTCCTTTGTGGTCTTCTCTTCTAGATTGAAAAATGAGAAAAATTATTGACAACACGAAGACTATTTGAAAGATTGAGTTTCTCCAACTATCAGCTACGAACTGTCCCTGTTGTCTGATTTCAGCAGGGGTGTCATCATCCGTAATTATTGAAAGCAGGACCGAGGCATCACCAGGACTGCTCTCTTGTAACAATCCCAAATGAATGGAAATTGGACTAAGAAAAGATAGAGCATAGTATTTAATGCACTTAAGATTCTTAGGTCTAAGACCACAGGAAAGAGAAGATTCTCAGCAGCTTGCTCCAGCAGAAACCAATGGACTGGCTCTGAGTAAACTTTTCATAATGTGTGATACTATATGACAGATGCATAAAATATTAAATATATCATAATACTGATGTCTATATATAGCATTCTTTTCTAAAAGTCTTTGTTAGAAATTACTCTAATTTACATAGGTCACTAAGAGTGACCTCACATAAATGTAATCTCATTGAGAATTTGCCTGAAGAAAGAACAATTAGAAAACAAAACAGAGACAAGGAAAGACAAAGAAAAGAAAATGAAAAAAATGCAACAAAGGGAAAAATACAAGGGAAAGGGTGATCATACACAGCACAGAAATGAACTATAAACACAAGTCAAAGAGCATGTTTCACAGTTTTTTTCATTAACTTAAAAACTATTATTAGCTAATTATTACAATAACTTATTTCATGAAATAAGTATATTGCTGGGTATTGAAATAATTTGATTATAGCTTTGCAATGTTTATCATAATAAAAGCAATTTGATGGTTTATTGTCTTTCACTTCCTAACACACATAACTGCAAAACAGTTTTAAAAAGAAGTATGTACTTTTTTCTATGAATGTTACAGTAGAAATAACTTCAGAATCAATATTGCATAAAATGCTGCAGTATTTGCATACATACTCAAGGGCAATCAAAATTCCTCTGTGCTGTCATACATATGTGCAATAATATATTGATTCATTCTCCAAAAAGGGTATATTTTTAGGATATTCATAACTTTTAGCACCTATACCATTTAAAGCTCCAAATAGATATGTGAGTGAATTTGAACATGTATAAATTCTTCAATGATTTTGAAAAGTTTAATGAGAAATAGAAGTGTCATGATGGACTTTAAATTCCTCTTCTTTCCCCGCATCCTAGTGTAAAGTATGTTTCAGAATTCAAAAGTTTATGGAAATATGTTACTCATATTTCAATAGGAATTAATTTGTATTTATAGGGCAGAAAAATTAGTTCATCTTATTGTAATACTTTGATAAAACAAAGGCTGTAAAAATGATCCATCATGGTCAAACATCCTATTTAACAAGAAAAGACTGCCTTTGTGGTAGCGTTTTCAGAGCCCCAAATTTCATAATTCTTTACATTTTACCCTTCACCAGATGACCTTTTCCTCTAGAAATACACTTGTAAGAAAAAGGTTCTTTTTGTATTTTTCCTGTTGGTTTTCCAGCAGGAAAATAAAATCTTTTAGCCATGTTATAACCAACATTATAATGAACAATAACTTTAATTCCCATAGTTATTATATAACAAAATATGAAAGAGTATATAAGAATACACATATATTCATAGCATTTATTTGGAACCAAATTTTATAAATAATGTCATTTCTGTTTCACATGTCTTGATTGGAAATACATGGTGAATATGCAAAAATGCTGAGCAAATAGAAAATTGTGTACATAGTAGCTACTGAAGACAAAATTCAATGTGAACACATTTCTCCATGTTTTTACTTGCTCATACTAGTACTATATTGTGGACTTGGAGTACAAAAGACACAGGTCATGGTTCCTCAGCAAGATGTGTAGTTTATCTTCACAAGTAAATTAAAAGTTTATAAGCAACAAATACAGAAGTTTAGATGCCCACTCAGAATATTTCTAGACTAATTATTTGTCTAACATCTTACACTCAGACTATTGGGTATGTTACAAAGCATTTGCACAAAGGTTGTTTGAAACTATAATGTAACAATTTTGCATTTTACAGCAAGTGATGCTGAATTTTTTAAAGCTGTGAAAATCAGAAAAAGTTTAGCAGGCAGACATTCTAATGTGAGTAACAAAATATTAGGAAAGATTCTAACAAAGCATAGCTAAAACGTTCTTAAGACTACAGAGCCTGGTATTAGCGGCTGCCAATCTTAACTACTCAGAAGACTGAGGAAGAAAGGATCACAAATTAAAGGCCCACTTGGCTACAGAATGATTTCAAGACAAGTCTAATCTAGTTAGTAACAGGTTGTTACAAAATAAAGAAATAAAATAAAAAAGACTGGATGGGACACTAGATCAGAGTGCATAACGCCCAAGGTTCAAGTCCTAGTCATGGAGATCATACAAAAATTAAGTAATAAATAAGTGGAATGAAATAAAAGGGATTTCATAAAAAGTGAAAACAAAGGACATAGATTAAGAGACTCAGAAGAGACAGTCAAGTAAATGTAAAAAATCAACGTTGGGGTATAGGTAAAGGAAAGTGAAACATAAGTAATACAGAGAATATGCAGATGACTTGACAATCACATGGTTTTTTGAAATGAAAGTGTGAAGACCAGCAACCCGGATAATATCTTTGAAGGAGTATGAAATGATGAATGCACACCAAACATTAATGTTCAGCAGCTTCATAAGTCAAGAATAGGTGAAAATACATTTGGGGCACTAAAGCACTGGGGGATTCCTTGGAAGCCATCAGTTTTGAAATATTGTCTCTGAGAATGGAGGATACTGTGTAGGATTAGAGTCCAAGAAATAAAAGGAGAAATCATGTGGGAATGGATTCAGAATGACAATCAATTCTTAAATCCTTTGGCCCAGAAATGTTTCGTATTTAAAACTATTTTATTTTGAAACATTTTCATAGACAAACAGCTGTGTTAAGGTTAACAGCCAAGTTTAAACATGAAATTACGGATGTTTCATACAAATATCATAAACATAACCTTAAGATAATTTTGCATAATATATAAATTGGACATGTGTTTTAAGTACTGGTCATGTTGAGACCAAGTGTGTACTTTTAAATTCTTACATCACACAGGCTCTCAGAATGCTTTAGATTGGAGAGAATTTCAGATTTTGAATTTTCAGATTTAAACCTGTCATATAAACATTCACTAATTTCATTCCACAGTAATAACTGAGCTAACAACATCTAATTAGTGAGGCAAAGAAAATACAAACATAAAAGAATGAAGCTATTAATAAGATCATTTGTTAAGTAAGTGAAATAGTGAAATTTGTACCTTAAAATATTTGAATATTTGGTAAATGGAAATCGTGAGGTTCAGATACGCGTGTGTGCGCGTGCTGCATTTTTGGTGTATTTCTTAGTGTGCATGCATCTAAGAATTCAAAAGAATGCATCTGCCCTTATAGACCAGAGGTCAATTTGGAGTGCCTTCCCCAATTCTCTATATTTTAAGACAAGGTTTCTCATTGAACTTGAAATTCATCAATCTGAGTAGCCTGGCTAGCCAACAAGTTTCCCCTGAAACTTGTTTATACTTGTTTAGACTCCCTGTCACTGGAGACCAAGAGCTCACTGCTGAGCCTGGCACATTTTGCTTTTTACAAACATCCTGGTGATCAGAAATCAAGTCCTGATGCTTGTGCACCTCCCACTTAACCAACTGAGATATCTCTGAAGCATTGCAAATTCTTCCTAGACTGAAAAAAATTACCCAGAATGTTCATACATTCATAAACGGCAGAGAAAGGAGGAAAGAGGACTAGAGTAAATAACAAAATAGGGCCAGGATAAACAGACACATAAAAGCTAAAAGTCAATGTGCAAGTTGTCAAAATAAAGAATTTGCATGACAATGATTTCTGTTAAAGGCTGTTCTCCGAGTATCAGAGCAAGCCCAAAGCCAAAGATATTTTTCATTAAAAATGTGAGCAGGGTTTTTTTTTGTTGTTGTTGTTGTTTTTAATAAGACAGATTTTTTGTGTGTGGTGTTGGGGATAGCAAACACACACAAGTTCAGAGTTTTGTTATATGATCAATTTCAGTAATTTTTCTAATTTTATGTATATTTTAAAGTGTACTGAAATCCACAGACATGTTTTCTGACATTCATTTATGCAGTTGATAGTCATTTTAATATTCTTCCAGTAAGAGATAACAGGTAGATGCCAATAAAAGACAAAATTAGTGTAAATACAGAATAAGAGGAAAATGCAGAAAAAAAATTAACCCTTGTCACTTTTGTTTTAATAGTTTCCCCAAAATTTCCAATTCTTTATGAGGATTAAAATCTATTTTATAATCCAGTTTTAACATTTTTATTCCTTTCTGATGAGATAGTCATTGGTGTTTGAATTCAAAAGCGAACTGTGAATAAAATTATAATCCTTTTGAGCTAACTTTGAGAATAGATAGAAAAACATTTAAAGTTTATGTTAAGGTTTTGTGAAAATTTATACTAAGTTTTGGTGAAAAGCGTATTAAGTTTTATAAGCCTATAATACTAAAGAAGACTTTCTGTATATTTTCTCCATACATGATATACTGATGTACTGATTTTCATACTATAATAAGGAAACAAAACACTGTATAATACTAAAGATTCAGTACATTCAATATTTTATGCATTATATTTGCTGTTATATATTTTATATAATAAAATATATATGTTCATAATAAAGAGTAATTTCAGTATAGTATAAGTGGATACTTTTTACTCTATGAAAGATGATTTAGCATATTTTCTGTCCAGCTTTAATACCTGTGATATAAGCCCACAATTGTTTTTGTTCAAAGTGAAAATAATGTGCAATAGATTTCTTAAATCTGACAATGGAACAGCAGTAAAGAAGTCAAGCTTAGCGATACACGATGCTCTTGAGAGCAGTGTCCTGTCTTTTCGAGTAGCTGAGTTGGGAAGATTGCATTAGTTCAGGAATTTGAGGTCAGACAAAAACAAAAGTAAAACAAAATCCCAAACAGCAAAAATGCTCAGTCTGACTTAATGACCTTCTATAAGACATTCAAAATGCAAAGGAATATGAAACATACATCTTAGAGTTTTTATAGAAATGGCCTTTCAGATATGCTGTTATTTTATCTCTGGCACTGAAGATTTGAAAGATGTAATGATTGGCAATTTGATGATTCTCTCCATCTAATAAATTTTCATAATTTTTTTCCCTGAGAAGCTTTGAGCAAACAGAAAATGAGTAAATTTGACATCATGAAACTTTAATGTCAGTCGACATTCGAATCACTTCTGTAAATTTGCATGACAACTGAATGACCTCCACACAGCTATTTAGAAGGAAGGGAAGCAATCAGATTCTTTGATTATAGCATTGGGTTATGTCACTGAAACTGAAAGTTAAAAAAATCACAGTGATAGTGAGTGCTTGATCTCTATGTTGAGGATACTCATTTAATAATCTTTTTATCAGGATTCCTTGAAAGCATTAGGGATTTTCTTTCACATGCTAGAAAACTCAGCAGAGTTCATTCCACTTAGGCAAGCTGATGTTTACACACATTATCCGATCTTTCCTTCTAATGTTTGAAGGTGACCATAGTCTTTGACAGGATATTTCACTTATGAGGAATGGCCATGTGTCTAACAGACAGAGAGGTACAGTGTCCTCCAAAACTCTGAAACTCTAGATTCCTTATCGTGTCTACAGCTGTAATTTGGATGAGACTGCACAGGGGAAGAAACAACAGAACAACCCTTAATGCAAAGAAAAATCTTGCTATCTCCCCATTGATTGCTTTGGATGATGGGAGCAGTGTATAACGATTTAACTAAAGAGGAATCCCTTCAGGGGCCACTCTAAAGTGCTCTAGGAGATAGAGTTGGAGGAAGAAAACGATTGAAAACAATTGGCTTAGCTCTTCAGAAAGTGAAGAGAGTGAAACCATAATCTGTCATCGTGTGGGCAGACACATTGCCGGGAAATTGGATAAATTGGAAATCACTGGAGGGCAGCTATTTAGTCCCCTGGTGCATTAGATATCTTGGGAAATGCTATTAATGGTGAACAATTGCTACTCAAGAGTTTCTAGCTGCTAGGAATATAGTATTACATAAACTCAAGAATCCATTATCATTCTAAAAATATGTACAATATAAATATAAAGAAAATGACTCCCAAGAATAAATTGCTTTTATTTTACAAGAGAAAGTTTTCAACAAATGTGGATTTTTTGCGTGCATGAGAGAGTGCATTTGCAGTAAAGCATCAAAGAATTCCATTTCTCCTCTTTTTGTTCATTGAGCTCACCTAAATTTAGGTACCATTTTTCTTTTTTAATTTGTTGAATTTTTATTCATATGGTATAATACATCTTGATCAATTTTAGAGCCCCTCTCCTTCCTGCCCACAATTGTCCCCCAATGGATTTCAGATATTCTCTCATATTTGTTAATCCTACGTAGTCAAGAATTTGCATCTAGATTTCCCTCTGTGCATTCATGCTTTGAGTCTGGTCAGCCTATCTAGAGTCACTCCCTTAAAGAAGGCCTACTCTCCCTCAGCCCACAGTGATCATTTGCCAATCCTTCTTGCACTAGTGATAGGACCTGCTACCAAATTCCCCCATCCTATGATGGGTTTCTGTCGACTTGAGTCTTTTTCATGTTGTCATTAGTGTTGCAAGTTCATGAGCAAGTTTTCAGAGGCCTGAAACCCTATGTTTACATACTTTTATTCCTTATTCATGAGGCTTCAAAGAAAAGTTATTAGTATATTTGCAGTTGCCAAGAGCTTAAGAGCTTATTGATCTTTGTTTCTTTTCAAAATAGAATAGTGCTTCAAAAAGTTCATTTGTCTTTCAAAATTTAAAAGAGGAATACTTTAATTGATGAGGATGTTGAGGGAGAAAGAGAGAGAAAGAGAGAGAGAGAGAAAGACACACACACACAGAGAGAGAGAGAGAGAGAGAGAGAGAGAGAGAGAGAGAGAGAGAGAGAGAGAAATAATGCCTAGCTAGTGTAAATAAGCCAGAGGGAATCATATCATTCCAAAACCCTATTGACAAATCACACATACAGTAGCTCTATGTGAGTTCATGTGCATACCTGAAGGCTACATAACAAGAAAAAGTGCCACCCAGACAAGAGAAACCTTCCTTTCAGTTGTTGGTCAGGGTAATCCATGAGACTCCCAAAATTACAAAAGCTATTGCCACAGCCCTTGATTGCCTTCAAGATCCCGGTGTTAAGATCCTATTGCTGAGGACAGAACCTACCTCAGACACAAGAATCAGAGCAATGGAACTGGAATTGACCTGGGAAGTCACTTCTCATGAAGACTAGCTCTCATCACTATGCAAACTGATAAGGGACAACATTAATCGATGATTCAACCCTAACTTAAAGGCCTAATAACCACATAGATGATCAGCACAACAAGCAACATTTGTGCAGTAGTGGCAATTTTATATTAGGGGTAATCAGCAGCTATCTAATTGAACTCAAAGTCCACTCAAAGGGAGGAAACTCGTGTATGGTACTATAGGCATAGCCAAATATACATGGCTGGAGAGGTCATAGAGAAAACCCCAAGGTTTCCATAACCTAGACTAATGCTGTTTCTTACTATGAGCAAAATATAGATCCTTGTATTTACAGACAAGTATCCAAGTCACCACACATCTTAAGAAGCTTCTTTGGCAACATATGGAGACATTACAGAGTTCCACAAGTGATTACACAGACATTGTGTGTGAATTACCCAAGCCTAAGTGGCAACCTCTTGGGTGTTAATGCAACTTCTACATCCAAGGCTTATGGAGCATAGAACAAGGGTTAAAGGGAATGATAATACACCTCTTAGTTCCAATCAATGATGCACGCTGCAATAGAGTGTGATGAACAGAGAAGGCCACAGGTGGCCAAAATATAGAGAATAAGAAACTGAAGAGTATGTGTCCTTGCATAGGACTCACACCAAGCATCACCTACCCAGAGCTCAGGAAGAGGAGGTGGGTGATTCATTAAATCCAGGGAGGCATTGCATGATAATATGGAAATATAGTCCTACAGCTACCTGAGACCCTGCTCATATGAATTTACAGCAATGGCACAGCATGCTTAAGATGCATGTAAACTCAAGCAGAGAAAAAAACCTAGCAAAGAACTGTTGAACTGCTCAGCACATCCCAATCTTAGCTGAAGCACTATTTGGCAGCCAATTACTACTGGTTGAAGAAGAGGTGATTTTCTTAAAGAATCTAGATAGACTGACTAGGCCTCAGAGGATGAACTTTTATTCAGAGATGTTTCGGGACACTGACTTGATTAGATAAATGACACCATGCATAAATTTCAATGGTCTCTCTGGGAGGATATCAATGAAGAAGGTGCTATAAAAATGATTAAAATGTTCTGTATGAAATACACAAAAATACAACAAAATATTTATTAAAAAGGAAGTCTTTTTAATATCAAGTATAGCAAGTTTATTAGATAGTCTACAGAAATACAGGCTAGTCAATCATGTTTATGTTACTCATAATTATGATTTAGAACATATAACTTATTGAAAGACACAATTTAAAATCAATGAGAGATATTTTGTATGTGGGGATAAAATTAGTCACAAATATATCAGTGTAAATTAAAAATGTAAACATTTATTGAAAGACATTGAAAATCTGTATAAATGGAGACTTCTATGAAGGCCTGGTTTGGTGGACATAAATTCTTTCAACTTATTCCTGTCACGATGTATAGTTTAGCTGGGAAAACTATTCAGGGTTGGCATACAAGTTCATTTACAACTGGGAATAATACATTGATCGAGGCTTTTCTGGCTTTCATACTTTGCACCAAAAAATCGACTGTAATTCTGATGGGTTTTCCTTTACATATAACTTGATTTTCTCTAGCAGCTTTCAATGTTCTCTCTTTGTTCTGCACATTTAATGTTTTATCATGATATTCCATGTGTAGTTTCTGTCCTGGTCCTGTCTAATTGCTGTTCTATGTGTTTTTCTAATATCGGTGTAGGTAGATTTTCCTTTAAATTATGTATGGTTTCTTCTCTAATCCTGTTGAAGATCTAGCCAATGCCATTGGTCTGAGAATCTTTTTTTTTCCTATTATAGGCATCTATGATGTACAGATTTGGTCTTTCCATGGTGTCTCACATTTCCTGTGTATTCCATTCCTGTGTTTTAATTTTTTTTTCCTAGTCTTTTCTTAAGGAGTCCAGTTCTTCAACTTCGGCATCTAGTCTTGATGTTCTGTTGTCTATTTCATTCACTGTGCTTTTAAGGCTTTCTCCTGGTGTTTCAAATTGCCTTATTGAGTTTTTCAAATCCATCTTCATTTGGACTTGTATTTTCTTCAATATTTCTATCTCTTTTGTGAATTTACTTTTCAAGGCCTGAAATTATTTTATTACTTCATTCAGCAGCATGGTTGTATTTTCTTGAGCTTCTGTCATAAGTTCGTGCCTATTCTCTCTAAGTTCTTTGATCATGTCTGTGATAATTCTTTTAACTTCTGCATCATTGGGTTCCTAAGGATGATTCTCATTGTAGTACACTTCTGTATGACTGGTGGGTTATGTTGATGTCATAATCGCTTGTTTTTCATATTATTTCTGTTTTTTGCATTGCTATTTTGGCATATAGATGTCTTTTGATTTACATGGTAGTAAACCTTGATAAGCAATGTCTAGACCTAATAAAGTTAACGAGGTGCTATGAGAGATACTGGAAATTTTGTTTGCTATATCAAATTGGTTTAACTCCAGATTGTTTCCTCTGAATAGGTAGGTATTTGTACAGAAAGTGCACATATGTGTTTCATGACTAAGATGTCTGTCTTTGGAGTGCTGGTATGTAAATAAATATCCTGGAAATTAAAAGATGATAAGAGCAGATCTTTCATTAACCTGAAATATACCTGCGTGGTGAGACGCTTGTTCACTCAGAAATGCTTCCCCTGACTAGTATGTATGCTAGACATCACCTCTGATTTGCTAAGACCAGCAATTTAACTCTCTGGCTCTAGAGAATTGCTTGACAACAAAAGCTAGAATTAAACTGCATTGATTCATATATTGAAATATTTTTATTTTAACTATTCTTGTGAAATACTAAGAACTGTCCCATGTTTGCGCTTGCTGTGTACCAGGTGCTTTCATGTGAATTTTAAAAATACTATTCCTTTTCTACCTGAAAAAAACAGGCATTAATAGAATAATAATTTTATGGTATAAAAATAGAGAAAACTAAACAACTTGCTTAAGAATGTACATGATTCTTACCTGTTTCTGAATGTAAACTGAAGTGTGCATCAGTTGATAATTTTCACATCACTTATGCGATATATATGCACTGTAGAAGTGACCTCTTTCCTCCCCACTCAGAATCACAAGTCATTACATTTAAAATTCATTCATCATTTTAAAATTTTTATTGAACTCTAAAATGTATTTTAGAAAACAAATCCACTAAGCATACATATTCCCTAATCACTAGAACACATGAATTTAGTACCTTATAAACTCAAATGTTGTTACAAACTTGATTTTGATAAGAATATTTAAAATAGGCATGTATCTAGGGTTTTCTTTCTGATTTTTTTTTCTTTATCTACACAAATTACATTAGTGAACCTAGCAACATGTGATCTCACCCCAAGGAAACTGGAAGGAGAATTGGGAGTCTGAGAACAGTTGGGCAACTTAGGAAGGCCTTTTCTCTAGTAGTTAGTAAATAATTACTAGCTAAATAATTAAATAAATATTTAAAAAGTAAAAAGATAAATTCTCTAGCTAGAATGAGAGGGAGACAGAATTCCAGAAAAATGTTCAGAGATTCCATCTCTGACACTGTGAAATGAAAATAGGGCACCATAAGCTGCGAGATACAGATAATCCTCAGAGCCTGGATATATAAAGTACGAACTCTTTTCTGGAATCTCTATAATAGAATGTAGTACCTCTCATACTGTGATTTAGCTTAAGTGGACCCATGTCACAAAACTGTGATATAGGACTGTGAGTAGTATATTTTCATTGCAATTAATAAATGTTTACAATGGTTTGGTGCAGTAATGAAAAAAATGATGTTGGGAAGAGTAGAAATTAAATTATAGTAGGAGAGCAGAATTGACTTTCTTATATGAGTGAACACTTTTGAACAAGTCTATACCAAACTGTTACACTTAAATTGTATCAGGTATTAGAGGATGAAATTGTATACAATATAGGCAGTACATATACAATACACCAGCAAAAAATGCTCATTATTGAATAATATTTGAGTTTAAAATAGCAAACAGTCTAAGGTTGTCAAACACTGGGGTTGATGTGAAAGAAATGAGACACCAGAAAGAAATGGAAATCTTCAGTGTTTCAAAACAATCTTTAAATTACAAACAACTTTTAAAGCATTGAAGCTAAGAAAATATGTAATTGATTTTTTAAAGTAACATATTTATACTGATATTTATAATCTAATAAATGTTCATCTTGATTAAACTGCATAATATACTGAGATTTATGTCATTTGGTCACAAACTATACATAATAATGGTTCAAATTCTGTCATGTGGTGACATTGAATTAAAAAAACAAAACAAATTCCTGAATTTCTTTTTAAGCAAAGAGTGAGCCTGATCTTTCCTGACTTGTTATGATTTCTCTCAGAAATGTCTTCTTTCCAGCAAAGGGTAGCATCTCATTTTACTGAACAGCACATCAAACAAAGTTTAAGATAGAAATGAGGAAACTTTGATAAATTTCACAAAAAAGGGACGTATATTTATGACCCTACTGGCTAAGAATTTTATACAAAACCATACAAAGTTATCAACCTATGCTTGTTATCAACATTTCTTGGAGTTGAAAGATTGTTTTTAATGTCACTGTTTTCAAAGTAGTCTCAGGTTTTACTACTAAATCTTACACAAACTCATTGCTCTGAGTCAGGGGTATTGATGAGTCACAACAGAGAAAAAGTACATGTCATAAGATTAAATTTCCAACATTCTGCATTGTTTGTAAGAGTTAATTACGTCAGGAGTTCAATCATTAAAAGACTGATTAGATTGTTATCCTTAAAGATTAGCTACTTCTAAACAAGTTGAGTAAATAATATATAAACAGAATGAGTACATATTTCTAATGTTCTTAAATATTAACTTGAACACAAAATTATGTAAAAGTTCAATTTGTAAAGGATCTTAAGAGGAGTCATTAACAGAAACATTATTTCCACAATGCTAAATTCATTGTCACCTGCTTTTGTACTGTGGCAAGGTGATATATTGTCCTTCTGTGGCATAGGACAAAGCCTAGGATTAAACTGAGGAAATTTCAAACAAAAAATGTGATTAAAGAAGCATTGTTTAGCAAAGAACCTTGGTCTTCTTTCATTCTTGACAGCACAACTAATCTGAACAACAGTCACCTTGTTTTTTGCCTGTTTTACATGTTCTCATTCTGCCACTTCATCGACTGAAATTTTTTTGTGAAGTGTCAGAGATGTTTATTCCCCATCTCATTTTCCCGTGTGTAACATAAAGTAGTGAATATTCTTAGCTGTAAGTGAAAGGGATATCTGTGTTACTTGATTATTTTGTGCAATTACTGTATGTGATGGTTTTCTGTCCAAGTTGACATGTGCATTTTCAGCACTGATTATTTTCCAAAAGAATCACATTTCTATGTTTTATGGAGAAGTCTACCAATTCGATGAAATTTGAACTTGAATTTCAACAGAAGAAACTACATTTTCTTATACTGATGTATAAGCTGTCATTTTTTGCAGTAAGACTCATAAAATGTAGCCTGAGAGATACAGAGTGAGATGGAGAGAGGAAGGATATAATATTACAAAGAATAGGCTGTCAAGCATATAAATGCACCAATAAACAAACTGGCTTGTTTTATTTATTGAGGTGCTTTTACTAATTAGATAAGTAAGACATCCACTTACTGTTATCTGAGAGACATACAGTTACAAATGCAAATATGCTGTCCCAAAATGAACATATGTGCTTTTGTCAAAAGAGAATCTGTGAAAAAGCTGCTTGTTGCTATGGTACTTATTATGCTATCAAGGTATTTACAGCATTACAAAAGCATGTGTATATTCACTTAATGCATATTGAATAAAGAACTGGTTTGGTTGGCCTCTTTTATAATTTGAATATGGTACAGCAGAGAGTGGGGCCAGGGAAAACTAACTAAACCTAAAGACTCATGAAAAATGCATAAGAAACTGTTACTTTGTAAACTAATTGAAACAATTCTTAGAGTTTACTTTTAAATAATAAAAGTTAGTGGCAGTCAATAGCAAACTTAAGCACAGCTTTACAAAACATCTCTGTTAACATTAGTCTATACTTTTTTTTCTAGTGGAACTCCAAAATATCATCAAGGGCAATTAGTTATTAAAACAAAACTGAGTTTATCAAAATTCACTGAAGCAGAGCAGTGCCAGAATGTGACAGCTTTTTCCAGAATTTCTAAAACATGCTGAGAAGTAGCGTGTTCATAGCCCTAAATATGCCTGAAGGGAATTAGAATTCTCCAGCATGTGTAAACAACTGAGCTTGACCAAGTGAGGATTGTAGTAGTTGAGGGCTAGGAGACAGAGTAAGGTGACTTTTCGGAAGGAAGCTTTGATTGGTAACCTGCCGTTGCCAAGCTAGATAAGTGGTTTGCAAGCGTGTTTAACATAAATTTCTCTGGAGTTGTTTACTGAGACACAAAATGAATTTATTCAGTGTTTTGTGTTCTTTTCTTTCCAGGATAAAGATTTCTTAAGGCAGGGTTAGGGATGATGCTTACCTCTCTTGATGAAGGTTGAGTTCCTAGTTTCCTACCTCACCTCCTCAAATCTGCCCTGCTGTCCAACTTCCTCTCCATTTCTCTGCTAAGCTGGAGCACAGACCATTATTACACGCCTCCTGTTCAATCTAGAATCACAGGACTGTTTGAGAAGACATGATTACCTGTCAGACTGCTGCTGGGAGTTACTTTAACCACTATTTAGTCAGGGTTTTTCTTTTTATTGATGAAAATAAATAATTTGATGTGATTGCACGTAATCATCCTCTGTTACCCATATGCATCTCTCCATAAAACTACAGGAATTTCTTCACATCAGTATGGTTGGATTCTCCCAGAAGAAATACAAAGTCCAACTAAGAGCTACTATAATAAATGGACACGCACTTGGAGGTTTAGAAAAACATAATTGATTTTGGAAGAATCTTAAACATTAGTTTTGAGTTTGCTTTTGTGATAGAATTTTCATGATTCAATTATAATATAGTCCTCTTAAAATAGGAAACCAAGGATCAACCTCGCAAGATTTCTGCCATAGGTCATTTCTGCCATCAGCAATTTTTCCTATTGATCTTTCCATTGATGGCTTTTTTCTTGTGTCTCTTCCAAATCGCAAAGCACCTAGATTTGAAAATTGATTATAACAGACATTTCACAAGGAACTTTTGAGGAAATTTTCAGATCTATTGATGACAAGAACAGATTTCTTGAGTTCCTAAAAAATGTTTTGAAGTATAAGTTTTATCATCAGAAGTGATATTCTGAATCCCTGGCTTTACCTGTCACTAGATGACAAATGTCAGATGATCTGCAGAAATGGGAAAGTACCTCAGACTACGTACTTCTGAAGTTCTGCATGAGCTTTAGTGCCTTCCATGTTTCTTTATACCATACATCATAGTTGAGTTAATATTAACCAGTGAAACCTGATTAAGTGAGAGCTTATTCTCATTTTAGTTGAGGTATTAATAGGAATTCCAGTCAAAGGGATTTTCCTACTAATAAGGAGAGAAGTTGGAATTACTTTATCTGTAAAGAAAATGACTCTCCAGCCCCATGCTTGCCTTGGGCCCTCTGCTCCTTGGCCTCAGACTTCTCATTTGACTTCTTAACCAAGACTGGCTCAACTGTCTAATTTAGTTCATTAGGACACTTCGAGAATTGCCCCAACCCCCACCTTCCCCGGGACTCCTGATCTGCCTGACACAGATTAGCTCTCCTACTAGCCTGACCGATCTGCCAGTCCTGACTCATCAGTTAACAAGACCGGCCAACTACCCCACAGAAACAACAAGCACACAACAACTGATGTTTCATATCTGAGTAAAAAGCAACCAAGCTACATAAACAATATAAATAGAAGCAACTTTAAACAAACACAAAATTAGAATTCCACCAACAAAAAATTCTGTATGCCCAAACAGCAATCCAAAATACCAGTAATATGAAAAATCAAGAGAATATGTCCACAATAAAACCCATCAGTCCTACCGAAATGTACTATGATGAGACTCATTCTGAGGAATCCCAGGATGCAGAATTTAAAAGAATAATCAAAACATGATAAAATAACTTCAAGAAAACACAGGTAAACAAGATCAAAGAGGATATAGGAGAAATTCTGATGGAAGTTCATGAAAATACAAATATGAAGCTGAATTAAATACCAAAATATTCAAGACCTGAAAAGTGAATTCACAAAAGAGATAGAAATATTTAAGAAAACCTAGACTGAAATGAAGAGGGAATTGAAAAGTGTAAATAAGTCAATTTGAAAGAAAAAGAGAAAGCCTCCCATGTAGAATAAGTGAACAGAAAGCAGAATGCCAAGAACAGAAGAAAAAGTTGAAGAAAAGTCCTATACAAAGACTTTTATAAAATTTAAAAGACACAGGAAAGCTATACACAGGAAATGTGGGACACCATGAAAAGATCAAGTCTATGCATTATTTCTATACAGAAAGGAAAAGAATCTCAAGCCAATGGCATTGACTAGATCTTCAACAATGTTATAGAAAAAAACTACCCTAAATTAAGAAAATACATGCTGATGCAGATTCAAGAAACACACAGAACACGAATTAGACAGGATCAGGACAATAACTCCCCATGGCATATCATAGAAAAAGCACTAAATGTACAGAATGAAGAGGTGGTACTGACAACTGCTGGACAAAAATAAGTTACATATAAAGAAAATCCCACCAGGACTAAAGCTGTCCTGGACAAAGCATTCCCAGTTCTAAACTGGATGCTAACCCCTAAGACTTCTTTCATCAAAAGTGTCTATCACAGTCAAAGGGTAATGGGAAATTTTCCATGGTATGAAAAGACTGAAGGAATTTATGTCAACCAAACAAGACCTACAGAAAATACTCAAAGATATAAAAAGGACTATTCCTATACAAAGATAAGAATGAGTATACTCAAGAGCTTACATAATGAAGACAAAGAAAGGTAAAATATCATAACACAAAATAGGGTCAAGAACACAAACAAGTTAAAATGGCAGCAACTAATACATATCTTTCAGTAGTAACTCTAAATATCACTGCCTTCTACTCTCTAGCTACAATGCTAGTGGAAGTGATTAAGAGAGAAAGTCCATATTTTTGTTGTCTTTAAGAAACTCATCATACCTTAGGGTGAAAAGATGGGAAAAATTACAAACAAATGACTCTAAGAAGAAAGCAGGTGATACAATTTTAATATGTAAAAATGTAAGTTTCAAATTAAAACTAACCAGGAGAAATAAATGGGGCCATTTTATTCTAATCAAAGGAATAATTGACCAGAAGATCGAAGAATTAAGAGCATATATTCATTAAATTACGGTCCACCAAATTTAACAAAAATAATACTACAGGAGTATAAAACACAAACGAACCTCAATTCAGTAAGAGAAGGTGATTTTCAATAACTCAAATTCTCCAACTAACAAGTCAACAGGACAAAAAAATAGACAGACAGACATCTGAATTAAAGGACATCTTACTTCAAATGGACCTAACAGACATCTACAGAAGAGTTCCAGTAAGAAATAAAGAATTCAATTTCTACTTAGAAGACATGCAAGTTTCTCTAAAATTGTCCGTATTCTGTGAATGAAAATGAAAATGAACCTCAAAAAATACAGAGAAATTGAAATAATCCCATGTATTCTATCAGAAAACAATGCAATAAAGGTTATAATCAACTGCAAAAGAAGATCTAGCAACTACACAGACTAAGGGAGATTAAACAATACACTCCTGAATTATGGATGGGTCAATGAAGTTAATAAAGAAATAAAAGTTTTCCTGGAACTAAATGAAAATGATAATATAACACAACAAAATTCTGGAACACTTTAAAACTGTCCTAAGAGACAAGTTTAAAGTTCTAAGTGCCTACATTAGAAAATGAGAAAGCACACATATAAATAAGTCGACATTACAACTCAAGACTATGGAAAGGCAAGAAAAAAACAAACTCAAATTGAGTAGAATAGAAGAAATAACAGAAATCAGAGCAGAAATTAATGAAACTTAAACAAAGAACACAATTGAAAAAAATCAAGGAGTTTAACAGCTGGTTCTTTGAAAAGTTACACAAGATAGACACTTATACAGATTAACCAAAAGAAAAAAAAATAGCAAATCCCAATTAACAAAATCATAGATGAAAGGGGAAACATCACAAAAGACACCAAAAAAAAAAAAAACCATAACATTATTGTGAATATTTTAAAAATCTATACTCCATTAAATTTGAAAATCTAAAAGAAATACATGTATTGTAAAGTCATGGACACCACAAACATTAAACCAAAAAGAAATCATCAGTTTAAATAGACCCATAAGAAATATGGAAATTGAAACAGTAATACAAAGCCTCCCAGATAAAAAGAACCTCGACCCAGATGGATTGACTGAAGAATTCTACCAGACATTGAAAGATCAATAATCAATAATTCTTCAATTATTCAAAAAGATAGAAACAGATGGCAAACTCCCAAACTCTTTCTATGAAGTTTGTCTCACTCTAACACCAAGGCCAGTTAAAGACACAACAGAAAAGGAAATCTATAGGTCCATATCCTTAATACATATAGATGCAAAGATTCTCAACAAAGTACTCACAAACTGCATATAGACACGCATCAAAAAACTCATTCACCATGATCAAGTAGACTTAATTCCAGAGATGCAGGTATGGTTAACAAATGATATAAATTGACTTAGAGGAAAAAAATCACATGGTTATCTCAATAGATGAAAAAAAAAGGCATTTGATAAAATTCAACATGCATTTATTTTAAAAGTCTTAGAGGAAATTGAACTGGAGGGAATATCCCTCAACAAAACTATAGTTCTATACCACAAAAGACAACATCATTACAGATGGAGAAAAACTGGAAGCATTACCATTAAAACCGGGAACCAGACAAGGCTGTCCACTATCTCCACTCCTTTTCAATTAGTTCTTGAAAACCTTGCAAGAGCAATAAGACAAGAGAAGGAAGCTAAGGTAAGGAGTACTAATACGATAAGAAGAGATTAAGTTTTCACTATTTGCAGTTGATAAGATGTTTATATAAGATATTCCAAAAACTCCACCAGAAAACTGCTATAAATGATCAATATTTCAGAAAATTAGCAAGTTACAGAATCAACTTACAAAAATCAATAGCCTTTCTGTATAATAATAACAACAAGAAATCAGGATAAAAACATTGAAAGAAATCTAACCATTCTCTATAGCCTATTTATGAATAAATCTAACCAAAGACATTAAAGATCTCTCCAGTAAAAAATTAAATTTTTAAAGAAATAAATAGAAGAGACAAGGAGATGGAAGGACCAACCATAATCATGGATTGATAGAACTGATATTGTGAAAATGACCATCTTACCAAAAGCAATCTACAGATTCAACGCAATGCCAAAAAAAATTTCCAATGACATTCTTCACAGAGCTAGAAAAAAAATCCTAAAATTCATGTGGAATTTCAAATAACCCTGGATACCCAAAGCAATTTTGGGCAAAAAGAACAATGCTGTAGGAATCAATACAACAGATCACAGACTATATTACAGAGCTATATTCATAAAAACAGCTGGGCACTAGCACAAAATCAGTCATGTAGATCAACTTACCACAATAGAAGACCCAAACATGAAACATGTGAAATGTAATTCCAGCCACCTGATATCTGACAAAGGTACCAATCACACACAATGGAGGAAAGATAGCATCTTTTATAAATGATGCTGACAAAACTGGATCTCCTCCTGTAGAAGAATAAAATTGAACCCTTTTCTTTCATCTACATGGAAATCAACTCTGAATGGATGAAAGTCTTCAATTTGATACCTGAAGCTCTGAAACTGATAGAACAAAACATTTACACTTCCCTCCAAGACATAGTGGTAGAAAAGTAATTTATAAAACAGCTTTAGCCTGGGATTTCTGGAAACTAAGTACTGCTGGGTGAGGTAGATAGATCTTTCTTAAGACATCAAGATAATGCTGACTAGGCTTCAGGGGATGAACTTGCACTGAAGGACATCAAGGTACCAATGCTTGACTATTTAAGACTTAACATATACGAAAGAATGCATGAGGTCCATTGAAGAATATGTGGGGGCATGGATGGGGAAGAGGTCTGAATTTGATTAGGAACTATTGTATCAATGCGGCACTGCTCAATAAAAAATATTTTCAAAGGAAGATTGCTCTCTAGACCCAAAAAACCTACAATTATTTGAGCACAATAAAAACAATTATCACCAGTAATGGTTTGAAATTTATTTGATTTTGCAAAGGAACACCTTACAGTTTTAGTGGGATTAACCTGGACATGGTTCATATACATATAAAAATATATTTACAAGCTTTAGTAAAAGTTCTTACTACTCATCAGTTACATTATTCACTCTGTCCTCATTGTTTGATTCTAAACAAAGCAGCCTAAAATTTGATGCTAACCCATATCAGTAGAGGGGGGTTATTAAAACTTCTCTTAAATTGTATTTTATACTTTACTTGAAAAAGATGAGGATTTCTTTGTGTTTAAAGCATACTGTAAGGGACTGGAGAGATGGCTCAGCAGCTAAGGGCACTAACTTTTCTGACAGAAGGCCAGGATTTGAATCCTAGACCCACATGGTGAATAACAACTATCCCATCAGTAACTTCAGCTCTAGGGCATCTGACACCCTCTTCAGTTTTCCTCAGACACTATACAATAGGTGTGCACTTACATACATGCAGGCGTAACATGTACACACATAAAAGTAATAAAATTAAAAAAAATTTGAATAAGAGGCATATTGATAAGCCATAAGACAGATTGACACCAAATTCTTTGGTTGTATCTTTTTGTGAAGAAAATGAACACTAGAATCAGATGTAAGGTATAGATCAGGCAGAGAGAAGATACAGATTATAGTTGGTGTGGATATTTTAAGGACTGGGACATAGGAATGCTGACTATCCTCCTGGCAGGGAGATGAGTTTGTGAAAAAAGAAAGCATCTGTTTTGAGCTGTCAATGAACCATCAAAATTACTGAGAATTAAGGTAATAAAGTTGCAGATTAGTAGTAGAGCCTGAGATTAGCATAACAAGGTGGTGGGATCAATCCTCACCCATTAATAAAGTGATGAATAAATAATGCCAAGAGGAAAAAGAAAAACATGTAACAATTATCTCCAGTTAGATGCAGAACTTAATAAATTACCGGATAGATTTTCTGGAGAGAAGTGCTTTGGGAATTTGTGAATATAATGATTTACTTTAATGTTATGTAAGTAACATTAATAAGACCCCACCCTAAGGCTCAGGCATGCTCAGATTGCAATTGTTAGAAGGTGAGGACTTCTTTTTTCAACAAAGTAGGATTGACAGAATGTGGGCACACAAACTGTGGCAAGTTTATTTTTTGTTTTTTTTTTCACCATGGGAGCCTAATATTGATATGAACACATGACACTGAATTAGATAATAGATGGCTATTTCCATGAAAATGTAAAAAGCATCATTATATCTGGGAGGTTGGCACATGCCTATAATCCTAGCCTTCTAGAGGTGGATGCAGGAGGATCACCATTCTACATAAACAAAGAAGAAACTGATTATTCAAAATGTCATGATAACTTGTTTCAAAGGAAAAACAAAACAGACAATACTTCGCTGTTTATACTGAAGCTTATTCTGGAAGAATCAAGAGTTTGCAGTTGGAAAGTTATAAATATTCAAATAATGCAAGTATACATTCTCCAAAAGTCACTTCTCTGTTTCATATGTAGTAACTAATTCAGTCTTGTATTCTCATGTGTGTAACACATGAATGATGTGTATACACAATTCTGTATGCGAATTCATGTGTATATAGACATCAGAAGATAATCTTATGTGCTGATCTTTGAATTCTACCTTTTTGACACATGGTCTGATCATTTTCTTTTCTGTTTTTTGTCTCTTGTTTTTTTTTTTGAATACACCAGACTAGCTGACCACTGAGCTTGTATGACAATTGCTCCTGAGCTGTTTCTTCACATGTTTTTTCAAACTTATCAGGAAGATTTTTACATTTAGGTTAATTTTAATGCATTATTATAATAGCCTCCTAAGCATTCTTTTTTAAAAAATATTTTGTTTATTACTTTTTGTGTCTATGAGTGCATGAATGTATGTAAGAGCACTGGTGTAGATCTGGTGTAGGACAGTGCCCACGGAGGACAGAGGAGGGCTTTCAGTTCCCGGCAACTGGAGTAACAGACAGTTGTTAGCACCATGTAGGTGCTAGCAATCGAACCCTAGTATGCTGCAAGAGCAGCCAATGCTCTTGACCCCTGAAGCCTACTTCCCACCGCTCCTTAACATTCTTTAACAAAAGTAATCGAATAAGAAATGATGGCATTTTTTCAGTGCTAAGGAGTTGCTTAATGAGGGACTTGGAATTTGAAAACAGGTAATCTAGTTCCAAAACTGTTGCTTTAAGTCTTGCATTACACAGTGTCCTGAGCCCCTGAGAATGAAATGCACAATAATAAAAATTAAGGACAAATCAGTCTAACTAGTTTTAAGATGTATCATAACAACGACATTGAAATTCTTAAGTCTGCAGTGACTCTCTAAACTTTGGTATTATTAATCCAACATCACATTGCAATTTAAGAGAAAAAATAAAATGTCAAGATAAAAAGATTTAAAAAATACTTTTGAACTAATGAACAAGAAAATTATAAAATTTGTGATCTCTAAATTTAAAAAATATTTCTTATATACAGTTTATATATATAGACACCCTTATTGCTTGTGCTTTTAGGAAAATAGTTACTAAACTGATATATGCCATAAATCTTTTATTTAATGAATATACACACATCTGCATTAGCTCTGAAGCAAGGATAGTATTAAAGTATTAACAGTTGTGCTAAATTTAGTGTATTTATTTTTATAAAATTCATTCCCATTTTTCTTACATGTTTTATTTATGTTTATAGTCTATATAGTCTCATGTTTTCCTAATTTTCTTCAATAAATATATCATTAGGCATTGAATTATTAAATGAAATTAAATTTAAGGATGTTATCCTTTATTGCCACACTAAACTATCATTTAAAATTGTACTTTTGTTGAATATTTAATGGCACAAGAAAATGCTCATGAAATCTATTTTTAGAATTACATTCATAATACAGTCTTGGAGAAACAGTGATATTAATTATATTACAACTATACCAGGTTAAAATTTATCTTTTTCCAGGTGTCTTTTGCAGTAAGCTAGCCATTGTCTTCCACTAGCATTGCTTATTTTATTATTCTGAAAATAATATAATTGTCAAAGATAGACATTACCAAAAATTAAACACCTCTGAAGACTATTCTGGTTTGATTCCTGTTGCTGTGATAAAACACTAACCAAAAGTAATTTGAAAGATAAAAGAGTTTATTTCAAATATACTTGATAATCCTTCATTGAGAAAAGACAAGGCAGGAGGTCAGAGCAGAACCTGAAGCAGGGAGCTTAAGCCGAGACGAAGGGAGAAAGGCTTACTGACTTGTTTCTCTGCATTGCACAGCTCTTTCTGTTTGCTTTGGGGTTCTTGTGGATCTCACTATGTACCCTAAGCTGACCTGGAACTCCTATGTAGCCCAAACCAGGCTGGCCTAAATCTCACCACCTTTCTTCCACAGCTTAAGCATATCCGGCCACAGCAAGATGGACTTTTCTACATCAATTAGCAATTAAGAAAACCCCTCCCTGTTTTAGCAAATATAATGGAGGAAAATTCTCAATTGAGGTTTCATCTCTTCTCAAGTGTCAAGCTGACAAAAACCAGAACAGTAATGATAGAGAACAGTTTTGATTCATTGTGCATTGAAATCAGCCCAGGAAACAGTTTCGGAACTTTATATTCCTCCCAGTGCTGTCCCTCTGCTTAACTTCATACTCTTCTTCCTCAAAATTCTCTATTTCTGGGTGTTGCACAGGGGAAGCCCTGAAAATCGACTACTTTCTCTGTTAAACCTATCATCTAATTCTTCCCAAGCCTGAAATTCAGCATCATTACGTTAGACAAATAATTTTCGACAGGAGTAAAACAGTCTTGCAAAACTAAAATCTATGGATTTTACAAAATTCAAAAACAATGCTTCAGCCTATTTTGCCAATGATTGCAACCTTTGAAATAAGACTTTTACCCTGTTGAGGTACACACATTTTTCCCATCATGGTTTTCCAGTATAGTTTTATAATAAAAATTCTTACTTGAAAAGACTCACACTATCTGAAAGATGCCACATGTGACTTTGACTGGCAATATGTGAACAAGGCAGACTGCCAATAAATCATTCAGTACCATATGCTGCTCACTGGGATTTAAGAAATTTAACCTCCTTTCCTTCAGACGGAACATTTCAATGTCAAATAGTTTGTTCTATTTAAACTTCCACTTCAACCTCAATATTAGGATATTCAATGAATCGAACTGATTTGTCAATAATGCTTTTGAAATTTACAACTGTATATGTTTTCATGACAGATTTAGTTCACAAATCAGTCAAGTTGTTTGTATCAAAGACATGTTTTAGTTCTGACACATATGAGGAATTTATGAAAATGCATAAATAGAAATACATCATTCATAAACAAACTCCTGGACTTCATATATCAGTTTGTGAGAATTTGGATTAAATAAGAAATTAATGAGAAACAAATTAGATTCTTGAAGGTAGTAAAAGGCAAATAATCTGTGGTGATACAGGTGCTGCTGTAAGGATGAAGTTTTGTCTTAGCTGCTGTGAGCAATGTTACATTACAGCTTTGGCCACTAGCACCAAAGATTGTTTCAGATGTCAAAGCACATAGCTAAAAGTTTTGAAATTCTTGGAACACATGACTTCCAAAATTTGATAAAGAGGGATGATAAATCCTAGCCAAGGTCAACCCAAAATGAGATGAATCATCAAGGTCTTCCATTTTCACAGTTGTTCTGAATGTTATGTAATTGTTTTTCATGTCTTCAACCCAAATACCAATTCAGCATTATATCCAATAATGATTAACATCAAATTAAAGCATTTAAAGTTATTTTCCACAGATATGCTTAATCTTTTATGAAGTTGAGTAATACTAATAGTTTTAATGGTACTGACATTAAATCAAATATTCGTGGTTTACATTTCTCTATCACTATTTTAACTGAACTACTAATTGTATATATGTATAAAGTACAATGTGAAGTTTCAATTAAGTATAAATTAAAACATGCAGTGTATAATAACCAAAAGTCTCATCACAATGTCTATGTGAAAATTACTGGTTCATGTGACTTCAGACCTTTATGACAAGGGATCATGTATAGATGTGAGAGAAGGAAATGGAAATACATATTTTATGTATTCCCTGCCTGTAACACACAACACTTGCTACAGTAATTTTTACTCTAGATTTTCCCAGGAATATATGTGCAATGGACATCTGAAAAACTATGTGTAGGATGAAGAGAACTTAATAACCTAGACTGAGAAGAGAGGTGATTATATTTTTATTTTCCATTCAGCATTCATGGTCTAAGTTTAAAGATGCATGTATATTGAGAGATCATCGTGGATAATAAACCCAATTATTTTTATCAGAAGACAGTACTCTAGCTAAGGAACAAAACAAACTCCTAACAGGATTATCAGCATTATGCAAATGCATATGCTTTAAATTATCCCAGTTATGCTGAAATAATTAAAGTAATTCAATACAGTAGACCTCTGGAGTTTGCTATCATTTAAAAACATATTCCAGAAGATTTTTTTCCACAAAATACTCCATAATAATCTTGTTTAAATTAAACATTTAGAATAGTATGGTATAAAATTACATTTCAAAACAATATTATTTTTTCCTCTTAATATGTAAAATATAACATAATTAACATTTTTTATAAACAAAAGTTTAAATTATATTAGTTGCTCCTACATAACAAAAAAAAGTTGTTAGGGGTAGAGAGAAGACTGTTAGGAATACTACCTGCTTTCTCATAGGGCCCATGTTCAGTTCCCAACATTAAGAGGTTCACAACGACTCCAGTTCCAGGGGATACAATGCCATATGCTGGTCTTCATGTATATCTGCAATCCTGTTTACACATGAATCCATATAACACAAAATGAACACAACTGCATTTTTATTAATATCATCATAATATGTTAGTTACTGTTTAACTCAGAAGTGATATTGAATGTTGAAGAAAAAGAAGCATAGAAGGCCTTGGTCCTATTATGTAAGCACTGGAATCTCACAGTCTGCAGTCTAGAGAAAATTTTGACACATATTATTGGAACACATACTTTGCTCATGGTTCAAGTGAACTTTGTAGCATTGCCCTCTAAATTCTCTTATCAGCTTAAGGGTTCCTTAAGAATAATCACATGAACTCCATTCATTCTTCACTCTTTTGCATGTCTATGTGAAAGAAGTTACTTTTGAGGCAGGTGATTTTTCTAAATGGAAAGCCTGGACATGTGTTTTTCAGCTCCTTCTCCTCCTCCTTTTTCTCTTTGATAAGACACTGGTGTCTGCAACTATACAAGGCAGTTAAAAAAAACAAATTAGGCTCTTCTCCTTTGCTGTAGATCTAATATTTTGGAATTTCTACAGCAACTGATGAGTAGACACAAACTCATGTGATTAGTCTTACAGAATTTCTCAAGTAATAAATAATGCAGCTAAAATCTTATCCTTATTTGTTTAATTGATATAATGGTTTGTATGAAATTATCACCCATATGCTCCATATATTTGAATAATTGGCCCGATTTCGTGGCGGTGTTTGAAAAGGTTTAGGATGTGGAGTCTTGCTGAAGAAAGCACGTCACTGGGGGTGAATTTCCTGAGGTCATAACTTTGCCCTAGATACTTGCTTCCTGTGCATGGTTGAAGAACTCAGTTCTCAATTTCCTGTTCCTGCTACCTTTGTTGCCATGACTCCCAGACTTAATGAACTCTTATCCATCTGGAGCCTTAAGCCAATAACTCTTCTTTTTATAACTTGACTTGATATTGATGTCTTATCACAACAACAAAAGTAATGAATACTGAAGTTGGTACCAAGAATGGGATATTGCTCTGAAGAATCTGACCATAATGCTTCTTAGATGAATGTGGAAATGTTTGGATATTTGGAGTAGAAAAGCAATTGTATGGTATAAGCAGAGAACTTAGCAAGGTGTTCCAATTGTATACTGGAAGAAAGAAATTTTGAGATCAATATAGTCCCAGAGGGAAGCAAATCCTTAAACGTCAATTGGAATACAGCGCATTCTTATGATATTTTGATAAAGAATCTGGCTTCCATCTCTGTGAGACCTAAGAACTTTCATGAGGTTGAATTAAATAATAATGTACTCATTTTTTAGAAATAAAATCTGAAGACATTGAATCTATGGCATAGCTATTGCTGTATGCAAATCGTCAATGAAAAACAACTGTGACAGAAAGCAATGCAAGATTACAGTTTGAGGAGAGGCTTAATCTTGCAGTGGAGATGTGCTGGAAGAAAGGCTTCATTGTTAAGGAGTTAAGATAATTAAGGAGTGGCCTACTGTTCTACTGAAGGTAGAAAAAGTACCCTCAGGACAAGACTGCACTCACATCAACTTCCAACTTCTGAAAAGGAAAGGCCTAAAGAGGTGTAACTTCCTAGAAATTCACAACAAACAAAAGCAGCTGAAAATGTGATCCAAGAAGGCCAATGTCCATTTCTAGCTGGAAGGTGGACTAGGCCCTCTCATCCCTGTGATGCTGCCTTCAGAGGCATGAAAATTCAACACCACCGAAGGAGTTATTTATTCTTATCCTTCAGCTTCAGAGAGCCTAGGAGGCCAGGCAATATATGACAATGCATGCGGTCCCAGCATAAAGAGACCATGGCAGGTAAAAGGCCCCAAGAGGTCATGGCATAAAGCTTCGAAACTGAAGCCTGCTGGTACATGAACTTGCTCTCTGCCTCGTAAACTGGACAGGTGTTTCATAAATCCACTCTCCACGCCTTAGCGTGGGGGGCGGGGGGTCTGCTTAATCCAGCTGGATAAAAGGAAAGTGATCTTCCATTTAGAATGATTTATTTATCTACAAAGTTATAAAGTCTCGGGATGCCCGCCCAGCCTGCGGCCAGCTCCATAGATTGCCGGGAGCAGGGATCTCAGTTCATTTCACTCACGAGATTCTTGGATGTCGGGGGCGTGGCACGCTCCTTCCTGGGTTCCTGGCTGTTTGGAGGGCCTGGGAAGGGTCATTTTCTCTTCCCACGTGGATCTCAGCAACCCTGCTTCTCTCTCCAGCTGGGGGCCATGATGATTTTCGCCTACTCCCGCCTCCCTCCCCCTTATTGGTCAGAGGGCGGGACTTGCCATAGAATGAACCAATAGGAAACAAAAACTGCAGAGAGACAGTGTCTATGACTCTACAACAGGCAAACTATGGACGAAGCATTCATTCCAAATCTGTGGGCACTTGCTTTCCCAGGATTATAACTTGTTGACCTTCTATTAGAAAATACGGAAGTTGTAGAGCCAGCTATCCCTCCCAATCAACCAGTGGCCTGAGTTGTACATGGGGGAAGTATTAAGGGTATGAGCTGAGGAAGCTGGGAAGGGGCTAGTCCCTTCACAATCTTGGGCAGCTGCGAGGAGGAGGTCATATGGTCCCTGTTGGGAGCTAGAATTTGCTGTACAGTCTCAGTAGGGGATCCCCCTTCCACTCCTATAAATCCCCTTACCCATTGTTCTGTAAGCAAGCCCAAATAAACTCTGGTTTCCCAAACTGTAGTTTGGTGAAAATATACCTTGCTTTGTCATTAGGGACCTAGAGAGGAGGGGTGTTGGACCCCTTTCACACCTCCCAGAAGGAATTTTAACACCTGGATTATAGTGCAGATTCCAAGTTGTTGGATGCCATGAGACATCTGCTGTGGAACCTTGCATACAGTGATTGGAAACAGCCCAAGAGAGAGATGTATGTTTCAGTTTGTGAAGCTTAAGGACCAGGGCTCTCTAAGCTCTTTGGTACTAAAGTCTCAGTTATTATACCAAAAGCTACAGGATTCGGTGTTTTGCCTGATGGCTACCTGTCTTATTTTGTATGTTACCATGTTCCTCGCTTTTGGAATGGAACTGTATATTTTAATTCATAGTATGTTTTTACTTTGCAGAGGCTGACAGTTAAGAGATGGCCTTGAATCTCAAAAAAATAAAAAAGACTTTGGACTCTGGACTTCTGAAATATATTATTATTAAAAACTATTGGGACTTTGAAGGTGGGTAAAATGCATTTTCAATTATGGTATGGCCATGAACCTACTGGGACCAGGGAGTGGAATGTAGTACCTTGAATGAGCAATATTCTGCATAGGATTACATATTTTAACATTTGGCCAGTTGTTAATTCTGTTTGGGAAGCGTCATAGAATTTTTAGGAAGGGTGGCAGATCTGGAAGAAGCACGTTACTATGAACAGGAGCTTTGAGAATTCATAGAATGCCCTATGTCCAGATTCTGCATTCTGCAGGTGCTTGAAGATGTAAACTCTTTGTTTTCATCTCTGGCTGGATCTGCTCACCATCTGGCCACCATAATGGAAACGTATCCTTCTGGAACCTTAAACTCAGATTACTCTTGCTTCTATAAGTTGCATTGATCATGGTGGTTTATCACAGCAACAACAATAAAAAAAATTAAGATCTTTAATTTTTATTTTTAGTGAATTGATATTCCTTCTAATGAAAGTTTTAGGGACCTCCTCCAACTCCTCCAAGAGAAACAGCTCTCATTGTATCAGAATGAGATATAATGAAATGTCTAGTTTTCAAGCTGCAATGAAGAAAAACAATAATTTTACCCAGCTGTAAGCCTGCAGCCACAACCATGACAGCCTAACAGTATATCATGAATGGCACAATGGTGGCACTCAAATCTTGACAGTAACCAACAGCTGCCTAATAAAACTTAACTCCTTCTAAATAGTAAGGAATTCATGTCTAGTGCTGTAGATCTGGCCAATTACCCAAGACTTGAGAAGCCATATATCATATACAAACCCACTTCTGCATTTGTAATCAATTGTATCTACACCGGAGACACCATCATATGAAGTACTTATTTAGATTAGTATGGGTCATTAGACCCAGTCACAGAGAGATTATCAGAACAAAATCACAAGCCTTATGCCAAGAAAGTAAATCTCTGTAGATGAGAACAGAATGCTGAGCTCTATTTTACTTGAAAGTGGGGCACTGAGAAATGTTTGCTTTAAGTATAAGATAAAATATGTAATAGAAATAAGAATCTAATTTGAAAATAAAATGAAGAATCTCTTAAATAGAAGATGATATTGATGGTGACTGTACATTACAATGGCTCCCTCCATTGTTGATTCACTTCAGAAAATTGTGATTCTCTAGGCCAACATCTCAGTTATGTGCATGATAACCTGAAGGATTTTTTTTTTAATCCACAAAATTTGAGAATGAGGAAAGTGGTTAAAAATCTATCAAGTAGGAGGGAATCTGTGTGAAGGAAATGTTGACATCAACACGTGTTGGAATTCTGTGCGTGGCCACATCACAAAAGCATGTTCAAGTTTACTCATTAGAAAATGGAGTGGGAAAATGTTAAGTTTATGTTATTTTCACTTCCATATAGACTAACATTGTTGATACAAGAAGGAGATGCATAAAATGAGCCACTGCAATCTTGCCAAGAAACGGCTTTCCAGGCATTTGGTGGTTTTGATGCTATGTGGATTAAAGAAGCCACAATTTCTGTAGATCCAAGATCTCTAGGACTATAGCCATTTGTATTGCTTTGACAGCCCAGAACAAAATAAGCTGTCAGCATTCAAGAGCTTTCTCTATTGCCATTTGAGAAAAAGATGGTGTGCCACATCTAAATTTTTTTATTGTATTTCTTGGTACATCTTTGAGCTTTATTATTTTTTATTGAATTTGTGCAATTTTCATACAATATAATTTGACGTTATTTTGATCCCTTCTCCTATCTGCACTTCCTCTAGACTCTGCCTAATTTGATTTGTGTCCCATAAATATTCTTCAGTGTGATTCTATTCATTGGGGCTACCAAGAGTACTTTCTCTACAAGACACTGTCTTACCCACTTCCTAACAGTCATCAATTGCCAAAAGTTCCTTAGGTGGAGTTGAGATTTCTTATCCACTTCCTCATGTCTGTGCTGGCATTTTGTCTGGTTTGAGCTTGCATAAGACATGAGTATGCTGTCATCATTGCTGTGCAGAGACTACGAGGCCACAGTATACTTAGCCCTCAATAGAAAACCTATTTCAAATCCCTGCCTCCCAGTGATTGCAGAATTGCAGCTAGAAATTTTGTAAGAGGTAGATAGGGTGAGTTACAAAAATCATCTTCCAAACAGCTGGTCAGTTATTCATATAAGTTCACATCTTTGTATTTTATTCAAGAGTTTCATAGAGATATCCGGTCCCTAAATTTTGTGACACAAAGTTATAGATATAATCATCAGATTTTGTCTGGAAGTTGTCAAAATTACAGGTGGAAAAAACTTGAAGATTGGGAAGATAGCCTGTACTACAATATTGTTTACTATCTAGAAAGTCTCATGCTCAGAATGAAGTCAAATTTTAATCTAAACTTAGTTTACAATTAGGTATATTTAAGTGTAGTATTCATTCTTTGTTGTTTCTCTTTCTTCTTTATCATTTACCTACATCTGGTGTCAGAAATTATAGCTTTGAAAATTCCAGAAATAAGGACTAGAGTTATAGCTCAGTTGCAAGAGTGTTTCCATGACTTGTAGGAAGCCCTGAAACAGTCATCATCACCTTATTAAAACTAGGATTGGTAGCACATACCTGTAATCTCAGCAATTGGGAAATTAAGGCTGGAGGATCAGAAGTTTAAGTCAATCCTCAGTTACATGGCAGGTGTGTGGCCAGCCTGAGTTACATGGACGTATGTGGGGAGAAAATGAAAGAAAAGAAAGAGTGGAAGGAGGGAAGGAAGAAAGGAAAAAAGAAAGATAGAAAGGAAAAGATAACACTAACAACCAGCAGAAAGAGTGCCATGGTGAGCTGTGTGAAGGACCTTCACCCCAGCCTTCTTCATCATGTTGGGTCATTCATCATTCTCCTTGTGCAGTGATCCACAAGTATTCCCCTCAGTTATCAGATCAAATTCCTAGGGATATTATTTACGTTCAAATCACTACTTTATTAATAATGTCCCTGTAAGATGTGACTGAAACCCCCAACAGTTTCAGACTCAGGAAGATGGAAGGAAACCAGGAGCCAGAGTTTACAAAATATGCATGAGGAAAGACCGACTTTTACAACTTCTCCTCAGAAATCCAGGCCCTGCAAATAGCTCAGGTAAGACTCCAGACCCCAAATTCACAAAGGACACGGGGCTTCCTTAACAGATAAGGTTCCGGATTCAAAAAAATGCACAAACAGCTGTAAAAAATGACTACTTCCTGGCCAGAAGCTTGCCTTAAACATCAATCAGAAGTCATGGCAACCCCCCTCCCCTAAAAGCCAGGAGTAGGGCTAAGGGTTTTTTTAAGGCGTTGCAGACTGGGACTGGAACTGGGACTTAGACTTTTGGGCTGAGCTCGCTCCCCCGGGGGAGTTTGCCTCTCTCTCTCTCCCTGAGGGAGCTCCTCCATCCGATCTGGAGCCTGGCATGCCAGCCCAGTTCCCTGGAGCCCCAGCCCCAAGATGGGAGTAAGGGGGCTAGCCTCCCTACATCTCTTCGCTAGCCTCCTTTCATCTCTTCCGGGAGGCTAGCGCCCAGGAGGGCTAGCATTTCTCCACTCATGCGTGCAGAGGAGCTAGTCCCATTTGTTCTTCTCTCAATAAAGCCGGGTCATGTTAGCTATTACCAGAGTCTCTGGTCCCTTCTGTCTGCTGCATCTCTCGAACCCTGACCTTACAGTCCCCAAACATAGAGAGGAGTAAATATGGTAATTCAAATATGCCTAACATGCCGTACTGTGCCTCTCATAAATGGAAAGGGGAACAAATGGAGAGATCTCTGGGGAGAATAAAAAGATCATAATCACATAACTTTAAGTATAGTATATTGTTAGGAATGTTCTACTATTATCAGTCTTACTGTGGTGCCTAATCTTGAAAATTTTTCAAAGACATGCATAAATAGTAAAATCATAGTCTATATGTGATTTAGTACAATTTCCAGTTTCATGTATCCAGAGTGGTCTGAGTGTCTCTGGCATGGATTCAAGTGCACTAGTCAGTCTGCAATTCTTTCTTTGACAAAATACCTGCTCAGAGTTAAAATTACCATGTTCAAGAAAAGTCTGTCCAAAAAAGAGGCTACAAGTGTGATGGCAATTACTTCTCCATTTATTTGACTGCTACCAAACTCTGAAAGTCATTTCATTTGTGGCACATTATACATTTTTGTGCAAAATTTGCCTGCCAGAATTCTTGCGATAGTTGTAAGCTATGAATAGGTGTACTCTTCGCCTCCACTACGAGGGTAATACGTTTGGTACAGTTCATTGACAGCTGTTAATAATTCTAAGACCTTTTAAAATAAGGGAGGAACCAGAGGATAAGCGGACTAAAGTAGACTACACAGTTTTATTTATACAGGAAATATATTTCTGTTATTAAAATATTAACAGGTGTACTATATATGATGACTGTTATTTCTCTATTTTTCCATATTATTATAATATATGGCATAAATGCACAATATAGTGATGTGTAATTGATATAATTTATGCAAATAAATATATATTTAAAATCATTTATATTAATTCAGCATGACATCTATTTTTCTAATCCCATTATTTTATTTTAGTTGCATATTTTATATGTTATTTTAAATTCATTCTTTGAAAATATTAGACATTTACTCAATGAATTTTGAACATATGCATTCATCACTAACTTCCTCCAACTTAACTTAGTGTTCCCCACCCTGTCTCTTTATAACTTATGTCCTCATTTTTTCATTTTAAATATCTCCCTGAGTCCAGTTTATACTGTCCCATCAACACATGGCTTTGGAGCCTACCACTTGGCATGGGAAACTTAAGAAAGACCATGTTTCAAAAGGGGAATGACTCTTTCCTTTAATCAGCAGCCATTACCTGATAAATATTTGAAGTTTCATTGTGATTTTAAGACGATTCCATCATGTTACAACATTTTTCTTTTGGAAGTTATTTCTCACATTGCAATTGCACTAATTTTATGATTATAGAGCTAGTTTACATTCCCAATGTTTAATACAACTATTGATTGTAATTCTAATTTTCATCACTCATAAATGCTTTCAAATTTTCTTTTCTCATCTTATTTGTTCATTTCCTTTGACAAAGTTAATGAGGGTTGACATTAAGAGTTATTTTTGTCAGGTTTATTTATGAAAAATAGAAATTACTTTACCTAACTCATGTCTAGTAATAGAACTTCTGTATATAAACCATACTCACAATTGTTATTATACTAATAAAGTCATTGCACATTCCAGATAGTGAGACATATATTTTATTATGCAAATCATTCCATTTCTTCTCTATGTAACTTCCTTAATCAAGTTAATTACTGTGTTTACAATGTAAGTAACTGGCAATGTACACACTTTGGTGATGAGAATTATCATGGTGCATATATTCATCAACTTAATACTAATCTTTTTTCATCTTGGTATTTAGAATGCAGATTGTTTTGCACAAAGAGAGATGTAAAATCCAAATAAAACATTACCACTAACTTGAATAATTAAAATTTTATTTCCCTTATAATTTTTGTAAATGTTTCTCTAAATATAAAGGTACTTTTAACATGGGAATTGTAGAGATAAAAAATTAACCTGAAAGCATGCTGTTAGTATGTTTGAGTTAAACATTATTAAAGATATGCTTTGATAATTAGGACAGAGAGTTTGCATTGTTTTTGGTGTTGTTTCAAACATATTTCAAAAGGATTCTGTAGTTCACAGCCTGTGCAGAATTAAAAAATTTCATAGCACATGAGTCACTCTCATAAAACTGAATATGAGCCTATAATAATTTTATCAAATTGTTTATTCTTTGACAGTTTCATACATGTATTTAATTAATTTCAGTCCTTCTCATCCCATAGTACTTTATCTCCTACCCCCCTCCTCCTACTGAAACCCTTCTTCTTATAATATCTTTATCTGCAAGGATGGTGTACTTTCAGCATAATTGAGAAATATGATTAGGCATGTGACTAGATTGTTCTTTGTTACTTATCGTACATGCTTTTATCTGTCAGCTCTGTGCATATAGACATTAGACTCCAGGCTTAAGCATAATAGGAGATTCAGTGTATTATTAGTCGTGGTTCTCTAGAACAGATCTGACAGAATGAATAGCTATATTTTCAAAATGTATTAATCAGCTTAATTCAAAATTGTAACAACAGCTGAATCACATCTGAAAAGTTGAGAGGATGAGAACCAAGGAGTTGCTCGAGACTTCAGACTGAGTCTCAGCACCCAGAGGAGCTCCGTAGTGGCTGTCTCATCCCAAAGATGCCAAAGACGGTGACACCTCCGTAGTTATGGCTCAGTCCACAGTGCTGGGTATGGCAACACTTTTTCCAGTCTGGTGCCAAAAGGACAAACAAGGAAAAGTTCAATAATCTTCCTTCAGCCGTGCCCCTTTTTATGTGGGCTGCTAACAGAAGGTGATGCCTATATTTGGGGCGGGTATTTCCATATCAACGATGTCAATCAGGACAATACTTTAGTTGAGGCTCCCTTCTCAGGTGATTCTAACTTGTGGCAAGTTGAGACTAAAATCAGTCAGCACAGTGAATAATACCGCAGAGTCCAATGTTCCTTCGCGTCTCCCGGTGATGCTAGAGGCAGGTGTCTATGTAATAATATCGTCGAGGTGCTGGAGCGATCAGCAGCGAAGAGCAGTGACTGTTCTTGCTTAGAAATCTGAATCTGATTTCGTTTCCAGCACTCAAAACCACTGTTCATAACGCCCGTTCCAAGGGATCTTTCACCTTCTTCAGACCTCTGTAGGAACTGCACATATGGATGCATTTACATTATACATGCAAAGTACTCATACATGTAAATGATATTTTAAAAGAATATGATCACTTGACACTGCCCTTGTTTCTTTTGTTGTATATTAGTGCTGAGACTTTTCCTGCAAACTAGGCTACCTTGAGTTCATAAATCTGTTTCTGCCTCAGAGTAATGGGATGAAAGTTTGAGCCAGTAGAGCTGTGACCAGCTCAGAGTAAGCACCTCTCCATCAAACTGCTCGTTGTGGAGTACTTTACCTTGGAACTACATCAATGAGCCAAGGTACTATTTTTTTGTGACACTAATGAGAAAATGGTTATATTCCATGCCGAAATTTTCTTGTCTCATTAATTTCCCTTCTCTTGTCTATCCATGAATCTCTTTTTATCTATCTATCATCTCTATCTATCTACTATCTATCTATCATCTATCTATCATCTTTCATCTATCATTTATCTATTATCTATCATATATCATTTATTTGTCATCTATTTATTCATGCATCATCATTTACTTTCTTTCTCTACTTATCTATCATTGATCTGTATGTATTTATGTATCCAATCTTCATTTAAATGTCTCCCGTATCATATATCTTGTTTTATATACTATATCTACCTCTTTGGCTTTTCTCAACATTCCCTCGGGTTAGTTGCTTAGGCCAGATGTACTTCTGTCTCCATGTAACTTGGTTTACATAAGCAAGTCCAAAGCACATGGGCATAACTAGGGCCAAAGGAGAATTATATGGAGGATGAAGGACTGAGCTCCTTGAATTCTTTTTTATTTGGGGGGTGGGTGGGTGTTGGGGGAGCCTGGGAATGCAGCAGGTGTTTCTCATGACAGTGAAATGTTTTCTTTTTTAGTTCTCCTGAATCTTATGGCAAGGTTAATCTGTTGCAAGGCTGAAAAATAATCTAATTGACAGTAAAATTTCTTGATAAAGTAGAAAATGACTCAGACTTTGGTACTGAACTTCAGAACATCAAAAAGATGTTATAAGAAACTATGTTTGGCTAGTTAATTCAGTAAAAGAAATTTTAATTTAACAATAAATTCTAAACTGTATATATTTGGGGTCTTGTATTTTCTTACAAATATAAAAAATATATTTTGTTGACATTTTTTATACTTCAGAGATTATGTGGTTGTTACTGAACATAAAATGTGTTGGGTAAACATTATAAAGACTCTATATATTTTTTTCCTTTATTTCATAAAACATAAAATAAGCACTTTTCTTGTGGCAGATTTGATTATGAAAGAAAAATAATCTAAAAAATTTGAAGTACACCATACTTGGAATAATTTTCCAATTTCCATAAATCTTAAATCTACTTCATCAGATTTAGAATCACCAATTCTCTTCTTAGAATTATGTCTGGAAAATGAAAACCCCCAAGTTTTCTCTTAAAACAACAAAACAATTCCTAATTTTGCTTAAATATTCAACTACGACCCTATTGGAGTAATTGAAATTATTCTCTTTGTTATAAAGAAATGTCACTTTGAGATACTCAGAGCACTTATTCTGCAGTCACAAGGCCAGGAGTTCAGATCTCACCCACATAAAACAAGCACTCCCCACAAGAATCTGTAATCCCTGTGCAGCTGGAGGTGAAGACAGGAGGATTTTTGAGGCTTGCCGGCTTCCAACTGGAAAGTTGCCCACCTGACACCTCTTATAACTACTGTGTGCATGCACCGGAATACACAACTCCACAATTTAAAAAAACAATAATAAAAATAAATTTTAAAAAACGATTCTCCGAAATGAACGCTACGGGATGAATATATACAGTGTCAAAGTGTGTTCACCCCATTTCTATAAGCCCTGAAAGATGCATTCTTTTACTCAGTTTACTAAGTTAGCAATGTAAAAAACATCTTCCCTCATTTTTAGCTCTCAGTGAGATGCCACAGTCATTGCATATCATTTATCATCTTCATTCATCATTCATACATTTTATTCATCCAAATGAAAACGCGCTACCTTGACATAGCATTCTACCGTTAGCTGATTTTACTGGTCACGTTTTAGAGGGAGGAGTTGATCCTGGCTTGAGGGAGTGCTACCATGCTTCATCCTTTACTGAGCAGTGACACCGGGAGCATGTTAATGAATTCATTTACGCGCCTAGAAATTCATTGAGAAAATATATCTGGAAATATAGCCTTGATACCTCAAGTAGTCTTACAAAATGCAAATAAATTAAGGAATGGTACTACGAACAAGGTATTTCAGAAAATATTACAACATTAAATTTAAAATATATACTCTAATATTTTTCACTTAAAAATGAAAAAAATTATATGTATAAAACTAATTGTGTTACTTCTATCTTGGCATAATGTAAACTGGATACTTCAAACTATATGCTTATTGGTATAAAACACTTAAGTTATTTTAACCATGAACAAATGTTGTAAATTAACACCATAGCAAAATTAAATGCTTTGGGATTTGTCTGCTAAAATGATTTAATTCAAATCATATTTAAGGATTTGTACATTTATATGTATTATTAAATATTTCACAAATAAATTATTTGTCATGGTGATTATTTTTAGCAATAAATTTACAGATTACATTGCAGAAATTAATCTATAATCTACATGTTTTTGGAATAAACAAATTATATCCTTAAAAATAATTTTTTTTTCACTCTGGTTTTCTTGGAAATATCCATAAATGACATCAAAATAAATTCACTTTATACTATAGCATAAAACCTGTAGATACACATGTATTTCCACTGTGCTATATTTATATTTTAAAACACATGACTAATTAAAAATATTTGTCTTACTATTTGTACCAGGACTAGGAAGCAAGGGTTTATAAACAGATAATTCTCTTTCCTCTTTGACAAGAAGTTATATGTATTTAATGATTATGTTGTTTTGATTATACAAAGAAATTATTTAGTGAGTAAAAGTAAAATAAATCCGGAAAAAAAAAATGTCACAAACTGTAACACTGTTAATCTCAGTCAAAAACAATTGATAATTTTACATTAACCATGAACAAAAAAGAGTAAAGACAAAACATTGTGAAGTTAACTAAATGAACTGGTTTATTTCATGTTGCATACCTAATGAAGAAGTAAACGAGTTCATTCAGGATATTAGGTATTGCTGCCATCGATACCCACTCAGGGCTTTCTTCAGCCACTGAAACCCTTAATCTTAGTATTGGATCACATAAAAGTTACTCAACATACAATAATGATGTCATTATCAACTTCTGAAATTAGAAATTTGCTGTCTAAAATGATCCAAGATATCACCATCTAGACTTATGTATAAATTTAATTCACCTTATAAAAAGTTGGACTTTATTTCTGAGAACGACCTCAAAATATATTCACTTTAAACTTCTGTGATATTGGATTGCAGGAATGGATGTGCTTGAGAAATGCAAAAAGTGTGAGTTTCATAATGGAGGATTTGCTACTGGGATCAAGAGCTTTATTAAGTAAAAGGTTTTGTTTAAAATCCTCAGTGTATCAAAATCTGATGAAGATTCATGAATACCAGAGAATTTAAATAGATCTCACTTTAAACCTGGCATCTTTCTTGTGATATATAATTTCATTGAACATGACTTGAAAACTATAAATATGATCAGAAGAGACTCAAACTAAATTAAATGTTAGCAGCCATCAATTTACTACCAAATGACAATAGCATGAAAAATAACTATTTGGGTTCATAAATCTTACTCTGTGAGCTGTTACTATAGCCGATCCAGAAATTTTCTGCCTAGAATATGTAGATCAAGACAAGAATCTATTGCTAATAATTCTCAGTCTGTTCATCTTTTGATATATACATGCCAAGTTCCTAGGCATCTTCAAATATTATTTTTTACTACTAATTTATTTATAAGTCACTGTCACTAATTTTTAAAAACTAAATTATTTTGATGAAATTTATTTAAATTTTTTACTTTGAAGGCAGATAAGTGTTAAATGATAATATTGAAGGCAGTCAGATTATGCTCATTTGAAGGAAAATATACGATTGCATCACTAATTACAAAACAGCATTTAGGGTTCAGTATACTATAGGAATGTTTTCAGTTTCACTTTTTAACTTTATAATAATGTTCTAATACTTGAGTTGCAAGATATTTAAGAGTACTTCTGGTGTGTATCATTTCCATAGTAGGAACAAATAAATGTGTATAGATACTTACTAATGATTTCTGGTAGGAGAATGTGTGGAAATTACAAGAATTTTCCTAAGAGCTGAAATTGACAGTTGCTGGAAGGGGAGTTTGTTTCCTTTAAGGATGTGTTCATGCTCCAGGGGATGGACTCACTTGCAAGGGTATTTGGGGAATACAAAGTGGAATCAATGAGCTTTTAAAAGAAAACAGAAATGGAGAGATGGTTCCACAGTTAAGAACACTGGCTATTGCATGCACCAGGTACATTTAGATACATGTGTAAAAAGCACTCAAGCACATACAATAAAATTAAATAGATAAAATTTCTGAACAATAAATAAAAGAGGACATGAAGTTGCAGAGCGTTGGGAGTGGAATTGAGCAGAGATGGGGAGGAGGTTTGAGAATGATCAGAATACACTGCATGAAATTCACAAAGAACTAAGAAATATAATACTCTTAAAAAGAAAATAAGACAAAGTATATGTGGTATATGTGCATTTCAGAAACAGTCCTAGAAGCTGATATCCAGCAGAGAAGAAGAACTTACACATCTTTAAATGGTCTAAAAAAATTTTGAGTCTTTCAAAACTGCATATTTCGATAATTAAGGAGTTTAAAAGATATTTCTTCTAGCAGTTAAGTAACTGAATTAAAGTTATCCAGAGAATTTTAAATCATAAACTTTCAAGGCTCTATTTGGAGTGACCAGACACTCTATAGTAACAGGAAAAGAGAAATCAATATGGAGCTGGTGAACTCAGGAGACAGAATGTAACACAGAAAAATTCCCACATAAACTTGAATTTGAACGGAATCCAAGGTGATAGCATCTACTAGTGCTATATCCTTATTATCTAAAATAAGGCAAAATAAACATGCATGTTGTTTTCAAAGACGGGAAGAAGGAAAATCCCAATGAATTTCTAAAAACTGTACAATAAAATATAATAACTGGTAACAAAATCTCATAGACGTTCGTGTTTGTTGACAGAAATTTGAGATGAGCACCTGTCTAAAGGTAGTATCAGAGGAGCAAGGAGCGATCAATTTCCAGAGTGTATGAGAAGAAATCTTCCCATACAATGGAATTCTTGTGTTGGATCTACATGTTTATTCATTTGATGAAATCCATCAAATTGCATCATTTGAGCATGCTGAGAGAACTACTATGATATCCAAAAGTCGAACAAGTGAAATTGAATAAAATTTTCCCACTCACTCCCTGCCAAGTTCCTCCATTTGCATTATCTGCAAAGATTTTGCCAGCAGCTAGTTAAATCAATGACACAAACTTGCCAATATTGACCACATTCAGGGCCTGAACTTGTACTTAATTCAATTAGGAAGATAAATGTTCTTGTTGTAAAAATTCCTCAGCAGGCTCCGTACATCCCAGAATATGTCCACACTTCAGATGCTTAATTTAAAGTGTATTCCTACTGTGGATCATTTGGGGAAAATGTGAACAGAAGAAACAAGTGCCTGGGAAACACAGACAGGACTTGACAGTTCCCTGAATTTTGTAAGAATATCAGGGCATGAAGTAATAAGAGGCATGAAGTTTGGGAGTGGTTAGTAAGATGGGGGTGGGAAGGGGGAGAGAGTCTGAATATAATCAAAGCACATCCCATGAAATTCTCAAACATATATATATATATATATATATATATACACACATATATACATGCATACATATATATACATATATATATATATACACAAAATAAATAGCATTGCCTTACTTTCGTATTTTACATGATGCTTTGACAATTTCATATAATGTGTTTTAATCATACTGAGCTCCCTCCCTCACATTTCCTCTCATGTCAGGCACCACTTCCCTACTTCTCATCCTACTTCCTGTCTTCTATTTTTTTTAAAAAACTAGTCAAATCCAATTTTTTTTTTTCATTCCCCAACTACTCTTGAGTTGAGTCAATCTTCTTGGATTATAGGGTCACACCCTTCAAAAAACAAAGGCTGATTTTGTGTATCCTAGTTATCCATTGTCAACATTTCCTTAGCTGTGGGCTGGGCTTTGTGCCCACTTTACCTGTCCATGGTGGGATGTTGTCTAGCTTGTGCTTGCACAGATCTTGTGCAGGTTATGACAACAGCACACTACCAACTCTTTAAATTAGAGAAACTTCATTTTGCAGCAGATGAAGATTATCACGGAAATCTACAACTGCTTAAATTATAGAAAGTAATAGACACCAAATTGCTCAGCCCTAAATGGGTGTCTATATCAGACTTCTCCCCAAAGGCTCAGAGAGTGCCATGGTAAAAGGAACTGAAGAACTGGAAGAGTCAGAGGTGGTGGATGACTGCAAGGAAACAGTGTTCTTAAAACACAACAGGACACTTGCATATGTGAACCCAGAGCATTTCAAAGCACTGCATTTCAGACACCAGCAAAAAGGACTCCAAGTGCACTGGATACATATGGTAAATGCTGATTATTGTGTCTTTCATTTTCTCTCTGTCATGATGGATGTATCTGTTCTGCATTGGATCATCTGTTTGAACACTCCATCCTGAGCTAATGATATTTTTTTGGGAAGCTGAAAAATATTTAAGAGCTAGGTCTTAGAGAAAAGAAGTGGATTGCTCAAGATGGGCCTTCTTTGTATCCCTGACCTTATCCCTGCCAAAGCTCTCTTTTCTTTTTGCCTGTGTATATGGTGTACAACCAGTTGCCTCATGTTCTTGCTATTTTGTCCTAAAGCCACTCTTGCTTCCATGACTTCCCCACTAGAAGGACTTTATCCCAGGAATGTATGCCAGTTGTTTCTGTCCACATTCAGTCACAGTGACAAGGAACATAACTAGCACATCTCAGAGCAGGGTGCTTCTGAAAGCTACTGTTTCTCTACAGGTGCTTGATGTGATGAAAACCTGTGTCTTCACATGAGCTCCACTGTTTTTGAACTGTTTAAATTTATCCTTGATTTTGAAGACCCAGATTCTAGTCATGAAGCTTTGTCTGTTTCCTGCCTTCTTTGATCTCTAGTTGGTCTGCAACTTTACCACAAACTTCTATCTATACTATTTTCTTATGTCCAAAGGTTCAAAGACATATAAGGTATTATTATTTTATGTATTATTAAAGAGATAGATGTCTCTTTTACTGATTAATATTAATGAAACATAGCAGTAAATTATCAAGTGTATCATAATTTCAGAATATTAAAGAAGGAAAAGCCCGACATTAAGAGTCAATGAATTATCAGTATATGTTTGTGTAACCATGCCAAGTATTATATTATGTAAGATATAAAGCAGAATCTCTTCCATAGTTTGGAGTATGCACATAAACCATATGAAATCCTTTTGGAGAGGATATTTTTCCTCTTTCACCATTTCCTGATTTGTTCATGTTTTTTAACAAATTTTACTTTTAACTCTTGAAAATTGCACAAATTATTCTTATTCATTGCTCATAATTTTATATTGTTTTCTAAGTAGTGTCAGTCACTGAGACCAGAGTATCCAGCTGAGCAACATCCAGACCTCAGGTCAGCATAGATTTATCCTTAACACAATGGTGGAAATTATAGTCAATGGTACTCTTGTCTTCATCTCAACATCAAGTTGACAGACATTTGGTTATTAGCACATTCAAAGCATGAAAAACACACAAGACTATTTAAAGAATAATCTACCAACAACTGCAGAAAACATTAAAAAATAAAGCTTAGCATAAGTTTAGTGTAAAAACTATGAAGACTATCGTTAACAGCATTAATATTGGAACTGGGCTTCACCAGGTGGTAGAGACTGAGCATTAACTTTGACAGGTCACTAAGTTATGAGACATTTTCTTCATCAGCAAAGGAGATAGGCAACATTGCTGTACATGAGAGTATGAGGTGAGAAGTGTGACCTGCAGGCATTATAAGTATGTGTGAAACTGTCAAAGAATAACTTCATTAAAATTTAAAATAATAACATGATAATTGAGTAACTTAAATTGATAATTTCCTTAAATAACTGCCTCATACATGGAAAATGCATAAAAGATGACTAATATGAGTAGGGAGATTATTCATTGTATATGAGCACATGCTAATCAGACTTAATGATCTGAGTTTGTATCCTCTGCACTCACACAAAAAGCACATGATAGCCACATACCTGTAAATCCAGCACAGCTAGAAGGTCAGGGTTTAGACACAGGGGATCCTGGGGACTTCCTGGTCACCACCTACCTAAAAATCTATGAAGTCCAGGTTCAGGGAAATCCTTTGTTCTTAAATGAAAAAGGTGGAAGACTGATAGAGGATTCCTGGTAGCCTCCATTGGCCTCCTCCTTCATGAGAATGGGTGTGTCAACTTGCACATATGCCTACACAAAATAATATAATACAACACATACACAGAATAGGTTGATTGCTAATGAGCACATTCTTAAAGTATTTTATAATCATTTACAAATCACTTTTTCTTCCCCAATTATCTTCTGATTTGCCTAATTAAAGTGAGATATGCTACTAATTTTGTTGTCCTTCATGATAGTCTAATTCTTCTTTTTTATATTAAAATTCAATATTATGCAAGGATCTTTAATTCAAGCATTTTGAAACATAACAGAAGTTTGGAATCAAACATGAATTTTTATTTTACAGTTCCTGAACTGAATTTACACAACGCTTATCAATATTTATCCTGTTTCTGCATAAGCCTGAATATAAATTACCACTGTTCTAAAATAAACATTCTAATTATGAAGGCTGAAAGATTAACTTACATACAAGGTGGTACAGAGGAGGCACTGACATCTGTCATGGTAGATGCATTTTATAAAGTGGGTAGATGTTGAATAGCTTTTTAAACATTGATAAAGCACCATGTTGAAGAGAGAAACTAGAGTTTCAGGGTCTTCTGTTGTGACTGAGCTGGATGCCTTCAAAAAGTAAAAAATGCTATAATATGAGACGATTAATGAGTGTGAGGGGAAGGTTTAGTTTTTGGGACAGTTATTACATTGTTGTCTTTCCTCAGCCATCAAAATACTGAGATAAAAGAGCAGTTTTGAGACACCAATACACCTAATGATTTTTTTAAAAATAAATATCATCAGATTTGTTCTTTGTTTCATCTTGTACATAAGAAATTCTGGTTACTCTCACATTTCTCTTCTCTTGTTTCCCTCCCTTTCCCGTCATTTCTTCCCCATCTGTATAAGTCCCCTTCTCACAAACAGGCCATTTTTTTTGCTTTGTAACCCAATGACTTTAGGGCTTGTGTGAACTTTGGTTTTGAGTCATCCTGTGGGGACACAACTGAAAACACTGACTCTTCTTCCCTCAGAAGTCATTTTTAGTCAATGGTTTGAAAAAGAAGGATAGGGCTCCTTGAGTGCCTCTCTGACTCCTGAGGGACTGCTGCCAGGCCCAGTTCTGTTCAGTCAGCCACAGCTGCTGTGTGATGCTGCAGTGACTCTGTCATGCCCAGAAGATAGTGTTTCACAGGCGTCAGGCTGTCTCCCTTATCTTACATGCTTTCTGACTGACCCCTTCTTCCATGATGTTCCTTGAGTATTGTCGTATTTAGGTCTGAGCACACAACCTCCAGTTATTCCCAACAATTTGAACAGCTGTAAGTCTCTGCACTCATCATCTTCATTGCAAAAAAAAAAAAAACAACAAAAACTTTTCTGATTATACCTGGACTAACATTTACTTATAGGTATAATCATAAATATTTAGAAGGTAATTTGGTGGCCTGTGAACTTAGTTAAAAATAGTGAATTTGCTGTGTGGTCTAAGACTTATTCAAGCATTGGCTTCTGACCAGGGCTTCTTGCATAACGAATTTCAAATTCAATCAGAGGGTTGTTTGTTACCTCATAACAGGGTGTTCTCTCTTAAGAAGTAATGAGGTTTCCTCAAACCTGACACTGGAATTTTTGCTTTAGAACCTACATTTTTAGGAGCAATATCATCCAGTTCTCTGTGTGATCAAGCCTTGGGACTATACATTAGAATCTGGTCACATCATCAGTAGAAAATTAACGTGATACTATACATCTCCTTCCTCCAGAATCTGTTAGCTGTCAATAGTACATTAGCAAGTGATAAAGCCCATGAGAGCCCTTGCTCTATCCATACCTGCGTTTTGGGTTGGACTGCTGTAGGCTCAGTTCCAGTAGTCATAGGTGCTGTGAGCTTTTGAATTCCAGGGTACTGCAGTGCTCAGAAGACGGCATTGCACAGCCCTTCCTCCTATCTCCTAATTCTTATGTTCTTTCAGACCCATCTTCACAATGTTCCCTGAGCCTTAATTGAAGCCACTTTGAATAGTGGGTTTAGCAGGTGAGAGTGAGACCTTCCAGTCCCTTGATGTTGTGACAAGTCTACAGCTTGTGGTGGACGAACTGAGGATGGAGGGATTGATGTTGGAGAAGACAAAAACAGCATATGGGTAATAACATTGCATCATACAAAATTAAATGTGTATACAACACACTCCACCAAAAACTGATGTTTTGAGACAGCACTTGATGCAGGTGATAAGAATGTATTACTCTATCTTGGACCTTGCTTACCTTTTTCAGTATCTCCTCAGTTGCTGACTCTCAAGAGCTCTGGGACATGCTTGGAATAGATGGCAGTCAGCCTCATGAGAGTCTGCATATCCTACAGAGAAAAGTTTCATTAATGATACTAACACATGAGTGTTTTATAAATTTGTGAAAGCAACTGGAAGAACAGTAGCAACAGCAGTAAAGGAGTTTAGATGAAGGTGCATAAGTAAAGTGCAGGCTCTCCAGAAGCCGGAAGGCTGTTAATAAAAATCCCAGTGTCAGAGGTGGACTACCTTCCTACGAAATGTTAGTTAATGATGTTGGCCAGTGGAGACCCCCAAAATGATAAAGGCTATTAACATGGCTACTGGTGGCATGTCAGAACTAGATTACTACATGGTCTGGCTATTGAACATGATGCTACAAGCACTGGATATAGAACGGGGAAATATCAGTCTGTACTGGAAACTCCCTTCCTACTCACTAGCTATTATTGTGCCAGAGATATTATGAAGCTGTATGGGAGAATTGATAGCGTTAGTCCTGCTCCATTAAGGATTCTGCATGCTACAGAATCAACATGCAAAGCAATATGTGCCTGCTAGTACACAGACACCTAGTTATAGCAGAGGTCCCAGAGTCAGAGCCTTTTGAAAGCTATCAACACCAGTCCCAAGGCAAGAAGTCAGTGGTTGTTAGTTGTGTACCACAGTTCAACACACTGCCAGCTAGCTGCAGGAGGATCTCATGGCAGCAGCTCCTGATGCCAAAGGGATCTGCAACTTGCTGTAGCAACTGAAAACTGATGAAAGCTCCTGAGTACAAACTTTCCTATGACATTAAGTACTTGCAAATTCTAGAACCAGATTGGGAGTGCTTGATGTAGACTCATCTTCTTCTTTTCAGCAAAGCTTGACAGCTCTTTTTTGGTTGATCTTCTTATACAATGCATTTACATGCACACATATTCAAACAACCAGGGCCCACACGGCTCTATATTAGTGTTGGAGCTCTGAATATGGACAGATTTATTGAATCACTGGTTTGAGAGGGAAGAGAAAGAAGACCAGCCTTCAAGACTTGCTGGAGGCAAACCCTTTTGAGGTTTACCTTTTCTAAATCTTCTTCCTGAAGCAGAGAAATGGCTATAGTTTCCAGGGCCTCCAAGACTAAACCTGTGAGTACAGGCAGTGAGGATTGTTCCTGCCTCAGCCTCTGAGATTCGACACTCTGCGCTTGCTGCTCTGGAGCTTGTGGGATTTAGAACACTGTTGAAAGCTATAACATTCCTTATACCTTTTGGCTAGCGTCCTACTAGGATCAAGAACTAAAATTTCCTGTTCCATTTGAGTTGCAAACTCCACATGGCACCTTGTTTTTCCCATTTAAAATTATTAATACCAAGTTTAAAAGTTCTCATTTCTATATCCTGCCTTATCTCCCCGCTTCTTTCTAAGAGCAGAATCAAAAATTAGTTGGAAACAGGTGAATCAACAGTCTCAGACAAACACCTCAACAGGACTATTATGTGCGAAACCAACTGCTTTCAAACTGGATTTAAGGCTAGCTTCTCAGGATGAAACTTACAGTTGATCCCCAGGGCAATAGCTCATGGCTGGGGAAGACACAGTCCCAGTATAAAAAATTGCTGCTTTAGTTGTGTTAAGTAGATGCAGCATGTCTATGAAGTTGCCTTCTAAAGATTTGTATTTTAGCCATAGATCACTATTGCTTTTACCTCAGTCACCTATGGGGGAAAAATTCCTTTTGGCAGTGGGTGAGGTACTAGGGAAAATGTCAAGGTACTAGAGAAAGGGAAGGTTGATATGGAACAGTAACCCAAAGCTTAGCCACAAATGGAAGAAAATAATCAGACATCTATATCACCCTCATCATGGAAATGGAGCCAAAAAGAATGTAAGAGACAGAAGACCTAGAATGTTTTGCAACAGTTTCCACTGTAATGAAGTAGTCCATCCAGGAGAAATGTTCCTTAAAACTCAGAAAATAAACAAAGTGATAAGGTGGAAAAAAAGCAGGAAATAAACAACTCAAGACTATCAGGAAGATATACAAGATTCACAGGATCTCACCACAAAGCCAGGTAAGCTGAAACAACTGCTGGGGAGAGAGGCTGAAGGGCAGAACGAAATCTTTCAGGGAGCTCCAGCGACATTTCAGTGCTGCTTGTAACAGTGTGGATCCACACGCATGTATGTGTAATGGTAGAGACTGAGCATAGCGTATTGGGCTATAAAATAATTTAACACTAAGTTTAATCCCTAGGTACTGTTTAGTAGGGAATAAATAAAATGTGAAATAAATCCCCTAAAGCCAAAAATGTTAGAAAGAAAATAAAAATATTTTAATGTAATAATACATTTACTCAATGCAAAATATCTTAATCTTTCTGATTTTCAAATTTAATAGTGTTTATTCTCATTTGTTTAAAGAGTTTTGGTTTTTTGCAGTGTAGAGAAATGTGCTTATTATTCAATGAAATACATGTTAGTAATTCTGTATCCTTGTAACATTAGTGGAATTACTGAAAAGAACTATTAACCAGAAAGAATTAAAACATCAACATACTTCTTTTTTAATCCTGACTATAATCAAGATATAGTAAGAGTCCTATAATGAAGGTTAATTATAAAGCATTTAGTGAATACATCTTCCTGATTCATAAAGAACTACTATATAAATTAGATTGATTATTAAAGCAAACAAATGAAAACCCAATAAATGAAATATAAAAGACAAATTGCATTGAGAAAAAATGAATGATTCTTCTATTTTAACTGTACTATTTCATATACTTAATTGATATGTTTCTTCTTTTCTAATGGGAATCACTCTATTAAAATATCATCTAAAGTACTATGAAACAATGTGTAACTACAGTAGAAAAACATGATAATTGATTTAAACCTGGCCTACTTTAACAGTGTCAGAAAGTTGCACAATAAAATGATTTCTTTTGAGACCACACCTGTTTACTGACTGAAATCATCTTTCTTGGCCACAAATCAATATTACTTTCTTTCATTCATCGGTGATCATAAAGCTTTTCAATAATTCTAATTTTAAAGAATGATTACAGCAAGTATGGAGTCATTGATTGTTTAAAGGTTACTGCTGAAGTGAACACAAAGGTAATTTTATTCTTAATAAATGAGCTTATTTGAAAAGCGAAGCATTTTCCTTGACAAACTTTATATAATAAGATCATATATCTGATTATGTATGAGCTTGAATTCTGTGTGGGTACATGCATGTGCATGTGTTGTATCAAACATAAGTCATACTATTCTACAACTGTAAATTTATAATTAATTTAAACATTTCATTAGCTAAGAACAGTTTCTTTGATATCTAAAATGGGTAAAAGTGGGTTATGATCTGTCATGCTACTAAAAATGTTCCCCAGGATAATTTTTTATTACTTACACCAAGGAGTACAGGCGGAGTTACCTGTTTTTAAGAAAAATAAATAAATAAAACCATACAGGATTAGAATGTTAGAACAAAGACTAGAACTTTTAGATTTCAGTGACATTAGCTCTCCCTTTCTCTTTGTATCTATCTGCCTGCCTATCCATGTCTCATTATTTCTGCTTCTAAGTCTTTTCCTCCTCTGACTTTCTCTGTTTGCTTGTCTTTCCCTCTGTCTGTCTCTAGGTCTGTATCTCTCTGAGTCCATTTCTCAGGTCTGGTGATCAAGTCAAGGCCCTAAAAGATAAGAAATAGCTGTAGGACTCTGGGTCTCAGTCAGTCATATTAATGTTTCTTCCCAAAACCAGATTAGCATGAATTGAATATTTGTGGCCTCCTCTAATCTATGAGTTAAAGCACCCAGTGTAATTGGATAGCAACTGATTATGCCTGTCTTCCTAAGTGAGAGGAGTGCTCATAAAAAAAAGAGACTCTGTAAACGCATTTGCCTCCTCCAACATGTGCAAACAGCTGTCTATCGAACAAGGAAATATATTATAATCAGGGCCCAAACTTGCAAGCACTTTAAATTTTGAATTTCCAGACTCAGAAAATATGAGCCACAAATATTGGCTATGTGTAATTTATACATCATACAGCATTCAGTTATCACAGTTTGACTGCACTGTCTCTTATTTGGTCTCAGATAACGGTGCATAATTCATAACATACCTGAGAGACTCTACTCAGAATTTAAATTGGGATAAACACCTAAGCTTCAAATTTGTTTATGCACTTAATACTTATCCTGCCCTGATGGATCAATAGACATTTGGGCAGTTTGCCTCAGTTTAAATTGAGCATATAGGAGAAGGATAAGAGTTAAGATCTTTTACTTGAGAAAAACGAATGTAATAATATGTTTTGAAGTATAATCTTAGCAGCAGATTGAGTCATATAATATTATATAATAGTCACTTGAGCATAGAATTTTGGATGAGAAGAATCAATAAAGAATTGGATGTCAGTCCTAGATCTATTGAAGTAATCAATACATAAATGTAGATCTGCCATAGCAGCAAAAGTTTCAAGAAAATGTAACAGAAACCAATATCATAACTGTAACCTTGAGTCATGGGGGACATTGTAATTGAACCAGCTGCATATTGACCTTTATAAGTTGCTATGTAATAAATATTTGATGGTTTAAGTTTCTACATTTATATGTACATTTTTATAAGTAAATAAATAATATATGATCATGTCTACAGTTTTAATTCAGCAAAATGTAATTCAAATTAGTTTTCCCATTGATTGACTGTAAAAATGCTGCAAAAGTGCTTTTTCATCTTTTTCTATACAAATAGTGATATAGCAAATGATCTATCTTCAATCCACAGTCAAAGGATTAAAAATCAATGTCTGACAGTGTAAAAGATATTTCTTAGTTGAATTCAATATCTGAATCCTGAGTAAAATAAGATGTTTAGTATATATCTGGTATACTATTAGGTACTTAAAATTTCTAATATTCTCCACAAATAATTTATATAAATTGTTAAATAATGCTTCTCTTTATTTTTTATTCTTCCTGGAAATAATTGTTGTATCAAATTTTTATAACATCATTTCTAGGAAATTAAGTCAAGGCCATATAAAGATATGTAAATATTTGTTAGAATATGTGTTTTCTACAAAAGTAATGTTAATTAACCAGTTTAGAGGGGAATAAAATGAAGCAAGAGAAAAAATGAATGCCATATGATAATAGACCAAATGATTTCTCTCTTTTCACTGTGGCTAAATCTGAAAATATTGAAAGGGAAACAAAAAACTGACAGTAAAAAACTGGGATTTTATTTTCTCTTGGGATGTGTGATTGTGTCTGAAGCTACACAGTGATCTAAAGTTCAAACGGAGCCATCATTGTAAAATAAATGAAAATTTGAATTAATTAAGTATCTTATCATAATTTAAATTATACATACAGAAAGACAGGATCTCCTGTCAGGCTATAAAAAGAATTATCATTTTTATTTGAGACAGAATAATAACATGCTTCACAATATAAGCTGAATAACAGATTGAATTCTGTAATGATGAGCCTCCCTTGATTATGGGGTTAGATACAAAGCTTCACAGAATTTGGCTAACATTCATATAGAAGATGTCTAATGTAGCACTAACTAGGGTGGTGACTTCTCTTCTAAAGAAGGACAACCAGAAAGTAATGAGGGTAGATACAAAGTTGAGTTTAACCCAAGGGGTAGAAAACAAGGAATTTCCCTAGGCTATTGATTTGCATTTGAGGTAGGTATGGTGCCACAAGGGCTTATTTCGAAAGGAACATATGGCATACATATATGTTTCTAAAGGATCTCTGAATGACACTGGAGGTTTCATTTTGTGTCATATGATAGATATTTTGCTGAAGCTCTCTGTATATAATTTAGGTTGACAAGTGAACTAAACTGAAAGTAGAAAGGGGTAAGTAGAGAATTTCAGCATTAGGCAACCATGTTACACATAGCTGAATCTACGAAGCAGATAAAGAAAGATGATCCGACAAGTAGGAATCACATAAGCAGCCTTAGCATGAGAGAAGAAAATTATCTTTTCTGTTGAATTTTACATTCAGTTTCAAATATGATGCAAGCATGACAGATGAGGCACACACATTTATTCCTAGATTTTAAATGTATTTATATTGAATTTTGGCAAATTTCATATAATAGATCATAATAAAATTTATATGCCTGCCCTCCACAGGATTTAATGAGTTATGGTGTATGTGTTAAGACCTATCTGATCAAGTATTTGTACTTAGATGACCCTTGGTGCAAGTTCATCTACTTGAGTCTAGTCAGCCAATCTAGAGTCATTCCCTTAAAAAGGACTTACTCTCCTTTGCCTCACAGTGATAAATTTCCAATAGTTCTTTGTCAAAAGTTGGAGCCTGCTTCCCATTTCCACAGTTCTAGGCTGGGATTGTGTCTGCTTGAGTCAGCATGGTTTTGTGCATGCAGTCTCCATTAGTGTACATTCATATGAGCAAGGGCAAGGTTGTAGATACTGAAAGCTTATTTCCTGATGTTCATGCACCAACCCAGGCTCTTTTAATATTTCTCTTCCACAATGGTCTTCAAGACATGGGTGGGTGAAATTTAATACAGGAGTCTTGTCCTGAGACACACACTCTGTATTTTCTTGTTCTGTAAACTTAGCCAGTTGTGGTCTTCTGTGTGTATAACACTCTGTTGTATTAGGAAAATTCACTGTCAAAGAGTTGAGAGATGCGTTAATATGCTCTCTGATCTCTGTTCCATTATATTCCATTAATCTTAGGTATAGAGGTTCCACTGCAGATGTGACAGTGGTGGACATCTTTGAGACATATATTCTCTGTTTGGAAACCAGTTGTAATAGTCTCCATCTGTTGTAAAGAGAAGCTTCTTTAATGAGTAATGTACTATATACACTTTGTAAATATAAAGACCTATAGTTAGCATATCATAAGAAATTTCATTTGTCTAGAAATAGGACAGAGAAAGCCTTTTCTCTAGGATGTATGACATCACCAACCATGTGTACTTGCTTTGTTCACAGTGTTCCCTCTTGTTGAGAGGACTTTAAGTCCAATTAGATCACTGTTAATTACCTCCTAGATAAAAGTGCCACTATTGCAACAATAGATACAGTTTGTTGTGATATTTGATGTTATTATTGGTCTTTAGAGCTAGGCAGGATCATTGATTGATTTTCTCCTTTATCAGCTTCCATAATATTCTCTAGAAATATTAGGGCTAGTTTTCAGGGAGGAGGCTTCCAGGTTAGTTTCATCTCCATTGTTCCAAGTCCTATGACCAAAGTGTGTTCTCTCTTTAGCAAGATGGTCTTTCCTTCAAGTTCTGGGATATAATAAAGGGATGCGGCAATAGTTTCTGTTTTGAGGGGATTCTCTTGGACTACCCTGATCAACAAATCAAAGGTAGGTGTCCCCAGTCTGTCACTGTGTTTCTTGTTATGTAGTCTTCAGGTATATGTTTACCACATACACTCATGCTCAGATACCGTATGTGTATTCTTCGAGGAGGAGGTTGAATTAATACATTTTCCTCTGATTTTTCGCATCAACTCAGTTTTATTCATCTATCCTTTTTTATCCAATCTAACCTCCTACCTCCTTCCTTGTTTTCTTCTTGACGATGTTTCCTGTTATCCCCCTCTCTTAATTCCTCCTTTCCCACTCCCATGATTGCTTCTACGTCTTTTCCACCTCTCGTCCCAATCAAATACCCTCATTTTCCCCATTTCCTCCTTGTTAAGGTCTGTTTCCTACTATCTACCTGTCTCTGGCTCTCTCTTTCCCTTTGACTCCAGGTTTCCTTTCCATTTTCCTGGCTCCTGCTGTTACACCAGGATATGTGCCCATAACTTATTGGTGCTGATTTCCTCAAATGGGGGATAATGTATGTCTCTTGTTCATCTGATTCTGTTGCTTCCCTCAGCATAAACGTTCCTAACTCTCTCCATTTACCTGAAAATGGCAAGATTGCATCTTTCTTTCCTGGTGCGTAGAATTGCGGTGTGTTAAAAACTCATTTTCATTATCCATCCATCAGCTGAGGGACATTTAGTGTTTTTGCTTTTGTTTTCATTTTCCCAATTCTTGGAGATTTTTGTGAAAGAGTAGCAACTAAAGGTAGATGTACAATTTTCTCTACTTTCAGGTTTCATACTGAGGTCTTTGACCTGTCCATGCCGGGTGGAAGATAAAAGTCCAATTTTATTCTTCTATAAGTGGAAATCCAGTTTGGTCAGCACTATTTGTTGAAGATACTCTGTTTCTACCAGTGTGGTTCTTGACACCTTTGTTAAGTATCAGGTGGATGAAATTTTGTATACTCATGTTTGGGGCTTTGATCATGTTCCATTGATCTACATGTCTGATTTTTCCCTGTACCATGCTGTTTTATGAATATAGCTCTGTAATATAGTTTGAGATCTGATTTGTTGATCTTTCTAGCATTGATTTTTATGACCAAGATTTCTTTGGCAATTCAGGGTCTTTTGTGATTCCATATGATTTTTAAGGTTTTTTTCATAGCTCTGCAGAGAATGTCATGAGGATTTAGATTGTCATTGCATTGAATCTATAAATGATTTGGTAGGATAATTATATTCAAAATACGAATTCTACCAACCCATGAGCATAGTAGGTCCTTCCATCTAAAATTTCTTCCTCTTTATATTTCTTCAAAGATTTAAAATTTTCTTTGAAAAGATACTTAATGTCTTTTTTTAGTTTCATTCCTAGAAATATTTTTGAGGCTACTGTGAATGGGAGGCTTTCCATCAACTCTTTCTCTGATTCCATGTTATTGGTATATAACAGGCTATTGATTTTTGTAGGTTGATTTTATAGCATGCCACTTTGCTGAAATTGTTGACCATTTGTAGAAAAACAGTATTTTATATCAGAAACACAATCAACAAAAACATCCATCTGCCCAAATGTCCTCACAAAACATATAAAATCATATAAAAAAAAAACAAGAAAATGTGTTCCTCCAAAACAACATCTATTTACCAGAAGTCTAATACGATGAGAATTCCCAGAGGAACCCCACAATGAAGAACATTAAAGAGCAATTATAAACACGATCAAAGAACTTAAAGAAGACACAGGCAAACAACACAAAGAACTCTTAGGAAGATAGGCATACACTCATGACTGAAGCTCAAGAAATTACAAATACAGGGGTGAAGGAAATGAAAAAAAATCAGGATTGGAAAAGTGAACTAACAAAAGAAATAGAAACATTTAAGAAACTTGAGGTAAAATCAATATATAATTTAAAAATCCAGTAATGCAATTTGAAAAGATCTGAGAAAGCCTCAAAAGCAGAATGAATGAAAAGAAAAACAAAATATCAAGACTGGACAACAAACATGAGGAAATAGATGCCTCAAACAAAGAGTATTCAGACTTTAAAAAACATACAAATGAAATATATGGAAAATATGGGCCATCATTAAAAGACCAAATACACACATCATAGAAATCCAGGAAGGAAAAGACTCTCATGTCAATGAAATTAACCATATCTTCAACAGGATTAAAAAAGAAAACATCCTCAAATTAAAGAAAGATATACTTATATGGATACAAGGAAGACATAGAGCACCAAATAGAGTGGATCAGAACAGAAACTGTAACAGCATATCATAATAGAAACACTAAATGTATAGAACAAAGAGAAGGTACTGAAAGCTACTGAAGAAAAACAGCAGAATTACAGCTGACTTTTCAATGCAAACTATGAAAGGCAGAAGACCCTGGACCACAGAATTGCCAGTTCTAAATTACCATTGATATAATTTAGATAATAACACTTCCCCCATTACAATTATCTGTCATAAATGAAGAAGAATAACATTTTTCAGTAGGACAAATAGGCTAAAAGAATTCAAGTTCATTAAACCAGTTCTTCATAAAATACTTGAAGCAACACAAAGGGATAAAGCTGAGAATAGCTATATAAAAGGAGCTACAGAACAGAAACAAAGGAAGATAAAATTAAAGAAACACAAAATAGGATGAAGAACATAAGCATTAAAATTTCAATACCAATACACATCCTTCAATAATAACCTTAAATATTAATGACCTCAACTACCCAGTCAAAAGACAAGCAAGTAGAATAGGTTAAGAAACAAAATCCATCCTTTTGTTGTCTTCAAATAATGGATCTCAGTTCCAGGTATAGGTACTACCGTAGAGGGATAGAATGGAAAAAAACGCATTCCAAGAAAATGGTACTAAGAAGCAAGCATGTGTTCCAATTCTAGTATCTGGCAAAACAGACTTTAAATTAAAACTAATCAGAAGAGACACAATACAGAAGGTCACTTCATTCTACTTAAAGGAACAATTGACTAAGAAGACATCACAATCATGATCATATATGTACCACATTGTGGTAAACCCAATTTCATAAGAAACAGTACTTCAGGCCTGTAAAACAGATACAGATTTTAAAATATGTATCCAACTATTACTTTTTTATGTATATGAGTTTATTGTACGCATTCTTGTATATGCACCCAGGTCGTGCAATGTCTACAAAGGACAGAAAAATGCATCACAACCCCTATAACTAGAGTTAGTTATGGTTATTATCCACTATGTGGGTCCTAGAAACAAAACCTGGGACCTCTACATGGGAAGTCAGAATTCCTAACCACTGAGCCATCTCTCCAGTTCCTATAAAATGCAGATTAACACCAATTCAATAATACTAGGTAACTTGAATATCCCACAATCTCCAATGGGCAGGTCAGCTAGAGAAAGAATAAACAGAGAAGCATCTGAATTAAATGACATTAAATGACATCATACTTCAAATGGACCTCACATACATCTACTTAATTTTCCTTCTACACATGTACAAAAGAACACACTTTCTATTCTTCAGCAAAAAGCAGTTTCTCTAATGTTGGCTACATACTGGGGCACACAAGAAATCTTCAAGAATGTAGAGAAATTGAAATAATTAAATGAATTCTATGAAACCACAATGCACTAAACCTTAAAATCACCAGCAAATGATGCTCTAGTAACTAATAAACTAATGGAAAAAAAAATTCTCCTAAATGATGAATGTTTCATAATTCATGGAAACCACCAAGTTAAACCAAGAAGAGACTGACAGCTAAAAAAGAGCCATAACACATAAGGAAAGTGAAAGAGCAAAACAAAACCTCCTGATTGAAATAAGCCCAGGCCCAGATGTATTCACAGCAGAATTCTATCTGATATACAAAGAGGATCTAGACCCAATATTTCTTAATTCATTCAAAAGGCTTGAAACAGAGGGAGAACTCCCAAATTCTTTCTGTGAAACCAGTCCCACTCTACTACCAAAGCTAAGTAAAGACACAACAAAAAGAGAAAACTACAGGCCCATATACTTAATGAACATAGATGCAAAGATTCTCAACAAAATACTAGAAAATCACGTAGAGACATACATCAAAATGATCATCCACCATGATAAAGTTGACTTTTTACCAGGGATGCAGGGATGGTTCAATATACATGTCGATAAAAATAATACTTCATATAAATGGACTTAAAGACAAAAATCACATGGTAATCTTAATAGATGCAGAAAAAGACTTTGGATAAATCCAACATGATCCAACTTTTGCATTAAAAGTTCTAAGGGGAATTAGACTGGAGGAAAAGTACCTCAACATAATTAAAGCTATATGAGAAAAACCCACAGCCAACATCATTCTAAATGGAGAAGAACTAGAAGCATTCCCACTAAAATCAGGAACCCGGAAGATTGTGCACTATCTTCTCTCCTACTCCTAGTGCTGTATTCCTGTATTGTCAGCACCAGAAGCTGGTGATTCTCTGGGAGATCAAGGCCAATCTGGTGTCAATATTGAATTTTCAATCAGCTGGAGCCAACAGGAGATCATGTCTGACAAAGAATAACAACCATAGTGATATAGCTATGGAAATTAAATAGCAATAAAGTGAATGGCTTATAATATTCTATTAAATAATAATTAATGAAGCAAAGGGAATAGAATTGATGGTTCCTAAACTTTTTGGTAAGCTTTGTTGTTTGCATGTAGTGAGAGAGAGTGAGATGGCCGAAGATTCTAGCTTTTGATATGAGTCACTAGTCATTTAAGAATGGGTTAAAAAAAAAAGCAACTTAGTAGAAGAATCAATACAATGCAATGTGGGTTTTCCTGGAAGATGGTAGGGAAACAAGTCTGTTAGGTAGATTTGTCATACCTTAAGGTGGGGAAAATTGAGGAGATGTCTGAGATATTTAGGAAGGGAATTGTAGGGACTGAGTAGGCAGCTGTCAAACAATTTTGCTGTTCTCTATGAATATTTCTTTTGTAGAATTATGGTGTTTTTGCCATATTCCAGTTTGTTCTTCCAGAATTAAAATTCTCAAGACACATGTATTATAAGTTATAGTGTAATAAACAGAGAGAATTTGCTAGAGTGTGCTGAAAATCATGACAAATATTCTTAATGAAATAAGGAAACAACTGAAGAAAGTAAAAGATTGATCACTTGAACAGAAACAGTGGTATAAGTGATCTCAGTTGCAGTGAACTTGAGAAACAAATTAACTTGTGGAAACGATAGATGAATGGTCAAGAAGGAAGGAAAGCAAACTACTGTAATAATTACTTGAAATGAAAAGGAGTAAAGGCTTGTGAAGCAGGCTAGAATCTGGTCAGAGTCCAAACACACACACTACCTCCCTTTCTGGTTCACACACAACTGTCATAAGGCAGATTTCTGCCTCCGCATACGCAGTCGGCAGCAGAAGACTGAGACTGATAAAGAGACATTTTTCACGTCTCAGCCACCCAGGCAGAAGGACTCTCAAATATAAGAGCTACATAGAAGGACAGCACAATCCTGTTTCTATTTCTTGGGGTCACGTGATTCACTTGGCTGCAATCATTGAAGGATACCTTGCTTCAGCACTGGGGACAAGAACAGAGTCCAGTTAAAGTCAGTCCCCACTGCATCCTGCATTTATCTCCTGATGTTGCAGTCTCAGCACAGTGTACAGGCATATTTTTAGTTACAAGAATTTCTAAGAAGACACTGCAAATTGTGTGTTCCTGGAAAGGATTCCTAAATTGGATTTCACCCACCTACAGCTCAGAGACCATTGCAGAACAGGAGGCAGAATGATTACAAGTGCCAGGAGTGGTCCATGAGCATTGGGAAACAGAAGCTTTCTGGTAATTGGAAGCTTGTGTATGTGAACTGCCACCAATGATTGCATCCAGCACAAAATATATACCAACTCAGTAAGACAAGGGTCTAGAATGGAATGAGGGAAATTGTCACAGGGCTGGCCCTAGTCTGGGAACTGTTGGAGACTGATTACTATTGGGTGAAGGAGAGGAGACCTTATGATCATTAGATAAGCTGACTAGACTCCGGTGGATGAACTTACATGAAGGATATATGGGTACAAATGTACTTATCCTGTACGGTGGAATGCATGAGGTCCTGCGGGGGGTGGGAGCGTGGATAGGGGATGGTGGTCTAAATTTGATTAAGAACTGTTGTATGAAATGTACAGAAGCCCTATAAACTTTAAAGTAAAGAAAAAATTAATAATACAAACATAAAAGGAACTAATACTGAAAAGAAGAGTGTATAAACTACACTTTGTAAATAGAGATACACTGAGCTAATGATGTTCTTGTGCACATGTCAGCAACTTAGTAAGCCTGGAGAGTAGAAGAAATGCCAAAGCCAGTTAAACAGGATGGAGAATGCACCAAGCATGAAATTATAGCTTCAAGAAACACACTGAGAATTACGGAAGTTGAAATTTATGAGTAGACAGGTGTGCAGTGCAATAAAAGTTAAATAGATGGTGAAAACGCACTGATTAGCCAATGATGAATGAAAAAATGGAGGCAAGGAATACAGTCAGTGCAGGAAAAGTGCATATTTACATGGCTAGCTATAAAATATCAATGGGAAAAATGCAAGAAATATCTGGGGTGGGTATTCACTAAGTAGTTAGACAGTTGCAGTGAAATATGTTCACTGCCAAGGAAGGAAGTCATACAAGACAGAACAATGTTTTAGGGTACATGTATTTTAAGTTTATGAATTGAACAAAGGCACAGTCAGGGTGAACTATTCAAAAATGTTAATTTTCTCACAAAGCCAAGTGCTCACTAGTTTTTCACATACATGCCGACTTCGCACAAGAATATATTACTGTGTGACCTTAAATACAAACACTCAAATACTGCCATTTGCCTCTCACAGAGATTGTATGAAGAAAATATTTTAAGAAAAAAATAGAAATGAAAAATGAAGAAAAGCGAGGAAAGTTTAAAGTACCAATTTAAAACCAAATTAACAAATCCTTAGAAATTAAAATGAAGATAAGTAAGTAAGTAGATGGCTACCACCAGTAGGAAAGTCAGTGTGTGATCTTCAGACCTGAACTTTGTGAACGTTGGAGTGTCTCCTACACTTTAGTTTAGTCACTGTCTCCTCTCCATTTTGCTAATGAATGTTGTATAAGTCCATTGTAAGCTAGAAAGGTTTGGATGCTGCTTTAAAGCTGGGCTTTCTATGCAAATCATGGTATGACATACAGACTCAGAACTCTTAAACCGTAGTGCCAGCAAAAGTTAAGAGTTCAACTGAGGACCACAGTCCCTTTTGTCACCTTTCTGAAGACTTCCCTGTCATCTTTGAAGCCAAAGTTATGCTAAAATAGCCTGGATTCCCCTAATTTAATCTTAAGTGGGACAATATGAATCCTAGTGTTAAAACAAGTTATGAGACAGATTATAACTGACAAAATTCCTCCTTTTCTCAATTGCTAGTTAATAAAGCTTGAATAACATTGTTTCTCAGAGATTAGGTCTGAGATTTCATTGAAAATGGAAATAGATCATGATTTCCTTTTGATGTGAAAGAAAAGTCCAAGAAAAACCATGGATCTGCAAACTGGGCTTTCTTCTGCAAGGTTGTTTGGAGCTCCAATGGCTTTGATACTCTGGAATGTGGCAGGTCGAATGCCTAATTGCCGTTTATCTCAGGCTATATTTAGTCCCTAAGTAGCCATTTTCTTGCCCACCTCTGTTTCTGACCTAACATCCTGTGACTACCAGATTGGAAACCTTTTTGAAAGGTATTTAGTAGCAGACCTCCAAGTCCCACCAACTAAAAACCTACAAACTGCATTAAATAGCATCTGACACCATAGTGGAAACCCCTCTGCTCTGCTATGATCAGCCTTCTGAATATACCCACCAATGAAAAGTATCTTGATTTATGACTTCTCTTTTTTTATTGTTAATATAAAACTTCATGAAACTGTTACCAAATTAGAATATGGAAATGGGCTAGCCTCCCCGAAGAGATGGGGGAGGCTAGCCTGACGTGAGCACACTCCCAAAATACGGGAGGAGGAATTCAGACCCACACTTAGTTTCGGTTTCACGAATCACACGGTTTATTTGGGTCTAACACAGCCAACTACTAAAGTACCTCGTATTAACAAAGTCCGTGGCGCGAGAGCCGCAGGTCCGTCCAAAGTTCGCATCGTCCAGTTTCCTCAGGTATTGGATGCCTCTCACAGGAAAATCAGTCCCCAATGCGGCGACGGTTGGCAGGTCCCAGGTCCAGAACGCAGCAATCAGGAGTATAAGCAAACGACCAGAGATTCCGGGTGCTCGGTCTCAGTCCGCTAGGTTCCCTCAGACCTTCAGGACGGTCTTTAGGTTTCTGTGCCGGAGAGAGCTACTGCTTCCTGCCCAGACCGCAGGTAGGTTGGTAGAGGAGAGTTCCGGGAGGGGGAGCGCTACTACTTCCTGCCCAGACCACAGGTAGGTCGGTGGAGGAGAGTTCCCTATGAGGAAGCGCTTTGGCTTCCTGCCCAGACCACAAGAGCTCTGAGGCTGAGCGCTCCTGCTTTCACTTTTATACTCTTCAGTCCCTGTTGGTCTATGTCATTGATAGATAAGCAGATGTGAGTGTTTATCTATTTTTAGGGGATTTCCAGTCACAGCAAAAACACCACAAATCTTAATCTTAGTTCCATTCTTAATCTTGATTTCACAGCAAACTTGTAATTTTCCACTCTGGCATGTTTCTACTTGTTTACTTAAATTTCCTACCCTCCAGGCTCCATTTTGTATAGCCTGTTTACATACTCATGACACTAGCCCCCTCACCCCCATCTTGGGGCTGGGGCTTCTGGGAACCGGACTGGCATTCCAGGCTCCAGATTGGAATGGAGGAGCTCCCTCAGGGAGATTGCAAGAGGCTAATACCCTGTCGAGCGAGCTCAGCCCAAAAGCCCAAGTCCCAGTTCCAGTCCAAGTCCAAGACCTGAAAGCCTCAAAGCCTTTAAAAAACACTCATCCTGCTCCTGGCTTTTAGGGGAGTGGGAGTGGGATTGGCATGACATCTGATTGATGTTTAAGGCAAGCTTCTGGCCAGTAATTAATCCTTTTTACAGCTTTTTGTGAATCCTGGGTTGGGGGACCTTATCTATTTAAAAGTCAGTTTTTTTTTCTCAGATCTCTGAGGCAGCAGAGAGTCTGGTTTGGAACTGATGGGGGAGGGGTTGGAGGGTCCAGTCACACCTAACATTAACCATCTATTCCTGAGCCATGTTCACTGGGGAACGCTCTTTTGTTCCTAGTTCTCACACCCCCTTAGTTTAACTGCTCTTTCTGCCTTTGTAAAATGCTTGGCTTTGGGATAACAGGAATCAAACTGCTGTGACTCCATTTTGTCAGCCTCAAGCTGTTGAGAGTCTCAAGAGTCAGGAGAGAGAACAAGCCCAGGCATGTTAAGCAAACTCATGCACAATAAGACCTTATAAGGTAAAAGAAGGACCCTGTAGTAAGGTTGAATAACAGTGCACATTCCTCTGCTCTGAAGACAGTCCCCACCAATGAGAAACCCCTTAGCCATTCTCCAATCAATTTGAAATATGCTGACACGGGTGCGGGCTCCCCTAACCAATCATAATGAGCCACTGCAGTGCCCCTCCTCTCTTTGTCTCTGGCCAATAAAAGGCCCACACCCTTTAGGAAGGGGCTCTCAGCACTGATCCACTGCATTCCTGAAGTCTGAGAGTCTGAGCTTAAGCCTGAATGAAGACTCTTTGTTTTTGCATACACTCTGGATTCCTTGGTGGTCTTTGGGGACTGCGTTCTCTGGGCATTACATTCACTATCTCTTACCTCCTTTGAGGTTAGAGTTATGCTTTTTGCACACAATGGTCTGTAAGCAAATCTGAGGAGGGCAAATACAGATTCTCCTTTATCCTATTGGATAAAAATTGTAACATTACAACTACTGAAAATGCAGTCAAGTGAATCAGCTCTGCCCCTTGCTGAAAGCCATGTAAACAGGGACAGCATTCCAGAAGACCCACCTGCCTTCATCTCCAGCCTAAACTCCATCTAGCTAAATATCTCTGCCATATCAAAATGATTTCTGTGGCCCCTCTATATGTGTTTCTGTCTTTGTCCTGTCAATTGTATCAATGTGAAAAACAGCAAGATTTCAGAAGCAATGTACTAATCTTAATATGTACTCATGTTTTGATGGTTTGGACAACCACAGTCATGTACAGTTGTTGATTTGCTGCCACGGATTTTCCAGTGCTCAACATTCAACATCTATCCTGACTTTTCTCTGAAAGAATAGGGAGCTAACAAGATCTTGGTTCCTGTTGTATAGCAGTTTCCTGCAAGATAAAAATTTCTTTCAGGAGGTTTGGAGAAGAGGTGAAATATTCCACCCTGCAGGAACACTGAATAGCTTTATTAAAGTTTCTGAAATTAACCAGGTTCACTAGGTTTCTCTCTATTCAAGACTGATGAGAAAACCCTCTCTGCAAAGCCAAGTTGACTAGAAGCAGGGACTGGGAAGAGGCTGCTGGGAAGTTGTTCAGACCTACTAAGTCACCTGGGAGACACTTGCCCACCCATTGAAATCATGCTGTGGTGGGCTTGTGGTGATGCAGCTGTCTCTGAGTAATTTCTGCTGTTGTAAGTAACCCTTTATGTACACTCCGGTAAGTAACCCTAGTCAAACTCATTGGTTCACCAAGTTGGACTTCAGTGATGTCCTTTCACAGGTCTAGTTTTGGTTCCTTACATGGGATGAGAGGATGTTTGGTCACATTTTCTCTGAATAGAGTCATACAACTGTATCTATGCTTATGCTTCAAAAGTTTCTTATATTACTGTGATTTTCATTCCAGTATGTGAGTGGAATACAGTTGATTTTGTGTGACATAGGACTTCTACATTTGTCGCATGAAGGTCATCAACATTCACTTTCAACTGGAATAACCCACTCTGTTTTAGGTATCTGATTTTATTTGGGGAAAAAAACAGACAAACATAGGAAACCACTCCTAGTTTTATTTCGGATTATTTTAAAACTGGAAGGAGGTTACCAACAAATGGTGGGCTCCTAAGCTCCCAAAGAAAATGAGAAATAAATCTTTAATCTCTTGATGTTTCAACTTCAATATATAGCCACCAAGTTTAAGATGTGTGTGTATGTGTGTGTCTGTGTATGTGTGTGTCTGTGTATGTCTATGTATGTGTTTGGACATATGAACAACATTCTATGGTATGCATGTAGAAGTCATTCCTAAAAAGCAGACAGCTTTTAGGAATCTGTTCTCTCCTTCTACCATGAGGGTACCGGGAATGAAACTCAGATCATTGGATGGGTAGCAAGTGCCTTTAAGAGAATCCTCTTTAAATACTCATCTTCCAAGTTCTTGAGGAATATATGGATTAAAGCTAAATGAGCTAATTACGTCATGTAGTCTATATAAAAAAATTGCATATATTTCAGTGAGATAGAAGTAGAATTTTTAAATTTAAAACATATGTATTTATTACCCACCCAATAAAGCAATCTTCAAAAATTAAAGATTTATATATTTATTTAACATTTTATTATAATTGGCAATTAAATTATATGTGTATTTATCAATAAATACATATTGATGTGGAAGAGTACAGTGTCTTGTGCACTGTATACATTATGAGTATGCATTAGGAAAAGATCAATGAAACTTCACATATGTTACTTCTTAAAATTGTTTTAATTGAATTTTTGTGAATTTCATGCAACATATTTTAATCATTTTTTGATCCCTTACCATATCTACAACCCCCTCTCTAAACCCCTAATAAATATCTGTGCTAAAATGTGTGTGAATATAATAATTTAATATATTATATTATATATTAAATTAATATATTATAATAATATAATAACGTAATGTAATACAATACAATTAATATGAAATCAGGTTTGTGTACCCAGATGTGCTTAGGTGTGGGTTCATCCCCTAGAGTCTGGACAACCTACTAAGTCTCAACCGTAAATGACACTGACCCTCCCCTTCCCAGCTGACGTCAGTTGCCAATAGATCCTCAGTTAGTGTTGGGCTTCTTACTCATTTCCATATGTCTGTGCTGTGATTTTGTCTGGCTTGAGCTTACATGGGATTTGTCTGTGCTGTCACAACTTCCCTGAGTTCATTTGAAAATTTTATACCAGTTGTCTGCAAAATTCTGTTTCCTTTTGGTCATCTACCTATTCTGGATCTAGCAATCGCCCTGAGTCTTGGGAGGGAGACATTGAATATAGTATCTATTCAGGGATAAGTAGTCTTCAGTCTCTTGTTCTCTTGAACAAGACCAGTTCTCAATGTTAACCACCATTTACTGTGTGTTTTTCTGTTGAGAACTGAGAAATACATTCTTTTAAGGTTATAACAAGTCATTAGAAATCAGTTTAATACCATATCTCTTAACAGAATAGTTGTTGTAGGCTTTCTCCTATGGCCTGTGGGCTGTCTATATTCAGCTTCCTAGGCCTGATATCAATGTCAGGTTTGTGTTCCACCCTATGAAGTGGATCTTAAATTGAAGTAGAAAATGGTTGCTTACTCCTGTAATATTCATGCCAGTATTGCATTTATGGCATCTCTTGCCAGGCAGTTGTAGTTGTAAATCACAAGATTCACAATTTTGGCAAGTTTCATGTTAAATTTTCTCTTCAGGTTGTTTACTTAGCACTGTGTAGCCCTATGAAGGCTAGAGAGTGGAGGTGAGGTTTTGAAGTCAGCTCTGGTTTGATTTCTCCTAGTTTGTTTTACAGTTTATGCATATAGTGTCTTCAGCATAAGCTCATTCCATGAAGTATTTTATTGGTAACCAAGAGCAGGGACAATGCCAAGCATTGTTGGAAGGTCTATGGATTCCTGGCCAACAGCGTCAGAAGAATGGAGTCTGCTGTTGGCATTGGGAGTTTACTTTGCAAGTCTATGATCTAGTAGGAGCGATGCCCATAACGTTACTTTATTTCAGAGAACAGAATGTAAAAATATCTTCTTAGCTATTTCAAAGTGTACATTTTTAAGTGTAGATATTGGAATGTATAATAGATTTTTTGAACCTATTAACTTTTCTAATTGGAATTCTGTTTTAATACTTAACATCACTAGTCATAAAGGAAATGCTAAACCAAGCTACAAGACAATGTTACCACCTACCCACTGAAGTGAGTAAATCAAAGGCAAGGCAATGATGATGTGCCAATAACTCTGGCTTTATTAAATTTGCTTAAGTTAATTACATCCAGTATGGAAAACTCAAAAGGTCAATATGCTCCTCACATACGGGAAATATGACTATTCTTGAGGTAGTAGTAATTGAAAATGTTCTGCTGTTTCAGCACCTATTAATTGTGTATTCTGTGTCCCTGGAACACAACTGCACAACTCACTTTTGTGAGTTAAGACTTGCTCCACCAGGATGCCTTTCCACCTTTATAACATCCTTCTAGAGCTTTCTGTATCAACAGTTGCTTCTTCAATGCTCTAGTCCATTCACAGCTTAAAGCCAGAAAAATTTCAGAGATGGAGGCAGCTCTCCCATATTCAATGATGTGTAAACACTGTCAGATGACTACTTCAACCTCCACCTGAAATGTATGTATACCACAATGCAATGCTTAAGCTTAAGAAAGTTTGAAAAGCCCTTGGTGTAAACAAAGTATCTATCAAAATAATTTATTTGTCAGCCTGGCCTTAAACATTGACTAATGGTCCAATACAAGTTACAAAGATTTACCATCTCTCATAACTGAAGTAAAAATATCACATAAGCCTTTTGATAAAACAGTAAGGAAGTCATTTCATCCAGTCATCAAGCAATCTGCCCCCATAGGCACACAAAATTAATATTAGGAAATATAGTAAAAGTAACAAAATTAGTCTTTGAAAGAGAAAAAGATAACAGAGCAGAACACTGGAAAATGATAAATACTGTTTATAAGCAGACCATCTTTTCCTTGTTTCATGATTTAGCTGTTTAAGCTACTTTCCATTCCTACTTTGTGTCAGGCTGAGGTGAATAACAATTTATGTCAAGCTATAAGGCAGTATCTTCTGTCTTCTTCAAGTCATCTCATAGCACTAATCACAAAATTTTATCCTTGTTCATATTTCAATTAAATATAATATTAATTCAACAAATGAAAATTTAAAAAATATTTCTTAGGCTTTTCTCCCACATGCATTCAGAAATCTGGAAACAATGTTTGGTATAAATCATAATTACTAGATGCATGAAATTTACAATTCAGAAAAGCCAATAGCCAATACTATTTCCTCCTATTTATGTCAGAACATCAGGACTCAGCACAGGAATCGCCATCACCATCCATAATGACAGATCTACAACAACTATATTTTGTGTTTTTTAAAATATTGTTCAGCAACTATCAAGAATGTATTTTAAATCTCCTTTAGCTTATATAGGCACATCTAGACCAAGTTGGGTTTTGTTGGATTTATTTTGAGTAAATACTTCTATTTGTGCTCAGATGTTTATTGCAGGTGCTGTGGTCAGCACCTGTGTCCAAGAGTAACAGAGTGCTTTTGCTCTCAGACTGGTAGCCCTGCATCTATTAAATGGAGAACAGTATTTCACCTCAGCACCCAGATTAACTTTTCTTCACTTGGGATCTATGACCTTTAGATGATAAATGTATCACAAGCACAAATATTTTACTAGCCTTTGAAGGAATTGTCTTTGTCAAACTTGGGAATGGGGATTCTTTTCATGAAATATCTGAAAATGGCTTGATAATATTAAAATATGATTAATGAGAAGAGGGAGAAACAATAAATTCTAATGTGACTGAGCTTTCAATAACCCAGAAATGCATGTTCATCAGAAAACTGAAACTGAAAAGTTTAAATCTCATAAATCAAAGGTTTAATATCATGCACTTAGCAGAATCATATTATAAACTTATAAATCTGTAGATTATTAGATTCTACCTCCACATATTCAAAGTTGGTAATAAAAAATGTGTACATGTAGCAGTTTTCTCCCAGGTGGATTTTCCGTAGTTGGAATTTCAGCATTATAGCTTTCTACAACTTCCTTTCCACTTCCTATCTGATTACAATGCTGACAGGTTAAGTAATAAGTATTTTCCATAGGTAGAAAATATGCAAAATAATTGTTTCTAACTCATAAGACTATTGAAGGTAATAATGCAAAACACACATTCAACCTTAGTAGATATGTATTTCATTATGGTTTGCTGCTTATAAACTTGAAACAAATACATCTATCCTTTAAAAATATTTGGCCTGGTTGCAAGTTGATAGCTGTTAATGATTAAATAGAACCTCCAACGTATTGTTAGAATTTTTCCTACATTAGCCAGTGTATAGTCAAGCAGAACAATTGCATCACAGCCAAACTTTAATTACAGTAATAATTTCTCTGTTTTGTGGCGCCCTAAGCAGGAATATTTACAGATTATTTAAAATACTCAACAAAGTGGCTTTTCTGTTATTATTGACTAATGACTCTAAATAATTTTTAAATCATTAGGCATTAGTTTGCTTCCTTCTTGACTCCAGGCAACACTTGCAACTGATTATCAGTGACAGGCAAAGGGAGAATCCTTACACTGTTCAGGATTTTAGAACATGCCTGTCTTTGAAAGTGCATTTTTGTGACAAAAATATATTAAATCCCTGGCTTCTAGGTCTGTTGCCCACTGATTCATGAACACTCTGAAGGTAAGTCAGACATGATGAGAAGCTCAAGTAGGAAAATAAATCTGCAAGACTTTCTAACAGAGAGTTACCTGCTCTCTGGTTTCTTTATACCTCCTACCCTACTAAAGGATACACACACAAAAAAAAGGCTTCCTACTATCAAATTGTGTCCTGATTTGTAGAGCACAGGCTATAAGATCTAACAGTAGATTGAAGCTTAGAGGCTTAATGCTCTATTCTAAATTAAAACCTTCACCCCCCCCAAAAAAAAATAGAACAGAGATGAGGCTCTATTCTTATTTAAAATTTTCAAATTCAGTTTTGATTGCTTTCTCTTAGAGTGAGTTGTATTTGAAATATATTTCAGTGCGGTAAGTAGAAGATCTTCTAAAATATGGAGAAAATATTTAGTCCAGAGACTACACAGCTCAACTCCAAGGAATGATTTGATCAGCTCCCTGTATCTTTCTGTTAATTCACCTACTGAGAGAAGGGAGTCCTTGATGTACATGACACATGCAAAGGTTGATGACTGGGTCTGGTCCAGCAAAGTTTGATGGTGTTGAGAAGAGAACCAATACTATCACTTTGATTCCAAGAGGACAATACCTGAGGCAGAACCCCATGGAAGATCTGCAGGCTACCCAATAGAACCGGCTGCTGAAGATAGGTACAGGTGCATGCTGTGCCTCTTTAGAAGACACCTTACCACTGCAGAGAGTGGGCCATAGGATGACTGGCCTACTGTCCTGGTTTTGCTTTTCAAAATCTCTCCCTGCAAACACCTTTTCTTTGTATTCAGGTTTTTTTTCCAAAAAAGGTTCTGAGTTTTCTCAACTGGGATTTCATCCTGAATCATGTAAGCCAAACAATTTGACTAAAACAGAAATAAAGCATAAATTGTTTGTGTTTTGCATTTGAAAGGAAAAAGCATCACTGGCAACACCTTAAAAGTTCTTATGACCTAAAACCCAGAAATAAAATCTTTTTTGAGTCACTTATTCTTAATAACTTCGTCAGTCCCATCATTTTGGAAGTTCAAACCTATTTCCAAAGCTTCTTTTACAGATGTAGGTTAAGCACAGGTAGACCACATTGAAAATGATGGTGTGAGGCGTCTCTGAAAAGAGTCAGGATTGCGTAGATAATAGCAACTAACCAGGCAGGCCTTAATCTTCTTTAGGATTTCTCAAAAAGGCTCTTGTGAGAGACAGAAAAGACACACTTCAGAGACATCCTCAAGTATACCCTCTTTTGTTATTGGGCTCATCTAAAATGGCACCTAGAGGAAGTGAAACTAAGCCAGAAGGCACCAAGAGATAAACAAAGACTCTGGGAAATGAGGAACCTGCAAAGAAACAGAAACCTACTGTGCTAATGAGATGAAATGTAGAAATGCTTACCATAGAAGTAATGTGTTATTTCTGCATAGGGAAGGCTTCACCTCCCGTGTATGCCAATAAGGTATTCTTTTTCCTCTGTAGTGATTGGTAGGTTTGATTTCCCAATTAACCGCCCATGTAACCGCCATTGTTACAGCCCATGTAACCGCCCATTTATGCTATACAAGGCTTGAAAATAACACAATGAGATAGGCTGTTATGAGGAAGTGCACCTGATTGGGGAGAGAACTGTATATAAGAGCATGTTTGAGCAATGTAAAGTGATTTCCCTGCTGCACCCGAAGAAGAGCTATAACACAATAAAGAGCTGCAACACCAGAAGAAGCCGGCTGTTGACTCTTCTTGGCCCGATGGGGATCCTGGTTTCACCTTTAGAATCTCTGCCATGTCACACCAGGGATCTGGGTTGGGGCAAACCGTACACCTGATCTCTCCTGAGCTCCTCTCCCTGCGGGCCGGGGACAGGGATAATCACAAGGAGGAAGAGGAGTACCGACCCTTATCTGCCGCACCCATCATGACAGCCACAAGGTATCGTGACAGATTTGGTGACCCCGGACGTGATACTCCTCAGGACCCTTCCCGCAGGGAGCAACTTGTAAGAAGGTAGGACCCCCGAGACCTTCCCATCAGGTGAGGACTTATCATGGGCAACTCAAACTCCTCAAAGGAGGAGCCGGCCCTAAAAGCCCTAAGGCTAATGCTAAAGAGCAGGGGCCTTAAAATTTCTGATACAGCCGTTGCAGAGGTCTTGGGGGATGTTAGTGCTCTGGCCCCCGGGATTATAGCAGCAAATCTGTTTAGCGGGCAAACCTGGGAGCCAGTAGAGAAGCCAGCTCTCACCAGGGAACTCCACACAGGGAGAGAGCCCCCCATTAATTATATACACAGCTCCTTAGGGAACTGCATGACCCGCCTCAAGCTGGTGGCGGGGGAGAACAAAGAGAACAAAGTGCCGAGGACCACATGCTGGCAGAGGCATATAGGGCCAGTGTCAGCAAACCTAAGGAAGGGTGCCACCTAGTGTGGTTAATTTGGCCTGTGCCCAGGAAGTCCATGTGGGGAGGGAGCCGCGCCTAGGGCTTTACCCCACCATGAGTGCTCTGAGAACAATATCCCTGCTGGACCCCCAGACACGGAGAAGGAAGTTAGTTCATGTAAAGACAGCACTGAGGCGGCTGTTCCCTACACCCAGGCTGCCCTAGATGGCACTGGTGGCGGGGGCGTGGTGCAGGGTGTGGGTACAGGCAGCCCCAGTGCGCAGCCTCCACCTGGGCAGGCGCATGGTGCACGACAGAGAAGCCTCAGGACGCGCAGGAGGGCCCCAGGGCTTTGGCGGCGTAGTATGTGGGCTGACGACTGATGGAAAAGCCTTGGGTCACACAGCCATGGGCCGGCAGCCGAAAAGCCTGTTTCACAGACTGCACACTGCACTAAAGGAAGTGAGCAGGCTCGGCCTGCCTTCTCCAACTTCCTGCGCTCACACACATCAGAGAGCGAGGAAAAAAAAGAAAAATGAAAAAAAAGAGAAAGTCCTTTTTCAAGTCCTTCCACTTGAAAAACTCCAGTGACATCTAATGGCAGAACAGCTTAAATAGGGGAATTAGACCTCTTCCACTTGAAAAACTTAATTGTGGTACCTAGTGGCAGAACAGCTTAAACAGGAAAATTAAAAGAATAGAATTGCTTAAAAATATACTACAAACTCATTGTATAAGTTTTCATGCCTCTGTGATACATCAAATGTAGTCAGAGAGGAACTCAGGTCTGACAGTGGTAAAGGCAAAAACTTCTATAAGCCTAGTCATGCTTGATCTGGGATGCTCACCAAGTACCCATGGATTCATAAGATCAAAAATACTAAGTGAACCAATAACTTAATATTAAATGTTCTGTTTTAATTAATCAACCCCTGTTCTGGATTAAGTGACCCAGCAGAAGAAAAGACTCGCCTGCCTTGATAAATGTATACAAGTTATAAGAAGGACAGGTGTTTTCATTTATGCTAGTAGTGATTAAACTTAACAACTCTCATGTACAATGCAAAACCACTGAGTTAAATCCTAAAAAGAAACAAATGCCTCTTTGAGTAAATAATATTGATAGATCATCATATGCTGTTTGACAAGGAAAAGAGCAAAACAGCCTCTGAGTAAAGCCATTCTGCTACTGAGATTAACTAAGGGATAAACTAAACAGAGGTTACTATTCGTCTTATGATTTAAAATGTCTATAGCAGAAGTAACTCATGAAATTCTCCCTTTTTTCACAACAATAAAGGTCACTAACACAGACTAATGTATATGTATAATAAAGGGGACAATTCACAGTACTTGGAAAGGATAGACAGCAACCTCTGCCTTAAATTCCTCAGTTAGTGATTTCTGCTGGAAATCCTAAACTTCAATTTGATAACGTACCAATTGCTTCCTTCTATCTAGTATCTACACTCTCAAGACCTAAAGCAAGATTTTGGTAAACCAACTCTCTAAAATAGATAAAGTAAAAAGGATTTTAACAGCTCTTATATTTTCTATAAAGTTTTACCAGGAACGTATAAAGTAAAATGTACATGTACATCCTATGTGTGTAATTTACATCCCATGTTCTTTATTAAGATGCTGCTGCACAGCATTCCTGAGTCAAATAATTGCCATCCTCATGATTTCAGCTGTGTCTATTTACAAAAGTTCATCAGCTATATGTAATTTCACCCTAATCACAAATGATCTCCTGCATTTGGGGAGGAAATCAGCTACACTCAGGTCATCCATATACCTGTTAACAATACCTCATCCCCCAGGGTGAACTTTAATATGATCAAACATTGGTGTGTTGCTAGAGCCTTAGAAAGGGAATAAACATTGCTTAGTATACCCAGGAAGACAATTTTAATGTTATTACATCTCATGATACTAAGAAAGAAAATAAATAGATAAAGAAAGGTATTAAAAAGATATGAGAATGGAAATGTTTTATTAAGAAGGTTCTATGTAGGAAGATTATGATGACTGGATAGTTCTAAACTAGAAAAGGAAAAATGAGGAAGTCTATGCAAGTTATTAAAGGTTTGAGTCAATGTGTTGTAATATATAAAAGGTGAGAGAAACTTATGTATGTGAATCTTGGAATTTCTGAGGTGATGGTTCAGATGCTCTGAAGAAGAATGCAGACCCTAGAGGGAACCAGACCTTGTGGGAAGGTGGGGCTCCACCTCTAGAGTTGGACTTCTAGTTCCCCTAGCAGGGGGGACAGATAGAGGATCTTGAGTTGCACGTCAAATTCTAGTTCTCCCAATGGGGGGACAGGTATGGGGGTCATACTGAAGCCACAAAGTCATGGCTTGAGCACCCTGTATTTGGGTTCTGATTATTTCTATCAGGCATCAGAAAATACATGGCCCTATGGTTAGAGCCAGTACAATCAGGAAAAGTGGCCCCAATATGGTGGAGATTAAAGTTGTACGCCATGGGGATGTTTCAAACTATTGTTGAAACCAGAAGTTTTTACTCCAATTCCTTTTTCTTTGGTTCAAATCTTTTCTCACAATGTCCAGATTTTATAACACCTTTTCAGAATGATCTACATAAAAGCAAAATTCCTCTTCCAAGGCTTTACATAGTCCTCCCTCCTTCAAAAATAGTAAATCTAGGCCTCTTCTATTTTGGAGTGTAACTTTGGCTAAGGATGATAAGGATTGATGCATTAACCTTATGGAGGCTTCTAATTTGTCCACCTGTGAGTCCATTGTAGCTTGGAGAGCTTGTAATCCAATTTGTGAGGGTGCCAAAGAGCTAGCTCCCAATCCAGTACCTGCTAATCCCAATATTAACATTGCTCCCACCATTGTTGTTCCTAAGTCTCTCTTTTTTCTACCCACAGTTACTGCTTGGATTTCCTGTTCTGAAACATAGTTTAACATTGGTAGGACTATTGCTAATACACATGAATCATTTTCTCCCTGAAAAAGGTTTGCATTAATACATGGTGTTAGGCCTGTTTTTGCACATTACTTTAGCCTCCTGGGGGTTTAAGGCATTCTGGCCTCCCCCTGCCCCCTGCATCTGTCCAGTCACCAATGTCCCAGTTCCCTCTGGCCAAGTCACAAAGATCCACATATAGGTCAGGCCACCAAGTGTCCAGCGTTGTGATGGCAGTTGTCTGATTGGCCTTCCATGAGGGGGTGCTGGACTTGATTCTCCAATGGACCATAGCCTGTTGGTGGGGTTTGGTCCTGTCCAATTCCAAGTTGAACTCCATATCATTATCCATAGCAGGTCTTTGGCGGTCATGGCAACCTGTGAAAGAAGACATAGGCCTCAGGGGGTTTTACCTCCTGGGCTAAAGGGTTTAGTTTTTCTCTTTCCTTTTCCTAGTCCTTTTTGGTCTCTGGTCTTGCAATATTTTGAATTTCTGGCCGGAATCCAAAAAAGGCTGTGGCTCATCCGTTGGAAACACACACCCAAAATCCCATCCCCAGGTTAAGTAAGGGGTCTGGATCCCTCCATTGCCCTGTTAGAGGATCCTTCCAGCATACACTCATCCAGTGCCTGGCACAGTATAACTCCAAGGAACCATTAGATATATGTATGGATTTGAGATTGTTATTTAGATGTGAATGTATAAAAGACTTAGTGTGAACATGTGGCAGAGAAGGTTAGGATACAAATTCCATCTCAGGTTCATCACTAAGGCTCCCATGAATATTCAGTCTATTTCAGGCATTTATTTGTGTCATCTGATACCTTTGCACAGGGGAAGATTAATGAGAGGACAAAATAAAACTTTCAAGATTTACCACTCTGCAGTAAACATTTGCCATATTCTATCAGAGGAACATTTTTCCTGAATTCAGCTGGAAAAAAAATCATTTATTGTTCATGCATTTTTAATGAGAACTCATCTGTACTGATCAATTAAATATGAAGTTATTTTAACATACAGTAATTTACAGAACAAAGGAACACGGACACTTAACATTCACTTCAAACCCTCATACTCTATAATTAATTTAGTTAGCTTTTCAATTGAATTAAGTAGATAGAGTTAATGGTCCCAAGAATAATTTTCCTATCCTGTCCTCAAATCTTAGCTGAGGTAACCACTATTCAAATAGGTTGTTTATTATCTCCATAACTTTCTGTTTCCAGTTGTAAAAGGTTCAATGCATACCTAACCAAGGACGTCACAGACTGCTACCAACCATGCTGTCTGTACATCACACAGACCAACTCTTCATCATTAATGAAGAAGAGTATTCCAGTGTATGTACCTAAGCTGAAAAGGATTGTTGAGGTCTGTCTTTGAGACTTGTTACCCAAAATGTTCTGCAAGCAATGCTGTATATTTTAGATATATGCATATTGATTAAGAGTTGTTATTTGTGATTCATACACAATACGGTATGTGACAGTGTGTGGCATCCTTAGCTATAAATGCACTAGGACTTTTGCCTTGCTTCTTGAACTTCTCATTTTCTGTTTCAGATGACACATAGGAAGCCATTTATCAAAGTACAAGTGAGAGGACCTGAGATCTCCTGTAAGCAAAAAGCAACACCTACTTTCCTAGTTATCTTAGCAAGCTGTCTTGGAAAAAGTAGTTCTGTGTCTAAAATTTAACAAATAATAAATCCTCAGTCACATTTCAAAATAATCCTATACCTGAAACCAGAACAAAAACTGATAATATACTCCTATATATTTGCTGATCAGAATTTTTAAGAAATAATAAAAATGTTACTGTTTTAGCATAATAAATTTTTCAGTAACTTTATGAAAAAATGCATTACAAATACATGATATCATTTTATATACCTTATGCTAAACTAATATCTTTAACTCAAAATTTACTTGTTTTCAGATTTATTTTGATTGATGCATGCAGCTATATGTCATTAACTTGATTGTTTCAGTTTATTAAAACTTACCTATAATTGTTTATGCAATATTGTAAAAGAGTGTGACATAAGTCAGTTTTATTTTCAGTGTGTCCCACAAAATGTTTAAAATGACTTTATTTTTAGATAATATGAGCTACCATATATAAATTATTGACTTAGTACTAGAATTTGTGGGAAATCAGCTGCATGTGTCTTGAAACTGGTAGATATTGCCAGGTCAGTCTCCAAAACGGTTCTACAAATAGGTATCTCTCACAAGTGTGCAATCACTTACATACACATTGCCAATAATTGGTAATATTAGTTTAGTTTTCTCTAATATGATATTCTTTGGTGTGCCTTTTTAAATCATTTGATTGTATTGGTCACTTAAAAGACCATTTAGTGGAATAGTAGTTAAAGTTCTTCATTGTGACCTTTCTGGCTGCAGCTTCTTAGCCTTATTAACGGTTCAAGGTGTGGGCTCCATCCGTCTTGTGAAGTGGGCTTATAACACAATTAGAAGGTAGTTAGATACTCCCACAACATTCCTGCGACTAGTGCATAGGTATGTTGCTAGGCCAGTCATTTTGTAGCTCATAAGATTTATAACCGGCTAAGGTTGATCATAACACTTTTTTCCCCCTGGGTGTGTGTGTGTGTGTGTGTGTGTGTGTGTGTGTATATATATATATATATATACTACATTTTCTAGTGCTATGAAAGCTAACCATTTGAAATGGATCTTCGAGGTCAGTGCCAACTTGATGTTTCTTTACTTCTTCCACAACTCATATAAGCACTATATTCAACAATAGGATCTTACCGTTGAGTGGTGCAGAACATCAAGAACAATGGTGGTAACCGGTATTGTTTGAAGGTATATGGGAGTACCCTGTTCAATAACTTCAAAAAAGGGAGTCCATTACTGGCACTGGACCTTTTATTTTCTAGCCTATGGTGTCTTGTAGGGCCATTGAATCCTCATTATAGGGTATATACTTTTAATCCCTTTCATATGTATCCATATATGTTTTAAGAAGATTCTATAGTAATAGGTTTCCATACGAATTTTTCGAAAGGACTTAAATGTTAGTTATGACTCCTCTTAGTCCAAACTGTGCCTTCTCCTCCCATTGCCCATCCTATTTAACTCTTCCTTTTCCATGATTCACGTTTCCCACTTTATATAACTGTTTTATATATGAATGAATCCTTGTATGAATCCCACCATGAGCCCTAAAGGGTTTGCTAAACTCTATGGATAATATAACTGAAACAAACCTATCTAAAGTGTCAAAGCTATCATCTACTTATGAGAAAATGTCTTATTTTTATTTTCTATCTCTAAGTACCTCACTCAAGATGATTGTCTGAAATTCCATCCAATAACCTGAAAACTTTCATGATTTTGCTCTTCTTAACAGCTGGTTAATATTCTATTTTGTGAGTACCATACTTTCAATATCTATTCATCAGTTGTGTGACTTTTTTTTTCCATTTCTTACACATTGTGAACAGAGCAGCAATGAACATAGATGAACAAGTTTGTAAGAGGAGAGAGTTCTTTGGTGATATGCCCAAGAGCGATGTGTTTGGATCATGCCATAGTTCTACGTTTATCTTGGTAGGAGAACAGCACACTGTTTTATAATGGCGCCACCATTTTGCATTTCTTCCAGGAATGCAAAAGTGTTCCCCTTTCCCCACATCACCACCAGCATTTCTCACGTATTATTTTGCTTCTCTTTGTTTTGTTTTGTTGTTATTAATCTTTTGTAGACTTGGTTTTTTAGTATTATGATGATAAAAATACATGTAATGTTTAAATCACTAATAAACAATTATGACAGTAAAATATTGATATCACTGTTTACAGACTTACAATAAAATACTGGATACAAAGTGTCCTGTGTTGGGGAAACAGAAAGCAGTGACATGCTCAAGGGTTCCTTTTTATGGTTTTGTAAAGAATAATCCATAAATTATATAATTCAAGATGTTTAGATGCGTATATGCATTGTGAAATGATTGACATATCAAACTAATTAAGAAAAGAAAAATCTGACATGTTTTTAACTATATGGGAAATCTGAAGAAATGAATATCTTGAAAATGAAGAATGATGCATGTTGGAGGAAATGGGTACATGGTTGTCAAATGGTACAGACTTCTCATTTTATCATGTGTAACTTCTAGAAACTTGGCATACAATATGGCAAAGATATTTAATAATACATTTGAAATTAAAACTTATTAAATGAGTAGACTAAGTATTATCACTAGAAAATAGAAGTAATAATATAAGTTAATGTTATTGATCTTAAGTTATTCTGGCTAGTGTAAAATGAAATCCCAAAGTTGCTTTAATTTGCATTTCCTTGTTGAGTAACAATTTTTAATATTTTCTTAAAATTTTTCAACCATTTGTATTTCATCTTTGAGAACTCTGATTTTAGATACTTGACTCAATTTTTAATTGAGTTTGGGAACTTATGTTTAGTTTCTTAAGATTTTTGCATATTTTAGATGTTGTTTTCTGTTTTAGGTTACATTTTCTCTGAAATGATAGTGTTCATCACTGTATTTAATTTATTTTTATCATTGAAATGTTTTCAGTTTCATGAGGTAGCATTTGTCAACGGTTGGTCTTCATACTTGTTTTATGAGGTTACTTATAAAAAGTCCATTCCTCTGTCTGTAAGTTCTTGTGTACTCCCTGCTTTTTTCCCTATCAGATTCAGAGAGAGGTGCACTTGGAGATGAGTTTTCTTCATTTTAAGAGATATGAATCTTGGTAACTTATTTTACATGACGTTATCTAATTTGACCAGCACCAATTGCAGGATATGCTATCATTTATTTCAATGTGTGCTTTTGGAGTCTGTGTAATAATCAGATGGCTCTGTGTGGAGTGAAATCTAGATCTCAGTTCTACTCTGTTGATCAGTCTGGTTTTGTGTGGGTATCATGCTGTTTTTATTACTATAGCTCTGGAATTTAATTTGAAATAATCAATGGTGTTGCCTCAGGCTCTTCTACTGTTCAATATCATTTTGTCTATTCTTACATTCTTATGTTTCTGTATGAACTTTGAAGACAGACTTTGAATATCAATGCAGAATGTTGTTTGAATTTTAATGAGAATTGTGTTGAAACTATAAATTGATTTTGATAGGATGGCCAGCTTCTTATAATTCTACTAAGTCATGATCATGCAGGTCTTTCCATATTCTGAATTTATTTATTCCATTTTTTTTTCAAAAGAGTGTTCATATAACCTGAGAAGGCCTGACACCTTGTAGACTAGGGTGGCCTTAATCTCACAGAGATCTACCTTTCTCTGACTCTCAAGTGCTGGGTTAAAATGCATTTTACACCACTCCCAGCTAACGTCTTATCATACAAGTCCTTCACTTCCTTGGTGAGATTTATTCTATGATTTTTTTTAGACTTCTAATTTGATTCATCCCTTGATTTCTTTCCAAGATCTTCTTAATGTATAGGAAAATAACTGATTTTGTGTCTTAATTTCTCTGCTACTTTGTTATAGGTGTTTGTGAGCTCTGGGAGTTTTCTGGCAGTGTCTTTTGGTTATTTTATATATAAAATCATACCATCAGAAAATAAGGATATTTTGACTTCTTCTTTATGTATTTGTATCCAGTTTATGTTCTTCACCTATTGTTCTAGTTAGAACCCCTGTATTGAAAAGAACATTGTTATGTTGTTTCTGACTTTGGTTGAAATGTTTTAAGTTTTTCTCTATATAGCATGATGTTAATTGTAGGCTTATTGAATGTATATTGTTATGTTCATACATGTGTTTTGTTATCCCCAAGTTCTACAGGACTTTTATCATGAATGGAAATTAGAATTCAATAAGCCCTTCATCTCTTTCATCTCTTGGAGAAAGCTAACTGGATCCTGGTGGATAATCTTCTTACTGTGATTTCTAATTTAGGTTATAAGCAATTTATTGAGAGTTTTTGCTCCTATGGTCAACATTTATGAATTGCTATAATTTTCTTTTTCTATCACATAGAATGTGAGCAATATTTTTTCTTTTTTCTGCTTTTTTTTTTTTTTTTGGTAGGATCTTTGTCTGGTTTTCATATCTATGTAATCCTGATTTAACTTTGATAGGACATTCGTATCTGTAAATTCTCCTATTTCTTTTAGATATTCCAGATTACTGAAATGTAGTTTTATAATTGTTCATATGATTAACTTTAATTTTTTATTGTCTATTATAAAGTATATCATTTCATTTCTAACATTATTAGTTTGGTCCCTGTAGGGCACAAAGGAGGATGGGCCTTAGCCAGGACACCTGCTATGACGAATAGAAGAATGGCTCCTGTGAGCATGGCACTCCATTCTGGCTAGTCGTAAGGCCAGCTTCTGCCCAGCATCTGGAAAGAACATGCACCAAGATGATCTACCAGGGGACAGATTATTACTGGCTGCCTTTGGGACCCCACTCCATAAGGAGACTGGCTAATGAGACCTATAAGACCCCTTGCATTTCCTTGAATAAACGAGCTTGCATTGGCTTGCCACTGCCTGCTTCTCACCCAGCTCCCGGGGTCTGTGTGTGTTCTGACTCTGTGCCTACTCACCCCCCGCCATGGCAGAGACCCTTTATCCCTTCCAGATGGCCCCAAGCAGAGGGACCCCCAACACCTGGTACCTGAACAGGACCTCTGCTCTCCCAGCAGTTGCAAGATGCCCCTTGATAATCGGTGAGCAGGCTGCTCTGTGTTCGGTGTGTGGATGGCTTCTCAGGGTGAGGGTCCAAGCCCCTCTCTTTTCCCCTTTCCTGTGTTTGTCTCCCTACTCCAAAGGAAGCACACCTCGCCACGCAGTCCCTAAGATCCGTGCTGGCCCCTCCCTTTTTGGTTCATCCCTGCAAAATCATATGAGGGCCTGACCCCCCTCCCAATTTTGAAACCAAGGCAGGCTATAGCCAAGCCTTTCTGGAGACATCGTATGGGCAATTGCCTGTGATTTTCAGACCTCTTTCCTGATGGCAAACAGGCTCAGACCTCTTTTAAGTTTTAGTTGCCCCACCTTGCTACACTAACACTTCAGCAGCATTCTGGCACAAAGCCAAGTTCCCATGTTGCTGCAGAAATTTTAAAGCTGAGCACTGGTACTTCACTGCTTCTTGGGTGCAACTGCGGAAATTTTAACAGCTGGTACATAACTTCTGCAAGGCTTCTCGTGTGCTGCCCATGGGACTCCTGCAAAGGCTGGCATAGAGCCCATGGAAGTCACCCACTGGGGTGTGGTGTAGTTGGGCCCCCAATATTCTGCCTGCATGTCTCAGTGGGCCCCAGTATTAGGCCTCTTGGTTTGTGTAGTGATGGGCAATCTCCCCTCCCACCAGGAAGTGCTACCACTACAAACCCTCGGGGTGCTTCTCCAGTGTGGCTAGAAAGAAAAAAAAGGGATAAAATGACACCTACCCCTCCCCCAATGTGGGCTGGAAAACTAGCATAGAGATTACAGGCTCAGGCTTTTCTAAGCCTTGGGACAGAGCTTCACCCATCTCACCTGCCCCACCAGCCCCAGCCTGGGCATTTCTGTGGGAGTGGCATTTGAATTACTGCTACTGCCACTGGGTTCTGCAAATGGGGTGGATTCACCTGGGCCCATGCCATGCACTTCAAAGCTCATGGCAGCAGGCCCAGGTGGACAGATAGGCAGGGCCATGGCTTCCCAGCCTGGGGAGCTGTGGAGGCCCCAAGAGTGCCATAAGGCCCTGAGGCTTTGGAGGCAGGCCTGGAGGCTGACAGGGAGATCCAGAGTTCTTCCCACAGCCAGGCCTCACAGCTGGGTCTCACAGCCCTCAGGCTATAAAGTCTCCAGCATCACTAAAGCTCAATTATGCCTCTCCTATTACATGAAAGGCCTATAGTCACAGGCCTTTCTTAATTACTCCTTGTCCCTTAATTACCAGGTTCATCATAAAAATTCCACTGGAATTGACCCACTAACTTCTCTGAGGTTTGGGCTACAATTACTTATTAGGATTTCAATTTTTTTTTTCTCCTTTCAATTTGCTGTGCTGAAAGTATAGCTCAGTGATAGAGTGCTTACGTAGGATATGCAAAGTTCTGAGTTTGAGTCTCACCCACATACCCCATATGGGTCAAACAGTGGTCTATTTTAGAACTTATACTGACCATCCTCAAATCCCTTGTGCAGGAACAGCTTGATCTTGGCCATATTGAGCCCTCCATCAGTCCCCATAATTCCCCCATTTTTACCATCTCAAAGAAAAATAATAAGTACAGATTAGTTCAGGACTTTTGCCAGGTCAACAAACATATGATAGAAATAGGTTCCTTTAAAACTGAGCTCCCCCATCCTGGAGCCATTCCTACTAAGTATCAGATAGTCATATTAGACCTTAAGGACTGCTTTTTCTTTATTTCCCTGGCAGTCAAGGACAGGCCCTTCTTTGCCTTTACTGTCTGAGAACCTAATCATAACATCCCAGCTAAGAAATATCAATGGAAGCTCTTCTCTCAGGGCATGAATAATAGCAAATCCATCTGTCAATTGTTTGTGTCAACCGCTATTGAAAGAATCAGATGAAAATGTCTTTTAATATATTACATGAATGACCTTTTATTCGCTCACCCTTCACAAGTTGTTCTTGTGCATCTCCTCAAAATACTTCTTGAGGACCTTAAACAACTAGGTTTAACTATAGCCAAGGGAAAAAAGAAATCAAACCGTACCCCCTTTTGGGCTTTTAGGGTTTAAAATTTCCACTGATATTCAGTCCCTCACTCCAAGCCTTCTAGTGAAGGATAAGTTTTCTCTCAATGACCTCCAAAACTTTGTGGTCAAATTAATTGCCCTAAGCCCTTTTTGCCCATTCCTCCAGCTAAATTTGTTCTCCTCTTTGACCTTCTTAAAACCTCGGATAGGCCTTCCCAGAAAATCCCTTTGACCAAACAACAAGAGAAATTTATAGGAGATATCTCACCAACTCTTTTCAATTACCCTCACAAGATATAACCTGACTCTCAGGGTCCTGAATTTAATCCTATGGATGAAGGGAATTCCCCCCACACACACCTAGGAGTAAAGGGGTCCCCCAGAAGTCATTTGGCAAAAACAAGTGCCCCCTTATTGGGTCCACCCCTCTTAATCTCAGATCCATAAACTCACCACCAAACTGGAGGCAATGTTCCTCCTAGCTATCAAGACATGCAATTACACAAACAAAGTTTACAACATAGAGCCCGTCACAATAATTCTGCCCATATCCGTGACGGAGCTCCAGTCCCTTTTCAGGGATGACCACCTCTTTCATATCCTGGTGGCAGGATTTCCTAATGATACAGACAACCACTACCCTGCTCACAAATTACTTCAATCAATCACTGCCCTAACCCTGAAGGGCAATCTCCATTCTATGCCCTCCTGCCAGCCTATTCCCTTGGCAGCCTCGGCTTTTACAGATGCCAATAAGCATTCTTAAAGATTAATTATTAAGAAAGCCAACCAGCCAGACAAGACTCTTAAGTTTGCCAACCCTCATTCAGTTCTATTAGGTGAACTTTATGCTATCCTCAGAGTCCTAGAGCTCTGTCAACAAGAACCTGTCAATATTTTCTACAGCAGTAGTTACACTGTTCAAATGTCAAAAACAATTCCCTCAGCCAACCCCAGGCCCTCTCATAAACCAATAGATATTGCCATTAGTGCCTTAGAAATGCTAATGGAAAATAGAGAGCATCCTGGTTCATTGAGCATGTATGCTCACACACTGGTTTGCCTGGCTTCATTGCCGACAGGAATGCACAGGTAAATAAATTTATTGCTGTCAGTTCCTTTCCACTCCTAGAACAAGCTAAATACTTACACCAAAGATTTCATCTCATCCCTTCTAACCTGCAGGTCCTCTACCCCAAGTTTTCTCTAAGCCAATGTAAGCACCTAATCCATACATGCAAAGCCTGTACAACTTTGGCCCCCTTGGCCCCATCAAAGTAGCATAGAATTAACCCTAGAGGCCATCTGGCAAATGGATGTCACATACATACCCTCGTCTGGCAACCTTAAATATATCCATGTCATCATGGACACCAACTCCAAATTGTTTCTGCTATTGCCCTTTCAGGAGAAAAAGCATCCCATGCCATTAAGGCAACAAAAACCTCTACTCTGGTCATGGGTGTACCCTGGGCTATTAAGACAGATATGGCTCAGCATATACATCTGCCCAATTCAAGTCTTTTATAGAATCATGGATGATTAAACACTCCACAGGCATCCCCTATAACTCTCAGGACCAAAGCATAGTGGAGAGGACTAATAGAACCCTCAAGGAAATCATGAAGCAAAAAATTACAATGACACTCAGGGATCCCCATTTGACATCGGTGGAAGCTCTTTTCATCCTTAATTTTCTTACCTTTGATGAATCATGACACTCCCCAGCCTATTAACATTGGAGTTCTCAACTGGCCACTACCCCCTTGCCCCTAGTCTGCTGGAGAGATCCCCTCACAAATGAATAGAAGGAACCTCACCCACTCTTGACACAGGGTTGAGGATATGCTTATATCTTTCCAGAACCTTCATCCTCCACCATCTGGAAACCTGCCAGAAATATCAAGCCTGCCATGGATGTGCCTGCTGGCACAGCAGATGCCCCTACCACCCCAGAATTACGGGTACAATGAATTAATGGGACCTGGCTCTTGGGTATTAGCCAGGCAACCTGCCATGAGGAATAAGGGAATTTGCTTCTCAGTGGTTCTTTCTGTGGTTTTTCCCTCAGCAGACCTTCACCCCTCATGCATAGCTTTGAAAAGGCACAGCTGACTCTTTTATCACAAGGGACTTCAGTGCCATCTGCTGAGACTAAATAGGATCTCAGCCATTTTTTCACTTCTCAATTTGGTAACTTGAGGAAATTTTGCTGTGGCCTTCTTGATAGTGCTGCTAACTTTTCATTGCCTTTGGAAAACACTGCATCAAAGCAGAGATTCTCAGACATTGACACTACAAATTATGTTTAACTGGCCACTTAATAACACCACTTTCTTTGCAATACTTAACTATTATTACTTCTTCCTGAGTCTTCCTCAAGGCACAAAAGCATTCTTCAACAAGAACCTTCATGAATGTCACAGGAACCTTCATGCAAACTGAGGATGACATCCTAATTACCCTCCTGAGTGACAAGCATCACCCATTGGGTTCTTTCACCAGAATGGTGGATAGCCAATGATGGGTAAGACCCTGTTGACTGGGGTGACCTAAGACAGGCACCACCAACAAAGGGGAACCACTTAGGTTATTTCACGTGGATGATGTGTAGTCAACAACAGGTAAGACCCTGACAGCCTGAGCAACCTAAGACAGGCACCATCTCCTAAGGTGATCCCTAAGGGTTTGGGGCCAAGAATGGCATGGAAAAGAATCATACATCCCAGGGTCGCTCAATTAATAAAAACAGAAAGGAGAATATGTAGGGCATAACTCAGGATGGGCCTTAGCCAGGTCACCTGTTATAAGGAATGGAGGAATGGCACCTATGGGTGTTGTGCTCTACTATGGCTAGTCATGAAGCTAGCTTCTGCCCAGCATCTGGAAGGCACCTGAACTGAGATGATCTTCCTGGGGAGAGATTACTATTTGCTGCATTTGGGACCCCACCCCATAAGGCGATTGGCTAACCAGACCTATAAGACCCTTTGCACTTCCTTGAATAAAGGAGCTTGCATCAGCTTGCCGCCGCCTGCTTCTCACCCAGCTCCCCAGGGTCTGTGTGTGTTTTAACTCCATGCCTACTCACTCCTCCATGGAGGAGACCCCTCAGGCTGGCTCTGAGCACAGGGACCCCTAAATATCCTCCCTTTCCTTTGATTAATTTGGCTAAAGGTTTCTCTATCTTTTCGAACAGCTAACTCTTCATTTCCTTGTATTGATCCTTTGTATTTCTCCATTTCCATTTGTTTAAATTAATCCCTGGGTCTGTTTATGTGTTCCTTTCTACCCCTTTAATTATTGATTGCTCTTGGTTTTAAAACTTCAGGTACATCTTTAAATTATTAACATTAGTTCTCTTCAGTTTAGTAATATAGTTTATAGAACAAAAACATTCTTCTAACAGATGTCTGAATTTTTGGTATATTGTTTTTTTTTTCATTTTTATTGAATTTTAAGAAATTTTAATTTCCTCTTTGATTATTTCCTTGACCCAATATTCATTAAGAAGTGTGTTGTTATATTTCCATGAGTTTGTGTATTTTCTGCTGCTTCTGGTTTTGATATTCAAATTTATTCCTTTATAGTCACATAGAATGCAGGCTACTATTTTAAGTTTTCAATATTTTTTGAATGTAGAAATTGTTTTAATATGTGATCACATTTGGAGAAATTTCTTGGGACCGCTGAGAAGAAAGAACATTCTTTTTAATATTGTATTTGTTATTTTTAGTTTATGCGTGTGAATTGCCAGCAAGTATGTAAATGCATCTTTGTCATGCAGTGCCCCTAGAGGTGTGGGCTATCCTGTAACTGTAATTACAGACGGTTGTTAGTCTACATGTGGGTACTGGAAATTGAACTCAGATCCTCTGCAAGAGCAGCCAGTACTTTTAATGGCTAAGCCATCTCTCCAACCCACAGAACTGTATTCTTTTCCATTTGAGTGGAATGTTCTCTAGATGACAGTTAAATTCATTTTATCTATCTTGTTCTGAGATTATCAAAGCCTGAGTTTATCTCTGTAGGTTTTGTTTAGATGACCTGACTATTGATGAGTGTTGGAAATTGAAGTCACCTACTATCCCTATGTTTGGGTAAATGTTTATCTTAGGTCTAATGTCTAATAGTATTTCCTTTATGAAACTGAATTTCCTAGTGTTTGGTGTGTAAACATTCATAATTGTGATATCCTCTTGAGGAGATTTTCCTATAGTGACATGAAATGTCCTTCTGAGTAGTCTTGGTTTGAAATCTACTTTCTTCGTTTTTGATAAAATTGCTTGATCTCTATTATCTTTTCTTTATTTCCTCTTTTGTAATGCTTGGTTTTTGGAGGGATCAATATGCTTGGAATTTATTTTCCCAGTCTTTTCACCCTGAGCTACTGTGTATATTCATAATTAAATGTGTTCACTGATGCTGTTTTCTGATCCAGTCTGTTGGTCTTTGTCACTTTTCTTGCACATTTATATCATTAATATGAAGAATTATTTTTGAACATTGAGTATTAATTTCTGTTGGTATGTGGTTGTGTTACTGTTTTCTGAGACTCTTTTGAGTAATTATTTATTCCCAGTGCCTGATGCAGATTTGTTTGTAGGTGCCCCTAACAAACAAGCAACTTTTGAGGCACAAAGAAGCTTTATAATTTTCACACCCAGCATTTAGGCTTCAGGTTCTATAAAGCTTTTTGCCCATTCATTATCATGGGGAAATTCTGATAGTCCAAGTGTGCACTGAGAAATCTCATACTTGTGTTACAGCTGAATAGTTCTGTTCCTAGTAAATTTGTCCAACTATTGCCCCAGAGACTGAATATGTTTTCTATCTTCATAAGATATGCCCACTTCTTCACGAAGGTATTATATTTCTAACTTACAAGACTTTTCCCATTACAAGTCTTCAAAATAGAGTGTAAAACAAACACTGATATGAGATCTTTGAAAATGCCCCAGAATTACCTCCTGAGAATCAATTTATTTATCCTTCTGCAGTTCCTCACAGATATATATTAGCTTCCTGATCACAGTTTATCTTTTGATTTATATTGTTAACTTTGCTTGTGGGAGTGCTTTATTTAAATCTATTCTACATTTTTCTATTCAGTAAATCATTTTGAATTATGTGCAATTAATACTACTATAAATTTACTGAAGAATTTAAAAATAAAATATGGAATTTAAATCTTAAGATTTTGGTTACATTATAACTTTCATATATTTTTATTTTATGGGTGCTAATCTTTCATTTTTCTTTTGTTATAGTGATTCTATTTATTGTATTTATTAATTTTGCACAATTATACTGAATATGATTAATATTAAAACCTCTCAATATTTATGTCATTTTTAAAATTAGTTTCCTAAAATGCTTCAAGTAGTGAACATTTAACCTATACTACTGGCACTGTTTGGTAACCCATGAAATCTTTAGGATGTGTAGCCTTGCTGGAAAAGTGTGTCACAACGTTGGACTCTCAGAGTTCATAGCCTCATTCCTCTTCTCTGCTACATGTCTGATTCTGGAGATGCAAACTCTTCTTTTCCTTCTCTTATTGTTACACCTGCTCATCATGTTGGACTCATTCTTCAGGAAACAGAAACCAAGATAAACTTTTGCTCCTGTACATCACTTTTGGTCATAGTTATCAAAGCAACAGTAAGTACTAATTCAATTTAATATCAGAAAAAGTTTCAACTTGCATGAACTCATTGACACTTCATTTTCTGGTTCTGATTTTCAACAACATATTTTCATGAGCACAAGTCATTCTGAAGTTCTGTTTTGGAAAGAAATCTCTCTGTGCATATTCGTATGGGGATCTACATGTTTGTAGTTTGAGCTTTATTTTCTTTTCAATTAATGTTTTTGTCATTTTTTCAAATTACTTCATGATGGATACATAAGGACCCTAAAAACTGAATGCTTTACAAGGCAAACAATGCTTTCCAGAATTCCTCTTCTTTACATAATGATGTTCAGAATGCATTCTCTGAATACCTGCATGTGGACATAGTTGAAGTAACAAAGAGCATTTGTGCTTTCAGTAGTTTCTTCCACTCTCTCTAATTTAATGACTTTGTGATCAACAGTCACTCTCCATTCCAGGTGTTGGTCTTCGTGGGGAGACTGATGCAGTGGTGCTCGGCAGTCCCTGCTTTGTTGTGCTAGGAAGCCTAGTGGCTGTTACTGGTGGCCTTGTGATCAGAGGTTCTAGATATTGTGGCTGATTCATTCAATCACAACTGTTTGTGTGTGTGCTTCTCAAATATATTTTAAGGTTTTACTTACCACTTTGCTATTAATCATGCTTTTCTAATTTTATTTTTTAAAAAATAATTTTTTCTGCATTTGGAGCACTTGTTACCTGTAAAGAGCAAGTGTGCTACAACATCTTAACAGAAAATAATTTTATCCTATATTTTAATTATTTGAGCTTGGAAAAATGTAGATTTGTTTGATATTTCAAAATGAGACCTTTTTAACCTTTGAATTGTAACTAAAGAAAGGTGGCAGGAGATTAGGTGAAAGACCCAGAGCAGGCATTTTCCTTTCAACTTCCTGTTAATTTTGAATTTCTTGTTAATTGGACTAATAGGAAAGGACTGAACATTACCCACTGTACTGGTGAGTTATCAAAATCTCATTATTTGATTTACTGCATACCTCATCAGCAACATTGTCATCACCATAAATTAATGACATCATCTTAAGAAAATGCATAAAATGAATATTAGTGAGTCAAATTCCAAAACTATTAAGACATTGTTTACAAAATCACAACTTTAGTCAAAGTTATTTAAATTACAGCAAGAGAATGTTGATTACTTACACTAAAAGCTTCTTCACATAACCAGGTATGAAATGTATGAAATGCCCAAATGAAGTAGATGAACACTGAATCCTGTACAATAGATGCATTTATACATGGATCAATCAAAGTCTGTGTTAATCACTGTATCTTTTTAGAATACTTAGTTCTGATCTTCTTCAAGTCAACAATGAGAAAGTAATCCAGAGTCAACTACAGACAACATGAAAGGGTTCTTATAGATTCATGGCCTGTTTGAATCCTGATGCTAGGGAAGCATCTTATACTTAGACAATTTTTCAACAAGCACCATTGTAGTATTTCAGAAACTTTTCTGTATGTCAGGAGGTGATCTAGTTACCAGGAATATAATATACTTTTTGTTATCCCTGGACCATTTAAATTAACATGAAGGAGTCCTTCTAACATTTTAATAAATCTGTTCATTTATGGCTAACTATGAAAATTTGACTTTCATTTGTTTTCAGAAAACAAATGCTTCCTTCAAATTGAACATTATTAAAAAGAACAGATACTTAACTCCAGAGTTTTCATTTACATGTATAAAACATATATTGCTCTAGACAGATATTTATTTGGTGAAAATTTTTAAATGGAATTCCAGTTTGAAACAAAATACACATTATATCAGTAACAGAGTATAATTAGAACTTTTTCGTACTGTTTCTAAACACCTGACACAATTTCAATAAAGAAAGAAGTATTCTGATCAGGGATATCAGACTGTTGTTAGCTGGTTCCATTACTATAGGCCTAAAAGAAAAAACCGATTTACTTTTATTAATTTAACATGTATGAGGGTTTCCTCTATGTATGTAAGTATACCTTGTGCATTCAATACACACAGAGGCCAGAAAAGGGCATTGGATCCATGGAACTAGAGCTACAGACGGTTGTTAACCAGCACCTGGGTACTGGGCAACAAATCTGATGCTTCTACTAGACAGCCGGTGCTCTTTGCTGCTGAGCCATCTCTGCAGCCCCAATGCAGTGCACTTGACATGGCGGAAATGGAGGTCTTTGGCAAAGGGTGCTCATCTCATGGCAGCCAAAGTTTAGAGAAGAGGCAGAAATGAAGCTCGGGATCAACACACCCCTTCGGAAAGCATGTCTCCAGTCACAGATTTCCTCCAACTATTCCTTACTTTCTGCCATTACATCACTTCCCCATAGTCTACTCAAAATGCTAATCCATCACTGGGTTAATCTGTTTACCGATTCACTAGTTTCTGGGAAACACTCACCAACCTAGTCAGAGGTTTGTTTCAATAATACAGTCATCTTTCCATTTAATCAAGGGACAAGGCCAAATAATTCACCTTCATTTTATTTATTTTTTCTTCCTGTCTTCTTCAGCTGCTGTCATCAAATTTCCACTTATCCTTGTCCTTTCCTCTGTCTTGTTTTAACTTTTTACGAAACACATATATAAGACATGACCTTTTCTCATCAGTTGCAATGATGAAACCCCAGTTAGTCCTCCTCACTCTTTTAGGGAACTGACATATAAATCATCAATTACTGACCAAATTGAAAACTTTTTATACATTATGATGTACATTATGTTTTTATCCATTAGCTTTCTTTGGCTCAAGGAAGTCATGATGTCATGATTATGAATTGTAATTCTACCTATTCCTAGATAAGGATGAAACATTTATTCTAAGCAGTACATAATGCTTATTAAACCAGAATGAAACATTTTCCCTTAAATTTTCTATCATTTATGAGTATAATAAGTTATGTTGAATTTCTATTTTTAAAAAGCTGGCTATTGTAGCAGATGATAATAATGTCAAAGGACATTTGGATTTATTTTGATGGAATGTCAGCTTCCTATTAAAGACAAACCCCGTTTTTCAAAAGGTAAATTAGGCCTGTATTTACTGAAAATTTCAGCAGGTTAAATTTAGAATGCAGAATATACACAGCAGGATCTACTAAATTGTGTGGCAGACACATTTTAGCCGCTTTAAATTCCTTAATTGTTGTATCATGACAATCGGAAGACTTGTACAGAACTGCTTCATAGAAACAGTTCTAAAAAATCATAATTATACCACAATTATATTCGGATACTTGAAATGAAAACAAAATGATAATGTAGTAGAATACTTAGGCATTGAAAGTGGTAAACAACACACTAAAATTAAAACACAGATGCTTGACTTACGTTGGGCCTGTATCTAGGTGGTAAGCATATGATAAATTGAAAACATTATTTTAAGTGTGAATTTTTCAGTTAACCCACTGAATGTGATAGCTTAGTCACTGTGCACATTATTTCCTCTATGATTATGGACTGGTTGCAACCTATGGGTCCTGTTATAGCCCATCATCATGAAAGGTACAATAAATGGTGATATTTAGCATATTCAATATCTTATGAAATATTATCACTTGAAAAAAAGTTAATCTGTTTTCAATATGCATGATTTTAACACCATTATGCAACCAAAGATTAAAGTTATATCATCATAAATTGGGAGATGTCCATAAAAATTATAGAATAACATATATATTTATATGATAATTTCATTAATTTCTCTTCTTATGACAAAATACCTGACATGAAACAGCTTAAGGGAGGGCTTATTTTGGCTTACAGTTCAAGGATATCCATTCATCATTGAGGGGAGAGCAAGACATCAAGATCAGAGGGATGGCTGCATTGTTACAAATTTCAAGAAAAGACAGAGAATAGGAATGGGGGTCAGGGTCCAAAATATTAATGCCCACCTCCAGTGACTGACTCTAGGGAAGTTCCACCTCCTAAAAGTTCTACAACCTTCCAAAACTTGCCACTACCTGGAAACTGATTATTCAAGCATTTCACTTTTCAGTTTTATAACACGACAATAATTAAGGGATGAAATTTTCTATATTTCAGGTAAAAATAAAATTACATTGAAATAAGCCTTGAGATTCTGAGTTGTCCTGCCATGTTACTTTCCACCACTGTTAAGGTAGCTTACAAGAACAGGATGATTTGGTTTACTGAATTTTATCCAAAAAATATGATTTTTTACAAATGCTAATATTGAGCACAAATAACAAAATCATGTAAGCCAAAATAAAATTTGTTTTTAATAAAGGTTGCGTATTTAATGACTGGACATTTTATTGACTTTGTTGTTAGACATTGGGATAATCTAACAATCTGAAACATATCTTGTGGTAACATCCACATTATCCAGATGTATGATATTAATAAGAAATATAAACCTTTGGTTAATATCTTCTTGTTCATATAGGTCAAGGAGCACAAGTGTGTTATTAAAACATAATTATTATAAAGCATGAATCTAACAAAAACACCTAATTTATAAGGGTTAGTTTAAGACTTTCTTTGAAATGTAAACTTTAAACTGAGATATAAAATATATAAAAAAGAATCCAGAGGAAAGAGATAAGGAACAACATTCCAGAAAGATTAAATGCCAATAATATCCTTCCCATTAACAAAGGCATATAAAGTGCACTCCAGTGAAATAAAAAAGTTAATATTTTCCTCACTAGAATAAATGAATTTACTGACACATATAAAGTAGTTCATAGTTATATAAAAGTTAAAGTTATACTTATATAAAATTATACTTATATAAAAGTTAAATAATTTATATGTAAATCTATTTAACAGATAGTACACCAGTTCCATTTTACAATAAAAATTTCTATAGTAAATAGTTTCTTATCTATAGACAATGGTATTTGTCCAATATGTATATAATTCCCCTCAAACAGGGGTTATTTTGTGCAAATTTGTATGTGCATATATTGTATATGAGACAACTTAATTGTTTATTCTTCATTCTTGACTCCATAATCTTATTCAACTATTGTGTGAGAGGATTATTTTTTACTAAAATAAACATTATGGACTGTATATATCATTACTTTCTCTATAAATGTAATTGTTTTAAACAGCGTAAAATTTATAACTCAGTTATACTAACTTCTGTTTATGTTTCTAATAGATAAAAATTATCCCCAAAGAAACAAAAGACAGCATTGTTTATTACTAACCATCAGCTATCCTCAACTGATGTGTTTCAAATAGAAACCACGTGGGAGATGCCACTGTACTGTCTTTTCCTTCCTTTCTTTTCCATTCCACAAATAATGTGGAACTTCATGTGAGGTTAGCCTGCACTTGATTCTATAATTCCCAGAGGCAATGCTAGCATAATAGGGTGCAGAAATACATGTATACTCAGGGAGGGTAGGGTTTCTGCAAATGATAGGACAAAAGTAAGTCATCTGTTTCACTTCTCTGAGGATAGATTTATGCCTGCTATCACAGAAATCTATGAACCTTAAGAAATAAGAGCATGCGCAAATGCACCACTAGTTAGATGAAAAAAAAAACCTAGCATGTTGTTAATTATTTATTACTTACATGGCCATTCCCTTGTGTGGTATGTATTAACACTTTAAAACACTAGGGAAACATTTAATACATTGAAGAACTTAATTTAACAGGACTCTAGAAACCTGAAAAGCAACTTACTCTCTGGGAGAATCTGGCTTATTAAGTTCAGTGATGCAGCACCCAAAGGAACTGAATTTTAAATGAATTCATGAACCTAATAAATCACCCAGGATTTCAAGTGAAATATAATTTATGAAAAATTTATTATCCACAATTACCATGTATTAAACATAAGATTTAAAAATCGCAGCAAATGTTACCCTCCTGGTTGGATAAATACCTCAGATCCCAAGAAGTATCTAATGCATTTTGACATCAAGCAGAATCCATTACTCTAATGAACATCTTCTCAGACATTGGTACCCAGCTTATCATTTTGTCATTCAGAGTGCTGCACATGTCTCTAATCACGTCCTATATCTCTTTGCTCTGACTTCCAAATCTATCCATTCATCTCTTTCACCATGAATATCTATCTCTAGCTCAGTCCTTGTCATTAATGTACTTTTGGAGACGATGACAAGCAAACCAGAAAATTTCTTGGTCACAAAATGGACCCTAATATCACCAAAATTGACACTGAGTATACTGCTGTTTTCATTGTACAAGGACAATTCAATGACTTATTCACATTTTTAACTTCTGTCTTGACCAGATGGAGAATTCTATAGTAGAAAACAGACATTATATTTCTTTCATTTATGTATGTGTCAAAGAATGTCAAAAATCCACAAAAATCTTGCTTTCCGGTTTAGGCCTTATCAACTCACAAGCAGATGGAATTTACAAGCAATCTCTCCTCCTATTGAAGTTTTTAATTGATTGATGAAACAGTTGATAGGCTTTTATTCTGCAGTACTCCACATGAGCTTGTTAAATGAAATTCACTTCTTGACTATAGCAAATCACATAGCCAACATCCACTACCATATCTTAAATAATAAAAGAAACTATGTCCTGGAAACTTTATCATCTCTCCAACTCATAATTTCTAGCAGCATTGATGAAATCATTCAAAATTAGTTATAAAAACTTAATGTATGACTAATTGTAAGCTTTATTATGCGATAAGTAAACGGCTTTGAAGAAAGCATTGAACTCATTGGTTATACAACTAACTTACACCAAATTTTTACTATGTATATATTTTACATTATATATAATTTTAATATATGTGAAAATATTTATATATTTTGGAAAGTATGAAATTTTAATTCCAAATTATTTTCCTTTAAAAGGTACTTTACTTAAAAGGCACGTTAATATTTTACATCTTTACCCAGCCCACTTACAAAACTGTTAAATATGTACTTTAAGTTCTTCATTGTGTAGTAGGTGTACGGCAGTTGCAAAAAAATTTAGTTTCAGGTATTTATAATCTAGTGGCAAAAGGAAATATTATAATGGGCCATATATATATACATATATGTTCATTAGCTAATATTAGGTGCATTTTAAAAAGCCACAATTAGGAAACAGAAAATTGGAGAATATATGGAGAGCTTTGTTTTCTTAACCAGGGGAAGAGCAAATACAAATCCGAGGCGAGACAATCCTGCACATGTTTAAGGACACAAAGAAAATAGTGCAGGTTTTCTGAGAAAATGAGATTTGGATGAATGTGAAGGGAGGTCAAGGTTTATGGGACATTGGTAGGGCTTCATAACGATTTTTCCTTTTATTCTGAGTGCAATTTGAGACCATTTAAGATGTGTCAAGTGCCAAGTTCTATTTCACAATGTTTTAAGGCTGAAGGGTAGAAAACACAAGAATAGTGGTGATTATTTGGTCTATTTTTTGCTTATGTTTGCAAAATCTACATCTACATTATTTTACACAATTATTGACCATTTGAAAGCAAATTTTTTTAGCACTTCTGGATCAACAATAGAGCATTTAGTAGTCACCGGCATGTGTCTACAGGATAAAGTGGACATTGTGAGACAATAAAATTCCTGATGTGTACCGGTTCAGCTCATAGCTCAAGGACTGGGAACAGCCTGTGAGTGGAAGCAGAGATGAATATTTTGTATGGAATAACTGGAAGAATATGTGCATATTCCACATATAGAATAAATGGAAGAATATGGCTTCCACTTTCGTACATTTGAAAAATAATTACCAGAAGGTTAAATCAATATGTAGCAACAAGTTTCAAGGAAAAAATCAACTTGAAGTTTGATACATACAACACATAGAAATATCAATTAAAATTAGGTCTCTATGTACAAGCACTATGTTTGTGAATTTATTTTTAATTTTATCATTTCATGTCTGTCTTTATTCTTTTGAGGAATTCAACTGAAATTTTATTTTCAGTTATAAACCTGACAGAAAAGAAGGTCTGCTCTTTGTTTAAATACTGTGTTAGAAATCAATGTGTTCTTTAATTTTGTGAATTATAAGAACACCACGAGGAGCTTATGATGGTTTACTGGAGAAAAAAGATTGTGGCTACTGAGGCCAGAGAACATATAAAAAACTTTATTTAAGCTATATGTACAATTAGGTACTGATGATGGCTTATAAGCCAGAAAATTCATGTCCCGGGAAGGCTTGGCTGATTGTGCCACTGAATAATCTCCCTCTATTCATGGTTCTATTACTCTTAGTTTTAGTTTCCCACAGTTAATAGGGATCTGAAAATATTAAACAAATCATTTCAGAAAGTTCCTGTTTTAAAATTCATCATTCAGTTCAGCATATTGAATTCTCATGCAATCTTACCCTATCCAGTCAGATATATAGATTGTCTCTTTGTCTTCTATGTCTGTGATGTGTACATTTTCCACCCAGTACCCACCTGCTAGCTATATTGAATGTCAGACTAAATGCCACGAATTACTGAGTTTCTGAAGCCTAACACCATCTCATAATGCCTAAATATTTCTGATCTCTTATTTTGATTAGTTTATCAAGTTTGATAAATTTTTCATGTGTATTAGAGGGAAGCTTCCTAGAATGCATAGAATCGTATCTATTCAAAATCTCAGGAATCCAGTAGATATGTTGAAATACATCTTCCACTAAAAAATACTATATGTGAGATATTCAAAGCATCCTGAACATTTAGTATACTCAAACATCAGTCACTAGCAATCTACTGAGTCCAATTACCACAAAGATTTTTCTTCAGTATTTAAAAAAAATCTAAAAAGCATGTAAGAAATATTTGTATCATTTATATATAAAACCAATACAGATTCATTTTTTATTTGTTTTGAATATCAGCAACTATGAGAGCTGAGTTTGTAGCTCAGTTAGTACACTTATTTGCCTAGCTTACAAGAAACCCTTACAAGTAATCTACCACCTAAAACAAAACAACAAAACTGGTGTTGTGGTTCATGAATGTAATCTCACCTTAAGAATACACAACCATGCTTGGGATTGGATATGTAGAGAAACATACTATCTGGCAGATTTTAAGATCTCAAAGTATCTTGGTAGCATAGAATAATTATGATTAATATTATGTAATCATTAACTTGATAAATGATCATTCTATTTATCATAGCAAACACCCCAGTTTTCAATGCACACTTACACTACAACACAGTATGGGTGATATCCAAATTCATCAATCTACTGAAAATATCAAAATTCTAACCTCTTTCTTTGCCTCCTCAGATTCAAATATATATAAAAAAACAAAAATAAAAAACAATTTTACTGGAAAAGAATAGAAAAGACAACTAAAACTGCCTGATAATGAAATGGATTTGTTAATTCAATGTGTAACCACTATGCCTCTTTAGAACTGACTGTGCTTGGTAGGTCTTTAGATAGTAATTGACACTCGTCACTTTTGGTATTTCAGTTCATTTGGAAATCTAAACACGCCCAATGTGTTCCATGAATTTCTTTCTTTCTTTCTTTCTTTCTTTCTTTCTTTCTTTCTTTCTTTCTTTCTTTCTTTCTTTCTCTCTTTCTTTCTCTAAAGTCTTTCTACTTAGGTAAGTTACTACACAATGTGGTTAAAAATTCCAGTTGAAATAAAACTTTAGCATACACTAATAAACCTCATGATTAAAGTTTATGATCTTATATAATTCATGTTATTTATTTTAGAGTTTAGGACCATTTAAAGAAAGAACCATTAAGCAGAACTTGGACAAATATGCCTCTATTCTGAAGAGATCATTTCATAAATGTTTGAGATACATGCTATATTCTTTACTAGATTTTAATGCTATATATTTAAAATCATTTTTCCTAGTTAAGAACAATGGATTATGTGTTTTGAAGAGCATTCTGAAATCTGGGACGATTTTAATAATAAGGAATCATTTATTTGGTAATAACAATCCATTTAGTTCTTCTGTTTAGCATATAAATTAAAGAACATGGATCATAGTGATTACTATAAATTGATTAGTTCTCTTCCAAGGCTAATGCTACTCTAAAAGGTTAAGCCCAGCATCTATTATAAACATTTTATAAAATTCATAATTTTATTAAAATAATATTGTTGAATTGATATGTCTATTTAAACTTTAACAACATTGCTTATAATGGCTAATAGTAAAAAGCAGTGAAATTAGCTTCTAAGATATTCATAAAGATAATTAAATTCTAAATTACACTTTATTTTTATAATTTAATATGAAATGTATCTTCTTGATAGAAATCTGAAGGACATTCTGATGGAGTAATTCATTCAACTATAGAAATCAGATATTTTATTAAATATATGTAAATATATTTCCAAATAATCCATTAAATATATTTAATTTTAAATATTTTATCAGTAAATACCAAGGAATTATATTCTATGCATAACAAATGCATTATAAGATGAAGGTTATTGCCCATGACAATTTGTTCTAGAATTTATCATTAAAATTTTAAATTTGTTATGAATTTTACAAGTTCTCATTAAACAGAATGCATAACTAATATATAAACATGTTTTTGTAAAAAATTCATTTTTTTTGAGTTCCCCCAAATAACTTCCAATCATTATTAAGAAAATGATTCCTACCAGATCTGGTGATGTGCACCTTTAATCCTAGGACAGGGAAGTAGAGACATGCAGATCGCTGAGTTCAAAAGCAGCCTGGTCTATATTGCAAGTACCAGACCAGACAGGTCTACATACACAAAAATGAAAACCAAAAGAGAAAATTACTCTTTTTTCTAATTATATTGCATGTTAAAAGGCAAGGTAGAACATATTTTTCCTTGCCAAAACAATTTCACTAGGAATAAAATTTCTATAAAGCAAATAAATTACGTACTTCTAATTTGGTATGCCATTTTAAGTCATGTAAGTCAGTTAAAATTGACAGGTGAAGACATTGACTTGAAATAGGTTATCTTGAATGTCAGGGAATGAGTCAAAAATCTTAGATATTACTGTCTGAGAAGAACAAAAAGTCCATGGCACAGCTTTTGTAATATTTAAAGAGTATTTTCCATTTGTCAGGTTCTCCACTCAGTGTGGGAAATACGAATATAATGATAGAAAATCCTTTACTCCAAGAAATACACACTTAAAATATACTAGAATTGTGGAGACATAAATAAATCACATTACAGAATAAAAGGGGGAAAATCACAAAAGAGAAAAGAGGAATCATCCAATTCTTTCTGTTAAAATAAGGAAATATACAGGCAGAGTCTGCACAGACCACATAACACTAAGAGATAAATAGAATGTTATTGATTGATTAATGGGTACCAGAAGTACATGGCAACTTACTTTGTAGTGTGACCTCTGATTCAAAAGGCACATGTTCAAATCATTGTAAGTGTGGACAGGAGGAGATCGGAAAGCAATTTATAGATTAAATTTGTATAAACGGGGCATGGAATTGCTCTGGAGCTTAGGGCTACATGCCTCTGGAGAACCACAGAGAAGCCATGATGTAAGTGTTGCTTACAACCTCATAAGCATTTAGAACTGGCCAGAAAACAAAGGTCTCCATTCTGGGCCCTCCTTATAGTTGACAAATAAGTACTGAGCCTTGACCTTCAGCGTGCTTATCGTACTCAGCTTTTACTTTTTTACCTGCTTTTCTTTCTGATGCAGAATATCTGACTAAAGCAACTTAAAAGAAGGAGTATTTATTTTGGATCATGATTTAAAAAGGGATGTCAGGACAGAGAAGCCATGGCAGCAAACCATAAGGCTGGTCACATTGCATTATCAGTCTGGAGGCCGAGAAAGGACAAAAAGAAAACTTGTCTATGAAACCTTAAGAGACTTCCACAGTGATCTACATCTTCCAGAAAGGGTCACTTTCGAAACGTGCACTACTGTCTGCAGACAACTTGTTCAAACACATGCATGAACGGAGACCATTTTCATAATCGTATCACAGCATATTATTTTATAAAAAGCTGTAGTTGGATGGCTTACTATTCCAACACTTATGAACCACAGTTTTGGTCTCCACGGAGTCCATGATGATGTGCTGATTCATTCTCTGGTGATGAACCTCTTTATTGACAGGAAATTAGAAGGTGTGGCAGGAGGAAGTATAGAATATGATATCTAAACTGAATGTTTAGGAAACTAATGTTTTCTTTGATATTCAGGAGTAATGTATAGGCTTTCGCTGTATTTTTCCATGTACTAGGTTCCATATTCCTACTCATCAGTACAAGTCCTACGGGATAGCCATTTTATTTTCAACCATATCAGCAAGCACTTTGGGTAGGGAAGTGTCGTTTTTATCATCTTTTAGGTAGCTAGAATCTAACCCTGGGAAGAAAGGTCTCAGAGAACTGCAGTAACTAAAGTTACCCCAGGTGCCAGACCTCTCCTGAAATGATGAAAATGTGTCATGGCTGCTGACTAGCACACTTGAAGAAAACAAAGCTTATGTGGAAATGAATTTTGTTATAAGGCTTTGCATATAGAACTAGTAGGTACAGGCCAATTATTAGTAATATCCTATGAATTTGTAGGCAGCAAGCAATAATTACTTGGGATGAAGAAAATGTTCATAGTTATAAGTAAATATAGAACCGTATCAAGTTCAAATGCTTCATCATCATGTGGAGTAGATACTTTGTGTTGAAAGTTATTGTAATGACTATCAGAAAGTATAGTCTCAGAAAATATACAATATATGATGTATATGAATGATTTCAATCAGATGCAAAAATAAGAGAAATAAATTTCAATCATTTAAAAATGTATTTAGTACAGTATTCATGTAGGTGTTTATCATGGAGGTATTCACAATAGCCAAAATATAGAATGAGACTACTTGGGTATCAACACACAGATGGATAAGGAAATTCAGTATTCATGCATATATACCTACGAATATAAACATAATACACATGGTGGGATATGATCCCACCTTATAAAAGAACAAAATCATATCATTTGAAGGAATTGAATGAAACTGGAGTTCATCATGGTAAGCAGAGCTAGGCATATTTAAAAGAACAGATACTACATATTTTCTCCTACATGGAATCTAGATTTCAAATGAAAGTCAAAAGGATACGATTTTGGAAGAGCAAAGACATCAGAGAGCTGATAGAAGGAGATAAAGAGAAGTTGGTGGGAGTTAATAAAAAGTATTTTCTACATGCTGCATGAAAATGTGACAATGAAACTCATAATTTTGTGTAATAAATATTTGCTGATAAAAATTAAGCTGCGCATGGTGGAGCATTCCTTTACTTTCAGCATTAGAGAAGCAGAGGCAAAATCTCTGCAAGTTTGAGGCCAGCTGGGTTTACATAGCAAATTCCAAGCCAGCCAGGGTTACAGTAAAATGAAATAAAAATAAAATAATTAAATTAAATTAAAAGTGCCACAGAGAATTACAAGTAGCTTTGAACTTTCTTCAAGATATTTTAACAATTGTTCTGACTTGGATTTGTGGACTCACGTTTTCTGAGTCAGTTTCATGTTGATAAGAAGCTGTATTTAGCCTATCAATTAATTACCAGCCATTTCTTGAACAACAATCAGTACTTCCATTTAATTGATTCTTAAAAATACAGAGCTTGGGTAATCAGATTTATCAGTAAACTGTAGTCACTGGTCATATAGAAATGTTTTTTAATGAGACCAAACTAGGTTAGGATCCCATGGGGTTCAAAGCCATAAATGAAATCGTCATCACTGATGCCATTTTTGTAACACCACATGAGAAAAAGAGTGATGGTGAGAGAGTTAGCTGCCTTAGCAGCAACTGACAAGAATAAACTAATAAATGCGTTAGATGTTAAGAAATAAAATTAGTTGCTGTTTCATTTATACTTCTAGCTTTGGTTATAGATTATTTTTTCATCTTATTATCATTACTTTGACATTTCTACATTAGTATTTTACAAATATTAAAAGAATTCTTATAGAGAGAAAATAAATTAGACAAGATTTTTAATGTTATTAAGTATAAATTATGCATTTCAGAAACCTTCTTTAAGGAAACACATAAAAAATACTAAGATTGTTTTCACCGGAAGCCCTGTTATTCTTTTTTTTTTTTTTTTTAATTGAATTTTTGGGTATTTCATACAGAGCATCGCAGTCAATCTTTATACGCCCTTCCCCACTGGCACACTCCCATAACACTCACACTGGAATTCACACATTCTGTCATTTGTATTAAGGTCTATTGTGTCAAGTTAGTGTCCCCAAATGGTCCTCAGTGCAAGTTCATCTGCTGAGGTAATAGTCTATCTCAAGTTCCTCACTTTAGGAAGATCAGCTCTTCCTCACCCAACAGTAATCAGATGCCTGTATCTCTTAATCTAATATTAAGGTCTTCTGTCCAGTTCCCCAGTTCTATGCTGGGTTTTTGCCTGTTTGAGTGTGCATGGATCTTGTGCATGCTGACACAATTGCTGTAGCTTCATATGAGCCAGGTTCCAGCAGTTTGTAGGATTCTGTTTCCATATGGTCATCCTTCTCCTCCTGGACTCTTACAATCTTCCACAATGGTCCCTGAACCCTGGGTGGGTGAAGCTTAATACATGAGTCCTGTCCAAGGACCAACATTCTTCAGATTCTTAATGACTATAGTTTGTCCATTTGTGATATTTTGTTTTCCGGACCCTCTGAACATGAGGGAGCTGTCTTAATGAGAACTAAGAAATTCATTTGCCCTGTGTTCTATGTTCTGTGAGCATTAGTTGTACAGGTTACACTGAGATATGTCACTTAGACTTGAATAATTCAGACAATGGCTCTGGGTGATCAGTTGTGGTACTCTGTAATAGTCTGTCTGGTGCAAAAGCAGCTTCTTTAATGAGAAGTAACTGGGAAATTTGTCTTTAACTATAAGAATACTTATTTTGTATATAGTAAGAAATTACATTATTCCAGGGATGTGACAGTCTTGGGGTTTTCTCTGATATCTATGACTTGTCCAGCAGTGTGTATTTGGCTGTTTACAGTACCACATATGAGTTTCCTTCCACTGAGTGAAACTTTAGTCCAATTAGGTAGCTGTTGATTGCCCCCAAGATAAAGTGCCACTACTGCATCAATGTCATGTGCTGTGCCAGTTATTGATGTTGTTACTTGGTTTTGAAGCTGGTGTTGGACCATTGAGTTTTTTTTTGTTTGTTTGTTTGGTTGGTTTTCTTTTTAAAAAAATATTTTTGATAGTTTTATGGATTTTGATCATATACAGATCCCAGCTCCATCTCCTTTCAGATAGAGCCCCAAAGTATTAACCTCTTCTATGACAAAAGGTCCTGTATTATTATTATTTTGAAAAGATTTGTGCAGTCTAATTTGTGTTGCTCAAGTGTTCTTTGGTATGAGTTCTTTTCCCTGGGATCTAGTCAACCTACCATGAGCCATATCTTTAAAGAAATGGACTGTTTTCCTGATGTCAGTTGCCAAAACTTTTTTTCAGCTGGGCTTGTGGCTTCATGCCATTCCCTCCAATCATGCTGGGGTATTGTTCTGACTTCGGGTTGCACAGGTCTTGTGCATGCTGTCACAGGTTCTTGCGGTTCACATGTGCAACCATCCTGTTGTGTCCATAAATCACATAATACAAATGACTAGCTATTACAAAGGTGGATTCCATCTGAAGATTTTACATATCCATGCATAATTTGCTCATTTCAAACTATAAGCTCCTTAAGGGCATCCTGAACTCATCTCCACTTAGACTAACATGGTTGCTTTGTTCAAATAATTGGGTGCTTGTCTTTGATAAATACATGAGTATCTCAAAGTATTTTAAGTTCTCAGTAGAAGTTATTGAAGAAAAGGGCAAAATGCCAGTTAAAAATAAGCTGTGTGAAGCTGGAATCCCAATTAAGTGCTGCAATGAACAACCCAAACCGAAAAATTACTTTTTGTCAATTGAAACCTCAGGAGTCCCTTGGAAAGCATGATCTATTAATTCAACTGAAGTCCCTTTTAGGCAGAAATAATCCCAGTTTAACATGTTCAGTGATGTTTTATTAAACTGCCTCTAATAGAGCTCGTTTAATCAAAGCATGAAGCATCTGAAGCCCTCAACAGTGGTATGTGCTGTGCTGTTGCCGCAGAGATCCCACAATAACATTGCGAGCCAGTGATATATACTTCCACCTGCTGCCGTATGCGTGTCACTTCAGTGGGAGAAGGTAATTAAAAGGTTTCTATGCTGAGACTGTGGGTGCTTAGAGAAGTCTGAATTTGTACTGCTGAAAGATTCATGAATTAAATTTGCCTGCTTAGCTGCACCAAAAGGGACAGCATCTCCGTTCACAACCATGTTTTTAATTTAGACAAGTTATGCATGACCAGGAACAACAACAGCCATTTCCTTCTCACAAGCCTTATTACTCATGAATCATGGCTGCCTAAGAGCTGCCTTAATTTGAAGAGGTGAGTTGGTAACAGTTCCAAACTACTTTTGTGTTTTACTTCTCATTTCTAAAACAAAGGAAATTCTAGAGTAGCGTTGGACTATTTATGTGAAAGCATTGTGAAGTATCAGAATTTGTTATAAAAACCATTGAAATGAATGCTTTAATTGATTAACAAATAAGATGATGGAGAGATGAATCAAATATTACATAATACTAATGCTAGCATCTGTGTGGCCTGAATAGGTATTTTCATTAAATTATGTTAAAGTATGTTTTATGATTTATTCTTTAGAACAATGTTTAAGAACATAGTTGGAAGAAGATCGTTCTTGTGTGTGTGTGTGTGTGTGTGTGTGTGTGTGTGTGTGCATGTGTGTGTATTCTATACCCAAAGGTGTTTCAGCTTTGACAATTATTTTCTGGAAACTGAAGAAGCAAATAATTTATTGCCAGTGTTCTGTCTACATAGTCTTATGTATCTGGGAATCAGAATTCTTCATATATTTAAGTATGACTTAGAATCATTGTCCCTTGCAATATTAACTGACTGTCATCATGTAGGAAAAAGTAAATTCAACTTTACAAAACTGATTCCATTTATTTAGCAAACTTCCAAGTAGATAATTGTATCCTACCCTGATATATCACCCTCTAGTAATCCAAATATGAAACTTCTCCTTTTGAATTGTATCCTACCCTGATATATCACCCTCTAGTAATCCAAATATGAAACTTCTCCTTTTGAGAATTAAGTGGCCACTAAACATTAATGATGATCCCACATCGTCTGGCATTCTACTCTTCTGTTTGTATTCTCTGTTGATAGCACACATTAGTCACTATCGAAAAATATCACTAAAGGGTTTTAAGTAAATTTTTGTTGGTATCATATATCAAATGAGATGAATCAATAGTCTAATGGATGGCTTTAGAGTTTATTCACCTAATGCCTGGAAGAATAAAGATGATATTTGTCTTGTGCATTTCATACAATAAATTGTAATCATATTTAAATGCCCTCCCCCATTTATACCCCCAACAACCCACCTTACCATCAAATTTCATGCATTCTGTATGTTAGGATCTATTTGATCAAGCTTTTGTACTCAGATGTCCCTCTGTTGAAGTTATTCACTGGATTCTAGTCAGTCTATCTAGATGCACTCTCTTAAAAAACATCAACTCTTCCTCACTCAGCAGTAATCAGTTGCCAAGAGTTTCATAGCTTAGGTTGGTGCCTGCAGTCCATTTTCCCAGTTCTGTCCTGGGTTCTTGTCTTTTTGTATTACTTTTCTCATTGCTGTGACAAAACATGAGAAAAAACAAAAATAACTTTTTAAGGAAGGTTTGGGGGTGGATTAGGGCACAGAGATTAGGAATACTGATTGCTCTTCCTAGAGGACATGGGTTTCATTCCCAGCACCCATGTTTAAGCAAACACTTATCTTGAACTCCAGTTTCATGGAATTCAATGCCCTCATCTGGTCTCTGTAGGCATTGCACAAATGTGGTGCACTTACAACAGGCAGTCAAGACTCAGACATATGAAATAAGGCACACAGTTTGATGGGACCATCCCTCATAGTGGAGTAATCATCTAACCTAAGTCATCTTTTACAGGTCTGCACAGAGACTTTTCCCCTGGATGATTCTAGATCTTAGATGAAGTTAACAATATTATTACAGCATTGCATTCAAACCCAAGAGTATATTGATTAGTGCCTTTCTGTGAGCTTAGAGTTCTACATAATCATATTACTTAAACTGGGTTCATTCTTGTATAAAACAGTGGTTTAATTATAGCAGTTCTACATGGTTTTATGACAAAAAAAGAGATTTTGAGACATAGAGGAAACTGAGTACAGTATTGAAACAAATAGTTGCTGGGGATAAAAAGCTTGCTCTGAAATCCCCTTTGTAATTCACATGTCACTGGATGACTTACAGTCTCTAAAGTCATAGTTCTTTCAAATTCAGTATGAAGATAATGGTATTCTTTGTATTTTTTAAGTAAAATGATGAATAATAACTCATAGAATCTATAATTGGAAAATATCAATAATTGATTATCATTTAAAAATAAAATATAATATCATTATTATTAACCTTATGTCTCAATAAATAATATAAGGTAGACTCAATGATGAATAGAAATTTCTTTATGAGTAGGCACTGAGTAATTTTTAATTCAGGATATATTGATTGCATATTAATTCATATCACTAAATTGAATCTTTTCAAATTCAATGTAGGTGAAACAAAGTAGAAAAATTTTGTAGCCTGAATTCCAATGTCATAACGAGGATAAATTATTAAACACAATAACACTCTTCTCTGAAGACAGGATAAGTGTATCATTGGGGGGAACACAGACAGTCTTCTCTCATCAGCTTATAATCAGGGGACAGGAATGCATTCATGTGGAGTCACGGTGGGCAGCAATATATGCTAGAAATTATTGATATGAACTGCAATAGTATCAAACTGGATAACATATTCTATTAAATTTTTGTGTATTTCAAACAGAACATCTCATCCAATCCCTTCCTCATTGGTACCCTCCCATAACCTTCCCTCCTGAATTCATATACTCTGTCATTTGTGTTAAGGCCTATTGTGTCAAGTTAATGTTTCCAGACAATCCTCAGTGTAAGTTCATCCACTTAGGACTAGGCAATTCACAGACAAAGTCTGTGTGTGACCAGCTGTGGTACTCTGTAGTAGTCTCCATCTGGTACAAAAGAAGCTCTTTGATGAGTGGTGACTTGACAGGAAATAATGCTACACATTTTGCACATAGTAAGAAGTTACATTAGTCTAGGGATTTTTCTAAGTTCTATGACCTCTTCAGCCATGTGTACTTGGCTATGATTACAGTACTACACATGAATTTCCTCCCATTCACTGGGTTCTAAGACAAATTAGGCAGCTATTGCTTGGCCCCAAGATACAAGTGCCACTACTGCACCAGTGTCATACGCTGTGCCAGTCCTTGATGTTGGGCCAGCATTTGCTGTTCTCTCAGCAGTTTGCTTAGTCTTCCCCAGAGCTATGAGAGCTAGCCTTCCAGAGAAGTGGCTTCCACGTCAGTTCCTGCTCCATTTCTCCAAATTCTGTGTCCAAATTATATCCTGTCTTCTGCAATAGGGTCTCTCCTTCACGTTTATGGGAGGAAGTCAAGGTCTGTGGCAACAATTTGTGAAATTTTGGTAGTCTCTTGAACCAACTCAATAGAAGGTTTCTCTTGTCTGGCACTGTTTGTTGGAGAACATATTTATACTCAAGGGAAAATTATGAAGATTATTATTTAATGATCAATGATTCATTATTATATTATAGAAAGAATAAAATACAAGAAATTTATACTTGAACACAAGGATATATATTAGATATGTTATATTATTTTTAATATGTACTTGTTAGATACTAGAAAATTATGAATTTAAATTAGGAAAAAATATAAAAATAAGGAATGGATTGCACTATTATACTTTCTGTGAGATAAGTGTTCAAATAATAAAAATAAATAAAGCCTGGGATCTTAAAAAAATGCGAGTGAGAGCAAAATTTAAAACAGTAATATCTAGAATATTTTATTTGAAAATCATTGCTTTAAAACAAATGTATTCTATTACACAAGTAATATTGCGAATCACTTTTTCTTTACTAATCTTCCACTCACTATCAGCACAATCTACAGACACAGACTGCAGTTTTATTAATGCTGCTTTTTCTCCTACCTCAAGAAATCCACAAGAAGCTATTGAATGAAAATTGCCATCCCAGCTTTCAACATTGAATTTCCTTATTCTCCAAATGTCTTACTTTGTATCCATCAGTTCAACAATTTTGGTCACAACTGTGGTGAACTGGAAGACATTTTCCACTATTTATTATAACCCATTTTTCCCAAAATGATAAATAGATCAAATTTCAATGTTTTTAATGAATGCATTTTAAAGTGTTATACTGTTTGTTTTAAACTTTAAATTTATTCATCAGACTACATTGGAGTATATGTTATTGCATTAATTTTATCAGAACTTGCCATGTATTTGTTACATTCATTAATAAATCAAATTAATTTAATAAAGTGAAAATCACTTTTTCTTTTTTCTTGACTGTGTATTCACAAGTAACAACATAAGTGATATATAATACTTTTATAAGGCATAGATTTTTTTTTTGGAAATAAAGATCATAATTATAGGAAACCTGCTGACTTGTGGACAGCCTTTCCTTCTGGAACTTTGGAGACAGAGGCAAGTGGATCTCTGTGAGATCCAGGCCTACCACCTTTACTTATAGTGAATCCAGCCCAGCTGAGGGTAAAGGGAGACTCTCTCAAAAACCAAAATGACAAAATCCAAGGCATGAAAGATGGAGGTAATAGCACAGCCTTCACTGCTGGTTCTTACTTTCCAGTTTGTTTGAAACCTGGTGTCTTGGTTGTTCATTTCTGTGTACACCAGGGTAGGTGCCCCTGCAGTTTCTCCAGACCCTCCTGCATTCACCTCTCCTAACCTCTCAGGAGCTCTAGGATTGTAGATGTAACTCACCATCCCCAGTTTATATCGTTTCTGGTGATTCAAGTTTGGGTCTTCATACTTTTTCGGCAAATGCTTTACACACTGTGCCATCTCCCCAGTCCCACATCACTGTTCTTTTAAAATAAATAGCTTACATAGAGGTCAATCACTTATTCCATAAATATTTACTGAACACCAGGATGTACTGTTAAAATCAATATTCATGCCCTGAAGAAAATGATAGTTGGCTAAAGTCAACCTGCTGGTGCTTTAGGGGTATGCGTTCATTTGTTTTTTATTTTCTTGATCATATTTCTCAGCTATATCTGCATTGTTATTATGTAACAGTACATCATTGTTCAACACTCTCAAATTGTACTTGAATAAACATTTTTATTTTCTTTTAAAAATATTTATTTACTTATTTATTTATGTGTATGCTTGTTTCGCTTGCAGGTATGCCAGTGTACTACGTGTGAGAAATGTCTGCAGAGGTCAGAAGAGGGTGTTCAATCTCTTGGAACTGGAATTACAGACCGTAAACTCCCCACGGGGCTTCTAGGAACTGAACTAGGATCCTCTGATAGCAGTCAGTTCTCTTAATGGCTGAGCCGTCTCCCCAGGCCATTGTATGAAGTTTTGTACAGTTGAGTCACGATGTTTTGAAGTTTAATGTGCGGTCCTTACCTTGGAATAAAAAATACATTATGGATAGTCATTGGTATCTCTTAGACTCCTAAAAGTTTGAAAACTCTCCAGGTTTAAGCAGGGCAAACATTTCCACATGTCAGCACTCCTGTTGACAGAGTATCAACTGTTGAACTCTATACCAACAGAATTACAAGAAATGAAAATTCTAATGAGGAATTTTGCCCAGGTTTTATGCTAAACGCAAGTTTCTTCCCATGGTTTCTGACTGTTCTAGACTAACGATAGAGTGTGTTTTATGACTAACAAAGTCTAGAGCGTCAGAGCCAAGTTATTTGGGCCCTCAATATTGCAGTGTGCTTTTCTTCACTTTCATTTGCAAAATCCTTTTCCCCTATTAACACATTATGTGATTACTCCATGATGTTTTAGTGTGGTCGTTTGTCTGCAGTCTCTGGAAGATTATTTCATATTTTCTTGAATATGTTGAGCTAGTAATGGATGTGTTTTGAGATAGAAAGAAGAATGTTCTAGTGGCAGATAGTGTTGTCCAAGAAATATTATCATGTAGGTAAGCCTTGCCTGATTCCTTAACAAATCACATGGATGGTTTCTCTGAATGAGACACTTATTACATACCACATCAGGAACTCTTGGGTCTTCCTTTCTCTTGTGGGTCATGATAAACATGTTTTATCTTCAACCTAATGACTTCTGATGTCTACCCAAGATATCACTCTACTAAATCGAGCTCCTTTCTTTCTTAAAAATGCAAGATTTTATTTTCTCATGTAAGAAGCTTTTGACACATAATAGAATATTTTAGAGGTAAGAAAATGGGAACTAAAGACAAATTATTTCTCCAATCTTTTCTCCATAAGTGATCATGAAATACAGTGTATGGCAACTAGTGGCCACTTTTAATTTCAGTAATATATCCTCATCTAATCCTTTGTCTTCACTTGAATCCATGCTGTCATAATTTACCCCAGAAAACTGGGATTGACCTCCCTAATAAATTACTAGCTCATTAGATTTATTCTTCCTTGTTAGCTTTGTGTAGAATCCAGGTCATAAAAATCCTTAGTATGACAGCAATCAAATTAAAGTATTTAGAGCTAGATGAATAAGGATTTTAGCAAAGAGTTACCTTCTGGAGTCATTACAGTACGATATTGCTTTAGTGTCTAATCACTAACATGAAGCCTTCCTAAGAGTGATCTTCCCTTTCAGATATACTAAATTGATTTTATTTAGTAATTCCATTTTATGTATATTCAGTGAAAATATTAATTCAGTATTGGGGTTTTAATAGTGATTTTGACAATCAGTTGTTTCTGTAGCATTTTCAATAAAAGACATTTAATGGTGAATGAGACCTCTCTGCAAAAGTTGTTTGCAAAAGCATTTAATAAAACATATTAAATCCTATACATTTCAGTGCCCATTTGTGTCATTTTGACATGAATCATACTACATATTTTTTCATTTAGAAAGTAAAAAATATATTGACAAGAATTCATATTATTCTCATTTTACTCAGAAGCCTGTCTACTTTGGAAAGGAGTTCCAAATATTCTTAAACATTTTGAAACTGAAGCAACATTTTATTGATTGACATAAACTGATATGTTCCTAACCAAAACATTTTTAAAGCAGTGATGAATCTGAGTGAGTAGAAATATTTCCTGTGTATCATATAACTTCATTTTCATTTAAATTGAGTATGAATCATAAGATTGTCAGCATCAAAAACTTGTCTTCCTTCAATTTTATAGTGAAATGTGAAGCATTTCCAGTTTGGCATGTTTATTGAATGCACTGACGGAGTATTGTATTAGTCTTTGGATGCATGATAAACGTTGACAGAAAACTGATCATTCTGCTATTACAGCTAAATCAGTCTTAAAACTCCCACTACAGATCTGATGGAATTATCAACACACTCATATCCGTCTGCTAAATCCTAATGTTTGGGAAAATGTTCTTCAGTTTACCATGTCAGATAATAATTGTGTTAGAATAATCTATGGAAATTTTATTTTTGTTCTGATTAATTTAACTATATTTTGACTTAGTAGAATGTTATTAGGATGATTTCACTTTGAGATACATTATTTCCTTTCTATTTTATGTGTTATCATATGTATATACCTTTTATGAATTTAACAAGAGAATTTTAAGGTATTGTCAAATCCTATTACTATTATAAAATTAAGTTTCTTCAACTGTATAAAAAACATTGAACCCTATGTATATCAGTTATTAAGAAACTTTCAACCTTTTCTATTTGATTCCACATATTCAAGTAATCTTATGATTTAAAATCAGAACATTAAAATGAAGCTTTTCTATTTCTCTCTCTCCATAGGCACATTAAGCTTATATATGTCTATATTTATATAAAGAATATATGTATAATTATTTGATCTTTCTTCAATCTATATTTTTTACTTCACAGTAATAAGTTTTAGAAGATATACTGTGGTCTTCTTAAAAACTTAAAAATCATTCAAACTATTTTCTATCCTTCTAAAATAACCTAATATCAATGCAGTAAACATATATATTGTTATGTTGTAGTACATTATATTAAAGTATATTCTGTGTGATACTGTGACAATACCTCATGTAGCCCAAGCTAGCCTCATTTTCTCAGTTTGCCAAACATGAGTTTAAATTCTGGGTTTCCAGATATATCCTACCTTGTCCAGTTTCATATTTTCATTACTTGAATATATTATTATTTCTTTTAAACATCTCATGATAGCTAATCTTTGTTGTCAGCTTGACATACCAGGGAAAAATGAACCTCAGTTGAAGAAATGCTTCCATCAAATTGCCCATTGTGCTTGTTTTGGGGGGCTTTTCTGATTTCTAATTGATGGAAGAAGGTCCATCCCACTGTGGGAGTACCATTCTTAAGTAGGTTGTCATGGGCTTTTTAAGAAAGGCATTGAATGTAAACCTGGGAGCAAGCTAGAAAGCCCTGTCATGCTGTGGTTTATAAATCAAGATCCTACCTCAGTTTCCTGCCTTGGCTTCCCTTAATTATGGACTATAATATGTAAAATGAAAAAAAATACTTTTCATCTCTGAGTTGCTTTTAAGCAAAATGTCTTATCAAAGCAAAAGAAAAGCCAACTAGAATACATTCTTACATCTTTTATCATGTTCAGGTTAATGTGTCTTTAAGTGTCTTTTTACATTTCCCTTGTGACAGGAAGCAAATCCTTACTTTTCTAATGTTCTTCCTCCCTGATCAAATGGTAGATGTTTCAGTTTATGTGACAACTATTCTTCTTTTGCTTCTACGGATACCACATTGTACTTTTGCCCATTTCTTCAGATTTTCATGAGAGCAGGAACTTTGAAAAGAATTCAGGAACTTTGATTTTTAAAGGAATACTTAAGGGAATTAAGGTTTCACCATCCACACTTTTTCAATGTATACTAAACTAATCCATCTTCAGGGCAATTTAGCAATTGCAAATAGCTTATCTCAAATCTAAAAGATCTTAATACATAAAATCACAATAACTGGCATTTTAATTTAGTGGATAGTCCCTCGACTCCTATATAAATTGAGAAGTAGGCACTTTATGTATTGTAATGCACACTAATGGTAATTTAAATTTATGTAACTTTGTGTCTGTGTACATGCAATTTCTATGAATTTTAACAATGTTAATGGAAAAACTGAGAAAATCTTAAAACAGTCTTGCTGTGAATTTCACTGCCTTTTATTTTACTTCTCTATGGTTTGATTGAATTCAACTTAATTCAAAATATCTGGTCAGTCTTTAAATATATTTTTCCTTTGTTGTTCAGCCAATAACCGAATATCTGTTTGATTTCCCAGAAACACATGAGTTGCCAACTTCAGTTTCTTCACTATATTCTATTAGTCCTTTTTAAGACTAATAATTAGTTACATGAATCTTTTTGGTTTAACATTAAGGAAAATATTTCTGAAATTTTACATAACTTGACTTTGCATAGAGAGTCCTCTATGCCTAACACTTTTGGTGATTTTTTTTTTTTGCTGAAAATAATACCAATCTGACATTATAACATCAAGGGACATTTTCAAAATATCTACAATCCCTGAGGAATGCAATATGAATGTTCTAGAGAATGCTGTGTAGATTAACCTTTGAGTACACTGACATGTTTTATCTCAAGCTGTATAATAAATAATATTCATAATTAGTAAACATAAATACAATTCAGTCTTTTAAAGAATTCTCTATCATTAATAATATAGCTCTATTAAAACCAACATCATCAATAAACATTTTAATAGATGTTCAGATAATGCTTTAAAAGCTTTTCTTTATATCTAGGGCCTGGAGAGATGGCTCAGGGGTTAACAGCACTGGCTGCTCTTGCAGAGGACCCAGGTTCAATTCACAGCACCCACAAGGTGTCTAATAACCATTTATAGCTCCAGTTCCAGGGGATCTGATGCGTTCTTCTAACCTCCAGGTGCACTGCATGACAATGCTGCATTTATATACATGCATGAAATACACTCATATACATAACATAAAAATAATGAAATAAAATATTTTCAAAGTTTGTTAAAGCTAGAGGACATTATTTTATGTAAATTTCCTTCTAAGTTAGAGTTTCTAGATTTGAGAAACTAATGTAAGTTGTTAAACACTTTGACATTTACTAAGCAATAAACAGTTATCTGGCACATGTTTTTCTTATACACTTTGTGGGATAAATATAGCAAAGAGTAATTTCTCTTTATCTGAAATTTCAATTTAACCATCCTATATTTTTAGACTCAGCTCAAATATATGGAATACTGAGTTATTTTTAACATCAGTATTTTTGTTTATATTAGCTTTTAAAGTATATAATATTTCATTGTCTCAAATTTTGTGCAGACATCTATACCTCTGTGTGTCTATTAATTTATGTATTCATTTACTTGCATAATCAAATTTGAAATATTAAATTGATTTTTCCTCTGACAAAGGGATGAAACAAAACCCATAGCTTTGTTTTAGAAAGATACATTCTTCTAATGACGTGTATTAACACATAAATTACAGTAACATGAAATGGGTATTGTAATAGAAAAATGTGTTTCAATGGCAAGGGTGTGCTTCCTTGAGGAAGCAATCGTTACATGCAAAAAGATGGATGAACTGTTTGCCAAGAAATGCAGAATGAGGAAAAACAGTCTCGATGGAGACAGCAGTATGACAGCATCACAGAGCAGAAAATGTGACTTTCAACAAAGCCAGCAGGTTTGGCAAGATTGGCACACTGAGAGCAGTGAGAAAATGATGACACATGAGTCTGCAGCAGTAGGAGCACTCAGTCTAGAAAGGGTCTTTGAAATACGACAGATTGTGCAATTCAAGAAAAATAATTAGACCAACGTTTTGTAAAAGGGGATTTTACTCAAAGTTTTCTGTTACCTGGCTCAATAAACAAAGGCAATTTGATTATTTGAACACCCTTTATAATTCCCATAGAAGACCAAAGCCTTTAAAAGGGGGAAAATGCTCAAGAGAGTGGATACTAGGAGGCAGCTATTACCAGTGGAAATGGGGTTACTGTAACTGGAGAGGGAGGAGGAGGTTAGATAGAAACTGAGATAGAGGAGACATTAAGCTTTGGTGGTGTGAAAAACGGGAGGGAAATACATTAGCTGAAAAACCTACTGAAAATGCACATAAAATATCTGAACAGGAGTGCATGTGCAACCGAAGGCTATGTAATAAGAAACACGGTGCCAGATAGGAGAAACTCCCTTGTAGTTGTTGGTCACAGTCATCTAAGAGACTCTCAAAATAAGACATGTTATTGCCTTGATTACCTACCCAAACCTGAAGACTCTATTCCTGAGGACAGGACATACATTGGACAGAGGACTTGGAGAAAATGGAGCTGGAACTGACCTGGAAACCTTCTCCCTGAAGACTACCTCTCTGTAAGCTTCTAAGGGAGAAAATCAACAATGGTCAAATATCAGCTTTAAAGCCAAATAAGCACAACAATGACCAGCAGAGCAAACTGTAACAGTGCAATAGTGGAACCTTTATCTTCAGAATAATCAACAGCTTTCTAATTGGACTTAAAGCCTACTCAGTGGGAAGGAACTTATTGGTGACATTAGAAATACAGCCAAATACACATGACTGGAAATGTCACAAATTCTAGGGAAAACCCTATCTCTGTCATATTTTTAGACATATGTAATTTTTTACTGTATGCTAAGAATGGATCCTTATATTGACAAACAAGTACACCGTTAATTCATCAAACAATTTCTTACTGCAACAAATGGAGGCTGTAGGGCACAACGCAGGATGGAACTTAGCCAGGTCATCTGCTATGAGGAATTGAGGAATGGTTTCTCTGGGCATAGTGCTCTGCTCTGGCTATTCGTAAGACCAACTTCTGCCCAACATCTGGAAAGAACCTGCCTACCTGGGGACAGACCACTATTGGCTGCAGTCAGGACCCCACCCCATAAGGCTGTCCAGACCTATAAGACCTTTTGCACTTCCTTGAATAAATGAGCTTGCAGCACCATCCATGTGCTTCTCACTCAGCTCCCAGAGTTTCTGTCTTAACTCTGTGACCCTCCCCACCCACAGCAGAGCACTAGGACCCCCAACAGGAGGCTACAAAAAGTGTTTCACAATTAGTCACAAACAGAATATTTTTCTGAGAATTGCCACACACTATATAGTTAATCCTCAACACTTAAGGCTCATGGAACATAGTGGAACAAAGTGTAGAGAGAACAGTAGTACATCCCTCAACTCTCACCTTCGAAGTTTCCTCATAGAACAGAGTGTGATGCACACAGAAGGACACAACTCGCCAAGGTATAGAGAAAAAATGACTGCAGAGTGCATGTCCAAGGATAGGACTCCTTTATTAAACCTCACCCATCAGTGCTGAAGTATTGGAGACATGGCAGAAAGATTGTAAGAAGCAGGTTCAATGCATAATCATAAGGAAACAGAGTGTTCCAGGCCTCAGTGAACTTGCAGGATGGTGACAGCATGCAGAAAGCCAGCACAGACTCAATCAGATAAAAACTCAGCATAGAACTGAGGAAATGGGAAGCAGGCCTCAATCTTAGCCAAGCAATTATTGGCAACTGATTACTGCTGGGTGAGAAGAATTGATCTTCTTTAAGAAAGTGACCCTAGCTAGGCTGACTACACTGCAATGGATGAACTTGCCCTGGGGGACATCTGAGTAGGAGACTTGACAGCCTTCATGACAGTGCACTAAATGTGGTGCAGAGAGGGCGTGAGGGGTGGAGATGGGGACGGGTCTGAATGCGACTGAGGTTCGTGGTACGGAATGCACAGAAATTGAATAAAAATACACATTCAAAATAAAAATTATGCTGCAGGGGCTGAGCAGATGACTTTTTCAGTAAGTGCTTTCCACACAATCTTGAAGACATAAGGTAAGATCCCCAGAATCCACTTAAAATGTTCAGCATCTTGGCTAATACCTGTAATCCCAGTGCTGGGAAACTGTAGACATGCGGATCCTTTAGAGTTCATTGGTGAGACACCCCATGAAAACTAATAAGTCCAAGAAAACTAAGACCCAGATTCGAATCCCAGCACCCACATGGTGACAAACAATCATTCATAACTCCAGTTCCAGGGGATTCAATATTGTCTTCTGTCCTCCACAGACATTAAATGACAGATGTGCAAGCATAACTCAAACCAAAGAGACAAGAAAATAAACGACCCAGTTTAAAAAGGGCAGTTGTATACCTGAAGAGAGAGTTCTCTAATGAAGAAATAAAATGGCTAACAAACACCTAAAAAGTGCTCAACTTTCTTAGTAATAAGAGGAATACAGATAAATCTCCTTACAATTCCATCTTACTCCTGTCAGGGTGGCTAAGATCAAGAGAAAAAATGATACTGAAGCTGGAGAGGATATGAAGAAAGGGGAATACTCACTCACTGTTAATGGGAATGAAAACCTGTGTAACCACTATGGAAAACACTGTGAAGAACTCTACAAAAACTAAAAATGATTATACCAGTCTTTGGCATAGACCCAAAGGACTCATTGGACTGTAGAGATATCTATATGCCCATGTTTGTTGCTATGTTCTTCACAGTAGGTAAGAAATGGAAACAACCTATATGGCCCTCAACTGAGGAATGGGTAATGAAAATGTGATCCATTCCCACAGTGGAAATTTACTCAGCATTAAGAAAATATGAATTTATGAAATTTAAAGGTAAATGGATGGAACTAGAGAGTTCTATACTAAGTGAAGCAACACAAAGGCAGAAAGCAAGTGACAATTTCTCCCTCATTTGTAGATTGTAGCAGCAATGCTCTACATACAAGTACACCATATACCGTTCATCACAGAAACTGTTTTTTTTTGTAACATTTGGAAGCGCTTGCAAAGTCCCAGCACTTGTCAGACACAGAGAATATACGTCTGAGAGATGCTCAGACCTACGTGAGATATCTATTGTTGAATACCGAAGGCTCATGGAACACAGCAGAACGGGGTGGGGTTCTAGTGCAACCCTCAACCCTCACTAGTGAAGCCTCCTTATATAACAGAGTGTGAAGCACAAAGAAGGTCACAACTGGCCAACATTTATAGAGTAAGAGACTACAGTGTGTATATTCCTAGGCAGGACTCCTCTTTTAAACCTTAACCAACCACAGTTCAGGGAACATTGAGGAAGAGAGGGCAGAAAGGTTATAAGAGCCAGGAATGGTTCGTGTACATTGGGAAGAAGAGGCTTTCAGGCCACTAGAACCTTGTACATGTGAACTTAGGGCCATGGTGACATCAAGCACAGGACCCATGCCAACTCACTCAGACAAGGGCGCAGAGGAGAGTGAGGGAAATGGTAGTGAGCCAGCCCTAGTCTCTGAACTGTCTGAGACTGATACTGTTGGGCGAGGGAGAGTGGGTCTTGCCTATGTGCTTCAGATAGACTGATTAGACTCCAGGGGCTGAATCTCCACCAAACGACATCTGGATACACATGCTTGACTGGATAGGATTTAAAATGTATGGTGTAATTAATGATGTCTGATGGGACGGTGTGGGGGACATGGATGGAGGAGGAATGTTTAAACTTGATTATAAAGTTCTGTATGAAATGTACAAAAGCTCAATAAAAATATAAGAAACTTTTAAATAGAAAAAAAATACTAACAAATAAATAACATTGGAAAAATTGAAAAATATGATAAAAAATCTACTGGAAAACAATTTGTGTGATGTTCTTTTGCACATGTCTCAAAAGTTACAGGCAGGGAGAATTTTAAGGTATTTAAAGCTTTATTTTCCACAAATATTTATAAAGACCATTTCAATATGTTAGCATTTTAAGAAAGAAAGAAAAATGAAAAGAAAATGGAATAAGAGGGAGTGAAGAACGTAGGGAGGGGAGAAAGGAGGGAGGGAGGGGAGAACGGAGGCATGATTTTCCATCATTTTCATAAGATGTTCAACAGAGAAATGGAAGATTTTGGTCTTTTGACTCTTTGATCTTATGTGTGTAATGTGCACAGACACACAAACATACACACTCACACACAGTTTGAAACACATCCATATGTATGCACGTAACTATGTATTTGTTTCCCTTAGGAAAACACCCTCCTGAGGGCTAGTGGGCTCCTTCAGGAAGTGAGACACAGCAAGAAAATGGCATCTATAAGCCAAAACCTAGACCTTTACCACTTACAAAGTCTGCCATTACCATGGATTTCTCATTATACAGTCCTCTGAGAAATAAATTTCTGTTTCTAAATAAATTGATTTATAAGGCTTCATAAATAAGTAAACACTTCCACATGAATTAATAAAATTAAACCTCAACAAGATAAATTAACTTGGTAGGAAAAGACAACAAGTATAAAAACACAAACCTCAGAACAAAAAGTAATTAATGACACACCTACTTAACTAGGTTTATGAAATTATTATTAAATAATCATTTACTAATCAGCCTTGGTGCCCGTGAAACATCTATCAGATAAAGAAAAGGGGGTATATTATGAAATCAAGAATTACTCATCCATAATGAAGGATACAATTAGGTCTCTTATAGGAAAATGGAGGGAATTTGTAGACAGTATTGGAATATAAAGTAAGTCACTTAAAAAAGAACAAATATCCCATTCCTTTCACATGTGGAATCTCAACAAGGAAAAATAAAACAAGATGTGAAAGTAAAAGTGGACCAGAAAGGATATCAAAGTGGGAGGGGAGGGGCTGGATATAAGTAAGTAATAAGAAGTAAAATAGAAGTGACTGTGGTCAAAGGAAGTGATAGACAGGGATGAAATAGCACAGAGTACAATAGCACTCTACAACTAAAATGCCACAGTAAAAACACTATTCCTGGGACTGGAGAGATGCCTCATTGGTTAAGAGTTCTGACTGCTCTTGCAGATGACCCAGGTTAAGTTCTCAGAACCCATATCAGAGCTAACAACTGTCTCTAATTCCGGTTCCAGGAGATCTGTCATCCTCTTCTGACCTCAGTAGGCATTGCATGTCCTGGCTGCACTTACATAAATACACGCAATGCATTTATATACTTAAAATAAAAATAAAAATAAAATATTTTAAAAAGACTTTTCATGCTTTAATATTTACCCAAACTTAAAATAAACACCAATCATTTGTTTAATCTATCATAAATGTTATAAGCATGTTAGGAAAATTACTGTGTTAATTTGAGAAGTTAGGAAACATTGAATAAAAAGTGTTTAGAAAGATAAAGCACAAAATACTAAATTAACTGTAGATCTAGTAAACAAAGATATTGACATTTTCATGTTAGAATAGTCTCCGTGGAGATAAATTCTCTATAGGAAATAATAAAATTTAAGGAAACATAAATTCTTACCCTAATATGGACATTTGGAATAAATATATATATATGTATATATATATGTGTGTGTGTGTAACATCACATAAATATGTTCTCTATATGTAAACTAAAGGTGTTTACATAATTCTTTCAAGTTTTATTTCTTTGTTTATTTTTATTTTATGTGTATGATTATTATACTTGCATGTACATAAGTATACTCTTGCTGTGAGTACCCACAGAGATCAGAAGAGGGTGTCAGATACCCAAGAACTGGCATTATGGATGGTTGTTAATCATCATATGGATGCTGGGATTTGAAGCTGGTCTTATGCAAAAACAGTCAGTGCGTCAGTGCTCTCAATTGCTGAGTAATCTCCAGCTCAATTTTGGTTTTATTTATTTTTTTATAAAGATGTTTACGTAATTCTTAAAGTACAGTCTCTTGAGTGACTTTCAATTCAGAAGCAAATATTTAAACCGAATCAATGGTTGCTTCGCTATTATAGCTTTACATTTTGCCACAAAATTATTTTCAGGGAATATTCTAGAGTATTTATTGTTTACAAATACATATTTTTATATTTATTCAGTTCAATTACTTATTGAACAGTAAACCAATTTTTCTTTAGAAGGAATATTTTTGCTTTACTTGCTTTGAGTGTCTGCGTTTGTGAATATGCACGTGTGTGCACATTTACATGTGGAAACCAGTTGCTTCCAGCTATCTTCCTTGATCTCTTTACCTTACTTTTTGAAATGGTTTCTCTCACTGAACTGGGAGACTGGCCACCAATCACCAGCTGTCCATTTCTGGCTCCTCAGCACTGTGATGGCCTGCACACACCAATGTGCCAGGCTGTTTTACATGGGTTCTAGAGATCAAATGTGTAGTCTCTTGCTGATATTGCAAGCACTTTGCAGAATGAGCAGTCTGCTTCGTCTTTACCTTTACTTTTGGTTAAAGATATTATATGATATACATGTATTTCTAATGAAGTCGAACAGGATAAATAATAACAGTGTGTTTTATATACATGTCACATGTTCTTACAATCGTATTTTATGTTTAATGAAGTCTGCTTATGATTATTTTTGCATCCATAAACTTCCTCATATAAACATATATAAATTTATGAATGTACATAATTATTAGTGTAGAAAAGGATTGCTAAGTGACGATAGTCATAGCATAATATTTTCCTAGGAAATCTGACTTTTGATTGTTACATGCGTCAGTAGTGTGTCTCTACTATGGCATGGGAATTCTTTCTGAAGTGGTTTACTAGTATGACATTGAACATCTTATTCTAAAATTTCAGCTTACACTAACTGCTAAAAATTAATAATTATATATTAGAGACTTAAATAAAATTAAATGCTATTCAATTAGCCAAATTCATAAAGAATTATAATCTATCTAGAATTTTATGTTAGCTCCTGGTTGCTATCTATATAGAGAATGTACTTGATTATGACATCATTTAGCATTTTACTATTGGGGTAACAATGAATGAATAATATAATGTCACTTTTTAAATATCAGTATGAATCATAGCAAGTCTGCATTCAGGATGATTGTTGATTATATTCAACTGAGGTTTCTAGGCATTAATTTTCGTGTAAACATTACATTAAATACTTTAATGTTTCTGAGTTTGGCACACACTTTTCTTAGGTGGCTGGCCCCTTAAATTTTTTGAACTTACTGAATTCTCTCAGGTGAAAAAATTATGTCAGACCTTAGTTACTTGATTTAATGGATCACATAAATACATGCTAAACTTTGGTCCAAGGGGTGGAGAATTAATACTTTGACCCAATTATTCTAATTACATTAAATACTGTGGCTCAGGAACTAAATGAATAATGAAAATTATATTACACATTTTATCTGTAAAGCAAAAATTTAACTATCTTGTGAAATCAATTTAAATTTTCTTTTATGGTCATAATGAGTATAATTTATTTAATAGAATTATCTCAAATCATCATTGATAAAGATATGAAAATTCAAATAAAATTATATTGAAAGTGTATTAAAGCTGGGATTAAAGGAAGCTAGACTAAAGTTTGAGGGAGTCTGTTTTCTTGAAACCAACTATTGAAAATGTTTTCTTTTCATCATTAGCTCAATACTCATTGAACATGAGCATTGCATTACATACTTACAAAGACAAATGCATACAAGAACAAGATTATGAAAGAGCTGCTGGATTGAATGTTTAAATGCAAGGCAAGTGGCTTCCTAGCTCATCATCTGCTTCATATTTTATTAAGTTTTGTGGTTGTTCTTCCTACACTTATAAACAGAATATTCATACACATGCATCCCCACATACACATCATTTCCCCAATACTTCAAGTAGTACATCTGCTTTATGAGTATGCAAATTGAGTTATTAAAAATTTCTTTCTTAATATTTTAATTATTTATAATATTGTATGTATAAGTGCGTCCTTGTCATGCAGTGCCCACAGAGGTCAGAAAAGGGTATCAGAGTCCTTGGAACTGGAATTACAGACAGTTTTTAGTTGCCAAGTGAGTGCTGGGATTGGAACCCAAGTTCTCTGCAAGTGCAGCCAGTGCTCCTAACTACTGAGTTATCTTCCCAGACCCTTACAACCAAGCAATATTATAGCTCCATATTTTATACTATTAAGATGAACAGAAAGCATAAAAATATTTCATAAATAAACAAATGCTGTAGTGTATGCATCAAATGCTCCACCAAACCACAGATATCTCTCCTGTTTAGATGCAGATGTTTGTATGATGTGATGTGCTTGCACTGTTTGTTTCCACGTGTCTTGAGCACATGTGTGACCATGAAGGTAATAATTGCTGTTTTCCTCAACCATTCTCCACATGTTTTAGAAACTAGAAGTCACAGATTCATCTATTAATTAACCAGTTTTCCCTGGAAATTCTACCTCCTAAGCACTAGGATGAGAGGTAAGTTACTACACACTTCTGGATTTTATGTGGGTGATGGGGATTTGATCTCCCACCTTCATGATTTAACAGTAAGTACTTCGTCCATTGAACACTCTCCCTAGCCCATCCTTTTAGCTTTTAGTAGTCCTCCTAGTCCTCCCCCTCCTCCTCCTCTTCTTCTTCCCTCTCCTTCCTGTCCATCTGTCTCCTCCCCTCCTCCTTCTCAGGATATTTCTTCCTCTTCCTCCTCCCCTTCCTCCTTTCCTTTTTCTCTTCTTCTTATATGTTCACTAAAGCTTCTTGTTTGGGGGTCCTATTGACATCAGTGATGTGATTTTTTTTTTAAGAAGACAGGATTTTTTCTTTCTCATTTCCTACCAAATCACATAACATATTATTACTGCAAATTTTGTAAATATGTTAGGATTTTAAATTTATTGTGGATAAAATTTACATAAATATTAACATTTTAATGCATGAGGAAGAATCTTTTTTTCAATTATAAAGACAAGAGTCACTAAAAATTAATGATTATTAATAATATATTAACATTATATTCAGTTTATCATTGAATCTAATGTTTAGTCATCTCTTTTTGTTTCTTACACAACAGAAACATTTTGTCCTGCATACTATTTAATTGATAGGTGAGAACAACTTGTAATTTCTTGATGTGATGATATTTTTTATGGGTCCATTTGATGGAAATAAAGGATTCTGGAAAAAAGAAGAAAAAAATTTCATAGTATTTTTTGAGGATATCTCTGAATAAGATCACGCCCCTGCATGGAGACATTCCAGTGTAGCCTCCCACATTCCAGTAAGGAGACCCTCACCCACTGCTCTGCAAATAAGCCAAATATTCTCATTGGTTTCCCAGTCTACAATATGGACAAATCAGACCTCGGTTTGTTGTAGGGACCCGGAGAGGAGGAGTCTGGACAAATATTCAACTCCTCAAAGGAGTTTTAGCCACTTCTTTATTACTTAAATACTGTTTTATCTGTGAAGCCATTTTTAAACATATATTTTATTTGTAATTCTTGACTGTTATAAATAACAATGTCGGAAGTAACGTTTTTACTAGAAAATTTGCTTCTGAGGCCAAGAATATCCCACTTAATAATTGGAATGTCCTTTCATTATAAATTATGTGCATAATTTTCCAATATCTATGGAATAGTTAAAGTGTGCATATGGAATTAAAATTAAAATTGAATGTGTATTATGAGTTTTCATTTGCTAAATTTCTACCTTGTAGGTAAAAATAAGATGTATAAATACAGAGAAAGACACAATGGTAGGGTAATATCAAAATATTTAATCTCGCCATTTTGTTTTCTAATTTATATTAATTTACATTATACTATTAATCAAATGGTATAAGGTGGCAAGTGAAATTTAGGAAGGTTTGAAAGAAAGAAAGATGAACTTTTCTATGTCAAAATCTTATTAATTTATTCTATTTTAGGAGAAGGAACATGATTTTATATCTTATATACTAATTTTTCTTCATATTATTTGTGTAATTAATGCTTTTTATTTCAAATATAACTACTTATATCCTTTAAGAAAATTATTAAAATACCATTCACCTGATATTCCTTTGAAAACTGTTGTAACTGCTTGATGAAAATGTAAAAATGGATACGCAGATAGGCTATCACATGATGTTTGACAAAGACATATATTGCATACTGCTTAAATCATGTCACAAATATATATTTCAATAAATATTCACTATCTTTATGATAAAATATTTCAAAATTATTTCTTTACATTCTTTGGAACTGCCTAGACTGTTACTGTTATCTGTCATCACCCCATTGTGCATTAGAACACAAGGCCTTCATCCTGCAATCCTGCAGCTTAAAACTCATTGATAAGCACTTCCTCTATCTACCCACACTCTGCAATCTGAATGTTGATATCGTTCCGCAAATTAAATACGCTGTTCAGAAAAGTGTGCTTATTAGCATCCATATAAAACAACATTTTCCTTGTTGTTTTGTTTTGTCCCATTTTAGACTTTTCCGTCAAACTTGGGCTGGCATCCGACTCACTGGAGAGCAAAGTGTCTGCTGCCACCCTTGTCATCATCTCCTGGCTACAAATATGTGTGTGTGTGACTACAATCATATTGGATAAATCTGGAGACACGATCAGATGACATTTATTATTAATAAATCATCACAATTCCAGAACAATGGCTCTGCATTGGCAAACTTACCACAGAGTGCTGTGACACTCTAAAACCAAAGGACTGGAAATTCTGAGGTTTTTACTCCTTTAAGCCTTTAATTTTGATGCATTATCTCAAAAAACTCTTTACTTAAATGTCACCTCCTGGATTTTTGGTTCCTCCCATAATCTTAATCCCACTATTATATCAGTGGAAATATTTTTCAAAGCTCATTGTTACTGAAGTTCTCAAGGTTCAGAGTTGTGCAGGGTTGATAATTACTTTCCTCTACTAGTAATATACACAGTACCATGTGGTGCTGTGAAAGCTAGCCAGCAGAGATAAAGCTTCCAAGTGAGTACAACCTTGCTTTTTTAAAATTTGATTTGCGACTCAGGTATGGAATGTCTTCAGCAATAAGATCTTTTTCTCTAGTTCTGGTGTGTATCCAACTTCACTGGCAAAAGCCAATATTTTTTGATGGTCTATGGGATCTCTGTGGTCAACAATTTCAAAAGAGGGAACTCATTTAAGGCACTGGGTATTTCATTTGATAGCTTGTGGTATTTAGTTCCTTCAATGAATCCTTGTTACTTTCTGATCACACTGAAACAGATATGTGACAGATATAAAATTGAAAATATAACATAAATAGGTATGTATATAAGGATATGGCAGTGAGAAAAATGTCATTCCTTGGAATGGTTCAGTATATAAAGAATAAGTTGAGGCCTCAATTGACATCTAAGCAAAATGAGGAAAATATCAGTATGATGAAAATTTCAAGCTCTGGAATGTCTGAGTATTTTCAGGAAACTGTCTAATGAATGTTCTCAGTACATATTCCTCTCCCAACACATTCTACACATCCTAAATAATGGTCATCAATGCTAATACACTGCCTTCTCAGAACCGAGGGCACTTAGAAACATGAGGCCCACGGTTTTTATACACCCACTGAAATAAACATGTTCCTGTGGTCTATTCATAGAGGCAAGGCCATTTCTGAAGGGAAAATAGGATTGGAGTGCAGAAGAGGAGTAACAGCATCATAGGTCAGGATTCTTCACGTGGACACAGAGCTAAGCTGTGCAACAGAGAACCATATTTTAACACATTTCCTTAATTCACAATGATGCTTAACAGAAGATGCAGATACAGGGTTACAAAAGAAAACATGAATGGAAACAAACACTTTTGGGGTGGTAGCAACATGTTCTTAGAGTTATATTCTGTCACCAAATTTGCAGTTTAAAATAGAATGAGTGTATAATCTTAACACTGTTCCAGTCAGAATTCTATATATGTACTTCTCTCTAAAATTAAGAACTGGGCAAGACTGAATTCCTTCTGGAGGCCCTATGGTGGAATCCATTCTCAGGCAGCGGCAGCTTCTGAATGATGTGTGGACCCTGACTTTCTTCTGCATGTCAGCTGTAGTATTTCCATTTTCGCATGCTTTTCTCAGGAAACAGCTAAAAATGATGCTCTGCATAAAGGGACATTCAGTCACATGGGGTTCACTTGAATAATTCATAGTTATCACTGGGTGGTAAGGTCTATAATCTTCAACATATTTTAAAATTCTTTCTTCTAATAAAGGTAACAGTCAAAATTTTCTGACATTTGCGTATGATTACATTAGGGTTCAGTATTCTGTCTACAATCATGCTATTTAATATCGACTACTCAAACAAAAAGATTTCATATTCAGTACCATGAAATCATAATTCAGAATAATTCATCTGAACTTTAAAATTTCTTCAAGACTATTAAGTTCAAATGCTCATATGAGCCTAGAAATCTTTGTTTATTCTATATTCAGAGTTAAAGGAGTTTTTATAACCCATAACCAAGACTAACTGTCAAGCCAAGCATGGTTGTACATACCTTTAGTCCCAGCATTTGGGAGGTAGTGGCAGGTAGACCTGTGTCTACATAATGAGTGCCATGCCAGCTGGGGGTTACAGGGAAACCAGGTATCAAAAATGCTGATGGGAGAGTGGCATAAGACAGATGTTCATGTAGAAGAAACAAATCCTTCATAAGAGAAACACAAACACAAATCACAACACCAAAACCACACAGGTAAAGAGTCATCCATGAACAATATACTCAGAAAGGATTAAGAATTCATTAAAACTGAAACAACGCAGTCAATGAAAATAATTGCAGAAATGGATCATTGGAGAGAATTCCATAATTGTTATGCCTGTTGATGGCTAGAAATAAGAAAGATGGGGCTTTCAATATCAGAGCAGGATTCACCCTAGACCCAGTGGCCAGCTTTGCAGGAAGCACCAACCACTGCTAATAAAAAGTTAACAGACATTCCTACCATGGACTCCCTAGAGAGAGAAGCATTGCTCCACCACATTCCATGCTCAGAGAAGAAGCTGCATTCTTTCTTGGGGAAGGACTTTGTCATTCTCATGTCTGCCTCAACCCTCAAGCAATGCTGGCTCTACAAGCACAACTGGTCCAGACTCTGGATTATAGACAGTGCTTGTCTGTGTTCATGGTTCATGACCACACTTGCACACATTCCCCTCAAACACACGAACGTTTTTACTAGAGCTAGAATGTTCTTAGGTATTTGAATCAGCATTGCTGAAAATTTGATTTAGAAACTGGCTCTACAGTCTTTCAGGAATACATGCAACGATTTCTAAAAGCTTTTATTTTCATTTATTCACCCTTTCATAATTCAATATACATATATAATGTTTTTGATCATATTTGCTGCTATTATCCCCTTTTGTCACATACCACCTCCATTAAAAACCCTTCAAGTCTTCCTAACATGTCCCTCCCCCACTGTTAGGTCTTTGTATGTGTGTGTGCTTGTGTGTGTGTGTGGGGGGGTGTGTGTGTGTGTGCTTGTGTGAGTTTGTAAATTAGATTTGCCTCCATGATGATGGATGGGAGGATTTTGGTTGAGCAAATGAAATCTGCCACTAAGAACTGTGACTAATGTTGCATGCAGCCATCAGATGCCTGTAAGTCCTTATGTACACCTTCATCATCCATGATGGAGTGTTGATTGGATGTCCATGTTCAAGTCTTGTACAGGTAGCCACTGGTGCTGTGAGTTCATGGGTACAACAACTGTGCTATGTACAGAAAATAGTCATAGGTTTTCTTGGGCTTCTAGCTCCGACATTCTTTCAGCTAATTCTTCTGCAGTGTTTTCTGAGTCTTAGAGGAGGTAAAATAGAAGCCCTGTTTAGGGTTGAGCACTCAATGATCAGTTACTCTCAGCATTCTGGCCCACTGTATGTCTCTGCAGTAACTGATGTACACTTTATAAACACTAGCTCCTCTGACCTAGAGGTAGCACTAATATATGGGTGATCTGAGTTCTGCTCCCAGGATTCACATTGTAGAAGAAGGAAACAAACTACTGCAAGTAGTCCTCTAATCTTCCCATGCACCCTATGGAAAATGACCCCCCAAAAAGTAATAGAAATAATGAAAAAATTTAAAAAATAATATTGAGAAGGCAGCTTGACATTTAGCCTAATAAACATCTCACAGCTCCTACCTTCAGAGTAAATATTAAAGAATTTTTGAAGGTTAACTTTAGCGGTGTTAATTTCTTCCCTAAATTATACATATACATATATATACACATACATGTGTATATAAATAAAATAAAACAAAATTCATTCAATTTCAACAAAGGTGGAAGTCATTCCTGTGGTGAAGGTTGCTCTCTGAGATGCTGGATTTGGAATAGATTCATCCAGTACTTGTTATTCTCAATTTGATAAAAGTTCGATCTCACCAGAGAACACTTGTAAATTTCTTGAAAGGGTAAACCATTTCTGGGCAATCTTTTGTCTAGCTCTATCTCAGAAAGTGAAGACTCAAGTTTCTGCCGACCTGTGAGACAGTCATTGTTTTCATACTGTGCAATATATTCCTGCCTTTCTTTTTCTTCATTTCAAGCTCAAGTTGGCTGCAAGATAACACATATTTGCTCCTCTATTTCCTCCTGAGATTCTTCTTTTGGTTTTTCTATTACAGTTCTGCCTCACTTTCAGGTTTTTCTTTCTGCATTTTATATGTTGACGCTCTCCAGAGCTATTCTGGCTTCCTCGTTTCTCACTGCTACTGAATTTGAGCAGTACATCTCCAGGGGTATCACAGAGAATTTCTGCACTCAGAACTGGACCGGAGTGGAAATTCTAAGATTTACTTCTTCACTTTGTAACTCTGTTGGAAACTTTATGAATTGCTCTTCATATATATGTCCCGTAAATAATTCATATGTATAATAAGATATTAGATTATTTAACGAGCTTAAAAACAATAAGAGCAGATAACAAAAATAGCTGAGAGATAGCTACAGACTAGCTGCATAGGTAGAGTGAGTGAAGGCCTGCATTCAGTCTCCAGCATTGCAGAGAACAGGCAAGGTGGTCCCAAAATGCAGTCCTAGCACTCATCTGGTAAAGGTAAGAGGAACAGGAGTTTAAGATAATTCTTAGCTATGTAGCTCTGGTAGAATTATTAAGTCTGAGTGTAGCAATGAATAAACCAAAGAAAGTTCCAAGTCTTATGGAGTTTTCAGCCTATTTAAAAAATCATGTAATTAAAGATATTTGTACTATATGATAACAAAAATTATAACACACATATGGAATGAGTGATCTGAACTTAATGATAATATTGTCTGGACAGAGAAATATTTGGTAATATGCCGTTTCTATTGAGTAGTTGATAAATTGAGCTTCATAAATAAAGAATCAAAATATTGGTTACATTAATAGAAGGAGTACATTATTTCTATGCATCCTGATAAAGGAGAGACATTTAATTAAAAGGCACAAAACTTGTTAGTTGAAAATAGTTACTTAAATGAGTATGTTGCATTTCTAGTTCCATATCATGATCTTATCCTATCAAAGAATTATATAGCTTTGAGGACCAATATTTAACATATGCAATATTTATTAGGCAATCTTTTGTGATTAATTTATTTACTTTTCTTTTGTTAATGTTTCTGAGAATATCATTCTTGAGTACAGTATTCATATCATTTCCATCCCTCTCACTTTCCACTCCAATTTCTCTTATGTCCCTTCTCAATTTCTTATCTTCTTCTTTGACTATTGATACATATACATGCATTTATAAGTATACTTATTTTATAATGTACTGAATACATTTAGTGGTGCTCATGTTGCTAACCATTTATATTGATATACCTCATACACATTATAACTTGTAAATATATTTCTTTTGAGAGGTTGTACTGTGTAATCAAGGCTGGTCTGGAATTTATGGCATTACTTCTGCCTTCTTTTTTTAATTCCAGCACCCAATAGGTTTAGGTAATCTGCATGACTAAGACGAAATTCAAGTAATAACCAGGTCAATTTATTTATTCAAATGATTTATATTTTAAACAGATGATCCTTTGAATATTTAACTATGTAATTTTTTTGTAATTTAGATATTATCGATTGATTGTGATTGGCACACTACATGGAACAGGATTTGACTTTAATTTGGTATCTTCAATATAGACTGTTATATTATGACAGAGAAGTTGCTAATTTGTTCTAAGGGAAATATTTCTAGAATTGTTTGTTCAATCTAATGCAAGTCATACACAAGTTCCAATACTTCCATGTGATATTTCATAGAAGACAATATGTTGTTCACTGATACATTCATATATGTGTCCTCAACTGTGAATTTACTTAGAATATTAAAATTTATAATAGTGCAGGCTGGGCATGGTGGTATATGCTTTTAATCCCAGCACTCAAGATGATGAGAGAGGCAGATCTCTATGAGATTAAGGTCAGCTTTTTCTACTAAGTAGTTCTAAGCCAGTTGAAGATACAGAGATTCCTTGTCTTAAAAAAACAATAAATAAAAGCAAAAATAAAACAGAAAATTATGACAGTGCAAAGCATTCACTAAAAATATATATTCCTATGAATTCTGTTAAATTCTCCAGCAAAGAATATTCAGTTAAATGCTTCATTCCCTCACAAAATAATTGGGTCATAAATCTGCACAACAAATACTCCACAGTATACTGTGCTACTACATTTTATTATGTATGGATTTTCACTCATATCATGGTCAATATTCAGGAGATATACTGAAACTGAGCCACATTATAACCAAATCATCTGTATATTGATGGATGTGGATTTATTTTATACTGATATTTTTACTTGAATGTATTACTCATATTGCATGTAATTATGTCACTTTATATTTATTTATACAGTAGATATGTACATTGATTGTCCCTTAAGAACAGGGCATTTTTAAGATATATGAGTTAGACTGATTTTTTTACACACATTAGAGAACTAAACCCCACTTGGTGACTCCATGGAACAGTAGGAAGCCACATAAAGGATATAGAAGTTTGGCTGAAGGAAATTGTAATGTACTGATGTTTTTTAATCAGTACTTATTGATGAGAAAGAGAATGCATTTAACATTTAAAAAATACAAATCAAGAGTATACGATGAAATTTTCTTTTGTGAGTGACAGCATAATAAAAATGATCTTAAAACAGAAGATTTAAGAGTATTGTATAGTAACTACTACTGAATATGGACTGTAGTCATCAAGAAAATTATTTAATTATTGAAGACTTGAAGCTTGAAACTGATATAACCCAAACTGAATATCTAGAGAACTTTCTTACTGCACTTGGTTTGTGGAGTATTAATGGAAATTTTAAGTGGGAGAGGAGATGGACATATATTCTGTGTGTTTTTGGAGTAACCCAGGTCAGCATAGTGTTTGATCTTACAGAGGTAAGAACAATTTCAAGGTATTTTACAGAAATAGAATTATGAGACAAAATCTTAGCATGAAACTGTGGAAATGGGAAGCAAACTCCAAACTTTGCTGAAGCACTATTGGCCACTGATTACTTTTGGAAGAGGATGAGCTAATCTTATTAAAGCAGGGACTCTTGATAGGTTGACTAAACCTCAGTGGATAAACCTGCACTGAGAAATATTTGTAGACACTAACTTGAAACCATAGACCTTAAAACAGCAGAAAGAATGTATGGATTCCAGGTGGGGGATAATGCAGGTGTGCTGGTGGGAAAAAGAGTCTAAAAATGAGTACAGTTCATTGAGATATTCTGTATGAATAAACAATGATTCAATAATTTTTTTAAGCAATGAAAAAGTAGCGTGGCTTTGAACTTTTCTCAATTCTATTTAAGGAAAGATATGTTTTTCTCAAGAAAAGCTCATCATGTGGCAAGGGACACACTCTATAGGAACCATGACACTAGGCCCAAGGGACCACTGGTGTTCTCATCTCAACACATTACTAAATGAAGCGCTTTCCTACTTATCCCGAAATGAGCAAAGGCTATCTTGTTTTAAGCCATTTGATAGAATCATCTGCCTCCTTAATGGAGGAAGTGCAGAATGCGTTCCAATTGTTTGTTTTCTTAATTTGTAGAGATGGAATGTTTATCTAAAAATGAAAAAAGGGAAGGAAGGATAGAAGGACAAGGGAAGGAGGGGGAGGAGAGGGGAGGGGAAAGGAAGAAGGGAAGGGAAGGGATAGTGTGCAAGCCGTGTTCTATTTTGAAAAGTAATATAAAAATAGTCTTTGGATTTAGGTGGATAAGATGTGTACATCAATTGTAACAAATAATCTATTCACTGTGGGATTTTCATTATAAAGAAGAATCCTTTCCGTTACATTGGGGGAATCAGGGAAAATGAGAAATAGTTGAACTTTCTGTTTGATTTTATCATAAATATAAAACAATAATAAAACTCTAACAAATTTGTCCTAGAATGCAAAAATAAACACTAACAAGTACTGACATAACATAAAAATATTTAGGAGTTTACAATAGAATCTACATTGGATTTTCAAGTGAGACTAGAAAGGCTTGTTCACAGAAATTTTAATTTGTTTTTCTAGTGTCTATAATGCAAATTATGTGAAAATTCCACAGTCTTCCACCCACTGTGCAGGAATAAGAAAATACACAATATGTTTTAATAATCATACTATGATCACTATTTCTACATTCCTGGCAAGTGGCGCTCTCTCTTTCTCTCTCTCTCTCTCTCTCTCTCTCTCTCTCTCTCTCTCTCTCTCTCTTTTGAGCTCAGGGAAGCAATAGTATTAAAATAGAAGATGGGCTTAATATCATATCAGGGAGTTGGATGCACAGGGATGGACAATCAAGAGGTAGCTCAGGATCCCACATGTCATAATGATAGAATAATCAGTGTCAAAATATAAAGAAGGTCGTGGCAGAGAGAACACTGTCCACATCCAGCCATAATAAAACTCTCAACTTCTGGTCACACCATAAATTCTCACCACACTCTAGACTTTGTTGCTAATATGATATATATATATATATATATATATATATCATATATATATTTAAATATTACATATTGAGCATAACAATTTCTGTCAACATCAGTGAAAAATCAATAGCCTTAGGCTACAGAGATGATTCAGTGGTTGAGACTGATTACTCTTTCAGAGGACCAGGGTTAGAATCTCAGCACCCACATTGAGACTAACAACTGTCCATACCATCAGTCCCGGAGACTCTGATGACTTCTTCTGACCTCCATGGACATTGCAGGACATGAGTGCACTTACAGACATGCAGGCAACTTACTCAAACACATAAAATAATACCAAATATAAAAGAAAAATCCATATTCCTTTATGATCACTAATCAATACCTTAATTTATTTCCTTTAGTTGCATATATATACACACACACATATATATATACCATATATACACCACATATATGATATATATATAACATATATATATGATATATACACACATATAAGAAAATCATATTTCTACATTTTATTTTATTTATTTTTGGGTAGGAGCTGAAGATTTGCACATAGTAGTGTCACTGTCCAAGGAGACCAGAAGTGGTCATTGGATTTTCTGAAGCTGTCTGATTCGTATTCTGTGAACCAGTATCAGCAATTCTCCAAGAGCAAGACATGTTTTTTTTTTTTCCTTTTCTTTTAACAGTGGACTAATCTTTTTAGCCTCCAGCATTAATACTTTTAAAAAAATGCATTCTCTGCCTTCTGTTGGAATGTAATTTCTTTGAAGTTGCTTTTTTAATTGCTTTCTATTATGACCCCAGCTTTTAGAACAGTGCTTGATTTAATTTTTTAGTGTTTTATATTCATTGAATAAATTAGAGTAATGATTCTAAAAACTAGATACAGCCCATGTCTCAGGACTAATTCATTTTGGCTCAATTTGTTAATTTGATGAAGAGGCATAATCATATTAGACATCACATATGCTGCTCTGGAAAATACAGTATTCCTTTCTCCACGTATTAGTTTATTTTTTAATGGACCCAATAATAATATCTTCTATCTGAACTTAAGCATGTTTGGCACCAAACAACTGATAATAAACTGTCTAGAAAACTCTCTAACATTTTAATTTGATCCCTCTAAGCTTTCATGCAACAAAACAGATGAGAAACTAAAAGCATCCTGTAATTTTTCTGATATATACTTCCTGATGATACACCATGCAATATAATCAGTTACTTCTGCATTAAAATCTTAGGCCACCTTACTGAATGACACTGTGCCAGATAATTTAAATATCCAGGTGGTCAGGCAAATAGTAAATTAACTTACTGGGCCTGAAAAGAAAACAAAAACAAATTACTCTTGATTTCTCACATTAACTGTGACTCATAATATCACAAATCCAAATCAATGGCTGCATACCAATCAGGAGTAATTAAAATCATCTTTCAGTGTAGAAATATGCTCAATCATGGTTCTCTTCTAATTGCTTTTTAATCTTTAAATAATTCAGTTTGTATTCTATGAATTATCACTGGAATCCATGTGACTCCTGACTTTTGTGCCAGCCAAATTGTGTTAATATTGACATGAGGAATAGCAGACTACTCTGTTTTACAGATTAGATTAAAGATCTACATATTCTTCCTTAAATTTGACAATAATTGTTTTATTGTGTTTAGTAGATTTCCTAGTTTGACTTCTATCAATGTGATAAAACACTGATGAAAGGCAGCTTGGACGAGGAAAGGGCTTGAGTGGCTTACATGTGATGATCAGAGTTCATCACTGAGGGAAATGGGATCAGAGCTCAGAGAAGAAGCAGTAACCATGTATGGCTTCTTCAGCTACCCCTCACCTGCCCAGTAATGGCACAGCCCGGAGTGGACTGAGCCCTCCTTCATAAATTAGCAATCAAGAACATGCCCTGTAGACATCCTTGCAGTTCAATCTGTTGGGGGAAATTCCTCAAAGGAGATCACATATTCTTAGCTGTGAGAAGTTTGTGTTAAGTTGACAAGGACTACTCAGCACAAAAATTTTAGATTTCCATCTGACATGTACAGAACAGAGGTCTTCCTAATCTCTCTCTCTCTATCTCACTCTCTCTCTTGGCCATGTGGGTGAATTTGGTTTGGATGGGGTTTGGATGATGGTCATTTTTGCTGTAAATGTTTCACAGATAAACTTTGTTTTAGACTCCCAGGTCCATTGTTATAAAATGTAATAATGTGAGAGGCTTAATACATTTTTAAAAATCTCATATTTAAGTGGCTGGGGTATACTGTTATCACAAAGGTGGTTTGCCCAAGGCAAGCCTTAACCATTGCAATCTAAATGTGCTGAACCCTGAAATTTCACCAAATGTGAAAAAATGTGAGAAAATTGACTGCATAATTTGTGGTAGTGAAGGGCTGTTTTAATGTTCTCCTTTGCTTAAAATAAAAGCTCAAAATTCCCTATTTTAGGAGTCTGAAATATCTGTCTCTACTTGGCTGATGATTTGGTGGAAACACTGACTCTGAAGACAGACCCCTCCAGTTTTCAGCTTGCACATGGTCTGTATACAGCTTCATTCAGTGGTCTTCTTGTAAAAATGTTCTCAAAGTCTCTTAGAAACACATCATACTCCTTATGAACTCATCTAAATGTAACTGATCGCATATGAGAAACTTTATTTTACAAATAAATTCACATTTTCGGATACTTATGTTAGGATAGTAACCTATTCTTGGGAAATCTCATTTCACCTCTCTGTGTGTCTTTGTGTGTGTGTGTGTGTGTGTGTGTGTGTGTGTGTGTGTTCCTATCTCTGTCTCTGTCTCTCTACCTTCATTCATCTGTCAGTTTATTTTTTTCCCTCTTGTGAACCTGACTTTGTGCTTTGGGGAGGAGTAAGAAATCATCAAGGTACCAAGTTCACTACTGCTACAGATGTGAACAAATATATTTATTGAAGACCTAGTGCTTCCCAATTTCTCAAACTTTAAAAAATGTGGAGACAATTGTCTCCACTCAAAAAAAATGGAAATGCCTATCCAATTATATGATTTCAATTTGATATTCCTGAAAAGCTTTCAAGAATGTGACAAAACTTTAACAACGTAAATGACATGGTAGACAGGGTGAAGCCGAGGCTTTTATTATAGGACTTGGAATGTTCATTCAAGGGGGTTAAGAAATGTCTGCCTTAGACAAAAGTTATTGTAAGGATATAGAAAAATGAGTATCTAAACCCTGACAAAGCCCCTCTAACTCATGTCTCTAGTAAGCTGCTGTCTTATCAATTTGTTTCTCCTTAATAAACCAGAGCATTATAACAACCTTATCTATCATGATGTTTTGCATAGTCTATGCCTCATTTTTGAAATTTTACTATCAAACTTGGGGTCTTTTACGCTGCTGCATGCAGCTGAATGATCATTTGTGAGGTGGTGTTTAATTTTTCAGTGACACTTCCAGTGTGTTTTCTCATCATTTAATACTCGGCATGGCTTCCACTGGTGTAGTTGCCACATCCTGTAATAGTACATCTCTGCCATCACTTCTTATCCATCAAGGCCAGGCACAATTTGCTTCAAACCCACATTCTAGGAGAAGATAAATAGTCTCATCTCTCATGTGAGACACTTCATGTCATCCCAGGATAGAGGAAGTAGTTACCAACTATGTTTGTTCACTACTGACCTCAGTAATGAATCCTTGTTATTCAAGATTGTCTGTGACACTAGTTCTTACACTCAGTTAAGAATGATAGTGTAGTGCATTGATAAAGGCCTTACCAGAAAAGCAAAATCATAGAATAGAGTGTTTTATAGCTCAAAAGAAGGGTTTTATATATAAAAGCATTGGATAGTAGGAAAATACACGCAAAAATTGTAAGAAAGGCATATACAAGGAACATCGTGTACCTATAGAATTGAGCAAGGTGGTTGTGAAAAAGACACTTCTTCCTCTATCCAGGACGTTTCACAGGATGACAGCTTCAAAGAAAATACTTGTATTTTTAGCCAATTCAATAGAAGAAATTACGGATACTGATAACATATAATTAAAATGTATTTCCCTTGTTCAAGTTATTTCAAACGGCTTTTTCACATTAAAGATTAAAAATATTAAAAATAGCAAGAACGATCATTTATAGTCAGAAAAGGCATAGTACGGTTATGGAAAGTCAGGCAGGCAGCTGAATAACTAAGAACAATGTCATCCTGAACAGTGAGAGAATTAGCTCTTTATTAGCATCAGGCTTATAAGAGCAAAACAATTCTCTGAGATCTCTGGACCCTGAGCACAAGTGAGATTTTTATAAGATTTTCTGAGTACAGAGGTGCCATGTCTGCTCAGGAAATTCTTTTTGGGGGATCGCTAGGTCTCTACAGTTTATAGAGTAGATATCACAGGAGAGCATAAAGACCCCAGCCAATATTGGATCTTTGACTGTGCGAAGATAATGGGCCAAGTGCACACTTGGGTAAGTTTTCCATTTTCTTAGTTTTACTTCCTTCTGAGGTGTTAAACACTTGCAGTTTAAACATCCCAAAACAATGAAATACCACAAAGTAGTAAAAACTTTGTACTTTAAAATATCTAGTAGGTAAAACAAAAATGGAAGCTACAAATGCCCTACACTTCTTCTCCTTCCCCTCAAAATAAAATACAACAATAACAACAACAACAGCAAACAGCAAAATATATAAAACAACTGTTTGGTTATAAGTTCATAATTTTTCCTATCTGTATAAGAATATAATTAAGAATTTGAACTTTCTTTTAATGTATGTCACTGAAATATACATAAATAGTCTCCAGTGTTGAAGCCTTCAAAACACTTTACAGCACATTTTTAAGGAAAACTATTGGCAAATTTAATCCAATGTTTCCTTAAGGAAAAAGAAATTTATCACATGGTCACTAATTCTTGTGTAATGTTTCAAAAATAATAACATGCATAATTTTCAAATTTTTGAATGGAATAGATAGAAAAATATAGTGCTGAGTTTGTCATTTAAAATTATAATTTAGGAAAATAATTGTACACAAAATCTAAACAAAAATGAAAAAGGAATGGAAATTGTTTAAAATAAATATAACAAAATTTAAAAAAAAGAATGATTTTGATTTAGTAGAGTTAGTTGTAAAAATACATTTTATATTAAGTTTGTGAAATTCTTCACAAAATGATAGACTTCTCATTGAGATTTTTATAAAATTAGGAAAGCATCAAAATCTCTATAAATGTCAAAATTACATGTGTATGACAGTTCTAAGATATTTAGACATCTGTGACAGAATCAATCTTTTCTATGTCTCCCTAGAAAGATTCTTCTAGGAACAGGTTGAATTTCGCCAGTTAAATAGAAAGTAGGATGTTAAATTCAGCTACGCTTGCAAAGAAATACTCAAGAAAATGAAGAAGCAATTGCTGGTGAGCTGGTATTGTGGCTTCCTTGCTCACTGGTTTTGTATTCACAGGGGGAATAAAAGGCGTTTTAAACTGCCTTAGGACAAGATTGGCATCCAGCCAGGGAATTCTGCAAATGTAGCTCTGAGGGCAGTACAAAAGACATGCAGAACCAGAGTGGGAGCAGTGGCTTGTACCGCCCTTGTCTTGTTTGTACAGTTTCAGAATACTTTCTCTAGCAATGGAATTCAGATACTGGATTTTGTCTTAAAAATCCAGGAGAGAATCTTAGCAGATTCTCTAGTTAGAGGATGACCAAAAGTCCCCAGAGAAGAATCTGCAAAGCACTCCACAAGTTCTGTTTTCCTGTATCTGACAACCCCAGAGAACTGCACAGACAGAAAGCTGCTGTATGCTCTAATATCAGAGGAATTGCTTCCCACTCAAATGAAGAAATATTTTCTGACAATAGTGCTGTCACTATTGACCTCTTTAGGAACTTTTCTAGTGAATTTTACTAATAATATCCTTTTAAAATAAGTACGTACAGTTTGAGGGATGAACACAGAATGGATTTGTGAGTAATGGAATGTGAATAATTATATGTGAGTAATGGCACATACAAAAGAAGAAACTGCAAGCGAAGCAAGGCTCAGAAGTCTTTAAAGGATAAAGAGAAGGGAGAAAAAAGAGTCATGCAAATATTCATGTATATATTAAAGACAGATCTATGAGAGAGAGACATACACAGAGATACACATTTACATACAGAGAGAGGGAGAGAGAGAGAGAGAATCTTAAAGACAGCCCAAATGAGTTGTGTGGAAAACAAAGCAAAAGTTTGCTTTTTGTAAACTTGTATAGTGACCCACTGATAATACCAGTGTCAGAAGGGACGTTGCTCCGAATTAGAGTGAATGAGTGAATAATTAACCCAGGAATCTCGTATCTCTGGTCTACTGAAGCTTCCTGGCATTATAAATGTAATACATAACAGAAAATACACTTGATTCTGTCAAATATTCTGTTTATTCCTGCTTCAACTGTGTTTCTCTTTTGAAACAAGGTCAGTTTAAATACATTGTTGTGTAAGATAAGATCTTGCGTTCTAAGTTTCAGGAAGCTGGGAAGCACAGGGCTCTGTGCATACTTATACTCAACTTATAAATATTGAAATTTGTGTTTGGAAAGATGGCTCAGTGGTTTAAAGCACTGACTGCTCTTGCAGAGGACCCAGGATCTATTCCTAGAACACACATGGAGGCTAATAATCACCCATAATTTCTATTCCAGGGGATCCAGTATTTTCCTCTTACTTCCACATAGGTGGACTTATATGTACAGGTAGGCAAAACACTCATACGCAAAAAAATAAATAAATAAATAGATAAATAAATATAAAATTTCAGGGCCAGATAAATGGCTCATAAGGTCAAGATGCTTGGTTCCAAGCCTGATCACATGAGTTCTATCCATGGAACCCACATTAGAGAAGAAAAGAATCAACTGGTTCCAGTTGTTCTCAGATCTCCACATATACTCCATGGTACATGCATACCCAGAGACACATAGGCAGACAGACAAAGAAACACACACACACACACACACACACACACACACACTCACACATACAATAAATAAACAAATAGTAATAAACACAATTAAAATATAATAAATTTCACTCATAGACTGAGGCAGGCTGGCCACTCATGACTTAAGCACAGTCTAGGATACAGAAACAACCAAACAACAAAAAGAACAACAAAATACATTATCTTAATCTAGGCAAAGTGGCTCATACCTATAATGTTAGCACACAAGAGTCTGAGGCAGTAGGATTATCTAATAGTTATAGGCTAATCTGGGCTACATATGAGTTACAAGATAGTCTGAGATATAAAATGAGAACCTGTCTCAAACTGAGCCAACCCAAACAACAAAAATAGAGAATATTTCAATAAGATAAGAACACAAGAAAGTATGTGCATGTAATAGATGTGCATGCATTTGTGCATAAACTTTTGCATGACCTAGAAAAGAGATAATATATAGTCCATAAGACATTAAAAGAAAAAAAGTAAAGTTAAATTCCTTGCACAGGGACAGAGAAATTTAAGGAATTGTAATGTGTAAATTCAGTGTCAACTTGACTGTGTTAAGAAATACCTAGTCCATCAGTGATTGGATCTGTGAGGGTTTTTCCAGAGAAGGAAAGTTTAATTGAGAAGCAAAGGTACAATCAGAATGAGGGTGGAATCTGCCCACCCAGTGCATCTCAGTCTAAAGAAAGAGGGGAAGAAATCGCAAGCCCAGCCCTGGTCTTCACCTTTCTCTGCTTCCTGTTTGCTGACCGTATACCAGTCTTCTCCTGTCACTCACCTTTCCTGGGAGTGTGGACTGTATATTTAATCTTGAGCAAAGATAAATGCTTCTTAACTTGATTGACGTCAGGTATTTAGACATAGAAATAAGAAGAGTATCCAACACACTAGCATTTTACATAGTAAAACGGGCACAAAATCATTATCAAGTTGCAAAGAAAATCTTTTAAAAATTTGTATAATTAAAAACAGAAAGGAAATTAAACAAAATGATTACCTTATAACATTGAGTGAGTAATGTCAAACAGAGGAAGAGTGGCTTCAGCCATAGTGTCTTATGATGTAGTTGTGGGTTGTAATCTAGGACATGGACAATAGCCTGTGTTGCTTTGGAAACCTCCGAGACCCTCTAAGCAACAACTCCTAAAAAGGTATCCCTTCCTTTGAAATTCTTTCTTTTTTCATGCTATGTTTTAAATACAGTTGAGTAATTAGTATGTTTCTATAAAGGATTCTCATGCATCCAGTTTAGGATCTGGAATTTGCTTACTAACTGGTGGATTTCCATAAGGCATTCTCACACATCCTTAGTTTGGGTTAACCCTTCGACTATTCTTTTTCTCATCCTCATCCTCCAAATCCATCCCCACCTAACACTTTAGCCCCCAATATCTCCCCCGTCTTTCATTACACATGCATTCAAATATTCCTCCAACTATGTTTTTAAATTGGACTTCAGACAGTAGCCAACCATGTGCTTTATCATGTGTGCTTCCTTCAGGTTACCCTCATGCTCCCCACAACTTCATCAATAACATGTACCCCTCTCTGCTGAAGACTTTCTACCCCCAGTATCCCATCCCTCCTTTTGTTTTAGCGATTATCTACCCTTCCCCCCAAGGTCAACATGCAAAGCACAAGGTATGAAGCTATGATTCCCTTTTGGAAAAGAACACGGATATTTGTCTTTCTGGACATGAGTTGCCCCATTCAGAATATTTTTTAGTTTTAGCTATTTACCTACAAATTTCATTTTTTGGTAATGAACAATGTTGTATGTCTTATATGTACCTCATTTTTCTAATCCATCAGACTTTTGATGGACATGTAGGTTGGTTCCATTTTCTAGCTACTGTGAAGGGAGCAGCTATAAACATGGATGTGCAATTGTCTTTGTAGCAGGATGTAAAGTCCTGTATTAGTTACTTTACTGTTGCTGTGATAAAGTACCATGTCCAAAGAACTTATAGAAGGAAGAGTTTATTTAGCTTATGGTTCCTGACAGATAAGAGTCTAGCATAGCTAGGAGGGATGGTGGCAGAGGGGACAGGAGTATGAAGCTGAGAGCTCACATCCTCAGTTTCAGACAGAAAGCAGAATAAAAGAAACTCAAAATGCATCGAGGCTATGACCACTCAAATACTACCTACCCCCAGTGATGTGCTTCCTCCAGCAGGGCCACACCTCCTAAAGGACTCATGACCCTCCCCAAACATCACTACCAACTGAAAAAGTGTTGGAATACTTGGAGCTTTTGGAGAACATTTTCGTGCAAACAGCACCATTCTTTTGCGTATGTCTCCAAGAGGGGCATAGCTTAGTTAAGGGACAATTTCACTTTTAGTTTCTTTCCTTTTTTAAAAAAAAGTTTGTTTATATTTTTTGTGTATGAGTGTTTCACCTGCAAGTATGTAAGTGCACCACATGCATGCAATTCCTGCTCATGCCAGAAGAAATCATTAGATCCCATAAAGCTGGAGTAATGGATAGTTGTTAGCTGCAATGAGGTTGATGGGAACCAAACCCTAATCCTCTGCAAGGACAGCCAGTGCTCTCAACTGCAGAGTCATCTCCCCAGAAATTAAAGAAGTATTATCTTATCACATTGAGTGTCCAAATCAGTGAATATTCAAAGAAAAAAATGCAGAGATTCTATGGCAAAGGTGCTTGAAAAAAGGAAACAAAAACAGTAAAGATTGCAAAAGACAAGCAGTTAGTGACCTGAAGAATCTTTGTGCATTTAGCCTCTTTTGACCCTGAAAAGGCAGTCTCCATGTTACTTGCATAGAACTATTTCTGTAAAACCTCGGGGGGAATAAGATAAAAATATTCAAAATTATTCCATCACCTAAGGTCTAAAAGAGCTCTATGTGAAAATTCTCTTTTATAAACCAGAATTAGAAGTTGTAATTTAGTCTGTGAGCTAAATTGGTCTTTCTGACTCTTTATCTCACCATTTGCCAGTCTAGAATCTTGAACAGACCATCTGTTTCTGTACACTCACTTATCTGGGATGAAAATTAAACTTAAAGAAGGAAAATGAGGAAGGAAGAAACTGCAGACCTCATACTGGGTCATTTGCTGAGTTACTTTCCTGCCATCTGCAGGGAGACAACTGGGGTGTGGAATGAGTCTAACATCCTAAAGTTTAAGAAAGACGCCTATTCAAAGAAATGGACAAAATGAAGACATGGAATTCTTGTCAATATGAAGATAAGGATATTTGGAAGGAGGAATAATTCAGTTAACTACACATTCATCTGTTTTGGAGACTGAAAAAAGGACAAAGCTGTCTTCAATCTATTGATAGTTAATTTAAATCCGACAAGGAACATTTTGAAGTATGTTCTACACAAATGATCCATTGTTAATATGCCACATAACAAACATTAAGTCTCGTCTCTATGTAAAGGCAATGGATTAATATCAGAAATCAAAATAAAGTTGTTCTTCGAGTTAAAATGTAAAACTTAAATTAATTTGGTAGATTTAATTGAACAGAAGATATATAAGCAATGAGATTCCAAATTTATTTTGTTTTGTCTCAATAAAAGGAGCTACTGTATTATAGTATTATTCTAATCAAAGAAAGAAAGGTTTTCTCTCTTCTAACTCCATTAAAGTTTGAGAAAAGTCAGCCATAACATATCCATTGGCTGATGACCATGAAATTGACCTTATGAATAATGAGAGGCCCATGGTCTGGGAAGATAATCATTAATGGGCATAAGTGGATATCAGAGCAATGGGACCCTGTGGAGATTTCTTTTAGTGTATGTTCCAGTGAATGCATGTCTTTTAAAAATGGACTATGCAGATTTATGCTAAGATAACAAAGACTTCAGTATGCTAATGTGCTACTACTTCTCAGATGGCTACCAAAAATAGTTTGACTAAAGCAATTTAATTCCAAGATTCTCAGTGTTGGAAATTAATGTACACTAATATTCAGTTAGTTTTTTTTTTTTTCAAATCTTCATCCTGTGTGAGGGTTTAAATGAATATTTGAACACTTGGTTAGTTGATGTTGCTGTTTAGGGAAGGTCATGTAACCTGTAGAAAGTAGACTTGCTGGAGGAAGCATGGCATTTGGGGTGGGCTTTGAGAGATCACAACCTTAAATCACACTGATTTTTTTCTCTCTTTCTGCCTTTGAATTCAAGATATGAGTTCCTAGCTTTCTGTTCTTACCACCATGTTGGGGGTCCCAGCATTCAGGGCCACCCGAGGGGGACTGAAGGATCTCCCCTGTGAGGGAGGGGGCGAGCAGGCACAGAGTCAACACACAGACTCTGGGAGTTGAGCGGAAAGCCAGCAGTGGTGGTCTGCTGCAAACTCATTTATTCAAGAAAGAGCAGAGTGTCTTATAGGTCTTGTTAGCAAATAGCGTTATGGTGTGGGGTCCTGATTACAGCCAATTTCAGTTTGTTCCCAGGTAGATAAGTTTCTTTCCAGGTGCTGGGCAGAAACTGGTTTCACAACCAACTGCTGTGGAGCACCACACCCATGAGAGCCATTCCTTCATTCCTCCTGGCAGGTGGCCTAGCTAGGCCCACCCTACATTATACCAAACACCACCATGCCTGCTGCTTATTCCTCCCAAATATGATGGACTCAACATATAAAACCCTATTTCCCAAATAAACCCTTCCTTATATAAGTTTTGTTTGCCATGGGTGATTTATCACTGTAACAGAAAATAACTGATACACTGCAGTTGAGTTCTATACTGGATGCCAAACATTACTGATTCTTTTTGTTTCTGGACACCCTAGGTGAGATCCAAAGTAAGGTCAAGTACATAATAATTCCTCACAGTTCTTCAGTCTCCTCTTTGACTCCTCAAAATGCTGCTAAATAACCTGTAAAATCCATTTCAGAATGTAAGGTGATGTGGTTGCCACATGTCAGCTGTTGTGTCCTCCAAATAGTGTGATTCATGAGTCTCACAATGCTTCCACAGAATTCTAGAGGAGGTGGCCACTTCCCTACACACGAGTTTAGTAGATCTGAGGTTGCTTTCAAAACTCAGTGAGAAGTCTTAGGGAATTCCTCTTAGTATTTTTGTCAATAAAAAATTATAGGTTCCCTTCAAAGGATCATGCAAGAGCCCATGTTTTGTATACAGTAAGGTAATGAGTTATAAATGCAACGTTGAACTAAAAAGAATTCACCTGTGTTAGCACTGATCTGTTTTGTCTTGAATGAACATGATTTGCTTAGCTGCTGCATGAGACATTTTAACAGGGTCCTGCATTGCTTCTTTGCAAGGCACAGTTTGTAATGGGGAGGTTCCACTGATTATTCAGGAATTCATTTTTTGTTTTGCTTTGTTTCTAAACAGGAAGCACATTACATGAAGTTACTGTCAGGGGAAACCACCTTCCCATTGTACCGCCAGTCATGTATTCTAAAAACTATTTTAAATTTTTATCCCCAATCTCATTTTATTTTCCATCTGGGTGCTTATATTTATAGTCATGTTTTGCTTCAGATCTTCTGCCAGAAGTATTTCTTCATTGGCATATTTGAATTTCTTTATGTGTTCCTTTTATCCCCCTTGTAAGTTACAGTGAAATCAATGGCTCAATTCCTTTAAAAATATCATCTTTATTCAGTTATATTTCCCATGTTTTATAAAGTTTAATTTCTTCTTTATTTTATATTTCATTTTCATGATAACTTAGTAACAACTTTTTCTACTCACAAGTCCCTATTAATTTCTTTTTATTTCCCTCCAGAGATTTATTTACTTATTTATTTAAAGACAGGGTCATTTCTTTTTAATGTGTATGAGTATACTGCCTTCATGTAAGTGCACCTGTGTATATAACTTATATAACTATAAGTTAGGTTTGAAGGTAAAGTGACAGAAGACGAAAATATTTCTGACATCTTCACATGAGAAGGGACTTAGACTTTGGTGAACTTAATTAACTAAATGATCACAGAGAGTTTTCTATAGGATCTAAGGAAACTCCTTTTGTGGCTCTGTCAAGGAAAAGGCATGAGTAATATGATAAAATATACCCATCAAGTTACTGCATCAGTAACTATCTGCATCAAGTAACTATCATCTAGAAGTGATGGCTTTCCTAGAGCAACATGCGGCTGAGAAAAAGTCATTATTCCCTCCTGTCCTGTCAACCTTTCCTATTGTGTATAAAAAGGAGAAAAATAATGAGAAAGCTTGGTCATATGGTAAGAGTTTCAAGAAAATATATTGGAAACATTGCCACCAGAGGAGACAGCAGTGGAAACGGGGAGAGACATGTAATATCACAATCTCAGCAAATTGGACCAGTAAATCACTGAGATTCAATTCGATTGATTCTCAAATGCAGCCCCATTCATCACATCTTGACACGACGCTAATCAAACTATGCTGTAGGAAGAATAAAGAGTCACATGTGGCAACCAAGAGAAACTCATAGTCAGCATGAAAGAGAAAATCCAGGATTAATATAGGAACTGCATATAACAAAAATACTCCAGCAAAAGTGATATCACTAAAAAATATTTAACTGTTATCACTTTTACATACTTATGATGACAGTCCAAATGGAAAGCAGATAAGTTGACTCAGAAAGTGAATGGTTATAATGCTCACACCTCACGTCCAAAACTTCACTTTTCCTTGACAGGTTTTCAAAGGTTCCTCAACCTCTCATAACATACCTACAGTGAGGGGTTCAAGTGTTCAAACATACATACCTGTGTGGAGCAATTCACATTCAAATATAACTAAATTATTTTAACTGAATTACTTTTATATGCAATTAATGGAGATAACATCCAGTCAATAATTTTCTATTAATACTAGGGAGGAAGCTACAGTGGGGAAAGACAATGATCACAATGAATACAAAGTTTTAGGAACTTGTTAATAAAGACCCCGATATACTGATAATCACTTCAAATGCGAATAATAAAAGCACAACATTTGAAAATTATATTTGATGACATTTGTGTATTCAAATTTATTAATAAATTTTTATTTCCCCAATGTGGTCTGTCCTCATAAGTATTCCATTGTGTTGTCAAATACACTTAAACATCACATAGTGTCCGAATAGTTACAATGGAAAGACTAACATTTGATTTCAGTTTCCAAAGGAAACTTTCATATACTTGTTGAACTACAAATTGTTATAGTTACATTGGAATATATCTGAAATTTCCTATGTAATTTAAATATGCTCATTATTTTTGAGCACACAATTTTATTTATCAGAAAACCTGATAATGGTACCAAAATATATGTATCAGAATGATTATTAGTAAATTTTCTGTAATTTGTTCATAAATTGTACACAAATGATTTGTACAATCCATTAGTAAAGGAATGGCAATTTTGTGGCAACCATGAGACTGAATGTACTATCACTACAAACGTGAAAATCAAGGGAATATGTATATACACACACACATTTTTGAAAAAATTATTCAAGGTGTAAAACACATGCTGTATATGTAATACTAATTCATAACTTTAGAAGTTAAGCCAGTCATTCCCTTTGTGGAAGGACAAGAAATTAGAGCTCTGGAAGAAATGTGTTATTATATGATCAGTTATATGATATTCAATTTTTATTTTGTTTCTTTGCATTTTCAAATTTGATATATATTTTTGCTATGTAGTAGCTGAGGCTCATGCTTGCCCTTCATATTTGAAGGCTTCATTTTTAAATTTATTATTTAAAAATATTTATTATTCCCCTTATTATTGAACTTTTGCAAATTTCATACAACATATTTTTATCATTTTTACATTCAGTGCCCTATATAAACCCCCTTTTCTGACTAGCTAACTTCATGTACATAAGAGAGCTATAGAATCAAATTTATGTGCCCAAATGCCCTTTGCTTTGGGTCCATCCACTTGGTCTGATTCATCTTCCAAGAGTCATACCCTTAAGGGACTCACTTGTCCCACTCTGAGAAGCCATACATTGCCAGTTAGGCTTTGTTATGCACTTCCATACATCAGGGATTTTGACTGGCTTGAGCTTAGCTGGCATTTATGCATGCTGTCATGTTGTTGTGAATTCATATGACTACTTTTCCAGCTGTTTGAGTGTAGTCAACCCCCAGCTGTAGGTCATGAAATCTGTCCCTTTCCTCTTCCACAATGATCGCTGAGATTTCGATGGCAGAAGTTTGTTATAGGTGTCCTGCTCAGGGACAAGCACTCTGAAAACTTATAGTCTCTACATGTTGGCCAGTTGTGGGTTTCTGAGTTAATTGCCATCTGCTGCATAAGTGAGCTTCAAGAACTTTATGAAAAGAAATCCTTTTTACCAAAGTGAAATAAGCACCTTGATAAATACTTCAATAAACTGAATGGTTTATTTCATGGATGTTTAAAATAGTCTCAAGTAGTGATCTTTGTTTTAATTAAGCTTTGGTGAATAGTTATCATTTTAAGACTTTTGATAATCTCATATTTCTTCACAAATAATGTACTTGTTGGAAACTTTCTTTTCTCTGTTTGCAATTTGCAACGACTTAATATTTATTTCTTTTCTAAAGTTTCATGACAATATGTGACAAAGGAGTCTCAAATTAAATTCCTATGTTTTTACATTTCCCTCCTTCCCTGTGTGTATGCCTGTTTGTATTCTTATGTGCACATATGTATATATATGTACATGTGGAGGTGTTGCTCCTTAAACAATATCTATCTTGGTTTTGAGACAGGGTTTCCCACTTTATAGGATTTCTCTAAGTAGACTAGGTTGGCTGACCAGCAAGACTGAAGGATATATTTGTCCTGATCTTCCCCCAGCTTGCATGACAAGAACACTTCACCATACCTAGGATTTTATTTAATGAGTTTTGTAAAGTGAACTCAAGTCCCATGTTTAATAGCCTGCAGTTTAAAAATGGATTTTCTCAGATCATTACTTCATGGTGTTTCTAAATTTAATGCAAGCATTGTTTCCAATAGTGCATTAAAAATTATTAACTCTAAAGAATTTTAAGAGAAATGAGAAATCACATGGCTGGACCATCATATGATACACTATTGACTACTATCCTACAGAGACTGAAGCTAAGTCATTGAAATATTAACAACAGGAAACACCTCTCCTGCTATAAGGAGCTTTTAACATTTATGGAATTGTACCACAAAAGGAAAGGAGCAAGCAGGATAAGTGGCCATAGAAACATTATGATGTTGTTACAATGTAACTGGATACCCAAGAGGCAAATGTACTTGCCTTCATACAGATGTGTAACACATTCTAAATTTTAAGTATTCATAACATAGTTAAAAGCTACACTAGATTATTTAACATCATTAATATACTATTGTATAGTATTTGTAAATGACAGGCATGGTTCAGTTTAGCAAAAATGCACTTTACTTCCAAGATTTTGACTTGTGATTAATGCAATTATCACTTTGGCTATAAGGAGAAAAGATTATATTGGATGGTTTTGTTTCCTGAAGCAAAGTAATTTTCTGCATGGCCAGCAATAATGTAATGTTGGGGATTTTAATAAGAGGCAATTATTTTTAGAATTAAACCTTAAACAGAATGCATATTGCAGTAATTTGTCCAAGATGTGCAAAAAATTATGAGTCACTTTAAAACTGTTAACACTGCTGTGTGCTTTTCCATGGAACAGTGCAATAAAAAAACCTGATGGCAACAGACAAACATTTCTACATCTCCCAGAAATGCACAAATAATATTGAAACTGACAAGGTAATACTCCCTTTTTTGTGTAACTCATATTTGAATGTTATACATAATTTTCATTTTTGAAATTAAATATATTTACTGAGATAAGTAAACATTTGTGAAAAGTAAATATGATAATACTACTTTGCTTACCAAACAGAAAATGTTAATACTAGATGTTGGAATATGGTCATGGATATAAAGTGAATTTTGAACAAAATTGTCATTGGTTGTCTATTTAAAAATAGCCTCAGAACTTACTGTCAGGATATTGAAATTGAGGTCATCTCTGAGATCATCTAGACACCGACTGAAGCGGTTCATGTTCTCTTCTAGGTAAGCCTCTTTTGAAATTAGATTTCCTATTTGATAATAATATGAGTGAGGTTGTAAAAGGAAAAAAAATGGCATGCATAGAGTAGGAAAGGGAGGAAGAAAAAACTCAAAATGCACTTAGTATATAAGGGAATCTTTTCTGTTTTCCACAGAACTGGTTCCCATGAAATTCATGGTATTTTATCCCTGTAATATTCTGTCCCTAAATTCTTTCTGCATATGTATGAGCATTAGAGTGCTTCAAAGGGGTTAACACAAATAAAAGTATAATGCTAAGATTATTAAATGTTTCACTTCTAACTTGGAAATATACCTACTACATCAATTTCAAAAGCATATTAAATTATTTTTCCACTTGAATAATTCTTTAAACGATAAGCAGTTAACTCTTACTAAATTGTTATAATGCAGTGGGTCTGCTGTTAAATATTTCATGTGAAAGATCACAGTGGTGGGAATCCTGACCATAATTTTTCAGCACTAGTTTTGGTTTACATTCAAAATCTTCCTTCTCCAACTCCTTTTATCCATAGCTCCTGCTGACACATTTGCCCATTTGCTTTAAAATTAAAAGTGTCCTCCAGATTAATGAGGACTTATGTTAGTGATAATAAAAAATTGATGTCCTGCCAAAGGCATCCATACAAGCCATTTGTTTTTAAAGATATTCTCTCACAAAGAATTCAAAAGTCAAGACTGACACCTCGGGTGTCTGATATTCTGATAGTCTCATTAGACTATGACAAAAAAGAAAAAGTATATATACATATATATGTCTGTGATTGGTTTAATTTATTTAATGTGATTATTCCCAGTTACCTCCACTTTCTAGTAGGAAATGTAACTTTTTCTTCTTTATAAGTAAGAAAAGGTAATTTCTTTACAAACCATATATTCTTCATCCATTCCTTTGTTGATGTACGCCCGGGCTGGATTCATAATGTGCTCACTGTGAACAGCACTTCAATATATAAGGATCTATGTGAATTATTGACTGGAAACCCTTTTGGTAAATTATATACTGAGGTGTGATATACCTGGGTCATATTTCTTCCTGGCTCTTTGAACATTTTATTAGCTTGATGTAATAAATCCTAACATTCATTAGAAGGAAGAAAAAAGTTTTGAATAATTGACTTCTAAACTCAGTGGTGATACTTGTTTCCTACATGAACTTTTGTGATCATTAAAAAGATCTACTTATTAACAGTATTAATGGGATAATACCATGTTTTGTCCAGTTTTACCCAACATTTTATATATGCAAGGATTTATTTTAGTTCATACTGATCAGAATGAAAACACATTTGAACCTGCCTTCATCCTCTTCTGTTAAAAACTGCTTTATACTATGAAACAACACGAAATTTTGCAGACATTGGCAACCACTTAGTCTTTAAAAGAACTATATCACTTTTTTACAGTTTTTGCTTATATGAATTATATTAACAATAACCACAGGCATTGTTTTTTGCTGAAGGTCCTGTTATGTTTCATTACTGAAGTATTCACAACATTGCAAGTTTCACAGTTGAAATGTTTACTTGTTTTAAAATAAAGTACAGAAATTCTCACAAAGGAATTCTTTTTTTTGTCTCTGACATGATGGCAAGTTCATTTTTCAGACCATCATTTGTAATTTGATCTTATAACAGCTATGTTTTTAAATCAAGAATAAAAGAAAATACAAATACATACAGTGTTAATACACTGAGACTTAATACTATCTTTGCTTCAATTTTCTAAATCTCTGTCCTTCATTCTATCTTCTTATGTTCAATTTTCATATCAAACATGGCAGGAAATCAGGATGGAAGCTGATTCAATACAAAAAAAAACCCTAATGATCATAAATGAAGATAAAAAAGGAAAACTGTGCATAATAGATGCACATAATGCAGCTGTGCACAGTGAACCATGTAAGTCAGATGAGGATCAGCAGGTGGGTCATGTGGATTTCAGTCAGATGAGGATAAAGTTTAGAAATTTGTCCAGGTTTCCAATAATATTTCGAAAATCTCAACAAAAAAGAGGAAAGAACAGAATCCATAAATCAAAGATTTTTTTGACAAAATGTAGAATTAAAACCAGAGGAATAATTTTCACATTTTAAAGTTGAAAATTTAATCTATCTCATTAAAGCTGTTAATACAATTTGTGAAAATTTCAGAGGGACAGGAATAAAATAAAATCTTGGAGGAATAGGGAACCCAGAGAAAAATATGATGTCACAAAAATCCCCTGAGAAAGGCACAAACAGTCGAACTGGAAAACAATACCCTAATGTTGAAGACAGGATATGCTTGGGATACAGGACTTGAAGCAATGGACCAGGAACTCACCTGGAAGCCATCTAACTGAAATTTAGTTCCTATAATTCTAGAAAGCCTTCTACCAGAAATTTAGCTCCCATAATTATAGATGATTACATGCAAATTGCTGTGGGGATTAATGGTCCAACCTAAACTAAAATTCTAATAATCACAACTGTAGGGCACAATGCAGGATGGGCCTTAGCCAGGTCAACTGCTTTGAGGAACAGAGGAATGGCTCCCGTGGGCATGGCTCTCTGCTCTGCTTAGTCGTGAGACCGGCTTCCGCCCAGCATCTGGAAAGAACGTGATCTATCTAGGGAAAACTACTACTTAATTAGAAAAAAAATCATCCTCAAATTCATATAGAAGCACACACAAACACACAACTGGGATAGACAAAGTAACCTGAGCACAAAGATCAATCCTGGGAAGATTACTATATGAGATTTCAAACTATATTACAGAGCTGTGGTCATAAAAACAGAATGGTACTGGCACAAAAATAGATCAGTAGAATAACATATTACAATTGAAGCTCAAACATGAGTGCATGCAATTTCAGCAACCTGATATTCGACAAAGGGGCCAAGAATACTCACTGGAAGAAAGATAGCATCTTTAGCAACTGGTGATGGCAAAACTGGCTCTCAACCTGTAGAAGAATGAAAATAGACACTTATGTTTCACCTTGCACAAAAGTGAACTCCAAAAGGATCAAAGACCTCAATGTGAAACCTGAAATTCTGAAACTATTAGAGTAAAACTTTGCTTAGTAACATATAAGACCTAGGTGAAGGAAAGGACTTTCTAAATCAGACAGTATTTGCTCAGGAAGTAAGATCAATAATCAAAAAGTGTACTCATTAAACTAAAAACCTTCTGTACTGCAAAGAAAAAAAAAAGAAGAGAATACTCACAGAATGGGAGAACATCTTCACCAGAGATAAGGATTTGAGAAGAGTGTTCTCAAAAGAAGACATAAAGATGACTGAGAAACATCTTTAAAAGAGTTCATCATCTTTAACAATTAGGGAAATTTAAAACCAATTTAAGATTTCATCTTAGCCCAATCATCCTGGATAAGATCATGAGAACAAATTATATCAAATGCTGGAGAGGATTATTGGAAAGAGGTATGGTCATTCACTATGGGTGGGATTGAAACTCAGGCAACCCCTATGAAAAGCAGTGTGGAGAACTGCTCAAAAACTAAAAATAAATATACCGTCTGTCCCAGTTATACCACTCCTTGGCATATACCCAAGGACTCTTTCTATTGTAGTGATGTTGTACATCCGTTTTTACTGCTCTTTTCACAATAGCTAAGGCATAGAAGCAACTAAAGTGTCCCTCAACTGACACATGGATCATGAAAATGTAGCACATTTACACAATGGATTTCTACTCATGCTAAAGAAAGAAAAAACTGTGAATTTTTCAGGTAAATGGATTAACTGTTATGCTAAATGAAGTATCACAGAGTCAGAAAAACAAACCATGTATATTTGCTTCTATAGCACCAAATCCTCATATGTGAGTATATATCCTTATGTAACTGCAGTAACCAGGAAAATGGAAAGGATCCAGGAGATAAAGGGAAAGATGAAGTTTAAGCATAAGAATAATAGCAAATAGGTGTTACTAAGGGAGAAATAGGTAAAATCAGAGTACTTAAATGGGAGGGGAGAGGAGGAGTTATATAAGAAGAATGGGGACAAAGGGAAAGAAGGAGGTCAAGAGAGGTGGGCCTTAAGACACTGGTATTATCAAGGTAGAAATGGAGAAATGGGGAAACTGAAAATAGGGAAGGCATTGAGGGAGGACAGTTTAGACGAGAGAGAGAGAGAGAGAGAGAGAGAGAGAGAGAGAGAGAGAGAGAGAGAAACTAATACCTAGCTAGTATAAAACACCAGATGGAATTAGTATAAACACCTAATGTTGAATTTCACATATAATATCTCAATATCAGCCTATGTGCATAGATGAAGGCTACATAACAAGAAGCAGTGGTAGGCAAGAGAATCCTTCCATTGAGTTTCTGGTCAAAGTAGTCCAAGAGACTCCCAAAATTGCACAGATTATTGCAATAGCCCTTGATTGCTTCCCAGAACTTAAAAGTAAAGTCCTGTTTTAAAATCCAGAACAGACTTTAATGTCCCAACACAAACTTCATGACCAAATAACCATATCAATGACTCTAACAGCATTCAACACTGGTACAGTAGGTGCACTTTTATTTTGGGACCAATCAACAGCTACGTAATTTCTCTCAGAACCCACTCAATAGTAGGAAACTCATTTGTGGTACTGTAATCATAGCCAAATACAGAAGGCTGAACAGATTACTGATTTTAGAGCAATCCCCATGGCTGTTACATACCTAGCCTAATGTAACTCTTTAATAAATGCAAATATGTATCCTTATATTTATAGTGAAGTATTGCAATAACCATTGATCAAAGATGTTTCTTTTGCACCAGACAGTGACTATTACAGAATACCACAGTTGGTGAAAAACTGGCTTTCACTGTGAATTGGCCATGCCTAAGCAGTACATCTCAAATGCATCACCTACACCCAAGGCTCATGCAATATGGCAAAAGAGGTATAGAAATCACTAATGATTCTCTCAACTTTCATTAATGAAGCCCCCTTATATAGCAAAGGGCCAGTAACACAAAAGATCACAAAAGACTAAAACATGGAAATAAAGAATCTGCTGAGTGGGGAATGCTAGACAAGACTCTTATATTAAGTTTCACTCTCCCAGGCCTCAGAACAATTGCAGAAGAGTAGGTAGAGGAGTTGTAAAAGACAGTGAGATAGTGTGTGTCTGGATATAAATAGAATCCTACAAGCTTCTGCTCGTATAAACCTACAGCAATTGTTTTGGCATGCTTAAGACCCACGCAAACTCAAGCAGACAGAAACCCACCATGGAACTGGAGAAATATGTAGCAGACCCTAACGTTTGCTTAAAATATATTGGCAACTGATTCCTGTTAGATGAGGATTACTTAGTCTTCCTAAAGTGAGAGACTCTGGGCAGGCTGACATGACCTCAGTAGTTGAACCTGCACTGAGGTCATTTTGTGTACTTGATGTATGTTTACATGATTGGCCAAGAACTCTCTGGTTAATCACATAGCTTCAACTGCTATAGGAGAAGTACAGTATTTTACATTCCAATAGACCGCATGAAGATTTGTTAACTCAGTATTATAAATTTGAAAAAAAATTATTGTCCCCAAGAAAGTCTAAGAGAGAATTTTTTGTGCAAATACTCCCTGAGATTATGAGTGAGTCCAAGTGCATGTCCCTGTATAGGACTTCTGTCAACTCTCACCAGAGAATCTTCCTCATGAACAAAGTACAATGCAAAGAGAAGGCCATAACTGGTCAAAGTGTGGAGAATGAGAATGCAGACTGTGTATTCTTGGACAGGGCTCCTATATGAAGTCTCACCCACCTATGGCTCATGTGCCATTTTGGAAGATGGGGCAGAAAGATTGTAAGTGGTGCATTAACTTAAGGAAATGGAGTCTTCCACCCTTCCAAAAGTGTGAGCATAAGAACTTAAAGCAATGGTCACAGTATGCACAAAACCCATACCACTTCAATCAGACAAAAACCCATCATAAAAACTAAGAAATGAATGGTCAGTGAGTTCACACCTTAGCAGAGGAACTAGCAGCCAATTGCTGCACTGTGAAAGAAAGTTGTTGTTGTTGCTCTGCTTCTTCTTTTGTTAAATATAGTTCTTATTCCCTAATTTCACTTTCACATTATCTTGCTTCCTTCTCCAAGACCCTCTTCACTGTTTCAAAGCTTTTAAGCATTCAATTTATACACCTAGTCATGCCTTTTCCTAAAATGATATCACCTTTCTTAGACCTTCACATGAGTGTGCTCTTACAGGGTCCATGGCAATAACCACATTTTTTTTTAAGAGCACATGCTAAGCGTGATTTTGTGCAAGTCTCTTAATGTTGGACAATATTTCCAGATATTTTTGGGTGTCACAATTATGGGAAAAAGATGAAAATGGTACCAGAATCCAGGAAACAAGGAGCAGGGTTACTGTATTTACCCCAAAGAATCAACCAGTGGACTGTGTGACATCTGCGTGCAAAGGCTCGACTTGATAAGCCTTAACATATTTGAAAACATGCATGAAATCTGGTGGAGGGGGGTTAAGGAGGTGTGCAAAAAATGGAATGGATCTAAATAAGATTAAGATGTATTGTAATAAATGCACAAAACTTCAGTGAAAATATACATTGAGAAAAAGTTATCCTGCTAATTGATATAACAGTATTTTAAGTTATTCTGTTTTATTTGTGTTTTTCTTTTATTTCCTTTTTCTTCTTTTATATTGGGGGATTGTTTTTTGTTTCTTCTTTAGATAAGCTCTCAGGAATACAGGAAAGATGTCTTTAATATCTTATGTAGTGCAGTCTTGTTTTGAACTTCCGTTCTTTTTGCTTCTACTTTTTTAGTACTGGGATTATTGGAGTGTACCAAAAAAATCTAGATACAACATTCATTTGGGGCATCATATAGAGTACAGAGTCTAAAATGTGAATGTTGAATAATATTTAATTTTATTTTAGTGCTGACTACAATGGCACTAAAGAGCTAACTCTTGAGAATACTGACCATTATGAGTGCTGTGGCCTGGTATAACATTTTTGCATTATACATATGAAATAAATACTATGAACTGATATACACATTGTGTTTGATGCCAATATATCCATACCTACAAATATGTACTTCTATTTTAAAATGTAAAGACACATCAATTTATAGTCAATTCATTTACATTCCAGAAATCTCAAATACATAACATACTTATTTTGCTTTCTTTATATTTATACCATATCTGCAATGATACAATACTATAATTTGATTTCTTTGTTCAAAGAAAACTCACTTAGTCTATCTATTTTATGTTTGCCTTTAGTATCTGCCAACTGAATAATCAAAATGACTTATTTATATTCTTCTTATACTTGAGGTCAAACCAATGAAATATCACAAGAAAGAGGGCACAATAACAGGTAAAAGTTATAAATGAAAAATAAATTTCAGGAAGAAAAAAGTCTTCAAGGTCAAACCATGTTAACCACTTTCTACTGTCAGGTAAAGGTTATGTCAAAAATGCCAAAATGATTAGAATATATGGAAAATTAAAAGAAAGATGATATAGTCCTTACTTATGCTTCTTTCTGTCTGTTGTACAGAGCTGTCCTGCATGTAGAATCTGTAATAGGAATCTGACACTCACCGAGGCAAACTAGAGTAAAATACATGGTTCACATATTAGTTTAATCAGAATGGCATGTGACCTGAAGAATAAAACTTAAATACAATAAAAAACTCCTCCTGTTTTTGTGCATAGCTAAGAGGTTTACTTTTAAATCATCTGCATTGCCATGTAACTAGTCAACATGACTATTATCTTCCAGTATTCTGAGATTACAAAATCTGTATATTAAAACAATTGAAAACATCTGTTTTTATTTATACATCAAGTTAATTTTCATTGCCTGCAGACTCCGTAATGAATAGTAACCTTGTACATGAAATATTGTATTAGTCTCTAAATTTTGACATAATATAACACATGGCAAATGTTTAGTGAAGCAATTTCATCATATTTACGAACATGATAGAGCAGAAAGAAGCCTAATTCATGGCCAGTTTGATTGTTTCCAAGTAAATATAATTATCAAAGTGAAAAAAAAAATTAAGCATTTTGAGCATCCTATTTGGTGCTGTGTCATGAGTATAGTAAGGTATTCTAACACTGGGCTATCTCTGTAGCTCTAGCCAATTATTTTTATATGATTTTGGTCACATTGAGGCAAATAAATACACATAACTAAAGAATGATTCCAGGATTGCGATGATATGGGAACTGTGTCTGTGCAAGTGTTAAGGTGATTTGGGAAAGACACAAATGTATTTCAATTTGAAAATCTGAGGAGACTTGTTATGTTACAAGAAATGATAATCACACACTAACTCATATAGGATTAAGCGAATCTATGAGATTACCTAAAATTTATAATTCACATATTTTGACATTGTCCCATGCAAGCCTTGATCACAGGTGGGTTATAATTCCCACCTCTCCCTTAGTTCTCTGGACTGGCTTCCTAACCCAAACTAGGTAAACAACCTAGCATAGATTCCTATGTCCTTCATCAGGTCATAACCCCATACACCATCTTCCCTGGCTACTGATCAGCTGGAAAGATCTGCCTTAGGACTTAGCAACCAAGCTACATAAATGATATAAACAACCAAAACTAAATTAAATAAAAGCAGAGTAGTAGTTCTAACTTGACACATAACCACAAAGAACATCCATATGCCCAACGGCATTGCAACCACACAAATAATAAGAAAAACCAAGAGAATGCATCTCCAAAAAAAAACCCACTAGTCCTAAAGAAGTGGACTACATTGAAACTGCCCTGAAGAAACCCAGGATTCAGAATTTAAAGAGGAAAGGCATAGCTTTATATGGAAACCCAATAACATACAAATATGCAGTTTAATGAAATATCAAAAAAATTCATGATTTGAAAATTGAATTCACGAAATAAATAGAAATGTTGAAGAAAATCCTAAAAAAAATTAACTGGGCTTAAAAATCTCAATTGGAAGCATCAAAAGAAAGCCTCAAAAGTAGAATGGAGTGGAAAACAGAATATCACGACTGGATGACATAGTTGAGGGTCTATACTCATAAAGCAAAGACTATGTAAATTTTTTAAAATTAAAAATAGGAATGGAATATTCAGGAAATGTGGGGCAGCATAAAAAGAACTAATCTAGAATGATAGGCATACAGGAAGAAGATTTACCTACAGAGTTTCAAGAAGCACATGAAACACAAATTAGACATGGACAAAATAGAAATTCCCATCAGACTATTCTAGTAAAAACATTAAATGCACAGGATAAAACGAGGATACTGAAAGCTGCTAGAGAAAATCACGAGTTATAAATAAACAAAAACTCATTAGAATTACACCTGACATTTCAGTGCAAATTATGGAAGCCAGAAGATTAAGGACAAAAGTATTCCCAGATCTAAAAGAGAATCTAAATTCTATATTCAGGAAAGCTATCATGATCGAAAGAAAACAAAAAAAAAATTTTTATGACAAGAACGGGCTAAAATAATTCATGTCTACCAAACCAGCCCTACAGAGACTACTTGAAGCAAAATAGTTGGCAGAAGAAAGGGATGAATATACTCAAGTGACTACAGAAAGAAAACAAAGAATGGTATAATGATAGGAACATAAAATAGTGTCACAAACACAAATTAAAGTAACAGTATGCAATACACATCTGCTACAAAAATTATTTCTAGGAAGCAGCAGTTTCCTCCAGGCCCACACTCTTCTCTAGGTCCTGGATGACAAAACAGGGTATAATTTTGCCAGACTAAAATTGTGGATACCAGAGTTTACTTAGGCTTACTCAGAGCAATTAGAAACTAGGGGAGGCCCTACAGCAAATTTTACATTTTCATGAAGACCCATGAGCAACATCCCATAGGGGCTAGTCTCCTTTCAGCATTCTTCACTCTCACCTTTGTCCCTCTCTCACTTACATATCAGCTCACTGGATGGTTGGGAGGGATAGCTGACTCTTCTGGCTTTTCCCTTTGAGCACTGGCAGTCAAGTTTGTTTGTGCTGTGGTTGAATGCATGGCTCATTTTGGCAGGTTTTGTGGTTGAGTTTGTCTGGGGAAGGAACAATTTATGCTACAATATCTTTCAATAATAACTGCAAATATCAAAAACATTAACTCGCCTGTCAAAAGACACAGGCTAGCTGAATGGCTCAAAAAGAGAACCCAATTTTTTGTTGTCTTTAAAAAACTCATCTCACCTTCAAGGATAGACACGACCTTAAGACGAAAGGGTGAAAAAAATATTCTAAGAAAATAAATTTAGGAAGCAAGCAGGTTTTGCGATTCTAAGTCTGACAAACCAGTCTTCAAAGTAATACTAGTCCGAAGAGATAAAGAGGATCACTTCACTCTAAGCAAAGGAACAATTGGTCAAAAATATATTACAATCATGAATATTTATGCACCAAACTCGATTGCACTGAATTTCATAAATACAGTACTCTAGGACTATAAATCACATATTCACCTCAGCTCAGTAATTGTAGGTGACCTCAGTACCCTATTCCCTTCAATAGACAGGTAAAACAAGGAATAAACAAAGATGCATTCGAACTAAATATCATCTTACATGAAATGGTCCTAACAGACAACTAGACAATCCACCCAAACAACAAAGAATATCCTTTCTTCTCAACAGCCCATGCAAGTTTTTCTAATTTGGTCACATTCTGGAACACAAAACAAATATCAAAACATATATAAAATTAACATAATTTGATCAATTCTATCAGAACACATTGCAATAAAGCTTTGAAACAATAAAGCAATAAAACATGAAAAGAAATTCTAGCAACTACATGAAATCAACATTATTAAACAACTCACTCCTGAGTGGCAAATGGGATCAGAGAAAAAATTGAGAAAAGAATAAAAGTATTCCTGGAACTAAATGAAAATTAAAACACAACACAGCAAATCCTGTGGAGCATTTTAAAAATGTCTGAAGAAGGTAATTGATATCTCTTAATGCTTACATTAAAAAATCAGAAAGAATACGTGTAAATGATGTAACATTATAACTCAAGAATCTTGCAAGGAAGAACAAACCAATCTCAAACATAGAAGATGAAAGGAAGTAACAAAAATCAGAATAGAAATTAATGAAATGGAAACAAAGAAACCAAAACAAACAAACAAACAAACAAAACCCAATCAGTCTAAGAGCTGATTCTTTGAAAGGCTAAACAAGATAGAGAGAACCCTAGCTCAGTTAACCAAATGAAAGAAAGAGCAAATAATCCAAATCAGCAAAATCAGACATGAAAAGGGGAAACTGCATAACAGACACCCCCAAAGAAAAAAAATCCCGAAAATAGTAAGGGGATACGTACAAAAACTATATTCCATTAAATCTGATAATCTTAAAGAAATGACTGAATTTCTAAAATCACGGGCACCATCAAGTTAAATGAAGAAAAGCTCAACAGTTTAACAGAAGACCAAATAAGGAAATTTAATCAGTAATACAAAATCTCTGGACTAAAATGAGTTCAGGCCCAAGTGGATTCACAGCAGATTTCTACCAGACATTCAAAGAAGATCTATAACCAATACTGCTTAAACTATTAAAAATGATAGAAACAGAGGGGGAACTCCAAAACTTCTATGAAGAAGTATCACTCTAATACTCAAACCAGATAAAGATAGAACGAAAGGATGAAAGAAGGAAAAAAATTATAGGCGCATCATCTTAATGAATATAGAAGCTAAGAAACTTAACAATATATTTGCAAACAGCATAGAGACACACATTAAAAACATTATCAATGAAGAACAAGTCAGCTTTATTCCAGAGATTCATGGAAGCTTTGATATATGTGACACATTAAATGTAATAAAACATATAAATGGAATTAAAGACAAAAACTACATGGTCATCTCAATAGATGGAGAAAATTCATTTGCCCAAATTCAGCATGCATTTATATTAAAAGGTCCTAGAAGGAACTAGTTGTAGGGAATAGACCTCAATATCATTAACTCAGTGTCATTAAAGGTATATACAATGAACCCATAGCCAATATCACTTTAAATGAAGAAAAAATGGAAGCAATCACATTAAAATTAAAAAACCAGGCAGGACTGTCCACTATCTCTACTGCATTTCAATATAGTTCTTGAAACACTTGCAAAAGCAATAAGACCAAAGAAGAAAATAAAAGAGTTCTAATTGTTATATCTATTTGTGAATGATATATTTTACATAACATATTCCAAAAACTTTATCAAAAAACTATTAGAAATGATTAATATTTTCAGTAAAGTTGCAGGTTACAAAATAACTTACAAAAATTAATGGCTTATCTATATATCAATAGCAAGCAATCAGAAAAAGCATTCAAGGAGACCTTCCCGTTCACAATAATCTCGAAAATATTTAGGAATAAGCCTAACTGAATGCACTCAAGATCTCCACAATGAAAATTTCAAATCTTTAAAGCATGTATTAGAGAAACACACTTGGAGATGTAAAAACCTACCGTGTTCATGGACTGTTAGAATCAATATTCTGAAAATGACCTCCTTACCAAAAGTAATCTATAGATTCAATGAAATGCCAATCAAAATACCCGTGAAGTTCTTCACAGAGCTAGAAAAAAATCACCCTAAAATTCATGTGGAATGATAAAAGACTTTGAATAGCCAAAGTAATCTTGGGCAAAAAAGAACAAAAATCTGCGGATCATCATTCCAGATATCATATTACAGAGCTATAGTCATAAAACAGTATGGTATTGGCTTAAAAATAGACATTTCAATTAATGGAACAAAAGAGAAAACCCAAACAATGAGTACTTGCAATTTCAGCCATCTGATATTTAACAAAGGTGCCAAAATCCACGATGGAGGTAAGACAGCATCTTCAATAAATGGTGCTGGTAAAACCTAATTTCCCCATATACAATAATGAAACTGGACCATTAACTTTCCTGGTAAAAGGATGAAACTAGAGATGGTTATACTAAATGAAGTAAAACAAATTCAGAAAATCAAGAGACCAAGAAATGTATGTTCTCCTGCATATGCTGATTGTATCACCTATCACCTATATATGAGTGTATATCCTGATGTAACACCAGGAGACAGGAAAATTGAAAGGATACATGGAGGTAAAGGGAAAAAAAGAACCAAAAAAAAGGGGATAACAAAGGACAGATGATATGGGGGGGGTGCAGAAAGTGGGGTGCTTCTCAGGAAGTAGAGGAGTATGGACATGAAGAAGTTCAAGGTGTGGTGTGGAAAGAAATCAGGATTGGGGGCATGAAGGGAGGTGGTTGTTATTAGAGGGAGAGTGGGGACAATGTGGGTCCTGGAACTAGGGAGGGAAAAGGAAGGTTAGAGGGAAAGAAAACAAAATTAATATTACTTTTTACACCTAATATCTTTGAAGATCAGGTTTCTAATATAAATACACACATACCCAGTGTTAAGCCTTTTGTCTACTCAGTTTATTTTGCATTACAATTTTAATAGACATAAAACCTTTTAATGCCTCTTCCATTTAAAATATTTTCTCTAGTATCTCTTCCATATAGTCTCAGTAAACAAAGGAAGATTTGATGCTTATGCTTACAGTTATTTCATTTAATATAACTAAAGATATTTTCAGACCTTAATTTCTATTTTTATAATTAAAATTGTTTTTTATTAGTGATGTATCATGAAAAATGCAAGAACAGATACTTTTCCATTGAAGATAACTTCAGAAGACAGATCTCCATAGTGGAATGTTCAAAAACTTATAATAACAAAAGTCTGTGCCTATAAAATGTCATGTTGAAAACAGGCAAAGATGCATGGACATAGCAATATATCTTTAAGAAGTAGAAATCAGATATTTATTATATATTCTATATTTCTCCTGGGGGGTGACAAAACAACCTCAGTTCCCTCTCACTTTCTAGTTGTATTCTTAAAATTATCTTTAAATACACAAATAAGTGTAGGTCTCACCCCTCATCAGAGACACTTCTTTCTGCAACAGATAAAAATGATTACAGAGGCCAAAAAGTGGCCACAGTGGTGAGCTCAGCCCTAATAGGTATATCTAAAATGCAGCACTTTCACCTAAAACTCAGGGAACATTGTGAAGAAGGGCCTGAAAAGGTCTAAGTATTGGAGGACCAGGATGCCTGCTGCCAGATAGTGTCTTCTAGAAATGACAGAGAAGCTGCATCCATGTTATCTCAGAAAAATGGTTACATAAATGAGACATACAGAGATACAACACCAGCTGACAAGCCACCTTGGATGGAAGAAATTTTACATCCCTTTTTCTGATAAAAAGCTAGACACAGTGAATGGCTGCTGAGAGATGAAGAATCATTCTTTCCCTGGGTGAGCTCCCTGATAGGCTATCCAATCCCAAATAGTAAGCAATAAACACATGTACATATAGCATCTACATGTAAGTAGAATTTGTAGGTTTTGTGTGTGTGTGTGTGTGTGTGTGTGTGTAAAATAAAGAATTATTACAGATCAAGGTATTGAAAGGGGGCTGGGGGAGATGTACAAGGAGTAGAGGGACAGAGGATGGGGTAGACATTATATAAGTACATTAGTCATGTATTAAATTCTCAAGAAATTAAAAACAAATGATAATATATTACTATGATGTTTCCTTTTCTTTACTCAACTCATGAGCTTATGTAGCCTGATTTTACTTACGGTTATGTTAATTCAGATTCTCATTAATTTAAAACACTTTTTGGGTATGAGTCATACTTTTTCACATTATCTTTATGCTTATTTGATTAGAGGGATCCAAGAGCCCTCCCCCTACTAATTACTCACTCATGTTACAAATCTTCATAAAAAGAAATTGAAGCACCAAAGGTTCCTTCCATATTTTTGACCTCATAAGTTAAGCGAAATTGAAAAAATGTCAAGTCTTGCTGCTACTAAAATTCCAGTATATTTCTAAATGAGAAAAGTACAAGATACTGTTATGTGGAGTAAACTATTTGTGCATATGAAAACCGAGATTGTTAACGGGGAATAAGCCACAACGACCACTGGGTTGGCACAGCAGGGCCAAATTAAATTTCAAGTCATTTCATAAACTTTGGAATTACTGATAATTCTTTCTTAATACAGTCACCAGCCCCAAGCTAGAGATTACCATGGGATCCTCCTGCCTCTACTTCTCAAGCACAGGAATTATGAGAGCGAGCTGTAACACCCAGCTTTTCATGTGGAGCTTTGGAGGACTGAACACAAGTCCTCATACTTGGGTGACAAAACCTTTATGCACTGAGCCATGTCAGAAGCCCCCTTCCATGGTGATATTTAGGGAATCCTTTCTTTGCCTGGCTGGTAATGAACTTCTCTAGTTTGTCCTGTAACGCCTCATTGGTTTATGTTGTGCTGACTTGAAATTTGATATTAAGTGCCCACACGGGACTCATGCAACTATTTAAATATTTGTGTGCATATAAATTTATGTCCACTGCATTTTAAAATTTCAGTCACTAAGATACATTTTCACATGACCAGTAGTCAATACCACGTGTAGCTCATGGTTACAAAGAAATAAAGCATTTCCTTCATCTTAGAAATTTGATTTGGCCCTGCTGTGCCTGTAAAATAAGGAAACTGGAACAGGAGAAAGATAAAAATTTTCACCCATATACAGAGACTCATGAAACAGCATTTTTTTGTAGAGAATTAAAGGCATTTTTCATTAATAAAACATAAGTTATAAGGTTATGAGTAAAGGGAAATGTAATTGGATTTTTAGCCAAAGGCAAGATTGTGGCTTTTTATGTCAGTTTAAGTAACTTGGAATTTATACTCTAGGCCAGGGCATATTTTTGCAATAATGTTCCTGTAAGCAGAAAGTCATGCGATATTAGGAGTACTGAAGGGGAAAAGAGAGAGAGAGAGAGAGTAAAGATTCCACAGACAAAACAAAAATGGGAATAATTTGCTCCAAGTCTAATGTTTCGCTCACTATCATCCACACAAATAAACCACAGCCTAGAAAAGGAGCAATCATAAACAGGGAGTCTGCTAAGACTGCTAAGCAAGAAAGGGGACTGGTATGCCATTGGAAGGGAAAAACTACATTCAGCTAATCAAATACGACAGATTTTGAAAGTCATTTCATTCATCTGTGGCAATATGACAATGCAGTAGTTAGAGCATTCAGACTCAAGAAGACCCAAAGTTTATGACTATAAGAAAATACTGGAAAATAAATTTAGGAATGATATTGATAAAGCATATGCTTGAAGAAAGGTAAAGCATCTACTGTAAGTTCCATGTGTGGCACTGGGTAATGGCTTTGCAATTTTCTAAAACAAAGAGCTACATTCTATTAGGTAACTGTTAGCATACATTATACTAAAAATTCAGTGTATGTGAAAACAACAGATACTATTTTATAAGGAAAATAACACTTCCTGCCTCTTATTCTGTGTGAAGCTAACCCAGATATTATATTTTATTAATGTTGTTATCACATTGTCATTATGCAGCCATTGCTGTGCACACCAGGTAAGAATGAAAGTTTGGAACAGTAGAAGGGAAGTTTCTCAAAACCATGCAAAACATTTAATATTGATATATATTTGATTTAATGCCAGGCAATACTTTATAATTCCTTAATATATTTATGTAATTTCTCTCTGATTTCATCATTCTAAATCCATGTTAATTGATTAAAATGAATACTTAGTTTCACTTTGGCCACATCTCTTTCTAACTGTCATGCATGTTAAGACTTAGTATTTTGTTTCCACTAACTGAGATCAACTAATATGTCTAGATAACTGTATTCTAATGATGAAAAATAAATTTTTATTGTTTTTCCATTCTATGACTTGGGTTATAGTTTCTTATACTTTGTTTAGAATTTATAATAGCTGCTTTGCCCCTTTCTAACTATGCAATATCTTAGCTATTAAACTTTTTTCAGGTTATCAGAGGACTTTTCAAGTTTACTATCAAATTATCAAACATGCAAACTACCAAATTCCCCAGTAACCTGTGGACCCTTGGCACAGAAATTCTAGAAATAATGAGCAAGTGTCATTCTTTTTTGATATTGCAGCCCATAAATGTAATAGCTGTAATAAAAATTATTTCTTTGGAGCATCAAATTGTAGATACTTATTTAGGCACAAATGTTAGGCCTTCATACACCAAATGATTGAGTTTCATCAATTTTGAGTTTGTTTGGAAAATCTTCAGTGTTTCCTCAGCTGAAGGATTGTTTTCTAAATTAAACACACTGTTGCAACTCCTGGAAACCAATTGATATTAGACCATGTGATTTATTTGTAGTTATGATTTGCCTGTTTATATTTACAAATATCTTAAGTTGTTTATTTTTGTAACAAGGTTATAATGTTTCCCCCTTAAACAGCAGTTTACTGAATGTAGATGTCATTGCTTCTTTTATCTTCATAGATTTCAGTAGCAAGTGAATGTATACATAGGTGCTTTCGTAAAATGTGGATTTCTTTCTTCACATAAAGGAACACTAGTTGTAGAGACAGATTGGAAAATAAATGCTTGCTGCAAAAACATGAGGACCTGAGTTCAAGTTCACCATCTCGTCAGGAAGAGTCACATGTGCATGTAACAGCACTGCTGGGGGGGGAGAGTCAAAATGATTGCTGGGCCTCATTTACCAACAGCCTGGCTGAAAAAGAACACTTTCTAGGGTCAGTGAGTGACATGTCTCCAGGCAATAAAGTGGAGCTCAACAAAGGAGTACAGCTCCTCTGGTCTGTACACACATCTACATGAACATGTATGAGCATGGATACACCACACATTCATCTGTTCATCTGTCCATCAATCAATAAAGAGTAAATTAAATGGTTGGTTGGATGGCTTAATTGTTACAGGAATTAAACTAAGACTAACCTGTTAAGAGAAGGCTTTCATCGAACTCAGAAAGCAGAAGCTTATCCTTTACTATGTGAAGTCTCCTGCTCCAGAGAACCCAAGGCATAGGCCAGAAGCACATACAAACTGTTCTAGAATTTTTCATGTCGTCCTTGGAAAGTAATCATATTGCAGAATTTGAGACTTCCAGCAGAGAATTGTGTGTCCCCTTTAGACTATTATCAGAAATTTAAATGGTCAATATTTTCACTAAAGCAGATATTTCAGGCAAATGTGGGCAGAGGTTGTGACATTCTCAGTTACATGATATATTGCTGATGCCAATACCATCTCACTTTTAAAAAGCTTTGTGTGTTGTCAGCAGATGTTTCCTTTGAAGCAGGAAGATCAGGTAGGACACTGGGAGTGCATGGAAGCAGCCATGTGTTTTAGACTGAATCCTGGTGCAGGGGCTAGAGCCTCAAATTTAGAAAAAAAACATTAAAAATTTCATTGTCTGAAAGTTTCTACAGACATTATTTTTCTGAGGAAAAGGAGAGAGAAGCAACTATGGAAAAGGGGGACAAAGTCAGACTGGGGTGACTGCAGCACTCCAGCCAGAGAGCCTGTCAGCAAACATCCTGCTGATAGGTTGGTATAGGCACATGAAGACAGAGAAAACAGATATTTCCCTTAAATATCCCAGGAGGCTCTATATCCTCTTAAGATCACAAACTGGATTTTCTGCTTGTCTATCATATCATGTCTCAGCCAGAGACAGAGCTCAGAGTGGCCTGTATGACTGGAGTACAAGTAGACACTTCTGAAGTCCTAACTCTGACTTTTACATGTACCAACAAGAACTCATATTAGAGGTACATAATGTTCTTTTCAAATATATTTGTTACTACTTACTCATCTATTGGAAAGAACAAAGTTACACTAAAGTTATAGTTCCACTAAAGATATAGTTCTACATCAGGTTCCCTTTTTCTCATCATAATCAATAAAAATTAAACTGTGTAGCATGACGACCTGAGATTGATCCCCAGAATCTAACTAAAAGTAAGGCTGAGTATGACTGTGCATTGGCAACTCCAGCATGGGAAAGCAGAGACCTGAGGTTCCATCAGCCTCAGTGGGAAGTTAGCCTAGCCCAACTGGTTCCAGGTCAATGAGCTTCCTTGTCGCAAAGGAAATAAGCTTGATTCCTATGACTAATACAATGTAGCCCTCTGTTCTTCATATTCATGAGGCCATACACAAATGACCCCATGCCGCAACCCCACATACATACCAAATGGAGAGACAAAGTAAAATTAATATAATTAATATGATGTAAATTTACCATGATTTTGCTGAATTAGCATTGGAAAATATTCTTGTGATTTTTTTCCAGTGTACACATGATCTAAAGAACAATTCCGCCAAAATCCAGTTGGTAAATCAGTGAGTTTATTGTGCTACCTTATACTGGTGTGGGTGGGGGGTTACTCAGGGAAACACAGATGAGCACTGAAAATCCCACCACAAAAGTGGTAGTGACTCATGAAACCTGCATCCCTAGAGCTATCAGCATGACTTGCAGGCAGCAGACAGGTCAGACCCTCTCTTCTTCCCAGGAGGGAGAACTGCTTGTGTAAGCTTGAGGAGGCCCCCAGGAAATCTCATTGGTTTCTAGAACTTCTAGAGGCTTGTTAGTAGTTTGCCTCCCAAATCTTAAGGGACTTGCTCCAAGGAGAGATGTTTTATTTGGAAGAACTTGCTGGGAAATACCTCCCTTTCCTTTCCTGCACAGCAAGAGAGGAAATCAAATCTGAAAAAAAAAAACTAGTACTTTATTACTTTTTTTAATTCTCTATAATTTCATGTCAAACATTCTTCAAAACAGTAAAAGATCGTTCAGATATACAGGATGTAAAATTTAGATACGGCCCGGCTTTTGCTCTTACTTGGTTCCAGAGTCATGTGTCTGTGTGGCACTCAGAAAAACACATTGGGAGGGGTGAATTGTCACTTTTTCTAAATGAGATAACTACCGTCTTTGGAATTCTGCCTAAACTATGGTAAATGTTATGATTAAATGGAGGAATATGTTCTTCCTCAAAAGAAGTTCTTTTCAATATAAAGTAGGGGGCTGGAGAGATGCTCAGCAGTTAAGCAGGAGGACTGCTCTTTTAGAGGGCCTGGATTCACTTTCCAGCACCTGCATGGCAGCTATCAACAAAATGTAACTCCAGTTCCAGGGAGTGAAGCACCTTCTGAACTCCATAAGAATTGAATGACATGATACACTTACACACATGCAGGCAATACAGTCGTACACATAAAAAATAATGAAATATTTGAAATAAAATGTAATGAAAGTCAGTTTCACCCTTTAAATTTATTGTTTGAGAATTTCATGCAATTATATAATGTGTTTTGCACAAATCCACCTCATCCTCCCTCCTCTCCAAATCCTCGCATATCTCTTACACCACTTTTCCCTGGGAAAGTAATTTATTATTTTTGAACCTATTACAGGGTTTGAGAGTCAGTGGTGTTGCAGAGTTAGTTCTGTGGGACAATAAACCTGGGAACAAGAGAAGACCCACACAGAATAAAACCCATGCACAGGAGAGGAAACAGGGGCAAAATGGAAGAGAGAGGGAAGGAGAGAGAGAGGGAGGGAGGGAGAGGGAGAGAAATAGATATGAAGCTGAGAGCTTTAGTCAAGGGCTGTCAGCCTCAGCTGAGGGTTTGGGGGGGGGGTGCTGCCTTGACAATCGCAGAAGTTACTGCCTAGGAAGGGCTAGCTCCAGCTGGAACTTTGAGTAAAAGTATCAAAGGAGAGAAAGTAGGGGATAGGAGGAAATATTGTGCAGATACAAAAGCCCTAGGGCAGGAGCGAGATGATGGATATCTGACCAGATAATATGAGCAGCGTATTAGTTTATCTACTGCTGCTGTGAAAAAAACACTACGACCAAGGGAACTTGTACAAGGAAGAGTTAGTTTGAATTTGTGATTCCAGGGGAATTAGAATCCATCATCGGCAGGAAACTTGGTGGCAAGAGGTGGCTGGAACAGGAGCAGAAAACAGATCACAGCAAAGTTTAAGAACTCTCTAAGACAGGCAGAGACTGATTCCTCCTGCATGGCCACACCTTCTAAGACTTTCCAAAACAGTGCCACTTGAAGCCTATGGGCGACATTCTCATTCACACTCTCACAAGTTAGCAAGGAGAAAAAAGCTAATATTTACCAGAGAAAGAAAGAAAAGCAGTATGATAAACCTGATATAGTGACAGTTTTCGTTGAGATGAGGGCAGGAACTGTTTTAGGAATGCCCAGGTGTCGGGAGCCATTTGCCTGCCTTGAACTTTGCCCTAGTTTAGGATCAAGCAGGGATCAGTCTTGCTGATCCCAGAAGTGCTGTGGGATTAGGGCGTTTTGCAATGCGAGTGATTTATTCACCTGAAGGAGAGATTATTTTAGGCCCAGGGCTGAAAATCCTGTAATCCCAAAGCTGAAAATCCTGTAATCCCAAGGCTGAAAATCCTATAATCCCAAGGCTGAAAATCTTGTAAATCCTTGTAGGAAGGTCTGATTTAATCACCCGGAGGAAAGCTTATCTTAAATCCTAGGCTTACCACCTTTTGTTAAGTAGACATAGGTGTTTTGAATAATCCTGTATATGTAAATGATGGTTGTATTGTTCTTATAAATACGCTGAGCAGAATAAAGTTGTGGCCTCAGTATTGACTGAGAGCCCTCCCGAATCTGTCCTCTTGTTCTCTCTCTCTTTCTCTCTCTCTCTCTCTCTCTCTCTCTCTCTCTCTCTCTCTTTCTCTCTCTCTCTCTTTCTCTCTCTCTCTCTCTCTCTCTCTCTCTCTCTCTCTCTCTCTCTTTCTCAATCCTAACTCCCCAATTCAGGTACAGTTCGATTTTCTGCCGGCTGGCTCCGGCACCCAGGATAAGCTCTGGGTCTTCTTTCTTTTTCTAGGATCCTGAGACCCTACCCTGTCCTGAGTTCCCATTTCCCTCATTGGTATTGCCTGGGTAAACTCTTCTTTGATCAGGCTCCAATTCTTCGGGACAGCAGGCCTTTGATGAATTGAAATAATCCTTCCTGCATTCCTGGACTTGGCAAAAGTTAACTGTAGAAGAAGCCCTGGGATCAGGGATTGAGAAGTACCCCTAGAAGCAAGAACCAACACTTTTCTTGGGGGAAGGGGAGAATTGCTCAATGGTTAACAGCACAGTTTGCTGTTGCAGAGGACTGGGGTTTGATTCCCAGTAGCATTATGGTGGCAACCTCTTCTGACCTCCGTGGGCCTTGCATGACATAGGTGCACTTACACAGATGCAGACAATACACTCATACACATTAAAAAAAAGATAAATATATTTTAAAGGCCTGTTCTCACTATTGGCCTCAGCTCCCCTAACTCAAACTCTTTAGTCCACTTAGCATTGCCAGACGTGTGCATAGGGACAACCACCGGAACACGGAGACCCAATCAGGAACTTATCAGGAGTTGCATTCCCCGCCCCCGACACTCCCATCAGCACCCTCCAGTGGCTGTTTCACCTAGGAATGGGGCTTTGTATGCCTCTGTGTCTATGCTGGCTTTTTGACCTTGAGCACATCTTCTGGGTGCAGTTAGAGTTGTGCTGAGTTTTCGTGTGCAAAAGCCCTGTCCTATCCAGAAGTCATTTAACCATCAATCACTTTCAAGTATAAAAGTGCATTTTTTTTCTTGATTTGCCACAGTTTTTAAAATGTTTAACTTTGTTAGGCACATCCCCTATCAATGATATTTGGCAAAGTCAAGGTTAGAATATCTAAGAAATTTTTGGGAAATATTTTATCAAGTATTACTTAATATACAAATAGCAGGATTAGATTAATCAAGAAAACATATTTTGTTTAAATTATTTTGATTTAACTTTTATTTAAATAGAATATTTATATATTTATGGGGTACAAGATGATGTTTTGAATCATGGTGGATAAAAATCAACTCAAGGTATCTGTTTCACGACCATTAGCTTCTTTCATTCGTTTGTACTGAGCATAATCCAAATGCTCTCTTGTAAGTAACCTGCTGATAACTTCTCCCCAGTGCTCCCCAACCACTCTGGAACTAGAATTAGTTTTCTGGTTTTCATTGGTTTTTGAGGAAGTTAAAGGTACTAACAACTGTTTTCTTTCATGTGTCCAGTGTAGCTTTGCTGCATATTTCTCTGTGCTTCTTTCTGACATGCAGATGAGGCCTCAAACCTGCCACAGGAAAGCATCCACAGTGCTGCTCTGCAGACATGATGTGACTTCTACAACTTGCTTCACATGCCAGTGAAAGGCTGCAGCATAAGGCTAATTACAAACAGGATCCTGTAAAGAATTGACAAATACAGGAAAACTAGAACTGAGAATGAATAGGTCTGGATATGACACAAACAATCCTGTGAAAGGGAGCGGCACACAGATGACAGGGCAGACTGAAGCTGCTTAGCAACACCTGGGGATCGATCCAGGAACAGTCTGTATTTTTTCTGAAAAATCATCAAACACACAGAGAAAAGAAGGGCAGTTTTCTTGACAAAGTCCTGAATAGCAGGAACATTCAAATGCCATCAGATTGTGCTTGCTTTAAAGCCAAAGTATCACCCAGCTTCTCATTTTTTTCATTAATTAAAAGTATGTCAGCAGCTCCATGTTTTCTTTGATTGATTCTTATAATATAAACACATATTTTATAAGCTATCAGAAGTTAGGATAGTTTTATAAGAGGCATATTGTTTTCATTATATTGTGTTTAAAAACAGCTACTAATAAACTTGCTTAATAATAATAAAAGCTGCAGATGTGAATCAAATCCATATTTAATTATCAATAGAAAGCTGAATTCAGGAATCATCTTGTATCATATGTATAAATAATCTCTTTTCTTTCTTTGTCATAGTTTAAGTGCAAAGGTCTTCTATAATTTTTAACTACACTTTTATTGTGTAGTTATATTACTTTCCTTCAGATATTCAGATATACAGACATATTTAGATTCCCAAAATACTTTTTAGAGGTGCTTTATGAAGGGCTTGAAAAGTCAGTGTAAATACATGCAGCACACACTAAATATATGGAAGTATGGGAACAAATTCTTTATAAAAGAGCCAGGCTCTTAGGCCTATAATTTCCAGCCCCATCTGAGAACCTCGAGTTGAATTTAAGTGTATCACTTGTCAGTGTGAAGAAGGTTAATATATTTTCTAACTCACCAGAACAATGTGAAAGATTTTAAGTGACAGTAAAAATGAAATACAAGAAGGCTGTGATTCATGGTTTCCACTTCTGTCCTCTTTCTGGTAGTGATGGAGGGTAAGACCTGATCATGGCTCAATTTGTGCTATGTGTCTGTCCCGCATCCTGCTTTGCAGCTGTGAGGTTCTAGTTTTGCTTAGTGTTCTATGTTAAGCTAACTTCTGGAGACTGAGAAGGAAGAAGCTTAGGCCCATTTGCCTTTTCTCAAGATCCTGTTTGTGTCTTCTCCAAAAGCATATTATGGAGAAGAGGAGTACACACACAGTTCCAGATGGATGGTGGCCAACTCAACATGTCAGTAGTTACTGACACAAATCTAATGGAGAATTTTGTAAGTGGAGTCTTTATTTTCCACACAGCAACCCAGGAGGTGGAAAACGGAAAAGTTAATCTAGAAATGATGAAAGTCAATGTCTTTTGAGTATTAGAAGAGGTTAAATGTTTTCAGAAAGTTTCTGAAATCAGGGATACTTTCCTAAAATGAACATGAGACGATTCCATGGAAAATGTACAGCAAGTATATACACTTATAGGAAAAGCGTTTCTGCTCTCTTGAATGGGAATTTCCTATGATGTCTACCTTCGCTTTGACTAAAATGAATTCATTTGACATGCCCAGGGTCAGGAGATGATCTAATGAACAGTGAGTATATGTATGTTTGCAAATGGATCTCTTTTTAAACTCAAGAATGTGACCAGTTATTAAATTCTTTAGTGGGAAAAAGTTGTGTTTTATGGTCTTTTTGTTTTATATTGTAAAGTCTACCCAGTTATCTTCTGTTACTGTCTCTGTTTTCAGGTCCCAAATAAACTGTCCTCCTTTCATATTATTAGATACAATGGATGTCACCAAATTCAGCCAAAATTCAGGGAATGACATCATTCCATTGACATCAGTGCTGTCCTTTGCACCAGTGAAATGAGTTATTGAAAATGGTATTTGCCACTTAGTACAACAGGATCAAGATGTCCCCATGTGACCTAAAGAAGAGGAGAAAATGTCTCATTCTGACTTTCACGGTATTTTGAATTGTGACCCATAGAGAGGAGATGAAGGCATGCTTTACAGGAGAAGATCAAAGTACTTAAATATTTGGTGAAGAGAAAATTTAAAGACATTAATTTCTTACATTCTGTATGCAAGGTTATCATGATTCCCACTGGCATTGCCTTTAGAAAAGGAAATATGAAAATAAAATCCTCAGTTCCTCATGTCTTTCATTGGAAACAGAACACCATCAAAAGATTATCTGTTTCCTTTCAATCACAGCTGTGTTAAATAATTGCAGAGAAAAGACCCAGGATGTAAAGACCTATGTGTGGAATATTTACTGAGAGGCTTTCAAAGATATGTGTTGGTAGAACTGGCATAGAGAGTCCATAAATCACAATTTAGGATGAACTCAGTCTCAGCAATTCCCCAGCTCCTATGGAATGTGTTCGAAACAGATTGGGATTGATTTGGACAATGTGGAAAATGAAAGAGAGATGAGACTGACCTCAGCGGAAGTAGAATGATCATTATGAGAATAACGAAGGGACAACAGTGTCTCCATAAGACAGAAACTGCCCACCAAGGCACAACTGGTGTTTAAGTAAGAAACAGTGCGCATTTTTCTTCCAGTATGTTTTTTGTAAGGTTTGAGGGTTTGGGACCATAGGTGCTAGCATATATTTTCCTCAGATATTACAGTTTCCAAGTTAAGGGTTTCTCAGCTTATCTTTGGTCTCTGAGTTTCTCAACCTGGCTTGAGGATTTCCAAGTTGAGACATTTATCCTTTAGACTACATTGTGTTTCCTCAAAGAGAACGAAGCTACTCACTTTTGATGGCCATTAATATTGGTATGCATTATGAGATAGTAATATCCTGGTGATAAGACATGAGAGCTGAATAGAACACATTTGTTTTCCATACTTAGAGACATTTACATATTATGTATTGTAGAAAGGAATCTGCATGTATATGTATGTAAATGCCATAAGCACACTCTGAAAATGGCTTCCCTGTTCTGAGTTGATCTCTAGCCCACCTACTGCCAGAAAAGATGCATCGTTGATACTGGCAAGAGCTACACATACACAGTCATCCAGGAAATGTCTAGCTCAGATGTTCAGAAAGAAAAAAGAAATGAGAGGGAAGTGAAAAGGAAAACAACAAGAGAGGCACAGACACCATGAAACTCAACACCTCAGGAATTCATGGCTCATCATGTGAGCAGAGCAGAAGCACTGAGCTCCAGAATGACTGACTGTTTCCCTTCCCATAAAACCTCATGACTGGAGATGTGGTCTAGTATAATTTCTCTAGGATGTTAACTGACCACTTTCAAAATTCCAGCCCTCTGAAAAAAGTGAATTTTAAAGATTCAACAGGAAGGAAACACAATATGGGAGGGAAACAAAAACAAAGAAAGGAAAGAGGAAGGAAACGTTAGGACTCCATGTTGGGGTTGTATCCAGTAGCAGGCTATTGGCCTATCTTGCATGGCATTTCAGCTATAATTAACAATGTGTGTGTAACAGAAAGAGAGAGAGAGGAGAGAGAGAGAGGGGCAAACCAAAACAGATTAGAGCTACTTAGGAAATGTTATTCATGTTTTGTTGGAATAAAGAGAAACTGATTTTATTCACAGAAGAAATGAGACCTGGTGATTAGTATTGATTGATTGGATTGAGAAGCAACTATATTAGAAAAAAAATGTATAAATATATGGTTGTATCCAAGGGTAACTCTAAAGAGGATTAACTAAAGAGGAAAAACAAGCCCGAAAAGGTGGTTGGTAATATCCCATTGGTTTTGTGACAAGATTGACTAAAATAGAAAAATGTAGAAAGCCAACACTGTTAACATTCTCTCTCTCTCTCTCTCTCTCTCTCTCTCTCTCTCTCTCTCTCTCTCTCTCCTGCCCTTCTGCTTCCTGGTTTCCATGAAGTGAGCTTCTCTCTTCTCTCTAGACTCACTCTCTCACTGCATGACCAAGTCACAACATGGGTGCAAATATATCTTTTTTCCTTTGTTTATGTTAAGCATTTTGTTACACAGTACAAAGTAACCAATACATCATGCTTTTACTTTTAATTTTTCTCTTTAACGTTAAAGCTACTTTATAATTACATTGATGCTTATTTTCTAAGTGTTAATATATCCCATTGAGACCCAATATTGGCATCTGAATATATGTTTCTATATCCACACTGATAACTCCCATAGCCAAAGAGGGATTGTTGTCTCTTTAGGATTTACTCTTCTTCTAATTTGCATCATCACAGGGCACAAAATCCAAAAAGTGATTACAAACTCTCCTGTCTCCTAGTCTGCTACATCCTAGGAGTTATTTTGTTATCACAAAACTTCCTCCTTTCTCTTTATATAAAGATGAGAGTATAAGATCACAGTTATCCTGCTTCTAGATGAATCATTGATCTAAGATGAATGCATTCACTTGTCTCTAGACATTTCCTGACCCAGGAACACCTCCATTGTAGTGATTGCGTGCTGTGGTGCAGGTGCTGTGCCTGCAGTTAAGATTCTGTCCCTCCTCCGCTTTCAAACAGAATCAGAGAACTTTGCTATGAGAGGAAGATGCTCAAATCAAATGTTCCTCTTTTCGGGAAATTCCAAGCCTTAAGGTTCTTACATAATCAAATAAAATATATTCTGACTTCCACCAAGAATCAGAATTTGGCTCATAATGATGAGGTCATTTGTGCTTTTATTTATTTTTTGAACATCTGTTAAATAAATGAATCTCTGTGGGAAAATAATCAAAAAATACCCTTGATGATTTGTTGATATCTAGAAAAAGCATATTTCACAGAATTCTCACATTAGAGTTTTTACCAAGAAGATTTTGTGCCTGCTAGCTTTGGGTCACTGAGGGTGTTGACCCTATTGTTTCTCTTTGTTTTCTTTCCATTGCTGGTTCAGTGTATAAAGTCTCTTGAAGTACAAGGACTCAGAGGTAATGTGTTGCCAGAGACCTGGTAAATAGATGTCTTTTTTTTTTTAAGTGTTATTGTAGCTATTGCAAAAGAATGAGGCTGAAATAAAAGGTAAATTGTTGACAGGAATCCTGTCTTTATTCTGTGATCTAATAAAAATTTAATTTGAATGACCAGTCCCTGTGAGAGGAGGCAGCTGATATCTGTTTCCTCCCCAGACTGCTAATAGTTTGTGAATAGTCTTTGTACTTTCTTAGAAAATCCCATGACTTTCTGAGAATTAGCCTATTTTATTATTATGTATAATAAATTATTATGTATGAGTGTCCTGATTCTGAGGAAAGTTCTCATATAGATGATGCTCTGATATTGCTGTTGAGTCTCCACTGGCAACCCATAACAAACAGAGCAGCAAAACTTGCCTGTGTGCCCCATTTGGTGAAATTAGAACTAAGAATATTATGTGGAAGAGAGATGAGTTCTGAGGCATAAAGCACTGGGTGAAGGGGACAGACCTTGGGACACTGTGGACTCTCTATCATACCTGTCTCTGAATTTGACTCTCAGAGTAAGGCTGGTGACTACAATGGAACCACCTTCATAATAGAGGGTAGTCCTCCCACTCATGATCCCTATCAAAATTGCAACTGCAAATTCCCTTTGACCATGTGAAATACAAATATGAAAAACTTATATGACTGAGGTCATAGTCTTTAGGAGATGGGAGCGATCATGTAACATATCACATACTGTTTGTAGGGAATTGTGTTTAGGACTAATAACTTTTTGAAATGTGAATGAAAGAAGAAAAAAGGATAAAAGGGACCAAAGGAAGGACAGGAAAGAAGGAAAGGAGAAGCAGAGGGCAGAATAAAGGTCAACATCATCACAGGTAGAAGGAAGTCATGCTTATGCTTATTAGTTATTGCTAAAAATAAAACTACAAGATAGTTAATTCTATAATTTTCAACATGAGATTTCATAGAAGTCCCCATTTGTTTACATGACCAAGCATATTACAGTTAGTATGTTTTATTATCAGTAATAGAACCTTAGATCTGCTTGGAAATAATTACAATTGCCTTTTAAGACCATTCAAAAGTTAGTTTTAAGTTAGGTTTAAGATATATATATATATATATATATATATATATATATATATATATTTAAATTCTCTGACATAATAATTGTGTTTAACATGGTAAATAAAAGAAAAAAATTAGGGTTAAAGAAGGCTCCATGCAGTATACTTCGCTGTGCAAAGTTATCCTTCAATTTTTCCTACTGAGTTAGAATTACTGGCTCTCAGGACATAGGGAAAGATCTATTATCATAACCTTTACAAAGTAGAGTCTAATATGCACAACCTTTCAGCTAACATAACAGAAATTCCCTGATAAATCAGATTGTAATGCTATTACTTTACAGGTTATTTTTCAAAGCATGGCTCTTTTTTAAGTAAAGAAATTGGTTATCTATTTCAATAATTCTATACATATGGACTATCTCAAACTAAATGGAAAAGAAAGAAATCATATTTTCTATGTTATTTGTTATATGATTCTTTGTTTTTAAAAATTTGTGTGGTGTGGATATTCCATCTGTCATTACATGTGTAGTAATTTTCCCGTAGCACACATTTTTATTGAAGAAATATATATATATATATATTTCAGTGTCCAATAGGAAAAGTAATTCTCTATGTATTCCTTTATTGGAAAATCTGACAAATACTTAAGACTGATTAATTTTAAAAGTGTCTGTGCTATAATTTTCTCCAGAGTAAATGTTGTACTCTATCTGTCCTAATGTTCTTCCACTCAAAATAACATCCATATTTTCTATCACTTTCAAAGTAATATTTTCAGATAAAATTGCTTTTCTTCATCTTTATTTCTGTATATTTTCTAGCTAGTTCTGCTTTGAATAAAGAGAAGAAATTATGTATTCCTCATGCCTAAAGTAAAATCTAGATTAAATTTTTTCACTCCGTTGCTATTGGAATAAACACTGAAGATCCGTGGGCAGAGTGGGTCTCTGTGTCACTTGTTCTTCAGCTCTGTTTTCTTTTGTTGTTGTTGTTCTTGAGACAGAGTCTCCCCATAGCCTCAGCTGGCCTAGAACTCCTTATGTAGACCAATCTAGTAGCCTATGTCTTACAAAGACAGAGTCTGCCTCTTCCCCTGATGTTCTGGGATTAAAGACCTGTCACCACAGCTAGTTTCTTTAACTCTTTCAAAGCACTGTTAACATTTTCTTAGTTTTGTAAATTTTTTGACATACAACTGACTACATTAGCACCCTTGTTTTTAACATTTCAAATCCTTTCCACTTGGATTTAATCTATAGTCTCTTAATTTAAACAGCACAAATCCCCTAAAAACCTGTCTCTCCATTTTCAGTCTCAGGCACTGGCTCTTTCTTTCTTTACTTTGTGAGTCACTTTAATCAATTTGCATTCTAAATTTCAGATGTTATTCTTGTCTCTGGGCTTTTTAAAAATTATTTTACCTGGAAAATGTTCCTCTATCTCCAAATATAAGGCAGAGTTCCTTCTATTGCATTAGTCCTGTAACAGTAATCCATGTTTTCCTACAGAGTAACAAAGGACTCTTACAAATCCTTTTCTGTGAAACCAATCCTACCACTTAAGCCATCATTGCAATGTTCTTTTTGAAGGTAAACCTATTATGTTATATTTATAGATAGAATATTATGTTTGTTTCATATAAACAATATCTTTAATAATTTTCTATTATCAGGCAATGTCAAGATATTGACCTAATTAACCTTATGAAGAATTAATCAGCATAGATATATGGAATGGAATGCTTTTTAATTTTTTTGAAACAGAAAATTCTATGTTTGGTTGACATTGAAGCTGAGAATACCCCCAAGAGAACAGAAGTATTTCTGGTTTAATAAAGTTTATTCGAGATAATTGGAGATTTTCAAAACATTAAGGAATTTTGCTTCAATGTTTAAATTGAGAAACAGTTTCAGCTATGCTGAAACTAAAATTATTTAAAATTTTAAATGATAATAATGAATTCAATATCATTTGAAAATCAAAATATATCTTCCAGGAAACATATCATTTGTCACTGAAAAATTTAGACATAATAGCTGTTTCCCAATAAAAACATCCAAGTATATAAAATTTCAATATAAAAATGAAAAACCCTGAAAACTAAGTTCCATTATACTACCATGTATAATTATATGCAATTTCTCCTCAGTGTCTGTGGGTGACTTATTCTAGGACTTCCTATTATACCTAAACTTGTGATTGATCATGTCCTCTTATTTAAAATAGCATGGAAATCTCATAAAAACATATGCACGACCTTGGTACTATTTATATCATCTCCAGATTACTTATAATAACTAATACAATGTAAATGCTAAATAAATGTCATTATATTACATTTCATACAAGAAAATAAAAGCAAGGAAAGCAAAGAATTTGTACCTGTTTAAATGTAGGCATATTTTTCCCCCAACCATTTCAATTTTACTTTGATGTTTCCTTGAATGTTGAACCCTGGAGGGATAGCTTTATTCAGAAACACATTAAGGATTGCATGACTTTATCCAAACATATTTTATATTTATTGTACATTTATATTATATAAACTCTCCAAACTTCCAATCTAATCTTCAGTATGACACTTTAGATACTTTTTTGCTAGTCTATCAGAATATAATAACAAAATTCATTGAAAATTATATAGTAATTAAAAATTATTTATTTTAAACGTCTGTTTGCAGTTAAACAGGTATGTCTAAATCTAGGAAAAACCCAAACTGATTTACATTGTAAATCTATGTGTGGTGCAATGTTGTTACATTTTACCCATGTTCATATAAGCAGATCTAAAACTATTATGACATCAAGAAAACGTCATTAACTGTATCCATCTCCCAGATCAGACACTTAGAATTCAATAGACTTGACAGTCTCTTGACTTTTGTCAGTCTCGATTTTCTTATTGGGCTTACCAAGGCAGAAAATGCTAGATTGAGTTATTATGATTTGTGTCATATCCCATATGTTATAGGTTTGTAATATGTTAAAGCTAACTTGAATTTTCATCTACATGAAGGCATATACATGAAATAAAGAAGCTTTTTTTTTGTTTTGTTTTTCTTGTGACAGGGTCTCCCTGTAGCCTCAGCTGGCCTGAAACTCTCTATGTACTTACTATGTAAACCAGGATGGTTTTGATCTCATAGACATCCACCTACATCTGCTTCCTGAGTTCTGGGATTAAAGTCGAATGCCATCACTCCCAGCATGAAATTATTTTTATACTTAATATATCTTGCTAAAACTTTGGTTAACTTTTCACTGAACTATATGTTATGCACTGAACAAATTTTAATATTTGCTTTGGTGTAATATCTGTTTCATCTCCAAGTTCCTGCTGTTGTCTATCCTTTGACTAAAATTATTTATTCAAGAAATATTTCTTAAATTTAATTTTAAAAAATTTTATGTTTATGTCTTTTTTGTCTGCATGTGTATAAATGAACCCTTGAGCACATTGCCCTCAGAGGCCAGAAGAGATGTTAGATTCCCTGGAAGTGGAGTTACAGACGGTTGTTAACCCACCATGCATTCCTGGTATTGGGCCCTAATTCTCTGATAGAGCACCCAGTGCTCTTAACCACTGTGCCATCTCTCCATCCCCCAAATTGCATATTTTAATACAAGTATCACTGCTGAAAATAAATTATTCATGAAAGATACCTCATTTTAAATTAAATTAAATTTCTGTTTATATATAAAATTCAGACCAATAATATTAAAAGAAATTATTAGAGCTTAGACATGTTAAAGATGGTGCTAAATGTAATCATTTAAGTGCATATACTGTAAGCTTACAATGTAAGTAGAAAATTATGTTCATGACAGTGTAATCTCACTGTCAGTAGTAAAAATGAATATATTTATTCTCTATATATACACATATATGAATAAAGTATTGTTAAATAGCTTTTAGTCCACATTTAATATTATCAGTTCACATAATACATATGATCTTCATAAGCTCAACCCAATACTTCGTCCATAGAGTGCCAGGCGAATGCATTTTATTCCTTCTACTGAAAATCTTAAACAAATGAATGTATTGAAATGACTTGGCACCAGCTTGAGGACTATAATATGTTTTAAAACACTCCAAACTGCCCTTCTTGTAAGTGAAAAAATCCTAAGCCAGATGATAGAAAAAGTTAAATTTTAAACAAAATAAAATGTAAAGACTTTTGTATTCCCTTGATTATAGGTTTCTCTCTATCTGTAATTCTTTATTGATTTCAAAACTGATAGCAGTATACACTGAAAGGAGGTGGATGGAAAGAACTTTATGACCCATTGTGAAATATATTTGATCTTCCAATGGGATAAGTTCCTCCTGTCTCAGACGACAGTTGTCTATCATCTTATGAAAGCCACATTTACTTGGACAAAATCGATGGACCTCAGATCAAGTCAAGAATTGACTATTCTATTTCTGAAAGTACAAACAAAAGTACTAATTTTACTATCCTCTGAATTCCCAGAAATCACAAAATTTCTTCTAGAAATGTGATTTTTCCTTTACTACTTTGTGATTATGTACAATACATCAGGTTTCTAACAAGCCTTCATTTTTTCCAGCCTCTATTTTCTTCTTCATACAGAAATATTTGAATGCAATTCAAGGCCTATTGGCCACCTCATTGTTTTCCCACATGGCAGATATTTATTGATCTCAGGACCTTGGTACTTGACAATTTTTCTATTAATTAAATGGTAACTGACCATCCACTCTGAAGAGTCTCTCCAAATGACACATCATCCTGCATACTTAAGCTCAAATAATCAGGTTTCCTATAAAACAATGCTACAGGAATTATTTTTCCTTGGAGTTTTGATAACATATTATAAAAATGGGAAGCCTCTCACTTCCTAGGCATAAAGTCTGCAATTTTCTAGGGATCTCACCTGAAAACTCATTTATAGGAAAAGACATGGATTAAATTTCTTGTGCAACCCTTGTGGCTTCTGGGTTTCTATTATCAGATTATAATGCTATCCAAGGCATCTCGAAGGTCACCTCATATATCTCTCTTTTTAGGAGAAAAGAAAAGGGGAAATAAAAAGCTTTCTTAGCAACCTTTTGGGATGTAACTTGAGAGATATTGAAAGAATATATATAGCCAATGTTAAGGCAATTAATTGCTTCCTCTCCCTTGAGGAGCCCTTATCGACAGTGGGAGGGGTTATGTCTTGCTTTCCACTGCTCGGTTTTGTGAAGCTTTCATACTTGAGAAGGTCTTTCTTTCTGCTGGCACCTCTTTTTCTTTTAACCCTATGTTTAAGTTTATGCTAAAACATTTAATAAAATATTAAATTTCTGCTTCATTGTACCAGATAGCCTTGAAATGGCTTTCAAAGTCAAAAGTAGAAATGCTGGCTTGGCCTGACTGGAGGCTGCTACAAATTTAGGGGAATATCCCAGGGTTGTAAGGGCAGTAATGTGGGCCTGTGTCTCTGTCTGCTTACCGCGGACCTTTCTCCTGTGTTTTCCACTTGTATTTTGATACTGGCCATGCAGTTTAGGAATATTTTTCCTCCTACCCGGCTCACAATCATTCCAAGATGGACTATGTGGAAATTCATCAGATTTCTGAGAAGCCTCCACCTTTGATAAATGGAGGTGTTATTAGTATTCTTGTTGACTGAAAATGGCTTACAAAATTTATGCAATATGGGGTTAGACAGAAGGCTCAGTGGTTAAGAATCCCAACAGCTCTTGCATAAGCACCAGGTTCAATTCCCAGCAACCACGCGGTAGCTAACAGTGTATGTACCTTCAGTTCCAGGGCATCTGATGCCCTCTTCTGAATTCCACTCATGAGTCAGGTGCACCAACCTGTCTCCAGTCAATACGCTCATTTACATAAAAATAAAACAAAAACATATTTATAAAAAACTTTTAAAATGCATCCATGAATCTGTTTATGAAGAGAAATAGTGAACCAAAGACCTCATTTTGCCATGATGCTAATCTGTGAATATCTTACTTTTACATTTCAATTTTAGGTGTGGGAAAATTCTCTCTTTCCCCTCTAATACAGTTGCTTGTTTTCCCAAGTTTACTTACATATTATCTTTAGAATGTAATTTCAAATGGAGAGAAAAATAAAATATTGTACTTAAATAGTATAAAAGCTATGAATTATTCCCTTATATTTTCTCATTAAACCTTTTTTATTAAAACCAATGGGCATACTTGAGTAGGAATTCATTGAGTGAATAAGTCAGACATTTCTAATGCTTTGTAATTGCTCTTACAATTCCTTCCCATTTTCTCCTCTTCCTCCTCCCAACCTTCTTCTTCCTCTTCCTCCTCCCAAGCTTCCTCCTCTTCTTCCTTCTCCTCCTGGTAATTTTTTTAATTAAAATAATCTCTTTATATTAATTCTTCTCTGTGCTTTTCCTTGTTTCTCAAACAGTTATCTCTTCATGTGTGCTAAGGAACCACACATTGATGATAACTGACAATTTTAAGATAAAAATAACAATGTCATGTTGTTCAAGTTGTAATAATAAACTATGTTTTATATCTATTATTTTATAAAAACTATTCATTCACTATTTTTTCTACCTCTGGTAACTGACACAGTCTTATGAATAATGAAGGTCAAACTGAAAACCTTTAAACTGGGAATGTAATCATTTCAGTTATAAGAAAAAGTGAATCACTTTTATTAGCATGGCTTAATAGGAAGAACCCAACCAGGAAACTGAGTTAACTTAGATCAAGACTTTTCTGTAACATATTAGCCAAGTCAATCAAAAGTCTATTCAGCACTGTTGTTGAATACGAGCTTGTATGTGATCAGCACTTCTTTTATATTAATAATGTGTTAACATTTTTGTTTAACATTGACACTTTATTTCCTTCCATAATGATTTTTATTAAATGTTTCATTTGCAGTTTATAGATTTTTGTGTTCAATCTGAACATTTTTCTCCTGCCCCTTTAAATAATGTCTAAGCCTTTCACTTTTTCCTTTCCTCTCAGTGGAATTTCTTTCATTAAATGTACTAGATTGACAAGGTTAGTAGTTATACTTCCACATTTTTTGTCTATCTATGTCCAATAGTCAGAAACTATTCAATTGTGATAACGTCATTTGCACCAAAAGAAATACATTTGTGCCTAATTAACTTCTTTTCATTAAAAGTGACCTTGCTGCAGTGAAATAGACATTAGCACAGACTCAGACTTTCCAGAGACACAATTGGAAAGAGCAAAAAAGGAAGAGATCATTTGGACACTTCTGAATCCATCACCCATAATGACTCAGATAACATTAAATTTTGATGATTTTTCAGTATAATCATATTTAAAAAGATGATCTATTCATTCAATGATGGGAGCAGTTTTGATTTCCCTAGTGAGACAGCTAATATTGGAGATTGTCACAATCCCACACTTTTAACATTCATATGCCCAGATCTGAAAAATGTGTGTTAATAAAGTATACAAAAGCTACAAATTTTTCCAGTAAACTGCACTGGATTATGTTACATTAAACACATTACTCTCTTTTGAAAGAAAAACCTAAATTTTGAAAATATAACTTTTAATATGTATGCTTGTGATGAACTCTCTTTATGTTTTTCTTTTCTCATTAGTTGAGTAAATAAAGTATAATATTTTTAGCTTTCTGAATTTTTTTATTATAACTGTACTAAAGAACTCAAATTACATAAGGAATTAAAGGAAATATTTAATTCATCTCAACTGATCACTTTGGCTATAACAAGCGATGAGTTTCAAAGACAGTAATGCATCAATGAAAATCATCTTTCAATAATTACTAGATTCATTAGATTTATTATCCATAGTTCTATACATTCATTTTATTTTAAACCATTTTAACTGTTCTTTCCCCACAGGTTTAAGCGGTCTACCCTTCACATTTTCCTTTCTCTGACATTTGCACTTGTTTTCTTAGAACTGTGCAGCCTATGTAAGCTAAATATGGCAGAAATGAATTAGTAGTTACTGTGAAATGATGTATTGTTGTGGTCAAATACAGGAATCCAATGATGCTTTACTTCTAGCAGAATCTCATTAGAATGTCTGATGTAATAATAATAATATTTGTATGGGAATGAATATGTATTCTGAAATTAATGTTTCTGAAATAATTTGGGAGTTTTTTTTTGGTTGTTGCTATTTTGTTGTTTGTGGCTGGGCATTGTTTTGTTGTTGTTTTTTCTTTTCTTTTTTTTTTTGAGACAGGGTCTCTCTGTAGCCCCAGCTGGCCAGGAACTTGTTATATAATGAGGCTGTCTTTGATGTCCCAGAGATCCACCTTCCTCTGCCTCATGAGGCTTGGGATTAAAGACATGTATGAATACTTCCTGCTGAGATAATGTATTATTAGTTCACATGAATTTATATAGAACAAGAAATAGAAAACTGTAATTTGGCAGTGATTTGGACTTTATATTTTAAGCTCCTGCCTATGTGGACCATCAAAATCGAGCATAAAATGACATCTATTAATGGAAAACCTTTATTGTAATATTAAGATAGCTCTCAAGCTGGAGGAATGGGTCAGCAATTAAGAGCACAGCTGACTCTTGCAGTGGACTAAGGCTCAGTTGCCAGCACCCACATAACAACTAACAATCACCTGTAAATTCAGTTCCAAGGGCATCTGACACTCTCTTTTGAGCTCCATGTGTATTGTATTTATATACATGCAGGCTAAAAATACACACACATAAAATAAAAATATATAAGCAAATGTATAAAAAAGACATAGCTTGGTGTGAGAGTAGATGTCTCAAACAACTGGGGGTGCCTTGCCACCTTGAGTAAACACTTTACGTTCTGATTTTCAGTTTATACCCTCAAATATTAAAGATTATACATTAATATCAACCTGACTATATATTTTAATTATTCTGTGAGCTTTTGAAAGCATCCATGTCCAGTACAATATGAAGAATTTATCTGGGGTGGGTTTTAAAATACATATGATTTAAAGATCATTGGACAATTTTATAATCATAGTCAATAGAACTGATTAGGTGATCACTAATATTTCTGTTAGATCAAGAAGTTTGAATACATGTTTGGTTTTGATAGTCTTAGCATTATGAACTAGAGAAATTGGAATATGCACTCCTGAAATATTTGTAATGCATATGTCACATAGAAAAAAAGAGAATTCCTCTTCTAACTTTATGATTATGCACCACTGCCTGACAGCATCTGTAGGCTTTTCTAGGAATAGATTCTTCCTGGAGTTTTTAATGACTGGAGTATCCCACATGTGCCACACAGAAATCTAGGTCTGCAGGAAGCCACGGTACAGTTGGCCTTCTCATGAAAAGTCATAGCAGTATGTGACTGTAGTGCAGTGAGTGTTATGGAACATAAGCTTAGGATTCCAATTGCTCTTCAGTTCGTAGAAAGAGATAATCAAAAATAAAACCTTTCTCGAGTTGTAAATTTCAAACACCTTTCTTTATTATAATATAAAAATGGATCTCAGAAGAAATCAAGAATTTCAAAGAATCTTTTAACACAAATCTGACATAATTTTCATAGAGAGTAACACTGTGTAATATGAATCCTACTTAAAAATGTATATAAATAGAGAATTAAAAGCATGCTTTTAAGAATAAATTAGTCATTTCTTAGCCATTTATCTAAGACCAAATTTAGTGTCTCTCTTATGATTTAAGTGGATTCTACTCATTCCAATTTTATGTTTGTTCATTTTCAAGATTTTGCTTCTATTGCAAAATGTAGACATATATTTTAGAATATACATTAATATGTTTACATATTTCAATAGTTAAATAATATGTAATGCATAGTGTGTTTATATATAGCTTGTCATTTATAACATGTCTTTACTCTTTTTCTTTAAAATGTTTTATTGCTCGACAGTTTGGCATACTTATATAATAAATTTTAGCTAACTACATATAATTTTCATATTGAAGCAACATATTTACTTAATTTCAATGATCACTCCATATCAACATAATGAAAAATAATTTGATATATCTGTACATTAGGATTTATCAATCCTATATTACCTTTAATAGAACCACTGAGTAGCTTGTAAAATTATTTCCCACATGAATAGGTGAGTTAGTATTGGATCTAAAGAGCTCACTTCAAGTAAGCTAATTTGACTCAAATCTGTGAAACAGGTTCAAATTTTCATGATAATGAGCTGAGGTCTCATCTTGAAACTGGCACATGTTTATATTAACATGATTAGACCTAGTCCCATGACAAAGAGTGGATATTTACAAATAATTTTAATCTATTCCATCAGTTTATTTACTAAAATATCAAATCACTTTCAGATAATCCCATTAAATACATGTCTGTCATCTAAGATTATTTGCATGTATGTTTCTATTTACCTATATTGAGTGTTGATTATATCTTTAACCTCAAATGAAATACTAAATATTAATATATAAAGGTGATAAACATTACCTGTCTTCTTCCATAGATTTTAAAGTTCATGGAGCAAAATATGATGTTACAAGTATGGTAATAAGATTACATTTAAAGTGTAAATAAATTAATATACTACTGTAAAATACATGTTATAAAATTAACACTTTTTCACTTACAAACAATAAAAGCAAGAGAACTATGTGCTATGCCATCTAGCAAAAATAATGTAGAGAAACATATTTGAAACTAATGATATGCATGTGTAAAAGTTTTGTAAAACCATAGGTCACATTTCTTTTAGAGAAAAATTAAAACAAAAGTGACTGATAATGAATACAAATAGGAAAAATAAAATAAAAAGAGGGAGACAGGTTTACGATGTCACAGGCCAAGATACAATTTCATAATTCTTACCTGAGAGCCACAGGAAGAAATTGAATGTTTTTAAGCAAAAACACATTGTGGGAAAAGTTGGTGCTTTGTTTAAGTATGTCTGGAAACCGAGGGAAGGTAAGGATGGATTTGAAGATCAATCACCAAGAGTCATCTTGGCTTTATCTAATATGAAGAGTCATAGAAAGATTTTGAAGGTAAGAATCAAACTATTTATTGATTGGTTATTGAGTTCAGGCTCACTGCTGCGGTTCCAGCTTGCATGCACTTGTGCATCCACCTCATCCAGAGTGCACTTGTCTTCCTCCACTTTTCCCATTCTTGTCTCCGAAAGCTTTTATGTTGAAGGAGAAACTCTATGAAAGTGTATATTGTACTTGATCATACTAAATACTTCAAAATCCCCTTTCACAAGTAGATTATGACCTATTTCAGATTCCTTCTTGTCTTTGGAGAGATAGGAGCATTAAAGGTATTTTATAAAATAGTCAGATTTAAAGAAGAACCCAGACTTTACATATCCATGCACTAGACAAAGAATCCTTTATGAATTAAACTATAAGACCTCTAATTTATGCTGAGATTTCTTATCAGAATATAAGAAATAAACTTTAAGCAAACTTTTTCAGTGTTAAACAACTTTTAAAATCATTTCATTGTAAAAGTCTCTACAAGTCTATCGTATTGTAAATATTTCTGAAATAATGTCATATTTAACTGACTCAAAAACAATACAAATGATTAAAATCGAAAGTTAGGCTGTGTGAATCATATGAGGCACTGACATCAGGGCTGACATCAGATCAGGAGTGTGAAATGTCAGTATTCTTCAATTTTGCTTCAATATTAGAAAGGCAGATTATGGTATACTCTATTCTCATCACTTCTTGAGCACAGACATACATGTCTTCACAAATTCATAATATTCCATGAACTCTGACCATCTAAACATCTGTTGTAAATGAGTTTCATTATTAATTTAATTTTTAGTTTTTAAAAATCTTTTAGTTAGCATGAAAAGTGATTGTTTTCAGTATGCTTGTTTCCTACACATGCATCATCATATTTAATCTGCTTTCTCTCATGTACTTCTCCATCTCCCCTCACTCCCTCACATGTGAGGCCCCTGTTTTTCTCCCAACTTGCCTCCTACCACATGAATTCCATTCACTATTTTTCTCCCTCTCCCTTCCTTAAATTCCTTCCTCCTCTTTCATCTTCCCTTTTCTACTTCCACGGTACATGTGCATAGGCGCATGTGCATGCACACACACACACACACACACACACACACACACACACACAGATGTGTGTGAGTCTTCAGAGAGAATATTTCCAGGTCAGTTCCTCCTCTGTTGCTCCAAGTCCTATGTCTGAAGCAGGTCCTGTCTTCAGCAGTAGGATCTTATTTTACAGTCCTGGGAGATAACCAAGAGCTCTGGGAATAACCTGTGCGATTTTGGGAGTCTCTTGGACCACTCTGACTGACCACTCCATGGGAGGGTTCTTCTATCAGGCACTGTGTGCTTGCCATACAGCCTCCAGAAATCCTCTGTTCAGATATCTTAAGAGAATCCCCCTGAGAAATGCACATATGGTGTCTGAACCATGAACTTTTTTTTTATACATCATAAGAAGAGCCTTTGAATTCTAAAGGGAATATATGAGGTTGAGTGTTGGGAAATAATGGGGCTGGGCCTGGCAAAACACATGAGTCATGCTATGTCATTTAGGAATTAATCATATGGCAGAATACTGTTACTTTATTTTCAAATATCTATATTTGGTCTTTCTCAAATTTATTTATGCTTGTGAGACAGATGATTCTTCTGATGCAATCTCATAAGCTCATATAAAACAAAGACTATAATGAACATTTATCAGCAATGCATGACTTAAATTTGTAGACCAGAAATATTCTGTTATGTGTTTTTAATGACCACCGCCCCCACTCCAATTCTACAGAGTTCTTAAAAAGCCAGCATAATATCTGAAATGGTATTCATATCAAGAGAACTGTTCTCTCTCTCTCTTTCTACACTGTCTCATTTTGCTTTTCTTAGTGGTTCTCTCAGTGAGAACAAAAAAAAATCCAACAATGAATTTTACTTGTAATCATATAAAACAATTTAGCCATAAATTGCTTCAGGGAAAGTGTTATAAGAAATTGATGATATAGAAAAACTGCCAAATTAATTACAAAAGCTGATGTGAGGAAAGCTACATGTGATCTATGTAACGAGAAGCATTCCTTTGAGTAAGAAAAGACAGACTCTCTTGAAGAGAGAAAAAGAGATTTAGACATTCTCAAAGGTAGTGACAGGAGAGCTGAAACATGTTGAGAAGGGACCAGTGATGAAAGGAAGCCGGAAGCTGAGCTGAACAGAACTCTAGCTGTAGAGTGTTCTGGTGAGGAAGAGCAGAGTCCCAGTGAAGAGGTGAGAATGACAGGCCTGTACACAAGATAAACCATGGGATTCAAAGCTGAGCTGAACAGAACTCTAGCTGTAGAGTGTTCTGGTGAGGAAGAGCAGAGTCCCAATGAAGAGGTGAGAATGACAGGCCTGTACACAAGATAAACCATGGGATTCATAGGCCTTAAGTTCAGTTACAGGATTTGATGTGTCACTATCAAAGAACAACTATCACCTCAAAACAGAGGTAATTTATTCTGGAGTCAAATATGAGTGACCATAGCCAAAGAACTGATTCAGGTTACCCTAAATTCCATTCTCCAGTGTAGTAGCAGGTACATGAAGTTTTTATAGTATTAAACAATGATTTTTCATAAATCCAGATTCTTTTCAAATATACTGAGGGAGGCATTAAGTGGGTGGCTAAAGTTAAAAAGAAATCATTGCTGAAGGCTTCTTCACATGCTACCTGAGGACCCTCAGCCTTTCAGTTGTTTCCAGGAACTAGGGCTTTCTGAGGTTAATGCAATCCAAAAGGGTTTGTGTGTGTGTGTGTGTGTGTGTGTGTGTGTGTGTGTGTATGTACACGCATGTGCACGTGTGTGTGTGTTTAATGTTGGTACAAGAGCCACAAACAAGTCTGCTTGCCCTGGTAGCCCAGCAAATGTAAATGTAAATACATCTATATATCTACCTATGGGTTACAGAATGAATACAGAGTTCAGAAATGGACTGAGGAAGAGTCTATACTGTTAGGATAGTGGACTAGATCAGTGCATAGACTGAGCTGCTGCTGGAGTCAGGTTCGAGAACAGAGATGCAAAATCCAGCTGAACTAGATCCAGAGCAGAAAACTGAAAAAAAACAGAGCTGGTCAGCTGGGTCCAGATATAGATGGACAAACAGGTAGCTGGAAAGGCAGTCAATTGGGCTCTATCAAAATTGGGAGACTCAGCCAGATGGAGAGTCCTTAGTCTTTGATCCACACACCAGGCATCACATAATAGTTTGGTCTGAGCCGAGGTCCTTACAGTGCTAGGTATCCATTACTTATGAGATCCAGGCTAGGGAATTTTACCTCTTCCTCTGTCTGGATATATCCAGTAAATTCCTGGGCCTTGCTTCTTTGAAATGATTTAATATACTCATGTGCTCCCACTATATCAATTCTCCCCAAGGGACATACACTGTAGTTTCCTTCCTGTTCCCAGGATGTTATTCGTCTGCATAGGATGGGAGGTGTCTGACAGATGGTGTAGTTTCTGTGTCTGTCCCGGGCCTGTAGTCATCCTTCTCCCTCAGAATTGAGTAAAAGTTTGCTTGTAAATTTGAGTCTTAGTGCACAGCCTGATAAAAAATATTGTTTCATGTAATACGAAGTAAATTAGAGTATGCACAACCTGATCTCAACAACACCTGACACTTTAGTCTCAACTCTCAAAGACTTTTCAACCTAAGACACATGAAATCATGTATATTGTCATGTATATAGCATGAACTACATTATGTTAGCCCAAGAATAGAAGAGCAATAAATATTCATTATTTATTTATTTATTGTCCGCTAAAGACAACAGAGTTGTACACTCTGTGAATTACTGTTACCGGAATGCAGTAAAAATAGCTTGTGCCCCAGCAAACTGTGTTCAGTCCCTCCTACTCAATAAGCTAATTAAAAGAACCAACAGCTCTCAGCAAATAATGCAATACCAAATAGAAGCACAAAGTCTTTGCATGCTCACGTACCTAAATGAAGAATTTCACAAAAATATAATATGTCCATTAGTCTACTAGACCACCATGTTTCTGACCTCCATGTAGGCTTAAGTATCTTGGAATTTTTTCCTTCTTTCCTTCATTCTCCTCCCCTGGGCAACTGCTGAGGTTTAAAGCTTGCTTGCCCTTGTAGTTCTTCCTGTAAATACTGAGAACATTACCGTCAACCTTCTGTTTAAATCCAGTCTTAAAAATAAAAGTAGGAATCCTAAAATAGGACCCAAATTTTCCCTGTATCACTCGGAACATAGCAGAGATTGTTGAATCAGGCATGATGAATTTTTGTTGCCACAGTTGCAAACATGAGTCTATGTAGACTATAGATTTGCCTTTACAGATCCATGACCAAGTATTGTGTTGGGTTATGTAGATGACCACTCATACAATCCCTGCACAGGCAGAGGGGAGGCAGGAGGATGAGGAGTTCAAGGTGATCTTGGACTTCCCTACTTAGTTTTAGAGCCAGACTGGACAAAATCCTTATCTCAGATAATAACAATAATAACAACTGTCTACAATCACAAAATCTTTTGCTTATAGATTAATGTATACACTTGGTACTCAGGCATTAAGACTGTTTTTTTTTTTTTTTTAAGTGAAGTCATCTGGAAGTGTCTCAAATGGCTAATTATACCTTAATTCAGATGGATTCTCACAGTCATTTGCTAACTGGGTAAATTCACACACTATCTTCCTGGAACAAGCAGAAACTCTGACATGGTTCTCAGACATGGCATGGTCCTGTTTTAGCTGCCAAGACAGTTATTGGAAAGAGTTTCATTTTACCACTCAGATCTACATGTTAAGTGTATCTATATCAGACAGACAGGGTTTGTGATATAGCTCAGTGTTTAAGAGCACTGGTTGCTCTTTCTGAGAACCTGGTTAGATTCCCAGAACTCACATTGTGACTAACATCTGATAGTAACTCCAGTTCTAATGGTATGTGATGCTCTTTTCTGACCTCCATGGACATTGCATAATACAGGTGCACTTACATGTGGAAAATACACTCATACACATAAAATAAAAATAAACATGTCAGTCAAGACTGAACCCATTGCATTTCTCATTGTATAAATGAAGAAGACCTTGGACAAAGCCTTTTAATCCTTTTTCTTTATTTATGTGTGTTTGGGCAAATCTAGGACTTTCAAATGGTAAGCATGCATTGAACCACTGAGGTACATGATTAGATACTAAAACACCCCAAGACCTTTCAGTATATGTGTACCAGTCACTGTCTGTGCTCTTTACCAGCAGGCTTGCTCTTTATTGAATGCTGTATATCCTAGGTTTGCAAAATTGTTACTGAGCTAGCGTGTATGGCACAACACAAGATGGGCCTCAGCCAGGTCACCTGCTATGAGGAATATAGGAATGGCACCCATGGTTGTGGCACTCCTCTCTGGCTAGTCATGAGAACGGCTTCTGCCCAGCATCTGGAAAGAACCTGCACCTAGATGATCTATCTGGGGACAGACTACTATTGCCTGTAGTCAGGACCCCACCCCATAAGGCCATTGGCTAACCAGACCTATAAGACCCCTTGCATTTCCTTAAATAAATGAGCTTGCAGCGGATTGCCACCAACTATTTCTCACTCAGCCCCCAGAATCTGTGTTTTGATTCTTCACCTACTCACTGCCCCACGGAGGAGACCCTTCCTTCCTTCCTTCTTTCCAGCTGGCCCCAAGCACGGGACCACCACCATCTGGTGCCTGAACAGGGACCACGCCCCAGGTGTTGGCAAGATGCCCCTGGTAAATCTTGAGTAGCTCTGTGTTCTGTGTGCTGATGGTCCTCAAGAGCGAGCAAGCAACCCCCTCCCTTTGTCCTCCTTTCCTGTGTATGTCTCCCAACCCCAAAGGAAGCATTTGTTGCCACCTGATCCCTGAGATCCATATAGGCCAGTCCCTTGACCCTCTCCTGATTTCAGAATCAAGGCAAAGCTATCAGGTAAGCATTTCCGAGGAGACACCATGTGGACAATAAGCCATGGGAAAGGCTGGTTCTTCCATCTTTGATTTAAAACTGCGCTGAGCTCGCTCCAGCATGGCCGTATCCCAGCCTCTCCCAGAGTGGAGGTGGTGGCCCGGAAGCTAGCCATTCAGCATGCATTCAGAGTTGTGCAACTGAGCAACTTTTAAAATCTGGCGCACACCTTCAGTTTAGCCGACATAAAGACATGTTGCAATGGGCAACAATATTAGGCGTCTTGGTTTCCACAATGATCATTGCAGATCCAGGATGGACAGGCAGCACTCCAGCTGTGGCCCCTTCTCTGGCCAGATCCCATAGGTGCCCACAGAGCCCACTTCTGAGGATCGCAGGCTTTGGCACAGCGCAAAGGCTGGGGACAGGGTCAGGCTCCTGGGCATCTTGTCCTCCTCAGAGCTGCCCTGGACCAAGGCACCACGCCAGAGCAGCCCGAGGGAAGACTGGGTAGGTGGAGCCATGGCTTCCAGACCATGGGTCAGCAGAAGCCTCAAGGTTACCATAAGACCCTGAGGTCTTGGAGGCAGGATGGAGGCTGACAGGAAGAGCCAATGTTTCTCCCATGGAGGCAATAGTGCCTCCTCATATAGCCAGGCTTCCAAGAGCTCTCAGGTCCTCTGAGCGGGCCATGCACGATAGGCAAGCTGTTGTCCTGGACTTAGCCAGGCCACTTGCAGAGTGTAGTAAAAGACAGTGGCATCCCTGGGCCATCAGCCATTGCTACTCTGCTGGGTCTCCAGCATGCATGAGTCAGGCGCTGGCAGGGTCTCTGCACTGCACAAGCAGAGGCCTGACTCACACACCCAGCCACGGTCCTGGACAGGTGTGTGCAGCATCCAGTCCAGTGCCAAAAGCAGCCAAGTCTGCATGCATGCTCTTGATGTCACACCCGCATTCATACCTACACGTGAGCCAGTGTCAACAGCTACAACAGTGCACAGCTCAACAGCAGCGTGGAGCCCCCAGCCACTCTTCTCCCCACCTCCACTGGCCCTGGCAAGGCTATGTTTTCATCCAACCCTGCCACAGAGCTGCCCTTAATGGCTGCTTCCAACCACAGCTGCTCCTGGCCCTGAAGCTGAGCTTCCTGCTTCGGATGCTTAAATCAGCCTTTTTTTCACTCCACAATTTGCTGGGCAGAGAGAATGGCTCAGTGATAGAGTGCTTGCCTAGCATATAAAAAGCTCTGAATTTGATTTTCACCTACATCCCTCTTCCTTATCTTATCAAAGATGGGTACTTAATTCAAAATTATGTATGGTAAATTATAATATTTTTTTCTAATTTGGATGGACTTAGAGCCCTCTATAAAAGAGATCACCTTGAGAGCTAGTGATCTTGCCTCTTATATAGTTTAGAAAAATAATTTGAACATACAAGATGTAACTTTTAGGAAAGGGGTTAGGGAACATTTAAAGAAATACAGAGCTTCAGCACACAGGAAAGCCAGATCAGAAAACCTTCCCTAACTTATATGATCATTAGAAGTTGGCTAATTTCCTTAATGCATTAGGGCCAACATTTGCTCTAGAGTTTTTATGTGCACTGGGTCCTGCACAGGCAGGAGATAACCAGGCAAAATGCATAAAGACTTCATTAAGATCCCAGGGCATTAGAAAGTCACATTGGTAAGAGGAAATGATTCTGAACAGACTTTCCCTTCTTTAGAGTCACTAGTAAAGAAGGAGATGATACAGGTAACCCAGCCCATGCCAATGATGAGGGATAGTGACTAAGTCAGTAAGGTTGCATTTTTCATGGTCGCTCATGCAAAAGGATCAGAGAATCTCTGGAGTATGCTCTGGAGAAGGAGGCAAAGAAGAGTTTGGAAGATTTTCCAAAATTTATTCTTTTGACTTACAGATAGGTAATCATTTGTCTTCAGCAAAGTCTCACCTTGGCTGTATCCTTAGCCATTTGTACCTCCTTGATCCAAAGACCTTATGAAAGAAAACTTGATGTCTTTCTGTATTCAGACCTGGTCCAGATATACAGTAGATGACAAAATTTAGCTTGTAATGGAAAATATAAAGGAGGGAGTGTAGTTATTAAACTTGTCATGTTGCCATGAATAGACAATGATTATGGGTACAAGCTTTCATGCCTCTGGTCACATCAAGTATAGCAAAAGAGGAGCTAAGGTTTGATATTGGCGAAGGCAGAAACTTTTGTCAGCCTACTCATTCTTGATCTTGGGTATTCGCTGCCAAGTACCCATGGTTTTATAAGATTTAGGAATATCAAGTGAGGTAATTTCTTTATCAAATGTTCTATCTCTTGTCAATCAATCCCTGTTCCCAGTAAAGGACTCAGCAGATGAAAAGACTCATCTGCTAGACAAATATATACAAGTTCTAAGTAACAGTTATTTTCATTCCTGGTACTAGTGACTCAACTCAACAGCTCTTCTTTCCCATATAATCTACTGGATTAAATTCTAAAGACAAACAAATGCCTTTTTTTGTATAAATCATATTGGTAAATTGTCATGTGCTGTTTGAGCTCACTGAGAAGCTGACTCTGGAGATGGGATTTGCCCTCCCACTTCAGACTCAAGTCTATTATTTCAGGATGTTTGTCAAGAATCTTGTCCAGATTCAGGCTTTCCCCTGACTCCGTGACAAGAAAAAGGGAGAACAGAATAGCCTCAGAGTAAGGACAAGGTACTATTGAATATTACTAAGGGATAAATTAATTTAACAGAGGTTATTGCTCATCTTATGGTATAAAGTGTCTATAGAAAAAGTAGCTCATGGAATTCTCTATTTTCTCACAACAGTGAAAAAGTCACTAAAATAGACTAATGCAAATGTATAGTAAAGGGAACAATTCACAGTTCTTGGAGAAGATAGATAGCAACCTCTGCCTAAAATTGCTCAGTTAAGAAGATTGTAAACTTCAGTTTGATAATGTGTTCCCCGGTGGCAGTTGCTTCCCTCTTCCTAGTGTTAACACTCTCTCAAGACCTAAAGCAAGGTTTTGGTAGACCCCACCCCATAAGGCCATTGGCTAACAAGATCGATAAGACCCCTTGCATTTCCTTGAATGCATGAGCTTGCAGCAGATTGCCACCGCCTGCTTCTCACCCAGCTCCCAGAGTCTGTGTGTTTTGATTCTTCGCCTACTCACTCCTCCATGGTGGAGGCCCTTCACTCCCTAGGGCTGTCCCTGAGCACAGGGACCCCCAACATCTGGTGCCTGAACAGAGACTCTGCCTCCCTCCCTGGCACTGGCAAGACGCCCCTGGTAATTGCCCCCAACACTAGCTCTTCCTATTTACCTGAAATTCATTCTTTGTTAATTTTTGTTAAAGTAATTGTTATAGTTCGACTTCAATTGCTGTGATGAAATAATATCACCAATTCCAATTTGGGGAAGAAAGGGTTTATTTAGCTTACCTGTAGCAGGTCACACAGTTCATCAATAAGAGAGCCAAGGTAGGAACTCAGGGAAGGAGCATAGAGTCAGGAGGAACACTGCTTACTGGCTTGTTCCCCTGAACCATGATCAGCCTGCTTTATAATACAATACAGAACAACTTGCCCAGGTGTAGCACTGCCTACAGTGGACTGTGCCCTCCCACATCACACAAGATCAAGAAAATACTGCACAGACATGTCCAATGGAGGCAATTCCCCAGTGGAGGCTCCCTCAAACCAGGTGTGTCAAGTTGACATTTAAGCTATCCAGAACAATAAACTGGAAGATACGGCATGAAACTTCCAATCAAGAAAGTTGATGACAGATTAACAGCTTGGGACTATATCTCTGGATATAAGCTGAGACAACTATTAAAGTAGTACTGGTAGACCTTTAATGAAAATTTCTTTCTGGCCAAGAAAATGGAGTCTATTTGGCCTTGGTAAAGACCTAGCATTCTGAGCTACCCAACAGGAATTAATCCATTTGGGCTAATGAATTTCCTGGCCAAAAGACCACCCTTGAAGAAGGCTGGTTCACCTTAAATCATGCTGAAAACGACAAGATGAATAGTTATTCCCTTAGTAATATAATGTACTTTACCTTCCAAGAAACCATGCCCTCAGTGTGCAAAGCCTGCCCCTTTACAGATTGTTTAGAAAAGCAGATCTTTTTCTTTCCTTGTTTTCTGTATCTGTCAGATGCTGGCCAAAGCTAAAGTATGCTTTCAATGGTACTTTCTGCTCTTTCATTCTTTCTCTGAAGCCCTGCTCCTTGTCATATGGCTGCTTCAAACCTACAGGGCGGAACAAAAGTGGCATGCATTTTCTTGTTTTGCTTATTTATCTCCCTTTTACAGGGAACTGAGAAGATTTACAACTTGTCACCCATGTATTTGACCTTCTTTCTGAGTCTCTTTATAAATTATTTTACTTGGGTATGGACCCATATCCAGTAACACTTGGAAGGCACTGAATGAAATCAATAGGGTTTGGGGAAAGAGAGAGTAGACCTTAATTAAGATCTCTAGACTGACTAGACTCCAGTTAATGAATTTCACCAAAGAACATCAGAGTACAAGTGCTTGACTTGGTAGAACCTAACATGTATGCTGGAATCCATAAGAATCATTGGGTGCGCACAGGGGACATGGATGGTGGAGGGGTCTAAATTTGATTAAGAACTGTCGTATGAAATGTACAGAGTTTCAATACTTTTTTAAAGAATTAAAAAAATATATATTTAGTTTAAATTTTTTAAACAAAAAGACATAATAATGGAGGACATGAATGGGGTGCAGGATAGAGTGGAGAAAGGGAGATGAGATCTAAATATGATCAAACATTATATGAAATCCTAGACTAATAAAGCTAAATTAATTAGGGGCTGGCATGATAGCTTAGTGGTTAAGAATACTGGCTATCCTTGCAGAGGACTCGGATTCAGGTCCCAGCTCCCACATGGTGGCTAACAACTATTTGTAACTCCACTTCCAAGGGGATCTGATACCCTCTTCAGATTACCACAGACATGACACAAAATGAGTGTACTTTCAGACATGTATACAATGCACTCATATATAAAGTAAAAACAAAATAAATTCTATTTTCTAAAAATAAATACTAAAAATTTGTAAATGCAGATAATACATTCATTTGTTAAAGATAATAAGAATCCAAAAGGGGCCACAATCTCCCCAGTAATATTTGGCATCCTAGATTGGACTTCCAAAATTTCCAGAGACAGAATGATAGGCCATTGATGATCAGGACCCTACTTTAACCACCACTGCTCTTTGTGCAGTTACCTCTCTGTATTTAAACCTAAAAGCACTGTCAGTTTCCTGAAGATGAGGATCACTGGGTCCATTTGTTTGTTAATTGTCATAATGCATGAATATCTCATTTCTGTCTTCTACCAAATCTGGGTGGAAAATAAAAGCATTATATACATATCAACTTGTTTATTTGTAGAACAAGTCAGAATTACTGATTTTTAAATTAAAAGCTAAGAAACTAATTAGATAGGTTTTTATTTGCCTATATATAAACAAGTTGGAAATTTAAAGAAAAGTTTTCATGTACAAAGGGAAGAGGGGAAACCATTGAGTGGTGTCTCAAAGCTATTACCAAAATATTTCATGGACCTTTTATTAAAAGGACAGAAGATGAGAAAATGCGCTAGTCTTAGCAAGAATTCAGAGGTCAAAGGAACCTCAATATCTTTTGCTAACAAAGTTTACTCTCAAAATGTTTAGGTTTCAAATGTGTTCCTCCAGAGCCAGGCTTTTAAATATAAATCAAAGACAAGCTAAAAAATAAAATAGCAAGAAAGTGAATATCTAAAGAAAAAGAAAAAGGGAGACTAGCAAAGGTTTAGAAATATTTCAGAGACTAGAGCAAGATACATTCTTTTGCTTTGGGTAATTTTTTTTATGTTTGAAGAGAAATTTTTGTTCTCAACAAGAGAACTACTAAGAAAAGCAAGAGGAGAGAGCATGAAAAGAGAGAGAGAACAGTTCTCTATGAATACCCTTTCAAATATTCATACTTACTTTTTAAATAGGTCTTTTCTCAGAAAAGAACTCTGTAGAATTTTTGAGAAAATCAAAAATATAACAGAATATTTCTTGTCTACAAGTTTAAAGTCATGCATTGCTAATAAGTGTTAATTATAGGTTTGTTTTGTGTGAGGACATGAAGTTATATCAGAAGAATTGTCTCTTCCCACAGACCTAACTAAATTTTAGAAAGACTGCATTTAAAGATATTTGAAAATGAAATGAGTGCATTCTATCATATGATTAATTCCTAAATGACATATCATAACTCACATACGTTTTACCACGCCAAGATATGTTACCTCCCAACATTCATCATTATAAATTCCCTTTAGAAGTTAAATATATTCCTTATGATGCTTAAAAATGTTCATGGTTCAGGGGGTTTTGGTTACAATGTCTTGACATTACTGCATGTGTATACCTGAGGACTGTATGTCAAGGACACAGTGCCAGACAGGAGAGACCTCCCTTTGAGTGGTCATTCAGAGTTGTCCAAGAGACTTCCTTTATAACACAGGCTTTTCACAAAAGTGGAAGATAAGAAAGACCCTGCTGCTGAAGACTGGACGGAAACAGGACTTGGAGCAATGGAGCAAGAACTGACCTGGAGAGCCTTCCCTCTGATGACTAACTCTCATAGTTCTAGAGGATAATTTCCCAGCCTTTAAGTGAGAAAATCAGTTAATAGTCCAACCCATCCCTAAAACATAATAACCATAACAACAGGCATGACAAACTGTCTCTATTGGTGGAGTAGTGGTGCTGTTTTCTGTGGGGTCATCAACAGCTGTCTAATTGGACTTAAATCCCTCTCAGTGGGAATGAACTCATGGGTGGCACTGTACACACAACCAAATACACATGACTGGCTAGGTCAGAGATCCTAGAGAATAGTGTATTTCTGTCATAGATCTAGAACATTTACATTTCTTACCATATGCTAAATATGGATCCTTGTGTTTACACAGAAGTATACCATATCCTACTCAGCAAAGAAGTGTGGTTTTACAACAGATGGAATCTACTGCAGAATCCCACAACTGGTTAGACACTGAGAATATATGTCTGAGAGATGCCCTTTCCTAGGAGATATATATGAATTGAATCTGTATATATATAAGGCTCATGGAACATGGCAGAATAAGGGCTAGAGAAAATTAGTGTATCCCCCAACTCTCACCAGTGGAGCTTCCTCATACAACAGAATGCAATGCACACAGAGGCTCACAACTAGTCAACATTTAAAGAATAAGAGACTGTAGAGTGTGTGTCCCTGAATAGAACTCTTATAATAAACCCAGGGTTGGTTCTTGAACATAGGGAAGCAGAGGTTTTTAGGCTATTGGAAGCTTGCACATGTGAACAATCAGACAAGGGCCCATATTGAAGCAAGGGAAATTTATGAAGGACCAGCCCTAGTCTGGGAACTATTGGAGACTGATTACTATTGGGTGAGGGAGAATAGGCCTTACCTATGATCTCTAGATAGACTGACTAGACTACAGTGGATAAACTTACACCAAAAATCATTTGGGTACAAATACTTGACTAGATGTATGGCTGAATACATGATGTCCCATGAGAGAGGGTGTATGGATGGGGGAGGGGTCTAAATTAAGAACAGCTGCATGAAATGTATAAAAGCTCGATAATTTTTTTTGAATATCCATGGTTATAGCAAAGAAATATACACTTACTGACAAGCCAGTTTCTATGAGGACTCAGTAAAGCCAAGACCAGTTGAAGGCGTACATGGAGTGAAAGATATCTAGCCCATTCTCAGGTGACAAATATGTTCACTTGAACAGGAATTCAATTTTTAGCTGACCCTTTGTCTCCACTTTCATGACTAAATAAAGGCAATAATTTCATCCAAATCAGTCAAGTCAAATTGTACCCATTTATCTTTGACTCTGTCAAGACCATGACTTTATCATACCTTCTTTTCTTTCAGTTCCAGAGGGAACAACTCTGTACTTATGTTGGCCTCCAAAAAGTTTCCTTTTCTCTACACAGCATTCCAAGACTTCCATGACATGAATTTGATGTTTCTACCTCATCTGGCCCTAGGATTTTCACTTTCAAAAGCTACATCTTCTTTGTTTTTGGATTGCTGTTATCTCAGTTTTCCAGGCATTTATAAAACTGAGTTCCTTTATGTGCACAGGAAATTAGTAGACTATATAGGAAACACAGTCAATAGTCCAAGATTTTTTTAAGTAGTCAGATTTATACATTAGAGTTTATTCCCCCATTTTTAATGGGGCGATGGCTATATTTTAGCTCATATTCTACATGATTTTAAACAAAAATAATTTTCAGAGACACTTTTAATGAAGTGCCCCACTGGCTACTGTTATTACACCATTTCTGTTTCTTCAAACACTAAATATTTAAAATTGATGGAGATACATTTGAATTTTTTTAATCTCATAATTATTTGCCTAAATCTTCAGTTCAACTTGATTCCATAGTTAATTCATACTCTTGCTTCTTGTCTGTTCTTTCTTTAATACTCCATTTGTCCAGACTATTATCATAACAATGAGGACTCAAGAAAAATGCATAATGATATAGTGGTGCTTGGAGAACTGAACGGTAAAATAGTGTTGCCCATGAACTTCTGTGTCTCATCCTCAATCACTTTTGCACTTTCATGGGATTTTTATTTGGAGATAGCTTCATAATTAATTTATTGTTAATTAATAATAATTTATTATTCTTTTCCAAAATATTAAACTTAATCTATTATCTCTGGTTGCTTTCCAGAGAAACATAAATATTTAGTTCATATCATACTTATTCAACTTCTTTTCACCTTCAATTAAAGTTAATATTTTAGCTCATAGATTTTTCTACAAAGCATACAAGAATTAGAGGAAGAATTTCATCTGTGCCCACTGTTTTAAAAGCCTATGGACTTTCAACCACTGTAACCCAACTCTCATCTATGGCCATTTGCCTCTTTTTACTGGTAACTGTGAACCTAAATAAAAACAATTAAAATCCTCAGACAGACTATGTAGACCAAAGTCTTTTAATTAGGAGCAAAACTATTGAAAATTGAAATGGATATATTGGAAGCCTCATGGACACATTTAAGAGGTTAAAACAAAAAGACCTGTTCTTTTTTTTTTCAGTGTTTGAGAACAAAATCAGAGACTTGCACCCGCCTGGAAAGAACTTTCCCAGTGAGCTGTATCTCCAGACCTAAAATAACAACTTTCAAAACTAAGACATCAACTTATAGTAGTTGGAGATGGTGTTCATTGGTCACAGAAGCTTATTGAAAGATTTGACTATGTTCACTGGGGAGATAGGTCTTGTTTAGCAACCATGTAAGTGGCTTATTGGAAATACTACAGGTCTCAGGAATTTTTTGTCAATGGCCATGCTGCAGGATAAATGCAGGATGAGTGGGGCATAACGGATGCACAGGACAATTTAGATAATATGTTCTAAGACATACTCAATGAATATTTCTCCCTCAAGACCTCCAAGTTACTTTTCATTTAAATGTGATATAAAAAAGCTTTTATATTACTTAGTCGCCATTGTTAAGACAAAACTCCTGAGGAAATCAACTTCAAAGGAGAAAGATGAGCTTGATCTTAGAGGTTTCAGTTCAAGGCTGGTTATTCCTGTGGTGACACAAAAGGTAAAAAAGAAAGAAAGAAAAATAAAAACGCTCTTGTCTCCTGGTGGCTTTGGCGGGGAGACAGACTAAGTAAGGCTCAGGAACATGTCTGTGAAGACACACCCCTAGTGAACTGTCTCCTTGAATTAGGGTCCATTTTCTAGGCTGTTAATAACTTATTCATAAATTAATTGTCCCTGTCTGTTTTACACCAGTTTAAGCATCTCCCGCCAGAGGCCACACTTTAAATATATAAGACTTATGTATGGGATTCTTCCTGCGTAATCCATAAAAACTCCAGTTTGAAATGGATAATTTTCCCAATTTCTTCCACATGAATATTGGCTTTCATAGTCTGTTTTAGAAAAAACATGTAGAAATATCTTGACAGTTTTTGTTTTTTTTTTTAGTTACTTTTGGGATTATAGGATTATTTCTTCAGCATAACTTTCTAGCTTTGGAGCTTGAATTAAAAAAAATTGTGAAAAAAGTATTGATCATTATGTTTTTTTTTTTTTTTTTTTTGCCTTTTTGAGACAGGGTCTCCCTGTAGTCTCAGCTGGATTGGAACTCACGACATAGACAAGGCTGGCCTTGAACTCACAGAGGTTATCCTCTGTAGTACTGCAATTAAAGGGGTGTGCCACCATGACCAGCTTAACACTAATATTTTTTTAATATTTGGGTATATTTGCACACAAAATATTCTATAATTCTATAGTATATTTATATTACAGATATTAGCATTCATAGTCCAAACATAAAAGACTCTGAGATGGGGATTAATGTGCATTGTGTATGAAAATAAAAGAAGGATTCTGTGAAATGACATTTAAGGAGTTTTGGGAAATGGATTTGAGAAACCATTGAGGACACAGGAGAGAAGGCTCCATTGTTAAGGCTCGTACTACTTTTCCAAAGTATCCTCGTTCTCCTCTAAGCACCCATGTCAAGAGGGTCACAACCACTTATAACTCCAAACCTAGGACAATCTGAAACCTCTGACCTCTGTGGGCACACCTTATGCTTATGGGGTCATACCACCCCTCTCAATGCACTCTCGCTCTCTCTCTTTCTCTCTCTCTCTCTCTCTCTCTCTCACACACACACACACAAGTGAAAATAAATCTGTAAAAAAGGACTGCAAGTCTGAAGGCCCTGTTTATAACAAACTCTGGCAACTCTTTTCCTACACATCAGTATCTTTATTTGCATGATTATTATTTAAAATTTTTTATTTATTTTCATTTTTATGCACATGCATTCAATATCCACAGAGGCAAGAAGAGAGGGCAGACACCATGTGGGAGCTAGGAACTGAGCCCAGATCCAATTAGATAGGTATTGATTGCCCCTAGACAAAAAGTGCCACTACTACACCAACAGAGGTACTTTGTTGTACCAGGTTTTGTGGGTGTTAGCCTCTGGGGTGGACCACTGATTGATTTTCTTACTTAGCGTCTTGCAGAACATTGTATAAAACTTTGAGAACTAATCTCAGGGAAGAGGCTTCCAGGTGAGTTCCAGTTCCATTTGCTCCAAGTCCTGTGCTCACTGAATATCCCATCTTCATCATAAAGTCTTGCCTTCAAGTTCTGGAAGTTAATTAAAGGCAATGGTCTGTGTTATTTTGGAAGTTTCTTGTACTACCCTGACCAATAATTCAAAAGGAGGTTTCTCCTGTCCAGTACTGTGCTGCTTGTTACCTAGCATTCAGTTGTACATATGCACTCATTTTCAACTATTGTGTGTTTTATTTGGGGAGGATGAGCTGATACATCTCTCTTTGGAGTTTTGTGTCACTTAAGCTGTATTTATTACTTTTCTATCTCTTCCTGTCTGACCTTCCTACTTCCTCCACATGTTATTGCATCCATTTTCCTACTTGGTAAAACCTGTCCCCTGTTATCCCCTCTCTCTTGAATTCCTTCTTCCCATCCACCCCATTTTCCTTGTACATCCTCAGCAGTTGAACCCCTCCCCATCTTCTCCACCTCATTGACAGCATCTGTTTCCTACTCTCACCCTCTCTCAGGTTCTTTCTTTACCTTTGCCTCGGTGTTTCCTTTCATTTTCCTGGATTTTGCTGGTACATCAGGGTATATACTCACATAAAAAGGGTTGATGCTAAGATCCGCAAATGAGGAGAACCTATGGCCTTGTTGCTTCACTTAGCATAATTGTTTCTAGTTCCATCCATTTACCTTCAAATTTCATAATTTCATCTTTCCTTACAACTGAGCAGAACTCCATTATGTAAATGTGTTCCGTTTTCATTATCCAATTGTTAACCGAAGGACATTTAGGTTCTTTCTATTTCTTAGATATTGTAAAGAGAGCAGCAACAAACATAGATATACAGGTATCTCTGCAGTAAGATGAGTCCTTTGGGTATATGCCAAGAAGTGCTATAACTGGATCATATATATGGTGGGTTCATTTTTAGTTTCTTAACAGTTCTCAACCCTACTTTCCACAGTGGTTACATGAGTTTGCCTTCCTAACAGCAGTCAATGAGTGTTCCCTTTTCTCCATTTCTTCAGGAGCATTTGGCATCTATTGTTCACTTTATTGTAGCCAGTCTGACTGGGATAAGATGAAATCTTAAAGCTGTTTTGATTTGCATTTTTCTAATCACTAAGGATGTTGAACCCTTTTCACTTGTTTCTTAGTCACATTTTTTTTTTCTTTGAGAAATTTCTGCTCAGGTCCTTAGCCCATTTATTGATTGGGTTGTTTATTTTTCTTGATCCTTGTTTTTTGAGTTCTTTGTATATTCTGGATATGAATCCTCTGTTGGATGTGTAGCTGGGGAAGATTTTCTTCCAGTGATTGGGTTTTCTCTTCACATCCTTGGTTGTTTCTTTTGCTATACAGAAGCAATTTAATTAGGTCTCATCTGTTCATTGTTGCCTTTAATGCCCAAACACCTGATTTCTGATTTAGAAATTTCTTTCTTATAGCTACATCTTCTAGGGTGCTGCATATTTTATCTTCTAGCAGTTTCAGAGTTTCAGGTTTCACATTAAGATCTTTGATCCATTTGGAGTGGATTTTTGTGCAGAGTGAAAGATAAGGAAAAACTCCTTTCTTCTATAGGTAAGAGATTCAGTTTTGCTAGCACCATAGTTGAGCATGTTATCTTTCTTCCATTCTGAGTTCTTGCCACCTTTGTTAGATATCAAGTGACTGAAATTGCATGCACTCATGTTTGGGTCATTTTTATGCTTCAAGGTTCTACATGTCTGCTTTTGTGCCAGTAGCATGCTATTTTATGATTATAACTCTGTAATAATTCTTGAGATCTGGCATGCTGATCCTCAGGTATTGCTTTTTTTCCTCAAGATTGCTTTGGCAATCTGTGGCATTTTGTGATTATTCTTTTAAATTATGTTCCGTGGGGTTCCTAAGGGCGATTCTCTTTGTAGTACTCTTCTGTAAGACTGTTTTTATTGGGGAAGCATTCTCTTGTTTTTTTATATTACTTGTGTTTTTACATTGCAATTTGATCATACGGATGTCTTTTGTTGGTTGTGAGTTCGATAGGAAATGCTGTTTTGCCTCTGTTTAGTTGAAGTTTGACTATGTTTATATTGTTGATGGAGCAGAGTTGCTTTTTGCTCAGTTATGAGAAAGTAGTTGGTGTGTTCTTCAGGTTCTTGCAGGTTTTTGGTAGGTAGATGGCAGTGGAAATGTCAAGAAAGTGATGGGAACGACCTGTGGATGGTCTAACAAACTAAGTTGGAGAATTGAGCTCGTCTGGATACAGGACTCAGTGGGCAGGTCTTGACCAAAAGGTTAGTCCAGAGACCTGGGGTGGAAAAACCTTGAGCAGAACTGGGTCCAATGGTAGAGGATGGTCTGAAGGCAGGGGTACGGTGGAGCTCTAAGGCTGCAGGGGAATCAGGATACAGTGGGTGGGAGGGATCTGACCTTCCAGGGTAGTAAGCAGGTCTGTGGTAGGCAGGTCAGAAGGCCAGAGGCAAGGTGGGGGTAGGGACAGCCTGGGGAGGGTCTAATAAACTACCCTAGAGGATTAAACTAATCTGAGTTATGAAGCTAGTCCACGGTTTTGAGGTAGAAGAATCAGAACTGGGCCTGGGCCCAAGGCTAGAAGGGGCACAGACTGAAGGGGAGCTGCTCCGGAGGAGGGGAATCAAGGTGCAATGGGTGGAATCTGACTTACCGAGATAGTAGGCAGGTCTGTGACAGGCAGATCAAGAGGCCAGTGACAAGGTGGGTGTGGGGATAGCCTATAGGGGGTTTAAAAAACTAAGTTACAGAAATGAGCTGTGTTGAGGTCAGGGGATCAAGATGCAAGAAGCAGGTCTGGCCAAAATGGTTATCCTGAGATCTGGGGCTGGAAGAGCCAGGAGGGAGAATGGGACCAAGTTTCTATGGAGACAGAGTGCAGGGACTGGAGATGTTCCGACTGTGGAAGAATAGGACTCAATTCCAGATTTTCTTGTTGATCATTTAGCTCCTATTATCTCTCACCTTTCTTTTTGTGTTTTCTTCAATGTAAAAATCACAGTTCTGCAATAAATGAGCACTGTTCTCCCATAAAGAGTTCTGTCTTTTGTGCCTACTTCAGAACACTGATTCCGAGATTTCTGGGCCTATTTCTCCTGATATGAAGTTCCTAAGCAGGAAAATAAAGTTGCTTCATCACATAGTTTCTGATCGGAATTGACTGAAACATATTTCTTAGGCATTAGTAACTTGTGTTTGCTCTCCTCCCTCCCTTTGTAAGTAAAGAGAATTGGAAATTTCAGCTTCAACTTCTGACCTTATATGCAAGGGCAGAGGGCTGGCAATTGAGTTGTTCACTAATGGCCATTAATGTAATCAATAATACCTACATAATGAGGCCTCCATTAAAACCCAAAAGGATATGGTTTACAGGACTCGCAAGTAGATGTATAACTGAAAGTGCCCGGGCAATGTAACCAAAGTGTCGAAAGCAGCTCTGAGGTTCTAAGGGCACGCTGGATCCGTGATTCTCTGCATTTAGATATTCCTGGAGGATGCAGTATTTGAGGAGGTCAAGACAGCGTTGAGATCTTAAAGGAGTTCTTTGCCCTTTTAACCTCTGTTTCTAGGTATACCTGGGCATAATTTTTTAATTATAAAATGTCTATTTATTTTTATTTTTATGTGTATGTTTTGCCTACATGTATTGCCTACGTGCTGTGCAATACCCATGGATGCCAGAAGACAGTTATTGATCCCTTAGAAATGAAGTTATGGACAGTAGTTAGCTGGTGTGTGGTTGTTGGGAACTAAACCCAGGTCCTCTGTGAGACTAGAAAATGCTCAATCACTGAATTGTTTCTTTAGCCCCTGAGTTGTAGTCTTTACTAATAAGGTAAATGTAATTAAACTTCTTAACACAAAAGATACAATCCAAGGATGGGTCATGGGAGCCTCTTATTTTTGTTCTGATAGTCAGAAGTGAAGGCAACATATTAATTTTACAATTGGCATCTCATAAGGGACAGATTGTAGAAGTTTGTTCTTAATCTCTAGAATTTAGCAGTGTCAGAATAAGTTAAGTTATAGACTGTACATCTGGTGTTTACAGGGAATAGAAGAATGGTTTGGGTTTGGAAAAAAAAGGAAAAAAAAATTACAAAACCAAAAAAGAAACAAAAACCCTTCTGTGTCAGAAGCAATGAGAACAGTTGGCAATGAAGAAGGGGAAAGCAGTGATTATTTATAATTATTATTTTACACTGATTAAATTAATTCTTTCAGAATTCTCTTTCTCCCTGTCAGCCCTGTACACTCCTGCATTTTCCTATAAATTCCTTTTCCACACTCTTTTTGTGAATACTCATTTGTTTTATGACCCATAGTGTTGAACCAGGGTCCCCTATAGGGGGAAATGCACACTGGATCCTGGCAGATCTACTAGTGGGCACACAACTGAACACTATGCCACCCACTCCCCAGCATCCATCAATAGCCAGTAGTTCCAGGGAGACGTGAGCTCCATGAACCCTTACTCTATCCATTGCTAATTACTGACTGGACCACACTTCTGTGGGTCCAGTGCAAGCAAATTCAGTTGTGAGTTCATGATTACAGTGCCCACAGCATGTTACAGCCCTTGTCCTGATCATCTACCTCTCACATTCTTTCTGCTCCCCTTCAGTGACATTTTCTGACCCTTGTGTAAGGCTAAGAGCTAAGCAGTTGCTTATTCTCTATACCCGGACCAGCCAAGAGTCTGCTTTACTCCACAATTCACTACAAAGAGAAGTTTCTCTGTTCAGGACTTATAATTACATTTCTTTAAAGCTATAAACATCCGTATTTAGAAGGCAGTTTAACACTATGCCAACTTAGTGAAATAATAGCAGGAAGTTCTCCTTTAGGGTTTACAGGAATTTTTTGTTGTTGTTGTTTGGTTGACAATGTTTACAATAGATTTTACTCAAAAGTAAATTAAAGACCTGTCAGGGAAGGGAAAGGGACATCATGGAACACCGGCAAATCTGGAGTTGGGATGAATGCACAACAGCTAAGGAAACATCAACAGTATCCTGAATTATGATAAAGAGACCTAACACTTATAGCCAAAGCAATGTGTCACTGGATAGTAGCTGTCGTTTAGACAATACTTGATAGCATTTACCATTTGCTATTAGTTCCTGCAACAGATGGAAACACAATTTTCTATTCTACAGCGAAATCAGACCTGCTTGGCACACAATACCAATTACACACAGATTTCACAGTTTAGAATGAATTTCAGAACTATTCCTTCTCTCCTTCTCTTTCCAAAACTTCCTAGGACTGCTTTAAGTATTTAAGTCAAACTAAGTACACACCACTGTTTCATAATCCATTCTTTATGTTTTTGTTGTTTTCTTAGGTCAGTTCAGACAATATCTTCCTCAAGCAACTACTTTTGATTAGACAAGCTGAAATGGCAGTTCACACCTCTGAATTCTTTTAGAGTATTTTCATATTTCAGCACAGTCACTTGTCAGTATGTCTGTGTCCTCCCATTAGAATGATTGTGTATGACTCTTGTCATCATTTCAGTGGGACTTTACTTGTTATTTTTTTCTCACTACTTAACAAAATAGTTGTTAAATAATTAAAATGAGAAATATTTAAGAGTGAATAAAGATTTCAATATGTGGATCATGAGATTAAAGTTGTGCTTGGAAGTCTTAGTGATAAAGGGTGACTTGCCATACTAAAACCTCAGGTGGTTTAGTTTTCCCATAAATATACCCAATATACATTTTTAATTTTGAGTATGAGTTTCTTGACCTCCGAATCATAATGTTTTATATATGTAGGGTAATAAAACTAAACAACTTTTTTAATAGTTACTGACTGTGCTGGCTATTCTTCTCAATTTGATACAAACTGGGATGAATGAACCATCACTGAGGAATTTTCTTTATCTGACATGCTGGTCATAATGACCTGGGATCATTTTATTGATTACTAATTGATGTAAGATGGCCAGCCCACTGTGGGCAGTACCATCCTTGGGCAATTTGGCCTGGGATTTGGATGTACAAGATACAATAAAGCCTTTCCTACTAAAGTTGCTTTTTGTTAGAGATTTATGACAATAGAAACCAAGTAAAAACTGATGAACTACAACTTCAAAATATAGTATCAGGGTTGAATTATTAAGGACACCTTAAATGTGGATTCTGTGCCTATGTCACTTACATACTTCATGGTCTGTTCTTTATGCAGTATATATGTAAGCCTAATGTAATCTTAAGAAGGAAAGAAGTATTTTGCACCCCATTATTATTCCAGTCACTACTGGTGCCTGGTGCAATACAGAAAGAAAGGTCATTATTTTTAGCAATATCTGCCACTGTCATGAGATGGGGGCATGTGACATGTATGTTTGACAGTTACTCTTTCTTTGGAGCACCGCTGCGAGAAGCATGCCTAGAGAAAGTACCAACAAAGGCAACAGAGATGGCAAGAGGGAGGCAACCAGCCGCTACAAGGTAAGTTCTATTCTGCGAAGCACCGAGATCGGAACTGAATTAACAATTTTTCACGTACTGTCTGCCACACTCACTTTTGACTCTGTTGTGGATGTCTATAATATTTTCTCCTTAAGATATCTGAAATTGGGGCCTTGAGTGGCCTCCAGTTGATGGCTTAGTGGTATTAAATACAATAGCTTTTAAAAGATATTTGTAGTTTAGAAAATTTAAGTAGTTGAAAAATTTCAAACTTTGCAAGATTACAATGCAGGTTTTTTTGTGTGTAATTTTTTTAAACAGGCACACTAATACCTGTCAGATAATTGCATGCTTGTGTGTGTACATGCATGCATGTGCTCACATGTGGGAGTGCAGACATGCGTGCACACACACAGGCACATCAACTTGATGCTTTATAGTTTAAATTTTTTTTTCTTAAATCTCACTATGTCTATTGTTTAGTAGTTATAAAATGGCTTAACGTTGGTAGGATGCATGCTAGTGCTCATAGGGCTTGTCCCAAGAAGATCAAAGAATTTCTTTCATTTGCTGTGCACAAGGATAAGCTTGAAGAAGAGACTCATGAAAGGAGGACTCGGAAGTTAGGTATGTTATTAACTCACTGGTCATTCACCTTCCATGCAAATGTTCATCAAGTGTCTTACATGTTACAGGTACTGAACTCTGTTTTCCCTCTTTTTAACTAATTTATTATTTTTACTTTATGTGTATTTATGTGTATTGCCCACATGTATGTAAGTGCAACCATGTCATCCAGTGCCCACTGATGTCAGAAGAGCGTGTTGGATCCCTGGAACTGGAGTTATAGATGGTTGTTAACCACCATGTGGGTACTGGAAATCTAGCACGGGTCCTATGCAAAAGGCTCCAGTTCTCTTAAAGACTGTGCCATCTTTCAAGCCTCCACCCCTTCTTTTTATCTGCAGTACCTAGATTCCATCTGCCCTGAGTAGTTTACTTAATTACAATTTTATCAAAGAAAAGGACACATTCAGACAGCTCTGAATTCATATTCTAACTAATGCAAAATCCCAAATTTAACCATTAGAAAGCAAGGCATTAAGCATTTTTCTTCAACCTATTTTACTCTCAACCTGACAGTCTAGTCCAAGACAGATAAGGGAATAAACACAGTTTATTGGCCTTTATTTGTCAGAGAATAATCTTAGAAATCCATCAAAATTGATGGAAAGCTTTAAGCCCCTTAGTAATCATACAATGTGGGTACTATTATTGTCTACATAGTTTTTTTTTTTCAGTTTTTACAGCTGAAGAGCACTGGTTGCGTGACTTGTTCAAGAGTACATACTTTGGAATTGATACAGCCAAAATTCTTGAACCTCTCTCAGAGCATGCTGTTACCACCATTTATGGCATTAAGTAACATTACTCCAGGGACCAAATTAAAATGGAAAATTGATACAAAGCACACAGCAAGGAATCAGAGACCATGAATACTCAGCATGTGGTTGAGTCCCTCACATGTGAGCCCTGGCTTCAGACGGACAAGTTGTACTACTTACTCTGCCACGCTGGATCCTCTTCTATGAAGGGTTTCAGAAATAAGAATGCTGGGCCAGAGGGATTCTAAACAAAGGATCCTGTGATTTTTGTAACAGGAACAATCAAGAAGAGAACGTGTCTTTCTCTAAGTAAACAATTTCCCTGAAGCATTTTCCCTCTGCCTTATGCATTTTATAATATCAAGTCAATGAATGTACTTTAAGAGATGCATATTCTTATATAATTTTAACTCCAGATAGTGAAGAAAGCAAGAAATAATTAATCTAGAAGGCACAATATACATTCATATTCTTCACACGTTTCTGTAATGAGAAAAGCCTCCGTATACTCCATATATTTTTGTTCCATTTATTCAGATTGTTTTCTTTTAAAATGCAATAAGTACGTGTAAGAAATATGTGCGATACTGCAGGTCTTATTTACTGGAGATCAATCAAATTCATACCAACTTTATTATTCAGTATTCGAACTATAATTTTGATTACCGTGTTCTCCTTTCACTATTGTCTATGAAAAATTTGTTTGCTTTAGAACAAAATACTGACAGTTGTAGGATAAATTCGAAACCTCTAGAATAATCTCAGATTGTTCCAGAGTGTAAACTCCATTCTCGAATCCAATGAAGAAAGCATTACTTCAGATCAAGACAGCAAGTAACATGATTTTTTTTTCTTCCTGTATTCTTTAAGTGTAGATAAGGTTAAAAGTTATGTCATCCACGAAGAAGGAATCAGGAACTGCTTAAATTTTCTGAAAAAGATTTTAGAAAAACCATGATCTTTCATTTCTTTGATTTTTTATTCTACCAAATACAAATTAAAAATCCATTTCAGCTCTACGCAAGCTAAAAGCTCCCTCTGCTGTCGAAGTTCTATTTGACAAAAAGAATTTTCCCCCTAGCTCCTTCCTTAATTCCAGTACACAAGGCATTGTTCCATTGGAGGCATTACAACAACAGAAAGAGCATGATTCAATGCACCACATCACTCAAGGATCTTATGGGTAGACTTGATAATATTAACACATCTGGAATAATTTCTTTTCTTGGTTGTTTCCTTTTGCTCATCATGTGAATAGTTTTTGATCTTACAAATATCTTTAAGTTTTAAGAATTGTTGTTCATTAAGAATTTATCTCCCCAATAAAAGTCAATTAATTCCTCTCATATTGAAAAGGTAATTGAATGCTTTGTACTAAGTGCTAGAGGAAAAAGAAACTTATTTTGGACTTAATGAGTAAAGGGACATCTAAACATAGCATGTGATGTATAACTTGCAGATCAGGCCTTGAGCACTTTGAGGACCAATAAAAGTACTGGAAAATGTTATCGAAATTACTTAAGAAAAATTCATGATACTGATAGATGTTCTTAGGTTGGGAGGAGCCCAAGGACCAATACTTAAAGTAGCAATATAGGAGTGGATAGAAGGAAAATGTCATATATGCCTTGAGGCAAAGAAGCCAACTCACAGATACCAGGAGCTTACAGCCACTGTGAGATAATGGAGGAAGAACAGGTTAGCAAATAGGTAATAGCCTTCTCCTCAGTTCTGCAAATATCCTTATCACAACCACGTGAGAGCTGTGTGTTGCTTTGTTTGTGACAGGGTCTCCTAGCTAGCCCCAAACTCACCGTGCAGACTGCGTTGACCTTTATTGCCTAGACATCTGCTTGCCTCTGCCTCCCAAGTTCTGCAATTAAATATGTGCCTACCAACACCTGAAGACTTGAGTTTGGGAATTTTGATCACTGAATAATTTATTCACCTCAATTTCAAATTCTCAGTACATTGCCATTTTCAGGAGATTTTTGTGAAGTTTGCAATTAACAGGCAATATAGTAAAGCATAAAAAGATATAAAAGACATTTGATTTATGATTCCAGAAAGAAGAGTCTTTTGAGTTCTTGGTCTGAAATCTAGGTGACAGTTTTTTCCACATAATTAGTCATCGGTGCAGTAAATAGGTGGACATGTCAATTTACTGTCCCCAAGTGCTCCTCAGTGCAAGTTCATCCACTGGAGTCGTCAGAGTCCCTTGCTTTAAGGAAATTAGCTCATCCTCACTCAACAGTAATCAGCTGCCAATATTTCATCAGTAAAATTGGTATCTGCTGCCCATTTCCTCAGTGCCATGCTGGATGTATGTCTGCTTGAGTTTGCATGAGTCTTGAGCGTGATGACACCACTGCTGTAGGTCGTACTAGCAGGGTCCTAGAAGCTTGTAGGATTCAATTTCCATGTGCTCAGACACCACCACACTGGCTCTTACAATCCTTCTATCCCTTCTTTAGCAGTGGTCCCTGAGCCCTGGGTGGGTGAAACTTAATAAAGAGTCCTGTTTGGGGGTCTCACACTCTGCAGACTCGTAATATCCATTTTTTGGTCATTTGTGACTTTTTCTGTTACTGGCCGTCTGTTGTGTGAGAGAGCTTCATTAATAAGAGTTGAGGGATTTATTAGTGTCCTCTTTGCATCTGTTCTATGTTGCCTGAGCCTTAGGCACACATGTTGCATTGCAGATACGCATGGGAAATCCATTGACAATGTCTCTTTATGACAAGTCGTGGTATTCTGTAGTAATTTCAGTCTGGTGCAATAGAAGTTTCTTTCCCGAGTGCTGACTGGGATACTTCGCTGTATGTATAATAGTAGACATTTTGCACTTAGTAAGAGGTTACATTATCCTAGGAACAGCCTTAGGGATTACTCTAAGATCTATGACCTCTTCAGCCATGTGTATTTGACTATAATTACAATAACATGCATGAGTTCCCTCCCATGGAGTAGGCTCTACGACCTACTAGATAGCCATTCATTGCCCCCAAGATAAAAGCGCCACTACTGCACCAGTGTCATATGCAGTGCTAATCTTGTATGTGGTTATTTGGGAAAGGAGTCAGAGAGGTAAGAGAAAGAAGGAACATTAAAGAGAGAAGACTAGTACAAGGCAGGAATAACTAAAGGAGAAATGGATGAAATGGGGTTATTTAAATGGAAAGGAGAAGGGAGAGAACTACAGAGATTTATGGGGATAAAGGGAATGAAGGAGCTCAAGGAAGGGAGCCTAGGAGCCTGGAATTATCAAGGGAGAAATGGTGAAAAGTGGAAGACATGGAGATAAGGTTAGACAGGGAGATAAAGCTAGAGAGGAGAAATGAATAAAGTCTAACTAGCGTAAAACGATATTTCTACATGAATCCATGTTTGTACCTGAAGGTTGCATAAAGAGAAACAGTGCCAGGTAGAAGAAACTTACTTTTGAGTTGTTGGCTAAGTTAATCCAAGAGACTCCTAAAGTTACAAAGTCCTTGATTGCCTACCAGAACTTGAAGGTCAGACCCTATTTCCAAAGGCAGGACATACTTCAGACACAAAAATTTGGAGCAATAGAGCTAGAAAGGACCTTGAAGCCACTTCCCCTGAAAGCTAGCTCCCATATCTCTGAAGAACACTACGAAAGCAGTTAAGAGAGAATATTAATCAATGGCCCAACACCAGCTTCATGTCCAAATAACCACATCTAATTGAATTTTTTTTTTTTTAAACCTGAAGAAAACGGTTCTTGTACAAGAGGACTGCTCACTTCTAAGAGACCGCAAAATTATCCTTCAGGGAGAGTTTGACATTGAATGCAACAGGGACTGCTTTTGCAATCTGTTATAAATTTTAATCAGCTCACCTCTCTTTATATTAAATTCAATCGTAACTTGAGGCATTATTTAGCATGGAGTAACTTTCCATTAAGAGTCTGTACTAGAGAACAAATGGCTTAGTTAAACGGTTGATAGTGAAATTAGTTTAACTTTGTCTTGTACCATAAGATTATAAGCTATTTTAATGATGGCAAGAGTGTAATTTGTTTTATAACACAATAAATGGAAGTTAACATGTTCTAAATTGGCAATATATGAGAAGAATCCCTTATTTTTTTAAATATATAATCAACTTATATAAATAGATTTGTAACTGAATAAATGATATCTAAGGTATAAAATAAGAAACATCTTAGTTACATTTTACTTAGATACCATTTTTAAACATAATAAAACTGCATTTTTCAAAACAAATATATGAATTGACAAAAGAATCTATGCAATCATTACAGTGATAATCATACACATTTTACATAATTCTAAAGAATGGTGATTGTTACAATTAAACTTTATTAATACAATTCCATAAATATGTGCTTTAGACATATTAAAATTGTTTCTTTTAGACAACATTTTGCTTACATAATTTTATGTGTATGCACATGTGTGCCATGGCATGTGTGTTGAGGTCAGAGGACCTCCATGCTGCAACCGTGGGTGGCTGCATCTTGTGCAGGCTTTGTGCATCCAGTAACAGCTGCCATGGGTTCCTACAGTTGTGTTCCTGATTACTGTTTCACTTCAGATGTCTGCTTTCTCCTGTTCTTACAATACTCCTCCGCCTTCTCTAATCATTTCTGAGGATTGAGGGGAAGGCATACAGACCACTTGGAACTGAGCACTCCACAGTCTCTTACTCTCTGTATTTTGACTAGTTGTTGGTCATGCATTAATTTCTACTCTATATAAATGCCTCTTTGATGAGGACTGAGAGATGTACTAATGAAGGTTATAAGGATAAACACTTAGATATCAGTTTACTACTATATGCATTTAGCAGAAGAATGGAGAAAGTGCTTTCCTGAGGCTTCTGCTCTACCTATCCATGGGCTTTTTGCCCAGATAGTGTTACTAGGCACAAGCAGGATTAAAATCCAGTTACTCAAGATAGTATTTGTCTAATTTATACGTATTTCTTTACTTTCTATGATTATGTAACTTTATAATGTACCTTATATATTTATTAAAATGCTATCACAAAGTATTCAAGCATATATGTTATATAAAATATTCATGCACTTTTGTTATTGTTAATGATTTTTAATATGAAAAATCTTTTGTTTTTAGAAAATGAGCTTTAATTAACTTTTCATCTTACAGAAACCATATTTTGGGTACTTTGTTAAGTGAATTGTTTATCATGTGAACCAGCTAAGTATTTTCCTATCATGGAGAAAAAAAATATTAAACCACTGCTTTTCTGTGATGATCTCTTCCTCCACACACATACTTTAAGTTATATTATATTCATTTCTCTAATGTTCCCCTCAAGTATTCCTCATTAATGGCTCATTACACATCAAATGTATATCAGTTTTAAACAAAACATTACATCATTTATCAGATGAAACCCTTAATATTATTCATGATTTGTTTCAAATGCCTTGTATAGCAATACAGATGCTTACATAAGATATAAACATAATTAGACAAGTTATGATTTATAAAGCATAAAATCTATTTCAAAAATTAAATAGAATAATAATATAGATTAAGTAAGGGCACACAAATTTAAACCTATCAATCATCTTGAGTATGTTAATTTTATAGATCAATTCACAAATAGTAATATTCCATTATTTTCATATGCATTAGGGGGATTTGCATCATTAGGTCTTTTTGGTATTATGCATCTAGAATCACAAAATGCTCAAAAATTCAAATCACAGATGCCCTTTCCCTGAATACAGTATAATTATAATAGAAATCAAGATCAGATATCAATTTGGAAACTTTCTAAATATCACAATTCCAGATTTTCCGGGAGTCAGAAAAGAAATGCATAGACAAATTTAAAGAAAAAAATATTTGGTGCTCAATGAAAATGAAAATTAGTTGTTTACAGTTAGATACTTTTCACACTTACTATAAAAGCAGTCTCTCATTTTCAAAGGTATATAGAAATTAAACAGGAATTAAATATAGTGAAGTCAGAAAACAATAGACATCTATTGTGAAACGGAACAAAAAGAAAAATAGAAAAAGCTAAGTGAAACTATTAGATAAGCTTGTTCTCTATGAGTAGAAAGCAGTGAGTCAGGGAGGAAGATTGAGAAAGAGATAGATTGATAGGTGAGTAGATAGATAACTAGATGTATAGATTGAAAGACAGAGATCTAAGCAAATAAAATGAAGAAAAGAGGTGTAAAAGACATTACTAGTACATTGTGAAAGAGAAGTTATGTTACTTTACATTGTGCAAATTCTAAACTCATAGTAAACAATATTAGAAATAATAATTAATTAGATGGATGAATAAGAAATAAACAGATGATCAATAAACAGATGAGCATGCATATTTCTACATCTATTACAGAAATTAAATCTTTCTTTAAGAAGAAAATAGGAAGCTTCTAGAAGGGAATTCATTGTTCATTTTTTTCAGGGAAAATAGTATCTAATTTTCTTAGTAGATAAATTATTAATAGATAAATAAACACATTGGCTAATGTTTACCAAAGATTACTATATAATAGTGAGAATGAATGCAATATTAAAAAAACAGAAGAATAATACAAGAATGTTTAGCAAAAGAAGCCAGACTCTTTAGTTCAATAATGGTAATAACAGAAAAAATAAAAGCAAGTGCTTCTGCAGGCTATGGATTTTCCAGCTTCTTCGTCAGTCTAGTAGTGATTGAAAGGGGATATGATGTGATAGCCATGTTGATGCATAACTCAGAATGCCCACTACATCGAGTATACTAAAATGCTTTTGAAAATGTACTCCACAACATTTAAGATATTTTAAAATAAAATTCTTACCTAATACTTGAAATGCTGTCCTAATATATCATGTCTTGCATATTATTTTAATTCATTTTAAATGAAACTTTTAAAAAATCAGTAAAAATTATTCTACTGTGTAAATACTTATTCAATTAAATGTAGGATCATTTCTCTAAAACATAAATAAGCTCCTGTATCTACATTTGCAAAAGGTTCTAGACATTATTAAATTTCTCCTTTTCCACCACAGGAATAATTTCCACAGATAATGTTGTGATTGTTCCAATATTCCTCTTATTTTCGAGAAATGTTTACTTGTACATTTACACAATTTCAAAACTCATGTCAATTGAGAAATGCACAAGTGCCAAAACACAATGTACTACAACATAGCATGAAATACTATTGCTCAATTACAACCTGGTCACCAGCGGGCTTAGGTAACTATCCCTAACTTCATGGAAATAAATAATGGAAAACATACCATCTAAAGACAGTAGATGTCTTTAAATCATTAATGAATGTGGGGGTTTGCAAATACAATGCTTCAATTTGAATGAACCAACTACTCCTAAATGCCAAACCTGTTTTATCCACACATCAAATGTATTACTTTAGGTATTCCTTCCCTTGTGGATACTTCAGTCCAGAGTAGAAAACTTGAATTATTGATTAGATGGCCATGAGGCTGTCATTTACAATACTATCTCCTACAGATAAACTACCCCACTGCAGCAGAAGAGCTCCACAAGTCATCTTTAGTGTTATCAGCACACAGTGCACTTCGGAACCACACTGCACTCAACCTCAAAGATTTATGTGCTTCCAACCCAAATGCAGCATTGTATATCCAGTGTCATGGGGCATGAATCAGGCAGTCAACATCATTTATTTGGGCTGGCACTAGCATTGATCCACAGGTGAATAATAGGCACCCCTAAGGTTAAGATATAGTATAAAGCACATATTTTCAGTTTCAAAATGTGAGCATTATCTAACCCCTGGATAGAAAAACAAAACGGTGTCTAAAATTAAGCAAGTCTTTACCTTTTAAAAATAAGAAAATGTAGCTTTTGACCAAACAACCTGCTATGGTTTGACTAAATCCATGATATCCTCAGCATCTTTTGCTTCATTCAACATAATGACATTTGTGAAAGCGAAGTTGCTTAGAGTGAATGAAATGCTTGCAAATAAAGATAGTGAAGAGTAAGGTTCATTCTTCTATTGTTATAGGACCAAAACTAAAATGGAAGGGTACTACATATTAAAAAATAAATAATAATTTCGAATGAATTAGATACTAAGCTTAAAAACATTTAATATTAAATAATGACATTGATTTGAATGAAAGATAGCATCTTGGTTACTTTTTCACTCCTCTCAATTTAATATAAATTAGATTTGGAAGTTAAATGTCTTCCTGAATTGTTGGAGTAAAATATCATGGAATTGAAAATATTATTTGTAAATATATGTAAATAATAGAATACATACTTGAAATTATAAATTTATGCAATGTTTCAAAAACAAGCAATTTGAGGACAATCTAAGTTTAAAGCAGAGGGTATATCTCCAAAAGGTTAAACTATGGCAAAAAAAAGGCTTGTCAAGGCTTGTCAACACATACAAGAGTGATTTTACTTTTGTGAATTTTCTTCTGTTGTAAGTGGCACATAGTAAATTAACAGAACACACACATACAGTATGTGAATGTATACTGTGTAGTGCATGAGTTCAAGAGTCAATACTCTGACAAATAAAACTACCACTTTTTTGAATCAAAGAAAATTCCTAGATGAAAATTTTTCTTGTATTTGTTTTTTTTATGGTGCCTGTAGAATACAGGTGCATTTCCCCAATGGCTGACCATGTTGAATGCTGTTACTCTATTAAATAGACACAGTATTAACTTAACTCCTTATTATCTATTGTTATACCCAGATTGATGTATCTCTCACCTCCACCAGGCATCTTCTCACTCAGAAGATGGTGATTAAGCTTTAGATCCATGACTGGCCAATATAAAGAGAATTAGAGACTGCAGAATGCTTATCCCTAAATAGCACACCTATATTGAAATTATGACACATTTGGCTCAGAAATCATTGTAGAAGCCTAATGTAGTGGTTGACCACAAGAAAACAAGAGTTTTCCTAACAGTTGGGCAGTTATTCAAATAAATTTGCAGCAATGGTGACAGCATCCACAAGAACCATAAGTCAGACAAAAATCCAGGCACATAAGTGGGGCATTGGATAAGAAACAACAACCCTACCTGAGGAACTACTAGAAATCAATAAATATTGGAAGAAAGAACCTATGCTAAAGAGTTTGTTGGGTCAAAAATTTGACTCTTTAAGCATAGATCTATCTATCTATCTATCTATCTATCTATCTATCATCTATGAATCAACAAAATACTTAAAAATTCTTAAATGTTCCCTTTGTAGACACAGGAAATGTGGATATGCAAATACTTTTGGAACACAGAAAATGGTCAATCAGCAATCATAGTAGTTAAGTTAAAAAAATTAAAAATCAGAAATGGAATAGTATATCTTTAATTTAATAAACCTGTTTTATATAACATTATTTGGAAAAGTACTTCCAAACAGGTAAATGTCATGTTGTTTAACACTGATAATAGTAACAAAGTCATAAGCAAATATACTACCAAATTTTAACATTATTCATGTCATGAGAATAATAGTTCTATAAATAGTGTTTCATGCCTTCAATCAAAATTCTGCCTAGGTCTCAGTAAGATGAAATCTGTTCTGTTTCTAAAAAGTTCCCATACCTTTAATATCTAACATGCTATAAAATACGATTGATTACTGTTTATCATGTAGTTCTATATATGTAAGGCATAGTGTCCAAAGATAAGAACTTGAGTACTGTAATAATAATAATTATTATTATATATAATATAAGTATAATAATAAATCATATTATTACACTAGTTTATTATACAACACTTTATTGTAGATAATTACCCTGTTCATATTTTAATAACAGATCAGTTTATAAGGATATGAAATATTGTCCATAATAGGTTTTCAAATAATTACAAACTTGCCAAAACTCTATTGCTACCAAGAGATGAACAAACTACATATCCAGGTATGCATGAAGGAAGACATGGAGGTTGAGCTGGACAGAGAATTTATTAGCAACATTAAAAGAGGACTGTGCATGAAATAAATTAAAAGAAGAATATACAAGAATTATAAATAGCTTCTGAATGAATCTTAGCTATTTTTTTTGTCTTTTTTTTTTTTTCAGATAGGCTCTCCCTGTAGCCTGAGTTGGCCTGGTACTCACTATGTAGACTAGGCTGGCCTCGAACTCAACAGAGGTATACCTGCATCTGCCTCCTGAGTGCTGGGATTAAAGGCACGCACCATCAAGCCTGGCTAATCTTAGCTATTTATATCTGACAGAATCTAGATATGAAGTTGAGTCTTTAGCAAGGGTAGTTGTAGAGCTGTTGTCCTTTCAGATGATCACTGAAAACTTCTTACACTGAAGAAACACTAGTTTCAATTTCTGAGGCATCACATATATTTCCTAGCCAAAGTAATACTGATCAAGATCCTAGATAACTTCAGTTTCTAAGAAGGTAGTGAAAACTGGGAAATTGATTGTTAAATGGACATTTCCTTAGAAGAAAGTCATGAAATGTTTAGTAATGACAGAGTGACTAACAGATTAATGTTCATATATATTAATAAACACAAAATGATAAAACAATTAAATATAATTCATATTATTTGTGAGATTTTGGGTTCCTAGTTTAAAATTCATCCAGGTTTCTGAGAGTTTGCTCATATGAACTTACAGTTATAGTGACAGCATACAGAAGACCCATACAAACACAATCAGACAAAATTCAGCACAGAGATAGGGAAATCGGCAGGGTCCTCAGCTTTATCTCAGGAACTATTAGCAGCTGATCATTCCTGGGTGAGGAAGAGTTGTTCTTTGAGGGAATGATGCTAGATAGAATGAGCAGAATCCAATGGATGAATTCAAACAGAAGGATATCTGGTAACATGAACTCAACATATATGACAGAATGGGTAAAATTCTATAGGCAGGCTATATGGTTGTAGATAGGGGAGGTCTCTAAATATGATTAAGATGTATGAAATGCACAAAATTTCAATGAAAATATGCATTTAAAGAAACTAAGGTAAAAATTGTAAGTCATAATAAAAATTACCAGGAAAGACTTTGAATGTGGATGGGATGACAGATGTTAATGTCATTCTTTTATTTTCTAAATTGTATCAATTTTAATACGGAAATAGAATGGTAGAACACAGTTTGGCCTTATAAAGCAGAAATTAAATATTTATGGATCGACTCTCAAGACTTATCTGGCATAGATACTAATGTAATAAAAATAAATACAAAATGAATAATTATAGAATCTAGGAAAAGGTACAAGGATACTTATTGTACAATTCTATTAAGGTCTATGTTTGCTGAAAATTAACATAATAAAAACTGTGAAATAAGTATTTCCAAATCTTAAGGTACAAATTAGGAATTATACAAAACTTCTTAATCTAGGAAATATGTAGAAAAATGTTACTTGACCAAGCTAGTCATATTAAAGCAATGATTGTGTCAATTTTCTTTCAATAACAACTTTTCAATAGACAAACATTTGTACATTTTCTGTTTAATGCCACTACAAGAATTTTAGTAGTTATTAACTGAAATGAATTCTTATTAATATTTGCATTTATCTGTAGATAAAAACATAAGAGTTTTCTTTCTTCCTATTAATTTATAGTCATACACCTATGTCAATATAAGTGCATTTTTTTAATAAGGTCATAAGTAGACTGCTTTAAATTACATCAAATCAATATGCATACTCACAAAACCACAACTATCATCATCAACAATACAAACACCATCGACACCATCAGAAACAGCACTGACTATTTCACAGTAGCCATTAAATGAAGAAGACATTGGAGAAATTAACCTGTGAATTAACAAAATACTAATAGGGTTTTTTATGTGAATTGATTTTTTTTCTTTTTTCATCTTGAATATGTGCCTAGAAAATATTGTGTAGTTCTTAACATAATTCACTCTATGGAACTCTTAATTATATCCCCAAATCCTATATATTACTATGTAAAACAGAAACAGCATTGAAGAAGACTTGAGAAGGCACAATACAAAACTCAAGAATTTAAGGTCAAAATAAGTCTTTAATTTTAATAAACTGGGAAAAGAAATATAAATCATTACACTTTAATTCAAAGCATTCTCAATATGTCTGCAGGAAAGTCAAGACGACTTTACCTTGGTGAAACTGGAAAATTTCAATTACAGAACAGTTTGAATACCTGTGTGGGCAATGGAACCTCTTTAGAGGAAAAGGCACAAATATCCATCTGAAGAAGACCTTTCCTAATTGGCAATTACACTTTGTTACAATATGAAGCTTTTGAAAAACTGATCCACCTAGTGATCACCATTTCACAAGCCATTTTTCCACCACATTGTGTAACTTCCTCAACAATTTTGTTGGGCACATACATTTTCAGAGAAAAAAATGCTAAAGTCTCAAATCCATTTCACATTTATTTGAATAAACAGCTGAACATATTCTGGCCTAGTATTTCTAGTCACAATGATAAACTGAAGTTATAAATAAGCATCTGAAGAATGTTGCATTTTCTTTGATAATTGTAATTAGAGAAAGCTTGGTAACAGCACTGATTCTATGAGACTGAAGAATCAGGAAGACTTTTTTCATCAGTAATTAGCATATCACCATGACAGGTCACTTGCTGAAATCAAGACCCTGAACTTGTGTAGAATGTAGTCATTGTTGTTTGTAGTTCACACTCTAAAGGTCAAACTTTTATAGTACTAAAATTCCAACTCATAAAACTGAATTCTGTGTAAATTTGAGATTTATTTAAAACGTTTATCTTCCTTCACATTATTCAATACCCTGTTGCTTGAATTTATGGATACAGAAACATCCATTGCTTACATTTCTTAATAGTGAATAAACTCTATTTCTCTATTACTTCCCTGGGCAGACAAATATAAAGATTGTTTGCTTTTAAAGTCCATTATATTTACAACTTCAATTACACTAAAAAAGAGCAGATTAGCAAATACTAGACTCTGTGAAACAAAAATAAATGAAAGTTTCCCTTTTAATCCTTTAAGTTTGTAATTCTAAATTTAATAATATAGGTATTAAAGAGTGAATAATGAAATATGTTTGATCAAATGTAGTAACATGGAATTCATATAAATTCAAAAACGAAATTTGTGTCAAATAAAACAACAAAGGAATTCTTAAGTATGTAACATGTAATATCATAGCTGCTGTTTTATCAATGATTTGAGAGATGCAATGATAAATTTATCATGTCCTGAGATAAAGTCAACTATGTAATAGAAGTAATATTTGCTGTTAAACTGTCAAGTGTTCCTTAAACCCTTGAAAGCCCCAGCAGTACAAATTATCAAATTATCTACATATGAATGTAGGTATCATCTATTTATCTATCTATCTATCTATCTATCTATCTATCTATCTATCTATCTATCATCTATCTATCTAATGTAATCTATCAATCATTCGTTCATTCTAATAACAATGACACTACTCAGTAAAGCTATCAGTGAAGATTAAAAATGATTCTTGTATTTTATTGGAATCCTACTTTATGCTTCATTGTTGCATATTCTCTACTGTTATAAATGGAAGTGCTTCTATCAATGGTGCCATGATGATCAACAGTAAATTTTGAATGCAAAACAAATCTCTGATGGTGAAACAATATTTACCAGATGAATTAATTATGTAAATATTTCTAAATTATTATGGTGTCTTTCCCTGCCTGCCTACCAAGAAGAAATTAATAATATGCTAGTTACCATATTATGAGAATAAAATAATTTGGCATAATAGGTTTTATATTTTAATAATTATTGTAAAAGACTGATAGTTAAGTCTTAAGGGCAAAATTGAGGATTCAGTGACTGCATTAGCTTATAACTCGAAATCCTGTGAGTTTTTCAGCAGCTAATACTGGTAACAATTTGATTTACTTTTGAAATACTTTGCTGTGAAATCCGACCATAAAAAGTCTTATTTTTCAGACTACTCAAATCTAAATCTAAAGGAAATTTAAATGTGTATATGTTAATGGCTCTCTTTGTTTGTTTTGCTAGAATATCATATAAAAAAGTAACCACAAAATAATTAAGTGCCTTCTCACTCTATACAGGATATCTACAGCTGTCAATTGACACAACTGCGTAGAGGTAATGTCAACTGAGAAATTTCCTACCTCCATTGGGTTGGACTACGGCTATGTCTCTGGAGCATTTTCTTTATTTTTGAGTGATGGGGGGACCCAACCACGGTGGGTGGTGCCACTCCTGGGAAGGTAGTCCTGTGCTGTATACGAAAGCAGGTTGAGCACAGGCCAGGGAAGGAAGCCAGTAAGTGGCATTTATCCATGGTCTGTGCTTTGGCTCCTGCCTCCGGGTTTCTTCCTGAAGTTCTTTCCCTGTCTTCCCTCAAGATGAATTGTGACCTGGGGAATATAAGATAAGATAAATCCTTTCCTCCCTAAGATAGATTTGATGAGTGTTTTATCCCACCAATTGAAAGCAAACCACAACACTGTCTGACACCTTTGTGTTATAAAAAGAAAAGGGAGAGAAATCCTTTATGTGCTGCAGTCCCAATGCAACTTCTTTTTGAGCACTGGGGCTCCTTTCCACTTCCTTAAAATTTGAACTGGCCAGAGATGACCTTGACCAGTAGGACGAGAGTGGTAAAGCAACTCCATGCCATACCTAGGCCTAGCATATATGAAGACTGTTAGTTTTGACCTGATGAAGTACTAAATGACCCTATAAAGAGTTTGAAGATCTGAGAAAGATGGCTAGGGCCCTGTAAGCTAGGAAGAAGAGCTCCAGTGAGCCCAGACTTATGAATGTCTTTCAAGATCCCTAAATGCAGATAATGTCACCATGACTGTTCTGACCATACTTACCACCAGCTGGACACTGACCATAACCCAAGTTTTCCCCACGTACAATTATCGTGTGTGCCAACTTGTCCTGGAAAGATTTCAGATATAACAAATACGTAAGATTTGGATAAATTTTATGATAGATTCATACACAGTAGTTGTGCAATTTTTGACTACTGAATAAATTGAATTTTTATATCAAAGGTTTCAATTAAATGTCAACAACGTATTAAAAGACAAACAATATTGTTTACATGTGCAAACTTGCACAAATGAGGAAAACTCAAACAGTTCCATGACCAAAAACAATTATTAACTCAGTGAAGATCTCTACAAATGCTTCTGTGCAGTTGCAGAATGTTATTGTGGTAAAGAGGGAGGAAGATCTTATTCTCACATTAACTCCTTGATTATATCTTATGTAACAGAATTATTTAAAAGTATATCTCACTGATTTACAAAGCACATGCTTCAAAAATAGATTCAAGTGTGCAGCAGAAGTTGAGCTAACAAAGAGTGTTCTTAAGACCACCAGTAAGAAAAAATAAAAAAAGCAATGCTGTTGTTCCTGAGGCAAGAATAAATACTGTAAAAAAATCAAAGTAAATCATATGATGAGGAATGTACTAGAAGTAAATATTGCTGTTGATCCTACTTAAAATATACATCACTGGCAACTGCCATAGTCTTCATCTCCAATGAGTAAAAACCCCTGGCTGTTTGTATCACAGCTAAAGGTCTTTTCTAGTACATGTACTAAAAGCGAAAGTACCATTTTTGTTTTCATGATAAATAGTTTTATGGACAAAATAGACATACACATGCTGGATATTTAAAGCTCAACTTGAGTCATTTTTCAGAATCCTCAGTCTTTCTGAAGAACTATAAATCAAAGTTGCTAATGATATTACGGGCTGAAATGCATGAGTTAGTATCTCAGTCACAATACCTATCAATGTATCCTTCAAAAACTTTAAATTTTCTCTTTAAAAGACTTATCTGACTGTGTTAGAAAGGAATGGAGAAATAAAACAGACAGACAGAGATAGAATGTTTTATTTAATGCATGTGAAGCTTAGGAAAAAAAAATGACATAGGGTTGTAACTTAACAAATGTGAACAATCATCAACAATACATTTTATGGCCCAAATATATTTTAAATTTAAATAGATATAGAAAGAACCTCATCATTTTATTATCTGGATACTGCATGCTTGATATATCAATAGCTACATATGTAAATTTTATACCATTGTATATACATATCTGGCATCTTTTTTGTTTTTTAATTTTTTTTTATCTTTTTGAGTTTTATAGATGTCATATACCAGTTCTAATTAAATTTAGACCTCCTCCCTATCCAACTGCCCCAAACCCCCACTGGACCTCATGTGTTCCATCATACATGTTACGCCCCATCCAGTTAACCATTAGTGCCAAAATGTCCTTTAGTACAAATACTTCCACTAAAGTCTGGTCAGGCTATCTAGAAATGGTAAGTAAGGCATACTCTCACTCTCTCAATAGTAATCAGTTTCCAATAGTTCTCAGTCTAGGTCTGGCTTGCCATCAATTTCTATCTCTCCAAACTGGACCCTCGTCTAATTTGAATTGGTGTGGGTCTAGTGTTCAATATCATCATGTCACTATTTGACATGTACAAGCTTCTAGTAGCCTGAAATAATCTCCTTCCATGAGTTGAAGAATCAGCCCTGGCTCTTACAATCTTTCTGTCCTCTCTTCCAAAAAGATACCTGAGCCATAGGTGGGTTAGGTTCAATATAGGAGCCCTCTCCCAAAATAAATCCTCTGCAGTCTCTTTTTCTATAAAACTTGGCTAGTTGTGGCCTTTTGTGCACAGCACTATGTTGTTTAAGGAAGCTTCACTGGTGAGAGTTGAGAGCTGCTTTAGTTTTCTCTCTAGTCCTCATCTGCTGTGTTCCATGAGACTTCGGTGTAGAGGTTCAACTGTAGATGTGTCACCTAGAACTTGTCATCCCTTAGTAATATATTCTCTGTGTCTTACCAGGTGTGTAATTCTTCTGTAACCTCCATAACTTGCAAAAAGAAACTTTTTTAATGAGTAGTGTAATATATATTGGTCTGTCCATATTTAGCAATATTTAGAAATTTCATTTCTCTAGAGGTATGGCAGAGATGGAGTTCTCTCTACGATCTGTTCTTCCTACAAACTTGTGTAATTTGCTGAGTCTACAAGGCTGACTGCTATTTCACTCCCATTGACATGATTTCCAGTCATATTAGAGAGCTTTGAACACCTCCTAAATGAGAGTGTTACTATTGCACCAACAGAAGTGCTAGTGTCTTGTGCCAGTCGTTATGATTACTAGAATTTAGTGTTGGGTTGGAACACTGACAGATTTTCCCCCTTAATTATTAGATGTTATAATCTGGCATTATGGGAGCTAAACTTCAGGTATAAGGTTTCCAGGTCAGTTACTGCTCCATTGCTCTGAGTCCTGTATCCCAAGTATGTCCTGTCTTCAGGAGTTGGGTATTATCTTTTAGTTCTGGGAAATAACCAAGAACTTTGACAATAGCCTGTGTTATTTTGGGAGTCTCTTGGAGCACTATCACCAACCACACAAAGTGAGGTACCTTCTGTGTATCTTAAAATTCATATGGGAGCCCAAAAGACTCCAGGAAGCCAAAGCAGCCATGGATACAAAGAGCAGGGAGGATTGCTATACCACATTTCAAACTATATTACAGAGCTGTAGTCATAAAAACATCATGGTACTGGCAGAAAAATGCATTCAAAGACCAATGAATTATAATTGGAGACTCAAACATGAACACATGCGATTTCAGCCATATGATAGTTGACAAAGGGGCCAAGATAACCAACTGGAAGAAATAGTATCTTCAGAAAATGCTGCAAGAAAAACTGGATCTCAACTGTAAAAGATGGATCTCCACTGCTATTTTTCACCTTGTACAGAAGTCAAATCCAAATGCCTCAGAGCCCTCAATATGAAACCTGAAACTCTGAATATGTTAGAAGGAAACATTAGCAATATTCTACAAGACACAGGTATAAGAAAGAACTATCTAAATCAGGCAGTGGTTGCTCAGGAATTAAGGTCAATAATCAACAAGTGGGAGCTCATTAAACTTAAAAGTTTCTGTACAGCAAAAGCAAAAGCCAAGGAAGTGAAGAGAAAATCCACAGAGTGGGATAAAATCATTACCAGTGACACATCTGAGAGAAATTTAACATCCAGAATATACAAACAACACAAAAAAAGAGTATCAAGAGAACAAGTGACACAATTAAAAATGAATTAGAGATCTGAGCAGAGAGTTCTCAAAAGAAGAAATAAAGATTACCAAGAAACGTCTTTAAAAGTATTGAATTTCATTAATGATTAGGGAAAAGCAAATTAAAACCAAATTAATATTTTATCTTATCCTAGTCAGACTGACAGAGATCAAGAGAATAAAAGATACCAAATGCTGGAGAGGATGTGGGGAAAGAGGAACACTCAGTCACTGATGTTGGTATTGTAAACGTATGTATCCCCTGTGGAAAGCAGACCAAACAACTCTAAAAAAAGTAAAAATGAATTTACCATTTGATGCAGTTATGCAACTTCTTGGACTCATTCTATTGCAGAGATACTTGTACACCCATATTTGTTGCTGATCTTTTCACAATAGATAAGAGATGGAAACAATTGATGAGTGGATAATGAAAATGTACATTTTCACAATGGACTTCTACTCTACAGTAAAGAAAGACAAAATTATGAAATTTGCAGGTATGCATATGGAACTAAAAACTGTTATCCTAAGTGAAGTAAACACAGACTTTTCTTTAAAAATGCACCCATAGAAAAATATATTCTATGCAGGCGAGCTTCCAGTAATAGATACTAAAGATTTTGTGGGCTAGAGAGGTGGCTCAGCAGTTAAGAGCACTGGATACTCTTGCAGAGGACCCAGTTTAGTTCCCAGCATCTACATCGCAGGTAACAACCATCCCAACTCTAGTTCCAGGAGATCCGATGCCCTCTTCTGACCTACTTGGGCATGTCATGGCATAAAAGCAGTTATATACATGCAGACAACATACTCATACACATAAGAAATATTAATAAAATACTTTTAAAAGATTAGTTTTTGTAAATGTTCTTTATATCTAGAGTTCTTGAAATTTTTATTTCTGCATGTTTGCGTGTGTGTGTGTGTGTGTATGTGTGTTCATTGATCACAGAGATCCTTGCTTGTAATTTTTCTGTATATCATTTGTCTTGGACTTTTTAAAATCATGTGATCTGGATAATTGTGAGTCTATTCACTCTGGCATATACAAGTGAAAAATCTGAAGTTAATAGAGTTGGAATTGCCAAGAACAACACATTCACTAAAATTTTAAAAGCCTTTCTACCTAGTCCCAAACACTGTTTATTTCCTTTATTGCAAATTCAGTTTCCTCTTTACAACTTTACCACACTCTAATAATGTTCTTTTCTCTTTTTTCCCTGAGGATCTGAAAACTTTATGTTTTCATCTTTTATTTTGGATTGCCACTGTTTTCTTTTGAGCTAGGCTACTGGGATATAGATAAAAAGGTTATTTCATTGAATGTCCTCATTTCCAGAAATAACATTTTTTGTCCTCATTTTGTAATAGCAACTTCATTTCCCCCAAGTTAATCAGAATCAATTATCCATTAATACAATTTCCCTAAGGCCTCACATCTTCAATTAAATGTAATTTTTCTTCTAAAACCTTGTTTACCCACCGGTGACATCAATCCCTGGCGATATGTCAATATCCAATCTTCTAACCAAATTTTGTTGTAGGTAATATAAGTACTATGCAAAGGGAAGAAGTTTCTGTGTTTTAGAAGTCTGCAGTTTACTCTCACTTGAGGGACAGCTTAGGGACAGCCGTAAGGTAGTAGAAATACCCATGTATGCAGATCAGCCTACTGATCTACCTGGCCTATGACTACTTTTCATTTTCATTGACTGATCATGAATAATTTACAAAGCTTCAGGTTGATATTGGTGGAGATTCATATAGTCACTTTCATAAATACATCATGTTTGGGGAGGAAAAGTTTACCATTCTATGTGTTCAAATGTGTGGTAAATGGCATATGAGCTACTTTGTTATAATGATGTGAAAGTTAATTTGCTTTTTAAGAATTTGAGCATAGTCCCTTCAGTAGAGAATAGAATTCTATTCCTATAGAATGTTATAAAGTATATCTCAAAATTAATTGATGCAATGTAGACAAATATAGCTTAAATTATCTCTGAAGTTCAGAAAGGTACAGTAAGAAGAATGATAGCACTTTATTTGGGGTAGTGCAAGATACTATAGCTTTTTCTCAGTTTGAGAGAAAATGTCCTGTAATTTACTATTAGTTAGAAATCTACCACCAAATGGAATCATTAATAAACACAAAATAAGTTACTTAAAATATTTTTTTGCTTTATTTTTATTTGGGGTTTGAGTGTATTCCATGTATGCATGCAAATGCATTCATGCCATGCATTGTCACCAGAGGATAGAACATGGCATTAGATCTCCGAGAACTTGAGTCATGGTCAGTTGTTAGCCACCATGTAGGTGCTGGGCTTTGAACCGGGGTCTTATGTAAGAACAGTCAGTGCTCTTAACCATTAAGCCATCTCTCCAGGCCCTCAAATAAGCTACTTTTAAATAGATATTTAATGTAGCCAAGCTTAGGCTATAGTAAAGTGACTCAGTCTGATCCCTAAGATGTAAAATATAGTGACCCTACTGGCTGGAAGCACCTACTGTTAGAGGCTAAGCATCTACTGCCAGATGTGAGGATGGCTAAATCACATCACCAATAATTTATGATGGCTATAAACAGGAACTGTCATATCTTTCCATAAAGCTGTTTCAGTTCCATCAAAGGATGGAATCTGCATAGCACATCAAAATTCTCCAGCCTCTTTATATCATCTTAGCACAAGTTTTGCCTGTATTGTCCCTTATTGCCAGTGATTACAGGTTGCCAACAATCTTCACAGGATAAAGTGGCCTTATTACCAGTCTTGTTGCAGTAATTGCATCTGATTTTTTTATCTGATGGTTAATTGCTAGCGCTTGACTTTTACATCCACTGCTTCCCATTATTTCCATTGAAATCAGAGAACACACTTTAATTATAGCATCTATCACTATTAACTCCAAAGGATATGCACCATAATGCATTAAAGGACACTAGTATCCTTCCCTGATTAAAAATCAAGGTCTTGCCCAATGATTAAGCTTCAGGTCGTCCACAGAGGTGTGAATGAGAAGTCTCCTGAAAGATTTTTTTAATATGCTTCCATCCCCATATGATCATTTCCAGAGACTTGCCCCCAGTGTGACACTCAATAAATCATTTCCCCTTCTTCTCTTATAATTTCTAAAATATTTTGTTATTTTTATTTTATGTGTATGTATTGCCTGATTATATGTAAGTGCATATGCATCCTGTGATGCGTGCAGAAGTCAGAAGAGGTTATTGGATCCCCTGGAACTGGAGTTATGGACAGTTGTTAGCCAGCATGTAGGTGTTGGAAATATGATCCTCTGCAAAAGCAGTCAGTGTGGGTAACCACTAAATAATCTCTCTAGCCCCCATCTTCTCTTATTATTTCTACCAACAAATGGTAAAGAGATCCAACAATAGTTTTCAAGTACAAGATATGTGATTAAATTATTTTCTCCATTTGAGCTGTTCAAATCTACATTTTATCATATAAGTTTTGTCCTGAAAAGAATGATAATACCATTCACAGCTGGGTGAACAAAAATTCTGTTCCAATACAATGTGGATCTAACTTCTATATATTTACAAGTAGTGTATTTCCAAATGTCATTTTAATAATTTATCTTGGTAATCAAGTATACAAGATAGAAAAACTTCAAGAAAAAAATTTTTTGAGGGAAGATATATATTCTAATATGAGACACTGGCAGTAGACTGAATACCAAGAAGAAACAAAAATTGGAAGGAGAAAAGTACATCAACCACAAGCATCAGGCTCAGGATTCTCGAGTTTTAGAATGAGGCTCACACAGGTTCCAATTTCCTTGAACTATTTGCTGCTGATTTCCTCCTGGATCTCTGCAACTACCCATCTTTGGATCCCATTGTAGAGTAATAAGTTTGTGTGTGTGTGTGTGTGTGTGTGTGTGTGTGTGTGTGTGTGTGTTATCAATGGATTCTGCTCTTCTAGAGAATGCTGATTAACATAGTCATTTTTAGAGATTATGAGGGGTTATGAAGTTTTAAGGCATGCAATGTACAAATGCTGTTGAACATGTCACATAAAAATCAGTAAGAATTTCCTTTACTAAGAATCCCAAATCAGCAGCTAGGACTATAGTTCTGCAGAGCATGTGCCTTATGGACCTGAGCCCAGCCCTGGGAAACAAAGCCGGGCTTGGTGGTCTCAGACTGCTTCTATATTTTGTTTACTTTTCAAAACTGGGAGTCTGTGAGATATTTAATTTTGGTAATATGAAAAAGAAATTTGGTGATATATAAAAATGAGTTGGACAGAGGCTATCATTGAAATGAAAGGAACGTTTATAAATAAAGTCAGTGGGAAAAGGAAACAAGTGAGAATTTGTTTTGTTTTATTTTCTACCACCTTGCCAAACTGATTTGCAGAAAGCCATCAAGAAGAGCATTCTGCCCTGGAGCAAACAGACTCACTTATAAGTGAAAGTAATTTCAGTTATTTATGGCTTTCCAGAGAAACCCTGTGAATTCAATACAATCTTGCTTATCTCTGGGCACTGATGTTGTTTTTTGTACTGCTAGTGTCTCCACCTTACTTAGGTCAAAATTGCACCATTTTCTTCTTTATGATTCCTTGGTGCATTAATAGGTGATTCTTCAGTGTTTTGATATATTAATTTTATAGATGTTTTATGAATTTCAGAACTTGTTACACCAGTAATAACTGTGGAATTTTGAAAGTGAGTATAGCAATCATTCTGCTTTTGCTGTCAACATGATGCAAGTTGATTTTGCCAATCAAACTGAAAATCTATACAGAATTTCAACAACACAGTTGTAGGTTTGAGTTCTTTCTGCTCAGTAATATGCCTTGGTTTCTAACCTAATTTCCCCTTTCCTTAGTATATTCATGTTTCTTAAATTACTACAAATTCTACAGAAAACATGATAATTATTTGGCTGGGAACTGATTATTATTGATTATTACTTTCCATTCAGCAGGATAAAATTAAGTCTCAGTCACCCAGGGCTTAGGGACAGTTGCAGATAGATTGGACAAGACAGTGAGGAGGGGCGTGACTATATGGAAATAGAATCCTAAAAGCTCCAGGGACCCTGTTCATATGAACCTACAGCAATGACCTTGTAATGCTCATGACCCATGCAAACTCACGCAGACAAAAAACAAACATGGAACTGGAGAAATAGTTAGCAGTCCCCAATTGTTGCTAAAGAAATATTAAAAACTGATTACTGTTGGATGAGGATGAGCTGGTCTCTCTAAAGAGAAGGACTCTGGGTAGGCTGACTGGACCTCAGTTGATAAACCTGCACTGAGATCACTTGGGGGACACTAACTTGACACAATAGACCTTAACACAGAAGAAAGCATGTGTGGATACCAACTGGGGCGCTAAAGGGATCATACCAGTGTGGAAAGGAATATAAAGATGATTACGATTGTTTGAGATGTTGCATATGAAACACACAGTGTTTCAAAAAATATTAAAAATCTTTTTCTTAAAAATATTGGCAAAATTAGGCTTAATTCGGACCATCTGGTTCAACCAAAGAAAGATATCCAAGAATTTTCTTATGCACTTGAATAAGAAAAAGTCCCTGAAGTAGAAAACCATAGGAAATATTAGAATTTAGATAATTTTTAATAGGAACATTGTGAAAGAAAGCAGAACATAGTGTATTCTCCTAGCAACACTTCTGAAATTTGAAGAAATCTTCCTTCCTGCTATCCACTTCCTCACATCCCATCTTAAGCCAAAACTCTGATTAAAATTTACCTAACTTAATTTGAAATCCAAAAGTAATCCACATGCATCCCTATGGCACCCAATTTGCTTTGGGAATTCAGAACTCGCTAAAATGTTTTATAACTCTCTTCACGCACAAGCAATAGTCATTTTATTTTGAAGAATAGCATCTTTCAGTATTTGACATAATAGTATTTTCCAGCATGCTTCTGACGTGCTTTTCCTTTTCTTTGTTTCTTCTTCACAGTGCACAAATGTAAAAAATAAAATATTTTTGCTGATACAATAGAACCTTTTTTTTTATTTAGATCTGTCCTTCCAAAGCACATGTTGTGTAATACAAGACGCTCATCACAATTAATAAATTTCATTTTGACATCCACTTGATTTTTATGATTGTCAGCAAAACCTTAGGTGTGACTTACAATCTTTGTGTGATGAGGTCTAATAATTTTAGTACTATCACCACAAATTTTTACTTTCAATATTAAGACATATACAGATTGCCAACACCCAATTTATACTTTTCTATCGTGAAATATATTTTTAACTCTGATTACTTCCTCCAGGATGTGTAGCATAACGGTCGCCTAAGAAGCTGACAGCCACAATGAGTGGTATTTTACTGAAAGACATACAATTCATGGGAAAATACTAACAGCGTGAAGCTTGAGCCTGTGATGCTCGTGACACATCATCAACTCACTTTTTATTTTCCTACATTCAACTCTTGATGGAGATTTTTGGCATATAGTGTAGATAAATCATAATTTGAGCAACATCTATATTAAATATTATGAAGTCTGTCTCTCTGATAAACACATATGTTACCATAAAAGACGAACAGTCAAGATAAGCCCACAATATTCTCATACCAAAATTAACTAATTATTTATATAGGACAAGAAAACAAAAACACAAATCTCAATAGAGTTTGACAGAACTTCACAGATTATTTTCTAATTATCCTTATGGGAACAGATCATATTTTGTATTGATTAGAATTATAAACATAAAAGTGTAATTTTGATATTTGAACTTGTCTAGGTTTTCTGAGATTATATAAGACTACAGTAACAGTCTCTACTTCCCCTTTATCCAAAACTCATAAATTTACTAATTGTAGGTTAACATCAAGCAATTTATGTATACTAAGTTCACGTCACTAAAATCATATACTAGGTAATCAATTCTGCTGGGTTTCTTATTGTAAATATCATTCATAATTTTGATATGGCTATCTTCCTGAGATCAATCATTTCTTCCATCAAAGTAGCAACATAATTAAAATGTTACTTGCCTGAGGTTAAATTTTCATTGTACCATTATTTCTATTATATCAAATGTAATGAAACAACCATCACATATTCTAGAATTTCATGAAATCTGTAAAGTATGTAAAGAAACTAGTAATTTTTAAATTAAACTTCAACTAGCCCCATGTTTCTATTCAGTGATCCTCTGTTGCTGCTAATTCTGTTGGCTGCTATAGGCCAACAATGAATTTCTAATCTCTAAATAAAATAATATTTTCTCAGTGATTGTTGTCAGCCTTGTCACTGTAAACTGTGTTTCATGATTTTACAAATCTTAACACAATTCATGTGTTCTCTGACTAATTCTGCCCGAGATCCGAATACCAGATCTCAATGTTTATCATCTTCCATTTCAGTGTTTCCAGGTGGTCTGAGTTTTTATGTCCTATAAATTTTATCCCTATTGATACCAATGTATACTTCCAAAGAGCTACTAGTTTGTGGTCCTGATGACTTCTTTGTTCCATGCCTCTCTCCATAATTCTTTTCCTGTGAAAATACCTTAAATTATAACTCACATTTCCATTTTGATTTCATTCAAATCCTTTTACCCATCTGAATTTTTTCAAACTCTGAAAATTGGTTTCCTTTAGGCCATTTTAAACTACATGGAAGGCAGTAGAGATAAGACAAACTTTGGAGACAAATGTGTCTTAATTTATATTCCAGATTTGCCAAAGATCAGTAATGTGACTTTCAATTTCATAAAACTAAATAAATAGGTGCAATTTTTCCATTAAAATATTCATCTTAATTCTGTGTATATGTGTCAAGACATAGGTTTTTGAACACGAGAACAGTGTTCGCTAAAGCCAGAAAAGATGTTGAACCCCCTGGAATTAGAGTCAGGCATTTCTGAGCCCCTGATGATGCTGGCAACAGAACTCAGGTATTCTGCAAGAGCACTGCCATATCTCACCAGGTCCATAAATTTCACATTCTCAAGAAATTGTGATAACCTAATCCCTAGTTTGTTTAAAAAATGCTGTTTTATCCATCCATATATTTTTATTTCATATTAGTCTTTCCATAATTTGATTGAAATATTTTTATCTGCACACATTCTATTAATTTTTATTTATTTTTTTGAGAATTACATACATTCATACTATACATAATTTCTACCCCTTTCACATCCACCGCTATTTCTTTCACATTTGTCCCCTCTTCCTCTCAATATCATTATTATTTCATTTCCCTTTTTAAATTGTTATTGTAGAATACACACACATACATATATATATAACTATATATGTATAATTTTTTTAAATGTACCAAAATTCCAGTTAGTTTTTTACTCAGAAGTTTATAATCCTATTCACTAAAACTACTTAAGCATTTTTTGATTTTGATAATTATCACAAAAATGAAATATGAAATTTTCCAAAACGATTTTGGCCTTTTTCATTTGTTCTTAAATCACTACAAATTACTAAGCACAACTGTTACAATAACAATAAGTCAACAAAATCTTAATGTGGGATAAAATTCATCAGAATTAATGAAGTTCCTTTAGGTTGAAATTTCTTAATTCTGTAGTTTACAGCACAAGTAATGACTTCAAGGTTAATCTTCTGTTGACACTGAAATTGGGATTTCTAAACAAAGATAATTGATTTCCCCCTGCCTTCAGCTCAAGAGTTTTCTATTGCACTCTAATAAGTCATTCTAGTTATTGTGTTAGTGTGTATGAAGAGGCATCAATAGTGACTTTAGATAGTTTTCACCAATTTTGATAAAACTTTTGCAAAAGAAACCAAACTCATATAGATCATCTCTGCTTACTATTATCACCAGTAACCTAGGCTTTAAGGATTTGGTGCAGTGAGTACTGACTGCAAATGACAATTACTTATTTTCTCAACTAAAAGCCACTGAACAATAACTTGAAACATTAGGGTAAATGTTCTCAAAATTCTACTGACATGTGTAACTACCCAATTAATTACTTATAAAATACAGCAATTACATACTTCAGTAGTAAGCAAAAAAATATCAACAACTCAGTGGCTTGTGATTAAATTAATTATTTCCAGTTTTGAGCATAAACCAAATAGCATTTTCATTAAATGTCTACTAAATTTTCTTAGACAATATTTACATCAATAGTGTCACAGATTACAGTACATGGAAACAATGTTGGGATTTAAATTTGGATTTTTTATTCTATACTTTTTAATTCTTACTTTAAATATCTCTTGTATCATCATTCAACAGGCTTATATAGACTTCTCTATTATTCTAATAAGTTACATATTTTTATATTAGTTTATTATTTTTATTCTATTTCATGTATATGAATGTATTGCCTACATGTACATAAGTTCACCTTTGTTTCCTGCATGTATATAAGTGAATCCATTTTGCTCAATCATAAAATAGTGTAAGATCTCATTGAACTGTAGTTATGGACAGTAGTTAACAAACATATGGCTGTTGGGAACTAAACCTGGGTCTTCTGCAAGAGCAGCAAGTGTTCTTAACCACTGAACCATCTCTCCAGCCCCTTACATTTTTTTAAATATTTCTTTAAAAAACAGAATATTTAGAAACCAATAAAATTTATCATTGGATTGTAAGAGCCAGGACTGATGACCAAAAAGTGAAAGTGTTTTGCACACACACCTGGTCAATTACTTTTATTAATTCACAGCAATGATGACAGCATATAAAAGACACATGTAATCTCAAGCCTGACAAAATTCTGGCCTGGAAGTGGGAAGGCAGGTAGGAGACCCCAGTCCCAGGCAAAGTACTATTATCAATAGGTCACTCCTTGGAGAGATTCAGATTTCTTGAAGGATTCTAGATAGGCTAATCAGGATGGCATTTGGGGACACAGGTTTGAATATATATATATATATATATATATATATATATATATTTATATATATATATATATATATATATATATATATATATATAAACAGTACATAATATGAGGGTGCAGATAGGGGATTTAAATAAGATAAAAAACACTATATGAAATTTGGAAAAAAAATAATAAAATGAAAAATTTAATCATTTTGACTTTAGTATGTACTCACATAATGGCTAACCTAACTATTTTAATAAAAATAATTTTTTATTTATACACATAGAAGTCATCTTGCAGGCACAGTTTTACATAATCAGTACACACAATTTTTAAAATTATATAGAGATATATATTACAGTATTATAAAGTTATCTATGTAGCATTTAACTGAGATGATAATATAGACTATGAAAATTTCATGTTTTAAAATATATATTCATGGCCTCAAATCCAGGGCCCTGTGCATACCTCCATGGTGACAAGCTCTGCCTTCTGCAGTATTGATTTTGGTTTTCACTTCTAATCTAAGGTCATTGTTTTAGGGTCCTTCATCTATCCTCCACCCCCTCATCTCTCCTCTCATCATGGTGATTTCAATATTAATCTGTTTAGATTCATCAATTTCCTCAATTTGTTCAGTAATTCTATGCCAGTCCCAGGACACCTGGCTCCTTTCTATAATATTCTCTTCCAACCTTACTCACTTCATACTATATGGGCTTTAGCCTCTGAGATCCAATGCAATTGATCATTGCTGACTTGGACAATGATAGAGAGCTCTTTGTCCAAGTCATTCAAGGCCTTCCCCCCACAGAATCAAGGTCAAAGGAGTCATGCAGTTGCCACAATTACAAGTGCCTAAATTGTAGAGTCAAGGTAGGAGCATCCAAATTGGTGGCCAGAGGAGTTCCTGATAGTGACAAGGAAATGACTTTTTAAGTGTAAACAAAGCATTATTATCTGTCTCCTATGGTCCCACCTCTGTGTTAGATCTACGTTGCTGAAAATGATTTCAGTGTGCATAAATATTTATGGAAAACTGTAAAACATTCACTAGGTTATCAAATATTTTATTATCAAACTGACTTTTTATGGATTCATGAATCACCATGACTTACAAGTGAACAATATATTAAATAATAGTCAATAAGAACAGATTAGAGGTAGATAGCTGGTGGGCTACTGTCCTGACATAGGGTACATGCTTTTGAAACAAAATCAATATAAACAAACTGGACAGGAATCCTTCCTGATAACTCAAATATCATGTAAGGCAAATTACATTTGTCTTTCCTGTCACTCTGTGCCCACATTGTGATTATATACCTCAGCTTTAAATTTTGCTTTGTTTGCTAGAAAGTCGTGGTTTTATCATCCAGTAGAAAAAGAGCTGTACAAGGTTGAAAAGGCACTTCAAATATTAAATTACTGTGATTCTTAAAATGACTTAATCTGTGTAATACAATATTGAAAACTTGTGGATATTTTTCATTCAACTCTTGTGAATGACTAAAGAGTTATACAAATGTTAGTAATTATAATAAATATTACTCTCAGCATGTAGCAGTTACACCCACTAGTCCCTGCTGTGACGGGGACAAAAACAATAAACTTTGCTTATATTCATTAATGGGAGAGGAACTAGACATTATTATGAAATTTGTATTAGTTTTCTATTGCTGTGCAACAAATTACTACAAATATAGAGGCTTCAAAACACACTGACTTAGCATATCAGGATAGTCAAAGTCCGACTGTGTAACACTCACATCTATTTTCAGACTTAATTAAACAGCGGGGTTGGTCTTGGGGCATCCACTTCTGAGTTACTGCTGTTCGACAGTCATATGCTGAACCCTTTGATTGATACCTGACATTAGTTTTTAATTTAAAATGTCTTTAATTTTTTAATCCTGGTATTACTACCTCAATTCATTTGAAAGCATACCTGATGTAATAAAAGGAAAATATAAAAGCTACAGCAGGTTAGAGACTTTGCGAATGAACATCTAATTAATCAATAGCTGTGCATTTGGACTGTGATCCCCCTGAACAGAAAGGTTCTTGTTTAAGCTGCATGAACTATTCTGACTATGGATTATCAACCTTCTGTGGCAGATTTTTACTGCTCCTCTAACACATTTTGGGTGACCATCACAAATTAACATGCCCCTGGCATGACAAATCCCCCCATTTCTCCCCCCCCCGTCTCTCGCTAAGACCTTAAACCATTTACTGTTGATATTGAAACCTCTGCTACAATATACATTATCCATCACTTCCACCACCAGATTGATAACCATTAACTGAGTAGTTAAATTTTATAACTGCCTGACTTTCTTCCACAAACTGCTCCCCTTCATAGGTACCTAATTTGATTGCTGCTGTCTACCACAATTTACAGAATTATTATAATTCCCACCACCACCATAACTCCCTACGCCAAAATGTCTTCCTTCATTGTAACCATTATATCCTCCTCCACCACCACCATATCCACAAACTCGGTTTCCGTATCCTCATCCATCATCACCCCATGCCGCCTCTACTCCTATAACCAGCGCCAGCATTTCCACCATCACCATCGAATCCACTGTATCCAGCATCACTGCCTCTATTATCACGTGCATCACCATAGCCTCCTCGTCCACGACAACTGAATTACCTCCACCACCTCCAATGTTTCCTCTGTGACCAATAAAGTTGACAGATCCTCCTCCATGACTCCATTTTTTTGTTGTTGTTGTTGTTTAGAAAGGACTCTTTCATTTCACAATTGTTCCTTAATAGTTTGGTAATTCTGAACACAAATTTCATCACCTGTGTCATAATCATCAAACATTACAAAGCAAATCCTCTCTTTTTCCACCCTTCTTTTCTTAAATAATTTCTATGGTTTCCATTCTGCCATACTTTTCAAAACAGTATCTCAAAGTGTATACTGTATTTTATTCATCCTACCAACAAATCTTTTCTACAGAGCTAAAGAGCAACTACATTACCGATTCTGTTCTTGGAACAACTCTTTGCTTCTACTACACGTCCATCCACACACACTGCTGAACACTTCTCATCAACACAGAAGTACGTTACAGAACTAAATATCCTGGAAAGTTTTGTTTTAAATACAACCAGTGCGTGGTCCTTGACTCCAGAGTGGGGACGGGTTCATGATCCAGTGGAATCAGAGAAGGTGAGGAAGGTAAAGCTGTTGATTGGTTGTCTGAAGTTTGAAACTAAAGATGGCAGAGAGCATTTTTTAAAGTCTCATGGCTACAGGCAGTTAGCCACTTTCTACTTGTGGTAGGACCATTTTCTAATGCCCAGGCCCTCATCCTTATTCCAAGCAGGGAATCAAATTTAATTTATCACACATCCTGAAGATCTAATTTTCTGACTTGCTACCAATTGTGGCAGATTTTGTTCTGGATAGTGTTTTTTATTTTTCTAGTTAAAAGCCCTCTAACTTTGCTCTTTAATTATACTTTCAAATCCCTTTACATTAGCAAAAATACTCATTTATCTCAAATCACAACTATCAAAAATATGAAAAAATGAGCCTAAAATTTCAAATTTTTTCTTAGCTAATATTACTACGTAGACAACTACTAAATAGATACCTCACCTCTTAACGATTTTGGCAAAGTCGATACAGGATGAGAACATCGAGTTCCATGAAAGAATCTTTCTGTTTATATCAGTGTGTTTAACTGAATCTGACTCAGTCCTAGATATTTGTTTGGATAACTCAGAGACTTTGAGCCAAATAAGACTGGAAAATCAATACATTTTAAAGGAAGCAAGCTAAAAGATATCTGCCAATCTGCAAAGAGCATCTCCAGTAAAGTGAGAAGCTGAGGACACTAGGGACATTTTTTACTTAGCCCTTTTCACATGGAACGGGTTTTAACCTGATAGTCCTTGCTCAAATGCTTAAGCCTAGTCTACAACTCCTTCTCTTTTTTCCTTAATTGTGGCTCTTCTCCGTGGATTTTATGTCATACAGGACTAGTTTTAGTCTACTGGTTTGTGTCATTTTCAAATTCAAGAACTGAGTCAGTTCTGAAGGATTGTGAATTTAATCCTCTTAATGTCTTTCCTGAGAAAGTTCTTAGAGGGAAGCTTAGGAAATTACTCCAAATTGAATATATGATCTCTAATTAATTTTGAATGTGAATGCGTTTTTTACTTTTCTAAATTTATTGTGTGTGCTTTTAAGTCATTTTAAAAAATACTTTATTAATTTACTTTAGTTTTTTTCTAGTAACGTACTTACTTTATTTCTGATTTTTCAAAAGCTCACATGAGGCTCACAGATCATTCTGGAAAACATGGATGACTGAAAAGATAAGAAATCTCAGAGGTTGCTATGCCATCTGTTTGACCTCACAGCCTTAAATGGATAGAGAGGTCAAGTCTAGAAGCACCTTCTGAAAAATGGAACAGTACTCCTGACACTTGGACTCACATCTCCTGAGGTTAAGACAGGGTTTCGTTTTCCAAGTCATAAATTTCATTGTGGAGACTCAATCTTCGCAGAAGCAGATTGATGTCTGTTGCCTGTTTCCCATCCTGGGTTTTGTCTGAGTTTGCATGGCTCTTGTGCATACTGTCGCCACTGCTGTAAGTTCACATGTGCAAGTTCCTAGCAACTTCAACATCTCTGCTTCCTTATGGTCATGCACCAACCCTAGCTCTTAGCATCCCTGCCGTCTGCTGTTTGCAATGGTCCATGGGCCCTAGGGGGAAAAGGTTTTATACAGGAGTCCCATCCAGAGAGGCATATTTTGAAGGCTCTTATTTCTACACTTTGGTCAGTTGTAGTCTTCTGTGTTCCTCATGCTCTGTTGCATGAGGGAGCTTCATTGATGAGAGCTGAAAGGTGCATTAGTACTCTCTCTACCTCTTGTTTAGCTGGATTCAGTGAGCTTTAGGTGTATACTTTCCACTGTAGATGTGCCACTTAGTCCTGGGTTCTTCACAGCCAGTCATTCTGTGTGTGACCAGTTGTGGAACACAGCAGTAGTCTCCATCTGTTGTAAAAAGACTGTAAACATAAGGATCTATATTTAGCATACAGTAAGAAATTATATTTGTCTAGGGATATAATAGAGGAAGGATTGTCTCTAGGGTCTATAAACTCACAGTCATGTGTATTTGGCTATGTTTGTGGGAGTTTCCTCCCATTGAGAGGGCTTTAATTGAAAGTAGATAGCTATTGATTATCCCCTAGATAAAAACACCACTACGTACACCACTATAGTTTGCTGTGCCAGTCGTTGTGGTTATTAGGATTCTAATCTGGGAATGAATCATTGATGAAATTTCTCCCTTTGCAGCTTACATAGCATCCTCTGAAAGTATGAGGACAAGTCTGCAGAGAGAAGGCTTCCAGATCAGTTCCAGCTCCATTGCTCCAAGTCCCATGTCCAAAGTCTGTCCTGTCTTCAGCAGTAGGTCCTTATCTTCAATTTCTGGAAGGCAACGAAGGGCTGTGGCAATAGGCTTTGTTATTTTGAGTCTCTTGGACTACTCTGACCAATACCTTGATTGGAAATTTATACTTTCTAGAACTCTGCATCCCTTAATGTTGCTTTTAGGTATATACATGAACTCATGTACCCATGTGTGTGTGTGTGTGTGTGTGTGTGTAATATATATATATATATATATATATATACATATATATATATATATATTGCAGTGAATTTTTAAATTATACATTTCCTTCCAGGTTTTGACTTCTCCTAAGCATTATTTATCTCTCCTGTCCCTCTCTCTCTGATACTCCGTCCTCTGTCTCCACTTAAGGTACCTGTGTATTCCCCATTTCTCCCATCATGATACCTATCCCTTATTACCTGCATTCTCTTGAGCTGCTTTTTTTTACTTTCCTCCCTGGCTCCTTGTGACACCTTCTCCCCTTCCCTTCCCCGTTAAACACCCCAGCTTTCTCTGTTTTCCCTTGGTAGCACCTGTCTCACACTATACCCCTCTCTTGGTCCTTTACATCTGTATTTAGTTTTCAATTTCCTGGCTCATGTGGTTGCATCACTGTATATATATACCTTCAAATCTCACTATTTCATTTTTCCTTTCTACTTTCTACTATTCCATTGTGTAAATGTAATACCATATTTTCATCATTCATTTGTCTTTTGGGGGACATTATGTGTTTCCATTTCTTAGCTATTGAGAAAGGAGCTTCAACCAACATGCCTGGCTACACGGTGGCTCTGAAGTACGGTGAGTCTTTCAGGCATATGTTAAGGAGTGACATAACTGAATTGCAAAATCTATTGAATTTTTTGTTTTTCATGAGGTCTCCTCACTGTTTTCATAGTGATTTGATCTGTCTATAATCCCATTAGCAACAAATGAACATTCCCCTTTCCTATCATCCTTGACTGCATTTGGTATTATCTGTTCCCTTGATGTTATCCAGTCTGACTGGCATAACATGATATCTTAAAGTGGTTTTTATTTGCATTTCCCTAATCACTAAGGATGATGAACACCTACTAAGGAGTTTCTTGGCTATTCTGTTCTCCTTTTGAGAATTCTCTGTTTGTATCCATAGTCTACCTTTTAGTTGGGACATTTGTTATCTTGTTTCTTTTTTTGCAATGTATATATTTTCTATGGAAATTCTGCTCATTTTATACCATCCATCTTAATCATATTTAGGGCTCCTTCCATCCTCAAACTTTCTTAGCCTCCCCTATCTGACTTAATGCATTATCTAATTAATATTAAGACCTATTGTCTTCACTGGCTCTCACAATCTTTCTGCTCCTTCCTCTGCAATGTTTGCTGAGACTTTGGAGTAGGAATTGCATTGTAGATATAGCCATTGGGAGCAGGATTCCATATTCACTTACTATCTGCATTTTCACCAGCTGTGACTGTCTGTAATAATCTCCATCTACTTGCAAAAGAAGATTCTTTGATGTTTGATGGGCACAAGGGTACTTATAATATAGTAAGAAATTATATCGGGCTAGGAAGATGGAGTAGTTCAATCCTCCCTAAAGTCTATGACCTCTCCAGCCCTGACTATTTGACTGTATTTCCTCTTGTTGAGTTGACAGTTGCTGATTACTCTCCAAAACTAAAACAAACAAACAAGCCCCACATTACTCGATTAGGGATTTTTGCTTGGTGCATTGTCATCATTATGATCCATAGGTTTTATAGCTGAGTAGGATAGTTTTTTTCCTCCTTGGCAGCTAGCTTAGCATTTATTGATACTGTGAGAAGTCATCACATACTAGGCTTCCAGGTCAGTTCCAGATCAGTTTCTGCAATTTCTTTATCAGAAGTAAGTAGCTTCATAAACAGTAGAGTCTTACCTTCAAGACCTGGGAAGCAACCAAAGACTATGCCAATAGCCAATATTGTTTGGGGTGCTGAGAGTCCCCCGACCACAACTCGAAAGGCGGTTTCTCTGGGATATCCTTTAGATATCCTTCGGCTACACATGCTCACAAATATCCATGTTTTTTTTAAGCTTATGAAAGAATGTACTTCTTTATGACTTTTTCAGACATTTTAGCACTATCTCTCCTTCCTCCGTCTCCTGCGTCACCCTCTCTCCCTCTTCCCACGTTGAACAATACCCCATTTTTTCCTTGGTAGCACCTGTGTCTTTCTATATCCCTTGCTCAGGTATCTTCCCTTTACCCCCAACCACGATGCCTCTGTACTTTTGTCTTTTCTGCATTTATTTCAGGTTAAATTCTCAAACCTAGAGGCTAGAGAGTGACTCAGTGGTTAAGAGCACCGGATGCTTACAGAGGAGCCCAATTCAATTCCCAGCACCCACAGGACAGCTAAATCTGTATATAATATAATAGGCATATAAATCTATTTCCAATGGATTTGATGCCCTCTTAAGGCCTGTGTGGGTATTAAACATGCATTGTGCACAGTATACATGCATAAAATAACACCACAAAATACATAGAATACCAATAATTTTAAATTATATATATAGATTTCCCACATCTAACGTTTTGAAACTATGATAATGGAGTGTATGGGTCACTTGTCTTTCTGGATCTGGGTTACTTCATTTGGTGTGTTTTCCTGTTTAATTTATTTATTTGCAAATTTCATTATTTCATTTTCTTAACTGCTGAATAGATCTCCATTTTGAATATGTGCCACATTTTATAACTCATTCAATAATTAAAAGATGTTTATGATCTTAAAATTCACTTAGAAATATAATCTGTAAATAGGGCATGATTGTATATAATTCTAAAAGCATCAGAAATATAGTAATGAAAAATGATAATGATTTAAATAAATTAGACATTTCCTGAACCAATAAGCAACATGGAATCGTATAGGCTTGGACAAAGGGCATGTTTTCTTGTATGTATCACTTAATTTTGCAGTATGGTTTCCAGTTCAGGTATCATGAAATCTGCTAAATGTTTCATATTTGAGTACATGTTTCAGTTAACGAGAAAAAGGGGAATCAAAGAAATAGAATGTGTCTTGTCATTCAGGCTAAATTATATTATGTGTTTCTCTAAAAATGCCTTGTGATAACTGAAGCTTAAGGTGGATATAATCAAGAGAATTTGGAGAATATGGGCTCTCCTTTCAATGACAGGAATTTACCCACAATGCAGTAGAGGATCTATTAGAGAGAAATGAAGAGAATACTGGGATATAACTCTGAAATTCTGCCTCAGATGTTGTCTCAGCAATCTTTACTATTTAAAATTTCTCCATATACATTGGGTATATTCAAACTCAAATATTTTTAGTTTGCTATCTGTTAGGACATCAAAATATTGGCCATGAACTTCCGTGTTTGTCTTAATTTGATATTTTCCTTTCAGATTAAGAAGCTATCTTACAGTTCTCATATTTAATATATAAAACAGTTATATTCATAAAATCCCAAGAGGAGTAAATTGGTTTCCATTTCAACCTTCATTGCTGACTCAGTCGGATAAAATATTTTTAAAATACGAATTATGTTCTGAATGTAGTCATTACTTCCCATTGGTTCTGGTAAGTTATCTTCATAAGAATCAAGTTTGTGTTCTTTGAATTGAAATCACTCCTCCAGTCTGTGTGCTCAAGAACTCCCAAGGCAATCATCTTCAAAGTCTTTGCTCTGCTGAATGGTAGTCTGCACAGTATTTTATACTGCCTGTGTTCATTCATTCTACAAGGATCTAAAGAAGTTCTCTCTGCAATTACAAGCCAATAGCTGTAGGCTTTCTATTTTAAACCTTCTCTGAAAGTTACATTTCCACTTAACAGCACATCATGCATTTCCAAGTTAATCTGAAACCTTCTAAGAACCGAAAGAAGAATAGAATAAATCAATTTCTGAAATAGATGTCATGAATATATTTATTTCTAATATTAATAATAGCAATGATTGTAATATATACAAATAACAAATTTGAATTTTATGACTTCAGAAAGTAACTAAAACAATTTCGAATTTTGATAAATTTCTAAGTTGACCTGGTATCTTCAACTGTTAAATAATGGTTTTCAATAAAATTTATAATATTAGATTCTAAAGAATAATTATGAATCTGGTATATTCACATTATATATATATATATATATATGTGTGTGTGTGTGTGTATGTGTTCAGTTACATACATTGTATACTAAATAAGGTATTTAACTTTAATGCTAACATGATATTTGCTTTACTTACACATAATTTACCTAACTAAAAGCCAGGGATCTAATTCATTATTTGACCATTTAAATTTTTGAATCTCCCTATGTACACTTAACTTATTAAGTGATCAGCAACTAGCTGTCAAAAATACAGAGGTAGAAACTTTATTATAATCAATAAATTGTGCATAATATCTGCAAATTTTTTAGTTATTTCTTGAAGTTAAATTTAGCCTTGTGCTAGTTACTTCTGTTGCTATGACAAAACATGCTAATTGTGGCAGCACAAAAACCAGAGTTTTTTGGTGTACAGTTGCAGGAGGATAAGATTCCATCATGGTTGGAAGGTAAGCAAGAAGTTGAGCACTCATATCTTCAAGCTCTCTCAGGAAGGAGAGGAGAAACTGGAAATGCAGCAAGGCTATGACCTCTCAAAGACTAACCCAGTGACGAGTTTCTTCCTAAATCTCTGCAAACAGCACCACCAACTGTTGCCAAGAATTCAAATAATCCATCGTATGGGAAACATCTCATTCAAACCACCACAAGCCTGAACACCTTTTTATTCTTCCTCAAAGTTCAAAAATTTATCATTTTAACTATTATGAATACTAAGATTTCTTATTTTTCATTATTTGCCCTATAGAATATGCATTTGCATCCTTTAGTAATTCACATGCACTTCTATTGATGTAAAAATTTCCAAAGTTTTCACATATAATCTCAGTTTCAGAAAGCATCTGAAAGGATTAATCTTTGTCATATTTTTTTTCTTTCAATCCTATTCAACTGTTTGAGAAATAGAACATAAATAGTGTTGATTAGTTACGTGTAGACTATGAGATGTGGTGATTATGAACAAGATACAGTTTTGAAATTATACAGAGTGTTTATAATACAGGATGTGAAGAAATGGGAGCAATCATCAGAGAGCCATAGTTATTACTTTTTCCAACCAGTGTAGCCTTAGGGTAGCTGATGAGAGAGAGAACCTGAGAGATTTTCTTTTTTTTGATTGGAGAAGGAGCCCCAAGAGGAATCTAGAGCATTGTAGGAGGATACATTTCAAAAGGAGATCAAAGAAAGAGATAGCCTGAGATAAACACTGTATAATCCTGTAGAGAAAGGCAAAAGTCTATTCTCATCTGGACATCATATTCAACGTCATGTGATTATAAGTTTATAGTAACACCAGTCACTGAATAACCTATTAACGATTGTTATACTACAAATATATTAGATATATTATAAAGAATTGCAGACTGTTCTTTAGTAAGGAAGAATGCTAAACTATACACTTTATCCAGTGACATTGAAATTGAGAGAGAGAGAGAGAGAGAGAGAGAGAGAGAATATTACAAGTACCCGCACAGTAGTAGGGCTTCAGTTCTTACTATCAGCCAAGTCTTAGTTATAATTTCTTCATTGTAGTCAAACAAGAACCATAATTACTGAAAAAAAATTGCATGGGAAGTATATTTAAGGAAGAGATTAATGGAGGATTTATTATAAAATTATTTCCCAAAAGAATCTATTTCTAGTGTTCCCCTGGTCTATCTCTGGTACAAAAGAAACAGAAGGAAAGGGTCTGAAGGCCACAAAGATCAAGAACATTCTAGATAAACAACCCTGGTATTAGATAATTAAAAGTTTTCTCTGAGATATAAAACATGTTTCAGAAGACAGGGTGAATTAAATATGAATTTACATTTACTAATAGAGATTGTAGTTCAATTGTCTACAAAACTGAAGAATGAAACTATAGGATGGGAAGATTTTTGATACTGGTTTCAAGAGAAAATTCCAAAAGAGAATGAGTGAAGTAAACAGCCAGAAGTTAGACTGTATGTGTAACAGTGAAACAGAGTAAGAGAATACAATATAAAAAAATCCAAATAAATAAATGTAAGCACATTGGATAAAGACATACTGGAATGTTTAGAGTTGCCCATGTATCCTGAATTCACTGACATAAGCAATTTAGATGATGCCTGGTCAGAATCCTAAAGGGTTCAGAAAGGATTATGATTTAAAATAATTCCATCAACAAGTGGTAACTCATTAAAATAAAAAGCTTCTATTCAGACAATAAAGGCAAGGAAGTGAAGAGAAACCCAAAGACTAGGAGCAAATTTTTACAATGGACATTTTTACATAGGATTGTTATCCAGAATATATAAAGAACTGAATAAAACAAAGAAACAAGAAGACAAATTTTCCAATTAAACAATGGCCTATGGGTTAGTGAAACTTAATATAGGAGAACTTTCCAGAGACCCAGAGCTTGTGTAGATTCCCAATCTCCATGATTTGTCCATTTGTGATGTTTTGTATTACTGGCTCTCTATTGCATGAAGGAGCTTCATTAATGGGAGCTGAGTGATTCATTATTGTCCTTTTTCCCCTTGTTTTATGTACATGAACCTTAGGTGTAGGGCACTGCTTAGGCATGATCACTTCACATAGAATTGGGGAAATGGGCAGCAGATCCCAAATGTTGCTGAATAAATTTTGGCAACTGATTACTGTTGGATGAGAATGAGCTAATATTCTTAAAGTGGAGGACTCGCACTGAGGAATATTTGGGGACACTAACTTGACACAATAGACTTTAACATAGGTCAAATAATATACGGATTCCAGTTTGGGGACTATGAGGTATTCTGGTGGGGAATGGGGTATAAAAATAATTAAGATTGATTGAGATGTTCTGTGTGAAATACACAATGTTTCAATAAAAGAAATTGGGCTATGATTCTGAACAATGAGTTCCCAAAGAAGAGATAAAAATGGCTAAGAAACACCTTAAAAAGTGTTCAACATCCTAATAAGGGTAAAAAGGGAATTGCAAATCAAAATCAAAACCACTTTAAGGTTTCATCTTACTCTAGTCAGACTGACTCAGATCAAGAGAATAGAGGACATCAAAAGGTGGCAAGGACACAGAGAAAGGGGAATGCTCACTCATGGCTGGTTGCAATGTAAACTCCTAAAACTGCTATGGAAAGCAATGTGGAGAACTCTTTAAAAACTAAAAGTGAGTGGCTAGAGAGATGACACAGTAGTCAATAGCAGTGGTTCTCCTTGCAGAAGAAAGAGGGTTGAATCCCAGGACCCATATGGCAGCTTAAAAACCTTTCATAACTCCCATTCCATAACTGTCCGACACCCACCCCTCTATGCCCTGACAATTGCACAACATGGGTGCACTTAAAGTAATGCATTAATGCACAAATACACGTAAAATCAAAATAAAGCATACAAAAACAACATATAAATATATCTACTACATGATCCAGATATACTACTCCTTGGCATAGACCCAAAGGACTCTTCCTACTGTAGAGATACCTGTATATCCATGTTTATTGATCCTCTTTTCACAATAGGTAAGATATGGAAATAACTTAAATGTCCTTCAACTGATGATTGGATAATGAAAATGTGGTTCATTTACACAATGAAGTTCTATTCAGCATTAGGAAAGGGTGAAACTTGCAGGACAGATGGAACTAGAAATTAGTATATTAAGCGAAGTAACAGGCTCAGAGAAACAGGTTACCTCATTTGTGGATCTTAACACCAATCCGTTATATGTGATTATACATCTTCATATATCAGCTGGGGCCAGGAAAGTAGAAAGGAACCTCAGAGGTAAAGAGAAAGAAAGAGTCCAAGAGATGGAGGAAAGTAGGAAGAAGGTGTTACCAAGGGGTAATGGGGGTATTCAAATGGGAAGGGAAAAAGGAAGGACATACGAGGAACCATCGGTGTAAAGGGGAAGAAGGCACGCAAGAGAGGGTGGATCTTAGGAGACAAGTAGTGCTGAGGATGAAATGGCGAAAAGAGGGGGTACATTAACTGGGAAGGGATCCAGGGAGGGTTAGACAGGGAGAGAAAGAGATAATATTGCTTAGCTGGTATGAAAAACCAGAAGGAAATGGATTAATTCAAAAGCCTTCTGAAAAATTATACATACAATAGTATATGAGTTCATGTGTCTAGATCAAAGCTATTTAATAAGAAACAGTTCCAGACAGGAGAGATATAATTTTGAATTGTTGGCCAGGGTAGTGGAAGAGACTCCCCAAATTACACACGCTATTGCTATAGCCCGGGATTGCCTCCAAGAACTTGAAGATCCTATTGCTGATGACAGGACATACTGCAGACACAGGAATCGGAGCAATGGAGTTGGAACTGATCTGGGATCATCCTCCCTGAATGTTAGTTCTCTTTGGAGGAAATTATGCAAGCTGCTAAGAGAGAACTTCAGTTGATCATTCAAACACAGATTGAAAGTCTAATAACCATAATGACTGGCACAGAAAATTATATTGGTGTAGTAGTGATGTTTTTTCTTGGGGATAATCAACAGCTACCTAATTGAACTTTAAGCCCATTCAGTAGGAGGAAAATTACGTGTGGCCCTGTAAACATAGCCAAATACACTTGGCTGAAGAGAAAAACCTAAGACCATCATATTCCTAGACAAATGTAATTTCTTACTATATGCGATATGCTAAATATTGATACTTGTATTTATATACAAGTATGCCAGTTATCAGTCATCAAAGAAGCTTCTTTTACAGCAGACAGAGACAAGTCTAGGGTCCCACAAATGGTCACACACATAGAATAAATGATTGCGAGATGCAAGTGACAGTAATACCGTGGAACTTCTACAAGAAAAGTTCACAGAACATAGTAGAACAATGGTACAGAAAATACTAATATATCTCTCATCTCTCATTAATTAAACTTCCTCATGCAACAGAGAGTGATGAATACAAAAGGCCACAAATGGCCAACACAAATGGCCAACACATAGAAAATATAGTTGCAGAATGTTGTTCATTGCATAGGATTCCTATAGTAAGCTTCACTCAAGTGGGGCTCAAGGACCATTGAGAAAGAGGGGATGGAAAGACTCAGAGTGAGCAGAGGAGGTTCATGACCATATGGAAACAAAATCTCACAAGCTTCTGGAACCTTGCTCATATGAAGCTACAGCAACGCTGTCAGCATGCACAAGATTCGCAAATTCGTGGTGAAATGTGCTAAAATGTGGTGATTATAAATTATTGGACTGATGAGATAGGATATTATTTATAATAATCTTTTTTGTGATTATTTTTTCAAAACCTCAGTTGATTGATCTTTCATGAATACCATTAACACATTGAGTTAAAATCTTTATGGAGATTCTTTTCTAATAACTAAACCCAGAATACAGGGATACTGAGTAACTTTCAAGTATTTGTGTCAATAATTGTCAGAATTCTTTTTCCAATAAGTTTTTGTTTTGTACAGATTTCATTTTAGGTGTTTAATGATTTCTTATGAATTGAAATCATTCTTCCTGGAGGGGGGATGAAGATTCAGAAACCTGGGACAGTATGCCAAGCAAAACTTTCAAATCTCAGAAAAGCAGAATTTCCAGTGAGCTCCCTGTGTCACGCATGGAACTCCAGAAATGGAGTTTTGGTAATCATCATCTGTATTGGCTTGGGATTTTCAGTAATGCTGCTGTCTTTGAGTCGTCCATGTTCCTGTAAGTGATACTTTCTTCAGTTACATTAATAAACTCATTGTTTCATGAACTAGACATGGATGGAATCACTACTTTGTTATACTGTCAGTGGCCTGTCTTGGGGGAAGAGACATTTTTGTATGTGTCCCCATGAAAAGTCAGATAACACTGTGTTTCCTGAATTTTGGGTCTTTTCTGAATCATTCATCTTTGACCCCATTCTACACTGAGCTCTCAAATTTTCTAGACAATGAATAACAATAATATAGATACAAACTCAAACTCAAGTTCAAGTCTATATCTTGTATCCCCATCTTTGGAAAGTGTCATTTTGAGTATTAGCACAAAGCATCATACAAGATAAACCCTAAAACACAGAAAATCTTTTCTCACCTGTGGCACTGTTAACATGCAGTCCTTTCCCAAATTTTGAATTCTAATTTGTTAACAAGATAAATATAAAAGTTTGTACCAATATCTGTTCCTTAAGGAATAAATATGCTGTCACCTATAGGTCTTTTGTTTAGAATTTATAGTTCTAGTCAAATGAATGTGAAAAAAAACCTTCATCAAGAGCTAAATAATTGACAGTGATTCCACAACAGAAATGGGATTTAATGAACAGCTTTAGTGAAGGAAGTTCTTTCCATCCGCTGTGAATATATAGGATGTTCTAAGTGACCCCATGAGGCATACATTTAACAATTTTATCGATATATTCTATATGCCATATGATGTTAACTTGTTTTAGCCATAAAATTTAATGTTGTAGGCAAAGAACTGCCTTATGTATCTTTAAGCTTTTTCAGTGTCCATTAAGAGAAATAGGAAATTTAAGATTTATAAGAAAATGATAATTGTTCTTGTTCTTTGAAATAAATACTTCAGTCATTCTGATACAGTTTAATGTAATAATATAATATAATATGAAAATATATACAATGTTCTGAAATATAACACAAATCTAAAACAAGAGTTCAGGATAATTCTAAATCCTTTTCTCAACAGTGGATAAGAAATAGCTACTGATGTTCTTTTCCAGCTGGAGTCTGGTGTCTGTCAGTATTATGCACTATTTGTTTGGTGCAGAAGTATCACTTCAAAACACTAGAAAAATGATGGGAAACATATTTAATTTCTATTATGAAATTGTAAAAGCTGAAACGGCCTCTAATTTTGGTGAAAATTATCACATTGGATGGAGAATGATACCAGATTGTAGTAGGAAAAGTCTCTGTTTATTCCATTTACTAATAATTCATATAAATAACAGTTTCAAATGTAAAACTTAAAACACATATTGTGAAGCATGTTCATTCTGCACTGGATACCAATACAAGCCTGATGAGCAGACTCTCACACAAGCCACATAAACAGTACTTTACTTATAAGCAAGCAGTAGGAGATAACAGTAGCCTGTAGGTACTGTGAGCTGGTTCTCCAAGGTTCAGAAAAGTTGCCCAAGGGGAGAGGAATTCAACTCTGCATTCAATTTGCCTTAAAATTACTGGGAAAACATTGTATTATAGGCATATCTTGGGCTAACATGTCTCATGGGTCCAAAGTATAGAAGGACACTGTTTTTAACTGAGAAATGGAAAGAATCTCACAGTTCCAACTAGCTCTTCTCCTTCAGATGCCATTGCATTCTAATACATTCAAAAGTAAGAAAGGAAAACAGGCAGGACTAGGACCAATCAAAGAACTGTCATAAGCATAGTGTTGTAAAATTATTATATTTATAAATTCAAATGTGCATATTTTTCTTTGTCTTCAAAAAGTGAAAAATATGTTTTTAAAGTCTTTGTATCAATGCTAAGTGAAAAGATGGTAGATAATTCTTTTTCATTCTCTCTGTATTTTAGAGCAGAATACCCACTAGGATCTAAGAACTACTAGCTGTTTGATTGTCAAAAATATCAAAAAGCTTAACATGGTTTTAGAGTTGTAGAAAAGGATTATGAGAACACAGTCCACAGTGAAGAACCTGTAGAAAAACTTTTATATATACAAAAGACAGAGGGATCCAATGCAGATGTTTTACTTTCTCTGAGAACATTGTAATAAAGGAATTCTTCTGTCAGTTCCAAGCCTCATGGGCAGGTGCGATATTTTCCTGCCCATGGTGTTTGTATGAGTTTCAGAAACCAAATTTCATAAAATGCAATTAAGGTTATGTAAATATTGTATAACGATAGAGGGTTATTTTCTGCTTAGGCTTCAAGTGGAGACACTCCACAGTACCACTGTGACATGGCATTTAAGTTAATTTGCAAGTGAATTAGAAATGGGTGATTTTTAATATAACCCATTTGAATTAGGATATAACTTTCATAAAAGCTGAAACATCTTTTCTGCTGACACTGCACATGTTTTCTGAAGAGATTTTTTTTTGCAAAAACACAAAATATCCAAAATAAGAGTTTGAAAACCTTCAAAGTGAATAATCCAGGGCTAGAATTTTAACACCTTAGTGGATGATTCATAAAAAATAAGTCATGAAGTTTCATAACTAGTGATACACACTAGTGCAAATCTGTGTTCCAGCTGCCTCTAGGCTAATGGAAGTTTTGCCTTTTTCTCATTTCTGTGTATCAATTTCATTCTTATCTTTTATTGTTGGTTTTTCATTTCTATATTACTGCATTTTCTCTCAAGGTCCAAACACATATTTTCTTTGTTATATTGTCTCACTTAATCTAGTTTTGCTGGGATGTTTTCTTCCCATTTTATCCCTAGAAATTCCTATCTATGTGAAGGCTTCTAATTTGTACTTCATGAAAGATTTCCTGGTTTTCTGGGATCTTGTAAGAACCATGAGTTTGATTATATCCCCTGGCACCCCACACCTTTCATAGTTCTTAAAAAATAGTTGAGGTGAAAATACTTCACTTTGAATTTAAAACATTTGGTAAAATAAAATGAATTTACATACTATGGATTACAAAATGAAAATCTGCAAATCCTAACAGGAAAACATGGCATGGTCTAGCATGAATATGTGGAAGTTGTTCTTCCAAAGAGATGATCTAGTTAACAAAATGGGTTGACTTGCAGAATCATCTGCAGGAATAGTGTATTCTAGACCTGACAAAAGTCATTGGCAGTGTATCAGGGGCTGTGAAAGAGTCTGCTAAGAAAAAGGTGAAGGGTTCTATGGGTTTAGTCTGCTTCGAAGTGACAGGCAAAGAACTGACTCTCTGGAAAACATGTCAACCAAGATGCAGAAAATTGAGTTTAACCATTCCTTGATTATTTGGAGAGAAAAAATGAAGAACAAACTTTCTGGATGAAAGGAAGGAGATCTCAGGGATGAGAATGCCTTGGTTATATTTGAACGTGTCTATTTCATGTTGCCTTCAGGGTGACATTCCTAGAATCTTCTCCTTATTCTAGCCACAACTGCCTTAATTTACGAGAATAAGAGGCTGCAGCAGAATTTGTGTCATCCACCCATAGTCCAGGATCACTGCAGAGCGGTAGGAAGAAAGATTGTAAGAACGAGGGTTGGCCCATGAAGACAGGGAAGCAGAGGCTTTCAGGCCACTTGAAGTTTGCTTATGTGAGCTTGCATCAATGGTGGCAGTATGCACAAGACCTGTGCTGATTCAGTCAGGCAAGGGCCCAACATGAAGAGAGGAAAATGGGCCTGGGAACTGTTGGCTACTGATTGCAATTGGGTGAGAGAGAGGAGATCTTCTTGAAGAGCTCAAGTTACCTTACTATAATTCCATAGATGAGCTTGCATCAAAGGACATCTGGTTACAAGTATGTGACCAGATAGAACTTAGCATATATGATAGAATGCATGAGGCTGGGTGGGGAGAGAGGCAGGGAAACAAAGGTGAGGGAGGGGACGGAAAGTTATTAAGAACCGTTTTATGACATGCACAACAACTCTATAAAACATTAAAGAAAAATTTTGATTGTCATTTCCCTATCATTTATAAATTGAATACAAAAATTGTTTTGAAAGCTACACAAAAATTTTGTGAGATGTCGATAGATTACTTTTATGTTGCTGTAACAAAAATTATGTAAGAAACTAGGTAAAATAATAAGCCATGTATTTGGATTCTGGGTTTAAAGTGTTTCAGATGAACTTGTTGGAACATAGAGTATGTTGGGCGGCACAGACTGTTTGCCAGAGAACAAGACATTAACCCTGGGAGACTGTATGCCACTTTCAATAGTGACCTATTTCTGATTGTTATGTGACCGTTCCAAAAGTGTCCACTTGTCTCAAATATTCCCACCACTTTGGAATAACAGTTCAACACAGAGATATGTCCATCCCTTTACCTAAAAACATGTAAATACCAGACAAAGTGTAATGGGCAGAACAGCTGAATATAAATATATACGCCTATATGTGTACCGATAATAGTTAAACAGGGTACAAAATTGAGAGGAAGTCAGGATGTATGGAAACAGAAGAAGGAGGAGAATAGAGTAAAAGTCATGTAAATAAATGCAGTGTTCATGTATGAAATACTCAGAAAACTCTGAGTTCCAATAATGAACTTGTGGGGACATTACAGATTAAAGCATGAGAGATACTTTTTCTCTCGAAGTAACATAACATTTAAAAGCTAGCAGAGATTCCTTCGACAGAAACATTTACTATGCCTAAAACATAAACACTTATCACACAATAAAATAATTTGTTTTCTCCAAGCTCCTCAAATGTTGCTACAAAATAAGATGAACTCATTCTCAAGAAAGTGAATTTTTTTCTTTGTATGTGTATGTTTATGCAGAGGTGCCATGGCACAAGAATGGAAGTCAGATGATGTCTTAGTTATTTTTTCTGTTTCTGAGATAAAACAATAAGTTCTTGGCAACTTATAGAAGGAAAAGTTGATGTGAGCTGATGGATCCAAAGCATTAGTTTGCAGTGGAGGAGGAGGTATGGCAGCCCAGGTGGCCTGAACAGAATACTGAGTGCTTGCATCTTCAGCAGGTACAGAAGCAAAAAACATCTGGAAGTCCTGCAAAGCTTAAAAATTCTCAAAGCCTGTCCCACTGACATGGTTCCTCCAGTAAGCTCATGCTTTCCAAAACCTCCCCACACAGCATCATCAACTGGGGACAAAATGTCGACATACTTGGAGTCTATGGGAGACATTTTCATTTCAGTCCCTGCAATGGAAAACATCCATGATTCTGTCATCTCCGTTCTCCACACGGTTCTGGAGTTTGTTCTTAGGTCATCAGAGTTGGTGGCAGGTACTTTTATCTTCTCAGCTATTTCATGTGCCCCTTTTGTATGATTTAAAAATGACTATATATTCATGTGTAAATATATATTTATAGAAAAGTACAGATATTCCGGGTTTGGGAATGGTGATGCATGCCTTTTAATCTCAGTTCTCTGTAGGCAGAAGCAGACACATCTCTGATCTACCCAAAAGTTACAGGTCAGTATACCCAATCTCAAAAATAAAAAACAAACCAAGAAGAACCAATACACAACAAACAAAAGTAGAAAGTACAAATATTTGTAACATATTTTTCAAATCCATTGAGTTTGATAAAATGCCAATATTTTCTTAAACATACTTGCCATAAAATAGTAATCATGATTCATTTTTTATGTTATTCACTATATTTGGTTTACGTCCAGCAAAAATACAAAATGTAATTTTTAATGCTTTGTAATAACATAAGAAAATGTACGTATAAATTTAAAATAGCCACAAAAATATGTGTTGCCAAGATCACAACATTATATATTTATTAAATCTTATAGACTTATACTTCACATATAAAATAGTATTTTTGTATGACAAAAGAACAATTTTATAGGCAGCTTTGGGTAATTTAATGCCTCTACTATCATCCAGATGTCTATTTTATAAGCTGCTTTGTATAGTTTAAAGACTCCTTTAAGTCAGTTTTTCAATTTTTGAGTATTTCTAATTAGAATAAAATATACTGTTGTCATATTCTCCCCCATTACCTTTCTTATTCACCTTTCCATTACACTTACTCCCACAGTGTCCTTCTCACTTTCATGCTTTTCTGTGTATGCTGTGTGTGTGTGTGTGTGTGTGTGTGTGTGTGTGTGTGTGTCTGTAATGTGCAGGTGGTCACAGTGCTGTGTGTTCATGATTTCAAAGTCATGTCACATCCAGAGGACAACATTCTTCCCTGCTCCTTCAGTCTTCTCCCACTCCTTCTCACAGTCCTCGGAGCCCCTCTTCTACAATGTTACCATTTACTCTTCCATCTCACATTTGAGAGAATTATTGAGAACCCCACTGATTCCAAGGCAATATTATGAACTTAAAGGTTTCAGAAATTTCATAATATCAATATATAAAAAATGAGAGAATACAATGTTCTTATTGTTCTTATGAATATTACAAGAGAAATTTTTCTTTATTTAAAATTTTCAATGTGCTCCTCTACGTTTATACAACAGTTCTTACTCGAATTTAGACCCCTCCCACATTCATGCCTCCAAACTCTCACCTGACCTCATTTATTCCACCATACATGTTAAGTCCTAACCAGATATGTATTTGTACCCAGATGTCCTTCAGTTCAGTGCAAATTATTTTTACGTTGTGAAAATATATTAAAGCTAACTTGTTAGGAACTCATTGCTTAGAGAAGAAGAGTATGAAATTAGAATTTTAAATAAATCATACGTTACAATAAACATAAAGTAAAATAAAAATGAATTGTATGTATTTATATGATACAAATTCATGTGAAGTTTTCAGGTGTAATTTGTAATTCCTTCTTGTCATGCATAGTATTATACCTAGGAATATCACCTTCCCAGTCAGGAAACTTTGTTTTGTCTTCCTCTTTAGTTATCTTCTGTTCAGTTGTTTCTCCCAGAAAAGAAATTCTATCAGGATATGAGCTAATTACAATGGCAGTAAAAAACATATTTTCTCTTTTGTGAAAGAAACATATAAATAAGAAATATAAGTGCCCTGTTGAAGAATCAGTTTGAATCAAACACAGCACATTGATTTTTTGTTTATTAATTATTACAGAGAATTAGATTCAATATATCATGTTACATATATATGTACTCAATTAATTATACTATGCATTATGCCTTTGCATACAATAAATTAGTGTTGATGCTTAACAAACAAAAAAGTAAACACTTGAACTAAACAAATGTTGTTTCTTATTTAGTCCAATTTAAGCACACATTCTAGGTGTTATAAAACACTTTAGATTATCCTTAATGTTTCTCTTCCCTTTATGTGGTCATAAGAAAACACTTGCATTAATTTCTAAGATCCTGTCCCTCTCAAAATGAAATGCACTGCCAGTATTCAGTAAGATGCTTTGGTAATTGTGGAAATGATAGGCAGTAACAGGTCATAGATACTAATTCTTATCTGCTTAATTAGCCAGATGTAATGTAATTAGTAAGGAAGATTAAGAATGTTACCACATTTTAAAAATACTTTTCATCTTTGAACCTGTCTATTCCAAACTGCCTGTCATGTTGAAAACAAGATCACTGAACTCTTAAATATTTTAAACAATTTTGCCAATGAAACATATGACACAGCTTTCCTGTTTGAATGGCATACTGAGTACTATATCGTATAAATCTAGGTAAACGAGTGATAAACAACTTTGGACAATCCAAATTTCCCATGTGTGATTTTTCAGTTTTAAGTTGATATATCTGTCTGTTACAACAGTGGTTTTGTATTAAATGCCTTACTAATTTTACTGAACATAAATCTATTATCCTTTATGTCCCTTATTAATGGGATCATGCTTTTGTGTTCAGTTTTCTGTTTTTCTCTGTTCTGTTTTGCGTCAGGATCTCTCTGGAAGTCCAGCTTGCCTGGATCTCATGATGTAGACCAGCTGGCCTCAATTCCACAGAGATCTGCCTGCCTCTGCCTCTGCCTTACAATGTCTGGGATTAAAGGCATAGAGCACTACACTCACCCCATGTTTAACATATTTTTATTGTAAAGATTTCATAATGTGATAATAATAGGTTGGGAGGAGACTGAAACTATCTAAGTTAGTGATCCATCATCCATGAGACGTCAAATTATTATAGTACACACTTTCTCAAGGGAAGAAAACATTTACTTGATGCCACTGAGGGAGTCCCAGTATTTATTGTTATGTTAAATGTGCTAACACTGAACTCAGAATTTGCAGTAGCAAATGATGTGCCATATAAATGGAATCCCTTTATGGTGACCCTAATGGTGTTCTTATGGTGACCATCGCAAGGACTGTGGAATCATCAGAAATATTGTTTAAGAATATGAAATGTGGTGTTGCCTTATACTCCGTCTTTTGGGAGAGAGTTTTGCAGTTCCTTCTGAGACAAACACCAGGAGAGGAGAGTCACTGCTCTAGCTTGCAAGGCTAAAATGTGCGTGATAATGAGGGATTCTGAGATCATCTGTTGCACAGGACTGACCTCAAAATGATGGACTATAGACAGATGCCATCTTCCCAAGATTGGTTCTACCTGATTGCCTAGGACAACCACAAACTTGACTGTTCAATACTCAGCAAGAAAGCAGGGGCAGGGAGAACCAGCTTCACCACTCACCCAATGAGGCAGGCCCAGTAATGAGAGATATGAACTAAGAACACATTGCTCTGCAAATAAACCTGATTGTCTTAAGTATTCTTCTCTCACAGTGTGGCTGGCATTCAGCCCCAGCCCCCTAGGTTTGAACTGATTGAGCAAACAGAGAATGTTTTTTGCTTCTTGTTTCTAATTGACAGACAAGTTTATTCTAGGTTGCTTACAAAGGATTCATTCCCAGAGAGAGAGAGACAGAAATTTTGCATGGGGGAACCAGCATTTTGATCAGAAGTCTGGTGGACCTCTGGCTCACACACCCAAGATGGAGACCAGTGCCACAGCACTACCATTTTCAGTGCTTTCCCACTAGACCCTCCCCATTAAGTTACTGATTGGTTGGAAAGTAGTTGACTCTATTGGCTTCATCTGTGTTAATCACATTCTTGGAGACATGTCTCTCGAGGCAGAGAGAAACTCTGTAAAAATACCCCTGTATAATAAACTATCCATTTGTCCAAACCACAGTTTGATGAAATTGTACCTTGCTTTGTTGTAAGATCAAGGGGGCCGGATGATGTTCCAGCCTCCCAGAAGTAATTTTAGTAAGATCTTTGAACTACTTTGTGCTTTGTACTAGTATTTGTTAATAATAGTTCTTCCTCATGGTGTTCCATTGCTAACCATATGCAGAACACATTTACTGGACTCTAACTACATATCCTTGCTTATCTGACCTCTGGTCCCTGATGTTCTCTGTCATAGCTTTCAACTTAATGCCTATTTACCAATGCTGAAGTTAATAAATGACTATTGTTTAGTCTATCAAAGAGTATCACCAGTTCAGTTCATTACTGTGTCAAAGATTATCATCTGGCTTCAGTGATACTACTTCTACTATAAAAGCACAACAACTGTAAATATAACAACAAAAGTAACATCCACACAAATACTGAATGACCTAACCCGCTAGCACTATGAAGGTCAGCCATCCATTTGCAGGGAGTCTCCAGCTTGATCCCAGCTAGATATCCCTTTTCCATGCTCAAACATGTCACATCTTCAGTAATAGGGCCTTATGGTCCACTTCCAGTGTGCAACCAGCATTATAATGTGGCAATTGACATTTTTGGTAGAAAGTGGCTTCCAAGGCTCCCTTGGCCAACAGTTCATATGGGGAAGGGAGGTCAACACACATCTGGCATTGTAATTACTAATTAACAATTATATAAAGTATCTTTTTACTCTTTGGCATCTATAGGTCTTGGGCCATAGAGCTCCCAGGATTTCAAAACTGTACTTCACCCATGTATCCTGTATGAGTTCCATATCATTTTTGTTTCTTCAGGTGTACTTGATGTCTCCGAACTGGGTTTCACATCTGTAAAACACTCAGAAGTTAACATTACGTTCATACACAAGGTCTAACATAGCATGAAAAGTTTCTTTTCATTTGTATCAGCTGTTTTTCAACAGACCCATGTTGGGTACTATGCCATGCAACTTAGTCGTTTACTATCTTTAGTTATCATCTGGAATCCATTGAGTGTCCTGGAGTTCTCACAGCAAGCATTCATGCATGCCATTATCCTTGATAACCTCTTTGGGGCTTCCCCAAACTGCTTGGTCCTACTCAGGGCCAAGGAGGAATCAGGCTCGTCTTGACCCTTTTTTACCTGTTGTTTCCCATGGCCAGATAGACTCTGGGTCTGACACCTGATTCTAGCTATACCTGTGGTCACTCCGCTGACCTAGCTGTTGGGCAATGCTCTGATCAGGCAAACTGTCTCAACCCATTTAATAGACATTCACAGGGGAGAAATGTACCCTGTTTGCTTTAGGGGGGTTAGTATCCACCCCTGGGACAATTTTTTATCCTCTGTGTACTTTTGGTGAACTGTTTCACAGGGCTTAAAGCCTCCCAGTGGCTTTTTATAGCACAGAATTTGTTTTTTTTTTATCAACCTTTTCTTTAGGAACCTGGTCTAGACACAAGCCATGCCACATGTCTATGAGTAACCCAAGCAGACTTCCTTTTCTGTTTTGTCTCTTTTATACATCTTTTACATGCTGGTCTAGGTTGCTTAAATCTAGTAAAGCCTCTCCTGCCTTGTGAAGATTTTGCCCCACTAGGGGACTTAGCAGGGACAGTAAACTTCCATACCAATTTCAATGAAGTCCTTCATTAATTCTCTAGTGAACACAGTCCTATCTGGTCCTGTAAATAGGGCACCATATATTGAATTCTTCATACCTAGTTCTCTCAGCAGTGACTGTTTTATTGTTCTCCAGCTTCTGACATCCATGGGAACCTCCACATGTGATAACCAAGAATCTCTAATGGCTCGCACAAGCCAGTCCATCAGAAACTTCTTCCCCTTGAACTGCCTCAGGTTACGCAACCTAAATCTCAACGAGGTATGAGCGGTTATATTCTGTCCTGCTTTTGTAACATTTAAGCTAATATCATCTGCTCCTGTGTTCCATATTCTCAGGAGCCAGGTGATGATGACAGGCTCTATTACAGCTTGTTTGAATGTCCTCACTAGTTCTAGCAGCTCTGGGGCCGAGAAGCCTTCATTCACAAAATTCTCATGCTCACTAAAGCCTCCATCCCATCATCATGCTGACTTCTGGATTTTTCCTTTTTTTTTTTTTTGTATTAAAGGTTGAACCGAAGGGGAACTCTTAGTTTCTGAGTTACTCCCTTTTTCATAGCTGACTGATTCTTGCCGGGGGTTCCAAGTCCTAGGGTCCCAGGATCTGTCTTGTATTATCTACCTGAACTGGGTTTTCATCACTTTTTGACCTCTTAGCTGTAAAAAATTACTGGGTAAAACTTCTATTTTTCTCTTTTATCCCATATGTTAGCAATGTCAGAGGCTATTACTGAGGAAGCAAGCCTCATATATTTCTCTTCATCTAATTCTTCTCTCATACATTTAGTCTCTTTCTGGGCAACTGATTCTTCCTGAGATAAGCCTCTCACAAGGCATAGCAATGGCCACTCCATCTGGCTTCCTGATATGATTTTAATATATGCCTGTGTTTAAGTTTAATATATATCTGTGTTTATATTGTTCCAATGTACTGGAAGAAATGACAATATTCTAAAGAAACACTTGTGCCCCACAATTTGACTCTCTGAGTACTGAAACAATGTATCCTAATTAAATGCAATTTCCACAGAAATGTCATACTGAGAGAGAGAAAATACTTGAAATCTGGTGTAAGCAAGAGTGAGAGATTGTCTTCCAGAAAGAGATTTCCCAGTTATGAAACCTTGTCAGAACACTGCAGAGACCAGAGCCTAGACAATGACAATAAATAAAATCAGACCTGAACCCAGACTGCGTAGATTGGCACACCTCTTGTCTTTTATTTAAAACTGATCTTCAGGTTAGGATACCGAAGATGGACTTGTAGAGTCACTGGACCTCTTTACTCTTCTTCTCAGTGTACAAAGCTACACTTCCCATGGCACAAATCTCCTGTTCTGTGTTTCATGCTTGTGTGTTTAATTAGCTGATTGAGGATGAGTGGCTGAGCCTAGCTTGTTAAGGATGCCACCAGCAACCTCAGATTCCTTTGACAGAATGTTAAGATAGAATCCTTTTTACGTTTTCAGGAATAAGTTATTGATCATTTTGTGTCTTCTGATGTTGGTGGACACATAGTCTTTCTACACACAAAGCTAGGTGCAGAGGCATCCCCCTTGTGTTTATCAAGTGACACCAATTCAACAAGTTAGGAAGCTTCTTCATAAATTTGGTATTCTAGCTCACAGTAAACTGAATTGTGTCATATGACAATATTCAAAGACAAAGTTATACAATTGTGTAACTCCTGAGGCATTATTAGAGTAGTTACCCATATTCTAAATTTTTAAACACTTTTTGTTTAAAACTCAAAAAAGAATTAAATTGAATTTTTTGTATTCCATGCAGAACATCTTAATTATCTTTTAAACCAGTTCCCCATCAGCAACATCCCATAGCTATCCCAATGGATTTCTTGAATTCTGTCATTTGGGTTTATGCCTATCAAGTCAAGTTAGTGTCAGCACATGTCCTCAGTGCAAGATCATTCACTGGGGTCTAGGCAGCCTATCTAGAGTCACTCCCTTAAAAAGATCATCGGTTTTTAAACATTTTATGTAGTATTAACAAAAAAATATTTTTTGTTACTGATCTGGTTTATGGTAACTCACTTCCAGAAGATATTTTCTACTTTTGAAGATCCCCAAAATTCTAGTGTCTACAGTTGGACACAAGAAACTTTATTACCTACTTTTAAACCATTTGGCAACATCCATTTACTTTTTGAGAACTCAAGCTGCCTCTTATAGAAATAAGATATTTGGAATAATAATTGTACCACTTAGTACAGAATATAATTTTCTGAGAAATTGTGGGACATGAAAGCAAATGGAAACTGGCAACTATGGTAACATAATATACACATATGGACTAGCGAATATGTCAGAACTCTGGATATCATGCTACTGAAAATTTCACAAAGTCTTTTCTCAATATAGATCTGAACAGTAGATCTATAAGGCATAGTCCCCCTCTCCCAGGAGTACTCAGTCTCCAATAGTTCTCAGTCTAGGTCTAGCTTGCAGCCAAATTCTATCACTCCATTCTGGGTCTTTGACTAAACTGAGTTGTCGTGTGTCCTGTGTTCAATTCCACCATTGCCACAATTTAACATGTGTAAGCTTCCAGTACCCTGAAAGACTCTGCTTTTCTAAGTTCATAAACCAGTTCTGACTCTTACCGTCTTTTCTGCTCCCTCTTCCACAATGATCTGTGAGCCATAGGAGGATGTGGTTCAATACAGGAGTCGTACTGAGAGATACACATTCTGCAGTATCTTATTTTATAAAGTTTGACTAATCGTGGCCATCTCTTTGCATAGCACAATGTTGTTAAAGAAAGCTTCACTGGTGAGAGATGAGATATGCTTTAGTTTTCTTTCTTCTCCCTGTTCCACATTGTTCCATGATCCGTAAGTGTGGAGGTCCAACTGTAGATGTGTCACCCAGGACTTGTCATATCTCAGTTGTATCTCTGTGTCTGACCAATGTGGATTTCAGCTGTCGCCTCCATGTGTTGCTAAAAAGAAACTTCTTAGTACACGTTTGTATGTAGCTATAAGTATTCATATTTATCATATGGTAAGAAATTTCATTTCTCCAAAGATATGATAGAGATAGAGTTCTCTCTATGATCTATGCTTTCTCTAATCCCATTAATTTGGTTAAGTCCACAGTGCCTCCCTTGAGTTCATTTGCATCGAGAGGCCTTTACCTCCAATTAGATAGCTGTTGGTTACACAGCAGATGACGATTTTTACTTCAACAACTTAATCAAATAATTTGGAGAGCTTAAATAGCACAAGGGGAACGAATCTAAAGATAATGCTGTATCAGTTAAACACCTGGAAGTGGCAGCCTTGAGACAAGCTTAGGGATAAAACGATACAGAATTGCCTCCTCCCTCAGGTTTTCTCAATATACCAATATTGTATTTTATCTATTTCAAAATCTGAAATATGTATAGAAAAGACAGATAATCAGAGAGAATTTTTAAAAAGTCAAATGTCATTTTCTAATACAGAATACAGGTGTATGTAAAATTCTTGTGGTCAGAAGTATTTTAGATTTGGAAATGTTTTCATATGTGAAATGAAGTACATTGTGAATGATGCTGAAGTGTAAATATTAAGTTTAATTACTTTTCCTATACACCATTTGTTTAATGATATGCAACATTTTAATGTACCTTTATGTTTAATATGTCCAATCATAAAAGTCATGTATGGTGTCATGAAGGTGTCCACAATTTTTAAAAATGGAGTGTTTGGTATGAGGACCTGAGTTTGATCCTTAGTGTTCTAGTCAATCTGTGGCACAGTGATACATGTCCGTAATCCTCATATTGGGACGTTAGGGACGGGAGAATCTCTGAAAGTTTTTGGCCAGAAAGCCTTGCCAAACTGATGAGATTCAAGTTCAGTGGGAGATTGTGTCTCAAGGAAGAAGGTGGAAAATCTGAGGAAGACATTCAATATTGATATCTTGCCTGAACACACACACACACACACACACACACACACACACACACACACAAGAAATACCATGAAAATATCATACTCCATTTTGTATTTTAGACATTTCGTACTTTAGTTTGGATTTTGGACCCTAAAATTGTACACAAAAATAACTTTGAAGAAAATTAGAGATAAAATATTAAAATACATAAAATGCTAACAGTTTCAAAATAAGCTGCAGTGCCTGTAAGAGTTTTAGACAAAGCTGATTTACTAATATATTTCCAGTCATAAAGATGGGAATTTATCATATATAAGGAAGATATTATCTCTTCAAAGCCTCATTCCTACATATATGTACATGCGGAAAATTTGCAAATATCAAAAGCAAAAGATAAAAATTCAGCATTTGCAAAGTATCTTACTCTTAACTTTGTAAATGTTAAATCGGGTTGGCAGAAAAATCACCGAGGATATGGATGAACAGAAAACGCTAGAAATCCTTGTAATCTGACTGACATTTATGAAACACTATATTCAAACAATACCATGAACATTATTTTCAATATGGCATATGACTGGGAGAAGTCACATTCTGAACACTTTAACAGCAGAAATAATACAAAATATATACTCAATTTGCAATGGAATTAAAAGTAGAAATTATTGAGGAAAAATAACTAGAAAAATATCATTAAATGTTCAATAACTAAGAAGCTTTTTTTTTTCAAAATAACACACAAGCAAAACAAAATTTCCAGAGACATGAAATGAAATTTGAACTGACTGAAAGAGAAAAGCTTTCCTTTGGCATTTTTAAGGATATTTCAAATACATTGTTTAGAGAAGGGCCTAGCATGTACCTAATGTACTGAAAATATAATGGAAAAACGTAATACAAACTTAAATCTATTAAGGAAAATCATAATTAAAATTAAAAAAAAGAAATAAATGAAACTGTTAAAATCCCTGGTAAAAGCAGATAAATGAATGAAAATATTCCCTGTTTCTTTGAAAATAAAAATAAAATTGACGAATCATAACGCTGTCAACAGTCTAAGAAGGAGAAAAGAAAGTAGCAGAAGAGAGGGAGAGACGGTCACCTAAGGACTCCACAGACCATTCAGATGACTCCTCGAGAGAAAAACTCCCTGTCCACAGACTAGGTAGTTTCTATATCATGGAACCTCTAAGAAAGATAAGCTAAACCGCTGACACAGAATAGACACCCTTGCATACATTAATTTAGTTTCATGTGTAGTTAATAAACTTCATCAATAAATGTAACATATCCTGATCATAGCGCTTGGAATTTATGACAGAATCTTCATTAAGAATTAATTGCATCTTATAAAATGAGTTTTCAGAATATAAAAAAGAAATGTAGTATTAACAAATTTAATTTAACAATATTCTCTCTACCTACTGAGCTCACTGGGTGTTTAGATCATTTTGTAAAGTGAATATTACTTCGGTGTTGTGGGAGGAATGACCAATTCTTTATGTAAATGTAAGTGCCATGAAAAATCTGATTGATTCCAGATTCAAGGTGATGGTACAGTTCAACAATTCATCCATTTTCTAAAAGAAAATAGTTGAATAATACCTTCAACAGAAAGGTAAATTGAAAGCTTCTGGGGACAAAAATTCAAAAATTCTTAAAATTCATCATAGACAGAAATTCTAGTTATATTTTCATCTCTAAAATTTCTAACATTCTTAATAGTCATTATCTACCATCATTAAATTTAAAAATGTATCCAGATATGATTACACAACCCTTTAAACCCAGCACTCAGGAGGCAGAGTCAGGAAGTTATCTGTAAGACTGAGGCCAGCTTGGTCTGCATAGTGAGTTTCAGGCCTCTTGGAGTTACAGGAGGACTTTGTCTAAAAAACAAACAAGCATCAATAGTAACAACAACAAATTAGGAACAAAATGGGAATATCTGCATTAATGTTGCTATCTTTAAGAAAACTCTTAGCTAGTTCAATAAAAGAAATAAAAGGAATATATAGATTATAATGGGAAAAGTCTGCAGTTATAAATGAAATGAATTGTTGTGGGACCTGGGCCTATTGTGTAAAGGCATTGAGCTGGGCGTATGGCAGGTGTTCTGGCCTGCTCCGCCTGAAGCTAACCTATGTCCCACTGCAGACAACATAATTGGAATAAAATTACACATTACACAATTACAAATAAATCCCATATTATATTTATTATCAGTCTACTAAACATTGAACAAGATTTTTTTAAATTTTGTTTTCTTTTGTGTTTGAGAGAGGTTTTCCCTGTGGCCCCAACTGGCTTGGAACACATTATGTAGATCAGACTGGCCTAGATCTCAGAAAGATCTAACTGCTTCTGTCTACCAATAGCTGGAATTAAAGGTTTGTGTCACCATGCCTGGCACTGAATAATGTTTGTATCCAAAATTTTTAAAATAATTTGTGAAAACCAGTAAATATACAAATTATTGAGAAGCAGTGTGTGAAAATATGATGGAACAGTCAATGTGGTTGAGATATTAGTTTTCCTCTATTAATTTATGAATCTAGTTTGTTAAAGATCAGTATATAAGAAAATCAATTCTGCATATCAATAAGAAAATTCTAAAATAGCTTGAAAAATATCAGAATAAAACTGTAGTTCTTTCATTCTCTCAAGACAAGAAAATGGCACTGATCAACCTAGTAGGACTTGACAAAGAAATGAATACAAAAATTCATGGTACTGAACAGAGTACACGGAAAGAGATAACATGAACATTGACAATTAATTCTTCAGAGAAGTTCAAAGAAAATTGAATAAAGAGATAATTTGCTTGAAAAAATTAAACTTCAACTATTTGACAGCAATATATATTGATATATCTACCCTAAATGGCATGCATGGTACAAATTTAACTGAAAAATCTCACAAGCAAAATTAAAATGCAAAATTATGGGCTTGGATAGATGGCTCAGTGACAAAAAATGCTTTTTTCTATTGCCATCAACAAGAGTTCTGCCTCCAGCACACACATCAGGAGCCTCACAACCTCCTGTTACTTTTGGGCCATGTGATCTAACACTTTCTTTAAAGCTTTGCTGTCATCTGTAAACAAGGCGTATACATGCATGCAGACACATGCCTATGAATACATGTTTAAAAACCAAAATCTTTTAAATGAAAACTTGTTTGAGGAAAATATGTGTTTTCTGGGTGGAAGATGAATTTAGTCTAATAATAGAAAAAGCATGACTATGAAAAAATATTTTATTAAAATCACAAGCTTGTACTTTGAAAAAAAGATTTTAAAATAATACATCAAATTATATAAACAGGTAGAAAACATATTAAATATATCTTATAAAGGACTTATATCCAAACATAGAAAGACTACCAAACAACAAAAAAATTTAAAGAAAAAATATAATAATCAAAACATATAGACTGGAGAGATAGACATATATCTCAACAAAAGAACATCGAGGTGGCATGGTCCACAATCATACGAAAAGAAAATGAGAATTATTCATTGCTATAAGTTGAAAATTAAAAATAAGCAAGGTACCATGGCAATGTTGCTGTTATAGTAGCTGATTACCAGACACAACTGCAGATACCTGCACTGATAAGAAGAAATGACAGTGAAAACTTTCAGTTGTGCTGAAAGTCCAAAAGATACAGTCACTCAACTCTGTAAGACACTTTGTCAGTGATTTTCCAAGTTAAACGGTCTTGTGATACAATCATTCTTCCCTTGATGATGCAATCACATATTCACACAAAGACTGGTCCATGTATAATGGTGTTTTATTATTCATAATCAACAAAAGCTCAAAATAATGGAGATACCCTCCATTAAGGGGATAACCTAGTGGATAGCCATGCAGTGATATGTAGTTGTATAAAAGCTAACTCCTTTATCATGCTTATGAGATAATTTATAAGTCTTAAATTTCACATCAGTTAATAGATTGTAAATGCTACAGATTGCATCATTCTGTTTTTATGAAAGCATGGAGAGTAAGTTTATAACGATGATGCTTGTTAGTTTGGAGAGGGAACAAACAGTACTTGAAGCACAGGTGAATTTTTAACCAATAAAATTCCTTTTTTGGAAATGTACCTTTGGACTAGCAATGCTTTGTGTTTGCTGGGATTTATAAAACTTTCCAGCATAAATAGTAAGCTAATTACACTCAACTTAAAATATCTTTAAGCAAGTTAATAATTAAAGGGTTGAAGAATGACAAAAGAACTCCATTGTTAGTACAAATGTGTAAAATTACATCACTAAAAATAGTTGCGATCAGTAACACTGTAAACGAGTGTAGTTTCTCACTACAGTCAAAGCAGAGATGTAGTCATTTTGCAGGATGATGACTTACCAGTCCTAAATAAATACAACATTTATTGAAGTTGTATTATTACCTAATTCAATGGAAAAATGGCAGGAGGTAGGTTTCTTAGTGTTGGAGTGAATAACCATGTAAACTGCAGGGGCATACACCCATCTGTAACTTTGCGTTTCCATGAAAGAAGACTTAAAGTACCTCAAGAGCAAGAAGTACGCTTGAATCCAGATTTCATTTAGGTGTTGATTTTCCCACATGAAGAAGTATGGGATTTTGGAGAAATGGGAAAATGCCAGAACTGTGGCAATTCCATATATTTTAAGATTATATTGACAGAGAGTAAAATAGGGTTAAAATACATAATCAACTCAAACATCTAAAATCAAAATGGGGATATGGGAATGGTCACAGAAGCCTCAAGAGATGCATTATAAGTATATCTAGGAAGAAGGCTAAGTAGGTAAAGTGCTTGCTGTGAATGCACGGGTAGCTGAGTTTGAATCCACAGCACCCATACGATAGTTGGACATGATGGTGTGCCTGGCCTCCAAGCACTGGCGAAGTACAGACAGTGATGGCTGATGACCTGCATAACCAAACTTTTGCACTGCTAGTTAAGAAAGAGTCTCAAACATAAGATGAACAGATATTGAGGAAGATACCTCAAATCAGCCTAAATAGCCATACAAATAAATAATCAAAAGATAACCTCTCTCAAGAAGAGAAAGCTTTGTGGAGATTATATTCCCTCAAAAACTTAAACATCGTTCTGAATTGCCTAAGTATGGACTTCTTATACAGACATTTTTTCAAAGTAAAATTTGAGGTTTGAGCAAATATTTAATTTGTTAGGAAGAAGACTTATATTCTTCATCAGGCAGATGATCAAGGTGATGGCTTATTTTGATAGGGTCCCACTGCCTTGATTTGGTTTAGAATCTTTCTCTCCAAAGGTGATATTGTTCAATTAATCATGGGGTCAAAATCCCCAGGACCATCAACTGAAATGCATGCAGCAAAGTCACTCATCCGTTATCACAAAATATTCAAGAATATAATAACCTAAGTCCCAAGAAATTGTTATGACTGTAAGAAACCTGAAGAAATCTGCAGGGGCCACATGAAGTACCTGCTGTGCATGGAATCTTGAAAAATGAAAGTACGTGAGAATTCAATGAAGAAAATAGGATAGCCATGAACTTAAATAACATATACTCATATTGTTTCATTGACTATGAAAAATGTGTCTTAATAATGTAATACAATGGGAGTGAATGGGAGGGGAAGAACCAGTTCAGAGGTTAAGTAGCAAGGGGAATATTAATTTCAGGAAAAGGAACATGAAAAATTAAATGCAATGTACTTCATCCAAGAAATTCATCTCATATTTTTGTGGTCTATGCAGCTTCTGTATATTATATCTACATATGAATTTAACAATTCTTTCAGTATCATTAATAGAGATGGAGAATGTTATCATAGGAGATTCCTAAATGTTGACACAAAATGAAACCAGAATGATAACTTTATGGAAAGATTTAGGTTAGCGATGTGTTGCTATAGAAGCATGAGAAGGAAAAAAAGAAAAAAAAAGTGAACTAGGAGGTTGAAGCAGGAATTGGAAGATGAGATCTGATAGTATACTGAACTCTATAGAACTCACAGGAAGATGAAAGTAAGGATCACTGGGGTTTTCAATTATGGAGTTACTAGTGAATTACAAAAGAGATGGATTTCATTTTGTGTGGCAGTTTTAACTGAATGAGGTAGGAGACTACAGTGTCTAGTGTCTTGTGGGTAACAGCCTGGAGGAAGCAATTCAAAAGTCTGTTAGAATCCCGGTACTGCCACTGGCTGATTTCGTCTATGCACCCACCAGATTGGAAGGCTAAGTTAAATTCACTCATAGCATAAAATCTATCACAATATTTGTCTCATAATTATATTGTAAGATTTATGTATTTCGCATACATCAGGAATAGTTTTCTTCAACAGTTAGTAGTTGTCACTTTAAAAGAAATGGGCAGTAGAAGACGAGAATTATCTAAACTCATTTTTAATAATCATATATTGAAATTTCCAGCTATACACAGTACTATATCTAGTGGATTGTTAAGTGGTAGAAATACATATAAGTGCAGAGCATTTGGAAATTACAGATTTAAGTGAGGATGAGACCTAGATATGGTTGGACACATATAAGGTTGGAATGGAATGTAGACATACCAGGGTTAAAGAGTTTGGGAATTTAAAGCCAGGGTAACATTCAGATGATTAATGCTGATATTTAAAGAAGCACCATGTGATATTATTAGTAATATACAGTTGTCAGTAATGCAGAGATAACCATTTTGAACTGTGTTTCCTGTACTGTGGAAAGCTGGTCTATCTTCATATATTAAATGTTGTGCAGATATTGACACTACAGTAAGTGGTGTTCAATCTCTTTCTCTTGATAAAAAAGTACAGTAAATACTTTATCATGGTCCAGAATTCCTAGAGATCCTGTGAATGTCACCAACAAGCAGGGCACAATAAAGTCCTGTGTAGAAGCTGGCCAAAAATCAAGGAAAGGTTCCAGTGTGAGGGTTCAAATTAATTCATTTAATTCTTCACAATCAAAGGATTTTATAGCATATTTATTAACTCTTAGTGTTACAGAAGTTGTTGGGTGCTCTTACGTATTCTTTCTTCATCTTTAATAAAGATCTATGAGTGTGCATAAACTTAGATTTTTCGGAAAGCTCAGGAATAAAGAATACAAAATCAGACTGATGGATAGAAAAATCCATGACACTTAGAGTTATGAGTAAATTCAGTGAAGAAATTCAATAGTATTCCGTGGACAAATTGGAAATATCAGTTGACATGTAATCATTTACACATATTTTATGTATATGTGCATGTAGGCATATTATGTTCAATGTAGTTTTTGTAAGAATGGATATAAGAAATGATTATTCTGAATTGGTTTTCCATAGCTGGTTGATATCTGCTTGTCTTGCTATCTGCTTGTCCCATCATTTTGAGAAAAAATACAATGACAAATAATTACGTGATAAGGAAATAAATATCTGTAAATTCTGTCTTTAAATGGTTTTCATATGTTTGTATACATGCATGTCTCTATGTTTTATCGCTATAATAAACTAAGGGGGACATAGTCAATTAGCAATCATATATTTGGGATTATGACTGGAAGGACAATGACTTGGAGACAAAGTGATGTGGGGAAAGTGGAGTGTGAATTGTGACACCAGAGCAGCAGGGAAGCAGCTGGACCAAGACCTGCTTTATCAGAAACACTAAGATGTGTCATAATCTAGCCATATCAACCATGGCAGACAACTAGAATGAGTATTGATGTAAAATGGGTATGTTAATGTGAAAGTCTAAAGAGCATACAAATTCCTTGCCTACGTGTGTGCTTGTGCATGCACTTGATTTAAAAAATGAACACATTGTTGTAACAGCTATCATAACGTAATCAGAGACTCAAGATATAACTCATATAGTATTAAGAATTAAGTAGAAAGGGACAAGACAGAACAGCTACAAACTACTACTGAAAATTAAAAAAGAAGATCACTGCAAAATGAGTAGAGGTAGTAGAAATAGAAGTAAAGACTATCACAACAAAGATAAAATATATGGTGAAAGTGGAATTAAAAGACATCACAATTTGCTCTTAAATCCAGAATGTACAAATATCAAGTATTAAACCTGAAACAAAGAGAAAGCATAAAACCCACCAATGATCCCAAGGGACTCTCCCAGAATTGCAGGTTTCAAGGGTTCATATTGATAGGGCATTAGAATGTTTAGACACACAAAGGAGACATCCCCATTAACTCATAGAGCAGGAAAATTCTGAATATCACTATGTGAAATACCATATCACATTTAGATGAAGAACTGACATGATCATTCTTTTGTTTACCAGTGAATTTGATGATAGAATTTAGTAGAAAAAAACACCATATCCATAAATCTATTCCATTTTTAATTATGCATATGTGTATATGTGCATATCTGTGTGTGGGTTTGTGCACATGTGAGTGCAGGTACCTATCGAATTCATAAGAGAGTGTAGGATTCCCTGGAATTGCTGTTAAAAACTGTGCGTTCTTTGCTTTCTGCTAGGGATTCTAGAAACTAACTTCAGGTCCTGTCCAAGAACAGAAAGAACTCTTAACCACTTGGCCATTTTTGATACACCAAATAAGTTTTATAATATGGAAGAAACAATAATTCCAAATGAGTTTTGAATAGCTATAGAAACTGTAAAATTAGAGAATAGGAAATAAAAAGATAATTTCAAGCAAGGTGTGTTTTATGAAAGCAGCTGTCTTATACCACCCAGTTGTTTTTTCTTTGTACATAATTAAGTTTGCAAATTTTATCACCTTTATTTTTAACTTTCAAAAATGTTTTATTAATTATTACTTTTATTTATGTGTATGGGTGTATTGTCTGCGTGTATGTAAATGCACCAGTGTCATGCAATGCCTGCAGAGGTTAGAAGAGGGCTTCACATTTCCTTGAACTGGAGTTACAGATGGTTGTTAGCTGCGTGTGGGTGCTAGGATTCATCCTGTGTATTCTGCAAGAACAGTCAGTACTCTTAACTACTGAGCCGTCTCTCCAGGCCCTGTTTTAATATTTAAAATATACTTTTTCTTAATTTATGTGTATGAGTGTATTGCATATATGTTTGTACATGTGTTGTGGAGTTCCTACAAAGGCCAGAAAAGTCCATTGGATCCCTTGGAACTGGAGTTACAGGCAGTTGGGAGTCAACATGTGGTGCTGGGAACCCAACCTGGGTCTTCTGAAAGGACAGCCAGTACTTTTAAAAGCTGAGACATCTCTGTAGATATGCATACACTTAGGGATTAACCAAAATAGAATAACTTCATATTTATATTTTCATATAAGATACATTTCAGTGTATGTGGTTCTGGAAGTAGAAGCCAGGGTTTCATGTACTCTACCCTGGATCTCATACCACATACACAAACTCTTGAAATCCTACTCTGAATAGTGAAGTTGATGACATTTTTCAGAGAATTTTATAGAAATAACAAATCTTTTCTAAACTTCTCTTCCTGTTGTCTGTTTCCCGTCCTTCTCTCGAGATCTCATGGTAGTTACTTTACGACTTTCATATATGTCTTCCTGTATACAAATTTCTTACCATTTGATTTTACAGATGTTTCATGTATATAAAGATCAATCAAATGCACAGGTCAAAGATTATTTATATTGTATTAAAATATTCATGATTCTTAAAGTTAGTGTAGATGGTAGGTATATCACTTAAAATATTTCATACAATTAATACTATAATTTAAGGGTAAGAAATTTTCAGAGGAAATGTATACAGCAATAAATGCAGCAACAATGGAGGCCAAGGACTTGGTTCCATAGGATGTGTCTAGTCATAGAGAAAGCAGTTTAAAAGCGTTTTTTGATTATGTCTAGTATGTCAATAGCATGGCTCAAATTTGTGTATTGATCTTGTACTTATTTTAATGACACTGAAGGCAAAACATAGATTATATGTTTATGTATACCTGTGTCTCCATAAAGATCCACATGCAATGTAATAACAAAATTGTAGTTTAATTATTGTTACTAGATAAAATCTTCATACAAATTCTGAACATTTTTTATTGTTTAATGCTTAATGAGGGCTAATGACTGTTTATTCTAAATAAAAAGAATTCTAGTATATTGCAAATGATGAAATATTAAACGTAGTCCTTGCGTTAGCCTTAAGAATATATTATAATACGTATTGTTGAGCACCAAAAGATCTAATTTCCATATCCTATGTTAAGATTCTAGGTTAAGTCCAAGCTTTATTTTGGTATGTTTCTTGTATTATCTACTGTAAATCTGATGTTATTTAAAAATATTCTTAACATCTTCCCACTAGAATAGGCTGCATCCATATGCTGAAATCTCAGTTTCAAGTACCTCAAATTACGACTGTCTTTGGGGATAAGGTCTTTCAAGAAATAAAGTAAAAGAGGTTACATAGATAAAAACTGACCTGACCCAATATTAAGGTTATCTTCATGAGAAAAGACAGAATCACAAGCAGAGAGAGAAGAGAGAGAGACAGAGAGAGAGAGAGAATAGTGAGAACAAAGAATGAAGGTAGTCTTCTACAGCATAAAAAGGACACTTAGAACTAAGAATCTAGCCACTTAGAAGTGAGGCTTCAATTTCTGTTGTTTAAAGCGAATTCTATGATTTTTTTACGATAACCCTATAAAACTAATGAAAGAGTGTAGTTAAAAAAAATAACTGATATATTTTAAAATATAATTTCAATGAAATCTAAGAGTCACACATTGCATAATTTCATAACTTATTTGCCATATGGTTTAAAATGATCTGCTTTCTCCCAGTCACAATGGCTTTTATTAATGATAGGTACAGGGAGTTATATTCACTTCCAAAATACAAAATGCAATAATTTCTGACAGGTATTATGTCTTAATAAGATCCTATCTTGCAGTTCAACCTTCCTCAAGAAGACAGACTTCATATGACAGTGATTTATTTCCTTAGGCAAATGCAGATGCTATTTTTTCCATCTCTGGTATTGTAATAACATCATAAGTTTAAAAACAAACACACAAATATATCCAAAAATGTAAAATAATAAACAAGATTCAGTACATGAATATTTGAATTTGGGGTAAGACAAAGGCAAAATGATGTATTAAATGAACTAAACAAATTCAAAAGCCATGATGAAGGGTGAAAAAAGGAGTCTCAAAATGAGCCAATTCCACTTCAAAAAGTAATTCTGAAGTGTGCATTTAAGGATGAATAACTAGATACAGACACATGTATGTGTGTGTGCATTTGCCAGATCTCTATATTCTTACATTGATCCAGTGCGTGTCTTGTTACCTTCATAGCCTTGCAAAAGATAATATTCACAGTAGTGTTACAAAAAAGAACTAGTGTATCTTCTGCATGGATATTTTAGCCACTTAAAGTTTTCCCTGTTTCTAGTGTACATAGAAGTAGTCACTTGTTCCAATTACGTTAATGAGCACATATCGCACTTAGTGTAAGTTTGCACTTGTTGCATCATACAGTTCCGAGATAATATACAATCCGTGTGGAATTTCTGTGAGCATAGTTTACTGTTGTATGTACTACCTCTAGTAATTCCAAGACATTGGAATTAGGGGAAACATTCTTATGGAGAGTTATCGGAATCATTTACATGAGAATTATTGTAGATGAGAGCCTGAAGAGGTAACTCTAAGTTCAGTACAATAACTGAATTCACAAAGTTAAAATTCGTGTCGCTAGAGTAAGTGAATCAGATGCATAAGTTTGCAGTTTTGTGCCCTTTAGGATTTAGCCATTGGTTTTAAGTTTCTTAAGTTTAATATTCCTTACTTTAACTTGTTCTTTAGTATGTAGTAAACATTTGTACATTTGTTATAAATAGTAGTTAATATGTAGTTTGCTTCAATTGCTCATCAAAGAATGATAGGAAGAAACTCTAAGAATCTGAATATTAAAATTTTAATCTGCATTTAAATTGATTGTGTATTTTTCTTTTCATAAAAACAGAAGCTGAAATTTTATCTATGAGTAAACACACAAATGGTCTAGTGACTTTTTAAAACCAATTTCCACACACCAGTACAGAATTAAACAAACCAGGATTTATTTTAAAGTGGATTTGAGAACCCTGAGGCCTCTCTATAAAGAGGGACTTTTTATATCCTTCTGTAAAATTTTATTTTTTTTTCTTTTTGGAAAAAAGCTAACATTTTAATTAACATCTTTTACATGACTTAATGATATGATTAAACATTTCCTTTAGAATTCATGACTTACATATCGAGTTTAATAATATGACCTTTATTCCAGTTTCTGAAAGAGTAAGAAAACCAAATAAGTTTCAGTTTACAGCTTACAAGTGAAAAACCTTTGAATGAGAATATGGAGTTTGAGAACTGTTCTTTGTTTTCGAAAAGAATGAGCGTCAGCATGTCACTATTGCTCCTTGACTTAGAGAAGGTGCCTGTTCTGTCTTGCTTTATCTCTGAATCTTGCTAAGCCATCACAGCAGAGTGTTGTATACACCGCTTTAAATGAAAAAAGTTTCAATAGGCACTTTAGTGGAATTAAGAAAAATCTCACACTCTTCCACCGTGATGCCACAAAGCTATCTTCATTCTTGGCTGTCATGTCAGTAAATTGTATTTAATAGACCCGAGCTTGTCTCAGTGTATTTCTGAAATTACAAAACAAAACCAAGCAAGTACATACCATAGGGTTTATCTTGTGTTTGATAATCGACCAAAAATGACAATATGATAAATAGATCAACCGTTAGAAACTGGATAATCAAAGGAATCTTTTCCTGTAAGGCCTGAGAGCCTGTGTGTGTGCATATATGTGCAACTGTGTCAGGAAAGGTTTGTGTGTGTGTGTGTGTGTGTGTGTTTAATGTATTTTATTGTTGTTTCTTCTGTTAAAAATTTCTCCTCTCAGATGTTCACCAGCCTTCTCTCCTCTCCTAAGTAACATTATCAGGGCTATAACTCTCTTCTTCTCCAAACATATCTGCTAGAACTTTAAAGCGGGGTCCCCAATCTGTCAGATAGTCATAGTCCTGGTCAGCGTCTGTGGTGAGAGAGTCGATGGAGCTGAGTGACTCTGCCACAGATCCATTTCCCTCATATGCATACGTAGCCAAGGAATCATATGGCGGCGCAGCTGGGTCCACATCATTTTCCTGTAACCTTTGATGGATGAAGTCTCTTATGTCTGTGTTGTCTTCCACTGGCGGTCTATGGCGAGTTAAACAGAGGGAGTCTGGTTTTATATCCCTTCGAATTTTGTTCTCGTCGATAACTTTGGGATTTCTCAGAGCCCCAATGTCGAAAGCCTGGGTGTCCTCTTCCCCACCTCCTTCATCATCATAGTGAATGACATTGTCTCTGATGTCTTCCTTAGAAGTCATCAGGGTATCTTTCTTCTTCTGCCTTCTCAGTGCTACATACAGCACAACTATGGCTAAAAGAAGACAAAATCACAGCTTATTAATGGGGAATGTATACATATATGTAATTATATTTATTTATAAATGTTAAAAACTTCAGGTCTAGACGAGTTTCCTTAATGACCACATACTATATTCATAGTCAAAATACTATGATCAATAAGGCTATGTGTGTCCCTAGGAGCTTTACATGTTAAGGCCAACTTTTTGAACTGGTAACTACTAAGAACCACAGGAATGCTATTAATAAATCCAAACAATTTCTTATTTATATCTCAGTATTTTTATGCACATAATCTATTCCAATATGCAGAGGAGAAGAAGAATATATAGAGAGATATTTGGAGGAACTGTTATTAAATATTTGATTTTTTTTAGTTTAAATGAACATGCATACACCATTCGTGGTTAACTTTCTAATTGGAATTATTTTCATTAGAATTTATGCTTTCATTATCTTCTGTGAGATAATGAATATTAAGGATAATCTATTAGAAATAGAGAAAGAACAGAAGAAAATGAAGACGGAAGGAATAAAAGTAAATGTGGAATGTAAGGGTCTTAGTTTTATGATCATATTTGCTAAGACCTCTGTGTATTTCAGTTCCAGCTGATGTCACATGTATTCCTGTTCTTAAACAATTGCCTCGTTTCCAGGTTGGCTTCATGGAATGAGTATTACCATGAAACATTTGTGTTCATGTCATTATTGTAATGTCTCTCTGTTTCTAGTTGACTGAGTAGTCTCAATGAATGAGTCATGTATATGCATTCAGAGAGCACACACAGATACAAAATGCCCAACTTCACACCAACATCCCTGCCTTCTTCCACAACAATGACAGAAGTATAAAGGCAAAGCATGTTCAATGTTCCACAGCAATGTCACAGCATTAGAGGGTACAGAAAAACATATGATGGGAACAGTTTATCTATTCCCTGATGACATGAAATTAATTATTAGCTGATTGGAAGGAGTGAGGAGACCTTGGTATAGCTTCTATAAATTAGAACTTGAATGTATGGCTAGCACTCTTCATTCTTCCCAGGGCTGAGGTTATTTCAAAAAGTAAAATGACCCATGGAGTATGCAAGAAACAGAAAACTTCAAGAAGTCTTGCCCCTCCAGAGGTTTAGAGTTGCAATGCTGGAAAGACCGCTTGTATTAAAAGTGACAAGGGCCACCTACCAGAAACACCAGCCTAGCAGAATTCTATTGTTTGTCCTCGCCCCGGGAAGGAGATCAAAATGGAAGACCTAAAGAGTCTGTGGTTAGCAGAGGAATAGATATGATATTCATTAGAAACAATGGCAAGACAATGAGTGTCTTTATGTCTTTTTGTGAATTAGGGAATTCCCAGTACCAAGAATAATGCAGGTACACAATGGACACATAGGAAGGATACAGATGGAAGTGTCACACAGAATGACACACAGAAAGTGTCATTGTATGATGCTGGTGAGAAAAGAGTTTACTTGTTTTTACATGAGAGCCAGATATGACAAAGGAGAACATTCGGAACATTCTGAGTATTGCTATGTACATAAGTAAGTACCTTGGTGTATACATAATTACATAAATGACAATGGCAAAATTTAGCTTCAAGTTAAATGCTTAAATGATCATGTACAATTTCCAAAGTGATAGTATTATTTAAATACAACCTTTGAAGATTATATCACCAACACAAACATATGCCAGACATATTTATTACTTAGTATGAGCATACAAAATTCCTTAGGTTTATACCTACTTTATTCACTCAAAATTACTCTCTGCATTATTGAAACTGGTCTAGAAGTTTATTCTTTGGTAAAAATTCTATTTTTTATTTATGAGTATGAATGTTTTGCCTTCATATATGTAAGTGCATCCATGTCGTGAAATTGCCTGGAACCAGAGTTACAAAAGATTGTTAGTGGCCATGTGAGTACTGGGAATGGAATCCAAAGCCTCTGCAAGAACAACCAGTGCTCTTAGCTGTTGAGTCATCTCTCCAGCCTCAAAAAAGTTTCTTTTTTAGGTCATCATGAACATCTGACTCAGAGATTCATCTTTATTAAGAACTGTTCATCATCACTATTGTCTACAGCTTACAGTCATTACTATTCTGGAGAAAAGGGCTGTCATCCATATCTATTTTCAGATTATTTTAGTTAAAAGAGAAATCTGCGTGTCTAAGCAGATTCCATAGTGCACTGTTGTAGTGTTCAGTGTTAAAGGAATGAACAGCAAAGTAAGTAACAGCTTTTAATGAATTAATCACTGAATGCAAACTCTACAAAGAAGTAATGGAACAGGGAGAGACCCTGTAATCGGAATGTGCCCATTCTCAAAAAGATACTATAGTTTATTATTTCAATCATGGCTTTTCAATGAGTCTAGGTTTTTTTTTTTTTTTTTTTTTTTTTTTAGCACTCATCTACTAGAATGGGGATCAACAGATTTTTCATTTGAAGAAATGTGGGATGAATCAAAGCTTCTTTGCCTTTGGAGGGAAATGTAAGCAGAGTACAAACAAATTTGGTGTCATTATCCTTGATTTCTTCCTTCAACTTTCTGTTTTCTTCATTTCTTCTTTGAACTGGAAATTTCAAAGCATTATTTATCTAGGCTATTTTTAAGGTAATATAATCTTTTTTTAGATGGTGATAACCACTACTCTACAAAACTAATCGCAAAATCATTGTTTTAATATCAATACTCCTCCTAGAGGATTTAATGGTAGAGAATCAATTTTTTATTACTATTCTCCTGATGACTTAAACATATTTTTGACGGAAGTATATGTGAGATAAGATATAGAAAAATAAGCTTTACATTAAATTAATTTAAATAAACAACGATCTAGCAAGCTCATTAAACAAAAACCCCTGATGCGAACTGAGAAGGCACGGAGGAAACAGATGAGATAAAACAAATGTGATTAATATGGAAAACCAACCTAAGAGTATAACAATGCACAGTAGGATGGCAATCAAAGCCCCAGTACTCAGTCCCACAGGCAGAAAAATGGCTTCCACATTACAAGACAGGATGGTACCATCGGAGTCGCATCTACAAACTCGAATAGTCATTGTATTTGTGCTGCTCTGGACAGGGTAGCTGCTGTCTTCTATTACAACCGGAAGGAAATACAGTTCTTGCTGCCTGCGGCTGTATCCATTTCTTCGAGTTTCGATTCCAGCTGTGTTGTCTGCAAAACATGATACTTATGATAGAATCGTTACTGTGAGTTTCACATCAAGTCCTAAGGTGGCATCTTCTAAGAAGTAGGAAGCTCCTTCTGAATGAGTGAAGTGCAGTTTTGCTTTAATTATTTATTATGTCATTATGAAGCTGTCAAAATGTAATCAGATAAAATTAAGATAATCCTCAGGGAAATATAAAACACTCTTCATGTCTGGTGAAAGAATTAAATTTTCTATTTAGAAAGAAGAGATTTGCAACAAGAATAATTTAGAAGTTGGGTTGTCCCATTTTATTTTTTTTTCTACCATGAAATTATAAGTGATGAAAAATATTTTGGGGAGCATTCTCAAATATATTAGACAATCAAAGATTACCAAGCACACTATGTATAATATCTTTGGAAACAAATTATTTAAAACAATGAAATCCAATCTGATCAGATGACTCAGTAGAAAATGGTGATTGTCACCAAATCTGACCACCTGAATTCAATCTCTGGGATCCAATTCATGAAAGAACAAACTGAGTTCCTTTCTGTGTCCTCTATGAACACACTATGGCGTGCACACACACACATCAAACACATAAATGTAATAAAATAAATTAAAATGTGATTGACTTTCAAATAGAAACTTTTTTAAACCTATGGATATGCTTGTGGATATATACACTGTTCATGCAGTTTGAATGCTTAAGATATTGAAAATGTAATATTCTACATTGATGGGGCTGGACAGGTGGCTCAGTGGTTTAGAGCACTGACTGTTCTTGCCACAGAAATAGTGGTATAAATTTTTCCTTTTTATTTTTAGGATTTATTTGTGTTTATGTTATGTATATGATTTGCCTGCATGTATGTAAGTGCACACTCGTCCTGCTAGGAATTGTTGTCAACTACCATGTGGGTGCTGGGAACCAAACAAGGGTTCTCAGCTGGAGCAGCCAGTTCTCTTTCCCGCTAAGTATCTTTGCAGCCATGATAGATGTAAATCTTAATACATAGTTATGACTTAGCAAAGATTCAGGGTATACATTTTAACTTCATGATGACAAGAAACGATAATTAAATACTTTGTTTTCACTTGCTGAAAATATCTAACAAACACAGAAAGCTATTTTAAAATTGATAATGGATTGTATTTTGTGTGAAATGAATTTTGCAAAATATCACATAATGTGAAATTTAAGCGATGACACACTTGAGGCACTAGACTAACCTATAGTACTCCATAGGTTAGGTGCAGTACCTGCTTTATAACATAGTAGTTTCAAATTTTAAAATGAGATGAAGGAGTTGGAATCTCACTTTGAACTGAGAAGCATGCACACTTCCATTCCAGTAGTCTTTATTTGTCTGTAGTGGCTTTAATGCTAACAGGTGTGGAAGTCTTAGCAGTTGCGCTCAATGACAGTAATGGTAATGATAAAAACAAAAGAGTAAGCATGGTGGCAGAATGCTTCAGGCCCGACTAAAGGGCTTGTGCATGATTTCAATACAAATGCTTTCAAGTTGACATTATTTAGTGTAATTTGTCAGCTGTCATCACTGAGGTATCATACAGTGGAGTAAACCCTATTTCATACTAATTAAAATGCTTGCATTCATAAGCCCTGCTGAACTTTACATTACTCAAATAAAGCAATGTAGAGTTGCTCCTTTTTGACATGTAAAAAAATGTGCGTATTTTGATAATGCTATTAAAAACAAAGTATTTAATTCCCCAGATAATTTTTTTTTAATTTCTTTGAAACATTAAGAAGCGGTCTCCTTTCATAATAAAAATAAATCCTACTAATAGATAATCTTTATAGAAAAATTAACTTGCTATTAGTTAGGGATTTTGTACTTCTTATATATGGGTTTCTATGTTTTATGAAAAAGGAATTTTAGGAGAAGCATTGAGTTTTCCCCTAGTCCTTTAAAACTACATAAGTGGTAAATCTGTAAGTGGTTATGCTTACTTCTGAAGTCATGGACTGTAAAATTTGGTTTGATGGCAGCCTCTGGTGATAATCTGAAGGAGAATTGCTGCCCAGCAGGTGAAAGATCTCGGTCTGCAGCACTGACTATCTGAATTATCTAAAACAAAGTCAAAATTAAACTTGAAGTCAGTCATCAATTTCACAGGGAACTTTACACACCAGGATAATAACTTTATTTAATCAAGAATGCAAGTAAACAGAAATGACACCTTTTGAATCAATATCAGTGACCCAATTACTTACACATACTTTTGATAAATTATTCTCTTAACATTTACAGGCAATAATGGCAGTTGCAATCAGAGGACACAGGCTAATTCTAAATCAATACCTGCATAAATAAAGAGTTTACCCACACTGAAAATTCTCCCTAACAAGCAAAATAAAATTAAACGTCACTTGCTTGCATTTAAATTAGGTGAAATAAGTGCTATCTAGTTTACATATAAAGTGCTTACTGTAAACAAGAAAAATGATAATCTAAATATACTTGAAGTAGCAAATTGAAGAACAGTTTTGTCTGTTACAATAGCTTTATTTTCATGAAATTAAAAATAATGAGAACAATAAAATAACACAACTGTTTGGTGGCTGATATAATTCCTCCCATTGTTTGGGAAAAAAATAGATTTCTGTATTACTTAAAGTAGAGATATCTACATTCCAATGTGTCTCCCAAGTTTCTAACATAGGTTGTGTATCTCATGGTTAAATTCTAAATACCCCAGAAATATGTCTTTAAAGAAATTAAAAGTAACTTCTGAGGTCTATGCTGTAAAATCTATAATTAACTATGCAAGTAAGCAAGATAGAAAATATTGCTGGAGATCACATCTGAAAGCTCTATGTGAAATACAATTTCAGGAAGAATATGAAGGGAATGGATAAGGACTGGTGTGGCACAAAGGACCAAGCCCATAAACTTCATTTGAGTTTTCCAGAATGTTGCTTCAATATTACATAGTAGATTCGGGTCTCAATGTGTAAAGTATGAAAACTTTTTTATTTGATTGCAACAGAAATGTAATTGATCTAATAATTTTCATTGTATTTCCTGGCTAAATTCCCATTTCATAGTTATGATCTACTTTTTCACATATATATATATATATATATATATATATATAAATATATGGAAATGTAGAAAGATTTCAGATATAAAGATGATAAAGATAGGGTGATGTCAGTGGAATGTTGAGTACCTGCTCAATACTGGTAGAATGTAAGTTAAAATTTAATTATTTGCCTAGTTTAAATTTCAGTGCATTTTATCAATATGAATTCAAACTACAGAATTTATTTACTTCCCATATGGAAGTGTGATAGATAAGATTTCCAATATACATCATTAATATCTAGATCATGGAAAGTGATAATTTAGTAAAAGTGTTACCTAATTAATGCATAAACATCAACTTTCCTTCACCTTGACCTATATCAATGTCCTTATACCACTATTTTTTATTCACAAAGTCCTTATATATTCTTTACCAATCAATAATCAGTTGCCAAATATTGTTCCCTTGTTTTACTTCAAAATATTATTAGCTAGAGACATCATTAAATCAAGTTAATATAAGAAGCAGTTCATTTGGAAGAGTTTTTGCCTAGCACACAAAAAGCCCTGGATGTGAGATAGAGGTGTGTGTGTGTGTGTGTGTGTGTGTGTGTGTGACAATTTAACACAGGAATATCAAAGAATTACTTTAAAATAAAAGAATTATAACAAAGTAGCTTCTAAATGAGAACTGCCTGATAACCTGGAAATGTTGGTTGAGAATCCCTGCTAGTGACGTTTATTCTTAATTATTGACTTCACCTCTTTAGAATCTCCTGGGATGAGAATATTTGTGAAAGACTGTTTAGATGAGGCTGATCTGTGTGGATGTTTGTGGGGGTTTATTTTGATTGTGTAGATTAAGTTCAAAAGACCTGCACAAGGCCCTGGTCAGGGGATTCTGAATTCTGTGATAGAGTAAATGAGCTGAGCACCAGCATCCATGCATTAAGTCTTAGCTCTTGACTGCAGATGGTATATGATCCATTCCTTCAAATTTCTGCCACTTTAATGTGCCCAATTTGGTAAAATTGTGAGCCAAATAAACTCATGCTCCTTAAATTGTTGTATTAGTTACTTTTCTGATGCTGTGATCCAAACATACTCAGCATAGAATTGTGGAAATAGAGAGGAGCCCTCAAAGTTAGCTGAGAATTATTGAGAGCTGATGAATGCTGGGTAGGAAGAGCTGATTGTTTTTTTTAAAAAGTGTTTTTATTTAATTATTGCACATTTCAAACAGAACATCTCAATAAAGCTTAATGATCTTGATATCTGTTTCCTCGCCGGCAATCCATTTAGCCCCTCAACTGAAATCCATACATTCTTTCATTTTTATTAAGGTACAATTTCTCAAGTTAGTGTCCCCAAGTGACCTCAGTGCAGGTTCATTAACTTAGTGTCAGCCCACCCAGAGCCCTTCACTTTAGGAAGACTGGTTCATCCTCATCCATCTTTCATCAGTTATCGATATTTCTTAAGCGAATTTTGGGTCTACTACCCACTTCTCCAGTGCCATGCTGGGTTTTTATCTGCTTGAGTTTGCATGGATCCTGAGCATGCTGAAATGATTGCTGTTAGTTTATACTGGCATAGTTTTTGTTGGCTCATATGAGCAGGATCCCAGGAACTTGTAGGATTCTATTTCCATATTGTCATAGACTTCATCAGTGGGTCTTACAATCTTTCAACCCCCTCTTTCACAATTGTCCCTAAGCCCTGGATGAGTGAGACTTAATATAATAGTCTTGTTCATGTAACCACACTCCGCAGATTCCTAATTTCCATGATTTAGCCATTTGGGACCTTTTGTGTAAGAGCCAGAGGTGGTGGGTAATGACAAGGAAACATCATGTTCCAGACACCTGGGTACTATTCTATGAACTTACAGCAATGGTAACAGCATACACAAGACCCATAAGAATTCAAGTCAAACAAAATTTCAAAATAAAAGTGAAAGAGTTGATAAAAAGCCCCAACCTTAGCTGAGGAACTGTTGGCGACCAATAACTACTGGGAGAGGGAAAGCTGGTTTTCTCTAAGGATATTGCACTAGATAGATCAACCAGGCTTAAATGGATGGACACACAGCAAACAACATTTGTGGACACAAACTTGACTCAGTAAGACTTAAATATATGTGATAGTACATGAAATCTGACTGGGGGACATTAAAGAGGTGCATGTAGAGGAGAGTGTCTAAATATGATAAAAATCTATGAAATAGCAAAAATTCAATAAAAATATTTAATCTTTTCTTTGGTAGAATGGATAGATGGATGGATAGATTGGTAGATAATTTTGTGTCTTCAAAGCACAGAACTTTGGACCAAATGTTATATTTAAGAGTGTTAAGTGTGAAATAATAAAACACGTTGAAGATCAAAATGTTATCTTTAATTAAAAAAAAATGGATAGTTTATGTGTATGAGTGTTATGCCCATATATAAGTAAGTGCACCCATGTCTTGCCATATACACAGAGAAAAGGTAGAGACTGCCATTGTCTCCTGGAATTGGAGCTAGAATGATTGTTAGAGACCATGTACATGTTGAGATTTAAATCCAGGACTTCTGGAAGAACAGCCATTTCACTTAACAGCTAATGCCATCTCTCTAACCCCCCAAATACACTATTTTAACATAAATATTGCTTCAATTACTAACATGCATTTCAAATAAAAATTACCACTATCAATTTTACTAAAATAACCAGTTATGCTATTCAGAAGTGATTGATGCATCTAGAAATAGATGTTTTTCCTTTTGTATTTCATTACAGAGACCTAGATTAATCACATTCTTAACTCACAGACTATTCTTAACATATAATCATGCCTGATTCCGTTTACTATCCAATCTTTCATAATAATGCTCAGGATAAAATTTAAACTCCAGGCTCAGATCATCCTACATAACACCTTAAACTGTCGCAATAGCTTTGATCATATCTGGGGTCTACTCACTCAACACATCTATACTGCAACATATTCCAGATCAATATCGACATGCTATCACAATGAGTTCATACATTTTTATATTATTCACATATTCTCCTGTGGCTACAAGAGAAGTGCGATATGGAGGTTTAGTGTACCATTTATGAAATTGAAGCATGAAACATAGGAAATGCAAGTTAATGTGTTTGCTGGTTCATAATCAAAAATCCTTTTGAAATTCTACAGAATATAGTATCATTAATAGAACTGTGAGTCTAACACCTTTAATAATATAAATATTTTTCATTGGGCAACAAAATCCATGTCTCTGTCGTATTATGTTCATGTGCATGTACATTATTAATTCACATGAGTTCAGCATCAGTCTTAATTTTTTGAAGATATTTTATCCAGTAACATATGAATATGCACATGTATTTATTTCTGAACTTGATTCCTAAAGCTATATGAAATATCTTTATACACACATATAAAACATATATCTTTATACACACATATAAAAGTTCTTTATAGACAGTAAATCATATTGACAATGTACCTGTCCTGGTTTGGCATTTTCACACACAGCTGTTTCATATGGAACAGATATTTCTGGAGGAAATTCATTGACATCTAGGACATTAATCAGTATGTTGACTTTGCTGGTTAATAATGGGTTATCTATTGGAAACAAAACAAAAAAAGATAAATGATGATTACAAAACATAGATATTGATTCTCTGATAAAACATATTTATCTTCAACCATTATATGAAATTCTTAGAGACCCAACTGCCATGTATCCAAGGATAGATAAATGAGATATTGATATATAACAGGCAGACCATGAGGGAGGCACATTAACAGGTAGGAACAACCATGTAGCTGATATGTTATCAGAAATATTGGGCTTTTCCTGTACTTGGCCTTCTTTCTAATTTATTCATTTTTCTAGGATTTGTGCACCATAATTATAAACTGTATTACAGAGAATATGCAGGATATTTAAGAAAAAATCTCTTCAAAAATTAGGGACGGTGGCTTAAAGAAATAGAATGAAGGGAATAAAGGAAGGAAAAATATCCTTAATTTATTTCTGGACTAAAGAAAAGATAAGCAATATTTTGATGAAGAATTAAATTTTTCTCTAGACCATCCACAGAATGTTTTTAAGCAGGAGATCACTGCTCAAACCCCATCATATGTTTTAACCCCAACCAGTGGATTTGCATGCCCTTCTCTGTCATGTATCAAAGACTTAGAAATAATTTATTAAATTATTTAGCAAAATGCATTATATAAATTGCATTCACTTTAGAACATATTGCTTTATATGATTTTATAGATGGATAAATTGTCTGAATATTTAAATACCTCCCCAGGGTACAGTTCAAGGAAAGAGTCCTCCAGGTTAAGGGGGTAGAGAATATACATGCAAATCCAGGAATACACAACTTTAAAGACCAGACTTATTGTCCATACATTTTCTACTAATATTTAACTCTCTTTTTACATTGATGAAGACTCACAGTACTTGTGTACAACCTACAAGGAGACACTTTGAAAACTGACACAAAATCTTGCCAAGTAGCTTATTCTAACAAGTCTACATCTGGTTGTTTAAAATCATTATAACATAAATATAAATAATAATAATAATAATAAACTCTCAGTTTGAGCTTTGGGTTACTTTATTTGGGTAGAATTTAATACATTAACATTGTATTTATATCATTCCCACCCCTTGCTCTTCTCCTCCTAGCTCTACAGACATACCCCCTCTCGCATACACACATCACAATCACAGCAGTAATAATCAAAATAAGAAAGTTAGAAGAAATGGCCCCAAGTGCATTCACTCGTACGTGCGCGCGTGCGCGCGCGTGTGTGTGTGTGTGTGTGTGTGTGTGTGTATAAGTATGAAACATCTATTCTTTCTTTACGGTTGACCACCTGGGACTGGATAACGTATGTGGAAACTCATCCCCGGAACAAAGTTTCTCTCTCCCTCGGCATTCATTACTTGCCTTTAACAAAAACAACAACAAAATGTATGATAGTGAAGTCCATCCTCATGTGGTAATGTTGACACATATAACAAAAACTGAGGTAGCAGGTATATTCTATAATTTTGGATGAGATTAGGTAAGTTATATTGATAGATTTGGAGAATGATTCAGAAATATATATACACTAGATTTTGTCAGAGACTTTAATTGGAAAGTTCTGAATAAATATAATCTACTTCAGATTTATACTGAATGAATTGGTGTTATATAAATGTTCAGTGAATTTTGGGAAGTTTTCATTACTCATTGCCAATATTTCGTTATAAAAATCATTATAATTATCTACTTCTTTCATTGGGATTTTTTTTTATTTGTGCAGCATAAAATGTTTATAAATGAGACTAAATTGATTGATCTAGGTTAAAATTTCAAAAGAAACTAGAAATCAACAATAATTATGAAGTAATGGTCTATCACAATGCTTAAAAATAACTATTGATATTCTAAAGCACATGTTACAGATTTGCAGCATCAACACTGCCAACACTGTTGCTAGTCTCCCTATATACAGAAATCTGAGTATTGTAGATGCAACCTCTCTAAAACTCACAACTGGAAGGTAAAAAAATAAATAAAACAAGATATGATTGCTCTGTAGATCATTTTAAAATTTCTATTACATATTTATAAAAACATTTATTATAGAACTGCTTAAGCTAGCCAACTAATTCATACCATCAAGTATTAATAAAATTTAGCAAAAATGATACAGACTTGCTATTCAATTCGATGATATGAAACTCAGGTTCTGCTTTCTGTTTTTAATGATAAGAGGTGTTCAAGCTCAAAATCCAAGCTTAATTTCCTTAAGTTAGAGTGAGAATGAAATTCTTCTACAGGCACCAACACTCTCAATAAGAGTAGTTATCACAGAAATCTATTTAATATTATATAAATAGTTTATTAGATAAATTTATGCCCACTCTAATCCATCACAAATTCACTTTTGATAGTTTTAAACTATTTATTCGATATCCTGAAATATCATTTTAATATCTATCTTAATAATTGTTAAAATATGAATATTATCTTCTTATTAAATGCTTCTCCAAAGGGCCTTTAGCATTTTTAACTAAGACAGATCTTTGTTGTGTGAGAGCATCTTATGCACTGTAAGTTACCTAGATTTCTCCAGAATGAATTGTCAAAACACATCATTGTAGATTCCAGAGAATAAATATTCAATCAAAGAAAAAGGAAAAAAAAGCAATTATTTCACAAGATTAGAAATTAATGATGGATCAACTTAATTCTAACATTTTTTCCTATTGTGTACATTGAATCCACTCCTAAAAGTAAGAAAAAAAATTAATACTGCTTTATGTTCTAAATTGTCAAGTAGGGAAGTAATGACAACTCTGTTTGAAACACAATTCTGAAACAAATCTGGAATGTTTTGCCATAGTTTATTAGTCATAAGAGTAATATTGCTTTCCTTCCCTTAGGGATGTAATTTACTAAATTATGTTGAATAAGTAATGACCTATTTTCTAAGCCATCTCATCTATATTTGGGATAGCTGTGATAAAAATCTATCTCTGATTTATCATGAATATTATTGCCAATTTATTTGGTAATAAAAACACATAATTTAGGTACCATTGAAAATTTGTAAATTCAATCGTCAAATTAGTAAATACTAATTTTATACTAAGAAGTTGAACTATATAGGGCCTACTGAGTAAGTTATCCTACACAGTGCAAGACCTAGGGCTGGGACCAGCAATATTAGACTGAACCGTCTACTTCAATTATCATTCAAAGAAATGCCCCACATTTATTGCCTCAGGCCAATACGGTCTGAGAAATTGCGCAACTGAGATAACCTCTTCCAAGGTGACTCCAGATTGTATCAACTTGGAATAAAAACTAGCCTGATCAGGGATTGAAAGGGTTTGTTTATCTTCGAACACCAGGTTACAGTGCATATTTGTGAGGAAATCAAGGCAGGAATTTAAAGTGTCACAAACACACTCAAGAGCAGAGAGAATGCATGTGTGAATTCTAGCTTGCTAGTTAGTTTTGGTTACTCTTAGAGAGTTCAGGGTCCAGAATAGAGAATGGTGCTGCACACAATGACTGAGGTTTTCCTACATCAAAGTATAGCCTTCCAAAGACACACCCACAGGCCATACTGATCTAGGTAATTCTTCATTAAGACTCTCTTCCCAGGTGACTCTAGGTTGTCAAGCTGGCAGTTAAAAATACGCATCACAATATTCTTAATATCGATGTTAATGGGTTTTAAATTCCTTTGAAATAGTTTTTCAAAGTACTTTAATTCATTTTTTTAAATAGGAAATTTTCAGTTTATTTTAGCTGACAAAACCAAAACTCTATATAATAAAAGAGTAGCAGGTAATGTTGAGACAGATTTCAATATTTTCGGTATTATATCAGGTAAACATATATAAACATTCCAAAGTTACCTCTTGCAATGATGAAATATTCCAAATCCTATCTTTTTCAAATGTCCAGTACATTATTGTCTACACTCAACTAATAGAGTCTTTTCATTGAATTGTAAGTAGTTCCCATTGATTCCTTTGATGTTGTATTGGGTCTATATACCCCATGTTGGATAAAATGGAGACTTAAGAAAAAGAGTTGAAAACTGCGAAACTTTATATTGACAAGAAGTGAGAACAAACGAGCTGATGGGAACTTGGCTTTGATGCTCAGGTTTCTTGAGTCCTGAATTTGATATACAGGGAGCTCCTGCTAGTAGTTAGGCAGTCACTGATAGATGACATACATGTGTTTGTGGAAGGAGCTCCCTGTGTCTTTCTACTGATTTCCTTAGCACTTCACTCCTTTTGTTTATTTTGATGCTGGGATTTCTAACAAGGTATACTTATCATCGTTTTCCATGTTTGATGCAACCATTCCATAGCCAAATCTGAGTGCTTTGTTTTTTCTTTTCTTCTTCTTTTTTTTTTTTTTTTTAAGATGTACCATATACATTAAGGAAGAGGAATTTCAAATCCTGAGAACTAAAACAATAAATAATTATTCAAATATTGCTGTTATGTTAAAATTATAATAAATTGGTTTCAGCAATATTCATTTATGATATAAAATATAATATGCTTCAAATAAGATAGAAACTACTTTAAAAATATATGTGTATATATATATATATATATATATATTTGATCCATGGTGTATGATGTATCACAGATATAAATGATGCATAAAGTGCAGAATTTGGTACTCGGAATCTCATATTTTATTGACAAGTTCGCTACAAAAAATAAAATAACGATGATAGATGGTGTTAATAAAAAATATTCTCACGCAAAAGTGGTTCTGGTTTCTGAATATCAATTCGGATGTGATACGAAGGGAAAATTTTGTACCCAAAGATATATATCTTCGTTGTAAACTTCAACTTCCATGTGAAAAGTTCATTATGCAATTTTAACTGCTTGAGAAAATCAGATCGTAATTAAGAAAAAAATTAAGACTAGGATTAATATTGAATGAGTATGTAATTGAGAGATTAGACTGATTTACAGGACTCTTACACAGTTACATTATTGTGGTCTATCCATAAGTAGCTAGACGTTTAAAATAAAATATGAGTGATTGTAGCATAAATATAAATTTCATCAGATTTTGTAGCATGTAATAGTGAGAAAAATGGCATAATTTCTAAATGAAAAGGGTGATCATCATGGGGCTAATGATTATTAATTCCAAAGACATGATACATTGCTGTGCTTTATGAAATAGTGTGAAAATTTCATAATTGATTCTTTCTCAAGCTATTATTCTTACAACTGATATTGAAATATTGCCAATTCTAGCATAAATTAAACGTATCTTTCTTAGAGAACACAAAATAGCTTCATATAGTTACTTGAGGGGAGAAAATTAGAAAATGATAAATAAGCTACAAGATGATGCAAAGTCAAACATCCATATAGATGTAGAGGAAAGATATAATCTCCGCTATTTTATGAAGAAAATTGACAGCAATGTGAAACTTAAATTGTTATAATATTGAAACATCAATTTCCCCTAAATTCTGAGTAAGCATATATAGCCATTGAGGTTAATTCCCTTTGTTTTGGTTTTCCTTAAAGCAATCATCATTACTATATTGTAGACTTTGACACTGTGTTTGAAAAATCATTGACCATTAGAACCAGAGAACTTAATTGAGATATATTTTTTTTTCTGGTAAATACTTCCACAAACCCTAATTCAGTTAGAATTGAATATATTGGCCTAGTAATCTCTTCTTTTAAAAATATCCCTGAAGAGGGCTGCTAAGATGGCATGGTGGGTTAGGTGCTGACATGGTAGAGATAGAGAACCATTTCCTGCAAGCTTACCACTGAGCTTCACAGAAGCAGGGCACACACACACACACACACACATACACAGGTGCACACAAACACAAACATATACATACAAACACACAAGTCATGGAATTTTAAAAGTCCCTGAGGCTGACAATACTGTAGATATATCACTGGGAAATACTAGATCAACTCAAGGACATGTATTTCTCACTGTACGAAGGAATAATTTTTCTGCAAATGGTCAAATGAAATGATAGAGGAGAATATGCTACTCAGAGTTAAGAGAAGCAAATTTCCCTTGTTACATGATCCCTCATCAGTTACAGCCACACAGGTTACTAAGTAATACAAAATCAGTCAGTCAGCAGTGAATAATAGGTCTACAGGGTCAGAAATACCACAGACTACTGTGCCATCCCAAAAGCTGGAGAAACATTCTGAAGAGACACAGGAAGGAAAATTAACTGAAGACAGACTAATAATTGCACTCACTGGGGAAAATGCTAAATTCTCAGAGAGGTGTTTACTGTTTGGGAATGTCATACATGTATACAATGTGTTTTGATCACAATGACTCCACAGTACCTAACCAAAAACTCATAACAAACCTTTCCATACCTTCTCCCTCCCAACCTCAGTTCCTTCTGTTAACCCACTGAGTCTATTTAGTGCTTCCAGTATGGGTACATAGTCATCCACTGGAACATGGTTAGCTTAACAGGGGCTTTACACATGAAGAAAGAAAAAGTGACTTGGCCTTCTCCAGGAGTATTAATTTCCAGTAGCTCTTAAGGAAGGGTTGGGACTTCATGGTTCTTCTTTCATGCTAGATTGTTGGCTAGTGTGATCTTGTGCAGATCTTTTTTAAGCGCACAGTAATAGTCACTGTGAGTTTATATGTGGAGCTATTCTGTCATATATGGAAAACATTTTTGGGGTGCAATCCTCTGCAAAATCTGGCTCTTACAGTCATTCCACACCATCTTCGAAGTTGATCCCTGAGCCTGGGAGAATGGGGTATGATGTAGGAATCTCATGGATGCCTGAAAATTTCTTCAGTTTCTTATTCTCCTCCCTCTTAAAAGTTTTGAGTCTCTTTGTTAATCCTCATCTACTACATAAAGACCGCTCTGGTGAGGGTTTAGAGATGGAATAACAGATGGGTTTAAAGATAAGGATTTAGAGGGAATTTGATATTATATTCACTTAGCAAAATAATATTTTTAGGTCTGCAGTTGGGGCAGGTGACTTACACAGTCATGGGTTCTTGATTCATTTAACACTACAAAGAATAGGCTCATTCTTGTAGAGCAGGTCTAAATATAATCATAAAGCAGCTGGTTACTCCCACAGTATTTATGCCTCATTGCACTACTGGGCATTATCCTGTCAAGTCAGTCATAACTGCAGCTTGCAGCATTCACAGCTGGATAAGAGTGTTGATTACTTTTCTCCCCAGCATATTGTACAGTCACAAGAAAGCTAGCCAGTAGGCATGAAGCTTCCAGGTCAGTCTATGCTTGATTTTGCTATGCCCCATGACTACAGTACATGAAGCCTTTAGCAATAGAGTTTACCACCAAATTCTAGAGTGTAACAAAAGAAATGGTAATAACCTGTATTTCTTTCAAGTCATAAGTAACTGGAGACAGTCAAACAACAACTAACAAGACTATGAGGTTCATTTCAAACATACCATAAGACAATCTTTTCAGCATATTCTGAGTGACATTAATTGCAGTTTTATGGAAGAAGATTAGAGGACTCAGCCAACCATGAGCAGATTATTCATTCATTTATTTAGTTAGTTAGTTATTTTTTGAAATAGTGTCTCTTTGTAGCACCAGTTGACCTGAAGTTCACTATATAGACTAGGTTGTACTAGATTTCATAGAGATCTGTTTACCCATGCCACCTGAGTGCTGGGATTAAAGACATGAGCCATCATGCTCAATCCATGAACAGGCTATTTTTTTAATTGAATTGTTTTGCATCTTATACAAAACATCTTCATCTTTGTACTCTTCCCCCATCTGGACCCCACCCAACTTGACTTGACAGATTTCGTGCATTCTGTTGTAAATATTAATGCGTATCAACTCAGTTTATTGCACCCAGATGACCCTCAGTGAAAGTCATTCACTGGGTTCTAGTAAGCCTATCTGGAGTCTCTCCCTTAAATGATATCAGTTCTTCCTCACCCAGCAGTAATCAGCTGCTAATACTTCTTTGGCTAAGACTGGGGGCTTGCTGCCCATTGCCGAAGTTCTGTCTGATTGATTTGCTTATGTGAGATAATAAATGAAATTTTTGAGTCAGAAAATAATCATGAAATATATAATATAATAAATAAGAATGTTCCTTTAATTATCCAATACCCCATTAAAAGGAGGTCTCTTTCTAAGCTCTTACAGGTATATTCCATGAAAACTGAAGTTTACCAGTAGAAAAGAGTATATTATCTGGAAACATGTTTCAGTGTTGCTCTTCTGTTAAGCTGTAAGCATGAATTTCCTGAAGACTTGTGCTTTATCCATTTTACGATAATATCTACTTGTCTATTTACATGCTGTCTTGACCCTGTCTGTGGTTACAGTTGCTTTTAGTGTCAATAGAGGTCCCATATGAATGTGCTATATGTTATCATATTGTCAATATGGCCCATAAATAACTTGTGAAGAGATATTATTCTCCATTATATTTAACTAATTGCATCTGTTATATTAAGTGCAAGTTTAGGAATATTATCCTACTGAAATCTCCTACTGAAACATTACCTACTTGAATGAATTAAATTTCTAAAGCTTCATATTTTGAAACTCTCAAGATTAATATCTAAAACTAGCAAAGCAGCAATGCATAAAGCAGTTATTAAGAGCCCAATAAAATCATTTAGACCTCAAACTGTAGCAATACTGATTAGTGACCACTTTTTAATTAACTGAATGTTGTTCAATCATTGTGCCATGTCATTTTACCTGGATGTTTTCAGAGAAGGGTCAAATCCAGTCTATACTTTCAAGCAGTCTGAAGTGTGGTATATACTTACACAATATGTTCTTTGGCAGGACAAGTGTGGGTTATTTATTCATCAATCATTCCTTCTGTTCATATTCAGTGTTCAGTTGATTAGTTTAATCAATGAAATCAGTCTTAGATAGTAGATCTTGAATACTGTTTGTTTTTAAACTTTGCATTGAAACAAAATGGAAATCTTTGCATAACTTTTATTTCAGAATCTTCTATTACAACATGATATTTATAGTGCATTTATTTTTCATTTTATTTTCACTGATAGATTCCATCCATAGATTTTTGAATAGACATAGAGAATCATTAGGGAGTTATATTAGTTGTAGTGGCTCAGGATCACACTTGGGAAAAGTTCTAAGTTTTATTACTCAGTGTAAGTATTAGATTTCTAGTAATGTGGATTGTCTAGAGACCCCTGCCCCCAAAACTTATAAAACAAAATAAAAAGAGCATTAACCTTTGGTGAATTTCCATTACCTCTATTCTAATTCAACCCTAAAAATATGGTTCTTATTAGAGCATGGTATATGGCAGATAAAAGTGACTTTTGAATTTTTATTTTCTACTTTGCTATTCAAACAGACTGAGCAGTCTCTATTCACCAGCAGGCACATTTGTGCACACACACACACACACACACACACACACACTGTCACACTCACAGGTTCCAACTTTCACTGTTTAAATTCTCTGATTATATTTGGAATTCAAATGCTTAAAATAGTAACAGTTTCATGTTTCTCAAACCTTTCTGCGGAGATATCTATAAAGTTTTGCTGGGCTGTATTTTTTTTTTGACGTGATGACAGAGGTTCCATTGTGGTATTCTAGATCAAGAAACATGGTAAGGCAGGAATAGTTGTAAAATTGAGGCCTTAGATTCCACTGTCTTGAGTAACCAATACCTGCATCTCCCTTGACATTTTGTCTTGTCTCAAATTGCCCATGATTCTCTTACTACAGCCTTCAAGTATTTTTTCAGCTGAGAATTACAAGCTCTTAGGTCTCCTGAAAATAAGTGCAAAAGTCTAAGAATCACATGGTCAGGTTTATGAAAACGATAGCCCCAAATCTTGATATCACCATTATTTCTTGGTTGCTTTTCTATTGCTGTGAAAAATTCCTCAACAAAAGCAGCTCCATGGAGAAAGAACAGCTTTGGCTCATAGTAGGTGAATAGAGTCCACCAATACTCCACCTTCTTTGGCATAGATTTCATGACAGCAGGAGCTAGAGGTGGCCATTACATTGTATTCACAGTCAGGAAGGAAGGAATGTTCACCCCCGTCAGCGTTCTTTCATGTGGTCTGTATCTCCACTTGGTGCTGATGCAGGTGACCACATTCACAGTGGGCTGTTAAACCTCAGTTGACTAGATAATCTAGATTATTCTTCATGACCTTGTCATCATGAGAGGCTAACCCAATCCCCTAAACCGTCACAAGAATGCATAGAGTTTTCTCATAGGTGATTATAGATCTCATCAAAAGACAATTAATCTTAACCATCACAAGTTATATTTAAATATCAGAGGAGGGTCAAAATGATGAAACTGTCTAATCACCTTACAGGATTTCCTGACTACTAATATTTATAAGAAACTGGTTAAGATAAAGAAAATTGGGGGATTGGAGATTGCTCAATTGTTAAAGTGCTTGCAACACAAGATGAGCATTTGCATTAGATCCTACACATCTATATAAAAAGCAGAGGATAGTGGGCCACACTTTCTTGAAGCTTGCTGGTCATCTAGTATAATATAATTAGTGGGCTCCTAGCCCTTATTATAGACTTGGTCTCCAGAAACAGTATAGACAAATTCTGAGGTATGACATTCAGTTCTGAACTTTGACTTTCACATGTACTTGCACACATGTGCCCATTCTGCCATACATATGCTGTGGGGTAATCTTCAATGTTTCTCTCTCCGCCTGGAAGGACAAGCCTCCAAATGTGATTGACATCCATCCATCCAATGACTTAAGCGAAAGGGTCTAGTGGAAAAAGCAGGGAAAGCCTGGAAGGCGGGACTCCTCCATCTTGGGTGTGTGTACCGGGGATCCAGGGGACTTCTAATCAAAATGGTGCCTCCTCCATACAAAATTCCTTGTAAGTAACCCGGAATAAATTAATTTCTCTAAGAGAGTATTCTCTGTTCCCTCAATTGGTTCAAACCTGGGGAGCGAGGGAGAGGCTGAACGACAGGCCTCACTGTGAGAGAATTCATAAGACGCATGCACACCTGCACACAAACACATACACACACACGCACACACATACACATTTGCCCTCATACTAAAAAAGTGTACTGTTCTTATTGTTGAGATGTTATTCTTTGAAAGGAAGGAAGAACATATAAATGTATTTAATATGTACAGTCAGAATTAGAAAGGAATTGAATGCATTCAAAGGTTATAAACAGGATAAAACAAGATGTCCTTGGCTGAATATTTTTTTGGGGGATGGGTTGCTTAGCTCTGGAGGTAGTGACAGGGGTAAACCTGAACCTGCACACTTTATCCTTGAGCCTAAGTTCTACCACCAGGCTAAATTATTTATTAGGGAAGTAGCAGTATCCTTCATGGTTAGCTCACAGGTGAGTGTCAGCTCTAACTGCTTCTGCATAGTTAGGGTTTGTGGTACCTCTTCACATCTGAACGTATCATGTGCACCATATTCCAACAAGTATTTGTGGAGAGATGCAGGAGAGATTCAGATTTAGTACATCTGAAAATTATGAAATAACAGATAACATCTGTAAATATATGTATTTTATAATCTGTAATTCCTAGAAAAGGAGAGGTCATACAAACTAAACCTATGAACCTATATGATCATTTTGCCTGAATGAAGGGTCTTAGAACATGGAATCCTAGAAATCATGGGTCAATACCTTATTCTCAGTTTTATGCTGCTGTTGCTTCCAGAGACCTGAGTGCTGTAAAAGTACGAAAGTAGAACTATGAAGCTGGGATCGAGTTCAAAACAGGTTTCATTTTCATCATCAAGTCAGCTGAGTATATACTCAGTTCTTGCTGAGTCCACATCTCTGTAGGTAGTAGAATGTCTAAGAGTGTATTCCTTTCTTTTATGTGTTGGTCTGGTGAGTTCGATTTATATGATCAGAACCTCTACTGGCCTACATTTGGGGAAATTACTTAAATGCATGTTTGGACTGTTTTCAAATAAATCATTGTCAAAAACATAAACTTTAATGAATAAATCTTCACATTTAAAAGGACAAAATATAAATACATAAACTGTTCATTTATACACAGAGAGAGAGAAAGACAGAGAAAGAAAGGGAGAGACAGAGAGAGAGATACTAAGTGCAAACTCAGGAATCTACATTAGCAAAATAAATGTTCATAGTTTTTCTTCATTTGGATCGTGAAATTAATATGCAAAAAATAATATAAGGGGAACAAAACATAAAAGATATCCTGAAGTGCCTTGTCAAAACTTTCAAAAGATGGTGGAAGAATGAGACAATGTCCTTCTCTTAAAAACAACTCTGCCAAGAGCAAAATGTTTACCATTCTCACTATGAACTTGAGGAAATGGCAGTGAGATCTCTGAGCACCCCATCAAACAAATAGTATTTATTGAAATGCTCAGTTTAAATTTTATTTTTTGAACCGTGGATCAACAGAAGGAAGTCCAACAGTCCTTATACTTTAAGCAACTTACAATAAATGCATTGAAAAGCATTCTATATAAAATTATCTCCATTAAATAACTTACGATGCTGGAGAGATGGCTCCGAAGTTAAGAGCACTGACTATCTTTACAAAAGGACTCAGGTTTGGTACGCAACATGCACATGATAGCTATAACTGTAGTTCCAGGGAATCTGACAGCCTTTACTGACTTCTGCAGGCATTGCACAACATGGGCGCACTTATGCACATGCAGACAAAACACTTATACATACAAAATAAAATAATAATGAATAAATTATTTAAAAGTATATCCGTATGAGAAAGGACAAAGAAAGAAAAAAGATAATTTTTGGACTCTTGTTAGACACATTGGGTAAGCCATCACAGGGACATTTGGGGACACTAATCAGACTGCATAGGCTGCAATATATATATATATATATATATATATATATATACATATATATATATATATATATATATATGAGAGAGAGAGAAAATTTAAATGGGGACTCTGGGGAGAGGAGGTGTGGAAAGGAGGCGATCTACATTCCCTCAAACTATATTGCATGGAATTCACAAAAATATAGATTAAAAAATAAAATAAGAAACAATAGCTGAAACATAATACTCTCCAAAGTTTCAGAAAATATTTGAAAATAGGTGATTTTATATGCTTATTATTTCTTTCTGCCTGTCTTATAAAACTTTCAATGATATAGATACAAGGAATATATGTAGAAGAGAATCTGGCACTTCTGCAAATTGTTGAAAGTATTTATTAGAAAGGGGTGAGGTCACACAATGAAAATCACTTTTAAGTATTCATGCAATCTTGCAAACAGGGCTTTCTGGCAGCTGTCACAATTCCTCTGGACTTATGCTATGAGGAATAGGAACAGGTTTCTGAGTTTCCCCAGGAGACCACTCAACTGTCAGTCTAAAAATGAAAAACACCTCAGCAGGGACTCATTTAGGAGTGTTAAATCCACAGAATTGCAGAATAACATTGATTCTGCCCATGCCATACTTACTAACTTTACTTGCAATTATGGAGAAATTATACTGTGCAGTGCTTTCTCTGTCTAGTAATTCATTAGTGGCGATGGTTCCTTCAGTTCCATCTATTGTAAAGAAGCTGTCCCCATCACTCTTCCAGTCTATGAAGTACCTGTATGTGAAAAGAGTAGATGCAAATGTGCGATGATTACACATTAATCACGATGGCAGCTAGGCTAACTTGACATAGTTCCATATTTTTCTCCCTGTAGCTATTACCCACCTTGCAATAAAGAAGAGTGTAAATGACAGCTTCTTTATTGCAAAGTCAGTATGCTCAAGGGGAAACTGGAAATAATGAAAGATTTAGTACTCCTGCTGTTCATATTATTTTAGGGTCTTGACACCTTGAAAGCTCAGCAGAGACTAAAATTCTAAAGCTGACCATGGGTTTCCTTAATCTGATGAATATTAAAACTTTCTCAAGTAGTAAAAATAGCCCTCAATGGTAGCTTTGGGAAGGGTTAGGGGCGAGAAGGAACATTTGCAAACTACTAAATTCCTAGGCCAGGTCAGATCTACCTTTAATCTATGTGATTCTAGGAGAAGGCAGAAAAATTATGTTATGGAAGGCAAATAAAAATGAATGGATATTTTGGTGATTTTACGAAATTAATTTCCCTCAAACATATCACAAAGGCTTGCTGTTGTTCTATTATATTATATGTAAGGACAATTTTCTAAAAAGAGAAGTGAAGCTATGGATTTGGCTAGTGGTGCCCTTTTATCTTTCTGATTATCTGACATTTTTGATACCACAGGATATTGTTCTATGTGCAGTATCTGGAGTAGAAAATTAAAAAAAAAGAATAATAAAGAAGAAATTAAATTTGCTCAAAGATTTCAATAATGATACGGATATAGGATGAGAGGTGTACTTTAATCACAATAGTGAAAATCATTTTCAGTCTTGGGGACAGTGCCAAGATCCCTAACATGGTTAGAAAGTGTTCCACTACTGAGCTGAACATACATAGTCTAAGAACTAGGTAATTTTTAAACCTAACAGTGTTCCTTATGACTATGCACATTAACTTATTCCTCCCCAGATTGGCACCAAGATGAACATCATTCGTGTCTATATTTTGCATATGAGGAAATTAAAGCTCAATTAAACAAATAAAGCATTCTCCAAGTGGAAATAGCTTGGAACGATTATGGACCATGTGTATGAATGAGGTGAATAATATTGTTCATATAATCATCACTATTTTATTTACAATATGAAATAGGACAATATTTTTGTTTTCTTTCTTTTATTTATATTTCTAATAGATTTCTGTGTTTCATACAGAACATCCCAAGTCAGTCTGATGCACTTTTATAATCCTTTCCTCACTGGCACTCCCAGTGGTTAAGAACACTGACTACTCTTGCAGAGGACCTGCCTTTGGTTCCCAATACCCACATCATAAAAACTTAGATTTGAATAAGTATGTCTACTTGGCAAGTTAATAATGATTTTACGCAAAACTGTAGTGACTCCTAAATTATTGCACTGAGTGATCAAAGCTAGATTAATGAGTTTAGTCTGCCAATACTTGCTAGGAACTGATCTCCCAATCAGAGATCCTTGAGTATTATTAGAACAAAGAATTAGCCATACTAATAATCTGCTTGTGATAAGTCAGCTACTGATCTGGGTGAAAGACTACACTGGAATCCTATGATTTCAGTGTAATAACTTTACTCATAGGAATGCTCTCAAAAATATAAATGAAATTAAGGCATATTTAACAGCTGAGAGTATAAGGACATCATGATACAGTTCCTCACATCACATATTCTTTTCTGCACAGAAAAGTATTTTATCACAATATTAATTGTTTCAAAACGTGCCTAGCTGCAAAAGAAAATTGCCTGAATACCTTACTACCTCATATTTCATGAAGCATCATCGATGTTAATTGTGCTGGTTTCATATTTGATGTCTATTGCACACTAAGCACTTCACTACCGTTAAAATATAATGCCTACTACTGACTATTTGGAAGAAAATTGATCAACAGATGATTTCAAAGCCTGAAAGTAAGAAAAGGCCCTGAAGAAGCGTCAAGGAGATACAGCTTGTGTGATATCTAATTATGCAGACAAGCAAAACTTCCTCCGCATGGTGTTTAGTGGCAGAATACTGAATAGACATGGCCCAGGAAAAGTCCAGTAATCCAAGATGAGAAATACAATTTATGAAAGTAAACTACTCCAACAGAAGCAAACCGTGGATGTAGTATAGAAAATCTCATATACTTTTAGTAATGTCACAGAAACATAAATGAGAGGCATAATATGCAAAGTGATTTAGTTCATGGATACATTTATAGTTGTATTAAGGAAGTTGGTCTGCATTCTGTAAGTGATCATTACTGAGGAAGATTACTATAGTATGATTAAACATCCGTCACTTTAAAAAGTATTTATTGGATTCATTCCAATAATGCATTCAAGTATATTCTGAATAGAGTAGCTGGAACAGTAAAAAAAAAAAGTCTCAATTCAATGAGATATGAGGAAAGTTTAATATAAGAAGGCGCTTGCAAGCCCATAGGAAGGAAGACACAATAACCATCTGATTGGAGTTTGCTAAAGATATAGAAAGTCATAGAAATACTTGCTATATTGAAATGGAATAGAGATAGGACTTAAGGGTAAAATGTCTGTTTCACTATATTTCAGGTAAATAGAACTAAGACTTTTATAATATAGGCAACCAAGATAAAAAAATGTTTCCTCAAGAAATAACTTTTCATCTTTTCCACTTGTTCCAATAATTTCTCACCTTGTGAAAATATACTTTATTTTTTCTGATTTATTTCTTTATTATTCACATCAAGAACAATTTACTAATTTAAATTGTAAAATTCAATATATTTTGTAAATTTAGAGTTTTTCAGTAATGGGGTAGTTTTTCAGGTTTTTTAAAAATGTTATTAACTTCATTTTTCATTTATTGGAATAAGTATCAAATATTTGAAAATTTTAATTATGTTGTGTAAAATTGTGATAGTCTGAAGCAACAAGATAACTACCTGGGGAGTGTGAAAACTCAAAATGTTGTCTTTTATCATATTTTAAAGTATCAATTATTACATGGTCCTTGTTGCATGATTTGTATTGACTGCTCGTCAACATGAAGAACGTGCAGTAGGAACAATACAATAAAATTTATATATTTCCATTATGTTTAAAATGCTTAGAATTTCACTTTCCTTCATACCTTTTTTCTATATATATGTTTATTGATATTTTTACAGACACTTTTGAGACTATCTTACAGAAACTGTTGGTTGTAAGTCCTAAATACTTAAATATGTTGCTCCAAGAACAAAGATAATGAATGTGTTCCGGAATTGGTAATGCCGATGTGAACCACAAGGGAAGAGAGAAGCCAAATCATATTTTAGAAATAAACATTTCTGCCTTTTATTTCAAAGTAACGTCAACACAGACGAAGGTGCGGTCCATGTCATTTTAATGGGTTCTGAAGACAAATCTTATTGGAAACCAGAATTGAGAAAAAAGGATTTCAGGTGTTTAATTTTTTTCAGGTCCTGAGCTAGAGTGTGGAGAGAAACACTCCACCACTAGGAAAGGTCAGTGCTCAATGTTTTCTTGGGATGAGTTACATTACAAACTTACCAAATATGTCACGTATTTGGGTAAGAACTACAGAACTGTTCTTATGGATCATTCTGCACTAGGCACAGTCTCTGAACCTTTGTCCCAGTGAGGCTGCTGGTCTCCCTATTTGCCTCCTCTCAGGAAGAATTGCTGCCACACCTTATTAGTCTGTCTCTGGCAGGATACCGTCCACAGGTAAAAATAGGTAGAAGAAAGATGCTACAGACTTCTCAGTCCCACATAGCAGGAGTTTAGCTTCTGATCCATGTAGTAAGACAATATCAGAAATGTTCTGACTCTAACCTGCCCAGTGGGACTTCGGGAACCTGGATCTAATTGCTGAGTTGTGAGAAACCATGTGTCCTCAACTATCCCTGCCTAGGAAGAACATTTATGTAATAACAGTCAGGAGTCAGGAACAAGAATGAAGACGAAGATTTGAAATCAGATTCTACAGTTTTTAGGGAGTCTTGCTGAATTTTATTTTCTGGAGTAGACACTTCTGCCCTCAGGAAATTTCCAGGGACAATAAATAATTCCTTCTCATTAAAAATAAATGACCATTCTCTCTTTCTCCAAGTACATTAGGTTGGGTGGGGGTAGTGTAGAAGTGCAGATAATAGAGGGGATCTAAATACTATTAAACTATGTTGTCTAATATATGCCAAAATCAATAAAAATAAATTTATATAAACAAACTGAAATAAATAGAAATAAATGTAATTAAAACAGCCATTACTGCTATTCACTCTTATTCCTCTGGGAGTACGTTTATGGAGCTTTCCCTCCACCATTTATTGAGGAAAATATTCATCAGTCTTTGCAATTCCTTATTTGTCTCAACTTCTCTGTGAATTGTCTGCCTTAATACTTAAATCTGTATGTTACTCTTAAATTATTTCATTATTTGCTTCTATATAATTCTGTGTAATGTTATGGCCCTTATTTGAAGTCTGTAGTATTCAAATAATATGTGGTCTGTGGGCAAGTTCAGGTTACAAAAGTGGAGCACAAATCAAATCAGAAGGAACAGAGAAGTTTGATGTCCGTTAGTGGGACTGAGAGTGTCAACGGTGACGTGCCTGTGACACCCGTAAAGAGAGAGCGAAGTGTCACGGAGTAGCAGCAGTGACTTTCCGTGAAGAGTTCTAAGAGACTGCGAACTTGCAAGACATGACGTTTCCTAGCAAATATTTTTATATACTTTATACAGTTTCTGTCAGGCAGTGACTAGGCATGTGGATAAAAACCTAAAATGGAATAATTTCGCAATGCCGAATACAGAATTCAGTTTGCTTTGAAAGAAGTTTTGGAGAGGTTATCTAACTCCACCTGGGCAGTTCTATGCACAGGTACATAGGAGCAATACTAAATTCTCTCTCTCTCTCTCTCTCTCTCTCTCTCTCTATATATATATATATATATATATATATATATATATATGCATTTATATGGTGGAGTAAAAATACAAGAAATTAAGAGAGAGTGGAAGGGCAAGGAAGGAGTTGGAGAGTTGGAGGAAGACTGTGAGGAATGTATATAATGCAAAGACTATACTTATATATAATACAAAACCATTAAAATAGATTACTATCTTAAACTTATCTGGGCACTGTCATTAAATATATTAATCTGGTACATAAATTGCTTAAAAAGAAAACACTTGACTCTTAGTTTCACTCTTAATCAAAAATTAGATCTATAGGTCTTTATCACCAGTCTATTGATTTTGGTCTAGAAATCCTTAGTTATGCCTGAACAATTTAAGAAATTAAAACCTATATTAAAATAAAAAAAAACATATTTTATATTTTAATCCAACTTGACCAATGTCACTTTTTTCTGTTTAATTTAGCCTTTTTCAGACTTAGTTGAGTTGCTATAAATTTTTAATGACATCAATTCACGTAAAAAATTGGAATGCTTTCAGGTATATAAACAAAGCCATAACTATCATATGCTTTAAGCTTCACATCATCAGCTGGAAAATTTACTGCTTCTGTTGTTGGCATAGCCAATGGAAAGGAAGTTAGGTAATTAGAGAAGGGTCCTTGAAGGGACTATTGGAACCTTTGTTGTTTTCCTTTCTCTTTGCTTCTGGGTTTTATGAGTTGAATGAGGCCTACATACTCATCCACCAAATGTATTGTGGTGCCCCAAGCACAAATCATATGGGCAAATGTGCTCAAGAGTCAGAAGTATATTAAACCAGCTCCTGAATGTGGAAAATCATTAGCATTTAATAAAATCTTCTAGTCATAAATCGTTTAAGCTAATATGATACAAGATATTTTATATATTATGTTGATATATGTGTGTGCATTTGGTCAAATCTATCACAAATAGATTATATACATGTCATTATTATATATAATATAGCCTTTAATTTTTCCTGCATTTTTTGAAGGGCTATCGAGACAAACATTCCCTGTAGCCCCAACTGGTCTGGATCTAACATTGTAGAATAGGCTGGCCTTAGATTTACAGATACCTGCCTGCCTCTGGCTTCCATATGCCTCTATGTGCAGCCTATTGTTTTTTTTTAAATATGAAACTCTCGAGTGTTCTGATATTTTTTGAGTTAATGCTCCATTATCTTAGAAAAAAAATCCATGAGTAAAATCTCTGTTTTTCTCTTTAAAAAGGGTTTTATACTAAATTTTTTAAAAATTTTTATTCAGTAAAGTGATCACTCTGTTCTTTACCTTTCATAAATGCAGCTATTGCAAGCCATGAGCACATTTACAAGTGGACTTCATGTAATATCCAAATTCAGAAAAAATAATTCTCCTGTGGGTCTTAAACACTAAGGACAGTATTCCTGTGACAAAGTCAAAGAGGGCAAATACCCTGGAGATCATCATATTCAGCGAACTGCTGCAGCTTCTCAACTCCACTTCGAATGAACAGCTATTTTTCCTTGAGTTTCTCGGAGGAATTCCATACAAAATTCTACCTTTTTCTTCTCTACATGCCTGCCAATGTGTACACAGCAATTCTAGGTTTTTAACTTTATGTTTGTGGGTAGTTTTGGTTTTCCCTTGCATGATTTCTACTGATTTAAGAATATATAATGTGTGTTTTAGTTGATTTATTTAAGCTGCTGTTAAATGCAAGTGGTTTTCTTTATATATAATTAATAAAAAATTCCAGAACAGGTTCTGTCACAAAAACCAGGATATATATTTTTAGTATAATCATTAAAATGAATTCTTTTATAAAGTTTCCTGTTTTGTATTCTATGAAGTTTTTCATATACTATGTTTTTAAATCAATAAAAATTGGTTTAAAAATGTTTACTGTTAGGTTGAAAATTCTGATGATTGGGCTAGAGAGAGACCATAGCCATTACAGGTTCATACTCAAAACTCAATAGTCTAAAACACTAATCATTCAAGTAAATAATAGAAAAATGTAACCAAAGACTAAATATAGTTAACCATTTTTGAGCACGTACTTAAACTATCTCTTTCCTGTAGAAATACAATGTGAATTTTGATACTATGTTAAAATTCTTAGAACCATCACGTGTATGAGCAGCATATAGCTAATTATATATCAAGTTACGGGGAGGCAATCTGTGTGTGTGTGTGTGTGTGTGTTTATGTATCTGTATGTATGTATGTGTGTGTGATGTGTATGTGTGGTTATCTTGGAAGTAGTTCCCATATGTTATTACTAATGATTTGGAAAAAGTGCAAATTTGAAATACTGAAATCTTGATAGCTTCGCATAGACCTTTCTATCTATATGGACGATTTAAATGTGTTAATTATTCTTCATGCAGATAATAGTTATAAGTGAATATGTTATTTTGCTATTTACGTAAAATTAATAAGATGAATCCTGAAATTCATTTATCAAAGTTTGTTGATTATCTATCCATGATGCCTTAAGTTATATTTGAGATTTGTATGATCCATGAAAAGTAATGTATACAAGTGAAATCCAACTTTTTGTTGTCTACAATAATTTCATCTTCAAGGTTAGGCAGCGCCTTAAAGTGAGAGGTTGAAAAAATCTTCCAGAAAATGGCACGCGTACACACGCGCACACACACACACACACACACACACACACACACACACATTGTGTTTCTAATATCTGACAAAATAGACTTCAAGTCTATTTTAAAATTAATCAGAGTAGATAAAGCTGATCACTTCATTCCAATCAAGGAAACAGTCTACTAAGAAGACATTATAGTAATGAACAAATAAAAATGTACAAAACACTGGTGCACAAAAGTTCATTAAAACAGTACCACTAGACTAAAATAAATAGACTATTCCCAACTAAGTAATTGTAGGTGAATGCAGTCCCCCACTTTTCAAATAAACAGGTCATCTGGACAAAGAAATAAAAACAAAACAGAGAAACATCTGAATTAAATGATGTCAGATCACACTTCAAATGGACCTAATAAACATGAACAGAATATTGCACCCACGCAACAAAGAATAAACTTTCTATGTAGACCACATTCTGAAGAATAAAGCAAATCTCAACAAACATAAAAAATTAAGTAATTCCATGCAGTCTATCACATGTATTGTTCCCCAGTGCAATAAATCTTAAAATGAACATCAAAAGAAACTCTAGTGAGGTGACAAACACACAGGGAACAGACACATGAAGAATGGATCAAAGATGAAAGTCTCGTGGAACACAGCATAACGAGGGGTAGAGAGAACACTAAAACATGTCTCAACTCTCACCAGTGAAGCTTCCTTAAACAACACGGAGTTATGCACACAAAAGTCCACAACTGACCAAGTTTTATAGACAAAGAGACTGTAGAATGTGTATCCCTGTACAGGAGTCCTGCATTGAAACTTACCCACCCATGACCAAGGGATCACTGTGGAATAGTGATGAATTTGCACTAAAGGACATCTGGGCACTGATGCTTGACTGGATAGGACTTAACATGTATGATGGAAAATAGAAGGTCTGGTGGTGGTTGAGAGTTTGACTTGGGGAGGGAAGTCTAAGTTTGATTAAGAACTGTTATACGAAGTGTTCAAAACTCTATAAACATGAGTAAATTAAAAAGATGAAATCAGGAAAGACATAAAAGTATGTCTGGAACTAAATGAAAATGATAATACATTGCAACATCATCTCTGCAACACTTTAAAGGCAGTACTAATAGGGAAGCTTTTAGATATACGGATGCCTCGTTTAAAAAAATCAGTTAAAGCACAAATCAATGTCTTAATGGTACAACTCAAGAATATGAAAAAGCAATAATAAGCCAAACCCAAAACTAGAACATAAAATAAAAATCAGAGAAGAAATCAATGAAAAATTAACAATGAAAACAACACAAAGAATCAATGAACTTAAGCATTAATTCTTTGAAAATATAAAGATAGGCAGATCCCTAGTACAACTAACAAAAATAAATAAATAAATAGCAAATCCAAATCACCAAAATCAAAGACAAAAAGGGAGGCATTTCATAGATATCAAAATTCTTGTACATTATAAGGAAATAATTTTAAAAACATAAGCCCTATTAAAAAATCTAAAAGAAATGGCTGAACACCTAAATTCAATTGAAAGATCAAAGTTAAACCAAGATGAGATCAACAACTTAAAAAGAACCATAACATAAATTTGAAGCACTAAATAAAGCCTCCTGACTAAAGAAAAATCCCAGACCCAATGGATTCATAGCCATATTTGCTATTAAGTGAATGTATGTTTTCAAAATCTTTATGTTGGGGGGCTGGAGAGATGACTCACTCGGTAAGTATGCTTGTTCCACAAGCATGCTGACCTGAGTTCAAACCCCACCATCCATGTAAAGAAAAAGCAAGGTACGGGCATGCACATCTATAACCCCACTACTCTGGGGGCCACAGACACTAGTGTCACAGATGTTTGGGTTTCAGACTCCATCAAGTTTCAGAGAACCACTCTGTCTGAAAGGAATAATGCAAAAAGTAATACAGCAGAGCATCAGAAATCCTCATTTGTCTGTACATGTGCGCTAACACGTACCCTGCACGCATGAATACCTTCACAAGTACATATTTTGAAAACCTAAACCAAGTACAATATTAGGAGTTGGGCTATTGAAAAGTAAATATGTCTGAGTGTGGCATCCTTAAGAGATGGGATGCTAGAAGTTACTCTAAAAAGAGCATGGGAGAGCTGTGTAATTCTTCCTTGTATGAATAAAAAGAGATGAGGTCCATCTGCCTACTGAAAATGATAGTGTGACCAAGACACTGGCTCTGATTTCACTTTTGTCATAAACTTCATAATGTGATTAATACTCTTCGAAAAGGAAGCACCGAGTGCTCACTTTTCTTTCTGCTTTGAATTGATTCCAGGAGAAGACAACATTTACCACAGAGAAAGCCTGTTTACGAGATACCATGTCTACTGACTCGAGGCCTTGAAATTTCTAGACTCCAACACTGTGAAAATAATATGCTGCTATTTAAGCCACCAAGGTGTGGTATGTATTCTGAACTGTCTGAGATTATATTTGTGGCAATTTGGGAGGGATTCAGAAGAATTCAATGAAAAATAAATGCATGTGTTTAAGTTCTTTCTGCAGTTTAACCATATGTAATAATTGTGCAAAGTTTACCAGTGAATATATAATTTTTGTCATCAGTTTACACATGGCATCTTAGTAGGACTGTCTATTGGACATTGTCTGTGGAGCTGGTGATTAGAAAGATGGCTCAGCACTTAAGAGCAGTACTGATATCCAGAAGTTCCAAGTTTGGATCCTAGCACCCACATCGTATGGCTCACAACAACAGCAACTCTAGCTATCATCTTCTAAGACATCTGTACCATGTGCACATGCCCTGAACAGTAAATATATTTTACAAAGAGATGGAATTGTAATTCAGTCTTTGAATGCTTATTTCACACAATGGCCTGATTTCAATCTTCTGAACTACAGGAAACATTGATAACTGTGAATCATGCAACTTTTATTCATTCTTAAATTACTTTTGTATGTTTACTAATTTACAACCCTTCATTCTTACCTCAAGCACAGTATGTAATGATATTGCACGGAGGCACAGTTTTCAATATTCAAATGTGAAAACAACCTTATTTTGAAAATTAACTTGGAATAAGACAAAGATTTTAAAGACATTGCTAAGTACATCCATGCATTCTAAGTAATACGAAAGTCTCTTGATATCACTAACCTTGGGAATAATTCTTTGATGTTTAGTTCATCTTCTTTTTAGATGGAATTTGTCATGTACTAGAATGACACCATTATTAAGACCTGTTGCAAGGACTGATACTAGTTGTTTGTATTGAATCTCTTTGGCATAACTTCATTGTTAAACTGATAATAATTCATTTAATTTTATGATACACATTCTGTTACCTGATGAACTGTACATTTAGTCTCTGAAGGATTTTTTTGTGGGGGGGAGTTAATATAATTTATTTTTGTTTACATAACACACGTAAATATATATATATATATATATATATATTTTTTTTTTTTTTTTTTTCTCCTCACCTAACAGCACTACTGCCAACATCAAGGTCTTGTGCAGTGACGGCCCCGATGATGGTCCCGACTGGAGTGTCTTCATAAACCTCCATTGTATAGAGTGGCTTGCTGAATACCGGTGGCTCATCCACATCTAGCACACTAATCTTCACTGTAGCCGTGTCTTTAAAAGGGCCAGCCGAGTGAAAGCGGTGGTCAAGGTGAAGGTTGGAGGCCTCAACTTTAAAAGTGTATGCCTTCTTCGTTTCGAAATCTAAAGGCTGTAGTGAGAACAAAATGAGGATTTCTATTTATAGAGAACTGGGCAGAAACAATCCAAGCTGCTCCTGATTAATCATACAAGTTTCAATTTTCCTATTCTTTTATAAATACAGTGTAGAAAAGTACAAACTCAACATTAGAGGATATTTAAATCACCAACAGCATGCAAAAGTGATTTGTAGTGTCAGTTGTGCTAATACACAGAACTGGCAGATTCAACACATAGACATCAGGTGAGACAGAGATAATTCATGTTCTTTCTCTTAGCATGGTGAAAACTGAAAGGCACTTCTTTGCCTCTATCCAATGGTGACATCTAGTGGATAAAAGTAAAGTTTCCCAAAATGAGCAAGATGAAACGACCAAGTGAACCCCTTACAGTTCCAGCACAAAGAAGTCCTAGCAGATCATAGAAGGCTGGACATTATTTCTCATATTTCAGCATTAGTATTGTTTACTGTTAAATGCTCTTGAATGTCTATGAATTTTGCTATAAAAAGCCTGAACTGAAATTAAAAAATGAAAACAGTGGTAATTATTGTCGTTTGTGCTCCCAGAATCATACAAAAACTCAGCCTGTGCTACCATTCATTGTCAGGATACAATAAAAAGAATTACGGCTTCAAGTATGTATTGGAAAATTAAAGAAGGTTGAATGTAATAAAGGAAGTCTTTGCACGTATGCATTGATTCTAAATTTAGGTTGCCCCTAAATGCCAACATTAGTTTTATAATATCAGTAGCCCAAAATATTATATTCTGGGAAAACTGTGGCACCACAGTGTTTTATTTCTTAGGTGTGGGGTTGACATGGGTCTCATTTTGTATCATAGACTGACCCTGAACTGGCAATCGGCTTGTCTTGGCCTCCCTGGTGTTGTGATTGTACGCAAGAGCTATTACACTCAGCTACTGTGGAAACCCGCTTTCTTAAAGCAATGACACTGGGCCAATGGCTCTGAGTTCTAATCATCAAAAACGTACAAAGACCAGGATAAATGTAGTACCTTTCATTGTGGTTATCTGTAACCACTAAAGATTCTTTTTTCTAAGGCATACAATTACCTTTAGTGTGATTTTAGTGATTAAGTAACTGCTGCATTAACATCTGTTCCTATGTCTAACACACCTGAAGAAAAGAAAGGCTTGGTTTTCTTTCTTTTAAATCATACTTCTTTATAAGTATTTCTTCTGCGAAGAGAAAAAAAAATGAAAGACCGATGCAATGCTTAAAACTCTCATAATTCCTTAGAAGTTATGATAGCAAAACGGTAATAAATTGCATGCGGCATGCAGTCCCTTTCATGATATTTTTTACTGTTGAGAACCTGTTATTTTCTTTTTAGTAGTTCTCTTTCTTTTATAAAAGTTATTTTTAATGTATGTTTTTATCTGATTTCTATAAAATGCTTCCTTTAATTTTTACTTTCCTTTATTCCTTCACTCTCTCTCTCTTTATTCTCCTCATCATCTTTTCTGAGAAAGGCCAAGTTGGGCCTGGAACTGTGTATGTAGACAAGGTTAGTCTCAGTCTCATAGATGTCTGCCTGCCTCTGCCTCCTGAGCACTGAGGTTAATGGTGTGTACTACCTTGGCCCCCTTCATCTACTCAACTCTTATCTATTCATGTATAACATCTGTTTATTCAATTTCCATCTCTCTCCTGTTAGAAAATATGATTTCTCTCAAAAGCAAATGAAATAAGGACCATTAGGCATAATATACCATGGCTGATTATCTGGCTATTTATCCCATGAACAGAACAAAGTATCCACCTAAAAAAGACAGGTGTGGTGGCACATTGTAGCAATCTGTGAAACTGAAAGGCTGATATTGAGTTTGTGGTCAGCCTGGGCTACGTAGCACATTTCAGGCCAGCCTAAGCTCCATGGAGAGACACTGTCTCTAAAGGGGAAAATTAAGAAAAAGACTGCCCAACCCTAATGCACTTTGATGTACATGAAGCATGACTCTTATTATTGAGCAAAAGAATTAGATTCAAGAAAAGACAACCATTTGCCAGGAGGTAGGAGAAAAATATTACTCAGAATAAAGAGCAGAAACTGCTACAATTATGAGAATATTTAGCTTAGGATAAATAAGAGCAAGGGAAGACAGACCTATTTTCAAATATTCTAAGTATCCTCATGTGGAACGAAAGTACCTGAGTAGTAATTTAAATTGTTAAGAAAGTAACCATAGTTTATAGAAAGTTCACAGCATGCGGTGATAAAGCTGATGCCTCCTGATTCTTCAAATTCAGCATATTCTAGAATAGTACCATTTTGTTTACTGCTGGAATTTAAGGAAGTTGCAAGGTTTTCCCAGCACACAGAGGTCTGAACGGAATAATGTATAAGAGGGAAGGAGAAGACGTTAATTCAACATAAAACAACATCACAGAACCAGATTTGATAAACTGTAAAACCTTTGTATCTTTCACGCAATAAAGTGTTGATGAGAGTTATCAGTAATTTCCGGTATGTAACCCTTCCAGTCTTATTAAGTTCTGTTTTCTACAGATTGCAAGCTGCACTTCCATCATGATTGCTTCTTTAATTGTCCCAAAGTCAACTGTTGTTCTGCGATGCAGCCATGAGCACTGTATATCCCTCATTTCCCTCCCTGCTTCCCTCTCCAAACTGAAATAACTACACTTAAAAAATTCATTGTATATAGTTTTAATTTTATATCCCTATTTGATTACTCATAGTACTGATCTGGGTGAACTTGGCTGGTATGTAAATTTCAAGTCAGAGAAAAGAAAGGAGACTACCACATTCTTTTCCTGTTTCATTTTTATTATTTTAGAACACCATACATTCTATTTCTTTTAAGAATTCCTGACCTATCTCAACAGGCAAAAATTTAGTGGTCAGAGGCTTAGAAAGAGATACAGAGAGATCAAAGAACCTTTTTGTACATATAGATTTTTTGGAGGCAACTGAAAACTTGTATCCTGCAGTGATCAGATCTGGAGAAAAGTGTAAGAGAAACACCACAGTAATTTCCTAGGTGGAGTTACTTCTTCATGACCTTGACCCTTCAGTGATCTCTACTTTAAAAAGAATGTATCTGAGAAACAGCAGAGAGAATCAGTAGTTATCTGCCTTTAAAGATTCACTTGACATACTATCCTCCTCACTAGTTGGGAGGTAATGAACTTTCTTTTGACAGTGATCATTATAAAACACTCTAGCATTTCCAAAAAGTACAGGCTAAAAATGGTTTGCTTAGAATTGTTGGAAAAGTAATTATATTATGATATTTATTATTGTTAAATTGTGTGACTTTTAATTATTACACAATATACAGAACTTTGTGATATTACTCAGAGCTCATTCCATTTTATGAGCAATTCTAGAAGGGTAAAGAATAATTATTGAAAGTAAGATTAGAAGAGCTTGGGTCAGAAAAACAATGGCAGAATGAGGTATGCCCTGGGCAAATGACTTCAGAGTGCAGGGTGTGCTTGCTCCCAAGAGACTGAATGGGAATGCATCTGATGCACCTGATGAGCATCTGCCTAATCATTGGTACTTCTACACTGAACTCAAAATTCTGAACCCAGGACACTGCAAGCTAGAAAGAAAAGAATTGGAGGCAAAATGGTGGCACAGCCAGAGCAATGGCTTTAACATGACTTTTGGGACAGGGACCTATAAATATGACTGAGGGTCTTCCCATTTTATTAAGAATCCTGATGCTTTTGGGTTGATCTAAAAATTCTGAGCTCAGAACTTTGTAAGTGGGAGAATAACTGGGCACCAAGAGGGCAAAGGCACTAATACTGACTGAGCAAACCAGTGCCAGCCTGACCCCAGTGCCAGCCTGACCCCCATGTCTGCCAGCGGCACCGTCCACATTCGCACTCATGATTGGATGATAATAATCATCACCAAGTGACTGTCATGACCTGAATGCAGTACTTACAATATTAAGAATCTGACAAGGTACTCATTTCAGATAATAAACTAGCGGACACTCGTGTAAAGCTCCCATGTGAAGCTGTGAAACCTTCCAACTGGCACTTACTGATTCTCACACTGGAGGCCTGTGATTGAAATGTTGCCTGCTGTATGGACCTACTTATACCTGCAGCAAAATCCTGTGTAGAATCGACCTATTGAAGAACGTCGTGGTCCACTGTGGGGTCACTGTGCTGACTGAGAACCATAAACAGCCAAAATGTAGCCTGCATCCAAGGGCTGCACAGCTAACTTTGATGAAGAAAGTCAAACATCTCCAAGTATTAAGATAAGAGAAATCTCTAAGTGAGAAATCCCCCATTCCAAACAGTATGCAGGAATAAGAAAAATTAGGAGTGAAAATCTCATTACCAAGAAAACTGTATGTATTCTGACACAAAATCACATTAAAAGAAATAAGTGTGGGCCGTTACTTTGGCATACATGAATCTCAGAAGTATAGATCACTGACACTCTTAATGAAATATACTTTCACTGGCACCAAACTCAGATGTGCTATGTAAAATGGATGGTGTTTTTTCATTTTCAAATAAAAGGCATAAAGTCAGGGAGGTAGGCTGAGGGTTGAGGTGGGGAAGGAGGCTAAAAATATTAAAATGCAGTATTGGAAACAAATCAATAAAATCTCTGAAACTAAAAGAAATGAAATTAGTTGATCAGCTCGTTCCTCCTTTCTGTGAGATGGCATGGTCCAGAAGGAAATTTCAGGGAATATTCATTATAGGGGCTATGACATGAATGGCATCAATTATGGTGAAATGTAATATTCTATAGTTAATTTCTCTTAAGAGTCCCAAAAGAAAAAAATAGACAAGCTTCACTAATATAGCCAATTGGTTTGCTCTCCACCAACAAAGGACAGAACACCCAATACTACATAAGTGCTAGTGTGGACAATTTACTCCCTTCAAAGGAAGATAACATTTAGGAGTCTTACTGCCTTGGTTCCCTCAGGAATCCTGCTTACACATAACATTAAATCAAAGTGGATAGCTTTCATTATATATGTGTTGTGGCATTTGAAAATTAGCAGTTGTGACTGACAGGATTCAGAGATATCTCCAAAAGCTGTCTTCCCCAAGACTGCCTCATCTTGGTGTGCAATGACCCACCCCTAATTTTGGACATGACCTGCGAATTTAATGGCCTATCACTCAACAACTTATTGATTTTCTTAGAAGAAAATTGTAAAGTTTATAAGTATGGTCCTTAATTACATTTCTTAAGATTGAGAGCGTTTTTTACTTAAGGGAATCTGACCTAACAGGTGACTTGTGGTTGGCCTTGAAGAAGTGACCTTATGAACAGGTGCCCCTATGGTCAGCGCCAGAGAGATATGTACAAGAACTGAGGTTGATAACATACAAGAGCTATCTAAAACCAGAGGACTATGAACACTAAACAACCATTCCTGATATCTATAAACATAGAAATGGACACTCTCAGATCAGATTATGACCCCAATCTATACCGCAGATCCAGCTGAAGGGTGCTGAATAAAAACACAGTCAAATACATTCTGACCAATAGTAGCTGAAATTGGCCCATCTCTATATCCTACTCTACTCTTGCTTCAGATTTTATCATCAACGTGTATCCTTTCATCACAGTACAGAAATCACTCTAATGAGTGCATCCTTTACTAATAATTCTTTTATCTTAATAACTAAGATGTCTTTAAAATGGCCAACAATAAGGCACACTCTCAATAAACACAAATGATCAAAAGATGCCTGTTAACTGAAGTAAACTAGATTCTGTTTAAATAAGAAGTCAGAAAACCAGCATGTCTGACTGAGGTGTGATGACGGGACAGGAGGAACACAGTCTTGTAAAGTAAGTCTCTTCTACTAGCCTGGACAACAGAGATAAGATGTTCAGAATAACTTGTTATGAAAAAATTCAAGTTTTCCAAGAACTGGATCAATAAGGTCAGTTCTTGTCTGGGGGAAAGTTTGTTTACATCTCATAATTTCTGTGTGAAGCATCCAACTTAACATTTCACTGATGAATATTCAGTTAATACTAAGTGAGAATCCTCCTGAAATAGAACAAAGTGTGGACATCAAAAGATAACAACTTTTAGATTTTACAGTATGTCCATAAGATTTTAAAAATTAAATGTATATAATAATTAATTTTCAAACTATCACCTAAATATTGTAATTTACAAAACATACATACAATGCAACTTATTAAAAAATCCTCATCAAAACTATTTGAAATCAATTCAATTTTTCTTTGAAAATTAGTTAGCATTTTCCACGTTTATCCCAACATTAGCATGTGTTTACAGTTCTAACACATCAGTTTAAAATAAAGGCACTATATTAATGACTACAAGTAATGACAATAATTTTTAAATACATCCATAGTGGACACAAAAATAGAAAAAAATCAATGTACCAGAAATAAAAACAGGAAGCATTATAAAACATTGTTTTAGTCAATGGGAATTTTAAACATTCTATGTACTTCATTTACAGACTGGGGCAAAACTATAGATATAAGAAATTACTTCTCGAGACTTAAAATATATAAAGAAGAATCAAATATACTTGAATCATTATATCTGAAAGCATTCTGCAGCATGGTACTTTGGGAGAAATGCTTCCATTTAAGAAGAAGACAGAAATTGTCAACTTTCCTCTGGGATTTGAGAACACCTTTCATCAGATATAACGAAACAAAAATGTTACACAGCAGAAAAGGATTGGTGAAAGTATTCTTTGAGCAGGACTTTCTTTGCAGAATGAGTGCATTACAGAAGTGCAATAATTCAGTTGTGCTGCAGTGTAACTTGCTCGTGTGTGCACTGACTGTGCCAAAGATGGCAACAGAAAATAGATTTCCTCCTCTTCACTATACTAGTAATGGTGGCAGGGAAAAAGAGTTACGTGATCTGAACAGATGTAGCTTTTCATGTTCACTAAGACTAAATGACAGAAAAAGAAATCAAGTGGCAAGGCTGGGAGAAGTGCCATTGTAGAAGCGGAAAGTAATAACGAAGAGAGTTTGGGTCAACGTATAGGAGACAGTGAAGTTGCAAACTTGGTTCAGATGAAATCACTGGGCAAAGTTCGTGTCCTGCTTGGCAAAGGCAGGTGGATGGGAATGAAAACGATGCAAGAGATATGCTAGACTCACAGTTTTAGGAAACAAAAAGAGATATAAAAGTAGAACTCTCTTTCTCTCTGTCTCTGTCTCTGTCTACGTCTCCCTCTCTCCCTCTCTCTCCCCCCTCTCCCTATGTGTGTGTGTGTGTGTGTGTGTTGACATATGTATGTTCATTTTTCTATAAAATCAGAACTGTCAGAGAGGCTAAACCATAGGAGTGACACAACATAAAGATGATATATATATATATTATATTCTTATTAACCACGTGGTGGTGCTATGTTACCAAATTAGAATGACAGAATTAACTCCTTAGTCATTATTTAGTATTGCAAAAGACAAGATGAATTTCTTCAGTTCTACTGATTAATGAGCATATTTAATATGAAACCCCCAAGAACCCATTAAGTTGGCAGCTTATTTACCTGCCTTCATAAGCAGTCACTAATGGATTTGATCTATTTTGAAAATCATTCTACATCAAATTTGATATGTAATTATGTACATTTTCAATGAAATAATCTTAACTAAAATCAAAATTTGTTTTAATTAAAAAATCACATTACAATTATCTCCTTAAAATAGATACATCAGTATTTGTTAGTTGGTGAAACATATTTTTATTGATATATTACAGGATTTTGGTAGATATAATAATTTTATTATTATATTAAAATGGACTTCATATAATCTAAATAATCACTATATTGTTATTATTACTAAAACAAGAAAACATCCATCACACTATTTCCATGAATACATTTTATTCTCAGTCCTGGAAATATTTGGCTTAGATAATTTTCTCTTTGCATTCACACATACACACAGGCACATACACACATATATACAGACACACTTTATCGTCACTTATCCAATAGTATGTAATGATCATATTTTAAACCGAAGACTTACTTTTTCATTGTAAATGTGGCCCTACTCTCAATCTTTAAATGGGGACTAAATTTTAAGGAGTTTTAAATCTTGTTTTGTTATTGCCTCTAGTGCTTCTTTGCTGAACAAAGCATGATACAGCTTTGATTTTTTTTTATACTTGGCTCAATGCAATATGTCAGGTGTCAGAGTCATTTTTATTTTATTTTTTTATTTTTGCCAGTATTCTGTGCCTTATAGAGATTTGTAAAGTTTTGGAATGCTTCTCTAAATTCAAAGTGACACTGGGAATGGCATTCTATCTCAGTCGCATAAAGTGAATCAAAGTTGAGTTTAAAAATAAAATACATAAAAATGCCTTTCTTCATTCTGTTCAAGTCTTATGACCCTGACCATCAGATTTATTTACTTACCGCCTTGCTCTACAGAGGAAAAAGAAGAAAAGAGGGAGCAAGTGAAAGATTTAGAGACAAAACAGTCTTGAAAATATGTGCTTCACAACATTAAGAATTATAATAGTTTAAATAAGTTTTACAAAGAGAATAACTGGAAAGTCAGAGAGCATCCTGCATCTTGTACTGTGCTCCTTCTTCACTGGTGCTAAAAACCTTTTATTTAAAAAAAAAAATTTAAAATAACACTTTTTAAAGGAGGTCTTCACACCCATAAGCCAAGTATACATTTTTAGACATTCTAAATGCATTCAGAGTACTTAAAATGTGATTCTTCTGTGAATTTCATTTTGCATCAAAACTTTTACGTTGCAGTATCATACTCAGATAGTACAGGGGGAATGTTCAGAAGAATTTTAGGTCATACATAAATAGGAAAACTATTAGCAGGCAATCTTTGCCTCCCAAAGATATTATAAGTAATGACCTAGTGTTATTTAAAACTAATTTAGAAATTTTCATGAGTTTTACTTGACTGGGTAGTTTCTAACTTATCTGTGAGAAATGATGCCAACATTTTAAAGTATTTTATTTATGTTTAACTTTCTATCTGTATGTGTGTATTGCCTGCATATATGTAAGTGCACCTAACCTGCAATGCCTGTGCAGTTCAGTAGAGGGCGATATATTCCTCTGGTACTGGAGTTACAGACTTGTTTGTTGCCATGTGGGTGTTGAGAATCAAGCCTCAGTTCTCTGCAAGATCAACCAGTGTTCTTAACTACTAAGCCATCTCTCCTGACACAGATGCCAACAGTTTAAATCACAATCATAACTATATTTAAGGCTATGCATGTTTAGAGGAACAAATTCCACACAGTACTACATAAGCAATAAAAAATAATATTTTAACTTTGTTTAAAAATCTGTTACAATTTAGATTTCTAGCTGTCATCTTCATAATTACTCAGATAGTTGATATGCTATTAAATCTCTCTTGTTCTCTTGCACTCACTCTCCATTTCACTCTCCCTCTCTCTGGGAGAAGATGGAGGTCAGGATGTCAGTCCTTACCTGCTACCTTGTGAGGAACAAGGTCTCTTGGTCTCTTGTTTTCTTCCAGTATTAACCCTGTACTCCCTGATCCACAAGCTTATGGGGATTATTCTGCATTCCCTTCACATTTCCCTGTAGGGACTGGGATTACAGATGAATGCACATGCTGCTGTATCCAATGTTATGTGTGTTTTGTGGATTCAAAACAGGTCCTCACCCTGGTGTGAAGAGCACTTTTCACACCGAACTATCACCCTCAGCACAGAAGAAATCTTTTTTAGTTAAGTTTTTGCAAATTTCATATGGTACATCTTGACCACATTTAGACCCCCTCCCCTATCTACACTCCTCCATAGCCCCCCTCTGGATTTCAAGAACTCCAACATATATGTTAAGTCCTAGCCAGTCAAGTTTGTGAACCCAGATGTTCCACTGTGTGAGTCAATTCACTTGAGCTTGCTCATCATATCTATCGTCACTCCTTGAAGAGAACCAACTCTCCCTCTCTGAGCAGTCACATAATGCCAACAGCTCCTCAACCAAGGCTGAGATTCCTACTAATGTCTCCATTTCTGTGCTTGCATTTTGTCTGTTTAGCTTACATGTGTCCTATGCATGCTGTCACTTTTTAATAAACACAGACATAATAAACAAAGACATACTTTCTCATTCAATACTATTATCAAATCAGGTATCTCATGATTGTATAGCTCTCAATTTTAGTCCCATTACCAACATGAATCTGTAATTAATACTAACTTTACTAGTTCTCTCTCTCTTTCTCTCTCCGTCCTCCCCCATACATGCATTAGAGAGAGTAGGAGTACGATATCTTAGAAAGAATGTTGGTGAGAGAGTGAGGGTGATGAGAGATGAATGGGGTTAAAAGTAGGATTCCCACGTTTCACTCACTCAAGACGCTTCTCAGATATCAATTCTCTGAGCATTCCCTGATGACTGCTCCCCTCTCCTGGTCCTATCTTTCTATTGCCACGCCCTCATATTGAAAGAATGACAATATATAAGAGTTTCTTGTCTGCATTTGCCAAACAAAGTATGAATCCCACAAAAGATTAGGGCTTTGTATTGTTTCTTCCTGTCTTCCTCGAGTCCTAAAAAATGCCTGACACATGACAGATACCACATGTTCAAAACTGAGCTGTTGATTGAAAGAATGAAGTGAAGTTGGGTGACTGATGCCTTTATTTCCTGTCCTCTGTTAGACTGATGCAGAGACTTTCAAATCAAAAGAGAACTCCTGAGATAGTGTTGTTGACTCTAAGTCACTGAACTGTTTCCACATCCATGATTTTCCGCACTTACTAGTTTTTTTTTGTTTGTTTTTTTTTTTTCGTTTATTTGTTTGTGTTTTGAGACAGGGTCTTACTACGTATCCCTGGCTGCCCTGGTGGAACAAGCCTATCTTGTCCAAGAAACAGTATAGACATGGTTGTCAGAACAAAGTGACAGAGGCTGTGTTCAGAGGAGTGGAGAGGAATGTTGTACGGGCCCTGTGGGTCATCCTTAGGCATATGGGTTTATTTAGCTGTGAGAATAAACTGCAGAATGCCTGGAATAGCAGTCAGGACACCCTGATAAACAGGGTAGAGAGGAAGCTCTCCAGAGACCATTTGGCAGTCCCAGGCAGACCTTACATTACTGCAGTCGCAATATTAATTCTTCACTGTGTGATTGACAAGATGAAAAATCAAAACTGTTTCGGCCCCCAAAAAGTAGAATTCATTCTATAAATGCATGAAACAGTCCAACAAAAATGTTAAAACATAAATAAATTGTCTCAAAAATAAAATAAATATGATATCACTCATGTCCTTTATAAAAGATGAATTAACATGAAATCCTGAAGGTCAATTTTACTGTCGGGGATAAATTTATGTGACTGAATTTTAGTTTTCAAAGTTAGATTTGCTTAGAAAATAATCTGTAAAGGGTCATAGGTGGCATCATTTCCCTGCGTTTTATTCATTTATATATTTATATTTTATCTACTTTTATGTGGTTTTTGAGGCAGTGTATCATTTTGTAGCCCTGTCTAGCCTAGAACCTTTCACATGTATAACAGGCTGGTCTAGAACTCACAGAGTTCTAGACCTCTGACCACTCAGTACTGGTGTTAATGGTATATATCACTACGTAAGATCCTTTACCCTTTAAACATGTTAATAATTAAATAAAACAGAAAACACTTCTCAAATTGACATCTCTGTTGATTATGGATGGCATATATGCTAGGTATAAATAAAAATATATAAATTTTATATGAAAATAAAAGTTATATTTATCAATTCATTTTCCCCAGATCCTGGCTTTAGTTATTTTTAATATTATTTTTTTTCATTCTTCAAGAATGTCATGCATTGTATTTTGATCGTATTCAATATCATCTCTTCTCAGATCTACCCTACCTCCTTAACAACCGAAATTCATGTCCTCTTTTCTAATTGTTTTTAAACTGAGTTTTATACATTTCATACAACAGATTTTATTAAATTTAGACTCCCCTCCCCAACCCACATCCCCTTGCAACCCCTTTGGGCCTTATGTATTCCATTAATTTAATTTTCTAAAGCCCTTCCACTCCAATTTGTGTTGTCCAATTACTCTTTGGTTGGGGGGGTGCTAACCTTTTTTCTTAATGATTTCAAATGATTGGGTAAGAGAGTACCAGTATTATGCAGCATAGACTGCATTATTTAAGGATTCCTGATTATGTGATAATCACATTTAAAAATATATCCAGAGAAGTATCAAGACCTATGTTTCAACAAATAAGCAAACACTACATTATAGTCAAGTTTTTGTATAAAATTGACTGTCACAACTTCAGAAGTAGATTCTGTTCTCAGAATGAAGGTTTTTGAAACACCTTATCTGTGACTATTTTAAAACTAGCCCTATAGCTTTTTACTATATTCTCAGAGAAGTAGACTATTCTTTCAGATCATAACATCACATGCATATGTTTATGAAAAGAAATTATCAAAAACAATCATTGATTAATAATGGCTTTCACTTCTAATCTCTTTTAATTATAATTTTTAAGTAACCTTTACTTGCCAATTCTTTCTACTCAAAAGAAAGCAAACTAGTGGATTGTATTTTAAATCAGAAATAATGTATTTATGAAACCAAAAATAAAAATAATTATATATTGTATTAATTCTTCTTTATTACAAATTTCCTTTCATATGCAAATTGTTTCATATATTGATGTAAAATACTTTCAATTTTTTTCTTCTTTGAAGAGAACATAATTTGGCCGTTATAGCTGATATTTGTAATGCCTTTCACCACTCTTCCTTTTTAAAGATATAAAAACACAAATGATAAGGATGTTTGATTTGTCACTAAAGGGATAACAGAAAAGCATAGAAAATAAGCAGTGCTACAGAGAAAATTTAAGAAGCATGTGTGTGTGTGTGTGTATATGTGTGTGTGTATGTGTGTGTGTATGTGTGTGTGTATATATGTGTGTGTGAGTATGTGTGTGTGTGATGTTTTGTGCCTTTTGTGCTCTTCTTAGTGTATTTTGTTCACATGTACATATGAACAGAATATTTAATTGTTCTATTTGTTTTTTGATGTTTACTGATTTTGGGTTCTTTGAATATTAGATCCAGATAATAACCATTTGTCAAAGATATAGCTACTAAAGATTATTTTTTACCACTCTATATGCTGCCTCTTTAACGACTGTGTCCTTTGCTGCACTACAGGGGACCTGTTTAGAAAATTCTTTCTTGTGCCTGAAGTTCCAATATCTTCCCCACTATCCCCGCCTCAGCTTCCATTTACTAGGTATTATACTGACTTCCTTTATCAATTTTGAGATGAAGGATGTGCAGGGTGAGTGACAGAGATCTAGTTTCTTTATTCTGCACGTAGCTATTCTGTTTGAAAAGACCATTTGTGAAATGGGCTAGCCTTGTCCACTGTGTGGTTTTTTTACCCCTTTGTCAAAACTCAGTTGATTATAAGTCTGGAGTTCCGTCTGGTTTTTTAATTGTATCCCATTGATCAATATGCCAGATTTTATGTTAGTGTCATGATGTTTTTAGTTATAGTTCTATATTATAGTTTGAAATCAGGGATTATGACTTCTCCAGCATTTCTTTTATTATTCAGAACTATTTTAGCTATCCTGGGCAAAACACAGTTTTGCCTTACATGCTTTCTCTAATTATCTCACCAACTTGTTTCTTTGCTTTCAAAAGAAGCACCATGTGGATGATACTGACAACTTCTGCTGCCAGTCCAAAATGTACCCAGCCCACTCTACAATAGCTGTATCCTCTTCTATGTGCTTAGCCTGAAGAAACTCTTTCCTATTGTTCCAGGGCAGGGCATCAGGGTTCCCTTTAAGGGAGCTTGTCTTTGACAGTTACAGCTTTTTGTTCCCCTCACCCTTTCTCCAAAACTTTGAGTCTGCCTATATACCTTTCCTCCAGCAAATGAAATAATCCATTAGAAGATATTTTGAAAAGGAAAATACTTATACCTACTAATGTGTGTGTGTGTGTGTGTGTATGTGTGTGTGTGTGTGTGTCTGTGTGTATTTGAAAGTGAGTTACCTTATTATGGATGGGTAATATCCCAACTAGAAAGTCCATCTTCGCAAATAAACACTCTATCATTAGCAATGGGTTACTTCTCTTTGAATTGTTATTCAGTGTGTTCCCTTAGACTCCCAAACATTACAAGCTATTGCCATTGCTTTTGTTTACCATCCACAACCAAGTGGTAAAACCTAATTGTTGAGGACAGTCCATATTTGAGTCATAACACATGCAGAAACCAGGCAGGAATTGACTTGAAAACTTCCATCTTTTCTACAAGCTTACTTTATAGTCATAGAAGGTACAATGCACACTCACAGAGGGAAAAAGTAATCATCAGTTTTAGCCTGATAGTATCCTGATAGCTACAATAACTAGTGGTGTTTCAAGATATGCCCACTAATGCAATTGTGGCAGGAAAGTTATGGGATTATTCAACCACCCTGTGACTGTATTTAATGTCTTCTGCTCTAGATAGAACCCATACCTGACACAATTATCTGGGCCATGAACCTGTGCCTTAGCAGAGGTTCTAAGGTAGAGCCTACTAATAATATTCTACTACGTGGATGTAGTATTAAAATGATTCTTGTGGACTTCTTGATATACCATAGATGAGTGCATCACTCCACCCTCATCAAGAAGCTTCTTCTTGCCAAAGGCAATTATAACATAGACACACAACAGGAGAATAAGAGACTGCAGAGTGCTTAGTCCCAAATGTGACATTTCACTCCTGGCCAAGGATCTTTGCAGAACATTGGGTGGAAGAACTATAAGGGTCAGAAATGGTAGATGACTCCAAGGAAACAGTTTCCCAGAAAGCAAGGCAGTTGCATATAAGAACTTCCATCCATTGTGACAGCATGCACAGGTCCTGCTGAAGGGCAAGCGGTCCCCAGCATGCGGATGGGAAAGAAATCTCACAGGTAGCTGAGGCACTATTGGAATTTGATAGCTGCTGAGAGAGCTATAGTCAGTTTTCTTTAAAAGTATAACCCCTGGTGGGTCGGCCATGCTGTAGAACAGGTTCCATACTGACATATTTAAGTAATAAGAATTGAACTCCATGAGGGCATTAAATCCACTGAATGATTGGGTAGGAATGTTGAGTAGATCTCGGAGGACTTGGGGTAAGGGGGAAATAAAATCAGAATAAATTCATAAAATTCTTCATGCAGACGGAGTGAGAGGGGAGATATATAAAAAGTAAAATCAGAGGGGAATATATTAGCTCAAAATCCCAGTGAAAAAATACAAATATAATAAATATAGCAGTTAGTGTGTACAGCTGAAGGCTGTATAATAAAAAAAAAAAATCATCACAGTGCCAGGCAGGAGAAATCTCTTTTCAAGTTGATGGTCAGGATAATTCCAAGAGACTCCCAAAATAGCCCTGGCTTTTCCCGTTGCCCTTGATTGCCTCTCAGCTATACAGCTTTATAAACAACAATGACTAACTCAACAAACTATTACCATTTGTGCAATAGTAACATTGTTATCTTAAGGGTAATCAACAGCTGTTTAATTGGGACCCATTCGATGTGAGGGAACTCATGTTTCATACTGTAAACACAGTCAAATGTTCACAGCTAGAGTGGTCATAGATATCAGAGAAAAATACACTTTCATCACACCCTTAGACCAACATAATTTCTTACCTAATTCTAAAGATACATCCTCATATTTGCAGGCAACTGTACATGTTATCCCTCATCTAAGAAGTTTCTTTAAGTAACAGAAGGAGAATATTACAGAACTGGTCAAATGCAGGGATTGAGTGTCTTTGAGACACTTAACCCTACGAGACACATCTTCAATTAAGCTTCTACACATAGGATAAATGCATCTCTTAACGCTCACAGGAGAATGTTCCTTATGCAGAAGATGGTGATTAACACATAAACACATAACAGGCCAATGTGCAGAGAACAAGTAGTCCACAGTGTGCTTATCCCTGAATAGGACACCTATTACAATCTTCTGCCTCCCAAGACTAGATGAGAAGGTGGAAAAATTTTAAATTCAAAGGGGTTAGATATTATCAAGGAAACAGGGTTTTCTACACAGCTGGTCAGTTACTCATATGAACCTTCAGCAATGGTGACAGCATACATAAGTCCTATGAAGATTAGACTGAACTTGACAAAATCCCTGGATAGACATGGAGAACCAAATAAGAAATCTCATCCCAATCTAATCCCAGACAATTGCTGGTTGCTAAAATGGGGAGAGACAGTGTCTTACAGGGATGGGAGTCTTTGTATATCTGACAGATGGACCAACAGTGAAAGACATTTAGTGATAGAAATCTTATGCATGAGAGTACATTAAACTGGGCAGGGTCAGTAGAGGGTGTTATGCATTGGGGAGGGGATCTAAATGCCATTAAATTGTATTGTAATTTAAGGCAGTAGAAACTTGAAGCAAAACGTTACATCATGTGTACAGTCAAGAATAAAGCAATTAATTAATACATTAATACACATGTAGGGTCAATGCATTTCTCCACACTGGTTTCTTTCATATTTCCTCCCCTGAAGCTTTTATACATAATCTGTATTCCTCCAGCACAATGTCAACTTGTACCTATAATGTGAACTATATACCGATATTTTCTGAATAGTCATAATTTGTACCACTTCAGGCAAAGCAGTGTAAGACATTGTTTCTACATCTCATTTGAAAATGACTAATAAAATTTTGAAAAAATTTGAAAGGTCACACAATCAAACTGAGAAGCCCAATTGTTAAGTATAAGATGATCCTGTATTGTCACTGAAATGTACTATTTGTGTAATGAATATTTTATAACTGAGATTTTATTCCTTGAGGGAAAAATTCGTTAACATTTTCCATGTTGTTTGTTTCTCAACGACCATGAGTCAACTGTCCACATTTTATCTATGTACCTTTTTAAGTTTGATGATTCCTTCTTGTGTTTCTTCATCTGTGACGATGTCAAACAAATTTCCCCCATCTCCTGGGACAATGTTGTATTCAATTTCTGCATTTTGTCCAAAATCAGGATCTACAGCTCGTATTCTTCCAATAGCCGAGCCAATAGGAGAGGACTCTGGAACTTTCAGATGGAAGATGCCTGATAAACATATATAATTTGATTAGGCAGTAGAGTCAGTAAAGTACACAGTAAGATTATCTTTATAAAAATATGGTCTACAGAGAGTAAATCAAATTTAGAACTTTGTATTATAAAGAGGAATGTCATTACTGAAATGTTAAGGATTTTGTTGAAAATAATTGTTTCAATTTTTACTTCAACTGGACATTATGAATAATAGTCTATGATAAACTAAATCTACTATGAATAACTATTTTATACACTATTTGTACCAAATTGTTTTTCATACCAATATGAAATTAGAGTCATTCATAATAAATACTAATAAAAGAAATTAATATCAACAAAACTAAATATAAGATGCAGAATATAGAAAAAAGGCTAAATAAATATGTTGATGAAGAAGGGATACAAAGAAATATCTGTGTTCATACATTTGTAGTGAGTTAATGTTATTTATCAAAATTTATAGCTTTAATATTTGCAAGTCAAGCATAATTTTTCTGTAATGATGATTGATATAAACACACAAAATTATAATTCACAGCAGCCTTAAATGGAGAATTCTAGAAACTGACTTCAACCTATTTTAACACCTATTAACTTGGAATTCTATAAAACTCTTTTGTATATCTTTGGATAAAGACAATAATTTACAGTATTATTTTATCATATTTCATGTGTATATTTTTATTCATGTATGCATCTATAGGTACAATGCTGGTAGATGTCAAAAAAGGGCAGTTAGCTACCACATGGGTGCTGAGAACCATTGATCTTGACTGCCGACACATCTCTCTAGCTCTAAAGTTTATAATTTAAATTCTCCATTTAGTTTTAGAATTAAAGTGAAAATAAAGTAAAATTATTACTTATACCACTAGGTGGAGCACTTATATTGCTATAAATTTGATACCCGAGTCAGAAAACCTATAAAATTCCTATCAATGAAACATCCCAAGACCATGAAACATTGTCACATAAGTTTAAATTCTGTCAAAAGTTTGCAAATCTTTTAAACGTATACATGATTAATAAAGCAAGTGTGTATTATGTATTTAATGAAAATCTCTGCATTGCCTTAGAACAAGTATTAGTGGTATATACTGCACTCTGTTCAAATCCATGAAAGGAAAGTCAGTGATTGAGAGGAAACAAAGTGCAAAAGCAAAATCAAACACAGAAAGCAAGGTTTTAAATTTACTGTTGTCATTCCAATTTCAAAGTATACTAATGGTCTTTGAATAGTGCTTTTTCATGAATGAAATTATCATGGTTATTGATTTCTTTTGGAATTTCTTGTTACATCAGTAGAAATTGATTTAGGAAGACATTTAGCATGTCTTTGGCATAATGGCATTCTTCAAGTAAATCACCTTATAGTATTAGTTATTTGCTTCAAGGAGATTTGGATACATATAATGGAACCTAATGGAAACTCTGTTTCTTTTTTATTTCCTGTTATTTGTAGATGTCTAATGTTTATTTGAGTGGCAATAATTGGTATTCTTATTAGCTCCACATATGTACCATTTTCTCTTGTATAGTTTACTCTATCTATCATTCCTACTTATATCTGGTGAATATTATTTTAATTGAATATATATTTGGTCTCCAATAATTAAACAGATATGTAAATGTAATCATTTTAGACCACTGTATAATACAATTATGTCTCACACATGAAAATGTATCTATTAAAGTCAGAAATTTAAGAGAAGGTGTGAAATCAAGATAACTGATTCAATCCAATGATTGAATGATCCAGTTTTATCATTTTCCATTGTGTCTCCACAGGCTAAAACCAGATGCCTAAGGGAAGTCTGCATAACAATAAAACCTGCCATTTGTCACCCACTTTCTTCAGAGGAAAGAGCTTTCTTAATTTATACACCATACCCCAATTTTAGTCAATACTGGCAACTACAAGATGCTTACATTTCTGCTTAACATGACTAGAAGTCACAGAACATAGTTGTTGGAGGTGATACTGAACTTCTCAGGGGCAATTTCCAAAACAAAGAGTACAGCATAGACTACGTGCTCTTTATCATTTCATTTTCTTTTTTTATATCCTGCAGAATGACTGTCTAAAACGGTCTACATCTTGTGTCCCTCATTGTATAATTGAAGAAAAGAACCTAAAATTACACTGGAAGCCCTGGGCTGCTTGAATGAGTAGACCTACTTCAACCTCATGACCTATAAGTGGTAACAGTAAAATACTTCATGTTTCCTCATAAGACAAAGAAATTAAGGTCTGTGTTAAATAGAGCACTGTAAATACTCCTTTGATAATAGATTGGAAAGCAATTGCTAAAACAGATCAGGGAAATGGCTGACAGTCTATTTGATGGGGGCTATGACATGTAGAAAATTTCACTGTTGACAGTAAGCACTCAGTGATGGTTCGGAACAATTCTGCTTTGATAAGACTGTGACAACATGGGTGTCCTTCTCAAAGAACTTGTCTCTCTCCACTCACGCATACCAATGTATTCAATAGCAACAACTCCAGCTTGAAGTGCAAATTTGCAGGGCAGTTTTGATTTGAAAAGTAAAAAAGCAAAATATTTTAAAAAGTGATTATTAACTGAGATCTTGGGATGTACATGTGGGGTGGGAATATATGGCATTTTAAACTCTGAAAGGTAAACTAAATGCATCTGATAATTCAGACTAAAGATTAAAGGGCATCCTTTCGAAGACAATATGCTGAGATATGAATTTTCAATTTTATACAAGAACATTTTATGAGGCCAACAACATAAATGTTAAGACAGTGATTATTTGGAGAACTCTATCAGTATAAACCACGACATGTGAGCAGTTCTTTTTAAAACATGTCAGAATTCGTGTTCCCACAATTCAATTATTAACTAATAATACTGGAAAACTTGTGGTGGAAAACGTGTCAAAAATGGTTGACTTGATACAATGTCATTATATGTATGTTTCAGAGCTGAGCTGTAAATAGAAGTAAAGCAATACTTCATGGCTCCTATGCTTGTGCACTGATCTTGGAGTGTCCATAAAACACAAATCAAGAGAACAGTGGAATTTCTGCCCTTCACCTTTCAGACATGCTTTTCAGTAAGGTGCAAGATGCTCATGTTCATTAAGATAAAAAAATTTTCAATAAAATAATGCTTCTGGTAATAAAATTGGCAGAATATAGGACAAGTCAGTGATACTAAGCATTAGTTATGTCGGGTGTTTAATTTCAGACATTTATTTCAAATGACTTGATGTTTTATCATTGCTCGAATCACAACAGTAATAAAACTGAGGTCATTCAGATTCATTCAAAACTCTGAAGTAATCTACAGTGGTGAAAAGCTAGATAGAATCGTTTATGATGTACAGTGCAATTACAATACCACCTTGTCTGGCTATCATATTTTTGACACAAATACACATTTAATGTAACTACCTCTACAACACTGATTAAGAAATAAAACCAGTGACAAGAGATTATTCTAAAAGTCAGTGAAATACTTACTTGTATTTTTATAAAATAGACACAATACAAGAACAAAGTCACCAATTCGTGTGGAAAAGCAGAGAATTGTCTGCATACCGATTTGTGAAATTATAGTGACCAAGTCTGTAATTTATTACAGATAATGCTCTGTTATTTCCAATACTATAAGAATAGTTGTTAGCTATAGGCTAATGAATCATTCAGTGACTATTCCATTTGAAAGATTTTACTTTGATTATTGTAGTTGGTGCAGGGGGTATCACAATCCATTTTCACCCAAAGACAGAGCTCTAAAAATATATATTTTCAGGGCTGGAGAAGCTGCTCAGTGGTTAAGAGTATTGGATGCTATTGCAGAGGACCCTGGTTCCATTCCCAGTTCCCACATGGAATATGACAACTGTCTGCAACTCTAGTTCCATGGGATAAAATGCTCTCTTCTGACCTCTATGGACACTGCACATGCCCTCAATAAACTACTACACACGAAGTAAAATTAATAATTAAAAAAAATATATATATATATATATAATTCTCTCATTATTTTTCTTTGCTAAAACTAAAAAATTTACCAGGTACGAATGAAGAAGACAAAAAATGAGTAATATGCAGTAGTATGCATATTTGATAAAATTATAATGCTACAGTTTACATGGGAATCTACAGTATAAAATCAAGCCTCTGGTTACCTGCCTCTATGAACTCCCAGCAATGGTGACAGCATGCACAAGACCCATCCAACGTCAGTCAGACAAAACCCAGCATAGACCTGGGGAGATGGGCAGGAGACCCCAACCTTATCTGAGGAACTGCTGGCAGCAGATTAGTGCTGGGTAAGGGAGAGTTGATCTTCTAAAAGGGAGCAATTCTAGAAAGACAGACTAGATTCCAGTGAGTGAATTTGTATTGAAGGAAATTTGGGCATACTAAATTGACTCACTAAGTCTTATCATATATGACAAGATGCATGAAATCTGTTGGTTGTGTGAGGGGTGTAGATGGGGGAGGTGATCTAGAAATGATTGAGATGATTGTATGAAAAGCACAAAAATTCCATTAAAATATACATTGAGAAAAAACTTGTAAAATTAGTTATAATATACCATAATAACACTTGGTTATATGAGTAGAAAGTAAAATGAAAATTAAATATTCATTGCATATTCATTTTTAAAACACAATGTCTATAAAAACTGAAAAATTTAAAAATTGGAGGCTGAAATTCAACTGTACATAAATGTATTCTATGTATGACAAGTGAATAATTTGAACTTTCAAACATAGTAGATGGAAAGCGTGGTGGAACCGTCCTATATCCCAGCTGCTCTGGAGGCTGAGGCAGGGTGACTCCCTTGAGTCTAGGGGTTTTAAGCAAGTCAGGAAAATATAACTCATATAGTGATATGCTGGTTAAAATAGAGAATCGAAGGAAGTCAGGAAACTGGCTGAATCCCCACAGAGAATATGGGACCATCAAACTCTTGGCTCTTAGTCCCCTTCCTCTAATCCATAAAGCATCACATTATGGTTCCTGGCACGCTGCCCCTTCCTTTGGAAGAATGAAGGATGTGGCTCCAGGGATCCATCAGCCGCCACCCAGTTCAGCTTCACCATACACTCCCCCCATCAGTGAGTAGAGCTGGAGAGGACCCACGCTCTGAGAACTGTAAGACAAATAAGAGATCTGCTCTGTCGGTTAACAGCAATGCACTACATGCATACCAAATGGTCAGAGTAAAGGGCTTTATGTTCAGAGCCCATGTAAAAATTAAAAAAAAAAAAAAACTTTGTAATTTAAAAAATCTCAAGAACAACATAAAATTATTAACAAAATAAAGATGATAGACTATTGACTTTATTACCTTTTTACACTGTTGAATAGTTACATTTGCATTTGATTATATGATTTAATTTAGACATTATTCCAGTAACCATCCTATATCAGCTATGATCTTCTACCTAACTGTATATAAGCAAGAGGCTGCTTTTTCTATATTTTTTTCATTTTTATGAAAATTAACTACAAACTATAGGAAACTGACTATGGAGGAGTGAAATCAAAGAAAGAAGCTATCCACAGAGTTATGTAAAGTCATGTTAATTCAAACTGATATTATTACCATATCTTGTAAATTGGATGATTCAAGAATAAAGTCTGCTTGTCGAACATTTTATGCAACTATTTCCTCAAAATTATGGTTCAAGAAGTATCTTTAAAAGTAGCTAATAATAGAGGAGTGCATGAGGAAAGGTGATCCTCATTACAAAATCAGGTTCAAAGTGAATTTTATCATATTCCATTATAGACTGCAAATGGATGCTCTCAGTAATAACAGAGAATTCTCATTTCCATTCCTAAGAGAAATCTATATTTTTCACTAAAATATTTATTATATTTTAAGAATTGTCACGTACTGGTGATTTAAAAATTTAAAAAATTAAAAATAAATTACTTAAAATTTACAAATGTAGGATAGATAAATATCAGAAAACTCAGAAGTGAGATATTTGTGAAATTGAGTGAAAGTCAACTTTAAGAAATCGTGTCAAATTAAATGTCCATATCCAAGTTAATGTGAATTATTTAAAAGAGTAGAAAATCATTTTTAATATTACCATAATTATCCATTCTAAATAGTTATCAGTCTCTTACATGTGACTTGTCAGAGACAAAATATTCATAATTTTCATGAATCTGATTTTATAAATTCTATGTAAAATATTTTAAACTATTTATTATTTTTATTTTATGTATTTCACTAATATTGTGCAATGCTTTAAGAGGTCAGAAGAGTGCATCAGGTCCCTGGAACTGGAGTTATGAATTACTGGTAGTTATCCACCATGTGAGAGATGGAAATGCAAGAGCTGTCAGTGTTCTTAACCACTGAGAAATCTCTCCAGCCCCCAAAGAAGCACTGTAAGAAGAATGAGATATTAATTCTTCTAAACTTTCTATTACTCAGCTACTGAGCAAAAACAGAGAACATTAGATTTGGTATTGTCCTTTCATTTCAATTTACCTTTAGACAGTATATTGATTACAGTGTTCTAGTAATTTATATTATTGACATTACATGCAAATAGAAATTTTAGTAGTGTAATGTGGAATGATTAAGAAAATGATACACCATATTAACAAAACATCTATGCTAATCATTTTAAATATTTTGTTATTCTTATTTGAACTAATATATAATACAAAATGCAGTGAGTTTATGGAGTACTGTATGATTTTAGTTCATGTGTGTATTGTGTGATTTGTAATGAAAAGGTGTCTCAGAGATTAAGAGAACTGGTTGCTCTTTCAGAGGTCCCAAGTTCAATTCCCAGTACCCACATGGCAGCTAACAACCATCCATAACTCCAGTTCAAGGGGATTCGATGCCTTTTTCTGATGACTGTGAGCCTTGGGCAATGTGCACGCACTTACATAAATGCAGGTAATACAATCATACACATAAAGTAAAAAATATTAAATAAAATATTTATAAAAGGGATATCGTATGTTATGATTATTAATGTCAAATGTACCATAAACACTGCTAGAAAACCATTCAAATTCACAAGGACAATTAATTGCTGTTCTCTGTGACTTCTAATTTAAATAGTTCTTTTTTCCACAAATTTCTTCCTCACTAATTTTACGACATCATCACATAGTGAGTTTTTCTGTAGCTGAAAGGGAAATGTATAACTTAGCCCTGAAGCCCTCACAAGATCTCATTTCTACCACATCAGTGTTCCTCTAAGCCTCAACAGACAATCATGTAAGACCCAGTGCAGCATGCCTGTCATTTCCCATATCACTATAGGAATCTCCTCAGCGACTGTCCACTTTGTCTTTCCTTGAATGAAACCGATGTTGAATAAAAACTTCAAATATAAGTAGAATTGATTATCATTTTGTTATGTGTCATTACTATCCAGCCTACTTTTATGAATTAGAAATGCCCTTTATTTTGTATTAATAGCTAGAAAATTCTGTATTTAAATTAGGACCTCCCAATTTTGCCTCCTCATCTGCAAGACAACCTGGGACAGAAACAGGTAAGTCACAAGACAGGGATCTGCCTCCTTGAAAGTCTTACCTCTACCAAGATTTTTATTTTCAGCATTCTCTTACTTGAGATATTTTTACTCTATGTTAGAAGACAACAAAACCATAGGACTGATTGTACAGCATTGCTTTCCTAAGGCTGACTGTTCCTGACAGTGTGGGTGTTTTTTGGTGTCTCCTCTCTAAAGTTCCAACACAGTGCAATTGCCTTTGTCCTGATGGCATATTGCAACCAGTCTTCAGTTTCCTTAGTGATCCCCTGCACACACAGATCTCATTTTTAGGAATATATCTCTAGAAGAACTCAGAATGACTCCACTTGGCTTTTTCTACCATGGTCATATTTTCATATATTCCTGCAGTCTTGTAATTAGGTTTGCAAACAAAGTCTTGTCCTCCATCTGTCGTTTCTCTCTCATAATACTTCAACTGTCTTAAACATTAGGCCAACAATGCTATATGAATTTCCTCCATACAGGCTTAGGAAATACTGGATATAATTATCAAGCCTGGGTAAGCAGAATCTTGTGAGGAAAAGACAAATCTGTTCACTAAAGTTTGGTTTTCAATACAACCAAGTTTTCAATACAACCTGGTGCATTTATTATAATTTCATCTGGCCACGAATTACACTTCACACACTATGATTATAGTGGAAACATCGGTATTTACTTTCTGTTGTATCTTTCAATATTCTGTACTCACATTTATTTTCCAATATCAATTAATGTGGCTTTCATCATTGCCTCTAATCATTAATTTCCAGCAATTTGTGAACACCCTAGAAAATTGTTTTCCCTGCCCTAAATCTCATTCAAGTGAGCCTTAATTAATTCAACAGAATTTCTTGTATAGGCTCACTCTTACCTTCATCATTCCCCAAGTTCACTTATCCTGACGTGAAAACTCACAATCATTTTATCTGTTATCTCCATGTCAGTAGCTCCAGGTACAATTCTTAGCATCACTTAACACTCTTGGGTATTCTTCATTTGAAGTACACAGGTTCATAGTATGTCTGAGATTATATAGATAGGGTTTCTCTCCCCTTACTGCTTAGTCCCTGTTGGGGGTCCCGGCACTCAGTACCAGCCTGAGAGGGACGGAAGGGTCTCCCCCGTGGGGGCTGGTGAGTAGGCAGGGAATTGAGACACCAGCTCTGGGAGCTGAGCAGGAAGCCAGCAGTGGTAATCTGCTGCAAACACATTTATTCAAGAAAGAGCAGATGGTCTTATAGGTCTGGTTAGCCAACAGCCTTATTGGGTGGGGTCCTGACTGCAGCCAATAGTACTTTGTTCCCAGGTGGATCAGGTTGTTTCCAGGTGCTGGGTAGAAGCTGGTCTCACAACTAACCAGAGCAGAGCGCCACACCCACAGAAGCCATTCCTCTTTTCCTCCTGGCAGGTGGCCTGGCTAGGCTCATCCTGCATTATGCCCAACAAATCCCCACCTTCTCCTGTTGATGCCCTCAAGATGAATTATAAGAGATCCCCACTATGTATGTGTAGTATGTGGAGTAATTTGAAAAAGAACGCAAAAGCTCAGGAATAAGTAAAAATTATATTAATCTAATTGTTTTGAGTTTGCACCCATGTAGCTGGATTCGTGAAACTAAACGACAGTCTGTTTGGAATTCAACTCTCCTCCTCCTAGGTTATATAATATATTCCTATGTATTCTTTTGCCTTCTTCACCCTCAATATTTTTTTATGTTTTAATTACATTCTAGTTACAACTTAGAGATTTTTATTTTACAAACCATTATCTTTTCCCATAGCTTTCACTTAAATATGTCCACCACATCTCAGTCTTGACAATTTGAAGACTAAACTCAATGACTCTCTGAGGCCTGTAGAATTTCTCTCCTGATCTGTACTGAGTTAGGATGCAGTACTAATATTGTTCTAGTAGAGTAATCTAAAAATCATTCATTCTTAGCAAATTGTTGCTATTTTTTATCTTTAAAATCCCTAAAATCTTCTCCTTTTTTTTCTCACAAGAACCATGGACATTACAAACAGAGATGAAACAGCTCTTGCTTTATTGAAGCTGTCATCTAACTTATTTTATTCACTATTTTCCTCTTCTGTAGGGAAAATGTTGCTCCCATATTGCACTGAAATGATCTGAGGGGTCATTTCTGTCATTCCAATGAAGAAATTTAATTTTCATTTATGCCACAGAGATAGCTTGGAAGGCAGTGTATAAAACTTAGGAAAACAATGAATGTCAACATGAAAGGAAGATATTTTAAATACTTCTCATTTTTGAAGTAGACTGTTCCCTTATAATTATCATTATATAGTGCTTTCTATTTCCTCTGTGCTTATGTAAGCACTTTCCCGTAAGTAGCTAACTTTATTCTCATATTAGGACTCATATATGAAACATATACTGCAAAATATCTCATATACTGAGAAAATATCTAATAATCACATTGTGTAAACAAGGAGAGAAGTAGGCTGCAATTTACCTGTTTGTCTGTTCTATGGTATTGTTTTGTTTGGCCGTTCTTATGATGACAGAGTGATAACAATGAGCATATTTAAAAGATGTGCACAATTGGCTTTGATGATCAGGTAATCCAGCTACCAGACTATAAATTAGGATCTTCAGGTGTTGTGAACTGAAGGAACCAGTGAAGCAGCATCTCTGATCTACAAAGTTTCTGAATTCAGCTTAATCAACCTGATCTTACTGTTTAGTAATCAATCAAATAGTGAGTAATCATACAAACATTGAGGATTGATTGCTATTGTGAGAGGGAAAATATGCCTTGCTCATGATCTCTAAATGATCTGACCAGACTCCAGTGGATGAATTTGCACTAAAGGACATCTGGACACAAATGCTTGACTGAATAGGTCTTAACATGTATGAAGAACTGTATGAGGTCCTGTGGGGTTTGGGAGAAGATGGATGAGGAGGAAGTATAAATTTGAATAAGAATTATTGTATGAAATATATAAACATTAATAAATATTAATTTGAAAATATTCATGATTCATAATTCTTAATTTCAGAATCATTACAGGCTACAAAATCCTAAGTGTTTGAATAAGTTAGACACACTTGTGGAAAGAGACTCTTTTCAAAGCCTGAACAGTGAATTCATTGGAGATGAAGTTTTTATAAAGCATTAGAAAACTTGAGAAGACTCTAGAAGGAAATAAGACTCTAAATACACATACCCACCCCCCCCCACACACACATACACACACACTCTATCTGATGATTGCCAGCACAATGTATCTAGTTCTACAATCTATGTATATTTAATCTATATGATTAATAACTGCTATTCTTGTTACAGAGTACTAAACATGATGGATATCTTGGCAGCATCTCACAGCATTTCAAGTGAATCAATAACTTTCCACTGTTCATCAGTTATGCAGAGGATATTTAACATTCTCCAAATCATCCATGAAATCTGTAAACATTTCATTTATTTGCCTTTATCTGTGTAATTTTAGTTTCAGCTAATTCACAGGAAAAACAAAAATATAACATTAATATATATTTAACAAGTTTTATGGGGATAGAAAGTTGCCCCAGCAAGTAGGAATACTAGCTTCTCTTGCAGAGGACACTTGTTTGATTCTTAGCACTCACAGGGCAGAACCCAATGATCTGTATTTGCAGTTCCGGGGAGGGTGGTTCAATACCCTTTTCTATTCTGTGCCAGGGCAGTACACAACAAAGATGCACTTACATACATGAAGGCAATACACTAGATACCCATAATTTTTTTAAATTATCTTTTAAATATTTATTTATTTAAAAAAACATTTATTAATTTTTTTGAGAACGGCATACAATGTGTTTTGACAATAATTCCAGCTCCTCTAAATCGTCCCAAGTCATTCTCCACTTCCTTAACTACCCTGTTTCATTTTTTAAAATTCTTTGAAAAAAATTAAAAACAATTTATTAATATTTTAAAACGTATTTTACGCGAATGAGCATATTGTATGCATATGTTTAAGTACATCCATGTCATGCAGTGCCCACAGAGGACAGATCCCCTGGAACTGGAATTATAGATAGTTTTTATATGCCGTGCAGGTGCTGGGGCTTGAACCGGGGTCTTCTGAAAGAGCCACCAGGGCTTTTAACCACTAAGCTCAAATTTTGAGAATTTTATTCATTGTGTTTTGACCAAATCCACTCCAGCTTCCTCTATTAACATCTCCAAGATCCATTCCACCTTTGTATTCGGTCCCCCTATTTTGTGTCTTTATATTTAATAAAACTGTAATATCCTATCAACACCAATTTGAGCTGTCAATAAAGTTCTGAATGTGCAGCCATCCGCTAGAGATATGGTGCTTACCAAGAGCCACACCCTCAAGAAAAACTGAATTTACCTCCTCTCAGAGCCATCTACACTCCAGCTCCTCCATTAGGAGTGGGTGCCCCCTCGCCACTCAGGGTTTGACCTCAGTGTTTGAGGTATATTTTCTCTGCTACTTGGTACATTTTACAGTTTGTATCAGGAACATATGTAGACATCACACACAGAGAGAGGCATACACAAATTCACTGAAACAAAATTTAAAATAAACCTTTGTTGTAAGAGTTGATTAAGGGCTAGTGGTGTTTGCCTTTATTCCAGCACTTACTTAGGAAGCATGAGAAGGAGAAGCTCTGTAAGTCAGGCCAACATGGTATAAATAATGAGTTCCAGGGGGCTGGGGCTACAGGGAGACCCGTCTCTAAAAATGGGGAATACATCAGCTGTGGGAATCATATTTTTTAAAAATGATATATCTCCCACAATGGTCTCTGAAACTTGGGAGGTTGAAACTTAATAGAGGAGTCCTGTCCAGGGACCCAGATCCTGCAGCCTCATTCTGTACACTCTGCCGGTTGTGACTTTTCGTGTTCATCACCCTCAGTTCCATGGGGAAGCTTTGCTGATGAGAGTTGAGAGATTCATTAGTATTCACTGTACCCCTTGTTATAGTATGATCCATGACCCATAGATGTAGAGGTTCCATTGTAGCAGTGTCTCTCAGGAATAGGAATCTCACAGACAATTATTCTCTGTGTATGATCAGCTGTGGAATTCTGCAATATTCTCCATCTGTTGCAAAAGAAAGTCTCCTTGATGCGTGGTGACTGGCATGCTTGTCTGTAAATATAAGGATCCATATTTAGCATATGTTAAGAAATTATGTTTCTCTAGGTATATGAAAGACAGGATTTGTTCTATGATATATGACTTTTGCAGCCATGGGACAATTTTGGAAGAGAAGGCAGAAAGATTGTAAGAGACACGGGAGGAAGTACATAACCATAAGGAAACTCAGTCTTTCAGGCTCCTGGGAGCTTGGTTATATGAACTTCCATCAATGATGACAGCATGCACATGGTCCTGGCAAATTCAATCAGACAAAACCCAGCACAGAAGTGGGGAAATGGGCAGGAAGCCACAAGGTGGGCAGCTGATCATTGCTGGGTGAGGGAGAGTTGATCTTCTTCAAGAGAGTGACAAAAGACTATCCTAACAGGCTCCAATGAATGGACTCACAACGGGGGAAACTTGGGTAAACTGAATTTAATAGGCCCTAACATATTCGATAAAATGCATGAAGTCCTGTGAGAGGGCTATAGGGAGTGCATATAAGGAAGGATTGACTAAATGTGATTAATATGTATTACGTGAAGTCTTAAAAATATATTAAAATAAGAAATGATGTATCTTAATTCTATTTTACTATGTCTAATATTTGATACAAAATATATTTCTTATGCACCACAACTTTTATCCCCATTTTTTGTATGATATGTATTATGGATAGATTTCATAACGAAATACTTTAGAAATGGGATTTTTTTTGTCTACATAATTTCTTAGCTAATTTTATCACAAAAGCTAAATATAGAATTATAAACCTTATGAAACAAACAGTGGTGCTATAATGATTTCATTGTATCATTTAAGATGGTCTGAATTGTCAGAAATCCACACTTTCACCTACCTTCCTTAATCTGATAATTTATATATGCCTTGAATTCATTTACAATTTCTATGAGATATCATGTATCCTGGATTCCATGATCTTTTTTGAAATTTTTTAATATATCTTGCTTATCCATTCAGACTCATGATATCAGCACAAAAACAGTCACGATCTTACTGTGATTATTTCCTCCATTGTTTTTTTTATTACATAGTATTTGAATCTGAAAGATTTCAGTGTCTTTTCCATTCTTTTGCTAAACTGTCTCTCAACTCTGCCTTTAATTATAGAAGCCAGAGAGATGACTTATATACCTTCTGCTTCAGGCTTAATTATATCATCAATGCTATATTTAACATATTGGTGATGTATTGGTCTTCCACTTGGAAGCACACCTATCAATACATAAATGCAAATCTGTATTTCAGCATTTTGTCAATCTGCAGCCAACTGTGTTTTCTGTAGCCATCTGCTCAGCTATAGAACAAGCTGGCCCTGAATATGTTATGCTTGGCATCCTTTAATGCTTTTGATAATACTCCTCCATATTCTTGGAATATATTCTCTTTTTTGTTGTATTAAATTCTTGTTTGACATCCCATAATATTCTATTCACATGCTATCTTCTATAAAAATATTTTCCTGAAAATGCACTGATATCTATTTACTATATTCTCTTGGTACCAACAATTACTTCAAGGATATTCTTATTTTTAGAGTTAAATTATACTTCTAGATACATCTACATACTTGTCTCATGATACATGGTATGCCTATTTGAGAAGGGTGTTCATATATATATATATATATTTATATATATTTATCATTCAGAACCATATATATATATGTTTATGCTTCCACAAATGTGCCACATATATTTAACCCAAACATATATATATATATATATATATATATATATATACACACATAAATGTTCTAGAAATTTAATGTCTATTCATGAGATTATCTTAGGCTACAAAGACACAAATAAAGAATTTAAATGAAATTATGTAAATGATAATAATGAGCACAATATATCTTTTGCTTTAATTTTAAAATTTTAACAAGTCTTACAGTCTCCAAGTCCTTTGTCACAAATCACAAAATTCCTTCTTCAATAACTAAATTTTATTTCATTGTGCATTGCTTTTGTTTTCTCAATTTATAAACTGATAAACCATTAACGTTTTTCCATAATGGGCATGTCATAGAACTAATCTGGCAAAAGCAGAAACCACAAGATTTTATTCATACTTGGAATCTAAATGAGTTGGTGGAATAGAAGTTGATAGAATAATCAAAGATCCAGAATATAGGGAGAGAAGTAGAGATGACAGACATGTTTTTTTTTATTCTGTGATAATTAGGTAGTCAGTTGTTTCATCTGAGAAATTAGATGGCTAAGAAAGATAGATCATGCGTTTCACGTAAGCCTGGACTAATTAGGAAGACTGTCTCTAGACAAACAGGAAAACTACAACTACAGATCTGCCTAAATTCTAATCGACCTAATGTCTCATATTTATATGAGTTTGAAATAATATATAGCCAAAATATTCAAGCTGCTCCTCTAATATTATTAAAGATTTATTTATTTAAAAATCATGTGTGAATGCTTGTTTGTATATTCATAAATGTGTTCCACCTCTGAGCCTGGCATCCTTGGAGGTCAGAAGAGAATGTCAGATTCCCTTGAACGGAAGTTACTGATGGTTATCAGCATCCTCTGAAAGAGCAGTATGTACTCGTAACTACTAAGCCATTTTCCCAGGCCCCCTATAACATATTTATTTAAAAAAAATTCAATGCCATATAGAGAGTCAGAAATTACATAATAATAGTAAAATACATTGAATATTTAATGGACTCATAGTTTTTATATATTATTGGCAATAATGGTAAGTAAAATCTGATACAGTGTCTTTGACAACCTTTCCAATTTAAATTTTATTCAGTATATCACAATAAAATAATTTAATATTGGATATAATTTTTCTAAAAGATCAGTAACTGATGAAACTTTTCTGCTTGGTACTGCTGATGCTGGCATGAAACAACAGTTTCAACCATTTGACTTCTTCTATAAGGTGAAGAGGACAGAGGAAATAGTCCAAAGTTTTTAGCACACCACTTAAAAATGATCCATGTTGTCAAGGAAAGGACAATGCACTATTAAAAGAAGTAGCAATATGAATGAGAAATCACTGTTATATCTGTTAATTATTTCATGATTGCTTACTCAGCCTATCCAATATCTTAGGAAAATAAATAGCCACTCCAAAGTGGAGGATCTAGAGCATAGAATATTTCACTGGGCTTGAATTCATGTTCTTTTTTTGTTTTGTTCCCCCCCCCCCAATAGCTGCCTGAGAAGAATTTTGTGTGAATAAAAGTATTCGCATTCCTTGTATTTAATGATTGTAAGGCTTCTCAAGGAATCAACATGTTGTGCTTCATCACCAGACAACAATGGTTTTCAAATGATCCTTTGACAACAACATGTATAAAAATCTAATTATTAAAAACAAATCTTCATGTCCAACTTTGTCAGCTGGATCAAAGCTTCCAATGCCAGGACATGGAATCCTGTGAGATTCTTAAGCCAGTTCAATGTTAGCTCGCTCTTAATAGCAAGTAGTACAAGGTTGGGCTAAGCTATTTATAGAAGAAGGCACCATCTCAAAAATTCAAAGCAGGTGATGCAGTCCATTGGTAGAGCACTTAAAGAGCAGGCCGAAGACCAAAGTTTTAATCTCCATTACTGCAAAAACAAAGAAACTAAAAAGAATAAACACATAAGTGGAACATGAAAGGTCCATTTGTCTATTTTAATGTTTTTGAGATGTACTGATCCTAAAGGGGCTACACACACACAAACACACACAGTAGCTACACAGTCTATGTTAAAATAAGAACATTTAAATATTTCTTCTGAACACCATTATTTGTCCCAGCACAAGAAATATGTAGGAACCATGCACAAGTCTCAGCAGAGTCCCACAGAAATTGTATGCACTTATGAGTACTCACATAAGTAAGTAGAAATGAAATTCAAATAGTTAAAATATATACTAAAGTGTATGCTTAATCAGTACCAGTATTTAATCGGAGAAACAAACATTAATGTACATCTAATAATCTAATACACTAACAAATCATAACTCTTTTTTATTAAATTCTCCATCTAGATTAATTAATGAAAATCTTAGCTTGTATAAAATTTACATTATTTGCCCTTTATTTTGTAAGTCAAATGGTATACAACATCTTTGCTATGTAACCTTACAGAAAGGAACAGGATCTGCTATTCTTTAAAGAGTAGCCCATTTCAAATAAGAATCATTAATGTAGCCACACTTCTCTCTTGTTTCCTTAACAGTAGCAACTAACATAGTTCTTTCTTTTTCAATTCTTCTATCTAAATTCATGAATTGGTGGTAAGTATAGGAGGAGGACTTATCTTTGCTGTGTACCCAAGGCCTCACTTATGCTGGAGGAGTTCTCAATTTTTTGCATTTTGTAATAGGAAAGGCAACAGGCCTTTATTCATGATCTACAGTAGAGATGGTGATAAGACATGTACGTAATTCATCCCTTACTAAAGGGGCTGTGTGGAAGTACCTGAGTGATTCTGACTATAATTAGAGATTACATAGTAGTAGCACAGTGTCCTTTCTTTACTGCAAGGCCCAGAGCTATGTGTCCTATGATGTGACTTATGTCAATGATTATGAATATATATATATATATATATATATGTTATTTTAATTTAATTTAATTAATTTTTATTTGATATTAAAGTAATAAAAATTATTAGTATTACTTCACCATATCAGTGGATGCAGATCCTCTACCATAACCTCTAATTATAAAAGATATATTACAGAATTCTTTTGAGAAAATTTTTGCAATGAATTACTTTGCCTTTGTATAACATTGGTAGAGTACTTTATTATATATTTTTATGTATTACTGAATTATTCTCAATAGTATTCTCTTGGATGTTTTTCCTAGTTACCTGAAGTTTATCTTGACACAAACACAGGCATCAAAGTCTAATTTCCATTCAAGAAGTAGAATTATGAAAAAAAATTAAAGGCTCTTGGAAAATTTATTGAGTTTTCTTAATAATATAGAATTGCTACCTGCATTGTAAAATTTAGAAAAGATCACAGCAGTGTACAGAATTAAATGAAAAGACATTCGTATTTAAGTTTGATTAGTAGATGATGCATTTTAAAGCACTTATCAATATCATGTCTTTCATCATTATATATACTCTATTCAATATTTCAAATCTGTACTTGAAAATGAAAAAATACTTATTAATATTAAATATATATATATAATGATCAGCCACATCATCCTTCTAAGCAAGACTTTATTTTGTGCTCACTTAAACAATGAAAACGTATATTTAAAAATATTTTAATATTTTTATTTTTTTTATGTGTGATAGCATATTGACTGTATGTATGTAACTGCACCCATATCATGCATTGCCCACAGATGTCAGAAGAGGGTGTCAAATCCTCTGGAACTGGAGTTACAAATGGTTGTTAGTTTCTATGTGGGTGCTGTGAATCAAACCAGGGTCCACTGCAAGAACAGTCAGGGCTCTTAACTGCCAAGTCATTTCTCCAGCTCTGGGGATGGGGGATCATATTTAAGCTTCATCTGAGGCAAGATTATTTTAACACAATTTCTTTGCAGTCATGAAAAAATATGAATAGCTATGAGAAATTCTGCAAAGCTACCTATGTATAAAATGCATGTTTCTTTACATTAGCATTAAAGTAGATATTATTTCAGCTTATAATTTCATGTCACATCTACGACTTAAATGATTTATGTAGGAAATATTATGGTAAAAACAAAACCAAAAACAGAATAAAACAAAACTCCCCAAAACATTGGTCTCAAATTAAATGTTTTTTTTTATTTATTAAATGCATTCTGCGTTTTCCACATAAAAGGTGTTATTAGAAGTTGATAGTAGAGTGTAGTGCCCTTGGAACAAAGAAATGAGGAATTTCAGGGGTTACTTATTTATTGTTGCAAAGCATAGGAACCTTCTTTCACATGACTCTACAATAAATTACAACTAATATAGTTTTAGACTATATTTCAAATGTGTGTGTGTAAGATGAGCAGAATATAGTTCTCTAACAGTGATCTTCTGGATAATCCCCTCTGCCTTCTCACTTTTTAGCTGATAAGTAAGGGCAATCAAAGTGTGCTCAGACTGTCTTACAGATGCTTTAAAAAGTAAAGTTAGTGGTAGGGGATAGAAAACAAGAACATTTTAGTTCAACAGTATCCTAAATTAGAAAAAAAAAGTCTAAAAACGTGTAATATTGTTAAACTTTCCAAGTTGCTACATTATGTAAGACTTACATTTCAAATAACGAAATGTAGAAAATATTAATCTCAAAGTGTTGTCGCACAGGAACTGAGAGCAATGATAGGTGCTTTAAATAGCTTATAGACCCTTAAAAAATTCAAATTATTTACCCTTTCTATTTCACTAGTTGATCTCATATGATTCAGTTTATATCAACAAATTCAAATGAATAAATATCAATAATTTATAAATAGATAAAAATGTTAATTGAATAAAATACTAAATTAATATATGCTTATTCAACATTCATTTTTTTCATTGGGTTTGATCTGCAAATGATTCTTTCTATTATGGTTCAGACCTAGAATTACCATTTTATGTCCATTCAGAAGTGGCATGGGAGACTGCTCCAGTCTTTTGTCTGGTTATCTGCATAAACTTAAACCACTCCCTCTCTCCACCCCACTTAAATGATCTTTCCTTTGGCTATGGTTTTGCATTCATGGTTGGAAAAAATCTTATTCTCACTCAAGTGAATGAGAGTATTGGCAGCTTTCTGTGCAAAAGATCCTAAGCGAACCCTATGTACATAATGGTAGTTTTTATATGAAAGAAATTCCCCTACATGTCCTGCTCAAATTATTAAGGCTTCTTGCATTTAAGGAGAAAGAAAAGGAGGGAAGAAAGAGAGGAAGGCAGAGAGGGAAGGAAGGAGGCAGGAAGGAGAATGAGAAGATAATTAAAAGATTGGTTAGTTTAGAAACATATTTGTTAATAAAGCCATATGTTAAATAGTCAAATGTATCATTTCTATATTTTTGTTTCTCTTAATAACAAATTAAAGTGAAAATATTATTTTGAGGCACTGTCTCTCATTAACCAAAACACATTAGATAGTAAATTGTTCTATGCATTTCATTATTTATAGTAGAGTTTTAATGAATTAATTTTTAAAAATCAATTCACAGAAATTGCACAGCTTCATGTACAACATGATATTTTGAAATATGAACACATACTAGAATGACTAAATGGAGCTAATTAGCATACATTAAAGAATGATGATTTCTAATTGTCACTCATAATATTTGGTAATTAGACTCTTACTGATCATGAATAGGAAATATTACCACAAAGAAAATGTATGCTGTGTTTTAGAACGTGGATAAAGCAATGGCGTTTAGTGAAAATGTGATGACAGTGAAACATAGGGATAAAAGATCGCCAAATGGAATAAAATACCCACTTACTGAGATATTGTCTATGCTGCATATTTTATTACATGAACATTTAAAACTCATATAAGTTCGTCAAAGAAAACACTTATGTTTTACTTTATTTAGTACTGATCCGGCCAATAACTATGCAGTGGTTTTATCAAGTTTCATATAAAAACATGAATGAAACCATTCTGGCTCAGTATTCTAACTCTGAAGAACACAGAAAATAATTCTTGAAAATGCATCGGAAAGTGAACAGGTATTGACTAGTGTTAAATGCAATGCTCAAGAGAAACCAGGATGAAACAGAAGTGAGAAGTGCTCATTTTCAATAAGGGTCACACAGTTACAGAGAAGAAATTGGTGAGAATCATTCCATTATCCTAGAAACTAAAGCAATTTTCACCTATGGAGAATTCAAAATGCAATAACTAGTCAGAATGGAAGTAATATAAATATATCATCACAAATACTGAACATCTAAATATAGTTCAGCATATATATGTGGTAAAATAAGTACCATAATCTGATCTAATTATATAATGTAAAAACAATGTGGCATATGTTTTGTAAGAATTATGTCTTACATCACATTTTGCTTGTTTATAACACATTCAAAGTTAACAAAATTATCAAGGCAGTACCGAACCCTTTTGAGAGAACATACCTAGATAAAAATTAACTGCAAAAGTATGATTATTCAGCTGTGGGTTCTATTAAAATAATACTGAGCATACTTTATATTAAATTTTTTAAACTGAAGAATTTAATTTTTATCTATTATATCTTGATTCCTAATGATCATCATATCATTAGGAATTAAATGAATTAATTCATTATTATTATTTCAGGCATCATAATATTAATATATGATATGATAGGAAATATTCTCTGGAAACTGACAGTGTATTCTTAACAGGTAGATAACATACTTTTGGGGAATCGAGGAGGGTTGTCATTGACATCAGTGAGGGTGATATTGACAACTGTTGTTCCAGCCAGTCCACCCAGTTGTCCACCCATATCCTTTGCTTGAATGAGGACTTGGTATTGTTCTTTGACTTCTCTGTCCATGTTTGGCAATGCTGTTCTAATAACACCTTAGGGAGAAAGTAATATTAGAAGATCAATATAAAAAATACCATTACCCAGCAAGAATAGAACAACGTACTACAACATGATTATGTTTAAGTTCATTAGCAATAATACATTAAATAATATAATGTTTTTCCCTATTACAGCCACAGCCACATATTGATGCAGTAAGAAGAAAAGATGGAAAATTGCAGAAGAGCTGTAATCATGGTCCTGACACTTTAACTCAACTGACTTCTACCTTATTTAGTCTCAACATTATACATTTAAATGAAGGAAATACTAACACATTAAGATAATCATACATGCGAAATAATTTGGGTATGTAAACTGAGCTGAGTGTGTAATTCCCAAGATTAACGTGGTTTCTTCATTCTATATTTCTGAGAATTAATAATCTAATGAACTTATAATACAGGAATTATGTCCTTGACAAATTCTTTTTGTCTATCAGGATTCCCCCCAATTATTTTACCAGCAGTTCCCTCTATCCTCTTAACTAATGTGAACCATGATTAATCTTGGGGTTTTGTGTTTGTTTCTATCAAGAAACCCATTGTTCGGGATAGTACCTAGTGTTTAGAAAATATTCAGTAAGTGAATGTCAAAATGAGTGATTGATGAATAATGGAATTGATCTCTAAGTGGCTACTCTCACAGGCATGAATCTTACAATATGTATGTAAATTTACATACAGCAATCATCTTCTATTCCTGTATCCACATATAGAACCACTTCATATTTATATTTATTCATAGATTTTCAATATAGGAAAAAGTAAAACTTTCAGAATTATTGGGAAGTGAAATTAATAAATTTTATAGCAAAATCCAATGGGTAGCCAAGGTAAGTACATGGAGATTGAAGAGCTTTTACCTTAAGTACATTTGACTTTGATATTGAGGGCTTATATATTAAACAATATAGCATATATGAATAATAAAATATTAACCACCAACACAGCATATAGCATTTTGATCACTTCCCCTGTATACATTCATATATCCGTGCTTGCTACCATCTATTTATCCAGTGCTATATTGTACTAATGCATATTGAACTGCATGCAATCTGAGATTTGTCTGACACTTGGCAGGAAATAGTTACAAAAAGACATCCTTCATTTTTGGTCCTAATGCTTTATTCATGAATTGGTACTGACAACATTTTAATCTGATCTGTCTGTCTTCTCTTTCACTCAAACTCCTGATGTTTTATTTTCAAATCCTCTACGACTAAGATTTCAGTTCTACTCCTTAGTGTTTCTGTCTTACACACTTTACAGTCTGTGGCCTCTCTGAAGTGCATGGCTCATATTTTCTAGATAAACACCAAGGTTTGAATTATGTGTCTCATTTTGTCTTGCCACCCATTGACCAAGAACTATCTATCTATCTATCTATCTATCTATCTATCTATCTATAATCTTCTTTCTCCATATATTTTTTCACTACTTCATTTCCAAGTATGAATTGTACATAATGGACAGAAAGGTGTGAAAAGAAAGAGAGAAAGGAAAAAGGATGTGGATGAAGAAAGTAGATGAATAAAAAGAGGAGGAGGATGAAGAGAATAAGAAGAGGAACATTTCTGTAGAGCACATTATCTGTGATGTTCTTCTTTTCACTAACATCTTCCTCCCAATAATGCTATGCTTTGCATCCATAGTTGATGAACACATTATTATGTCTCAGCCTTCATAATGGGGCTATATTTTCCTAAAAAGCCTCAACTTAGTGCATTCCCCATGTCATTTGCCAAGGCTTTAATACATAAGACTTTTGGGGAGAGATAATTTACACCCAAATAATGAGAGAAGAATAAATTAGAGCTATTTACTATTTACTATGAATGCATCATAATTTCCATTTTTGAATCAGTAAGTGTATCTCAGTAGGTCATATAATTCAGTGTTGACCAACTCACATTTTTAAATGAGCAATTAAGGAATGCATTATAGAAGATATTTTATTGTATAGTTTATTAAAGGCCATTAACAGAACAACAGGCTAGGAAAGCTAATGATTGTTGAATGGTACAAACTTAACTTCATCAAAGAAAGTATGCTTTTGTTTACAACCTATAGTTAATATTAAAGCTCATCAGAGACCTGGTTTCCAGCAGATTTTTAAGGAAAGATAATGGAATTTCATTTAATTAGAAACTTAACATTTAAAAATGATATTTTCAAAGCTATTGAATTTTAAACAATATTAATAAAGTGATTGTCACTTACACAAGTTAAATGATCTATTTTAAATTTCTTGTTCACAAGTTAAATGATCTATTTTAAATTTCTTGTTCACAATGCATTTAAGATGAGAAGAAAGTTTAGGTATTCTTAGGAGGGAAGCAAGTGAATGATATGGTGTAACTTCCCATCTACAACATGGTCTAACTGTTCTTTGGATCTTAGAAGTCATTTTTCTCAAATATGTTTTTCCTTGGGAAATTTTCTTCTCTTTAATTTTAGTAACATAGTTGTGTCACATTCTAAGACTTCTTTTCATCAAATTCAGTTTTATAAAGACTTTATTGTCTCTCCTACTATGTGATCATCTATTTTTTTTAATATAAGTATCTCAGTAGCAGATCAGTAAGACCATATATTGTATATAAAGGTGGATGGAAAAAAATAATTAGGGGCTGTGGAGATGATTCGGTGGGTGCCCTGGTTTTCACATGAGTATGAAGACAAGGATTGGTCTGCCCAGCACTTACCTAATGCTGGATGGGCTTAGTGGCCTATCACTTTAAACCCAGTACTCTACAGAGGAAGCTGCTTAGGACTGATCAGGCAAGTCATTGAGCTCTACATTCAAGTTAGAGACCCTGCCTCAGTACGCAAGGTAGAGAGCCATCCATGGAAATTCCCTTGTGAGTCATCTGTCTCCCCCATACAAACACATGTGGATATATCATTTATATATATATATATATGCATATAATTATTATTATTATTATTAAACATAGCACACATCTATTCCATTTTCTGTATAACATATACAGTAATGTCAAATACAACAATGCTATGGGTCACTCACTTTTCTTTTACATTTATTTATTTTTGAGGGCTTTTGTGCCACAGCTTATTGTGGAGGTTGGGGGACAGCCTGTTTGACTATCCGGTTCTCTCCTACCGTGTGGGCTCCAGGGATTGAATTTACCCTGAAAGATGTACCTTTACCCACTGAGCCATCTTGCCATTCTTACTTGTTTTTGTTTAAAAAATAAAGCATACTCTTTTAAACACATATGTGTATTTATGCGTGTAAGGCCCACATTCTTGCAATGACTTAGTTTAGTCATTGATAGTAACTTTGTTAATTAGCAACCCAGAAAACAAATCATTGCTTTTCTGAATGAAAGCTCATGAAATTCATGTGTACATGTACCACTTCCCCAAAGCAATGCCTTTCTTTCATTTGTTTTATTGGTAATAATTCATTTATTTGGTGTATATGTTTCTGTGTATGCAAATGTATATATGGGTGCACATGTAAAATACCAGGTTTGTGGAAGTCAGAGAACAATGTTATGAAGTCAGATCTCTCCTTCCACCAAATGGGTTTCCAGGGATTAAACTCAAGTGAGGTGACTATCACCTTTACCTACTGAGACATTCATCTCACCAGGCCAATATTATCCTCTCAAGGCCAAGCACTCTTAAATTTTTCTGTGGATGTTTGCATCTCATTATTTCTCTTCGAAAACTTCATTTATTGGGGGTGTATATTAAGAGCACTGGCTGCTCTTTCAGAGGACCCACGTTTGATTCCCAGCATCCACATGGTGGTAACAACTGTCCCTAACTCTAGCTCCAGAGGATTGACACCCTCTTCTGACCTCCAAGAGCATTTCATGACATGGGTACAAATATATACATGCAGGCCCTATACGCATACACATAAAATGAAAATAATAAATAAAATATCTTTAAAAATTATTTTTGTATATGTTTGTCTGTATGGCTATTTTTTCATTTTCTTTTGTGTTGGGATACACAGGAATCTGTTTACCTGTGAAAGCCAGAGGACATCTCTGACTATCTTCTTCAAGAGCTTTCACCAGGTTTTTAGCAGTAGGGTCTCTTCCTGAAACCTGGTGCTCCAAAATTAGACTAGGCTAAGTAAGAAACAAACCCTGGAAATCCATCTATCTCTGTAACCCTAGTTCTAGGATTACCAACATGCGCCAACACATCTGAATTGTTATGTAGGATCTAGAGATCAAACTCAGATCCTCCTGATGGTGAAGAAAGCACTTTCATGACAACTTCCCCCAAACCTCCGAATTTTGTCAAAGTTTGGAAATGCAGAATTCAAAGAAATAATTTTAAGTACTTATTGGTGGTTACCTAATATTATTACACACAATCAAAATATTGTAAAATATTTTGTGGTTTACTCTCAATGATTGTATATTTCCTTGGCATGTTTTTGTTAACAGTCATTTGCCTCCATTCATTTTTTGTACTTGTGTGTTTATAATAAACTCTATTTTAATATTTCATAATGACTAAGTCATTCTGTAAAAAATATGTTACAGAATGATCACTTTGTGTAGGTAAAACATTTTTTTTGCCATTAATAGAAGAAGGTTTCAGGAGGCAGAGTCAGGTAGATCTCTATGAGATAGAGGCCAGCCTGGTCTACATAGTATGTTCCAGGCAGGCTGGAACTAGGGAGAACCAATCAAATGAAAACAAACAAACCAACAAATAACCAACTAACTAACTAACTAAGTAAATAAATAAATAAATAAATAAACAAAGATATACTATATCTTGCCAGAGTCAACTTAGAAACCCAAATTCTACAAGACTGTGTTTTGGTCCAAAACCAGGACAATTTTCCTTTTTTAAAATAATTATCATTTTATGTTTATGAGTTTTGCCTTCACATATTTATTTAAATGACTCATGTTTGGGCCTACTGCCCACACAAACCAGAAAAGGTGTTGAATACTCTGAAACTGGAGTTGCAGATAATTGTGAGCCTCTATCTGAGCACTGAAAATGAAACCCAGGTCCTCTATAAGAGCAGCAAGTGCACTTAACCACTAAACCACCTATCCAGTCCTGAAGACAATTTTTGAGCAATAAAACATAAATATTTAGATAATATTTCAAATATTGTCTCAATATATAAGGTGTGATCTTTGCCATATTACGATGAGGATCTTTGGAGGATCCATCCCATTATTTTAAAGCATGAAAGAATAAATATGGTGCCAAGCTGCCTTCTAAATACGTATGAGTTTATTCATAGACAAACTCCTCTCAGAGAATCTTAGAGAAGCTTCACACCAGCAGAGAAAGGAGAGAGTCAACGCTACTTAAGTTGTTGCAAACAAGTAAGAGTTGAATCCTCATCCTATTCATTTGACTGTCCCCTAAGTAGCAGGGAACATACCAGAAAGGGCAGTGAGTATGTCAGAGCCAAAGATAGGGAGAAGGCCTATGACCTGCTATCTGCAAAGATTGTCACAGCCATTGTCATCACGAATTCAATAGCAGATGTCTGATCTGAACTGCATTAGATTGGGCCTGTCAAAAGTCAGTCATGGATGAGAGAGGGGCTCATGGAACCCTACCCTTCCCTGCTGAACTATTGGTTGTTGAAATGTCCTGGGGTAGTTTCAGTGGTTGTTTCCCTTGTGTGTCCACCATTAAGCTCAACAGACTCCAATATGCAGTTCCAAATCCTTGATCACAGAGTGGCTTTGGTTAATTTCAGTGGGTCACAAAACAAACACATGAAATGCGGGGAATTGATTTTGGGGTTTGTTGACTGGCTGGAGGGAGATAACAGAGGTTGGTGGATTAGGATAATCGGAATGTAATATAGACATGTATGAAACTGTCAAAAAAAAAAACAAATTTAACACAGTTACGAAAAAGAATATATATTACTCGGGTTTAGGGAAGAAGTTTTATTCAGGGCACAGACTGAAACTATTGCTACTGAATGGAAGGGTAGTCTCAAGAGCAAGTCTGTTGAAAAATCCCTGGTAACTGGGCAATCTTTACCAGATCTTTCCACAGGGAATCTAATAACAAGCAGAATCAGATAGTATGAAGTACAAGCAGTAGAACTAAAGAAGAAAAGATTTTGCTTGTGCAGTTATAGCCTCGCTCAATGATTTTTAGATGATTTATATGAATGAAGAAATACAGAAGAGAGACTTATTAGGGACCCGTTTTGTTACTGCCCATATTTTCACCAAAAAGTTCCGGAGATAGACGTAGCAATGTTTCTGTACCTGGGTAAATTCATTTAATGATGCAAATGTGCACATGTAAATGGTTCAAATTGTAAATTTTATATTCTATATATTTTACCACAATAAAAAATAAAGTTTTTGAATTACATAAATTGTGTTGTAAAGAAAGAGTCTAACCTTTCTTAAGTGGCAACTGTTTGTTTGGAAAAATACGATATAACGTTACATGATACATTTTGTACCAATCTATAGCTATTTGGATTAAATATACAGGAACTCAGACTAGTTATTTATGAACATTGTAATATATTAAAAGAATTTAATATAAACTTAACACAAATTAATAAAAAATAGGACACTGAGATCAATTATTCAGAGTATTGTTTCCTTTCCTTTCCTGATTGGAAGATCACTGTTACCATGGGAAAGTAAACTTTGCATCTGGTTTCATGCACTGATTTAAAGTTACATTATTTTTGTTCATTTAATTTCTATTGAGTATATTTTGTTTCACATGAAAATCTAACACAGCATTTCTGATGGCTAGTTTTAATTGTCAATTTGACACAACCATTCATTACCTTAGAAGAGAGTCTCACTTGAAGAATAATTTAGATCAGGTTGGCCTGTAGGTATATCTATGAGGGACTGTCTTGATTGTTAATTGACGAAGCCTAGTGTGAGTGGTACCATTCCACAGGCTGAGCCCTGAATTTATTAAGTGAAGAAAGGTGGCTAGACGGCAAGCAACCAGAGAAACCTGTGTTTAATCTCTGTGTTCTTGAATGAGGAGGTGATGCTTTCACTGCCTGCTTGACTCCCTCAATAATGGACTTTAACCTGGAACAATAAACATAATAAACCTTTTCTTCCCTAAGTTGGTTTTGCTCAGGGTATTTATTATGACAGTAGAAATTAAAACAGAGCAACATGTTAAAATTGTCATTCTAATCTAAAGATTAGATATGAAAATGTAAAATTGCCTGATGCTTTAAAGATTCTCCAATACTTTTGATTTTTGAAATTTAATTGAGGGGGCTTGAGTGATGGCTCAGAAATTAAGATCACTAGCTACTCTTGATGAGGACCAGGGTTCAATATCTAGCACTCACATAGTCACTAACAATCATCCTTAACTTAAGTTTCAGGTATCTGACATCTTTCTTCTTCTGTCTTCCTTGGGCATTGCATGACGTGGGTACACTTACATACATGTAGGCAAAACACACATAAAATATAATTTTAAAATGTATTATAGTTTTAGGAATATAAGTGAATATATATATATATATATATATATATATTAAACCATTTCTTGGTTAAGACAAACTTAGATTATTATCTATCTATGTTTGTAAGTGAGCTTGCTATACTTACTTTAAAAGTGTTGCCAAAAATGTATTTCAAACAGCAAGATTAATAAACAATTAGTTTACATTTTCTTGCTACAAATGAATAAAAAATGTGTGTATTTATCTCTTCCTAATTGTAACAAAAGTTTCAATGAGGCTCTTCTTATAATTGTTTTAAATGGTTTTCTACACTCAAATGTGGAAACTTTTAGATAGTATTGGTTTTTAGTGCATTTTATTTAATAACAGCAAAAGGAATCATGAAAGGAAACTATATGGCTGGAACAAATGGAGACTATTTCTGAGAAGTTGCAATTATCCTTGAATTGTGATTTACTCTTATATACCACAGGGTGATAAATTTGACAGAACGCCATCTTAATGCTTTCTGTGCATGAAGAACACGTTTTCATTCTCTTAATGAAGGGCCTCATCATCCACGCTTTTCCTGTCTAGTGGTCTGAGGCATTGTTACTTGCAAGACTTCTGTCTCCAGTGAAAATCAATGCCTCAAAAATCTATTACATCGTTTACGCCAGAATAGATTCACATTTACTTATAAATAATAAAGCTTTTAGAAATTATAAATATAAGATTATGAAGCCATGACATATGCATATTCAACTGTAAAATAACATTTTTCACAAGCATTAGACTTCATCTGGGGTTCATACATAAAGTCAAGGTAGGACATTTTGGTTTTACACATATAATTTTATTTAGTTTTATTTTGAATGTAGACATCATTTTAACTTATTTATTGAACTTAAGTTCATACTTTATGAATAACTTGTTTTCAGTAGAGGATGGGTTATTCTGTTTCTCCTACAATTATTCTTTCAATATTAGGCCTTTAATCTTTTCTCGTAATTTACTCCTGCTCTGTATAGTGCCCCTAGACTGTATGATTCATCACAATGGTATGATGCTAGTCTAATCCAGACTCTCTTACTTCCCTAATTTCTCAATTTATTTGTTTCTCTTTTGCTTGCCTTGTGTCTCTGAGAGGTGATGCTTAGAGACTAAAGGATCCTTCATGACACTTATCATATATATTTCCATGTGAAGCCATATAACAGTTAAGATAAAGTTGGATGAGATCTATAAATCTATAAGACACAAGAGCACATAGCACATAGTGATTCCATGGATAAGAGGAAAAGTTTTGCATAAGTCGGCTTCATCATCAAGGTATGTATTCTGCCTATTGTCCTGTTTATGCTGACATTGTGTATCCATAAACTTCACAAAACAACTTCCTGAATCACTTTCTTTTCCAACTTCATTTTCTGTATAAGTATCTATGATCTTTTCATAGCCAAATTACAACCATGTCCTTAAATATTATCATATATTTGCCTGTACTTATCATCATTTTTATTGAAAAAAAATCTTGTAAACATCATTTACACAGTGGAACTTATAACACCTGGCCTTCTGGCTTTTGATTTTTAATAAGCTGTGCAAATGAAGAATATTAATCTTTTCTAGATCCTCCAGTGATACTTTTTAAAGTATTTCATAAAATGGATAAATGTACCTGTCAAAAACCTTGATGACCTGAATTGGATCCTGGGTTTTACATGTTGAAGGAAGAGAACAAATTGACTCTTGAAAGTGTTCTGATATATCTACACATTCTGTCTCTCTGTCTCTCTCTCTATGTAATATTTTTAAGATTCCTCTTTTAATTTATTAATTGAGAACTTCATATATTTTATTCTCATTTGCTTCTTTATTGCAGTGAGAAAGCATGACCCAAAAGCAACTTAGGGAGGAAAGGCTTTATTTGGCTTACAGATCACAGTCTGTCTTAAGGGGAAGCCAAGGCAGGGACCCAGGGCAGGAACCTGGAGGCAGGAACTGTAGTAGTGGACTGGTTTGCTTTCTTATCCTGAGCTCCACCTGCTTTCTCATACAACACAGGATGACAGGCCCAGGGTGACAAGACTCTTAGTGGGCTGAGCCCTCCCACATTGCCCTACAATCAGAAAATGGCACACTGACATGGCCACAGGCCAGTCCAGCACAGGAAATGTTTCAGTTGAGGTTCACTGCTTCCATTTAAGCTGACAATTGAAGTTATCCAGTACACATGAAGCATGATCAGTGTATGATCAACCCCTATTTTCCTCTTCTCATTAACCACATAAATATGACTTAAAGGGAGAGAGTTTCCCCGTTATACTCCACCTATGTACAGATAGGTATGAATCCATGCCTTGTTCTGACACTCTTAATAAAAGTCAGTGCTCTAGGGTGACTGACCCATAAAGCACCACGTGAGGGGAGGACATATATTCATTTGATTAAGAATTTTGCCAGTTCCACATTTCTACTTAAGTTGAAAAACATTCATTGCCTTTGTGTTTCTATTTATTTACACTTATGTATGACCGGTGTTCATCTACACTCATTGGAGGGTAGAAATTACATTTTGAAATGATTATTCCATCGTGCATACACAGACAATACTAAGCGTAATCACTGGACATTAAAAAAGAGAGAAAGAGCATATGGAGTTTGCAGGTTAGATGTCTGGGGAGGTTGGCGAAGAATTGGGGGGAATGAATGGGTGGGTGTGGATTTAATCAAAGCACATGATATGCATGTTTGAAATTCTTGGTAAAGTAAAAAGAAGAATATTTGAAGTTTTAAATTTCAAAAATCGGTTTTAATTTTAATGACTATTTTACAAGTGTAAGGAGTATCTGCCTCTAGTATGTTGAGACGCTTTCCATTATGCTAAGCTAGTATATTAAATATTACTCAATACATTTGGGAATATGTTAATATACTATTTAATAATTGATTTAATAAAATTAATAAGCTTCTTCTTTAACCATGACAAACAATGCCTACATTGTTTACTGGTCAGAGTTACTAACCCTTTATAAAGAAACTAAGCATTCAAGACTAGATAGGGGTGGGGGGCAAAAAAAAAACCCAAACAGCTCATTTCAAAGATATCAGAGACCTGGGGTTCTAGCAGTCATTATAATACATAATTGGTAAATGTATGGCCTGGTACTGCTCTGCTCTATCCCAGAATAAAAGAATTTTAAAAGAAGGTAAGAAGGAAGGAAGGAAGAATGGAAGGAAGGAAGGAAGGAAGGAAGGAAGGAAGGAAGGAAGGAAGGAAGGAAGGAAGGAAGGAAGGGAAAGAGGGAGGGATGAAACAAGGAAGGAAGGAAATAAATAAATAAATGAAAAGTAGATAGAAACTGTATATTCTGCCATGTACTTAAAATGAGCGCACAAAATCCCTCTGACTTGACATAAACTGCCATTCCTGAAGATAGGCTTCATCAGAGCATTGATGGGCCATGTTTTGAAACTTAGGCCCACGAGGAACATAGCACCTTAGCCAGAAAACTGTAAACAGGTCCTTCTGCCCTTATTATACTCCATACCCTTTACAAACACCAACTCTCTCTATATATAGAACACTTAAACTGTCCTGCCTCTTACACAGTGTGGATGTAGTGTGTTTCTCTGGCTAATTAAAGGCCAGTTTGTACCGTGGAGGTTGGTTTCTTCCTTTTCTACCTGCAACTCTTTCCACTCTTATCCTTAATAGGACTTACTCTTAAGACTTTCATTTCCTACCCATATTATATTTAGCTTGAGATCTGCATTCAACTGTACACTTGTTTTTATAAAACAAAGCAAATTAGAAGACTAACAGAAGTGAGATTGTCTATAAAGAGCAATTCTGAGAGAGCCAGTGATTTAGGTGGTTCATGTTTGCAGGTGTCACTTTCCCTTATTACAAGAATGATTTCCTATATTCCTCAGCACCAGCACCAACCATCTATAATTCCCTGAAGACAGCAAAATTATCTACAGAATTTTCTGTGACTTTTTAAAGCAAAAACGTACATAAACAAAGAAACAATATAATTGAATAAAACCCAGAATTCTGAAATGAAAAATACTTTTACCTAGATGAGTAAAAGTAATATACTTGAAATTTTCAAAGAAGGACAAAGAATTGGAGAAAATGTGCGCTTGTAAATAAACGTGATAAGCTTTATACACAAAGCTCACTGAAAGGAAAATAATAATCAGTGAGGTAAAATATTACCTCTTTTACCTAATGATGTTGGTTCACTGAATCTTTACTGTTATATTCCAATAGGAAATAACCCATGCTAAGATTTAATTAAAGTTTAGCTATTTGAATGTGTTGATCATGTTGACTCAAATAAAAATTTACCTGTCTTAGGATCAATAGAGAAATAAGGTTGACCCTGAAGGATGCTGTAAACCACTCTGGCACTGTTTCCATAAGTTGGGTCATCTGCATCTGTGGCCTTGACCTGGAGCACATAGGCACCTGCAAAATAAGACAGTATCACTCTAGGACGTTTCTTTTACATGCCTGAAGATCATATCTTATCTTCTGGATTTCTTATTCCTTTAGAATTTGACATTTCTCAGGGACGCTGTGCCATTACACTGATTTCCTAAACATGGCAATCAAAATATTGGGCAATGACAAATCTAAACCACAATGGGCTATTGCCACACCCAAATAAGAATAGGTATCACCATGAAGACTAAAAGGAAGGGTAGGTTGGGGTGACAGGAAAGGAAAACCTTTATAACCATAGACAGGAATCCATGAACATTCCTTTAAAAATCAATTAAACAAAGGTGCTGTGCTACCTTGTAATCACAGTCTGGACATGTATCCAATGGAAGTACACAGCACACTGATGTGACATCTGCCCCCTCATGTTTGAAAGTGCTGTTGTCAAAACCAATGCAATGGAAACATGCTAAAGGGGATAAACCCCATGAAGTAAGATAAATCCTGAATCATCACATGTGTGTGCATGTAACAAAATGTAATGAATCCAGCAAAAGTGTAAGATTTAATGGTGATTACCCGAGTTTGAAGATGTGATAAAAGGGGAAGTTTTGATCTGTGTTTAGAGTGACAGTTACATAGCAGCAAGATTTTCTGGTGTACATAACTGCACAATAAGGTTGTCTAGATAATAAGAATAATGGGTTTCAGATTTCAAAAATCAAGAAGAAAGTGTTTTGAGTGTTTTGAATGTTTTACCAAATAGAAATGATAGATATTTGAGATCATATATTTAATGATTTTAATATTACACAGTATTTATATATATATATATATATATATATATATATGGAATGTTATTGAACTCCACTAATATTTTCAATTTTATGACTTATATATCAATTTTAAATGAATTTTAAAGTGTTGCAATGATAGAGCTGTTGTTGAAAATGACACGTTGTAACTTTATTTTAAAAGCTGTGTGTATTTCCAGTAGATAGATCGTTGAATTGAAAGGTATCACATTAAACCTATTGATTAATAAACCAAAGAAAACAGTGAATGCCCCTTTAGTTAGCTAATCTGTTTACCTTGGATGTTTAAATTATGTGATGAAATTTTCAATAAAGAAGTTAAAAGGTTTAGAAGCATACTGAGGTGAAGAAGCTGGTATATGATTTGCAATTTCAAGTTACAAATCAACAATGACCTCTGAGTCATAGAAAGATTTTGTTTAGAAGACAATATTTAAGAAACCAATAAAATAAAAATGATTTCAAATATCTGTTCTGTCCAATAGCCAGAGTGCACCTACTGGTCAAAAGCTAAATTTTAGTCTTTGTTTCATTGCTGCATGAAATCATTATGAACAATCCAAAGCATATGTGTCTTACCTTTTTTCTGTTTTATTTTTTCAAGTACTATTCACAGTTTTCTGCACTAAGGGAATTTGAGAAAAAAATTTTCACCTATCCCCTCCAAACTGTATGTAAATTAATTTATAAAACCACTTAATGTTTACCTTCACATGATATGCTCAGTACTGCTTCTCCTAACTTAGAACAAACAAAAACATGGGATAATCACCTATAACAAATACCATAAAATAACAGTACAATAATAACAGACAAAAATTTCAGTATGCAGATGGTCAATTATCTTATGTTTGGCAGAAGATTTAATTGTGTAGACATATATATTAGAAACATACACTCATATATAGACTGACAAACTGATATAGGTAAATACCTATGTAAGTTAAACATTTTGTAGAAATCAGTGTCGATATTTATACAATAACAGTATAATATGACTAGTATTTATGATCAGTGAATATGTTTCTTAATGATTCATTCAAATTATCTTTAAAAATGGAATGGAAATAATCATTTGACTTAAAATAAAATTCCTTCTTCTCAAAAGGGATTCATAGCTCCAGATGTTTGCTTTGATCATTTTCATATAACTTCACAGAATATGTGCCAATAGACAGTGTATACAGATTTAAATATTAGCCTAGTTCTAAATGTCAATACAATAGTAGAGGGATGTGCATTGCTATGTTCTGTGGGCATATTGGACCTGAAATGCATTACATTTCAGAACCTACAGAAAATTAAAGAACCTAGAGACATAAATACATAGTAACAAATTTGATAAATATGATCTTTTACATTTTTCTCCTAATGCTAATTAGAATCAATACTATATATGTTTCTGTTATATGGAATGCAGACATTTGCAAGTGTGCCAGCAATCAGCATGGAAGATATTCTTTTTATTTCCTGGTAAGAGGCAGCATCTCATGTTTCCCAGTTTGGCCTGGAACTTACTATTTGGCCAAGGATGAAACTGAACTTATAAACCTCCTGTCCCTACATCCTAAGCACTTGGATTCAAGGTTTAAGGGGTGCTAGTGATTGAACCCAGGCCTTTGTGCTTACTAAGCATGCATTCAACCAAATGAGATGTAAATGAACCCCTGGAGTGTAGTCTGTTAGCCCTTATCCAGAGCTGACTATACAATCACACTAACTGTAGTGAAGATGGAGTGGAATTCACAGATGAAGCACTGCTTTTTAGGTGTCTTAAAATAGAGTCAGAATGTTCATTGTAGAGCATGAATCATTTTAAGTTTCAATTAGAAGTACACTTGTTAATAGAAGACATATATATATATATATGTATATATATATATATATATACATATATATATATAGTCACCATTAAATCCAATATTAAAGACATTTGATATCCAAAGCTAAATTTTACATTTGAGCATCATTCAAAATGAAAAAAAAATAAAGTGAGATAGAGGAAGGAACAGAGATATTGATCACTGAGACACGGTGATAAATGATAACAAAAGGGAGCATAAGGAGACGCCATCTGATAGAAACTACAACTGAGCAAGGGAATCCTAAGGGTAGAATTAGACTTTCTCGAGGATCCCAGGTGCTTCTTGTGTTAGCTCAGGCTACATAACAAACCTTTATTAAACATCAGAAAACAGCATTGTCTCACAGTTCTGGAGGTAAGAAATTCAATACCAAAATGTGTGAAAGTTTCATTTGCAGTAGGAATTTTTTTTCTTCCTCCCCATGACCGTCTTCAAGGCTGATTTCATGATCTATCCATATTGTCATATGGTTCTACATCTTTGTTAGTAAGTATGTATTGTGTGTATGTGAGTGTGTGTTTGTATGTGTGTGTGTGTGTGTGTGTGTGTGTGTGTGTGTGTGTGCGCGCGCGGTATCAGAGAGAGTTAGAGGTATTTAGAGAAAGAGAGATATATCTGGTTACAGATTCTCCTTTTTATAGTAAATAGTGAAGTTCACTGTGAAGAAAAAAAAAACAAGGAATAAGTGACAGGGCAATGCAGGCTTTTCTTTGAGGAAAAATACTGCAGAGGGGTTCTCTGAAGGAATCAGGGACCACTGACAATGCCAACGTATAAGCTCGGATAGTAAGAGGACCAAGCAGGCTGGCGAGGACAGTGAAAGGTTTCTTTCTTGGACATTGATCAGGGTGACCAGTGATTGATAAGCATCTTTCCTAACTGGCCATTACTTGGCGTCTATGGAACAGGACAGGCATAAATCTACAGAAACTGGTTACTTTACTTCTAGATTCTGAATTTCTGTAGTTACTGGAATCGTCACAAAATTCAGTGCCCTAGCTAGCAAGTAGTTGTGGAATTTTAGGGTCCCACATTTGTAATTCATGTAATATTAATTGCTACCATAATGATTCTATCTCTAAATTCAGTGTTTTTAGGTTAGGGCCTCAACATATGTATTTGCAGGGTGGAACACAATTCATTCTATAACAGATATAGCTATTAACAGACATATGTGTATACATTAAAATATGAGAAAATTAATGGTTTTAAACACCTTTTAGTACCATTTTTTTCAAAATTATAATTATAATTAAACTTATGTGTTTTACCAGTGAGCGTTCATATCATCCTAAAAATGTGGAAGATGAAGCAGTTAAAAGGGTTATATTGCCTATAGAAATGAAAGATTCTTTGGTACAATATATGTTGAAAAACATGCAAAATATAATGATTCTTGGGTTCTTCATAATTTTGAGAATTTATACATAGTTTGGAAAGGTAATAGGAAATATACATACAAATTCAGTGAAACATTTCTAATGTCCTCTGAGGTACTTATTATGGAAATAGTCACTGTCTTCTTATGAAACAACAGACATGCTGTTCAGGGTGTTAGGGAATTCAGATCACTAAGAATAATAACCCATCTGTGAGGGGAACAGAAGAGAAAGAGTTTTAGGCTGCCAAACTTTGGTTATGATGATCAAGCAAACAAAATTTTGAGAAACTTCTATGTGGCCGTCTGAGTGAAGGAAGGTAAAGTTTGCATGTTTTTGTCTTTTGTTAAATGAATTGTTGAGAATAAAATTTAGATCCTTTTATTGTGTGCAACATGCTGTCTGGAATTTTATGTAAATGTAAACCTAAAGTGTGATGATGTCTACTTGTTTTCATTTATATACATCTCACTTTGTGAAGAGAACACTTAAAATCTGTATTCAGCAACTTCTAAGAATATCAAACAAGCTGGGCCCCATGTCATCAGCTTGTAGTAAAGAGTGAAGCCATCAGATTGTTTGAGTTTGAGATCAGCCTGGGCAACATCATGAGATTGTGCCATGCTAACAACATGATAAAAACTCAAAAGAAAGCAGTGTAGATTCAACTTGATGTAAGGACAGGTGAACTTCAGATTGTTGACACAGAAGTCTGGAAGCAAAAAGGAGAAACTCTATCTCGAATTTGAGTTTTATCTTCACTTGAGCTAGAAATGTGCAATATAATATTGTCTTATGATGGAGAGCAGCAGCAGAAGTCATATGCTCTCAAACAAACATGGAAAATAATTAAAATTAGTCTTAAATTCAAGTATTAATAGTTTTCATAAAAGATTATACACTGGGGCTGAAGAGTTGGCTCAGTAATTAAGAGCACTAGCTTATCTTGCAGTGAACCAGGCTTTGGTTCTCACCACCCACATGGCACGTAACAACAGTCCATGACTACAGTTCCAGGTGAACTGATGCCCTCTTCTGATCTCTGTGCGCAATTCATGACATGACTGCTCTTATATACATGCTCATAAAATGAATATACACATAAAATAAAAACAAAATATTTTAAAAGTATATACATTTTATAAACTATGCTTTATGTTGATTTAATCTAACCAATCATAAGCCTAATAAAGACTTTCTTAGCATTTTAAAAATAGACAAGCATATGCTATGTTCTTGATGTAATGTGTAGTTAACTTATGTCATATTTTGACCTTACAATCACTTAATCATGATATAAACTCATTTACACATGTTAATTATAGTCATCCTTCTGCTGAGTAGATCCCTTGAATTTATGCCTCTTGTCTTATTGCATTGTATATTCTTTGAACAAGATCTCTTCAGAGCCTGCCTTCCTAGTTTCAATCAGTGTTTTACTCTGCATCTCTGAGGATTTTTCACACACACAAAATTATTCCATGTATAGGCAAATCTCGGTTAGTAAAACAAGCATTGCTGAGGCAAAGGGATTATTGGAGGTGCTGAGGAAGCCACAAAGCTGTCAGTGCTATGTTCAGCACCTTCCCCTCATACACCGAAGAACATGGGGCTTATTTCACATCTTGCTTATAATTTGTGTATTGGTCATGGCTGCTGAGGGTCTTCCAAGGATTAGTAAAGCACAATTCTAGAGACTCACTTCAGAGGATTGAAATTACAGTTCTTGTGTCAGGTATCAGAGATTTAAATCTCAGAAAACAAGCTTGATATTTAGCCAAAGCAGAGAAGTACAGAACTATACCATTTTTTCTGAAAGCATCATCCAACTGTAAGAGTCTACACTGCATAGCATTTCAACTGTCTTTGTCTTGAACACCCAAGTGTCCAAGTTTGAATCCTAGTTCCATCAATACTTGGGAATGGGATCTCATGTAATTTCATCTCTACTATTTTCTATAGGTACAAAGGAGTTAATATTTATGAAGAGTTTCCCATAGACTTGTCATATATTAACAATAGGTACCATTTACCTAAATGTTAAGAAAAATCATGCAAACACATTTTCAATTCTTTTGCATCTCACAAAGTGTTTCAAGTCCCAAAAGTTTAATACTAGCATGAATCATGTGTTCATCCACCACCCGTAATATTAACAAAGCTCCTTCAAATTCTGTTCTCCCATGTGTGATAAAAAGGTTATTGGGATGTGGTTTTCAAATATGTTAAAATGCATAAAAAGCACACTATGATGACACTAAATCATTTTCTTAAAGACTCAGAGAAATTTGCACATTGTTTAAATCTGCCCGAAATAATTAATACTATTAAAGTAGACTGTAAAGGGCATGTCATTGAATTGCTCAGGGGAAGAGTCATGCCCCCTTGAACTACACTTCTAAGATCAAAACTGTCTATTTTTCTTCATTTTCTGCCTCACACTGACAAGGTTCATTCTGGCCCCAAAGTACCTTCAGGAGAATTAATTCTATGATGTCAACTTACAATTCTTTATTTGGTCCAAGGACTCAGAATCTTCGAAGGTTATAAAATTCTCTTCGTAGATATGCACTAAATATTTAGGACTATACATATTTATGCATCTTGATACAAGCCTACATTGATGGATGTGTGAGTCCATTTTTATGAGCACTTTATCTCTCAGGTGTATGCCAAGAGTTCTCGTCCATGAATACCAATACAAGTGATAATGCTACTCTCAGAAAGCACTGAACTTCAAACTGCAATGATGACACAGAGGTGCCTTCTTTACCTCTAATATCATTTCAGAGATGTTTTCACAGGAGCTGTCAGGAAATTCCACTGAAATTATGGTGTGATATGAGTTTAAAATGGATTTACTCAGTGGGTCTCCGAATTTAAGATGCTTTGCATCTTCTCTAGGTAGCATTACATTCTAAGAGGCATAATTACATTACTTTTTACTCAAATACATTTAGCGAAAGTGTTATGACCATGTGGAACCTATTTACTAACCTATTCACGCATAACCTAATTATTTAAAATTTGGTCAGATTATTCTGCCATGATAAGTGTGGAATGTACTCTCTATTAATATATCATCTGGCTGTCATTATATTTATTTAGTAGATATAAACTATTATAAATGTCATATATAATGTATATATAGAGTGTGTATGGTATATGTTAGTGTGTTTATGAGTGTGTATAATCCAGAAATACCAGACCCTAGAATCAGTTGAATAATTAAATAGATTTATGACTTTTATAAGATCTACAATATTGGTGGTCATGTACTTTTCATGGATATATATCACCAAAGTGAATCTTATCTTATATTGTAAACTGCCCATGTATAGATTCATACATTAATATCTCCATTACCTTTCCAAAAATGAAGCTCATGGAGTGAGTTGACTGACGTGGAACTAACACTACCCATTCCGTTTTCCTGGTTAATCTTGATTGTCTAAGAGTTGCATATACCTTATTTCAAGCCAGTTAAACCTGAGGAAACATTTGAAGGAACTTTCTAGGAAAGATTACTTCACTATGGCCTTGGACGTGCTGAGGTCTAAAGCTGATTATGTCCTTTCAACAACTTCAGGGAAATGTGTTTGGGAAAGTCACACACAAGAACCCACAGAAAGGAAACAAAGATAATTGTTTAAATCTGACAAAATTTAAGCCTTCATCCACAAAAGTTACTTTGATGCCATAAATCCTTATCATGTGCTACTTCAGACTTTGAGTTGGATTTGGGGTTTTCTGTTTCTCACAAATTGACAAAACTTTGGCAAGTTATTGAACCCTTCTCAACTTTAATTATATCACATATGAGATGGGGATATAAATACTCCAGACCGACAAGAACCCATTTATAATTTAATTCACAAGAAAATGCATGGAGATCAGCAAGCATGATAACTGACACAGTGAAACTTCGTAAAAACAGTTACAATTTTTCAGGCTTATAATGAAGTGTAAACTAACTAATAATTAATTGAATAGAATGATATCTGAACTTTGTCCCCCAAACCTAATTCTTATATCAAATGAGTCTTTCAGACATATGTTTCTTCAAATATCACTATTCTTTTCAAAAGCATTTAGGATAGCACCCTGAATAGCTATGCATTTTATGAGGAACTAGATTATCTACAACCTGACATACTTGTTTTTCCATTCTAAAATTTATTCAACTTATCCAAGCATTATCTAGGAAATTTGTTTTATCTACTGTCTAAGAAGTAGTGGAGTTTTGTTACCTAATTTTGGTGGTAATAACCATCTGAGAGCATTGCTGAAGAAGAGTACATGAGTGAGTTTTTATAGGATTACTGAAAATTGATTTTAGCTGGCCTTATAAATCTCCATGTTTTTATTTGTTCCTGGGACTTATGCTGAACTCCACTTTCCAATGTGTACTGTACCTCTGGAAAAAAAATGAACTGTCACTCTATTCTGTTACATTTTCAGAGAGTGAGTGAGTCCATCAGCAGCTTACCTTGATTAGAATCTTGGTTTCCCTTGAGTCCAGTATTACACCTTGGACAATTTTGGACCTACAGTTATTTTCCTCTAGTTTTCAAGTGCTGTTTCTGAGTACCCAAACTTTTCTTGCAAGACAGAATGGCATTCCTTGAGTTTGCCTGATTTCTTTGATGGCATTTAATTTCTTGATAAAAATCTCTTCAAGTTGTCTCCTGTAAGGGTTTCTCAGAATGCTTTACTCTTAGCTTGCTAGTTGTTTCTCTGACAATCAATTAATCTTCAGAGATTTCTTTTCTCGCTGTTGCCTTTAAAAGTTTCATGTGTCCTAGATTTGGCTCTCAGTCTATGTACCTTAGTGTACGTCATAATGCAAGGTGGGCCTAGCCAGGTCACCTGCTAGAGCTTGCAGCACCACCTGCCTGCTTCTTATTCAGCTCCCAGAGTTTGTGTCTTAATACTGTGCCTACTCGCCCACTCCCCATGAGCAGAGACCCTATGGTCCCTGGGCTGGCGTCAGGCACTGGGACCACCGACATCTTAGTTTACACTCTTGTTCATATGAACCTCTATGTAGTAGGGACAGATTGGGAACAAGATTTCCAGTCACTTTACCGCTGACATTTTCAGTTAACTCTCCTAAGATAAAATTTTTTATATGTTATTTATCATTTATGTAGAGTCCCCTTTCTCTCTTTTTTTGGTGAAACATTACTAAGCCATCTTTCCCATTCTACAAGTATCCACTCTATGAACTTTCACCTTGATTTGAGTGTTGCAATATTTGATACTCAAAATATAGCCTATTAAACATGAAATTATTCTATCTTTTTCAACTTCATATGCTTTTAAAATGTAAATATGATGCGTTCTCAAGTTCTAGTTAGTTTGCTGGAATGTGAGGAACACTATGACAAGATGCAGCTTGAGGAGGAAATGGTTTATTTCATGCCCGTCTTTCCAGGAACAGTGTATCACTGAGGGAAATTGGGGCAGGAACTCAAGGCAGAGACATGAAGGCAGGAACCGATGCAGAGACCATGAAGGAACACGGATTTCTGGATTGCTTTCTCTATCCTTTGTCAGTCTGCTTTCTTATACAACACAGGATTAACATGCCCAGTGTTGACACTGCCCACAATGGACTATGCACTCCCACATGATTCAACAACCAAAAAAAATATCTCAAAGAGATAACACTGGCCAATATACTGCAGGAAATTCTGAAGTTGAGGCTCCCTGTTCTGAGATAAGTTGACAAATAGAACTATCTAGCACACCTCAGTACTGCACTAAGTGCTCACATGTGCCTCTTGGTATGCCAACATCTCCTCGTGTATCTCTGGCTTCATTTTCTCCTCTCTGTTGCCTCAGGATATCAATAGTCTCATAAGACATACTGTCATTTCAGTTTCTGATCTATGAGCATATGTCATAGATATTAGAAATGTCCTTTAGCACCCACTTTATAGACTGGTCTCAAATTCTCTTTCAGAAGCTCAGTTCTGTATATGAAGAGCATTTTGCTCATTACCTCTCATTAATGACTGTATCTTTCTCCAACAGAAAAGAGATGCTAGAAGATTGATAATCTTATATTCTTCATGGCACCCCCAAATAACTGTAGAGTTGGTACATAGTAGTTAACCCTAATACATGTTTGATTTATAAGTTAATGTAGAAACAAATAATTCTGGCAGAAAAGGCAAACAAAAACCTGAATTTTGATTAACTACAATTCAATATATTATGTGAGGAGCTAGGGAAATGACTTGGTCAATAAAGTTCTTACTGTGAAAGCAGGAGAAACTCAGTATCAACTCTTGCACAGATAACAACATACAGTCCCAGTGTTATGATGCACTGTAGCTCTTCAGTCTTCTAGTCTGGTCAACCTTGTGAACTTGTGTTCAATGACATACACTGTCTCAATAAATACTTGTGGAGAGTGATTAAGAAATACATCTAGCAAATGAAAAGTCCATTGCCAGTAATGGACTTCCTCTTCTGGAATATTTGCTCAGAGCTGTCCTGTAGGCCATCAAACAATACTGAGTATTGTAATTATTTTTGGTTACCTACCAGAAAATGATGTTAAGACTCCGTTGTGAAGACACTACATATGTGAGTGGAAGAACAACATAAACAAATCAAACTTGTAATGACCTTGAAGATTCATATCAAATGCATAGCTTTCATAGTGATGGAAGGTGCTTTGCATTCCCCCAGATGCAAATGTAATCATTAACTTAACCAGCTGTAAACCCTATCAATTACCAAAATTGAACGACTTGGCAAGATAGCCCAACTGGAGCATGGTGGCAGAAGTGTTATGGGACTGAACATTCACTGATTAGATTTAAAGCCCATTTCCAAGAATGGAGTCCATATCTGGCACTCTTATCACGGCTAAGAACATGTGGCTAGACCAATCTCAGACTGGAAGGGAGAACTTACTACTTTATTTTGCCAAATAGATATAAGAATAAACTAACTTCTCATGACTTCTTGGACAACAATGTTATTGAATTATGGTGGGTTATACATGATATTATATTTAGAAACCTTCCCCTATCTGCAATCTTCTTATACACTTGACTGGTTTTCATATACTCTGTTTATATCTATTAACACCCACTGAATCAAGTGTGTGTCCCCAGATGTCTTTCCATGCGTGTCCATCCACTGGATCCTGGTTACCATAACACTCATTTAAAGAAAATCAACTCTTCTTTTTCCATCAGTCCTTGGTTGCCAACAGTTCCCCAGGTAAGGTTGGGGCTTCTTACCCATTTACCCACTTCTATCCTGGGAATATGTCTGTGTTAATCTTGCAATTGTCTTGAAATGCTCTTACCATTGTTGTTAAGTTTGTATGAGTCACTTAGCAGCTGTTTCCTTTGATCATCAACCACCTCTGGCTCTTAAAATCTTTTCATGACCTCTTCTGAAAAGCTTCCTGAACTTGAGTGGCATGGGTTGGATATAGGTGTTTATCACAATGATAAGTTCTCTGCCATTCCATAATCTCTGCACTGTTGCTTTCTCGGTTAATCACCATCTGTTGAATGTTAAGCTTCACTCCTCAGAATTGAGAGATGTGCTAATAGTCTGCAGAATCCCTGTTACACTAGGTTCTCTTATCCTTAGATGTAGTGATTTCATTATAGATGTGTCATTTAGGAATGATCCTCTGACAAAGATTTATTCTCTTGTGGAACTTTGCAATATCCATCTATTGCAAAAAGAAGTTTCTGATGAGTAATTAGAGGTATGCTTGTCTGCAAATGTAAGGGGAGATGCTTAGAATATATAGTAAGAAATTATGTTGGCCTAGGAGTATGACAAAAGAATCATTTTTGCTAAGATATATGACCTCTCAAGTCCTGTGTATTTGGCTATGTTTATAGAACCATACTTATTTTCCATCCCATTGAGTGGGCCCTAAGTGCAATTAGACATACTGATTACCTCCATGATAAAAGTGCTACTCTGATCCAGTAGAGATTATCCACTTGGCTGGTAATTCTTGTAGCCCATAGACCACTGGATTGAAATTTTGATTGCTTTTCTCTCATGGAAATTTACAGAATCTTTGATGCCATAGGAGCTAGTCTTCAGGGAGGAAGATTCTTGATCAATCCCACCATAATTGCTCAAATTCTATGCCTGAAATATGTCCTGTCTTCAGCAATAAGGTCTTATCTTCAAGTTCTTAGAGACAATTAAAGACTGTGTCAATAGCTTGTGTTACTTTTGGAGACTCTTGGTTATCCCTGACCAAGAACTCAAAGGGAGATTCCCCGTATGCCACTGTTTGTTTTGTTATATGACCTTCAGCTATGCACATGCACACACACACACATACACACACATACACATACATGTATAATGTGTATATTTCAGTAGGATTTTGAACCAATTTGTTTCCCTCTGCTTTTTTCTACCACCTATGCCTCATTTATCTCCCCTGTAGCCTGTGTACCACTCTCTATTCTCTCTTCAAATAAAGTATCCTGTTTTCTCCACTTTCCTCTCGATAACACCATGCATGATTCATTTGCATTTTTCTGCTTCCTATAGTTAGAGTGGATATATCTTCATATCTAAGGAATTCTAGCCAGATCCACAAATGAGAAAGAACTTATGGCCTTTCTTTTTTGAGAGTCTATGTTTATTTACTTAGTGTAATAGATTTAAGTTCCATTCATTTACTTTCAAATTTCCCTTATTTCATTTCTTCTCACCTAAATAGAACTCCATTGTCAAGTTTGACTTCATTTGTTGTGACAAAGCACTCAGACCAATACCAGCTTCAGGGGAAAGGATTTATTTTGCTTATATCTCCCAGGACACAGTTCATCACTTAAGGAGTCCAAGGTAGGAACTCAGGGCAGAAGGAGTCCGGAGGCAGATCTTGAAGCACAGGCCATGGAGGAACACTTCTTACAGGCTTACTCTTCTGTTCTGTGCTCAGCCTGCTTTTTAATACAATATGGAAAAACCGGCCTAGGATGGCACCGAACACGGTGTACTGGGTCCTCATACATCCCTCAACAATTAAGAAAATACCTCACAGACATGGCCTGAGCCCAGTTTAAAGAAGACAATTCCCCAAATGAGCCTCCCTCAACACAGGTGTGCCAAGTTGACAAATAAAGCTATACAGCACATCTATACTATTAATGCACTATACTTTCATCACCCACTAATTGGTTGAGGAACATTTAGATTGCTTTCATTTCCTAGAAATTGTGCAAAGAGCAGCAACAAATAAGGTTGAGCAAAGGCTTAACATGTTCATGGAAGCAAGTTATAGATTCAATGAAATTCCAGTCAAAATTTTATGAAACTCTATAAAAAAATTCATACATTCATATGGAATCACTAAACACCCTGGATAGTAAAAGCCATCATGAGTACAAAGATCAATGCTGAGGACATAACCATATTAGATATAAAACTATAATATTATAAAACTATAGTCATATAAATAGTATGATATTGTCATATAACAGTAGGTCATGGGAACAAAACTGAACATGAAATAATGAGTGTACATCAGTTCAGCCTCTTACATATTTGACAAAATTGCCTAGAAGACACACTGAGGGAAGAAAGCAACTTCAACAAATGGTTCATGGCAAAACAGGATTTCTATATAGAATTTAGATCCATATCTCTCACCCTGCACAAAAGTCTGCATTAGATGGATTAAAGTTCTCATTTAAAACCTGAAATGCTGAAAGTGCTAGAAGTAATCATGAGCAGTACCCTACAAGATGTGGGTGCAGGAAAGGGCTTTCTAAATCAGATTTCAGTTGCTCAGGAACTAAGATCAACAATTGGCAAATGTGATGTCGATAAGAGGTAAAGATTCTCTGCAGCAAAGGACACAATCGGCTGAGCGAAGAGGAAGCCCGCAGAGTGGGAGAAAATCATCACTATATATATCTGACAGAGGATTAATATCTCTAATGTACAAAAAATACAAATGACACAATTAAATAGAGTGACTGATATTGTGCTAGATAGGTTTAGCAGTACATTTGACACTACTCCTGGTTAGAGGAAACTGAAATTGAGGAAAGTCCTCTCTTAAGGGATTGTGGCCATGTCTGTGAAGCATATTCTTGAATGCTGAGTGATGTGGGAGGTCTCAGCCCACTGTGAGTGGTACCACCCCTAGGCATGTGGTCTTGTGTTACATAAGAAAGCAGGTTGAGCACAGGCAAGTGAAACAAACCAGTAAGCAGCATTCCTCTATGTCTGGGGCTTCACCTCCTGCCTTCTGGTTCCTGCCCTGAGTTCCTACCTTGAGTGCCCACAGTGATGAACTGTGATTTGGAAGGTATAAGCCTAATACATCCTTCCCTCCCCTTTTTGTTTTGCTCAGTGTCTACATCACAGCAGTAGAAATTAACGAAGACAGATCTGAACACATCTCTCAAATTAAGAAATTAAAATACCTAAGAAACTACTTGAAAAGTGTTCAGCATCCTTAGCATTTAGGGGCATGCAAATCAAAGCTACTTTAAGATTTCATCTTACTCAGAATGGCTAAGATCAATTGAACAAATGAGATAAAATCTGTTCATAATAGCTGTTGGGAGGGGGAGTGCCAGCTTTATTTAAAGATGTGATACACAGTAGGATACTCAGGCTCTAAGTGCTAAAGCCACATCCAAGAGCATTTGGGGAAGACAAGATAGACTGGTAAGCCTAATACAGAACATACATTGAGGCAGGCAGAGGTGGGGGTGGATCTCTAAGAGTTGATGTTTAGAACAGTCTGAATATGATCCAAACACATTATATGAAGTCCCTTGTGACTCAATAAAAATATTATTAAAGTAAATAAGAGCTATATGAAATAAGAGGAGACAGTTTCTTCCTCACTCTATGGGAACATTGCAGTTCAGATCAGGAGGCCTCTGCTCTCTGAACACATTCCCTGATTGGTCACATCCAGTAATGGCAAAGCTGTACTTGGCGAAAAGCAGCATAGCCTTTGTGGAAATTAGACTTCTAAAGGCCTTGCAGTGTTCTGAAGAGAAACTCCTGAATCTGCTTTGCAATAATAATGTTACCAAAAGAATCCTTGATTCTATGTCCATATTCTGATGTTCGTGTTCAAGTGTATGATATTGTAAGGCAAGATTCTAAGTTTTCTCCTTTCTTTTTCCTTGATGCTGAAATAAGTCTATAAAAGTCATGCCAATTACAATACTTTTCAACACAGATGATGAATTCTAAATTCCTTTACTGAAACACTCATTGTGTTAGCATCACAGGCTAAAGCTATTTATCCTTAGCATGCAAGTTACCCAACACTGGCAATATATGGTAACATACCAGGTGAAGTCTAAGACCCTCCCTCTTATACCTATATTTAATCAACAGAATATAAATTACGGAGTTGCTTTCTGCAATACAGAGACTGTGGGAAGCAAAAAAATCATAACTAGTACTTGAATGCATCGCATGATCTTAAAAGAATATCTTAAAATCATCATCTACCTTTTTCCCTTTTATAAACTAAACACTCTCTGAGAAGAAGAGTGTTTCTGTGCTTTACACACATTTCTTTAATTAAAAAAAGGATATATGTTGATCTTTATTTATGTATGTGTCTTTATTTATGTGTGTGTGTCTGCAGAGGCCAGAAACGGAGAAGAGGGTATCAGATAACTTGGAGCTTGAGATACTGGCAGAGGTGAACTGATGGACTTGGATTCTGGGAACTGAAATCAGCTCCTCTGGAAGAACAGTAAGTCGTAGCCATGTCTCCAGTCCTGAACTGATCTTTCTTAGTTCCCAAATGTCCATGGAACTTTAAGTGTTAAGGTCGCTTTCTCTCAAATATTTGCATTCCAAGCCCACCCTCTTCCCACAAAGCGTCTACCAGACCGGATTTAAATGAGTTTTTCAATGGCTATTTTATGAACTAAACTCTTGAATCTCTCTCATGTGTTATAAATTTGATAGGTGAATTATTTGACATAATACTTAACCAAAAAGTAAGAGGAATAATATTTTAGGATTTGATTTCAGCTATTTTGGTCATTAAATGAATTTATTATTAACTTTTTCAGGTTTCTTTACTATTCTAACTCTACTGAGCTTTAATCTCAATGGAGGAGTATAGCATAATTACAAAGTTCATATTTTTCTTATATTTGCATGCTAATTAATTTGATGAGTCCCACACTCAATAAGATACAATCTTAGAGAGAGACTAGCTCTATATCTATCCTTTACAGCAGAAGTGATTGTAAAAAGGAAAAAAAATAGTCACTCCCTTTATTTTTGAAAATTAGAGTAAGTATATGAGCTTTTATTAAACTGCAGTTAAAAATAAACTATCAAGTGTAGTTTATGACAAGAAATGTAACTACCAGTACTTAGCAAAATTAATTAAAAGTGATTTTTTTCAAAACTCGAGATAAGTAAGCAAGTTCAAAGGATTTATTCCTTTTAATAATTAGTATATCTGTGTCATCATTATATAAGGTATATAAACACCATTAAATTTCAATAGAAACTTGAGCAGGTGCTTGGAATTTCAATGAATAAGGACAAAAATTAAGATTGCCAATATACCTAAAATACCTATTGAAAATAAAAATCTACCTGCCCTCAGGAGTTGAATTTGTATTAATTACAGTTACAATGCTTGTATCTCTATGAAAGATAAGATCTGATTTTCCTTGGATTCAGCATATGTGACATAAAATGGAATGAGGAAATTAAATGTCCAGAAAATGCTTCTTTAAATATTCAACATTCTGTTCCTCCTCAACCACTCCTGATCTAAGTTACAAATGTAGAAATTTCAGTTCTCAGTTTATTTTTGGAAAATTCAAAAAGGAAACATTATCATTGTATCCTTTATAACCTCAGAATTGTTGAGCTAGAAGACATAAGATGAAATCTGTTTTTACTTTTCATTTTAGAAATCAATTAGACAACATTAAATGAATTATATAAATGTATATTAAAAGTAACATGACTTGTAGTATCACAATTAAAAAAATGAAATTCCTTTGCTATCAATCTGTACTACTGTCCTAACTCCGTGTTAATACAAAACCTTCCTCCATCAACTTTGCTTCAATGAAGACAAAGAAGGTTGACGTTAAAAATGAGGCCGGTATATTTACACCTATAATATTTTCATCTCCTTTTCTCTGATTAATTTTCACAATAAATAATACTTTTAATAGCTTGTGTGCAAAATAAATACCACATGTCAATAGTTTGATAAAGCCATCAATATGTGGCTATGGTCACAGTAGCTGGATTACTCTTAAAGTTAGACAGCAAAACCTTTCTCCTAGCAAATCAATACTCCATGGTTACAGTTTCTATTTTTTACCTAAGCTTCCTTGCTAAGTGGATCTTATTAATTATTTGGAACAAATCTCTGGTATGTGGTATGTGGATAGAATAAATGAAAACTTTCAAATGAAAGGAAGTAAACAGAAAGGAAGAATATACAGAAATTAAAGAGAAAGAAAATTAGAGAAGATTCAAATATGCTTTAATTGATGGGTAAAATTTTGGATTTTGATGGAATTTTCCCAACTCTGCAATAAGAAAATTACATTAGGTTAATGTCATAACTTCAATGTTGTGGTAAATGTTGAGAGGGTTTTTTGTTGTTGTTGTTGTTTATTTTCAGGTTAAAATCACCTCTAAATTCTTACTATTTCCAGTAATATATATGAACAGCCACGCTTAATTCTACTGAGGGAAGAAAAAATTGCAAAACATATGAATTGGCACCCTGATGTTGCTTAAATTTGGTCAGTAGCTGAGCAGTGATTACAAATGGTTTCTGTGCATAGTAGCAGAGACTTTGCTGAGCTGAGGGACAAGACAATCTACCTTGCTGATGAGCCTTCTTGCTGGTTTACAGGCTTTTTCCTAACTGCACAGCTGTAAGGTGGATGGTGACTTCCGTGTGGCAGTGGTAATCAGTCTTAATTTGTGCCGCTTTCCCAGTGTCTCTATGATATGAAGTTATTTATATCAGCTACTATTAGCTTTTAAAGAAACAAACTCCCCATTCCGGTCTGAGCTTCTTTGGTGAGGTTATAATAATTATTCTTCATGCGACAGTGGTTTATACTGTATTTACATTTTAATTATTTTTGCATATATATGGACTTGATCTTCTGTAAGAGAATGACTCCAGGTAGGCTGACTAATCTCCAGTGGATAAAATTGCATTGAGGGATGGATATCTGAGCACAGAAGCTTGACTTGATAGGCCTTAATGTATAGGACAAAAAGCACGAAATCTGGTGGAGGGGGGCAATGAAGAAGGGTGCAGTTTGGGGAGGGTTCTAAATATGATCGAGATTTATTGCACAAAATGAACAAAATTCAATAAAATATACAGTCTAAAAGGAACATTAATACACTGATGAAAAAAAAAACTGTAAATATATGGACTAAGGATTTAAACAGAGGACCCTGTTAACTCAGAAATGAGTAAGAAGCTACAAATAGTGACCACATGCTGCTCTTGACACTTGTGTGGCTCGTACTGTTTCAAACACTTCTGTTGCTTTGAGCAGTGGTATTAGGTACAGTCGCCACATCTCATGCAGGAGTGTGTTCTGAGTCAGGGCTATAGAAGAGTCGCCAAGTGGCCAAAGTGTAAGATTAGAGCTATGCATTCAACCTATATAGTAAGGGGAAATTATGCCAGGAGTCAAATGATTCCATTGGTTTTCTTAAAGGCCTATTAAATTTAAACAAGCTGATGGTACAACAGGAAAACAGATTGAACACATGATTCTAAATAATCTCAAAGCATATGATTAACTCGAAAAAGTTCAGATTGTGATTCCCTGAAAAATCATCCCCATAGACACTGCACCCATGAGATCTCCACAGTATGGTAACTTAATTAGACCATCAATATGCCACAAACAGTTGACAAGCTAATGTGGAGGGGGAAATTTCATGGGGTCCTCTAGATGCAGATTATAGGCAATCAATGGCTCATGAAGGAAAATCAATTATTTTTCTCCAGGGATTAGCTACCTGAAAGATTATCTTTATCTCATGTTGTCAGTCTTAGAAAGTGTACACGCAACTACCATTAAATGAAGTCTGTGCATTATATATTCATGTATCTATATGTATTTATACACATATATGTGTATATGTGTTTTGAATAGTAAAATAATAGACCAAAAAGAAAAAAAAAAGAAATCAAGAGGAATGAAAGGAGTTGAGTTTGGGAGGTGTGGAAATGATTCAAATACAATGCAGACATACGACATTTACAAAAATGTATTATATTTGCTGCTTTTGACACTTGTGTGTCTTACACTATTTCAAACATTTTTGTTGCTTTTAGCAGTGGTATTAAGTACAGTTGCCACATCACATCTCGTGCAGGAGTATATTGTTCTGAATCAGGACTATACCAGAGTCACTAAGTGGCCAAGTGTAAGATTAGAGCTATGCATTCAGCTTGGATAGTAAGGGGAAATTATACCAGGAATACAATATATATATATATATATATATATATATATATATATATATCCCAAGTATTTAAGACCAAGGGGCAATGGCACAAATCACATATTATTTGATGTGTTTGCTTATATATAATCAGGACATATTCACATGTGACTAAAGACACAATTAAAACAAAGAATAATTATGCACATTTGAATTTTTACAGTAAGCACTGAATGACTCTAATGGAAGAGACAGTATGTCATAAACTGTCTTGTACTATGGTTGAAGTTTCATGACAAAATTCACGTTTGTGGTGGAAGAGATGGTTCACAGTTTAAAACACCTACTATATTTGTAAAAGATGTCAATTAAATGCACAATACACATTAGGTAGTGCACAACCACCTGTAATTCCAGGAGATCCATAGCCTTTCTCTGGCTTCTAACACGGTGTTCTCGGATGCACGTACCCACACAATGACAAACACATATACACACATATTAAAAAATAAAATTTTAAAAATATTTAAACGAAGAATATATTATCTGTCATTGTTTTCTCTCCTGTAAATCCTCCTTCATCAGTAAATGCATACTTATTGGTTAAACATATTTTCTGAAATTATAATATAATGAAATTATATTTCAAAATTTAATATTATGCTATACAATCAGCAAAATTGCTCAAAGTATAGGTATCATCCCTGGTTAAAATATTAGAATGACTGCAAAATATTAGACTGTCTTCCTCTCTCATTGACTAACCCTTTACAGTATTTTTTCTGTTAACTTTCTCCTGTAGCTCTTCCTGATTCTTACCTTCAGAACCTCAGCATCTGTGAGTACACATCTCACTTGCAGCACTTTCTAAATGACTCCGTACTGTTTCCACCATTACTCTTTAAGTTAACTACAAAGTTCCAAGCATGGGCAGATTTCTCTAATGACTACATACAGTAATTTTTAAGCTAAGTTGCAGTTAAACTAGAAGACAGGATATAGGAATTATACTAATAGAATCATAACAAAAATATATTGTCATCAGCTCTCCTTGTTAAAGTCACTGAATTTTCATTATAATACTATAAACTAGGAATTTTGGAGATATTGCTGTAACTATGATATTCACCTCATGATATAGACATGTAGAATCACTCTGCTACTATGATTTTTTTTTCCTATGGCTACTGGCTTTGTTTCATTAATTAACATGAAAACAAATAAATAAATACGGTATGTAGATTATGTTATATCACCCACCTCAACACTGGTTTTTGTACTGCATCAGATTTTAAAGCAATGTCATATGATAGTCATTTCAAAGGAATAAAAACTTAGGGAGAAAGATTTTTCTTTATAAAAATTATGAAACAAAATTGTGGGACAGGACCTGAAAACCTAGAACTAGATCTACCACATGATCCAGATATACTACTCTTAGGCATATACCCAAATGACTCAGTTCCCTACTATAGAGACGCTTGATCATCCACATTCTTTGCTGCTCTACTGACAAGAGACAGAAAATGAACCAAGCCTAGATGTCCATCTGCTGAAAAATGAATAATGAAAATATGGTATATTTACACAATGGAATATCACTCAGTTTTTAAGAAAAATGAAATAAAATTCATAGGTAAATGGTTGGATCTTGAAACAACTATCTTGAATGAGGTAACCAGATCCATACAGAAAAAGTCACATGTTCTCTCTCGTATGTGGTTGTTACCTTGGAATCTTTGGGTATGTGTGTTTCATTTAGGATACCTGTAAAGGACTGGATTTGGGTGACTTTTGTGAGAGGGGAAAATAAAATACAGTGATACAAGAGGGAAGAGCAGAATAATTCAATAGGGAATGTAAATCAGGTGGGGAAATGGAGGCAGAGTAGAAGAGAGTGAGGTGAGGGATAACTCACACAAAGCCTTCTGAAAATTCATGTAGAAAACTATTACAGAAGCTTACTAAAATATAACACACACACATATATCAAAACATCCTGAATGGAGTTTCTCTATAATGGGAAAATAATGGCCCTATCAGGAACCACAGGCTACGTAACAACAACAACAACAACAAAAGAAGCCCACTGTCAACTGGACTTGGTGGCACATATCATTGTACATTATTCAGGAGACAGAGGTAGGTGGATGTCTGTGAGTTTGAGGTAAGTTTGGTCTACATAGTGAGTTCCTGGTCATCAAGTGGTAATGGTCAGACCCTGTCTCCCTAGATGAACTTGTACTGAAGGTCATCTGGATACAAATGCTTCACTAGACCAAACATAACATACCTGGGAGAATGCATGAGGTCCTGTATGGGAGACATAACTGGGGAGGGCTATGAATTTGATTATGTGTTATTGTATAAAATGTTCAAAAACTCAATAAAAATATGAAAGAAAAACTTTTAAAATATCATTTGTATAATAAGTCAAAGAACCAGTTTTTCAAAATATTTAGTAGAGACAATTTGAAAATGAAAGTTGAGGCCTTCTCTGCTAACTAGTAAGAACCATTCCATTCTGCTCCCATCCCCTCTCCTTTGGCCTTGGCTCAGAACCACTGAGGCTTTTTGACAGGTCCTAACTATCCTGGGCTCCTTTGCCTGCCTGGATAGCTTTGGTCTAGCATGGCTAGATTTATCAGAATGGTATGAGTCACAGGGGTGGATACTATTAAGGAAACCGTTTTCCAGACAGCTGGTCACTTACACATGAACTCTCAGGAATGGTGAGATTGTGCACAAGTCCTGTGCATGCCCAAAGCAGAGAAAATCTCAACATAGACACAGGGAAGATATTGAAATTGATGGCTGCTGGGAAGAGGCGAGACAGGTGTATTACAGGGATATATCAGTGGGTTCAATGCATGGACTCAAAGTGAAGGACATTAGGGAATACAAATCAGAGAATGCAGTGAATGGAGTAGGGCAGTGGGAAAAAGTGCAGACAGGGGAGGGTGTCTAAATACCATCAAACTGTACTGTATAAAAATCGCAAAAAATAATTTTAAAAAATCAAAAGAGAGAACCCAACCAACTACTCACAACAGGTCAGAAAGCAGCCAGCTATATCAATAATGTAAAAAGAAACAAACTTCAACTCAACAAAGACAGACTTGGGTTTCATAGTAGAAATACAAACAACAAAAAAATCTCCATGCTCAATCATCAATGAAAAAATACAAGTAATATGAACAAGTATGACCCCACCAAACACCACCAGGCTTATAGAAGTGTTCTACACACAGAAATACCTAAAGGAACCTCAGGACACAGAATTTAAAAGAGCATTCATAAACATGGTCAAAGAATTTAACAACTTTGAAGAATACACAAATAACTCAAAAACACCCAAAGAGAATAAGGATAAACTCCTGATTGAAAAAAGAAAGTAAAAGCAAAAAAAAAAAAGTTAAATGAAAGCTAACATCTTTATTTTCATTTCATTATAGGGTTTCATAATTTCTTTGGACAGAAATCAAGTATTTCAACAAGATTAAAATTGTTAGTGCTCATACACCTTAATTACATGATAAAAAATCATTAAAATGTAAAGAAGATTTTAGTGGGTATTATACCACTTACTATTATAATGATTATGATAGTTTTATTAAAGTCATTATAACATTGACATGCTCTTCCTTAATGACAGGCATGACCTTATGTGGCAAAAGTTCTGTTTTGAATATTCAACAACTGCTTCAGTCATGTGAATAAATCAAATATTTGGCTTAGCTCTGGAATAAATTATTGGAGGAATTCGTACTTAGGGTCATCAAATGCCATTGAAACAATTTAGAGAAAATAACAGGTGAGATAAATTTTATTAAAGAAACTTGAAGAACATGCACCAGGAAGTCGTGGTTAATGGACAGATGTAACTGAAGTAAATTTTGACACATAGTGAGTTGAGGTGAAACTGGAATTGGATTATGGAAAATCACAGCAATTACTGGCTCCAAAGACTTAGACAGTATTTATCATGGAAAAACAGATCACCATGGCTGGAAATTTCCTTGCATTTTCCTCTTCAGAATCTTCCTGATCATTTAGGAAATGTTAACTTCTGTTTTCCCACAGAGTCTTTCCAAGTCTGCGATTTATCGTCCTCTTCGTCCCACTGTGAGGCTCTTCTCTCCCCACTTTTCAAATTGCTTATATGTCTACCTGTCTTTGGATTCTAAATTCAGATAATGAAACCAGTATGAATTTATTTGTCATCTTTCTTGTTGATTTTTTTTTCTCCCTTGTGATTCCAAAGCACTTTCCAGTTACTTTAGAACAGCTGTATTTATCGCATGCTCCCTCAGATTATAGATCTTCTTGTACACAGCTAGCATCATTCCTGGGCTATTGCTCTCTTCTGCATCAAGGAAATTGTGATTTACCTTTCAGACCACATAACACATAGAAAACCTAACACAATGTTTCAGAAAGTAAATACTTTTTACAGTAGATTTAAAGCAGGGAAAATATATAAGAAGAAAGTTCCTAATTATAATGTCAGCCATTTGACAAAGCTGAAGTTACAAATTTCTAGATTACTGTATTTGATTAATTAGTAGATGGGCTCCTTACCAATGAAAAAACAAGCATACAAGTTAACTTCATTTATGATTCAAAAATCTATAACACTAGAAGATTGCTACTGCAAATAATTGCGACTAGAGATTTTAGAGGCACTGTGATTTTGGCTTCTGAGGATAAATAGAAGTAACCTGTAACTAATGAAAAACTTATTTGAAAACTTATTCTAGAAAGGATTCTGTTAGCAATGATTATTAATATTATGTTAATAAAATTATTATCCTTTTTAAACTGATGATTTCAACACCATATCTATTTTTACATGCTTATTATAAAAGTTGGCATAGTATCTATTTTGTTCTCAGGAAAATCATTGTCATAGTGTCCATTCTAAAGAGGGAAATGTCAAGATTAGGGGAATTTGTCAGAAACTTAATAATCATCGAATAATAATTCATTCTACTTGCATAATTATGCATGCAAAAAAGACAGAGGGAGGAATGAAGGGTGTGGAAATTGGAGTAATTAAACCATAAAGACTTAACGAAGTTAATTTACTGTATTAGCTGCATACTTTGGGTATCTGAACAGTATTTTTATAATTTTAATGAAATGATTAATGTCATAGGGTTTGTGTAGGATATGGAGGAACACTTGGCATGAGACACAAGCAGAGGCTAGAGGACAAAGCCATGGGGTCAGTTCTCAGCTTCCACCTCCATGTGGGTGTCAGTGCTCAAACTCAGGTTATCAAGCTTACTAGGCAAGTGCCTTTACCCATAGAGCTATGATACGTGCCCTGAATGAACTGTACTTTTAATTGTTGCTTTTTTATTACCAAATCTCAAGAAAATATGTGTTTCTGACGTGGAGAATGCATACATCCATATTCACATACATACCCACACAAATGCATACATCCATCCCGGTGTCGGTTTCATGTAAAAGTATACGTACTTCACTTATTTTTGCAGTCAAAAGGAAGGAGACAGAGAGGAAGGGAGACAGAGAATAACAAAAGGAAGACTATATAGTGGCTATTCTAGAAACACTGACTGCTTAGATAATAAGGCTGCCAATAAGCAATGAAATTGTGTGTGTGTATGTGTGATTGTGTGTGTCAAAGTGTGAGTGTGCGTGTGTGTGTTTCTGTGATTTGATCACCTGACACTGCACACACTACCTACTGAGTTATTTGCGAATTCAATAAAATACAGTTAAACATTTGCTGGTAAACAGTAATACAATTAATACTGAAGAGGTGTTTAATACGTTTAAAAATTATTCTGTATTAGTAATATGCCAATGTCCATATCATCATTTTATATCATATTGCACTACCTTTATCTTCACAAATGCTATGGCGCACTTTGTTACATTAGAATCATACAGATGCATAAAAAAAATGGTGTGTTTTCTTCTAGATATTTCAGTTTCAGGTTTCATGTCGAGGTCTTTGATCCATTTGTGGTTGACTTTTGCGTAGGGTGAAACATAAGGGTCCAGTTTCATTATTCAACAGGTAGAGATTCAGTTTTGTCTGCCCCGCTTTTTGACAATACTGTCTTTCCTCCATTGTGTGTTTTTGGCATCTTTGTCAGATATCAGGTGGCTGAAATTGCATGTAGTCATATTTGGGTGGTCCATTTATCTCCATGTCTGTTTTTGTGCTGGTACCATGTTGCTTTTATGAACATATTCCTGTAATATATTTTGACATCTGGTATGATCATGCCTCTAGCATTGCTCTTTTTGCTCAAGATTTCTTTGATTCTCAAGGGCTTTTGTGGTTTCATATTTATTTTAGGATGTTTTCTCCTAGCTCTTTGAAGAATGCTATGATGATTTTGATGGACATTGCACTGAATCTATAGATTACTTCTGGTAAGATGATCATTTTCATAGTACTAATTCTACCAATCCATGAGCATGGTAGGACCATCCATATCCTTGAATTTTTCTCTATATATTTTACCAAAAATGTAAAATTTTTCATTTTAGAGATCTTCAGTGTTCTTGGTTAGGATTATTTCAAGGTATTTTTTGAGGATATTGTGAATGGAAGGGTTTCTATGAAGGTCTTTGCCAATTGTTTGTTATTGGTATATAGAAAGGCTACTGATTTGTGTAAATTGAATTTGTAATCTGACACTTTACTGAAAATATTGATCTTTTCTAAGAGTTTTTGGTGGAATTTTTGAGATGTCTTATTTTTAATACCATATCATCTAATAATAGTGATAACTTGAAATCTTCTTTTCCCATTAATAGTCCTTTAGTTACTTTCTATTGAGTTCTGACTTTCTTCGTTTCCAGTTGCAGCACTGCACTGACTTGGGGTATGGTTGTTGTGTGTTGGGGGAAGTAACATATTCACCTGTGCTTGGAAATAAACTCCTAAAATGACTTTTTTTAAAGGTGCTCATATCCTTAGTAATTATAAAAATGGAAATCTAAACCACTTTAGGACTTCATCTTATACCAGTCAGACGGGCTAAGATCTAGAGAACAAAAGATACCAAGTTCTGGGTAGGATGTAGATATGCTTTTTCACCGCTGGTAGAATTGCAGAATTGTGTACAATATTGACAGCAGTGTGGAGAACACTTAAAGAAAACTAAAAATGAATATCCCATATGATCTGACTATACCACTCTTGTGGCATATAGCCAAAGAACTCAACTCATTTCAGAGATAATTACGCATCTTTTTTTTTCTGCTCTTCTCATAATAACTAAGAAATTGAAACAACACATATGCCCCTGAAATGATGAAGGGATAATGAAAATGTACACATTTACACAATGGAGTTCTACTTAGTGGTAAGGAAGGCAAAGTCATGCCGGTAAATGGATGGAACTAGAAAATGTTATTCTATGTGAAAGTAACATTGATTCAGAAAAAAAAAAAGTGACATATATCCTCTCATTTGTGGATCGTAGCACCAATACTTTATATGTGAGTGTACCTGATGTAATAGAAGGAGACAGGAAAATGGAAAAGAACCACAGAGATAAAGGGAAAGAAGGAGCCCAAGAGAGGAGCACAGTAGGAAGCGGGGCGGGGGGAGGGGGGATGAGAGGAGGGATTCAAGGGAAGCAAGGAGCGAAGTTCAAACAAGGAACCATAGAGGGAAAGGAGAACAAGGAACTCAAGGGAGTGGGGTAATAGATGACATGTGGTATAAAAGGAAAGTGGTGCACTTTAACTGGGGAAGGGGGAGGGAACTAGGGAAGTTAGACAGGGAGAGAGAGGCTTAAGTACAAAAAGCCAAAGGGAAATGTATTAACCCAAAAACCCTGAAAAACACAGACAGTATTTGAACATGAGTGCATGCGCATACCTGATAAAAAGAAACACAGTGCCAAACAGGGGAACCTCCCTTCGAGTTGTTCATTAGGGTAGCCCAAGATGGCCCTCAAAACATACAGGCTGCTGCCACAGCCTTTGATTACCTCCAAGTTCTTGAAGGTAAGACCAGATTGCTGAAGACAGGACATACTTTGGACACAGGACATGGAGCAACAGATCTGGAACTGATGTGAAAATCTCCTCCCTTAAGACTAGCTCTCATAGTTCTAGAGGATACTTTGCAAGGTGAAAAGTAAGAAAATCTATCAATGGTTCAACCCAGCCTGAAATCCTAATGATTGTAGTGACTGACACACTAAACTACCTCTGTTGACGCAGTAGTGACACTGTTATCTTGGGCGGGAGAGAGGGGTAATCAACAGCTGTTTAATTGGAATTCAAACCCTCTCAATGGGTGGCGCTGTAAATATGGCCAGAGAAAACTCTATTTCTGTCAAATCTCTAGACAAATGGAATTTCTTTTTATATGTTAAATATGGATTGTCATATTTACAGATACTGATACTGGACATCAGTTATCAAAGAAGCTAATTTTGCAACAGATGGAGGCTGTGAGAGAGATCCACAAAAGGTCACACACAGGAAATATATGTCTGATAGATGTGACACATTAAATGGGGAACTTCTACACCTAAGGTGCATGGAACTTAGTGGAATGAGGAAGAGAGAATACTAATACATCCCTCACCTCTCACTGGTGAAACTCCATCTATAGAGCAGAGTATGGATCACATATAAGGCCACAACTGGCCAAGTTTAAGAGAAAAAGAGACTGCAGAGTATATGTCCCTGTTATGTCTTGTATATTAAACCTCACCCACCCATGGCTCAGGAATCATTGTGGAAGAGGAGGCAGAAAGATTGGAAGAGCCAGGGTTGGTGAAAGAACATAAGAAACAGGCTTTCAGAACTCAGTTAACTTGGTTGTTACGGACTTGCAACAATGGTGACAGCAGGCACAAGATCTATGGTGACTCCATCAGCAAAAACCCCAGAATAGAGCAGATGAAATTGGCAGCAGGTCTCCTGCATAGAATATGAAGTACTGGTAACTGATTCCTGAAGTGTGATGGAAAGTAAATCTTCTTTAAGGGAGTGACTCTAGATAGGCTGACGACTTGTGTGGATGAACTTGCACTGAGGGACATCTGGGTAAAAATACTACACTGGGCAGGTCTTAACCTAGATGACAGAATTCATGTCTTAACCTAGATGACAGAATTCATTAAATCTGGCAGGAGGGCTCAGCAGAAGGGGTGCTGACTGATGAGGGGTTCTAAATTTAATCAAGGGATATGATTGAAACGCACAAAATCTCAATAAAATATACATATAAAGAACATAGACTAAATTTGAATTAAAGATACCTATACATGTTCATGTTTTGTATTTAACATCAAGTAAAATATATGCCCTGTTATGTGACAAAAACAAAACAAAACTGATGTGACCTTGAGTCTATATCAGTGAAATGATCAAATATAGCACCTTACCCAAGACATGTCATGATATTTATACTTCCTCTGTGTGCGTGACCTATTTTTATTTTGAACTCCAAAGAGAAAACAAATAATTGAGAAAATTCACTGGAATGGCAATCCTTTCAAGCCATCCACCACCATTATAGCACTGGGCAAAAGCGTGCTATGGTGCTACGGAGTCTGCAGTTGACACTGTGACAAAAGCAGGGTTGAGACTGAACCCTCGGAGAGGCACAGAGTGACTCCACCACACCAACTTCTTTAAAATCTGTGCTTCAGGACAGATGAAAAATCCCAGAGAGAGTGAATGAGCACTGCAGTCCATGCAACACGCAGCGCCTCGAAGCACAAAGCTCCCCATATCCTTTTTCAACGATGTTTTTGATGAACAGATTTTACAAATTAAAATTGTTGATAAACATTTGGCTAAAAATGATTTGCCATGCATTTGAAGGATCACTTCAAAAGCTTATTAAAATTGTGCACTTTGAAATACAAAGTGAGAATTTTTCAGCACATAATGTAAGTTATAACATTTTAATGTAATTTTGAGAGTTTGCCCAATATTGAAAGCAAAAGTTATAGGCAGTGGTTATGATTCTGGAACTTAGGAATCATATGGAATTTGTATTCAGTTCTGGACTTGAGCAAAGAGGATAGAGTGCTTTGTTTATACTTTTACCCAAATATGACTGATTTCTAACTGCTATGCATTCACACAATGTGCTACCAAAAGTCATGTCAATCATCAAACATACAATGACATTTATGTTAAGTCAATTCCCTTTTAGAAATTCACTAACTGATTAGAATTTTCTGATTTCTTTAAAGTCATCCTATTAAAATGATGTTTCAGGTCTCTTTGATTTATATTTATTATATTCTGAAACTACGGTTGAATGCATTTGATGTCACACCAGCATGACCAAAAAGCAAACTTCACATGTCACTGGATATTATATCTGTCAAACCTCTGGCTTTGTTTATAGCCTATCCTCTCTGCAAATATTTTCAACAACATTGAAGTCCCAGGCAACCAATTATTATTTCTCAAACTAGGATGTGGCCAACTATTCCATAATTTCCAAATATATCAAAGCTCCCAGTAGCTTTTATCTATTATGAGTTTTCTCAGACTTCAGACATTCAATTTCTTCCTTAGAAGTCTTTCTTCTCTCTGTATATCACTTACACTATAATCCATAGGACTTAAATGCATAGCAGACATGTTCTAATATTTATTTATTAAGTGTAGATTTGTATTAAAATTTTGTGCACTTCATACCTAACATCTTAATCAACTTCCCCCATCCACACTACTCCATAGTACACCCCACAGGATTTCAGGATTTCTGTCATATATGTTAAGGCCTATCAAGTCAAATTTGTATACATAGATGTCCCACATTTCAAAGTTCATCCTCTGAAGTCTAGTCAGCCTATCCAGAGTCTCTCCCTTAAAGATTAATTCTCCTGCACCTAGCAGTAATCAGCTGCCAATAATCCCTCAGCTAAGTTTGGGCCTCCTACCCATTTCTCCAGTCCTATGATGAATGTTTGTCTGATTGAATTTTCATGAGTCTTTTGCATGTTGACACCATTGCTATAAGTTAATATGAACAATTTCTGAGGGACCAGGATACTGTTTCCTTATGATTATGCACCAAACTAGCCCTTACAATCTTTCTGCTCCCTTTTCTGCAATGGGTCCTGAGCCCTGTACAGGGTTACTTTTTATCAGAACCACAACATGAAGTCCCACACTGCTTCTGTCATGAAAAATCCGGTACTGAACACCTGTATCCCATTCCTCACTCTGGGTGTCCAGCCCAAACTAACTACTACATTGCTCAGCACACAGAGGGTTCAGAGAAGAATCACCTCACTTCCTTCTCCAAATACCCACAATCCCCCCTCACTGACCATTGGCCCCAGGATTCTCCTCTTTCCTAACAAGTTCTCCCTTAGCTAAACCACACACACACACACACACACACACACACACAAAAAAAAAAAAAACCAAAAACCTCACAGATCCTAAAGATACCACCAAAATCTCAAACACTTTAAGCAAAATACATTATACAAAAACAATAAAAACCCAAGCAGCATTCATATTCACCAATGCAAGTTTACTGAAAAGGGAATCAGGAACACAATTTCCTTCACAATAGTCACAAAATAAGGAGGGAAACAGGAATAAATCTAACCAAGAAGACAGGGGTGATTGGGGGACTCTACAGTGAAAACTTTAAGACACCAAAGAAAGAAATCAAGGAAGACACCAAAAACTGGAGACCTACCATGCTCATGGATCAGAACAATTATTGTGAAAATTGTCAGCCTCTCCAGCCATGAACACATAGAATGCTATTACATGAAGATTAAGGTACATTGTTTATCATAGTAAAGGATCTTCTTAGAAATTTATATGGAGGCTTAAAGATCAAGGCAAACCTGAGCAACAAATACTTTGGGAAGAATCACCATATGTGATTTTCTGTTCGAGCCTTAGTAATAGAAACAGCATGGTAGTTACACAAAAGCACATATGAAGATCATTGGTGTAGACTCGATGACCCAGATAAATTCCATGCAACTATAACTGTGCCAAAACTGTACACAGGAGAAAAGAAATCATTTTTAAAATTAGAGCTAGGAAACATGTAGAAAAATGAAACTGGAATCCAATATCTCACCCTGCACAAAAATGAATTTCAAGTGGATCAAGGATCTCAGCATAAAATTTGACAGCTTGAAAACTCTTCACGGTAAAAGTACTGAGTAAGCTTCAATATGTAAGCACAGGTAAGGATCGTCTGCATAGAACTTCAGAAGAACAGGAAATGTGACCAACAGGAAAAAAGTGGACTATCATGTATCTAAAAGGCTCTACACAGCGTAACAAAGTGTTAACTGAGTGAAGATTCAGTCCACAGAATGGGGAAAGTATTTGCCAATTACACGTATGATAGTCGAATAGTAACTGAAATATAAAAGGAGCTCAGAAGAGAACTGAACGCAGAAAGCAACTAAAAATAAACTCTCAGAATCCAATTAAAAGTGGACTATAGAATGAAAAAGAGTTCTTGATAGTAACAAACAACAATTCTATGAAATAGTGAAGTGTTCTGCATCTTTGGTTATTAGGGGATTTCAGATCGAAATGGCTTTAAGTTTTTATCTCACCTTAGATAGAATGGCCATCATCACAAGTATGAATGACAGTAAATGCTGGTGTATATGCATGGGAAATTGAAATCATTACTGCTGGTGGGAGTACCAGTAAATGTATAAGCTGTTAGAGTACCAAAAATACAAGAAGATTAACTGGTCAAGTTGGTAAAATCTCTAGTCTGTTTTTCAACATTTCCAGATTCACTGGTCAATTACCTGGTGATAGAACCACCTCTGAGAAGGCAGGTTAACCTTAAGTCATGCTGAATAGATGGATGGAAGATCTGGTGGGCTGATGAGATAGTGAATTTTCCCTGCCTGGAATCCTCCCTCCCAGGGAAGTGCATCTGGACCCAGTGACAGACATGTAGCTCTCTATAAGTCTACCACTTTTCTGAATTCTTCTGAGAAGTGTAATCTCTCCTTTTCTTCTTCACATTCCTTTTCTAAACATGTTTTTAACACTTCTGGTTGTCTCTGCATCTTCTATTTCTGTACTTTTTCTCTACAGCATCCTTCTCCCAGTCATATGGCTGCCACTTTACCACATGTTTGATCTCCATGCAGGCTCTAAACCTGCATGGTTTCATGTTTTTTTTCCTTCTCCTCTTCAAGGCAACAACTGAACTTCCCTTCACACCTGCACTGAGGATTTTTCTTTAAAATCCTAATAAAATTATCTGAAAGCTTCTTTCGGCTTGGGTCCATTCTTAAACATTTTTTTATGAATTATACTAAGAATACTCAAGAGTATACTCTTTCTCTCAATATCAGTACTTTGGAAATCAGTTTGGAGTTTCCTCAAAAAACAGAGTTAGGAATATGACATGGTCTAGCAATACTGGGCATATGTCACCAAAATTTACAACCTACTATAGAGACATTCATGGTTACCGCAGCTCAATTAACAATAGATAGGAAATGAAATTGGCCTAGTGGATAGTGAACATATGCTACATATCCTCAATGAAACTGTATTGAGCTGTTAAAAATGAAATTATGGAATCTGAAGGTAAATGCATTAAACTAGAATAAACTATATTGAGTGGTGTAAGCCAGGCTCAGAAAAATGCATTCTGCCTGTGTCCTCCATACAAGTATTTTGGTTTTATGTATAGACCTTTGAGTATCTCCAGAAAAAAAAAGACTGTAGATAAGGGACAGGCATGAAGTATTAACTTAAGGGCATTAACCACATAGATATAATGAGCAAAGAGAGGAAATAATGGTGGCAAAAATCTTCATAGAGAGAGAGGTAAGTGGGATGGGGGAGACCAGGAGAAAAGGAGGCAAGGTAATCAAAATGAAGGAAGGCTGTATGAACAAGCCAGATGGAAACCTAATATCTGGTTACCCAATCCAAAATGTGAAAGAAAGTTGGAGAGAGAATTCTTGCAAGTCTAGAAAATGTAGTCCTAGAATTAGTGGATCAGTAAACAACAAACCAGCTCCAGGTGTGGAACATATCTGTAGGAGGTTTTAGTCAGAGTAATCACAGAGGTCTTCCAAATAATACAGGCTCTTCCCATTCCTCTTGGTCATCCACTCAGACTGGAAGATGAGAGCCCATTTCTGAAGACACTGCATACTTTACATGTATAATAAAAAGAAAGCATGTTAGAGCTAAAGTGGAGGGTGGTTATCTTTCATAGGCCCAGATGATTTCTTGTAGGTTTCTGTGACAGTAAAGACATTAGCAGTGTGACCCAGTTTTAAACTCCACGAACTAGGATACCAGTCTTCCAGGCAAAGTGTACCCTTTGGTCCAATAGTGACACGACAAGTAATGGGATAAGCAACTGCTCCCTAATGGGATTTGATGTTCATTTCACAAGATGATATTCCTGCCTAGTATAAACCCATTCAAATACATTAGACCCTAAGGGGAAACTTACCAAGGTTACTTAGCTGAATTCCAGTTTCACCATTCCTCCTTGTAATATCTATGCTTATGTTCATCCTTAATTAATGAAGTATTCCTTTCAGTGAAAAGTGGTAAATGTAGAGACCCAAAGTTTCCCAAGATGCTGAGAATAAAGGATAGATGAGGGCTGGCCCCTAAACATATCATTTCTTGAAGGACCAAGGAACATTGCTGAAGAGGGGACTGAAAGAATGTAAGAACTAGAAGATGTATAGAAGGACTGTGAAATGCCATCTTCTAAGTATAGCATGGCCCTGGTAGTCATGAACTCACATCCTGTACCTACTTGCACTGGGCCTCTAAACTCAATACTGCCCAATTGTCATCTAGCAGTGCTCATGGGGTCTTAAAACTTACTTCTAAACTACTGTCACTGAACCTATTCTGAGAGGAGAGGCATCCAGTATGTTCCCGCCAACGAGTCCACCAGATTCTAATTGTCCAAACCCATGCTCATACAGAATGCCTAGATAAATTGTATAGAACATAAAGACAAAAAAATTATGTATAGGAAAAGATTTATTTTTAAGCAGAAAAATGGACTGGCAGAGGTTGAAAGGAGTGTAAGGATCATGATATACACACATGTTCTTGTCAGAGAACAATATATTTTAATAATAATTATTTAATTTTATTGGGTATGAAGAGAACTTAGAATAATATTTTCACATATTTAGGACTCAGTCATCATTTGGAATAGGCAAATAAACTGAAAATATTAATAATCATGTCTAGTAACATTATAATATCCTGAAAAAGATCATATTTATATACTTGTTTTATGCTTTTAAAGGGATTTTGAATAAAAAGCAGAAACTAATTCTTAGCTATATTTTTCTATAAATTTCAGTCTGACTTAGTGATTATTTTAAAATGTTATAATTTTTAAAGGATTAAGTTATTTATGAGATTTACATTACCAAGATCCAAAAACATATTTTCCCTTAAAGATTTTTTTAGATAAAACTCTTTATATAATCTCAAAATATTTCATTTTATAAATAAGGAAAAATACATATGTATTCCTTAAATCTTAGCTGATGTTACTGTGCTTAAATATAATTAACCTACTCAGCACAGTAGCCAAACATAAATCTAAATAAATTTAAATTTAAAAAAATAATATATTTTAATTTAATAATTTCTTATTCATATCTGTATCTTCTGATGTCAATAGATATATGCTGACTGTGAAGAGAAAACCGGCCAGTGTATACATGTCATATTATTACTATTGCAAAGAGTTCTTTAAGCATGATGATTAATGTTAATTTTCTATGTGACAGAGCCTACAGTCACTTAGGTGACAAACTTTCAGGCATTCCTGTGAGGAATAATTTAGTTTCTGGGAGTGCCAGTGAGCTATTATATTCATTATATTAATTTAGGTGAGAAGAGTCACCCTAAGTGTGTGAAGCACCGTTCCCTAGGCTTGTTTCTTGGAATGTATCAAAAGAAGAAAGGTAGGTAAGCACAGTTATCCATCTCTTACTTCTTTGTGAATGTGGATCAATGTGACCACTTGACTTGAGCTCCTGTTGCTGTGACTTCTGATCATGACAGACTGTAATCTCAAACTGTGAGCTAAAGTAAACTATTTTCTACGAAATAGCTTTTGTCACATTATGTTGCCACAGGAGCAAGAAAATAATTAAGACTGTCAGCACTGATTCAGAAATATTAGTTTAATTATACAGAGTAAGAGGCTTCTTTATCACATAACCATACACTTACATCTTATTCATTACATCAAATACAGAATTTTCCAGAGTTACATACACAAAAGAATCACTTGGACATCTTGATAAAACATTCTATGTTAATAAATATGGAGCAAAACTTGAGAATTTCCATTTTACAAAGATTTTTTTCAAGGTGATTATTGAGCTGCTGGTTTGGATTTAAAAGGTACAAAACAAACACATTTTAAAGGGTAGAAAATTGAAAACAATTCAGTGGCAAGGGAAGGCGCATTCCTGTCAATACTGAATCCATGCGTTCATGGTGGGGAAAGACAAGGCTTCTTACAATTTCTAATGCAGATGACAAAATCTCCCAACGGCAATCTCTGTCTCTGTTCATAGATAGTGAGGAGATGAAGCTGAGAGACACGTGATTATTTACTTCCCTCCTTCTCACAACTGAAGAATTGTGTCCCTAATCCATTACCTATAGCCAAACTTAGGAAAAGGCTGAAGGATTAACCTTTCTAAGAAAAATAGTATCAACTGTTAACTGTATTACAAGCAGAGGCAAATATTTAATTCAACAACTCCGTAATTATGAGAAAAGTATAGTTCTTGAACATTAAACCTATGTCTCTTTATACCCCACGATACTTGGCTCTTAGAGTTCAAGCCACTAGGGTATTATGCTGTAATCACAGGATGTAAAGGTCTTTTCTAAATAAATATACCATTCAATACAGACTTCACACACACACACACACACACACACACACACACACACACGGAAATGAAAAGTCTTGTCAACAGATACAGCTTGAAAATGTCCATGCAGGTAGAGCAAACTTGAAAAAACTTCATAGCCAAAGGATGAGAAAACTTGAAGTATCAAAATAGTAGAAGTTTCAGAAAATGGGATCTGGAAAAGCCAACAATATAATTTATAATTCTTATCTCTGAAAGAAAGGCTTAAGAAGGCAAACATGAGGATTTTCAAGAAGCTTCCACCATGGTGGGATAAGTAGAAACGCAATAGGAGTCAAAACTTGGAATTTTTAGGAGTGGGGTATTTTTAGGAGTTCAGTGGTTAAGATTCTTGGTGTTCAAGCATGAATATCTGAGTTTTCAGAGGAATCCATGTGAAAGAAGGATGATGGGAGACATGGAAAAGAAGAACCATGGTAAGCTTGTGATCTAGGTTGACTGCCATTTAGAGCCACAAAAACCAAGTGGAAGGTGAGTCCTGACACCATAGCTTGCCCTCATTTCCACATGTTCTCATGGTACTGACCCATACTCATACATGCTGGTGCACATATAGAAGCATTCATATTATTCACAAAACGTTATACTCTCAAATTTTAATATTTAGGAATTTTAAAAAATTGAACATGGACCTCTATATTCTTTTTAGTTAAATATCCATCTCATTCAAACTCTAGACCTTTTCTAGTTTGTTCTAAGTACTATCTACTTCGAAGGAAATTCACTTAAGTTTTTATCATGTGTCTCTAGTGATTTTTGTTCCCATTGTCTTGCATGCCACAAGATCTCAAAAATTTTGCCCATTAGGCATTCTTTACTTGGATAAGATTGGCTAGACACATTCCACCAAATCAAACTAGTGAACTATGCCAGAATAAGAAGAAATTCTTCAGAAGACTTCAATGAAACAGGACAGAGTTGGAAGGGAGATAATTGGATAATGATAAAATATCTCTATTTTCTCAATTTTATAGTTCAGAATAGTTTATATATTCACATGTGATTTTCCCATGGAGTTGAGACTGAGGACATATTAACAACGAGGACACACACAGCACCCTTTCTCTCTAAATAGCCATAAATTCACAAGTTTATTAAACCAAAGTCAAGAAAAGGGAAAGGCAAAAAAAGCTATTTGTGAGCTATGAAAAGAGGTGATAAAGCATATTTTGAATATCAGGTTCTAGATTTTAAGAAATTAATAGTAAATGGGAAAATAATCATAAACAATTATAATTGGATACAAATTGAACGTTCCTAATTTGCAAGTCTGAAATCTTAAAAGTTTAAAATTTAAAACTTGTAGTGTGCTTTCAGAATACATAGTCATGATCAAAATTAACAACACACAATGGCAAATGTTAGCTTATCAGAATGCCTCATGGATCAATCTTTAAAAATATCAGCTTATATTTCCTACTTGAGAAAGATTTAAAGAGTCTGAAGAGGTAGATGAATACACTCATGTTTTCTGGACTAAACAGACATATTGCACATATGAACCCACAATGCTACTGTTAGCATGCACATGACCAGGGAAAACCAAAACCAAAACCCAGCATGCACAGGCGAGGTGAGTGAGAAGCCCCAAGTGTAGCTGAGGAAGATGTCTCAATTACTGACTGAGAAAGGGAGCCGGTTTCTTTAGAGGTAGATTTAACAGGCTGCAGGGAATGGACTCACACAGAAAAGGATTTAGGGGCACAAATAAGACCTGATAGATTTCTGTAAAAAAGAAAAATGATACCAGAGAACAAGAAGCAGAGGGGAGGGTGGAGTGGTGGTGGGAACGATGGGGACTGAATATGAAAAAATGTGATGCATGAAATTCTCTGAGTCAATAAACAAGATTTAAGGTAACCTACTGATCATGCTTTTTCTCATTAGTTTATCATTTCCTATTGGCCCTTACAACTGCAACTGAATTTAATATACATTCATCTACACATTCTTTTATCTACTTATTTTCCTTGACATAAACATTCAAAGAAATAAGAACTACAAGTTTGGTTGTCTGTTGATATTTTTCATTTTGTTTCCAGGACAGTTCCTAGTAAATAACAGAGTCTCACCTCTTGTACATGGGAGAAAAGGAATAAAGAAAACATGGCAATATATAGACACAGAATCTGAAAATAAACTTACGTGTTTCCATATATCCATGATGGTCTTATTATTTTATGTTCCAATCATTATTTTTAATCATTTCAAAAATGGCATTTCAGTGATTAGAATGGTTGTTCAAAATTAATTTTTGAATGCTATTATTTTCCAGATGTGAACATGATTAGATGAAAGGGACAGGTCAGGGTCGACATGTATTCATCTACTAGATGTTAATTCTTATGTTTAGTAAAAAATAGAGTTTTCGCAGCTCTGTGTAGCACATAATGAGGTTTTGACACATATTTTAGAATATAGCAACACCCTATTAGCTGAAGTATAACAAAGAGGAACTGAGAAGAGTGACCTAGACAACTCTGAAATTCATCTTTCCACATCATTCTTTAGAGAAGAAGAAAGCGTGAAGAGGGCTGAATAATAACCACACATGAGTCACTTTCTGACACTGTTGTCTTGCATGCTTTACTGAGTACAACCTTTTACACAGTCTTTCCATTTAGCCTCCTTCCTGCTCCCAAAAAGAAAGGTTAATTTTATTTTGGTTGCTCCCTTTAAAGCATCAATGTTCTTTCAAATTGATCAGAATATTGGGGTTGCCTGGCTGATGAGTTTGCAGGTAAGCCATGCACTGGCCTTCCTTATTGTACAGTACAGCACTTTGAGATATAACCAAATATCTCTGAGCCTTCACCCTTCTCCACTGGTAACAGCCATAACTCACCAATATGAAGGAAGAAATGATAGTTTGCGCTTGATAAAGTCAAGCTCCTGTGAAAATCACAGTGAATGTGCTAAACTAGCTATTGTAAAAAGCAACTCCTGTCATAACAAAAACACCACCTAGAGCTATACTGTTATTCACTAGCCTGGATAATCCCAGAAACTGCAGCAAACTCCAACATAAAATAGAAAGCCTGCAGGGTGCTGCAGAATCGCTGTCAGATAAAAACTGATATCGGGGATAGAAGGGTTAAAAATAAGGTAGGATATGAATGAGTTTACTACAAAACCTGTCTGGAAACTGTCTCACCTGCGTGTGTGTGTGTGTGTGTGTGTGTGTGTGTGTGTGTGTGTGTGTGTGTTTGTGTGTGTTTGAGGAGTGAGGACAAAGCCGGTGACCCAGATAGAAAAGGAAGGGATAATTTTCTCACTAATCTTACAAACACTGTTTGTGGTTTAAGTGGCTACTATGTGTGAAACTGCAAAGGGAGTGAGATGCAGGTGGCACCATGGAAATCTGTATCATGCAACGTAAGCATGATGAAAATTGGTTCAGTAAGCCATATGATTGTCACAACCAGTTTTTTGTTGGAAGAAAATATGGCCACCCTGGTATTCCTGTGTTACCGTTTCAGCCCCACCATAGGTGGTAATCAAAGACAAACAGTTTTCCTGCCTCCTTCCTCAAACTCCAGGACAATGAAAAGCTCTGTGACAAGATGCTGGAATGAATAGTTATTATAAAGCGACATGTTGCTGGAAGTTTCTTGGAACCTCATTTTCCAGCCTCAGTGTTAAGTTTCATTGTATCCAACCTCCAGGAAATGTGGATTAGTTGTCTACTATATTCTCCCCTAATACTTTGAAAATGCAGAATTATTTCCTTCTCAATCACTACCTCATTTTCCTTGGTTACACCTCCATCTTTTTTCATTCTGTGTCTGGACATTTTATTGTGTACATATGTTTCATAACAAAATCTTTCATGATGGCATTCACAGGAACATAAAAATAAAAACTTACAAGTACATACACATTCTAAGCCTCTGCATGTATTGCATCTTACAATGTCCAATTGGTCAGCAAGACAAACTATCAAACCCCAAGTCAAGGAATTTGAAGCACCTTCAGGCCATGGAATAAGAGGCATGGCTGCACTGCACGGACGTGCTGCACGGACGCATTGGGTGTGCAAATATTCAATATATTGTTGCCATGTTCTCTTCCTCTATCACAAAAGCATTCACAGAAAAGGATTTTTTTTGGGGGGGGTTGATTTCAGTGAATTAGGTACAAGATTTTGATGCTGAATGATTTTTAACTTCCTTGATCTAACTGCCTGGGAGATATTTCTGAAGCTATCAGCAGGGCCATAGGAGAATGTCAAGATAATTGCTAGGGTTTTATCAAGATGTCTCTGATTTAATAGTTTTCTGGAAACTTTTATTTGCTAATTTTCTTTCCTCACTTACTAATAAATGCCATTTCTCTTCTGATAACAGATGAAATAAAGAAAACCTCTGCTATGGTTCAGTGATTTAGAATGCCTGTGTGAGGACATTGTCCCAGCTCAAAAATCTAAACATGTCTTATAGCCTCTTCCCAGAGAATTCCTTTTCCTATGCATACAAAGAGGCAGTTGTGGCATCACCAATAGTGAATTTCTCAACCATGTAGCCTCAGCCATACTAATGTGATGATTTCTTATTTTCTATTCATTTGCTCATTGGTGTGTGTATATGTGTATATGTGTGTGCGTGCGTGTGTGTGTGAGATCCAAGTGATCTGCATCATGCTGTGTGCCAATTCCACCATCCAACCATGTGTACTGGATAGATTCAGTTGTTAACTTGACTCATATGGGACGAGGGAACATCAACTGGGGAACTTCTTGTATTAGATTTTTGACCTATGATCATGTTTGAGAGGTCCCAGTTCAGCATGGGAAGGGCTACCCTAGGCAGGTGGTGCTGGTTTTTGTAAGATCACAGGCTGACATCAGACCAAAACAGCAAGTAATTAAGCAGATCTCTTTCATGATTTCTATTCCAGTTCCTAACTCCAGATTCCTTGCCTGGCTTTTTTAATGATGATCTTGTTCAAGTTGTGTAAGTGAAATAAACCCTTTCCTCCTAAAGCTAGTTTTGGTCAGAGTATTTTGTCAAAGACATAAAAAGTAACTAGGACACCAAACATTGCTGAAAAGCATGTAGGTAACTTGAATCTCAAACACACAAAGTAAAAAAAAAAACAAAAACAAAAACGTGATGTTATAAGCTTTCATTGAATTTTGCATTGTTTGTAATTAAAATATAAAGAATTTTGGCATATTACCAGATGTGATAGTTAATACCGGTGTTCGACCTGACAGTGCCCAGAATTATCCAGGAGAAGTGTCTCTGGGAGCATCTTGAGGGATCAGAACCTAGATTTGTTTTCCTTCCAACATGAATTGCCATGAATCTTCAAAGCCTTACAGAAGGCTTACAGAAGGTTGAGATACAGTCCAGACTGAGACTATTGGGGCATCCAACTTCCTAGATCAAGGAACTTATAAAAGGAAGGCTTTATCTAGCTTATGATTCCAAAAGGGCAAGTGTCCATCATGGGGGAGGAATCATGGCAGCGAAGGCTGCTAGCCTAGAAGCTAAGCATTTACATCTTCAAGCAGGCATAGGATGAAGTGTGACTGGAGATCTGGTAAGGCTTAGGAACTCTCTAAGCCCACACACAATGATGTGCTTCCTCCAGCATGGCCACACCCTCTGAGACCTCCCAACACAGTGCCACCCACTGGGGACAAAATGTCCAAATAGTTAGAGCCTGTGGGGGACATTCTCATTCAAACTACCAAACCATTCTATAAGTTCTGTTTCTTTACAGAACATAGATTAATACCATTGGACTGAAGAGGAGGATATTTAAGTGCAGTTGCCATGTTTCTGTAAATTGAGATTACTCAAACCAGTTATGTTTCATCATTGGCATTACAATGATGACACAATAGCTAATAAAAAATAGTGACTATAATAGGTTGTCAATTGGTATTTTTAATCACCTAGAAGTAAATAAAACAAAATAAAAACATACACTGCAAAAAGTGCTATCTGGGTCTATATTGGTTTAGAGAGTTTGAAGCTCTTGTAAAGGATCTGAGTTTGGTTCTCAGAACCCATAGAGAAGCAAATAGGAGTTGAAAATATAAAATGACCATTTAATACTGTGGGAAAGCAGAGGCTTGCCTCTGTATAGCCATGCTACTAATTTGTCATTCACAGATGAGATGCTATCATAGAATGGATCCTAGGAGTCAATATCTTAAATATTTTATATTTTACTCTCCCTGATAAGTATGAAATTCCAAATATCATGTGGATCAAATTGAAATTTCTTTTGGTCACAGAGAAAATAGGTATTATTTCACACAAAGATAGATTGTTTCAGTTTAGAAAAAAAAAATCTCTGCTATTTCACTATCTACAAGACAATGGTTAACAGTGTTATACCCAGATCACCACTTATCTAAATGGATTGCCATGTGGAAAATGACTATGCATTTTGTACTCTAGATATCTCATTCAGAATTTTCTCAACTGCAAGTAAGAAATTATCACATTACAGTGTATTAAGAGAAATACAGAACTTACTCACTCAAAGAAGACAAAAAAAACAGGTATGGTCTAGCCTCAAACAACTCGAATCTAGAGGTTGAAATGCCTCAGCAAGAAAGGCTTTTATCCCATGACTATTTTTTTTTCTTTCTGTTTTTTTTTTTCTTTTTCTTTCTTATAGATCGTGTCTAATGTCTTAGATACGGATAATCACACAGCTCTTGGTTTTCTTGTTTTCTCTCCCCCACATTACGAAAAGGAATCTTTCATTTTTATAACTCAAGCATAAGTGCTGAAGTGGGAACTAGTTGGCTAGGATATTTGGTGTGGGCCCCGTGGTGACTCTGGATGACAGGGAAGCAAACAAATCTGCTACAATTCTGTAACTGATGCTGATAAAACTCTTATTTATTTTATTTTTATTTTACTTTTGAAATTTTTTGTTGTTGTTGTATTGTTTTTGGTCTTTTGGAACAGGGTTTCTGTGTAAAAATAGCTGGCCCGGGAATGTAGAGCAGGTTGGTCTTGATCTCAGAGATCCATCTGCCTCTTCCTCCGGAGTACTGGGATTAAGGACATGTGTTACTAGGCTCATCTTATTTCTGTTCTTTCTAATTGGAAAATATTGTCACTAAGTCCTTCAACATTTCATACAATGTATTATAGTGTATTCAGACCCCTTCTCCCGTAGACCACCACCTTAAAATGTGCCCCCCCCCCCGATTTCAAGTCCCTATTATTGTTTCTTGATTTTTAGGGCCTAACAAATATTGTGTACAAAATTCATTTGGGTGTGATACAACCTTTGAAATTGGGACAGTCTACCAGGAATCACACCCTTAAAGAAAACTGAATATCAGTTGTCAATAGATCCTCACCTAGGACTGGAGCTTCTTGACCGTTCCATGCTGTTTTTTCTGGCATGGGCTCGCACACATACTGTGCATGCTGCCACCATTACTGTGGGTTTAAGTGTGCAATGACACCATTGTGTCCAGACACAATATTTTCTTTGTATTCATCTACCACTTCTGGCTTTTACAGTCTTTCTGCCCCCAATTCTGCAATGATCCCTGAGGCTTGGGAGGAGAGGTTATGATACAGGTATCCCATTTAAGGCTGAGCCCTGTGTGGTCTTCACACATATCCTCTGCACACATATATTTACATCACTTCCAATCCTCCCTCTCTCCATGCAACCCTTCTAACCCCACAATCCCTGTGAAATTCATGGCCTCTTCTTTAATTATCAAAGATGAACGAGAATGTGTTTTGGTGTAGGATAGGGGAAAATATTCTGACACTCTAAGAAGCAACCATATAGATTTATCATGGAGGATTATTTAAACAAACAAACAAAAAATATCTTCTTGTATGTGGAGAAATGATTATAAATCTTCCCTTCACCATGCTACTGCACTTTTGTCCTTCCAAAGCACTCATTAAGTCTAATCCCAAAAGCTATGGGGCTCAAGAGCTCAAGTTCAGCTAGCATCATTTGTTTCTGTAACAAAATGTACTCCAATGACATTACTGAGGTTTTTATCCATGTTGTGGAAGAATCTGGTAATAATACTTGTGATATGTGAAAAGAATTGTTATAGTGAGCTTACAATATATAAATATACTATGATGATTTCCTTCAGAAGTATTACATTTAGTTTCCTAAATAAAGACCCTGAAAGAAATATGGTTGCTTGTTACTGATGGCTATGTAATGATTTATTTTTACCTAACTAGTTCTTAGAGAAATCCTGAGTTTCATCAAAAATGAGAACCTAATTTATAGTGTGTGGAAGAACTATGGAATTTCCATAAATCTTATATAAATAAAATATTCTAAGACAATAAATTATAGAACTCACTCACTGTGTATACTAATATCCTTACTAGAATCATATTCCTCAGTGATCATTGTTAATTTTAGATAAACATTAATAGGGCTGTTAAAGGGGGAAGTTGGGGGGTACATGGAATGTAAATATTACTGAAACCTATTTTAATTTAATATTGGGAAGAAGATGCAATATGTAAAACCAGTGCTACAAGAATGATTTTTAAAATATTTTTATTGAAACGTTGTATTTTGCATACATAACATCTCAGTCAATCTTAATGAATTTTATATTCCTTTCCCCATCAGAAATTCCTCTAAGCCCCCAACAAGAATCTGTACATTCTTTAATCTATGTTAAGGCCTGTTGTGTCAAGTTAGTGTCCTCAAGTGACCTCAGTGCAGATTTATCTGCTGAAGTCAATTGACCCTACCCAGAAACTCTTGTCTTAGGAAGACTAGCTCAGACTCACTCAACGGTAAGTAGTTGCCAATATTTCTTAAACAAAAGTTGGTGTTGCCACCTATTTACCCAATGCCATGCTCGGTTTTATACTGCTTGAGTTTACATGGATCTTGAGCATGCCAGAAAGATTGCTGTAGGTTCATATGCACAGGAGCTTGTAGGGTTTTATTTCCATGTGATCACACACCTCCTCACTGACACTTAAATCTTTTTATCTTCTCTCATGCAATAGTTCCTGAGCCCTGGGTTAGTTTGATTTAATATAAGGCTCCTGTCCAGTGACCTACACTATGCAAATTCCTAATCTCTATGATTTAGGGATTTGTGATCTTTTGTGTTACTGGCCTTTTGTTTCATGTGGGAGTTTCATTAATGAGAAGAGACAATAGTGACTCTTTACCCACTGTTTTATACTGTATGAACCTTGAGTGTAGAGGATGCATTGTTGATATGCCACTTAGGCATGGGATATATGCTATTAAATCTCAAAACTGTAAAGAAATGGATGCATATTTTTAATTATTGTAATCAACAAAGCTAAACCAAAATGAGATCAACAGTTTAAACAGACCCTTAATAATAAGGGCATTGATACAATAATGCAAAGACTCCCAATGAAAAAATGCCCAGGCCCAGATGGATTCAGAGCAGAATTCTATCAGACATTCAAAAAAGATCTATATCCAATACCACTTAAATTATTTAAAAAGATAGAAATAGATGGAGAACTCCTAAATTCTTTCTATGAGGCAAGCATTACTCTAATATCAAAATAAGGTAAAGATACAATCAAAAGAGAAAACTATAGAACCATATCCTTAATGAGGATAAATGCAAAAATTGTCAACAAAATACTTGCATACTGCCTAAAGAGAGACATGAAAAAGATCATCCATTATGATCAAGTCAGCTTTATTCCGGAGATGCAGAGGTGGTTCAATACATGTAAGTCAATAAATGTCATAAAACGCATAAATGGACTCAAAGAAAAAAATCACATGGTCTTCTCTGTAGATGCATAAAATGCCTTTGACAAAATTCAGCATGCATTTGGTTAAAAGACCCAGAGGGAATTGGACTGGAGGAAATATACATCAACATCATCAACATAATTAAAGCTATATACAAAACCCACATAGCCAACATCATTCTAAATGGAGAAAACATTGGAAGCATTACCATTAAAATTATGAACTAGATATGGCTGTCCACTATCTACATTCCTTTTTAATGTAGTACGTGAAATTCTTACTAGATCACTAAGATTAGAGTAGATAGTTAAAGTAGTACTCACTGATAAAGAATAAGTCAAATTATCCTTTTTGGAGATGACATGATATTATACCTAAGAAAAGCCAAACATTCTACCAGAAAACTCCTGGAAATGAGTAACACTTTACGTAAAGTTCTAGGTTGTAAAATTACTAAAATCTGTAGCCTTTCTATTTAGTAATAACAAGAAATTGGAGAAAGAGTAAAAGAAAACCTCCCATTCAAAAAATATATTTCAGAATAAACCTGACCAAAGACATTAAAAAACATCTACAATGAAAATTTTAGATCTTTAAAGTAAGAGATTCATGAGGACAACATGCTCCTATGCTCATGTATTGGAAAAATTAATATTGTGAAAATGACTATCCTACCAAAACAATATATAGGTTTAATGCAATTCCAATCAAAATCCTCAAGATATTCTTTAAAATATCCTAAAATTCATATGGAAGCACAAAAGACCCCAGAGAGCCTAAGAATCCCTGAGCATAGAGCATAAAGAGCAATGCAGGAGGGATTACTATACCAGATTTCAAATTATATTACAGAGATACAGTCCTGAAAACAGCATGGTACTGGCATAAAAATAGGCCTTTAGATCAATGGAATATAATTGAAGACCCAAACATGAGACACATAATTTCAACCACCTGATATTCAACAAAGGTGCTAATAAAGCTCACTGGAGACAACATAGGATCTTTAGCAAATAGTGCAGGCAAAACTGGATATTCACTGTAGAAGAATGAAACTAGACCCTTATCTTTCACCTTGTGCAAAAGTCAACTCCAAAATGCTCTAAGACCTTAATGTGAAACCTGTAACTCTGCAACTGTTAGAAGAATACGTTGGCAGTAACCTACAACATATAGGTGTAGTAAAGGACTTTATAAATCAGACAGCAGGTGCTCAGAAATTAAGATAAGTAATCAACAAGTGAGACCTCATTAAACTAAGAAGTTTGTGTACAATAAAAGAAGCAACCGAGGAAGTGAGGAAGAAACCCACAGAATCAGAGAAAATCTTCACCAGTGACACATCTGACAGAGGCTTAACATACAAAATATACAAAAAAACCTCAAATAAAACCCCAAATAACCCTCAAGAAAAAAAGTGACCCAATTATGAGATGGGATAAGCATCTTAGCGGAGAGTTCTCAAGAGAAGAAATAAATATGGCTGAGAAATATCTTAAAAAGTATTTAACATCAATAAGAATTTGGGACACTGAAGAATGATTAAACATTGTTGAAGTCATTCAGAGCTTGATCTCATAGTTTACTATCAAAATTAATAAAACATTACTGAAAATTATGCACCAGGATGGTCCCACATTTACATTTTCATCTTGACAGTATATTATATTTGCTTTGAAAAATTTCAATCACATTCACTTATATTTCTTGAAGAGACATATGTTATGCATTTGTTCTTTTGCTCAAAATCATTCCTCAGAATGAAAAATGCAAGTCAAGTCATTGTATACAAAAGTTATATAATTTATCAAATATTAATATTTGTGCATATTACATTTCTGATTTATTTTCAAACTTAATTTAAACACTATAATTCTTTTGGTTTCAGATGGAAAACTAATGTTTTTTTTTCATTATATAATGTTGTCTAGATGATGTTTATATTATGAGATGAGCTATTTTAAATATCTCAATTGTAAAACCTTGAAAAACTATTGCCTATGGAAACACTGAGACTCATAGAGACAAAACACTTTGGATAGGTTTTGTGCAGTTCTCTTAATAAAATAAAATAGCAAAGGAGAAGACTTGATGCTTATATATTTCAAGAGAAAATTAAGAACTGAACTGCACAATTTTAAGATACACAGTTTGACACGCTTTTATTCTAATAAGCAGTAGGTATATTGAATATGATATAGAAAAGGACATAGTATGATATTTTTAATGAAAACACAATGAGGCAGAGAAAGGAAATGGGGTGGAAATTTGTTAAGCAACATCATTTTTTTTCCCTGGGACTTACATAACTTTAATCCTACACATCAGCTCCACTTTTGAGCCAGGCTGCCAATAAAACCTTACAAAAGATTTTAAATGAAACCCCTGCTTTCTTGGTCTTTAAAGTACCAAATAAAATTTTTCCAATTTATCGCATTTATAGTGGAAGCCTGACTAGAATGTTCTAAAATCCTCTGTTACGCATGGATTATTAGCAGCCACCATGATCATCTAAAGACAGTGTATTCTTGGAGTTCTCTTTGGGAAGGGTATTACTAGAGCAGCAGTTCACAGCCTGAACTGAACGAAAGAATGTGCAAAGATGCTCATTTCATACCTGAAACATGGCAATGCAGTCTCAGGGAAGGGGTACTCTAGAAAAATGTACTTGCAGAGGGACAAATTTTGTGAGTACACACAGAGAGAATACAGAAGGAGGGGGGTCTCCTCTCACTACCTGAGGATTTATATTTCATCTGAAAAGAATATTTGATTATACAGCAAACAGAGAGTGTCCTATATGAACCCACAAAATACTTCTTAACCAACTGAAGCCACACATGGGAGCAGATACTGTATCATTATTCCATGAAATATCTCCAAAGACCCAGCAAAGTACCCAATGTGTGGGCTCATGTACAGAATATATAAATAACTCAAAACATTAAATGCCAAAAGATTTTCAAACAGTCAATGCTGACTCCTTTTCCGCACATCTGTACCAGCAGTTCTTGACAATAGATTACCTCATGACATTCATTTGGACAGATGTGAGTTGGGAATCTCAAAGTAGTTTCAATTTGTATTTCCTTGATGGATAGTGGCACTGAATACTTTATAAAATGTTCGTAGTCATTTGCATTTCTCCTTTTGAGAGCTCTATATTCAAACACATAACACTTTCACAAAGTAAAAGTACAGTCAATAAATAAATAAACAATAAATATGAAAACTGATCAACATCATTAGCTATCAGGAAAAAGAAAAAAATATTGAGATTTCACCTCATCACAATGATTATATATATTATCCATTAGGATACATGTGTATTATACATATATATATATATATATATATATATATATATATATTATCCATTAGGCGTGCAGCAAGAATATTCCTCAAAACACTTAAAATAGAATTACCAGGGTACCTAGTTGTGACATTCTTTAGTACATATCTGAATGCTAGCTCAGGATCTATTAGATACCTCAATTTCCACTTTGTTGTGACTCTAGTCATAGGAGTGACATAACAGAATTCGTTTTAATGTCTATTAACAGAAGAATGGATAACTTAATTATAACAAGTATACACAATGGAGTATTATGCATAAGGAATGAGGAAATGTTATCACTTAGGGGAATGTGCGTGCCACTGAAGGTAGTCTTGTCAATGAAATCAGTCAGCTTCAGAATGGCAATCTTTTTTCCTCTCACAAGTGGAACTTAGATTAAGAAACCAGAAAAGGAAAATGAACAGGCACATGCCTGTAATACCAGAACTTAGGAGGCAAAGGCAGAGGCAGGGCAGGTAGATCTTTGTGAGATCAACCCCAGCCTTGTATACATAGGGAGTTTCAGAGCAGCTGGTGCTATAGAGATGCCCTGTCTTAAGAAAAACAAAGAAACAAAAAAAAAACAAAACAAAACCAAGCCAAGAATAACAACAACAACAACAAAAGCAAAAGTATATGAATGTAGCAAGAAAGAATGAAAAGAGTGAGAGGGTCAAGAGTAAGTGGCAAGGGAAATACAGGTTGACTTTGAGCAGTTTCTTCTGCAGGTGTGACAATAGAAATCACTATACTGTAAGCGGAATACAAACTAGTTCAAAGATTCCCAAAAGACATGGATTCTTTGGAAACATCAATAAAGAATGCACTGTAAAACCTGACCTTTATCCTTTAATCAGCAAGGCCAAGCTTTAGATAGGGAGAGAACAGCTGCTGTTTAATTTATAGGGAAAAAAGTTATTAGTGGGGATAAGGAAAAAGAACTCACTAATTCTGTTCTTCCTAATTCCATCAAGTTTTCTTCTAAATAAGCTTAATCTGTAAGTAGAAAATTATCTGAATTGATTTTAAAAAGTAAACTTTTTTACAATAGAAATCCTTGAGATACCACAAATGAGTCTTGCTTGATCTTTTGTATTTTTGCCAAAGTCAGGAAGAATGTTCCCTTGGGGCACATTGTGGACAAATATGGAATAGAAGTAATAAAACTACTCAACTATTTTGACCTGGTTGAATTACTCATTCAATAAAATTGGAGCATCTTTGGTTCATAGCTATCTTAAAAAATTTAGATTACTGCTCAGTTTACAGAGGACAAAGATAATTGTATTTATGTGGGTATGTGGCTTCTCAGACATAGAGTACTTCCAATTACTTGTAGACAGGATGCTTACATATCTTCATGATTACCACTATTGAATTCTTGTTATAGCAGTTATTAGTAACATTTTTGTCTCAGTGTCCAATATTGTTCATAGCTAGCACTCGTATATGCTCAAAAATAGCTGTAATTATAAATTGAGTTTAAATTCATTACTCTGTGGAGACAACCACATTTCTAAACTAAATAGTAGAACATATTCCCTTTACTTTGAATTTACATAATTTTGCTATTAGTATTTATTAAGGCCTATTTTCTGCTCTCTCAATATGAGTTCATTACTTATATATGTTTTCCTAATATACTTTGTTCACTTATTTAAAAATAATAACAGGCATACATGTATCTACATAGACTTACATACATAGTACACATTAATACTAATGAATACAAGTAAATTTAAAAGTTTTGCCACTTATGAAATACATTTTCAAAAGATGATAATTATGATGGATCTTCCTTTGTTCCTTGTGATGCCTCTTTGACCTTTGATTTCTCTCCACCATTTGATGCCCATACTCAGTCTCGCCAAGAAGGAAGAGTGAGATTCTTGCACACTTATGGATAGGCTTGAGAGGTTAGAGCGTGCATAACAGAAAGGCTTAAGATGTTCTCTTTCATTGCTAATAGACACATATATAATCCCATGACATGCACACAAAGTTCTCTATAGTTACCTACAGAAACAACTTAAACTTTCTAATAAAAATTATGCTGGTTTACCTTGATTGAAAATTTGACTCACAGTTACTTGTACAGTCTTTAGAAAAGCAGGGGAGGGACTATCTAAGTTAAGTTAGCCTGTGGACCTGTCACTGAGGGACATTCTTGATAAGATTAATTAAGACAGGAAAACCCTACGTAAATGTGGACAACATAATTCAGGAGCTAGGTCCAAGCCCTATATATTAATGATAAAGGGAGTTGCAGGTGCAGCTAGAGCAGCTGATTCAAAGTCCTGTCATCCTGATTCCATAGTTATGATGACTTCTACCCTTGACCCATGAGCCAAAATAAACCCTTCCTTCCCTACATTATTTTTTGGGGGTATTTTGTTATAGCAATGGCACAAATAACAGATGCACGGCTTTGTTAGAAATAGATGTGGTGATTTGGTTAGCAACTGCCTGTAAGTTCTTAAATCTGACCAAAGAAAAATGGATATCATGAAATCACTTATTTGCTATTTTCTTGAAAAATTCACCCTAGTGTCATTACTTTGCCTCTCATTTAGTGAATCAGATCCTCGTGGTTCTTTTCCTAAGACTTTCATTATAATTTGTCTGCATGTTTTGTCATTGCTCCTTATTACTTTACCATTAATTATTACTCTGCTACACAGCCTTTATCACTGAGAATGGAATTATCATCTTTAACCTCATTCTTTATAATACTGAGTCTGTCCTTCATGTAAATCCTCAAATCAAATTTATCTTTCCAATAGAGAGCTCTGCAGACCCAGTTTCACTGAACATCCCATGGGGCAATGAAATGTCTTGAGGAAGAGCAGTGACTTTTCAGGGCCATCCCTGAACTGATCTGCCTTTCAGGTTTTCCACTGCTCTACCCGCTGGACACTACCTCTCCACATGGACCAGTGCTAAACAAAAGTCATTCTATGCTGTTTTATGTACCATGTACTATATGCTTGCCCCTTGTGTGGTATTAAGTGATTCAGATACGTCCTAATCTTTAAAGAGATATTTTCTAATGCTAAGCCAAGTTAGAAGTGGTTACTTAATGGTTATTTCTATGTCCTCACTTAGTTAGTATGAGCAGCCTATTTTATAAACAAATTATTCAATGTGACTATAAGTATGTAGCAAGCAAATGATGTTAGTGACCCTTGTCCAAGCAGTTTTGGTTGTTTTTTTTTTTTTAAGAAGGATATTGAGGGAAAGCTTGATTTGAAAAAAGAAAATCAGCCTGAACCTGATTTTTCAGCCTCCCCAATCCAAGGCTATTTCAGTTTTGCAAATTCCTAAAATCACTTAAGCAAACTCCTTAACAAATCCTTAACATATATTCTTTGTTTCCTCTCTCTTTAACCCTGGTTTTATCTCTTTCTAATCTTCATAATTTGTGCATGGATTTGTACTTGAATACACACACCTACTATATATATATATATAAGTCAGATAGCACACAATGCTATTTCAGTCAACAATGAACATGTGACAGCACCACAACTCAGATGATACTGTTGATGCCCAAGGTACATGTACATGCCATTCAGTCATTCTCATTTTGTTAACACACTGACCAAATACCCTTAAAGAATCTGTCTCGGAACATGTCCACATCATTAACTGAGACAATTTTTGTGCTATATTTGTGTTCATATGAAAGAGTTCACATCTTTTTTTTTGCTAATGTGTATGAGTGTTTTGACTACATGTATGTAGGTGCACCCATACATGCAATGCTTAGGGGGACAAAAGATGGAGTCATATCCCCTAGAACTGGACTTATGTATGATTAGCCTTCATGTGAATTTTGGGAACCATATCTAGGTCCTCTGCAAGAATAGCCCATATACTTAAACCACAAGGCATCTTTCCATGCCCAGGAGTCAACATGTTTGAGAATATGTAGGTCAAAAATTTAACAAAGAGGATGTGAACCCCTTATAAATATGGTGATGCCTTCCATTTTCAAACCACCCTTATCCTTCTTTTTAAATTTCACCTCAATGAAGACTGTGTAATCAAAGGTCTATGTTTGCATTTACTCAATAATTTTCTTCCATTTGTCATTTTTATGATAGACATGCATGTTAAAATACACTAGAGATTAATTTAGAACTTGTAATAAAAGAAAATTGAGCAAAATTATATATGATTAACATTTCAAAGTCCAAATTTTTATTCAATATTAATAATATTATTAGGTCCTTCCAAAAGTCATTATTTCTTTAAAAGAAAATATCACGTGGAAAGTAATAGATTAGTTTTGCATGCATAAGTTATTTTTCAAAAGACAGAAGAATTAAAATCTAAATAATTTATCCTTTATTCTTCAGTGACTCAGAAAATCCTCTTTTAATAGTTTCATTTTCCTGTGATGATGGACACAAGTCGTAAAATTATTCAAAGTCTGAGTTTTTTTTTAATCTGCAACTAATTAAGGAAAAAGAAATATTAAGGAAAATGAGATATTCTTTATATGTCAGATACTTAGATTTCATTACTCATCTGAACGTGGTAACTAAAGAAATGTGGGCATTAAGAAGAAACAAACGGAGGAAACAGAGTCCATCTAACATGTGAAAATGAAACAAATGTACACTTTAACTTTCAAAAACTTTCTTTTTTCACTGAAAACAATTCATTCTTCAGAAACAGGATTTGAAGCCACAAAGATGGAATTGACCTGGAAGTCACTTCCCTGAAGGATTGCTCTAATCATTTTGGCGAACACTATGAAAGTTACTATGAGAGAACATTAATCAAATGTCCAAACCCAGCATTAAGGCCTAATAACCACAACAATGATAGGCACATTGGGGAAGTAGTGGCATTGTTATCTTGGAGTAATTAATAGCCACCTAAGAGGACCTAAAACCCATTCACTGGAAGGGAACTCATGTATGGTACCATAAACAAAGTCATATACACGTGACCGGAGAGGTCATGGACTTCACAGTAAAACCCAAGATTACTACATCTCTAGACAAGGGTAATTTCTTACTTTGTGCTAAATATGGATCTTTGAATTTACAGAAAATTATACCAGTCACCAGTCATCAAAGGGGCTTCTTTTGCAACAGACAGAGTCTGTTACAGCAACTGGTCACACACAGAGATTAAGAGTCTGTGAAATGCCCAAACCTAAATGACACATTTGTAATGGAACCTCTTCGCCCAACACTCATGGAACATAGTGGAACAAGGGTTAGAGAGAAAACGAATGCATTTCTCAACTCTGACCAGTGAAGCTCCTTCATGCAACAAAGCACAAAACCCCAGGATTCAGGGATCATTGGAGAAGAAGGAGGAGAAAGATTATAAGGGCCAGGTAGTAGGTGCATGATTGGCATACTGCAGCATACTTTGGCCAGGCTACCTGCCATGAGGCATGAGGGGAGAGCTCCTGTGGATGCAACACTTGGACCTAGCCAGGCGTGACACCAGTCTCCACCCACACCTGGAAGACAGGCCTAAGAGATGGAGTACGAGTGGCCACAGCCCGGACCCCAGAAAGCAGTTGGCTGATGAGACCTATAAGACCCCTTGCACTCCCTTCAATAAATGGAGTTTGCTGCTGCTCACCTTCCACATGCTTCTCACCCAGCTCCCAGTGTCTGTCTGCGTGTTTGTTGACCTGGCACTTATTCACACCCCTTCGCCACATCAGAGACCCTTCGTCCCCCTCAGCTGGCTCTGACTGCAGGGGACCCTAACACATGACTATGTAGAAATAGAGTTTTACAGGCTCCTGGGACCTTGCTCACACGAACTTAATGGCAACAATAACAGTATGCACAAGACCCATGCAACCTCAATCAAGCAAACACCTAGCATAGAACTGTGGAAAAGGGAAGCAGGTCTCAATCTTAGTCAAAGAAATATTGTGAAGTCGATTATTAATGGGTGAGGAAGATCTGATCTTCAAGGGTAAGCTAACTAGACCCCAGTGGATGGACTTGCATTGAGGGATGTCAGAAGACACTAACATGACTTGACAGGCCCTGGCAGAATGCATGAAATCCAGTTCGGTTGTATGTGAGGGTGCTGGTGGGGAAGGGTGAAAAAGAAGAATAAAGCGTTGTGTATGAAATACATAAAAATAAAAAAAATATTAAAAATAGTTATCTCCTATCATAGCTAGCTCTGTTGATAACTTGCACAAACCTAGTGTTAACTAGAAAGAGATAAAAATTTCTCAGCTGAAAATTTCCCAGTTCAGATTGTCTTCGGGCCATTGCTCTGGGTGAGGCATTTACTTAATCAATAATTTATGTAGTAGGGTACATCACACTCTGAAGAGAGCATTGGATTCCTCTGAAGTGGAGTTATATCAGTTGTTAACCACTGTGTGGGTACTAGGAATCAAATCTTGGTCCATATATATATATATATATATATATATATAATATATATATACATATAATATATATATATAATACATATACATATATATGTATATATATAATATAGATATATATAATACAGTACATTAAAATTAAATTGGAGAAGGATGAAGATGAACAGAGGCAGACAGGTGAAGGTATCTAAATACCATCAAAAGAAATTGTATGAAATTTGCAGATTTTCAATTAGATATTAACAAGATGGTTCTTTTTATGTGCCAAAGTGCATGTATTATGCATCATATATGATTAGTGTTTGGCATATGGAAAGGCCATGTTACTTTCTTTTTCTTGTATTTTTTATTAGCATATATATATATATGTATATATATATAAGGTTTTATTATTTAACGTTCAAATGAACTTTGTTTTGCTGCTTCTGTTCCTTCACTCTCTCTGCATGCCCCGTGCAGCACTGTGCTCAGTCCCCAGCAGTCTCCTTTTGGCTTTATTGTATTAATTCTCAATATTCTAAGACACAGCTTACTGAACTATGAATTGCGATGCCATGTGGGTCATGTAAAAGAACAAATGAGATCACAACATGTACACACACACACACACACAGTGCTACAATAAAATATTTCTTAACATTCAATGACCAAAATTTAATTCAAAACTGAAGTTAAAGAATCCTAGGTGCTTTTGTGCCTGCTGCTTTAGGTAACTTGATTGAAGCCGTGATTCTAAACTTAAATATGTGCACTCTGCACCACACATGCCAGGTAGTCCACTATGTAATGAACACTGCAGCTCAGATTTGAGACTACTGTATTTTATGAATTGTAGTGTTTACTGTAGATATGAAGTGTTATGCTGTTATAAAAGAAAAATGGCTTAATTATGTAAAACCAAGACTTTAAGTTATGCTGGATCATTCCTCAGCACATAAGTCTCCAAATTAGCATTTCTTTGTACTGCATTGTTTTAGAATATTTGCTTTTAAAATTGTTTGCATCAGGCATGATGGCATATGTCTTTAATTCTAACAGTTGGAATATGGAGACAAGAAGATCTATTTGAGTTTTAGGCAAGCCTGGTTCACACAGCTAGCTACTGGCCAATCAGGGCAACAGAGTGAAACCCTGCCTAAAAACAAAATATTTGTGGAGCCTGAGAGATAGCTCAGTAGTTAAGAGTGCTTTCTGTTTTCCATGGGACAGAGTTCGGTTCCCAGCTCCCACACTCAGAGGCTCACAACTGTCCAGAACTTGGGCTGACATCCTTTTTGGGGCTCTGCAGGCTTATGCCTACTCACAAAATCACTGACACATACATATAAATAAAAAATAGATAAAATCTGTAAAAATTGTTGTTTGAGTTGCTGGACTTGTGTACCATAAAAATAATTAAATGAATTTTTGTTTGGGATTTGAGGAGAATTTCTGTTTCTAGTATGGCGTCACATATACTACTCTCATTTTAATCCTGTGTGTTGCACTTAGGTGGCATAGTACATACTTGTGTCATTTTATACTGTGTGTTACACTTCGGTGAATAGTACTTACATTTATCCAATCAAATTCTTAATCAGCTATGGGAAATGTTTAGCAGTTTCTGCACTACTAAATCAAATAGTCAGTTAAGATATATATTATCTTTCATAAAATTAGTCAACTCATCTATCTCATTAGTATGTAACTTTGTTTTGGTCTTCAAGAAATATTAAACTTATATATACAATGAATGATTGTCTTAAATGAAATGTATTTAGTGTCCATTACCCATGACACTAGGTAATGGCAAAGGCTAGCAACAATTCCGAGTCTAGAAAGAATCTCCAGCAAGAGGGTACTAAATTTGAAGCTGGAAAAATGACTGTTGTGACTAAGTAATAAACGGTAGTTTAGAGAGACTAGAGAAGAGTTATGTTTCAAGAATTTCCACGTAATAATAAAAATGGGGTACACATGTCCTACATGCCATATGTCACATATTTACATAAATTCGTATTTGTTGAGCCCATTTTGTTGTGGCTGTGCTTCTCTTTCTGGAACCTCTAGTATCCAGACACTTTAGCCTGTGACTTATGATCTAAACCATAGCAAATCTCAATCGGTGCTTGTTCCAAACATATTTCTTCACTCTGTGCACAACAACAAAACAAAACAAAAGCAATTTTCCATTTAAATTTACTTTATAAACTATTGAAGAATTTATTCATGAGAAATCAACATAGACCACCCCAGACTATGAAGGACTACTGGTTTGAAGACAAGATGACATACAGTGGGGCACTTGAGTCTACATCTGTCTGTCTGTACTCAAGACATAGCTTACAAAAAGGAAAGTAAAGAAAAATTTGGGTATCTATTGAAGAGTCCTGCATGTTCTCTTCAGCACCTACATTGACAAACCGTGCTAAAAGCCTTTATCTACCAGGCTTGCTCCTCCCTTAACTTACTGACCCTATAGACTCAAATATTCTCTCTGTCTACCTGTCTACAAATTTACTTTTGTTTTTTGGAGATACTCTATTAACTGTAATTTAAAATTAAACTTCTGGGGTTGGAGAGATGGTTCAGCTTTCAAGAGTACTGACTGCTCTTGCAACGGACTGGGGTGCAATTACCAGAACACACATGGTAGCTAACAACCTTCCAAAACAGCAGTTACAAGGAATTCAACACTGTATTCTCACATCTAAGGGTATTGTGTGAAACAGGTGCATTGACATGCAGGCAATTAATTCACACATCTAAAATAATAAATAAATATTTTGAATAAAAGCAACCTCTGATAATTTATTCTCTGGTTTACTCCATATCTGTATATAGGAGATATATGTGGTAATAAGTACCTATTTTCTTTTTTATATTGAAAATGGACCTCTATAAACTCAGAGCCTACATGAGTTAAAACATTTACCATGTAAATTAAATAAATAGTTATTGAGTCATTAAAGTGTGATAGAGAATAAATCCCAAGAAAATGAAAACTGTTCTTTTTGTGTGTAGTATTTAAAATGCATGTGTCAAGGAACTTTGCGGCATCTAGTTCATTGATAAATTATCAGGACACAGTATTTTACCAATATTCTGCATACCAAAGAAGTTGAGATCAGGTGAGATTTATATAGATTTAGTGAAGATTTTAGAACAGAGATAGTCAGAGCAAGACTTAAATATAGCTTCTCTTATTTTAATGTATTTTTCTTTTTTGAGACTTTCATTCATGGTACTGCTTTACATCATGTCCCCTTTTCTTCTCCATCTCCTCCCATGCTCCTCCACTCCTGTCAATGTGTGGACCTCTTCTTTATTATTGTTACATACATATGTATATGTGTCTGTCTATACAAAACCTACTGAGTCCATTCAATGGTGCTAGTATATACATGCTTTTTAAAGGTATATATTTAATTTATTTCTATTTATTTTTATTTTATGCATATGGGTACATTGCCTGCATGTGTGCAACCACATTTGTGTCATCTTCTGTCCCATGAAAGACAGAAGAGGGCATTGGATCCCATGGAACTGGAGTTATATATGATTGCAAACCACTATGTGAGTGCTGGGAATCAAACCTGAGTTACCTGCAAGAGCAACCATGCTCTTAAATACCGAGCAATCTCTCCACCTACATGAATGCTTCTGAAATCCTCAAACACCAATAGACTTCTTTCCAGCACTCCTAGGTTGTCCAGAAGGAGATTTCATTTTAGTAATGGAGAAAATATAATATCGGGTAAAAGAACAATAGAATATAAATCAAGGTGGTGGAATTTATTCTCCAAAGAGAGATTATTGCAGTTTGGCAAAAACATTTTATATAATTGGAAATCAAGATATTGAGTAGTTCATAGTACATATATAATACCTAAAATGTTCAACCTCTCCAAAGTAGGGGACAACAGGCAAACCATCAATACATAACCTATGATTTGTGATAATTAATCCATATGCTACATGATGGGAGATGTATTTCAGTTACTCATATGTCTCTTATAGTTTAGCTCTTTTATTAACAGAAACACATATCACACCTTTTAATGCTGTCAGCAATGCCAATTCTTTTTTTCAACTCTAATGAAAAAAGTTTTATTGATGTACATTATTTGTATTTAGGATTACTTTTAGAAACAAAGAGGCAAACATATTTCAAATTTATGTATTTAATGAAAAAGAGATAGCTTGCACAAATATTTCTATATAATTTTTAATTTTATTACTTACTCTGCAGCAGACGGTCATAGATCACAGCAGCATCTTCATTATCGTTATTCAATGCAACAATCTCCACATTAGAAAAGGAGAAGAGTCATTTCCATTTCAGCATTAAAGTATGGAATAAACAATGAACCATAAAAATAATTTGGACAAAATTTTATGTGCAAGCTACTGCAGCTTGAAGAAGTCATTAGGCAAAAATGACTACTTAAAATTAATTAATCTTTCCTAGTTATTTTCACGATGGTTTTGCTATAGTCTCAGATCTTCATGGAATTTCATTTATTTTTTTTTTATTTGTAAAATTGCTTTCAGTACAAGGAATCAGGGGAAATTTATCCTGACTGTTGGGTCTATTTTTTTTTTATATGACAAATTTGTTAGACTATATGTAAAGAGAAAAAGTAGACTTCTGAATAGGAAATAAAGATTAGTGAGTGTCATTTCATTCAAGTTGGAGGCTTAAAGTATTCTCTCCATAGAGTTTGAAATGTCTTTGGCTAGACTATTTTAAATGAGTGGTTAATTCACAGAAAACTGATAGCAATATAAGCATTTATTATCCATGTAAATTGATTATGATTTGATGAATGGAATTAATAATTTTTAGAAATATATATTTTCAGAATCATTTTAAGTCTTCAAGATTTATTTACATTTAATGATCTGTGTGAGTGTGTGTGTGTGTGTGTTTGTGTGTGTGTGTACATGAGTGTATGCACTCCCAGAGGTTAGAGGTATCAGATGACCTGGGGCTAGAGGGGTGGTAAGCCAACCCACTTGGGCACTGGAAACTGAACTTTTGTCCTCTGGAAGAACATTGTGTGTTCTCAACCACAGAACCATTTCTCTAGCTCCATTCAGATACATTTTAATCTTACTTTACTCTATATAAATTAATCCTTCTTTGATTTCTCCTTTATGCCAACTTTAACATCCTAATGACTCCCACATCAATAATGAAAGGAATAAACTTTTGACTGTGTTCCCTCTGTGTCTCTGCACAAATATATTTAAGCAAGTTCGCTACACAGTTGAATACTTGCTACACATTCACTAGGACCTATGTTCTATGTCACTACCAAACATGCTCAGATTAGTCAAATGAGTAGAGACATTCCTCATGCCTTCTCTGCAAGATTTGCCACTGGTGTGCATCTTCAGCCCAATACTGCCTTTCTAGTGAAAGCTTTTAAGATCTCTAAGTCATGGTAAGTGATAAAGTAAATATATTCATAACATTAAGAGATTTCAGTTTCATTACAGTGCTGATTCTGTCCACTAGATGCCCTCACTGTCCTTGCAAGAGCAACAGTCTTGTAAGACTAACTGTAGAGTAATAAATACATAATTCATAAATTCAAGAGTCAACACTAGCTGTGAGGAATCATTTAGATGCATTAAAATCTAATTAATGTAGTATTTACTACATAAAGATGATGATAAACCTGACACAGGAGGATCAAGCCTTAATAAATATTATTTTACTGTTAAAGTTTCAATGTCATTTCCTTTGAACCACTTGCCTTCAAATATTTAAGGAAAGCAATATTTATACAACTAAAATAGTGCTGATGTTTCCAATGATGATGTTAAAGAAAATGTGATCGTATTAATTTGAAAAGAAATTTAAAAATATTTTGTAACAGACTATTTTACTTAATTTTTCTTTTATCTTCCAGTGATATCCTGATAACTTATTTAAAAATTGCATCTACTTAAAAAAACAACTTTCAAAACCCTACAGTAATCTATTACACTAGAAAGGGGATTAACTGGAAAATGTAACATTTAAAAATATTTTATCTATTATTTTATATTATATATATGAATGTGTTGCCTACATGTACGTAAGTTCACCCATGTGGTGCAATGCCTGTGGAAACTGGAGATCAAAAGAGGGCTTTAGATTCTCCTGGAATGGGATTTATGGACAGTTGTCACCCACCACGTTGGTGCTGCCAAAGGAACCTGTGTCCTCCTGCCGGAACAGCCAGTGCTCTAAACCGCTGAGCCACACCAGTCCAATATGTAACATTTAAAATCGAACATTTTCTCTTTCTCAGCAGTCTAATGATTACTTTTACAAATCTGCAACTAACTATCAGTAATCTGCAATGTAGAAAACGACATGGTTTTGTGATACGGTATGAGAATCAGTTCCGAGAACCTAGGTGCCGTATTAGGATGCTAATGCCACAAGTTAATGGTTGTGTGGTGTACTTTCACTCCTACAATCTTACCTCAGTTTGTGAGCCTCCAAAAATCTAAAACTACTTCGGAAAGTAACTGAGTGAAAACAAGAATACTAGCGAGGCAAGAAAGAAGTATGACTGTTTAGTCAAATTTGCTGCAGAGAAAAAAAGCCACCGCTGCAGCAGCAGCTTGCAAACTAGATTCTTCCTAAGTCTGCATCTGTGGCTCGCATTTCGGGAAAGCAGCTACATATAGAAAAACCTTTTCCTCCGAAGCATTAACATTTTCATAACTCTTCGGGAACTGACCTTTGGAGACACAAGGTTTATTAATATATTTGCTGAGAATTTGTATTTCAGAAACGTGAGGAATAAATTAAAGAATCTTTAAAGAGACACCTAATGATGGTACAAAGTTAAGAAGCACAGGAATGTGTGGCCTTCAGGGAACTACTCTAAAACCATTTAAGATTAAAGATCACAAATTAAATAAACACGCACAAACTTGAACAGGCTTAGCATTATGGACACACTTGTTACAGTGTCAAAATAGTTTCTTTAAGATGACCCCAACTGGTCCTGAAACTATTGTGTTTACTTTGTTTCTATAAGGGGGAATGAAACCACAACTTCTAAAAGTTTATTGTTACTTTAAAGTAATTAACTTCTTTCTCTTCCTTTACATGCTACTAATGGACTCCATCCTACTCAGTGCAAATTGTGTGAGTCCAGAATCCAGTGTTAGTGACTATTGCCGTCCCACCTGTGAAGTCCCATGCTGAATTAGTTAAGGCAGCCTGAATGGGAGGCAGTTAAGTGCACTGGGGGGTCATTCCAATCAGCTGATGAAAAAGAAAGAGCATTCTTTCGGCTGTCCCTTTTCCCAGGGATGCCAGCACATATTTCTCTTTCACAGATGATAGGGGGAATCTGCCAAGATGAATTTTCCTCTGTTCATCAGGGACCAATTCTCTCTCCACATTCTGTTGTCTTCAAAATGAACAACACTTGCTTCAGAAATCTGAGGGGCATCAAAGAAAGTCATGGAAGGTCCTTGCAAATGCCTCCCCTTGTAAAGTTCCAGTTTGCCCTCTACTGCCATGTGCTAATTTAAGCACATATCTCCATGGCTTATTCTATCAAATCCAGGGTGGTTATTCAAATTGTATTTAGACACAAAGGGAGCAGGACACATTTTTTATTCTCTGAAAAACTAGCCTTCCTGAAGGTTATAATAATTTCCTATGCCCTGAACGTGACCAGTGATGACAAGTGGAATAAATAAGAAATAAAAGTCTGCATAGTTTCTGCTACCAAGGTAACCACTGATTGATTACAATTAGCCTCATTTTCCAATAGTTTTAAAATACTTTATTCAAGTTCCCAAACAAATACTAGTAAACTGAGAACTTCTTAACATATTCATCTGTAAATTTTACTCTTAACAGCAAGAAACTACCCATTCAGGATGATCATAACATTTTAGACTACAGGATGTATTAAAAGCATCTAAGAAAAAAAGAATGATTTTTAGCTACAGATAAATGAGTTTCAGGAAAAATTAAAAATCTGTTTTTTAACATATATCATGTAAAACTTGCCTCTCATAGTCTAAACTTATATTTCTTACAGAAACATTAAGTGATTGGTCATAACTTCCATTTGTTTACAAAAAGTTTAGTATGTATTCAGATGAATTTAAATATTTATTAAACATTAAGTTTAATATTTCTAAATATTCCTATACTCTCTCTCCCTCTGTGTGTGCATGTGTGTATGTGTGAGTGTGTGTGTGTGTTTGTTTGTGTTTGTTATGTTTCTGTGGCAGAGTCAGAGAGAAATTTTATTGTATATGTATGTAGTGCATGTGCAGGTGTGTGCCCTCTTGTGTGCACGCTACTGAAAGCCACAGAAGGACATAAATGCAAATGCTCTGTCATACTCTGCCTTAGTCATTTGAAACAGATTCTAACTGAACACAGAACTAGGTTGGAAACCTGGAAGCCACAGCAATCATCCTGCATCTGTCCCTCACAGCACTGTGGTTACAGGTAGATACAGAAATTCTCAGCGTTTTCCGTGGGTTCAGGGATCTGAACTCAGTTCGACATGTCTGCACTGCAAGTAACCTTACTGGGTCACGTCTGCAGCCCCCAGAACAAGGTTGTTTAAATTTTGCCTGAAAAATATTATGCAATATTAATAGATTATATTATGTAAAATAATTAAATTAAATGATATAAGCTACAAGGCTAAAAAAGAATTAGTTGAAAGGAAGCATATAATGTTGTATCATTTTATTCAGATTCTGAGATTCACCTATAATCCTGAATCCATTTATGTGCTTCCTGGGAGGAAACAGAATAAAAAATACGACACATGTTTCTTAATCAAAATGACAGCCTCTCCTTTTCAGTAATTATCTATTAATTACCTTGGCTCTATCATATTCTCCATTATTCCTTAACTAATATAAGACTGCATGTAACAAATAAAACTAAAACTCAGAACAAACACACACACGCACACACACACACACACACACACACACACACACACACACACAACGACTGCATAGCAGTTTCCATTCTAGAGGCAAGCTTAGCTCCTTAAGACTTAAGACATTCTAAAGGGAGGCACTTTAATTCTCAGGAGGCAAAACAACTCCAAAGTCTCAGGAACCTCCTGAAACTCACCAGAAACACATGGCTCTGTTCTCCCTAAGGTTATATAAGCAATAAAGACCATTGACTGATAAGAAATTGTCATGGAATGACTACCAAATGGTCAATTTAAGCATACATTTAAATAAACATTTTCATAAAAGTTGTCATTGTTAGAAATTATTAAAGCTGATTTTATGTTTTTAAAGGAATGTATTTGTAAATTCAACAGTGCCAATTTAATATTCAATTGATTAGTTAAAACTTTGGGTTATGTTAGAAATAGCCAGAATATAATCATGCATGTATAAAAGTTTATTATGTGCAGTCATAAATGATGACAATTTAAACTTTTCACTTTAATTTTTTTGCCTAAATATGAACTTTTGAAAATTTTTACAATATATATTTTTATTGTAATTTTTATGAAATTTCATACAATATATTTTAATCATATTCAGATCTCCTCCCCTGTCTGAAATTTTCCAATTCCCCCACAAGAATTCATGCATTCTATCATATATGTTAAAGCTTATCAAGTCAAGTTTGTGTCTTCAGAGGTCCCTTGGTGTGAGTTGATACACTGGATCCTGATCAACCTATCTAGCATCATTCCTTTGAACAAACTCTCCTCACCCAGCAGTGATATGTGGCCAATAGTCCTCAGCTCAGGTTGCAGCTTCCTACACATTTCCCCATTCTGTGCTGTTTTTTTTTTTTTTTTCTTTCTGGTTTTAGTTTGCATGGGTCTTGTGCATGCTGTCATCATTACTGTAGGTTCAAATTAACCCATTTCCAGCCATCTAGAAAACTCTGTTTCCTTTTGGTCATCAGCTATTCTTGGCTCTTAAAGTCTTTCTTCCCTCTCTTCTGCAATGATCCCTGAGCCCTGGGAGGCTGAGGTTTAAAATAGAAGTCCTATCCAGGTTCCCATACTCTGCAATCTCTCATTCTCTACATTCTGGGCAATTTTGGCTTCCTGTGTTACGCACCATTTGTTGCATGAGGGAGCTTCACTAGTGAGAACTGTTAGATGCTTTAAATTCTCTCTACCTCGGTTCCACTATGATCTGTGAGCCTTCATTGTAAAGAATCCATTGCAATGTGTCGATGAGGATGAGTATCTCATAGACACTTATTCTCTTCATTTGACAAGTTGTAGAACTTTTTATCAAATATGTGATGAAATTTAAATTTTGAATCCACACCACGGATGTCATAATTTTTAAGAAGCAATTAGCATCCTGATAATAATCTCAGTGATGCTAAAATGCCAAAAAATTGTTAGGAAATTTTAAACTGCACAGTAGATTTTGATTGATGAACTAAAGAGTTTGGAGAGTAAAAGGGATATCCCAGACAGTTTCACTCAGCTTATTCCCGTGTAAAATCCTTATAAAATATTTCATTTTATTTTGAATTTTGGAAATTTATATATGGATATTCTATGTATATAATTTCTATCACCATATTCTTAACCTCTCACTCCTCCCAAGTCCCATGTCCCAGTACTAAATTTCTGGACCTCTTCTTTCATTATTGACTCTATATTTAAATACATTTATATGTATACATGCATACACACATATAACATGCACACATATATTTATATATAATACGTATATATTGCATTGAGTCTGTTTAGTGATGTTCATGTGCACCTGTATTAAGGGCTGTCAATTAAAGATGGGATAAACTATCAGGGAGCTCCCTATATTTAAGGCTCAGGGAATACTGCAGGAGATGGAGCAGAAAGATTTCAAGAGCTAGAGGACTAGGACACTTGCTGCTACATAGTGTCTTCTAGCCATGAGGGGGAAGATTCACTTATGAGAGCTCCTCAAAATGATTGCCTGGACGAGAACTACATAATCATGATCAGTTGAAATGGCTTTTAACATTTTAAAACTATCTCATTTATACTTTTTATTTTATATGTATCAGTGTATCGGCTCCATGTGAGAAAGTGTGCCCATGTTATGCCGTGCTCACAGATGAGGGCATCAGATCACTTCAAAGTGAGTTACAGATGGCTGTTAACTGCAATGCAGGTGTTGGGAATTAAACCCAGGTCTTCTGCAAGATCAACCAGTGCGCTAAACTCCTGAACCATCTATCAGCCTCACCTTTTAACATTTTAAGAAACATTTCTCAGTTAATCTTTATTCATTTTTCATTTGTATAAATATAAAAATAAGTTAAATTTTAACCACTATCTAGTTCTTTTTAGTGCTAAGCATTCATCTCACCCATCTTTGTTAATATTTTCCCTATGTCATCCTAAGAGACCTTGGACTGATTCCCCAAAGAAACATTTATAGTATATAGACTTCTTTCCGCCTCTTCAAACATATAGTGTGTCATTCTACTCTCCATTCAGGCTGCTTCTTCTGTCTTTATCGATTTTGTAAAACAAACTAGCATACTCAGACCTACAAAACTTTTGCTTATTAACACTTGGTAATTTGGACACTATGATTCCTTGGGATTTGGAGATCATGTAAGTCATATAATGTTGGTATAATTTTTAGCTATTACAACATTCCTTTTTTCTTCTTGCAAAATCATGAGTAATATTTCAGATATATTTTAAAAAATCAGTACTAAAAAGAGTAAATCAAATTTATTTTCAGCAAGAATAAAAGACATATTGTTGTCACATGTAGACATACATGACACGTTGGATGTATAAAGTTTTTCTAATGCAGAAGGCAGGCAAAAGCTATGGGCTATCAGAGAAAAGGAGTGCACTGTCTCTTAACTCAGTGAATCGGTTAAAATTTTCTGCTTAAAGCAGCCAGTGTTGAAGCTGTAATAACTCTACTGCCCCTGATGATTCAGACTCTTGAGTTCTGATTACAGGCTTTGTGCCTTTTTCCACCATGAACTCTGGAAGAGAATTTGACAGTTAGAATGAAGAAGGGTGAGCTCAAGTGTTAAATGTTGATTCACTCCCTTCAGTCTTCATGAACTCTAGTAAGTCAAAACACTTTCAACTGGTAGTTTAAGTTGCTCAGTGGTAGAGCACTTGCTTTATGTGCAGGAGGTCTTGTGTTTCATCTCAAGCACACACACAGAAAAGAAAAAAAATAAAACCTTGCACTTTTTAAGGTTAACTGTATTCTATTTACCTTCCTCTTATGTGAACCCTTATTACATGTTATACATGTATTTTAGGAAAATAGAAGGCAGGTTCTCGTATTCATTTTATTCTTGAATAATAGGAGGACTTCATACCTTTCTCTTTTGTAGCTTATATTTGATGATAGGGTAAATATTTTACTTAAAATATCTTGTAAATACAATTATTTTAATTTATTCACTTTTAATTTGGATTTCACTGAGTTCATCTATTCCCAGAATTTTCCATTGATGATAGAAACAACAATATTATTTCAAATTTCATACTTGATGTCTTTTCTACTATAGTTTTGATTGATAGGTTAAGTGAATAATACACCTGTATGCTGGAGGAACACAGCACAGTATATCATAGAATTCACGTATTCTCCACTCTGCATGACAAGGCTGAAACAAATCTCAAATACAGGAAATAAAAATCAAACAACAACATCAAAATGGGATAAACATATTTTACAGTGTCACCAGGGTAACAATGATTAGAAAATGAATTTCTGAATGTACCTGAGTTTGTCTCTACACTGAATCCATTTGAAATGTCTTCTAAATCACAAAACATTTTATAGCTTTTTTCTTTTGTGTAAAACAAAGAGACAATTTAAAAAAAAACATGACTGCATGCAAAAGTACTTCTAAAGAAAGGCACTTTCTTGTTCTCCCCTAAATAATTGTTTCAGACATATTTAAGTAAATCGATGCTTAATTATTTAGCAAAAAGACAGAAAATGAGAAAAGCCTCTGAGTATAGTTCATAGGAATATCCTGGTGTGAGGTGACTCATACATAGCCTTTTGGTTCAGTGAGTCTTATAGGAGGCTATCACTAAATTTTCTGTCAAAGTCCAAAGACTTTTTAAAATAATGTGCCATATATGATCAAGATCAAAAGATGCTACATTTTAAAATATGAGTGGCCACCATATAAAATAACACAGTAAATTACAGGGACTATTTCATCGCATATTTTCATTGTAACTGAATTGGTTTCTTTCAGTTACTGTTTTCTGTATTATTATAGTCCACCACATAATTTTAAACATGAGAACAATAATCATAACTCCAGTTGCTTAAATGCTATAATGTATAGTCTTCCCATCAAAGGACATTGTTTTTCAAAATTCAAGGTATGGTTAGTACCACTGAGCATGCACTCACATTCAGTAGTCCACACATAAGGCAGAAGCAGGTCAAGAGATGTTGTCATAAACCTTGAAAGCATACTTGTTTGTACCCTACTGACTTTTATTTCATTTTCTTGGAAGTGAATTATGACTCCAATAATATACTCATGGTTAAAAAGAAGAAGACATGGTTTTTGGCATCTTTAGGAGGAGGATCTGAGGAGGTTTTAAATTATATTTTGTCATGAAAATACACATCTTGTCATCTTTCTTTAGATGTTAGACTCTTTCATCTCTCTTGAAAGTTCAGATTGATCTGTAACCTTTTTTTGAAAACATATCGTATGTTCGACACTTTGATGTGTTGTGCATATTTTTGCTCAGGAAGCTACTGATGCTGGCAGACCACAGCTGAGAAGTGCAGTTGAATTTTATGTACTATACAATGACCTTGGGATGGCATCTTTGTATCCTAGGAATCAGGCTGTCCTAATTTCAGATCTTGTTGGCAATTCAGCAGCACATTTATTAGCATGGCATAAATTATTCAGATGAGTTTTGCACAAAGACATTATTCCTTGTCTCATATACATTGGTGGATGTTCTAGAAAATTTTAGTTTGTTGATGACAGCCATTGATTATCCTATCTAATCCTGAGAAAACATCCTCTCTTACTTTTTCCTCTCTTGTATTCATCTATCATCTATCTATCTATCTATCTATCTATCTATCATCTATCTCTCTACCATCATCTCCTTATACCTTCCCCTCCTTCTCTGCACTTTTCTACTCCCCTGCTCTGCCAGACTTTATTTTCCTTAGACATAGACTTTCTTTAGATATTTTCATTCCACCAACTGATTGTATTGAATATTACAAATGTTTCAGTCCTCAAGGTTGTGCATTCAGTTTAATAAATTCTTGTGGGCTGACAATTAATATAAAACAATATTAACTACACAAATTAAGTGACCATTTCATGCAGAATTTACAACAGAATTTGATTTCCCTATTTCCTTGCGTAGGAAGGAGAGGAGATGCTTGAATAAGCCTTTATAGTGGAAAGTCTGACTGTAGGAAATAAACATCATATATTCCAGCAAAACTGAGGAAGAGTTCCTTTGTCCTGATTTGGGTGAAATAAAGTGATGATGGTTCAGTGTTCTATTCTGCCTGCTTTATTTTCTGTGTAAAAATGTAAACAGGATATCAGAAAGAATGCGGATAAGGTTGCAACTTTGAGGAAAACATTTTCAAATGTGGAATATTGCCTGCACTGATTAAGTGGACAATATTAATCTGAACAGAGATTTTAGCAGCACATGGGACCACTTGGAGACAGTCCATAATTGAAATATTGTCTCTAATTCCTATGGACTCCCATGATGGAAAATGTGGAAAAAGCAGAGATATAGATGGATTTTAAGTCTAATAAAATTAAAGTTAAATCGAGAGGTGTGATAATTACTCATAAAAGTTAAAAATGTACAGACAGCCATAGATAGGAGAATTAAAATAGAAAAAAAAATAGAATAACTCCTTATTATATCCTGATGTGTGTTGATGACCATAAATTAAACTTGAAAACTGAAAAGTTGTGGTAAGGTCTTCAGTTGCTTGAAGGGAATTGATTATGAGGAACTCTACACTTGATTATTGTCATGTGTCTACTTGACGGATATGGAAGTCATCATGAATTCCAGCAGGAATAGTACTGGAAAGTAGAAGAACTGTCCGTGATGGACAGGAAGGACAGGGAAAACTTTTACTTTCACTTCCAAGCGTCAGAGCACAGAGGCTGTGAAGAGAAAACTCCCATCTTGTGGTGAATTGTGAAGAAGGGTGATGACAGAATAAACTCTAGAGTACCTTAGAGCTGGTCAGAGCAGAACAGCAAGGGAGGGAGAGAGACAGAGGAAATTTAGATTTGGCTAATGCCACATTTCTTTTTCAGTTGCTAAAGGACAGCTACTAGAGGCAGAAGGTTGTGAATCAAAACTCAAAATTGATGTTTCAAAATTGTACTAAAGGAAACTGTTTTGTATTTTAATTTACCCGTCATCATCAAATATATGAAATCAAGTGGCTGCATTACTTATGAGGTAATGAGGTAAGATTCTCTCGTTTGCAAAATAGTACAAATAACAAAATAATCTTAACTTATAAAAATTGTCTATTTTTCCTCCCATTTACTTACAACAGGATTTCAGACATAAAGGCATAAATCATTTAACTTTCCAAGAAGTAGAGATTCAATTCAATGGTTATCATTTGAAAACATCAGTGAGTAGGAAAACAGCACACATTGTCAGAGGTACCTGCATGGCTTACATTGGACGTGCCACAGTCTATGGAAGTATGTAGTGTGTTAATGAGAGTTTCATGTGTGACAGGAGAAAGGGTAGAGGTGAGAGATTAGATTGCTGATGATACTAAGATGTTACTTTTTGTCATTTTTCCTCTAATTTTTGTCCTCTCATCTTGTTCTGAATTAATTCTTTCTTTTCTTTTCTCCCATAAGGTTAACCTATGGGTTATCATGGTCAATAAAACCTTGAAAGAGAATTTTCCAATAAAAACATGTTTTAATCCTTATCAGTAGAATAAATACTTAATTTCAAGACAGATAAAGTATATTTGAAAGATAAGGAAATGGTCATGTAAAGTCCTTAGGACTTGCTATCTGTAATTAATCTCATGAGCAAATCTGATTGATAATACTTCCCTCAAATACATTGGAAAACTGCCCAATCTGAAAACGTTTTCCAGATTTCTTCTTTCTGTCATTTATTTTGAAGTATGTATAGTTTTTTGAAGAACAAAATTGAATTAACTGGTATTTCGGTGTACATTAATGACATCAGAACTGTTTCACTGGCCAGCAAGTGACAAAATGAATATAAAAGCCTTTGTGTTCAGAGTAAGTAAGGCATCTTCAAAAGGTGGATTGCAGGGAAAGGGTAGTGCAGTGTTTCACATTTGATTGATTCTGTACTGATAATACCATTTCTTACTAGTTATGCTTGCCTGGTAATAACATATCATTATCATTTTATTATTATTATTCAACCCTAGTTTAAAGCATGTAGAGTAACTCTAAGTTTCACATAAAATGGAATTATATTAAAAGTACATGTATGTTTGCAAGGATCCAGCTTGGTTTATACACATTTTCCTGTATCTCTCTATGGTAACAGTCTTCTAGATCGAGAGTACATGCGAAGCTGTCACGATGCAGCCTATTTATTGAGAATCATGTACCATTCGACTCTGTGCAAGCATTTTCTAAATTTCTTCAGAGTTGGTCATGTTTATTTCTGGGTTCTTGCTTTTGAGATAAGGTTTCCTTATAGATCCTGGAGCTACCCTTGATGTCACTATAAGGATCAGTTGATGTCTGTGAGAGTTACCTTTCTCTGTCTAGATTAAAGCCAAGCTGCAACATGCCTGGAAAATGCTGGTCATTCTTAGGAGAGGATATCAACATGAAGAAACATGCCATCCCTTGACTATTAGGGGAGTATTTTATGACTTCTCCAAGCATCAGATTCTTCAGTTATCACATAAGAATATATCATAAGAAAGATACAATGTAAAGCCAATAGTACTGATTAAATTAATATAGGTCAACAATTTTGTACAGTAATGAAAAATTTTGCACAATATGTTTTGTGGAAACATATTTTAGTATAAATTATATGTTATTAAGATATACCAACATTAATTAATAATCCGATTTCACACTCCTGAACTAGGAGTGGTAATGGTTGGTGAAGATCATGGAGTCCTCATAAAAATGAATGTGATAGTCAGGGCCTACTGTCAACTTGCTTTTATCTAGAATGACCTGAGAAATGGGCCTCTGGATATGCCAGGGGTTGCTTATCTTGTGTTAACTGCATGGGAAAACACACACCCTGCACTTGGTGGAATTCTTTGACTAGAGTTATTGACTGTGTAAATGGAGAAAGTGGACTGAATATCCCTATGCACTCATAGTCCTGTGTTTCTAATTATGTTTGTAATTTAATTAGCTTTCTGAAGTTCCTATTGCCTTGATTTCCCTGCTATGAAGAACTGAGTCTTGAACTGTGATCGAAAATAACTCATTTATTTCTTAAGTTGGTTTTTTAAAATCTTATAATAGCAGAAAGAAAAGAAACTAAGAAAATGGGTGTGCATGCACAAATATAAACCTCAAAGTGAGAGAGCGTTTTTGAGCTACTTTTAATACGCTGAAATATTTGTGTGTGTAAAAGTTGCTGGCTGGAACACCAAATGGTCCCAATGTCACCAATCCAGCATTTCTACAGCTATTTTATACAGTGTCTTATTAGTATTCCAGAGCATCTGATGCAACAATTTACAGTATTCAAGAGCCTGTGAAATTGTGAGTATATTGAAAGATGTGATAGAGGGAAAAAAAGAAACTAAGAAAAAGAAAAAAAAAAAAAAAGATGAGCATTTCCTTCACACTTGTTCCCAGCTGGGATTACAGCTGCTTGACTCATACCATCTGGGGGTGTCTAATTAGAAACTACCTAGAATAGGCTTTTAAAGAAGTAATTTGAGAATAAACTTAACATCAGCAGCAGTACATCTCCCAGAGGGCGGGAGTTGAAGTTGCAAGAACTAATGGATGAACGAACAAAAGATAAACCACTAGTCGCAGTATTGAACAATATTGTTCTTTAAAGAAGCAAAATGCCACTTTTTCCCACAAAACGTAATTAATCTGCCAGGGACTGACTGACCTTTAGACTAGCAAATAAGAATAAACTGGATAAAAGGCATGTATATTAGATTCATGCAAAGGCATATTATTGCACTCTGGTGTAAGTGGCTTTCCAAGTTTACATGCCATTTTCAAAACATAATAATGCAACAACTGCAAAACAAACTATGCTTTTGCCCATCGAGTCATTTGGATAATTATGATAAGATTTTCTCATTAAATTTTCTTGGTTAGTCCCTTAGGAGCAGCCTCAATAAGAAATAAAATGATTCTGTCTCCTGTTTAACCTAATTATTAAAGATTTCATTTATCAAGGTGATTTAGGTTTTAAGATGGCTTGATGATATTTGAAAATCAGGGTCATTCTGCTGACCACATAAATGACATGCATAAAATGGAATATGAAGCTAAAGAAAAAAACAGTTTATAAGCTTGAAGTTTTAAAAACATTTTACGTATTTTCTTTAATGTTTGTTATTTATCACTAGCTTTGAGTTTTGTACAATATTAGTACACTCAAGGAAATGCCATAGAAATATTGGTTCACTTTCAATCATAAGAGTGGTGATGGTTAGTCCAATTGGAGTTGAATAAAGAGAAGTACATTACAAAAGGATTTTGTGCAGTAGTGTAGGAAAAGTATGCAAAGAAGCTGGGCTGTAACTTCACTTAGCAATTCCTTTCTCTGTTAATCCAACAAGCCTATGACAAAGTGATGCCTAATTCTCATCATTTTATTTCTTTAAAAATGGCTTGAGCAGAGAAACCAGGTCTATAATTGTAATTTATAAGTATGAGTCATCAATTTTAGTAAAAGCATTCACGATAACATATTCTTAGAAAAAATGTGCAGCTCTCTTTGTGTGAGTGATTCTAGCAACTTGTTGTTTAAAACGTTCATAACTTGATTTTTCATTACTTCTTCCATTTTCAGAATACATTTTTATATTTTTCCAAAATCATATTGAAGACTTAAGGGCTAGAAAGATGATGGCTCAGTGATTAAAAGCAACTGCTCTACTTCAGAAAGACCTGAGTTTAATTCCCAGCATCCACATCAGGAAGTTCTCAACTGTCAGCTCTGAGGGGGAGCCCCCACCCACACAGATACTAACACACAGATTTACAAATGGGTAAAATAACTCTTTAAAATCCAGATAACGATGAATTAAATGTTAGAAAACTAGATAAGTCATGTGAAAATTCTTACCAAATTTGGACAATGTCTTGTCATCAGATCACTTTTTCCCAAATGCCAGAGCAGTTACATCTTTGAAAAGATCCCTAAATGAAACTTTCAGTTTCCTTAATCATATCTATTACCTGAACCCTTTTACATTTGTGAAAATAGAAAAGAGCAACTATTAAACTTTAGTGGATTGTCATCCTTAATCATCAAGTGGTTCCATTATTCATCAACAAATGGAGAATTTCCTCCTGACATATCTCAAAGTTCAATATTTAGCTCTCAGTCATTAGGTCTATTTAAAATTGAAGTTTTTTAATCTAAGTTTGTAATAGGTTTACACTATTAATTCTATGCTATAGTTAATTGTATCAATCAAAATAATCAGTTCCATTGTGTAAGCCTCAGAATGAAGTGTCACAGTTCATAGTCGGATGACCTAATGATTTACATACTACAGCAAAATTCAGGCCATTGATCCTCAAAGTCAGCATTATAACAAAAAGCAAGTCAAAGGTTCATTGGTGTTTTTGTATTCTCAAAATGCACATCAATAAATCAACTTTGTAACATTTCTAAGTAATTAGAAATTATTAGCTTGGTCATATATAAATATTGAGATATAGGAAAATTACTAAAATCAGCCCTTATTTGGAAACTGCATTCTACAGCAAATAACACTCCTGAATCTTGGAATCTCTTCAACTGAAAATTTGTATTAATGAAGGAAAGAGCAGGTTACCAAAGGCAGAAGAAAAGTATGTGTTAACTGAGAAATGAGATTGCTTTAGACATTAGTTGAATAGTAGAAAATGTCTACATGAGAATGGGATCTCCTGTTCCTATAATATAGACCAGTGCACAAACATGTAGGAGAGCAGACTACACAGGCAAGAGTTGAAAAGAGGAGGTGGAGAAGCAGTAAAGCAGAGAAAATTCATTACATTCTTTCACTGAACTCAGTCTTGACAGTGTGCTGCGACGTGAAGCTTTTGCAATCAGAAGATAAAACTCCCAGAAAGCATGGAGAAGTCACTAAATCTTTGTGCTATCTCTGGATTCTTGGCACAGTCGTAAGATTTATGTCACAAAGGGATTGCTTGAAAAAAACAAATTTTCTCATCGGGGGTTTTTCTTTGGAAAACATACCACGTCGATTTTCTCAAGTTCAGATTTTACAAATTTACCAGTGGAAGTATTGAAGTAACACTGAGTTCACAAAGGCAGTATTTACTTAGATTGATAAATTGTAAAACATTCAAATTAGGATCACCCTCCCAATTCTGCATCGCAACCTCTGCCTTACGCATGCCAATCACATTCGCTGCCTCTACGCCACATACCTCAAGCCAATGGGAAGCAGTTTAGTCAGAAAATATGCATCTATCTCATAAGACTATATATCCATTTAGAAGAATAATGGGCTCAATGTGTTTTCCATAATTCACCATTAATTCTGCAAATAAAGAAATGAATTTAACACATAACAAGATGTCATCTGATCATATAATATCATAAGCATATATTTCACCTGTTTATATATGATGTCATGAACATATATGTACTATATGTATTTAAAGTGACTGGAGAGAAAGCTCCCTGGTTAAGAGCACTGGCTGCTCTTGCAGCTGACCCAGAATCAGTTCCCAGCATGCACATGGTGGCTAACAACTGTTCATAACTCCATTTCCAAGGGATGTAATGCCTTCTTCTAAACTCTGAGGGCATTGTTCAACACAAATACACTTAGACAATTGCTGACAATACACTCGTACACATAAAATTTAAATTATAAACAAAATATTTAAAATAATGTAATATATGTTTGAATCATCAACTATATTTCTCTTGAACAGCACTTTAATGGTATTCAGTGAAATCTTTTTTTTCAAATTTGTCAGATTAATATATTCAATTGTGTAGAAATAAAGTGAATTTTAATATCTATTACAGATTATATTGTACTTTGTAATTTTGAAAACAAATCCATTTATTTTTACATGTTTAAATATTTTATTATATTTTTGACATTGCCATTTATATCAACTGTGAATAAAGACCATTTTCATTCTATAGCCAAACAAAACAACCAAAAAATAAAAACTTCATTAATTATTTTCCAAACTGTGATAACTAGAAATATATAGTATTATTTCAACACAAGTAATTTCTGAAATCCAAATACATTGATTCATTGCCTGAGCATAATATGTATCTAACAACATTACCTGATCTTTATTGCACTGATATTTAGAGAATGATGCATAGTTATAGTACAGTTATTACATTAACTCAATCCACATGAAGATATCTTTTAAATATCCACTAATAATAGATTGTTTAACCAGGCAAGAAGGATACATTTCAGTTCCATGATTAAATCATAATTTCTATCAAGTATAGCAATAACAGTAAACAAGGAATCCAAGCATGAATTCTATCTTTAAACCTTGAAAGTATATTGAACATGAAGGTAAAACTTCAAAAGTTTCACTGAACTAATAAGGAAAGATAGTGGAATCATGATTTTAATTTTTCATTCATGTGTTTAGAAATTAGAAATTTTGTCCACTGTGATGTTTCTGATGCATTGTTTGATATAGTGTGTATGCCATATGTGGCTTCTGCTCTTTCAGTCTTTCTACCCCGTTTTGTGATGATCCATGATAGGAATTATGATACAGGTGCCCCTTTTGCATTTTTATCCATTGCACACTAACCAGTTTGGGGGTCTCTGTTCCAATCACCAGTTACTGCAAAAGGAAATATCTCTGATGAAGGCTGAGTGATGCACTAAGCTATAGCAATAAGTAATTCTGGGTCAACTTAATAATATATATAATATACATAATAATAAATATATTCCTCATAGCAGGTGACCTGGCTAAGGCCCATCCTGCCTTGTGCCCTACAGAATAGTAGATCTTATTTCAGAAAAAACACTCTATATAGGCTGACTGGATTTCTGTGGATGAACTTGCATCAAGGAACATCTGGATACAATTGTTGACTAGAAAGGATATAATATATATAACAGAATGCATGAAATTTGGTAAGCTGTCTACAGGGAGCTCCCCTTCAGGAAGTCTAAATTTGCTTAATGTCTATTATATGAAATGCACAGAAACTCAATAAAATATTTTAAAGACATAAATAATGCAAGGCTAAATTAAATAAATAAAGGACATGAAAAAGGGGAGGAGGGACAGTCAGGTAGTGGGCCAGAAATAGTTGAACGAGAGAAGGAGTGGATATGGTCAAGTATTTTCTAAAGATATATAAAATATTCTAAGAATAATTTTAAATGCAAATTATATATTTATAAATATGCATATTATGCATATGTATCATTAATAAGAAGAGGACAAATGATTGAGAGTGAGGGGACACTGACGTGGGGGGAAATAAGGCAAGGACAGTTCTCACATACGACATTCTCAATAATTAAAAGGTTGATAAAAACAAAAAAGAAAAATAGGAATTAATGTAAAATATGTATTTACAATAGGTAAGGTCATATGTCTGCTTCACAGAGGTCTGCTCCATTAACTTATGGTATTCCAATACCAACAACCATCCAGATTTCCAGGAAGGAGAGAATGAGCTAATATACAAACCTCTCCCAAAAACAAGGTGCTCATGCATAAAATATTATGGGAATTTAACTTCCTTAATGTAATAAAGATACATGCATTCTCAGCCTTACATTCACATAAACCATTCAGTGTGTGTATTTCTACGGATAGGAGAGTTAGGATATGATTAAAAGGAAGCGTCAGAGACTGGACAGTAGTTCCTGCTGGGGTTTAGGGATACTACAGAAAGAAAAGCAGTTATCTACTCTTACTTTTGCTAATCTTTTCAATTCCCCGCGTCCTTTTTTCTTGTTCTTCCACTCCTTTCTGTCTCCCTCCTCCTCCTCCTCCCTCCACCTCTTTCTTCTATTAAGTCATGTTTTTATGACATACCGTATAGCACAGCAGGTTTTTAAAACACATTGCTTTCTTGGGGATGTGATTCAAAGTAACTTTATTCTCGTTTTCATTCTCTGCAATTTTATATGGAAAATGTAATATGTGTTATCTAATGTTCTAATTCATGATAACAACAGAGGTGACAGAGGGTGAGGTGATGGAGAGCTGTGTAACTCATGAAAAACAGCACTCAGATTTAGGAAACAGGAAAAACTTACTGGATTTGACAGTCACACTTGGGAAAATGTGACTACAATAAGTGTAAAACATGTTAATATTAATCTGACCTTATTTTTATCAAAAATACTATCATTGCAATTTGAGTTAATATGATATCAATTTGATAATATGTTTAAATCCCCCACACACAACTTTTGAAATTTATTCTACCTGAATTAAGAAGTTTACAACTATCTCAAGAAAGGACAAGTTTATTCTATCTGAACATGGAAATTGCTCAGTGGCTAAAAGCACTGGCTGCAAAGCATGAGAACATGATTTCTTTCTGGAGACAAGCATGATGGAAGAAGAGAACCAGCTCCTTTGGGGTGTCCTCTAACTGTACTTTTGCATGTACACACACACACACGACCCCCCCCACACATACCACATGCATACAAATACACATGCACATGCACATAAGTAAACAAATAAGTAAATAATGTAATAACATTATTTTAAAGAGTTCATCTTAAAACCGACCGTCATTTTTATAATTGCACAAACACTTTGAGGAAAAATAAGCTTTAATACTTGAGTTTAGTACTCAACAGAGTCTAATTTTCTCCAGAAAGTGATCGTGTGAAGGATGTTATACAATTACTTCATGATATATAAAGTTAAATGTTTTACTGGGTAATAAAAAAGGAAGCTTCACAGAAAATTCCATAACTATATTTGGATAGTTTCTCTCTCTCTCTCTCTCTCTCTCTCTCTCTCTCTCTCTCTCTCTCTCTCCCTTCCCCTACTTTGCTTTACTTCCACATTTACATATATCTTGAAAAGAACTTAGTCAATATCAGAGAGCCTGAAATTTATCTGTAAACTGTTTGAAATTTAGCTTTGTGCTTAAAATCGACTATGCTCATGAGACAGCCAAAATTCTTCCAAATTCTGAATACTTTCTTCACTTCAAAAGGCACTGAGTCTCTAAAATGAACTTTTGTACCGTATTTTTAGAATTCATTACTGCCTCCAAGCTAGCTGCAGGTTATTTTAGCAACCAGAAGTAGCATTAATTCGTAAAATCTTCCTATGACTATCTGAAGGACAATGTGCAGACAGCTGAATCCAGTCAAAGATGAGCTTTAGGATGGCAGCATAGTCTCTACAAGAAAATTTGAAATAAGCTAACTATGTAGACATCAAACCAGAATGCACATTGTTTAACAACTTTTACTACTCAATGATGGTTTCTGGGACTGTTCAACTTTTTATGAAAAGAGAGAAATGAAGCTAACGAGGTGTTTAAATGCTTGTGGATTCCAGTTTATAGAACATTTCATTCTATGGAAAATTCATCCACAAATTATTTTTTAGTCCAGATGTTTCAAATTATGATTATTTTGCCAAGTTGTATTTAAAACCAAACTTGAAAATGTGACTGGTCATTCCCATTAAGAAATTCTACTCTAATCTCTTCTAAATCTGCATCAAACCTCAATCAGCAATTGGGTAGTTAAATGTAGTTGTAATCTAAGAACTTCTTGAAGCAAAATTTTAAGAGTGAACTGTATATTTAGTAGACTGATTGATGTTCTTTTACTTCAAAGTGAGAGAGGTGTACGAAGTAACAACTCATACCATGGTCAGAGTCCTATAGAAATTATCACCATCTGGAATCCAGAACAGAAGATGTAATCTTCCTAGATTTTAAGGGATAGAGATGTGACTAGGGTTATTTCCTAACATAGCTAGTTTGGGAAAGTTTCCAAACATGGAAACTGAGGAATGTCTACTAATGGTCCTTTAGGTAGACATCAAAATGGATCCCCAAATTCCACACATCAATTAGTTATGCTTGTGGATATGGTCACTAGCATAGCAGAAGCACTGTTGCTAATGTCATGAAATAAGTATCTTGAATTGGAAGCATAAGCTGGGTTGTCTAGTTGTAGACAATACAATTACAAGAAGAGCTCTCAGGCAATAACAAAGGTTTGATTTCAGTGATCAAGATTTCAAGATAGACTAGGAGGTCTCAGCAATGTATGCAGAAGGCCTAGAGGTAGAAGACACACTTGATTTGCATCCATCCTTCCACAGTAGCAAAACGAATACAAAAGATAATAAAGTAATGTTCTTTCCAGTCACTAGGTTAGTAGTAATGTGTTAAAACTACTATAAAAGATGGATAGTTAGATATACCCTTAGAAAATTAAAAGATCTAAAACTCAATTTTGTCTCACTTATTACTGTCATTTTAATTATATACAACTAGTGTTATTTTGTTCTACTTATACTTAAATTTTCTATTAACAGAAATATTAAAAATATATGTCTATGTCAATGCAAAAGTCTATGTGTATATATATATGTATAAATATTTATGGATATACTTACAGATTACACATTCAAAATTCAAATCCACTGTGAAAAACAGCACCTCAATATAACATCAATTTCTATTTTTTTGAAATGTATAAAATTGATTTGTGAATTACTTTGATAGTTTTGAAAAGGCATAGATACTATCAATTTATGATGCCACAAGCTGTCAAATCCGTAGTTGATTTATAGTGAATTGATTTGACTCCTGTGAAAGGCCCAGCTTACAATCCACATATAGTATGTTTATTTATAAAGTAAGCAGTGATGTCCTTTTAGAGCTATGTCTATAAAGTTTTAAATCAAAACTTTAAGTAAGATACATATTCTAGTTTCATATATTCTGTTGCTGTCATAAAATACCTTAACTAATATGATAAAAAGAGTTTACTCCACTTACAATATGAGGTTTTACATTATTACTGCAGGGAATATTATTGGCAGGAGCTTCAAGCAACTAGTCAAATCACATCCAGAGTTGAGAGATAAAAAAACAAATGCTTATAGATTATCACACTCTTATTCAATGAAGAAAAATATACCTAGGAAACAATATTGCGCATGGTGGGCTGGGTCTTCCCATAAAAATTAACATAATTAAGACACTCCTCTAAAGACATGGCCATGGGCCAACCTGATGTAGACAATTTTTCACATAGTGTCTAGTCATGTGATTCTACTATGTGTTATGCTGACAAAGCTTACCATCACAAATATAGTCCTAAAATATTTATTGTAGAATATTCTTAAACTGCATTATAACCACTATTAACAAATTTTTTAAATCAAAAAGTTGACTTTTTTCCAGATAGTAGTTTTTATGTTATTATTCTTCAAAATGTATATGGAAGAAACTATGATCTTAAATTTTTAGAGAATTTGGGCTTGAAGAATGACCCAGTGGTTTGAGTGCTTAGTGTTTTACAGATGACCCAAATTCAGTTACCAACATCCACATAGCATTCAGAACCTCCTATAAATCCATTTACAGAAGATTAAATGGCCTCTTTTAACCTCTGTGAGTACTGTTCTTACATGTATGTACTCATACATAGAAACCCACATATAAACATAATTAAAAATACATATATATGTGTATATATATATATATATATATATATATTTAAAAATCAGTGAAGTAAAGATTTCTCTTTACCAAATATCCTTAGTTACAGCTGATACAAAAATAGTCACCTGAGACCACATTGAGGTTATATCCTGGTAAGAAACATCACTGTTTGCTCCTTCACTGAAAGGCATAGAAAGAAGAATAGACTATTCTTTTTTTCATTTATTTAATTTCTGTTGCTATTTTTTTGAGACAATGTCTCAATATGCATCCATGATTCCTCTGAAATGTACTATGTAAACCAGGGTAACCTTGAACAGGTGATTCGCTCCTGGATCTGTTTCTCCAGTGCTGGGATCATAGATATACAATGCCACACTGGGCAAGAATGTTATATTCTGTGTGTGTGTGTGTGTGTGTGTGTGTGTGTGTGTGTGTGTAAGAACATATGCCATGGTTTAATTTAGATGTACAGAAGCCAATGACTCACACACAAAATAAGTCTAGAGTTTCAGCCCATTTCCTTATCTTATCAATATGTACATCTATATTTCTGCCATTATCTATAGTTTTTACAAATACCTAGGATCTGGTAGAATATTAACGTTTGTAAATTATCTAGTCTAAATGTGTTCTTTTTCAAAGGAGAAGACAGAGCCACACAGTAGTTTATTTGTTGCATTAGCTAATATTTGAACGAAAAAAATATGTATTTATATATGGTTCAGATAGATACATACATACATACATACATAGCTAAAGTACCTATTTATACTCCTATGATGTATCATTATTGGACTTACAGAGTAGTGGGCCAGTGTTTACTTACTGGAATGTCAGCTGCACTGGAACATCTATATTCAAGCATGTGTGGTGTCTTTCCCAAGACACATATAATAGCAAGAGGCCTCCACTAGGCTTCCTGGCCTATGTACACTTAGCCAGTCATCTAGGCCACATGCAACTAGGGCCGACTAATTTGTTGTAAGGTGCATCTGACTCTTGCTGTCCCTCTTTTCCTGCTGAAGGTAACAGTCAACAAACTTAGGTGTGATGATCCTAGATAAGAGGGAGCAACCAAGATTGGGAAAATGGCAGCTGATCCTAGTCTGTCTGTCAGAGAACAGTTTTCTGCAGCACTGGGAAAAACTAAGTAGATATTTCTGCTCTAATTTAGTATTCAATATAATTCTTTAGTACAGTGTTCCATCTGTAGTTCAATAGATGATACAAACAGAATTGAAGAATTTTCAGAAACTCTAAACAGATTGTTGTTACACAGTTTTTAAAAACTGAGTTGAGGTATTATAGAATTCATTCTTTAAATCTTACAGGAACATTGCAGAATAAACAAGAACATTACATATAAAAATATTACAATATGGAAAACAAGTTTTGAACGTAAGTAGACTTAATTCTTCCTAAATGCAATTTCCAAAGGAAATTTAGCAAATTTCCAGTCATAGTTATAAGTGATTTGTTTATGTGACGTTCTTGATTCTTTGCATTGAGCTGCCAACCCAGTCTTTGAAAGAAAAAAAAAACTAAGTCAAATATGGGTGACCCCCTTACTGTTTTACATCTGTAGGATTTGTGAATGAATATGTTCACATTTAATATGAAACTTGTATTCAGATACAATTATTTACATCTGGAAGCAATGAAAACTTTTATGCGTTCCATGATAATGGAATGGCCTATAAGGCTTCATCTATAAACGGATATGCATTATGAAATCAAGATCTGGTAATGTTTCTACAGTTTTCACAGAAGAAACTTACACTGTCTCCTCCTATCAACTCCAGGAAGTAACAAAATGATGCATTTCCTCACTCCCTGGAGACATGAAAGAATTTAGCCTATGACTTCAGTAAGAGACAATAGAGGTATATTAGTTAGTTGCTCACTTTCATTATGAAGCTGCTGCTGCTGATTTTACAGTGAAGGTCAAGTATTTTATTAGGTTGTTTTAAAGAAGTATATACCTATTTAGAGAGGGAGGCATTAACAAGCCCCAGAAGATATTTTAATAAACATGCCCATTCTGTCTACATATCTATCATCTATTTATCTATCTATCTATCTATCTATCTATCTATCTATCTATCTATCAATCATTATATAGTTACCTGCATAGCTAGCTATCTTTCTATACACCAAAAGTGATCAAGCTAAAAAAAAAAGACAAAAAAGGAAGAGGGTGAAAAAGATGAGAGAAGTGAAAAGAGAACATTGAATCTTTCATCACAAAATCCAGAATACAACTAAAATCACCTTTTACAAAGACCACCAGGAAAATGACTGTGGGATGAGAATGAATACTCGGCATGCTGACACAGTTGTGAAAAATGAGCTAATGCCAGCTGATAACAATTTTAAATAAGATATCAAGTGCTTAAATCAAGAGTAATACATTCTCTAGTAAAAAGGGAGAAAAATCAGCCTTGATAAATAACGCATACAAAGTAACAAAATGGAAACTAAACAACTGAAAAATGCAATAGTGGAAATAGTAGACTCAGTGGATTTGCACAAAGAATGGAGACCGCAGGGGAGAAGGATGATGATGACGGATGGGAACCTCTGTTTTTTTCTGAAAAATAAAAAGTGTGCTTGGCTGTGTTGGAAGAGAGAGAAGAAATACCAGAAGGGACTCTGATTGCTGTTCTGGCCTTTTCTTGTTATTTTTCTCCTCCTTTTACAAGGCCGAGGTGATGACCATTTTCTGAAAGCTATATATGAGGAAATGGCTGAAGCGGAGAGTTATCTGGATAATTCAGGTCGATCAAATGGACTGACCAGCACCCTCCACAGGCCTCAACACACGCTATGCTATGAGTCCTATGAAAAGCCCCTAGACTAGTAGATCAATTCAACCCATTTTGAGAGCCGTTCCTGCGACAGCGGCTCTGCATGTTATCTCTTAAGCAACCTGATAATTTCATTCTAAAACTCAGTTTTATTTCCATGAATTTTTGAACTTTGAGACAAGTACTCAGGAGAATACTGGCCGGGGGGAGCTTACATCATCGTGGACTTGCTAGACATGATTTTCTTCAAGCTAAACATACATGAAATGAGAAAGCCTGTGGTACTCTCAAGGACACCTGCTATTTCCAGTTGCAATAGAATCAGTGGATTTAAAGTCAGGCCCATAGAAGTTATTCAGTATGATCTGTAAATTCAGGGAAGAAAAAGCACAAACACTCAAAGAACCATAGGATTATGATAAGATATAATATCTATTATCATCTCCAAATTTTAAGTACAGAGTATAGTACTGAAAAAAAATGATTTGAAATTAATGAATCAAAGTTTGGTTGAAAACATAACCTAAATATTTCAGAAATGGGAATGCCCTAATAGCATAACATTTCCCGAAATATAAGATTGCCATAATTAAAAACTTACCAAATGGAAAACCCATGAACACAGAGAAAGAAATAGAATATTCTTGTTGTAGGAAAAAATAACATAAATGAAAGAAGCAAATTTATTAACCAAAATATGAAAGACAAAACAAAACAAAACTTTAAAATATCATATATAAGACAGCCGAAATTCAACTCAGTGGTTAAGAGCTTATATAGTTCTTGTAGAGGAGGTGAGTTCCATTCCCAACACTGACATTAGAAACCACACAACCCACTACAACTCCAGATTAGGGAATTCAACCCTCTTTTTTGGCTTCCAAATGCACTCGTACTCATGTGTAGATATTCACGCATAGACATGCATAGATAAAATAAAATACGTCTTGAGAAAAGAATAGATGGATGGCTGAAGACATGGCTCAGCAGTTAAGTGCACTGACTGCTCTTGCAGAAGACCTAGGTTCGAATCCCGGAATCTACATGGCAGCTAACAACTATTTGTAATTCCAGTTCCAGGGACTCTGAGACTATTTTCTGGCACCCATGGGCACTGCATGACATGGGTATACTTACAGACTCCAGGCAATACACTCATACACATATAAGATATAAAATTTTTAAAAGAAAATAATAGATATTTTTGAAGTATCGAAATAAAATAACTATGAACAACACGATTATAGTTATTTTAAATATGATTTCTTCATTCATTAAGAACTTCAGTAGACAATGCAGCAAGTTTAGTTTTTATGTTACAAATGATTAAATAAGTTAAATAATTTTAGCTTCCATTTTATGTTCCTTTAACCAAGCTGGATGCATGTTTTAAATTCTCTCTTTTTTCTTTTCCACTTAGGGGATTCCCATTTTATATTCCTTAATGATAGGTAGTTTGCATGACACATCTCGTTTTCTTTATTTCTCTTCATTTGAAATGTTTGGTATCTCTTAAATCTCTGAAATTTATTGTTGCTAAATCTAAAATTCAGAGTTCTTATTTGTTTTCTTTTAGCTTCTCAAACATATTACAATGCTCATTTACTTCTTCCCATCAGTGAAATTTCTTCTCATTTACTTACAATGTTGAAATTCAGTTTACAATGATAGCATGTTTAAAAAATTCAGGACATTAAGAAAATCAAATGGAGTAACTTTCTAAAGCAGCACTCACAGTGGTAAAACATCTACAATATAACCCATACAACTAGATAGAGTAGGACTAACAGAGAAAATGATGCACATATAGGTTATCAGCTGTTATGTTAAATGAGTATGGGTACCATAAGTCAACAAAAAGATATATTAGACAAGTAATATACAAGCAAACACAGAACAATGTCTTGTCCACATAAAATGTGTCTAAATTAATAAATTAAAAATTTAACTACAACATTAAAAAACCTTGAGTAAAATGGGCATTTAAAATATATCAGATAGACATTTCAAAATTCAGGTAAAGTCTAGGGAGAGGATTCTGTGGGTAAGAGTGCTTTCTATACAAACATGAGGTCCTGGGTTTGAATCTGCAGCATTCAATAAATACCCAAACATGGCATTGCACGTCTATTCTCCAGTGTTGTTTGAACTGGAGAGAAGAGGATCACTGGGGCTAGTTGGCTGCTAGCATAGCTCCAGGTTAAGTAAGAGACCTTATGTCCAAAGAGTAACCCATAGAGTTTCATCAGGACACCTGATGTCCCTCCACTGGCTTCCATTTGCAGCCATAATCATACCTGCACATATACCACACATACACATATACCACATATTCTTATATCACAAATCCATACACCATACACACATATACCATATACCATGACACTCAATGCACATACTCAGATACACATGAGAGAGACAGACAGACAGACAGAGACAGTGACAGAGGGAGAAGAGATGGCACAAAGTAAAATTCATGATGCTCTAGTAATATATTCATAAGAAAAATTTAAAGAATAAATATTTCAAAATAATTTTCCTTAAGAAAAGCCCCTTGGTTTACGTGTTTCTAAAAACACCGCTTACAGAGTTATTCTCAATGTTTCTTTCCTTGAGCAACAAATAAGCCTTTCTACATTCTTCTGTCTCTAGGTTGCATTTATCTGCTTTGCTTTAGAGGAAACCCTGGTGTGTACATTTCTACATTTCATAACAGTTGAGTAGACAAAATATTTGAAGGTATTTTAACCATGTGTTAAAATATATGAGCCTATATTGTATATTACATGTTCAAATTGAAACCAACATTTCACTGAAATCAAATAAATTGTAAATAGGGAAAGAACTCTTTCCTTTAACCATTTCTTTCACCTTCAACTCATGTTTGTATCAGCCATATTTTACCATGCTTTATGTACATTTTAACCTGCTTTGCAACTCAAGGTACTCTATTAGTCACTTTTCTGTTGCTGTGATTAAATCACCATTACAAGGAGAATTACTGGAGGAATAGTTCATTTGGCTTTCAATTCAGAGTTAGAGTCCATACTGGTGGAGAGCTATCTTAGCAAAGATGGCTGCAGCAGAAAGCTGAGCTGTCACATTTTCAAGCAAGCACAAGAGGCCAAAAGAGACAGGAAACCACTCAAGGCTAGAAAACTCCTTTTAAAATATTTTATTTATTAATCTTTGTGTGTGTGTGTGTGTGTGTGTGTGTGTGTGTGTGTGTGTGTCTCTGTGTGTGTGTGTATCTGTAATGGTCTGAATGAAAATGATTCCCATAGACTCCAAGTATTTAGAAATTTTTTCCTCAGTTGGTGATTCTGTTTTGGGAACTTTTAGGAGGTGTGGCTTTGCTAGAGAAAGCATATCACTGAGAGTGAAATTTGAGAGTTTTTAATGGGCTGGATGGGCTGAAAAGATGGCTAAGTGGATAACAGCACTGGCTATTCTCGCAGAGGACCAGGGTTCATTTCCCAGCATGTACATGGTGGATAACAACAGTCTGTAACTCCAGTTCCAGGGAATCAATGCCCACCTCTGACTTCAGTGAACATTGCACAACATTAAATATTAAATTTGTGAATATATTTAATTATAGAACATTGGATTCTTAGAGACACCCTATTATTGCATATTGTTCATATAATATGAAAAAATACAAGCATAGAAAAAGATTCCTAGAGAATTAAGGACATTGAGATTCTAGTATCTCTTGTTTCCTAAATAATTAGATACTAGCAAAAGTTCTAAGAACTAAATGAAAAGTGACCTCTATATTATTTTAGCAGTGTATCATTTAATCATGATGACTAAATAGTGTTTAGAAAATAATTATTGTTTCATAATTTGATGATTAATATTACAACTATTTTTATTATTGTGATTTTCATTCTACTCTACTGATTGGCAACAAAATAACTACTTAGCTACACAGCTTAGTTAATCAAAACCACTTAGACTTTTCTTCTTAAATTATATATGCATATTATTTGCTTCTTGTGTGTAACCTCATGTTCTTTTTCTTCATATATATATATATATATATATATAAATCTTTATTAAATTAATGAGAAGTACTAGTCACTAATCTATCCTGTCTTCCACATTGGAAAAATATGTCACTTCCTAGTTACCAATTTAGTACAACTTTATTTGCAAATTAAGTGAGCACTGAAAAAATGCCAAGTTAATATTCAGAAGTGAGACTTCATTTTTTAATTCTTCATGTGGCTTTTAACTACCAGAGCATCTGTCTGCTTTTTTATGTTATAAAGCAAGAGGGATTTTACAACTGGAGAAACAACTGATGTATGTCTGAAAGAGGGAACCATCAGTTAATTGAATTGAGGGTTGGCTTGTCTCAGTAGTTTTTCTTCTCTGAGTACAATTTGATTATAACTGTGAGCAAACAGCTTATCCCCCATTAAATGTAATCTCAGCAGGAGAATAGCAGGGGTTTAGGAAAGACAGGGACATTGTATGAGTGACATGATGTGATTTGTTTGGGAAAAGAACTTGCCCCAGAGGATGCAGAGTACAACACAATGCTTGAGAATGTTGTTACATATTGTTCCACGTGAAGTTCACAGACATAAACTTGTTGGTGGATAAGAGGACTGAGAGCTAATTATAAACATCAGATTATTTTCAGTATTGTGCTAGTTGTACATTTGTTTGTGTGTATATGCAATAATTGAGATTAAAAACAAAGTCCATGTATTCATAACAAGAAAACACTTGCAAACTTTCAGTCTAACACTGAGCAACTTTCAGTCCTATTCAATATTGAACCATTAATTTTTTAATTCATGTGCTATCTATGTATTCCATTTTAAAGTGGGAAGAATTAGTAATCGCAAATGATAAACTATTTTGCAATATAATTCTGGTACTAAGTATATGACAAATTACCATCTTAATAAAATACACATTTTAAAATGAATATTCAAAGATGGGTAGAGTGAAACTAACACAATTTATATGCTCAACTTAATGAGTTTTCCCAAATGTAATCACTTACCACTGTCCCAATAAATATAAAGTCCATTTCTTCAACTCTGATAGGAAATTTTAATCTCTCACAATTTGAAAAGGAGTTCATATTCTATTATATGCAGTATTTTATAACTATACCATAAATATTTGATTAAAATATTATTATGAATTCTTTGTGACTTTCTATAATTAACAATATATTATAGTGTTTTGTAGTACTAAAACACTTTCCTAATTTCCAGTTGTTCACATATTAAATATTCATTTTTTTCAGTTGTCTTAATATTTCTGATATGGTACGTTTTTCTTTTCAGTTTAATTCCTATTTTATTTTTTATATTTTGAAATTCTAATATTTCTATAAACATTGAGAATTTAAAGTAATTCCTGATGAATTTATTATGGTCTATATTCCTTTTTACCTCTGGTTGTTCAGTATGTTTTAAATGTGATTGTATCATATTAAGTTACATTGATTTTCTTGTGTCTAATGCCTACATGGTAATTTAAAATTTTCTCTTTCATTGTTAATCAACTTTTGACCATACTTTTAAGAGGGATTCATATAGCTTTATCAATTTTTCCCTATTTTAAAATTACTGCTTCTTATATTTGAGTCGTTATGTATTTAAATTTATCTCATAAAAAGAATAGTAATAGCTCCACTACAACACTTAATGGCATACTCTTATTTGATATATGATATTTACAGACTTAATCAAGTTAATAAGAGGTTATTAGGTTAATCGCTAATCCAGTGTGATCAATGTTCTTCTAAGAGGAAAAAAAATGGAACTAGTAATGTCAAAAGGAAAAAAATAAAATAGGATGAGAAATTTATGTGCCAAGGAGGTATTGCTAGATAATCTTCACAAACATCAAAAAGAACCAGTACTTTGGGTTATGACCCAATGAATTCTGAACATTTAATCCACTTCACTTAAAATGTCATCTATTGATGCAATAGGTCTATCATGTAATGTATATACCTAGCTCTTTATACTGTGATCATTGTACAGTATGGTTCATTGGTCAATGGAGCTATATGTTCAATGTTTGCTTATTTAATTTTGTGTTGTTTTGACTTTGGGGAGTTCTTGCCACACCACTGTATTTTTCAGCCTTATCACAGACTATGTGACAAAAAAATCTTAATTATTCAGTGTTATACTATTGAAATTTCTATACTTTCTAGTACTGTTATACCTTCCTAGACCTCCACATTGAACTTTTTACCAAATTGGAAAACAGTGGTAATGATTTGTTGAAATATATATTCTGTCTTCTTAGTTTTCTGACTAGTTCTGCAATGATTTTTGTTCCAATGTTTTGATAGTTTAATATAATAATATATTAGATATCTTATATTATTTGTCTCTTAAATTTAAGTCCAGATAGTTTCAAAGACCCTTTTCCAAGTTATTTGTCTTGAATGTCCCACATTACTGATCTGATAGAAAGCCTTGTCGATGATGATTTGTTTCATTGTACACAATGCACTTCCAGTTTCTAGCAGGCCCGTTATTGATCATTTGCATTGATGATTTGTTTTGTATACTATCAGTGTGACACTATTCCCCTTAGTCTCCAAATATTTTTCTAATGATGTTTAATTAAATAAACACCAGAGTCATCGACTGTACACTAACTCTTAATGTGTGAATGTTCTTATACTGTTTGCTAAAATATCTGAATAGATTCAGAAAATCTAGATGTTCTCTTCCTACAAAAAGGCCTTAAGACATTCCTTTGGAAGATGTAAAATTTGGGGCAGATCATTTTGTTCTCTTGTGCTTGTTTTCATCATTGGATGTAATCCGTTGCGTTTTTACTATTTACACATAGAACATGGCTTTTACTAAGGGAAGTAGCACTTTTTTTCTGCGTGTTACCTCACTGAAATATCTCCCTTGTGAATGATCAATAATTCCAATATACCCCTCTGAAACATTCGTGCTGCATTCATATTTCAAAATATCTGCTTCCATCAGGACTTATCATCTGGATCAGAAGAAAGTGGGTCTTACTGAAATGTCATGCTTAAAACTTACTCTGAGTTATAAAGTGCTTCCTTGTGCCTCTTCCTTCCCTATGGAAAGTTCAAGTCACATAAATACCTTTAAGATTACATCTACACCTCTTAATTCTTCCTTCTTCAATCTACCTCTTGTTCTAAGTGTCCTTGTAGGAAAGTTCCCCAAATAAAGCAGTCTGACTCATGGGGCTTCTCTCATTCAGTCTTCTACAGTCTTCTTGGACATGCCTCTATTTGACAGGGAGCCCATTCACTCCTCTAGCTCATGAATCTCCTACCTCTGTGAGGGAAATGACAGACCTATGTCATCATACCTCACTGAAAATCTCTGTGGTATAATTCATGTCCTTCAAATTCCTCACTCACTGATCTGCTAAAATCCCTCTTAACTTTCCACAATTGTTTCTGTGCTATCTATATTTCACTTCTTCAGTCACACTCTCAGAAAACATGAATAAATGTGTTCAGATTTTTCAAAAATTCAAACCATAAAATATTTCCTTTTCACTTTAGCACACACACACACACACACACACACACACAGAGAGAGAGAGAGAGAGAGAGAGAGAGAGAGAGAGAGAGAGAAAGAACATGGCTTATATATTCATTCCTATTAACAGAATTATTATCTTAATATATTGTCTAAGAGTTGGTTCAAAACTAAACCTACAATATTTTTGTTTTTCTTGAGACAGGGTCTCCCTGTACCTCTAGATAGCCTGAAACCTGCTATGTAGACCAGAATTGGCCTCCATTTCTGCCTCCAGAATACTGGGGTTAAAGAAATGTGCCATCATGCCAAACTAAACATATATTCTTTAAAATCTATTTCTATAAATCTCTAGCCTTTAGTGATTTATTAGGAATAAATTTATAAGAATTTAAAATAAAATAAATTCAAGATACTAAACCAAACAAGTGTGTTAGTCCTGGGGAACTGCAGGAGACTAAATAAGAGTTCATGGCCAGTCAAGACTGAATAGTGAATCCTAGTCTCAGGAGGAGGAATACAAAGAGGAGAAAGTAAAAAGAAAAACAAATGAACAAATACACTCCAGAAAACATTTATAATTCAGATCCAAAGCCCGAAACAGAAGAGGCCGCTGAAGGAATAAAGGAAGAACAGCAAGCTTCTACTGAAATATTTCTAAGAGATTTTCTCTTTTTTTTTTCCTTTCTTATTTCAGTCTTTCAGTACTTATAACAATAATTTAGTAGGAAATAGGACTGCATAATTTTCACAAAAGGACAATCATTTACTAAACCTCCTCAATCCTTCATCAACAACAGTAGGTCAGAATTTATTTTGAATTCCAAGCAGCATTCTTCACTCAAACAGTGAAAATTCCAGCATGGACAGGGGAGTGACTCATGAAGTCCTGGTAAGTTGCTCCTGCTTCTGAGGATGGCACTACATCCAATGTATATTGGCAACGCTGTGTGGACTGAGTGAATTACAAAAGTGCATGAAGATGGGAAGGGGATATGATAGGGGTCTATGAGAGATGTTGAAATAGAGGATTGGGGGGTTGATTTGGTAAAAACAGTGTTACACATACGACATTTTCAAACAAATCAAAATAAATGTATTTTGAAAATACACAATGTTTCACATTCATGTTCTGAAATTTTATTTATTGTTGATTTTCCTGGCCTAATGATTATTTGATACAGCCTTTTTACAAATAATCCTCATAAGCATATAAATAAAGACCTAGGAACCATATTGCTTTTCCAATTTTTTAAAATATTTTATGTACATGTGGATGATTGTTTTGCCTGTATATAAGGTTACTTGAGTGAAATGCCTGAAGAGTTCAGAAGAGGGTGTCAAATCCACTGGAAATAGAGCTACAGGAAGGTACTGAGTTACTATGAGGATGCTGTGAATTGAACCTGGGGGCTCTTAGAGGGACTTCAAGTACTCTGAACCTCTTAACCTCCAGCCTGGAATGGATGAACTGTACATATTTTGTTTTTACTATTTATGAACTTTTAATCATATTGTAGAAAAACCACTACAAATATTCTACTCTAATAATTTTCCCATTAACCTAGATGTTCTTCTAGATGAACATATACACTGACACATAAGCTGTAGGTATCAAAAACACCAAAGAAAACTTCAATATCTTATACAAGATAAGAATTTCTAAAGAACTGAAACCTAATGAACATGAATTTTTTCAGTTATATTTTTTTTCAAAATATTTTATTTATTATTTCTAGTGAATGCATATGGAAAACTCCATGATTGTGTGTAAGTGCATTCATGTCATGCAATGTTGAGGCCAGAAAAGGGTGCTGGATCTTCTGGAACTGGAGTTACACTCAGTTGATAGCTGCAACGTGGGTTCTGGGACTCGAAACCAGGAACTCTGCAAGACCAGCCAGAGCTCATACTGAAACAGGGTGAAATGAGAGCGTCCCCTAGAGGGTTCTTAGTCTCATTCATAAAATAATTTAAGAATGGACCCAATCGGAAGCTTTAAGACAACTTTATTGGAATTTGAAGAAAAATCCTCAAGACAGGCAAGCTGGGGATCTCAGCAGCTGCCTGGAGGAAGAGAATACAGGGAGAAGAAGAGAAGCCAAAAAGTCATGCAGGTTTAGAGCCTGCATAGGGTCAGACACGTGGCGGACTGGCAGCCACATGACTGGGAGAAGGAGCTTTAGAGAAAAAGTAGAGAAATGCAAGACGTTAGGGCAGCCCAAAGCCTTAAAGAAAGCATGTCTAGAAAAAGGATGTGAAGAAGAGAAGGAAAGATTACGCTTTTCTGAAGAATTCAGAAAAGTGGGCAGACTTACGGAGAGCTACATGTCTGTGGCCGGGTCCAGAAGAACTGCCCTGGGAGGCTGGATTCCAGGCAGAAAAAGTTCACTGCCTCATTACCACACCCTGTATTCCGCCCATCTATTTAGTATGGCTTAAGTAAAACCCACTTTCCTAAGGGTGGTCCTGTGATTAGGTGATTGACCAGTGAAACTGGAAATGTGGGCCTTTCAACAGATAAACTAGAGAATTTATAGTCTATCCCAGCTAAATAGGTATTTGCTCTATAACAATACCACCGAGCCATCTCTCCACTTACAGCATGTCTATATTTTTAATGTTCAGAATTACTCATTGGCTTAGGTATTTATTGGTTTACTTTTCTAAACAAGTAAAGATCAGAGAAGAAAAACTTGTATCTAAATTTTATGATATCCACTAATACTTTTCAAGCAGCAATGATAATAATAAATATTTTTGAAGTTAAATATTAAATAAATATATTTGATCATAGAAATACTAGCATATGGCGGCCAGGCATGGTGATATTTTGTGTAATTCAGCACTTGTGGATATAAGACAGGAAACTACCAGTTCCAGCACAGCCAGGGCTACAAAACCTGACTCTGTCTCAAAAAAAAAAAAGAAAGAAAGAAATTCTGTGTGCATGTGCGTGCATGTGTAAGGACCCCCCAGAAATGGAAAATGAAGGCTACAGCAAATCTGACTCCATCTTGTTAGAAAAAGCCTCAGCCACATAAGCTTGGCTTCCTGGCTTCAGAAACTCTTTCCCACCCCCCTAGTTAAACATTTGCAAGGACGTGGCCTTCAGATATCAGGTGGTTTTGTCATGGCTTAAAGGGAAAGCATAGAATCTGGTCAGGATGACCAAGACATGAATCAGAAACCCAAATAAGCCCAAGACCTTGAAGCATACTCTGGTAAGCACATTCCATGGGCCCTGTTACCTTAATATGAGTAAGATGCTTTTTCGTGCCAAGTGGGCTTCCTTAACCAATCCCAACCCTTGTCCCTCCTCTCTTTGTTTTAACCCTATAAAACATCACCTCACCCTCCACTCGGGGCCACTGTCTTATCACCCGCTGCGGCGGTGTGTCAGACTGTGGACCGAGCTCGAGCTTGTAAATAAAGACCCTTTGTTCTTGCATCAGATTTGACCTCCATGGTGGTCTTTTGAGAGGATTCTATAACCTGGGCATAACATTTTGGGGGCTCGTGCGGGATCCTCCCAGGGACCCCATGGACACCAAATCTGGAGGGTCTCCACCCGGCCGGTAAGTTCTGTCTTTGGTGTTACTTGTTCCTGTTACTTGTTCTGTCCCTTTCCACTTTCACTCTGAGAGCGCTCAGGTATTTGGGTTTGTGGTTGTGAACAGTTAGAGCGGACGCGCTGGACAACTGTAACCACAGGGGGCTGGAAGACGTTCCAGGCCCCCAGAGATGAGGACGTGGAATCCCTCATTCTGGTGAGGACGTGGAATCCCTCACACTGGACTTTGAAATTGAAAGAGCTCCTTGAAGAAGCAAGGGGCCTCAGCATTTTTGGTGAAAGAAATTGCAGGTCACGCCTGCAGCACAGCTGGTTGCTGTCAGCTTATCAGCTTACTTTCATTTTCTTCTTGAAACTTTCCGGGATGCGTCCTAATAGGAGTTTTTGTGTTTGTGTCTGCTCTGTTGATATTTCTGTCTGTATTTACGACTGAGACTGACGATATGGGACAGACTCCTTCCACTCCCTTGGACTTGGTTCTTTCTCATTTTGGAGATGTGAATTCTAGGGCACATGATCTTTCTGTTTTAGTTTAAAAAAGTAAATTCTTTGTGTTCTGCAGGAATGAATGGCCCACTTTTGAGGTGGGATGGCCAAGAGAGGGAACTTTTGATCTGGACATCATCCGGGCAGTTGAGAGAGTCGTGTTTCAGCCTCGCAGTGGCCACCCTGATCAGATTCCCTATATAGTAGTCTGGAGGAATTTAGTAGAAAACCCCCCTCAATGGATTAAAGCTTTTCTTCCCAGACAGGTGGAGGTTTTGGCAGCAGCTGTGCCTGAGAAGACTGATAACCCTAAGGAGTTGATTAACCTTCTTGAAACTGTCCTTTTCACCCACCAGCCTACGTGGGAGGATTGCCAGCAGCTGCTGCGGATCCTGTTTACTACTGAGGAGAGGGAAAGGGTGCTCGTGGAGTCCAGGAAGCTGGTTCCTGGACCTACTGGAGACCCTACTATTGACCCTGCTCTAATAGAGGAATCCTTTCCCCTCACTAGACTTGATTGGGATTACAACACGGAAGCAGGTAGGAAGAGCCTCCTGGTTTATCGCCAGACTCTGCTGGCAGGTCTCAGAGCGGCTGCAAGACGGCCCACAAATTTGGCTAAGGTTTATGATGTTAGACAGGGAAAAGAGGAAAGCCCAGCAGCCTTTTTAGAAAGGTTACAAGATGCATTCAGGAGATATACACATTACGATCCGGAAGCACCTAGTAGTGCAGCAGCAGTTATTTTGGCCTTTATCAATCAGTCAGCCCCAGACATAAAAAGAAAGTTACAGAAATTGGAAAAATTAGGTGAGAAGAGCATCAGGGACTTAATTGAGATGGCAGAGAAAGTGTATAATGGAAGAGAAAGTGTAGAGGAGAGACGGGAGAAAGCGGAGTGGCGGAAGACACAGCACCTTGCTAGTGTTCTACTGGCTGCCACTGCGGAACCAGAGGAAAGACATAGGAGGTTGCTGCACCTAGCAAATGGAAAGGAAGACACCGCAGAACTGAAGGTAAGAGAGAGCGACCTCGCTTAAGAAAGAATCAGTGTGCGTACTGCAAAGAAGAAGGACATTGGGCTAGAGAGTGCCCTCAAAAGAGGGCCAAGCCAAAGGTACTGGCTTTGGATAGTGAATAGAGGGGACGGGTTTCGGTGCCCCTCCCCAAACCTAGGGTAACCCTGAAAGTGGAGGGGAAACCAGTAGAATTGATGGTTGATACTTGAGCTCAAATCCATTTTTCAAATGAGGGAGCAGAAGTCTCACATGGCAAGGAGGAGGAACCCATCCACAGTACTTGTTTGGATAGTGATTAGGGGAGTAAAACAAAGCAAGTCCGTTCCTCTGCAGGAAAAGGTTTTTCCTTTAACCTAGCTTACTCCTTCTGCCTTCTTTTTGAGTAATTTCTCCCAGGAATAAATTACATCTAGGAGTGAAAAGATCCAGAGGACATTGCTTCACATTCTCCTTTGAACTGGGGTTCTTGATGGAATCAAAGAAAAGCAAGAGATTCTCCCATGGTCTTTTGTAACAAGGTTAATATGTTTCTGTGTCAAATTAGGAAAACAGTATCAACATTTTAGTATCATTCTGCTCTGTTTTTAATGACAGTTATTTTAAATTCTAACTTTTAACATGGTATTTACTGGTTTTTAGAGTGACATTGTCTTATGCATTTACTGGTTTTTACAGGGAACTATTTTAAATTCTGATATTTGTTTTTATAAAATCTTTATCTGTTTTTAAAGGAAATTATTTCGGATTTTAACATCTCTATAAGGTAAATTTGCTGATTTCTAAAAGTAACTATTTAAAATCTTACATTGTTTTCCATAATGCATTTGTTAGTTTCTAAAGGTGCTTAAAATGTTTTTCATGCATTTGGGGAATGCTAAAAGAAAGAATTTAATCCATAAGGTTGTAGAAAAGTCAACATCCATGCTAGGTAAAGACTTTACAGTGCATCTATTCTCAGGTCACCTGTATACCTCACCCGTCTGTATGAGTAAAGTCATTCATTCCCCAGGGTGAACTTTAATATGATCAAACATTGGTTTGATACTAGAGCCTTAGAAATGGAATAAACATTGCTTAGTACACCCAGGAAAAAAAATTTTAATGTTATTACATCTCATGGTACTAAAAAAGAAAATGAAAAGATAAATGGAGGTATTAGAAAAATATAAAAATGGAAATATTTTATTAAGGATCTATGTAGGAAGATTATGATGACTGGATAGTTCCAGATTAGGAAGGGAAAAATGAGAAAGTCTATGCAAGTAATTGAAGGTCTGAGACAATGTGTTGTAATGTATAAAAGATAAGAGACTTATGTATGTAAATCTTGGAATTTATGGGGTGATGGTTTAAATGATCTGAAGAACAAATATATGTTTGGTTTTTGCCCAAGCTTTAGCTACATAACATATAGTTATTAAAAGTATTAATTGGTGGAACTACTCTTGGGTATTTAACAACCATATTTAGAGGCCAAGGCTAATCTGGTCAGAGGGATTTAAAGGGACACTTTTTTTGTCTCTTGCCCTCCAAGGTCAACTAAGTTCCAGGGGACTGGGGCATCTCTCAAAATGTCCTGTAACTATGATGAGCCACCTGTCCTCCTGTTCAGGGAGGTCATGGAGGCCTCACTAGAAGGACTTGAACCAGTGTCCAGTCTGCAAAGAGGAGGGTCAGCACAGGAAAATGTTTCCTTGATGCTTCTAAGTGAAGCCATGGTCTAGCAAGACTTTCTGACTTATCTTCACACAGGTGGAACTGGTAAAAGAAAGGCCTAAGGAGCCAGGTGCTCCTCTGAAGCCCATGTGAACTCCCCTTGAGGAACAGATGCTCAACTGACCTTAAGAGTAAAGCTAAATTGGTTTGTAAGGGCCAATTGTATGATCTTAAATACCCAAAAGGAAAGTATAACCAAGAATTAAAATGATTAATGTACTTCTGAAGAAAAAAATTATACTTCCCAAATATTGGGTTTAAATGAAACAAGCACTAATGATTTTGTTCTAAGCAAAAAAATGTTATTTAGATGTAAGACTTCAAATCCTGGCCTACTCCAACACTGCAGTGCATAGTGGCCAAGAAAGGCAAGCTCACCATTGTTCTGACCCTGAAATTAAATGACTAATTTCTTTCTCTCCCTGTCCAGAAACCATTTGGGAGAGAACTTATCTTACACTCCAGCAAAGTATCAAGGTGCCTGAAAACAAATCCTGACTTCAAGACTCTCAAGTTCAGCCTTGACAGCCAAAAAGAGAAACAAGGGGGACTGCAACTGAACAAAAATTCTAATGGACTTTGAATTGGACATTTAAAATGTTCCCTGTCCTGACTATTTTTGCTCCATTTTCCAGGCATCAGTTATGCTATTCAGGGGTCTTTTAGATAGACTTACTGAGGAGGTACCCCAAAACTGCCACAACCTACGACCCTGTCCAGCTATGAAGCAGTCAGAGCAGTTAGCGCCCCAATTCCCCATTGGCAGTTGGGGTGACCTCTTCAGAGGATAAAGGTAGGAGATAGAAATTAACTAGGCAGTTGAGGGTAAAAAGACCCCCTAAATACCTGGATGGTTTTAAGGTCTCAATATCAGCCCATGAACATTAAAACTAATGAGTCTCATAGAGGCCCATGATTGGGCCTCAGGTACCTATGAGAGGGGGGAGTGTAAGGACCCCCCAGAAATGGAAAATGAAGGCTACAGCAAATCTGACTCCATCTTGTTAGAAAAAGCCTCAGCCACATAAGCTTGGCTTCCTGGCTTCAGAAACTCTTTCCCACCCCCCTAGTTAAACATTTGCAAGGACGTGGCCTTCAGATATCAGGTGGTTTTGTCATGGCTTAAAGGGAAAGCATAGAATCTGGTCAGGATGACCAAGACATGAATCAGAAACCCAAATAAGCCCAAGACCTTGAAGCATACTCTGGTAAGCACATTCCATGGGCCCTGTTACCTTAATATGAGTAAGATGCTTTTTCGTGCCAAGTGGGCTTCCTTAACCAATCCCAACCCTTGTCCCTCCTCTCTTTGTTTTAACCCTATAAAACATCACCTCACCCTCCACTCGGGGCCACTGTCTTATCACCCGCTGCGGCGGTGTGTCAGACTGTGGACCGAGCTCGAGCTTGTAAATAAAGACCCTTTGTTCTTGCATCAGATTTGACCTCCATGGTGGTCTTTTGAGAGGATTCTATAACCTGGGCATAACACATGCATGCATGAATATGTGTGTGTGTGTGTGTGTGATACTGTGTAATTAATTTTCTGAAAAAAAAAAAAACTTTTCACAAACCTACTTCATCCTTCATCAATTTCAAACCCAGACTTCTTGTAATCCGGAATTCATTTTGAATTCCCTGTCACATACTGCATTTGAAACAGCTAAAATTCCAACCAGGATGGGGAGGTACATGTGAATGAGTGAAGTGGATCAATTTGGATATTTTGTCGGGGAGGGTTGTTGTTTTCTGTTTGTTTGGTTTGGTTTGAGACAGTCTCACACTCTCAACCTAGATGACCTGGAACTCACTTTATAGATCCAATTGACCTTGATCTCACATTGAGATCCTGCCTCTTCCTCCTCAGTACTGGGATTAAAGGTGTGGTTCAACACCATACCAGGCCCCTTGCTAAATAGGCAATTAGTGTCCCATAAGAAAAAATAATATGTGAACGTTACAGGTTCAGAAATGGTAATTATGTACAAAAATAATTCTGGAAAACAGAAGAACGGTTTCTAATCTAATCTAAGTCTTTACTAAATGACTGTTAATCATTCAAACCACTTTGAATCATTTCATTCCATTGCAATAACACAAGCAGAGAGAGGAAAATAGCTTTGGCTATTTGGGATCTCAGCAATTGCTACTGTATTTTTCTTGATTTCCACAGTCACTAATCATATTTTGGCACCTTTAACCATGAAAGCATTTTACAAAATTATCCTATTATAGTGTTTTTCTCAGAGGAAGATTAACGTAGTTGACAGTTTAATTGACATGTTTCTGTTCTTTCTAATGCCTTTGCCAAATAAACAAAGAATGCTTCCATTTTGTGAATTATTTGTAAAATTGTAACCTATGTTTTTCCCTTCAAATTTCCCTTCCTTGTTCAGAAATGGACGTACATTGAATAATTCATTTGAATCTTATGTTTAAAAGATGAACATAGTAAATTGTAATATTGTAAGATTATTTAAATCTATTTCAGTAACTTTTTATTTTTCTATAAATTACTTACATACTTCTGAAGCAATTAACATGTGTGATTTATAGTTAAAGACAGAAAGGAAGCTGCCTTGAAAGCAAGACTACCTGAGTTTCACCCCTAAGAATCCACATAAGTCCTGCAAGGTTGTAATGTTTGTAATCCCAATACTGGGAGGCAGAGAAAGGCAGATTGTTGGGGCCTCTGGATTTAGCCTACTGTGTAAGCAACAGGTTCAAGAGAGACCTTGAATTAAGAGAAAACACTGAAATCAAATAAAAAACAGATGGATAGTAATTAAGAAATGACATCAAGGCTACACACACATACAAACACACACACACACACACACACACACCTTCACAAATAAGTTTACCTAATTGTGTGATGAACTATGTATGCCCAAATTTAGAAACAAAGGTAAAAATACAAACACTTAAAGGCAGTGATAAAATGATTGCAGTAAAATCCAACCAACATTTGCATCACAAGCCAGTAGGACCATCTGCTTTCATATTGCAGATTAATATAAAGCCTGCTTTTACTGTTCATTTTACCCTGACTTGCCTTCTCCTCCTCTTTTACATTTTGCTCTTCCTCATCCTCCTTCCTCTCCATCATCTTCATATGATTTATTTTGAGTTTTGGAGGAATTATTTTCTCTGGAAATTACTCTTTCTCGTTGTACTATTAAAGCATTGGTCTTACACCTCACCCACTCCCTGATGTTCAGCCCATCACATATAGCTTAGAATACTTGGTAACTATACTAGTAAGATCTAAAGTGTAAATATTTCAGGCAGTCTGTTTTTCAACCTTTGTTTCTGTTGATGACTTTGCCAGGAAAGTGTGAACACAGTCATGAACACTGTGTAAATATCTATAACTTTATTCCAATAAAGACAGGAAACAGGTTACATGTAACCAAGAAGGTAAGTGTTCTACATGAGAGCTTCAGAGTAAAATATTCCTAAGAAAATTATTTAATTTTTGTCTTTTTTCCCTTGCTGTTCAAACACCAGGACTACTGGTGTTTGCTGTAGTTATCTGATTAAGATTCTAGTCTGAAGAAATGAACATATTCTTAGAATGAAACTTCTGTTAAGATACATTATTTAGTTTGTAAAACAATTAGATCCTACAGAAATCAAAGTGTTGCTAAGTGAATATTTACTTGACTTTTTAAATTCTATATGTGTGATGATATAGCTGATTTACTTTTAAATGATCTCACGACATGCTAATGTTCATGAGAATTTGGTTGAAATGAAGAGATTTTCCAGGTTATCAAGAATAAACCTTTATATAATGGCATTGAAATCATCACTATTTCTGAATTCTTTGTCTTCACACCAAATGATTTTCAGACGAGGATTTCAAGCCCTTGTCTTAACTATGTTAATTACCTCACTGGCTTCACAACTTGCCTTTTGACACTGAGTGTGTTCATTCCATGGGATATTTCCTCCTTGATTGATGTGTGTAATACATCAGTGTCTGTTTGCTTGACATTGCTGTCTTTAATACTAATGTTACCATGTGCTCATCCTTATTCTTTGACACATTTTTCAATGAGAAACAAACACAAATCATTTTAGAAAGCAGAACCCATGACATATATGCGGAATATCCAGTCTAAGCAATCGGACCTCAGCAGCGCCTGCAGCCAGCAGGGCATTATGTATGTGCAACGGCTCTCTCCCATGATCACTTACCATAAAGAAATAGACAATTGGGCCAAGGTAGACTCTTGCCTGCTTTTGTGTACAAAATATAAATGGAAAAGAGCAAATAAGAGAAAGCAGTCCCACAGCTAGAAGGCAACTTTAAGGAAAAATGATGTTCATAGCTATCCTGCCAGTAGCTGGCAAAGCAGTTTTTATAAAATATATTTAATGTTTACAACCATTTGGAGGCTGGGGAAGAAGTAATACTTTGAAAATAAGTTTAATGTTTTGTACCACTCTGAGGCCACGAAGCAACTCGTGCTAAAATATATTTAATGTTTAGAGTCATTTGGCAGTTTAGGAAAAAAGAAACTTCTTGTTAATTTTTAACATTTATTGCTGATCAGTGACTGTGAAAGCAACTATCAGTGCAGTGTGTTTTATGTTCAGGGACACACTGTGCGGCCACTAGAACAATTCGTACATTTCTCTCCAGGCTGCACAAAAACTGTCAATAGCATTACCTCTGCAATTGTACCGCTAATAAAAACACAGAAATCAAAGGCAGGAATAAAATGTTCCCTTAACACATACTCATAACACCGTGTGGCCCTGGAAATGGCACTGCCTTGCTGTACACTGGGGATACTTCCCGGCTTATACAGGAGGGGTCATCAGGCCCAGTTCCTTTTCGTCATATGTGTTCAGACCACTCAGCACAGCACAGGATGATATGCTAATTGGTGGTTCTTACAAATCTACAGCTTGTCTAAAAACATTAAGGTAAAAGAACCCTCTCTTCACCAAAGGCAATGTAAACTTTAATAAAAAGTCTATTCAATTTTTAAATAAATTTGGTTTAGTTGATAAAAATAATGATGAAAATAACTGAGTTTCCTGTGAGTATGGTTGGGAACAACTGGCTGTCTAAGAAACAGGAAATGGTAAACAGCTAGGACCTCTCTAACTTAGGACTTGTGTGTGTGTGTGTGTGTGTGTGTGTGTGTGTGTGTGTGTGTGTGTCTAATCCTTGCTCCTTCCTATTTCTAGTAAAATTTAGGGTAGGGTATTCAAGAGGTTTAGGTCAGAGAATCAAAACACAACTAAGATGAGTAATCTATTCGAACTATACAGTACTACAAAATGGTAGTGGTAATCTTGAAAGAGGGATGTGGTTCAATTCTAAACAAGTAAAAATACCTGTCTACAGCTGCAGCATGCTACATTATGTGACAGAAGTCCCAGGGGAATAGGCCATACATTTGTGAGAATTAATCCCTAGGGTTGAACCTAATCAGTTCACCTCACTTGCTGAGTTGTGATGAGTTAGATAGTCTTCTATGCTGTACATTATGTCACTTTCTGGCCAATATGTCACTAGAAGTTACTTCATGTTTATATCAGCATTGTGTCCTGGGAGTGCCTGAGATAAGAAATTGTATCCTTTAGTGTTACAAGTCCACAGAACTAAATCCAGAAATTCTGTCCTCTCCTGGATTGGAGTTTCTTGACTTAGAACTCATTTTGTACTGGGCTGGAAATTTGAGGGTCCTAGGAAAGGGGTGAATATATAAGGCATGACAGTGCAACTTGAATGTGGAGAGCAAAGCATAGGCTTTCAAACACTGACTGTAAGAGACTCCAGAGCTTGATTAGTTTTCTGTACTGGAATACTTGCATTTCCTGAGTGAAGACTTGACTGATTTCTAACAGCTAATACAACAGACATGATGGGATGTTTACCAGGGAGATGCAGCAAGAAACTGAAGACTAGCAATGATCACATGATCAAGTGTAGAAGATTTCTATGTTCACAGTTAAGCCTTTGTTTTTGCTTGTGTTTTGTTGTTATTTTTGAGGCAGGGTCTCCTTCTAGTCCTAAATAATCTGGAATGCTCAGAGATCTACCTGCCTTTGTCTCACAACTGTGAGATTAAACGTGTGTACTACCAGGTCCAGTCCTGCTCAGTTGATCCTTTTGATCAGAGTGCAACCTTAGCCAATAGTTTAGCTTGGTAATATATCATTAAACAGAATTTTAGCTTATCAGAGATTCATGTTCCTGGGAGTTAATGAATGCCTGTTGTTTTACACTGCTAGATATTTGGTGCATTTTATTATGCAAACATAGATAACTAATGCCCAGTCTTCTACAAATACTGAAACAGAGTATCAACCATAGTGAGACAAATCGAATTGTGTTGCACATTATAGGGTGATACTGTGAGAACTGTAAGAGATGCTTCTCTTGAACAGGGTGGATGGCTCAGTGTATATAACTGCCAGTCACAGAACCATGAAGACCAAAGTTTGAATTCCTGGAACCCATGTAAACCCAAATAAGGTAGTGTACTAATGTAGTAACAGTACCTTCACGTGTAATTGAAGTGCAAAAGCTGGGGAATTCCTGGAAGTTCAGCTCCTGCTGGCCTGTTACACACAGTGGCGAAACAACAAGAGGTCCTGTCTCATACAGACAGACAAACATCAAAACCAGACATACAAACTCGAACACATACATACACACACATAATACATAAGTATTAGGATGATGATAGAAAAGACCTCCCAAGTGAATGAAAATAGATACATATGAAATGTATGCTTAAATGTATTTTAAGATGTTAAACACAATAAATTCTTTGAAACAATAATACAAGTCACTGTTGAGACAACTTATAAAACCTGAATGGTGTTTAAGGATTAGAATGTAAATTCTTTACATTAAACAATCTATTTTGGTTATACAAGGAGAAATGACCGTTTAGAAAACAGTTAACTATCTTAAAGGCTTGTGACATGAGTTTGACAATTTTGAATGGATAAAGTTCAGGGATAGTTTACGTATGCCTATTGTACCCTTTGTGCTGTTTCATGGGATAAATGAACATATCCATTGTTCTGCTTCTTGGTTTTTCTGTCTTTGGTACATCTGTGACAGTAAGAAATAAACAATAAGCATAATCACATACATGTTTTAAAATTATAATAATTGATACGGTGTAGTACTATTTCAGTACAGTTTATAAAGAACACTCTCTATTCAATATCCTCCTCAAAATGCAATAAAATTTCAGTTTTAGCATTTCTCAAAAATGTCATATAAAATAAAACAAAGTTCAAAGAAAAAAAAATATAAAGGTAAGGTGTATTAAAAATATTTGTCAATTACCTTTCTTACCAAGTATCTTAATTTTTCATTATGTGATTTATGTAAACATCTATTAATTCCATTTTTATAATGATGGATAAGAAATAGTTACTCTTATTATATGTCTGAAACAGGGAGTCCCACCTTTAAATTATATGAGTAAAAATAATAAAGTAAAATAAGAAGACATTATTATATGCTTTTTAAACTCTTGGGAAGACTTTCTGTGGTTGCAAGCTAACTGAAAACCTGAAAGGTGTTTGGAAGATGCTAACCTTACACACCGAATTGAATGACCAGTTGTGATCAAATTTGTCTTAAAGTCATTCCCCTCTCCTTATACACAAACGTTACTAAGTGATAATATAAAAAGCTTGAGGTCAAGCATTTTTATACAGATATCCCTCAGTGCAAGTCCACCCATTAGAGTCTAGTCAGCCTATGAATATCTTTTATATGAAATGCAGAGAAACCTAATAAAAATATACATTAAAGAAAAGCATAAGGTTTTGTGACTCTTGAAAACAATGAAGGGTGATCATCTCCAGGGTAGTCATCTGGTATGTAATGACTGTTTAAGAATGGTGAGACACAGTTCATAAATAACAATTCACAACTGACAGCTCCTTGAATCACTGAGAATCCATACAGTTGCCCAAAATGAGGGTGGTCAGACAGAGAAGGCAGATGGGGGCATGAAGATGGACTTAAGCACTGGAAACGTGTCACTACTACAGGAAAAGTCACTTAGACTGCACACTGCACAGATGCATAATCATCAGATATTAAGGAGGGCACATTATTGTAATTCATTGTACTGCTAGTGATCTTAAAGGATTAAGGGCACATTCATAATGTCCAAATTTGTCTCCAAGGAATTGGGGACTATCTGGATCAAGAAGCAATTTCCTTAGGTCAAAGTAAAAGCACTTAATCTCTGAGTATTGCTTCTGTGGCAGGTTGGATGTAGCAGAAGTTGGTATAAGGAGCGACCTTTCTCTCAAACAATTCATAGAATCACACGGATATTTTTCAGCTCCAGGGAATTAAGTGCATTCTATTATGCTATTAACTTTCTTCTAATCTCTACTCACTCTGTTCTTCTTTTTCTTTATTTATACACTTTCAGTTCTTATAAAATTCACTTTAGTTAACTGTCATTGCAGATTTACTTGAGCATATTTTCCTCTATATAATCCATTATGAGTAAATTCACATTTGTACATTAACTTTTATTTCAAAATTGTAATATATCCTCATTTTCTGCTTCGTGTTACAAATAAGATATCTCATAATTTGTAGTTTAGATCATTTTTATTTTTATTATTCATGGACGCTCATTATATAAAATAACTATTTTTATATTGACATCTGCATATATGCATGCCATACCAGGGACCACACTTATTTTTGTATTTCAATTGACTGATTCTTTCCCTCAATTTAAAACAAAATGACTCCATTCATAGTCAATGGCAAAAAACCTTTTAGATTCATAGAGAACACCTAAATACATGTACATGTGCATAGCAATGGCTACATTGTCAAAATAGCATGGGGACTGCTATTGGGTCTTGGACAAAAAAAAAAAAAAAGTAACATTGCAAGAAAATAACAAAGGAAGAATTATTAAGATTAGATGGTAGAAAAGAGAGTAGAAGAAAAAAACTTATTTGTCTTAGATCAGTAAAGCAGTAATGTTTTCAGCTGGTCATATGCGAATAGTGTCCTATAAACTTTTGGGACCCTGCACATATGAACCACAGCAATGCTGCCAGCATGCACAATCCCACGCAAACTCAAGCAGACAAAAATCCAGCACGGAACTGTGGAAATGGGCAGCAGGCCTCAATCACAGATGAAGAAATATTGGAAACTGATTACTCATGCATAAGGAAGAGTTGATCTTCCTAAAGTAAAGGATTCTAAATAGGGTGACTAGACCTCAGTAGACTGTACTGAGAAACATCTGGGGACATTAGCTTGACAGAATAGACCTTAACACAAATGGCACGGAATGTATGAATTTCATTGGGGGGGTGAGCAGGAGGGTGCCAATGGGGAAGAGGTTATAAAGATAGTTAAGATGGTTTGAGATGCTCTGTATGAAATATACAAAAATTCAATATACTTTTTAAATTGGTATGAGCAAGAATTGAATTCAAATACTCTATGAAAAAATAGCAAATACATGTTCAAGATGTCTGATAATTGTAGATTACCTTTACGTAGGTCATGAAAACCAGAAACTACAGTTTCTACAAATCTAATTGCTCTCCAATATTTTTGGTTTCATATGTGTAAGGATGATTTTGAAGAGGCACATGGGTAATTAGTTGTAATATCTTATTTTAACATTTAACTTTTAAGTGGATTTATAACTCTGTTTCAAAATAGCATATTATATGCACATAATCAAAGAAAACAGCATAACTTTAAGAATTATATAAATTTTGAGTTTTGAAAAACACTCTTCCCCTACATATAGATTGATCATAGATGATATATAAGATAGAAATGATAGGTAGATAGATAGATTGATAGATAGATGATAGATAGATAGATAGAGGGATGAATAAATGTTATGAAAACATGAAGAGCAAGCTGGAATGCCTTGAATAACCAATTAAAATCTTTCATCATGATTCTTGAAAGACACGCTTTGAAGAATTCTTCTTTCCTGGAACATTCCTTTATCTTATGTGTCTTAGCTACTTTCTATTGCTGTTATACAGACACTGGTGACCAAAACAAACTTGGGGAGGAATGGATTTATTGGCTTACATGTTCACTGAGGGAGCCAAGGCAGGAACTCAGGGAAGGAACCTGGAGGAAAGTGGTGAAGAACAGGCCACAGAGAAACACTGCTCACTGGCTTGTTCCCCTGGCCCACGCTCAATTTTCTTTCAAATACAATACAGGACCACCTACCTAGGGGTGGCACCGCCCACAGTGGGCTGGGCCCTCCCACATCACTCAACAATCAAGAAAATACTCCCACAGACAGGACCACAGGCACATTAAAACTTAGCTTCTAAGTGATCTACTTTCAGCTAGTTCTCAGGTGACTAAGAGAATGTAAAAATGCAGTCTTTGAATGGCCAACAAGGTCAGATGTCACAATCACAAATGCTTTTATAGTAAATCCATATGACAGATTCCATAGCTATTTACCTGCTTCTGCCCTCAGCTACCATGCACACCCTTCAATGCCTGTCCTGGACAGTTGTAAGGGAAACAGTAATGCTCTGAGGAATATCAAACTTAGGAAGCCTAGCAAAGGTTTACACACTTTTCTGTTTTAACTCATGTGAACACATTAACTTTACCTTCTCAATGATAGGAACTTGGAGTAGCTTCAAAATAGAGCTCAGGACTGGTGGTAGAGATGAAGAAATAGAAATATAATTTAAGATTTTCATTACAGAAAAGGGGAGATGGCTCAATCAATGAAAGGCTTACACTGCCATGAGAGCATGAGGAAATTAGTTCAGATCCCCAGAACCCAGATGTTTAGCCAGGAGTGGCAGTGTGCCAATAATCCAAATGCTGGTAGGGGAAATGGGAAAAGAATCCCTGGGATTTAAAGGTAAGCTAGTCTTGGTGATTGGAGAGCTCCTGTTTCAAAATTATGGTGGGGAGTGATTCAGATATATACACAATATTGATATCTGTAATCTACAGGATATGCATAATTGCGCACATGTACCAAAACATACATGTGAGCACTGGAGCACTTACACATAGATACCTGAAAACTAAATATATCAACAGTTCCATTAAAGATACAATCTTCAATCTGCTGAATCTTTTGCATACTAGAAGTTTGAAAAACTAAGCTGAGTATGAATGGTTACACTCTATAAAATATATGGCCTGGTTTTAGTTTATTGATCTTTGTTATATTTTATCTATGTAAATGATCACTTTATCTTTGTGTGTCTAACTGCATCAAATGGTATAATGTCCAGAGAGAAAAATAGCGTGTTGGATTCGTGGAATTGAAGTTACAGACGGTTGTTATTTGTCACATGGGTACTTGGAGTAGAGCCTGGGGTCTCTGTAAGAACAGTCAGTGTCCTTAACCATAGAGTCACTTTTCCTGTCCGTAGTTTATTAATTTTGGGGGACAAAATCTTTAATAGCTCAAACTCACAATGAAGCCAAGAATGCCTTGAACTGCTGATTCTCTTGCCGTCCCCACTTCTGAGTGTTGTGATTACAGGCACAAGCCAAACATACCCCACAATTTAAATTATGAGTAAAAATGATGTCACCTTTCATCAATAATAAATCTATTCTAATAAATACTTTATAGTATTATTTCTGTAAGGTTTGAAAGTATAAGTAACTTGTGAAACTTAAGTTTTAAAAAGGAAGTAATTTTATACAGATGGATTTCTATGAAAATCTACTAAGAATACAAAGTACCTCGGCCCCTGTTTTTGCCTATATCTAAGTCCAGTGCAATACACACTTTCAGATAATTTACTTCGAGTTAAGGATTATTATTTGGTTCTCAGTAGTATGTGGTAGTTAACATTGCCATTCACTAGTGTTGATGACAGTTATGTTCACAGCTAAATGAATTCTATATTTGAATGATATATGTATGCTACAAGTAAGTCGATGAAATTGAAAATGCTAAAGAAAGTTATATATTCTAATTGTGTCTTTATAATGGAGCAAGGACATATTGAAGTTGAGAAAATAAATGAAACACTTTCAGAGGTAAACAATAATCTTTTCTTACAAATAAGATACCTACATCACCACATTGAAAGGAAATGTTGAAGAGGTCTCAGAGCAGGTGAAGGAAGTTTAGTTTGTGTACTTACCCACAGGAGACATTTCTGGAACACTGGCAATGTAAGGTCCATCCAAAAACTTTGGTTCATTATCATTAATATCCTGCACTTTAATGATGAATTCTGATTCAGGTTCCAAGGGTTTCCTGGTTTCTATGTCCACTGCCTGAGCACGGAGAGTGTAGAAAGGTTTTTCTTCTCTGTCCAGGCTCCTTATTGCGTGAATGTCTCCTGTGGTCTCATCAATTGTAAAAACAGTGCCAGCACCATCTCCAGAGAGGGTGTATTTAACAGTGCCCTCTCCCTTGTCCAAGTCAGAATGAAGCTGAGGGAGGGAGGGAGGGAGAGAAAGAGAGAGATTATTAAACCACTGTGTTTTACTTTTAGTCCTATCTGTCATATAATTTCTTCAATCAGGTAAGTTGCAACTCTAAGATTCTTTATTATAGAAGTACAGAATGTGGGTTGGGGAGATGGTTCAATGGGTAAAAAGCTTCTGTGCAAATATGAACACTTGAGTTCAATCTCAAGAAACCACATAACCATCGCTTGTAATCCCAGTGCTCCTACTTTGAGATAAAATGTATATAAAGGGGTAAAGAGAGACTATCCTGAAAATGGTGGAGAGGAGGATTTGCATTCTGAGTTATCCTCTGACATCCATGGAATGCATGCACACTCCATGGCATGTGCACGCCAGCACTCACATGCATACACACATATCAACCTACACCCAAAAGAGTTTTAGGAATGGATGAAACTTAAAATAGAAAAATTTAATTTGCAGTGGAGGGACTATGGAAGCACTTATATTTGCTAATTATTCAGTTATTCCCCCTTCTTTGATTGTCTTCTTTTGTCAAATATATTGCATAGTCAGTCCTGTTTCTTGAAGAATAATGGAGATCAGAAGTTTGACACTCTATAGTACCTCAAAAAGCATAAAACAAATTACATGGAATTTTTTTCTTTCCTTTCCATGTATCCCTTCAAATATAAAATTTTTGTAAAATGAAATGACAAACATCTTAAGTATAGTTTTGTTTCCATTAAGCTATCATTGCTTAGAAATAAATTATCTCATACATAGCCTATCATAAGCCAGCAAAAAACACAAAAAGATGAAACAAGGACCTGAATCCAGCAAGAGAGGAGAGAGAGGAGGTAGAAAACAAACTAAGAAAACGGAGCTTAAAGGGAAAAAAATCTTTCTATGATGTGCAGTGCGACATCTTATTTTCACAGTGTGTATTTGAGTTATCCAAGATTAGACATTTGATGGGTTGAACAATTATTTTTTCAAATTTTTAAACACATGATTTTAATCTTACTCTTTAAAAGGAGATTTATTTTTTATAATCAAGAGTTTTGAATTCAGCTAATTTATTTTGAACTTCAAGACATGTTTAGTTCAGTATATTATGGTAGGGAATTATTATACATTTATAACATGGAGGGAGAGAAAAGAAAAACATAGTTGACTTTATGATATTTTAGTCATTGTAGGTTAATGTGGAGTTCAATAATAAATGGAAGATGAACACAGTTTTGAAGATCTATGTATTACCTAAGATAAAGAAAACATATATTATATACTTTTTAAATAAAAACTACATATATATATATATATATATACTATAATACATATATGCAATACATTAAATGTACTAAAATATTTAGACATAACATACATAGCTTTTGTATATGTTGTGTGGTTTTGGGTTTTGGTTTTGGAGAGTTTTTGTTTGTTTGTTTGCTTCTTTTTAAACACAGTGTCTCCATGAAGTTCAGGCTTACCTGGAACTGACTAAACAGACCATGTTGGTGTTGATCTCACAGAGATCTGCCTGCCTCTGCCTCCTGAGTGCTGGGATAGAAGGTTGTATGCTACCATGTCCAGCCTGTACATATTCTTTAGAAAATTTTATTTTTAGTTCTGTATAAGTTTGTCTGTCATGTGTGCATTTGTGTATGTGAGCTTGGGTGCCTGAGGAGGCCAGAAAAAGACATCTGATCCCCTGGAATTGGACTTAGAGGTGGTTGTGAACTGTCTAATGTGGATGCTGGGAACTGAAATTTAGTTCTTTCTAAGAACAGCAACCACTCTAATCACTGAGACATCATCCTAGCCCCCATAACACACATACTAATAATTCTGTTACTTTCATTTGGGAGTAGATAATTGACTTTGTTCTCCAATTCTTTATTTAAGAGTCCATTTCAGGGAACACACCAATTACAGAAGAGTACTAAACACTGATAGCTACTGTAATAAGTTGTCTTGTCTTATAGTATGCATACAGGCACTGCTCCATTGCATAATTTTTATTAAAATGATTTTTGATTGTATTAATGTTACATAGCAAAATTAGTTTTGTGAGAATATTTTCAATTACACTATCATTTTCAATTTGGTTTTCTGTTATTGTTACTATTTTTTTTTTCAAAGAGAAATGCAGTTAAATGTAAGTCATCTCTGGTTATACTGTTACACTTCAAACTCAATATTTTGGTTTAGGATCAGTAAAATAAAATCCATCAAAAAAATTTTAAGATGAATTTATTCATTTTCTGAATTTGTATTTTCTCATGAATTTGCTCTGGAGTACATTTGGAATGGAACAAGGGCATATAGATTTCTAACAAGTTGAGGGGCATAATTAAAGAAATGAGATAATGAGAGGCTCTATGCTTATCCTTTAAACGTTTTTTTTTTTGGCATCTTATGTAAATATAATGAAAGCTGCTAGGAATGAAAGGATGAAAGGGTTTTTCTTTTTTTTTCTCATCCTATTTTATTTTTTTTTAAAGGCTGTAGAGCCAGGGGAATTTGAAGCGTAAAATCAAACAGTAGATAAATGTTCTTTGAACTTATGAATTTCAAATCACAATTGTCAACCATACTACTAAAAGATATTCAGTGCAGTGGGTATTACTTTTGCTTTCAAATTTATGTTAAGATATAAGACAGGCAGAAGCTCAATGCAATAGGAATGGAATGACTTGATAAACTGTATCCGTTTCGCCAGTGGCTCAAAGGATATGTGCAGGTATTTTGGGAGCAGAGAGAGAGTTTAGTTTTCATGGGGCAATTGAAGAATATTTACCCCCCAAAATCATTTGGTTAAAGTTAAAACTTTTTTCTATTCAAACAGACAGATTAGAGAGAGAGAGAGAGAGAGAACGTATTTTCAACCCTATCAAGGATCCATATTAATTTCAGTTGCAGCTATTTCTCAAGCATCTCCCTTTATCTTACAATTTTTTAAAAAGTGTGCTTTATAATGATTAAAGTATTAGAAAAATGCATGAACATGTGCTAAACCATTGAGCTGAAATTTACATTGATGAATACAAATACAAATCTTTCTAATCTCTCTTTAGCGGTTAGTCACATGATGATTTCTCAGAGGAGATCACAGGTACAGCCTTGTTAGACAATATTTAGTGTGACTGATTCAGTGCAGTCTGACTGGACATGAGATAAAGATTCCTTTCAGGCATCAAATTTGATATTAAATGAATGATAATAGCTTGATATTGTATAATGCAAAAGTTCCTTTAGTTAAAAATAACAAATTTAATAGAGAATGGTATAAAATAATATAAGCCTTAATTTCTCTTCTAGTTCTAATTTCTTTAACATGCTTTCATGCTTATACTAATATAACTAGAGAAAATATAGTAATCCCTAATATATATCTTCTTTGCAGTTGTAGTCATATATTCATTCTCTGTGAATCCACACTTGACTGAAAAAGAGACTGAGCTGACAATTTCAAAAACTAAAAAATATAATACTTTTTCTCTTTCCTTTGAAATCTTTCAAATTGTGCTTTTAGATTCTGCATTATATTCATCTTGTGAACCTCAATGACTATTGCCAGTTCTTCATATATAATAGGATGATTGTGGTATGGGAGTATTTGTGTTTTATGCTTTTTCCTTTTTAAAAGCAACTGTGAAGATGAAAAATGGGATAATTTTATGAATCTTAAGAAACTTTGAAACTTGGATTTATAATACGGCCTAGAGAATGATTCCAAAAATTCATCTCTGTTGGGTCCCTGACAGAATCCTAACAAATATTCTAAAATAGTGCATCAGGGCTTAGCAAGCTACTCTGATTAGCAGTAGACCAACCAGTACCATGGACATCACCCTAGCCTTGTTCATGGAAAGCTACCAGTATGCCTACTTGCCTCTAAAGGCAGCCTGACTTCTCCTGATGGTCACTGTCTGATCCCCGAAGGCAGCCCAGCAGTGTGATGTCCTCAGTAAACTTCTGTCCCCTATGGAGTTGTCTTTTTGGGTGTTCTTCACTCACTCCCCCTTTTTCTTTCAATCTCTAAAGATAAAATTGCTTTTGCAAGTTTTTCAGTAATAAAATTTAGACTTATTTTATGCCTTGTGGATATTTTAAATGTAATTTGCATTAAGAATAGGATGGCTTCCCTTCTGTTTGGGTGGTGTTAATCGCTCAAATAAGTCATAAAGCGTTATGATGGTTTGAATGAAAACGTCCCCTCATATGTGCCAAGTGTTTTAATATTTGGCTCCAGTTGGGGGCATTACCTGCAGGGGTTGAGAAGATGTGACCATGCTGGAGGAAGAACTTCCCTGAGGGCAGACTTTGAGAGTTCTTAAGCTTTTGGTATAGGGAATTTCAAGAAGGCCTATTGCTGAAGTGGGGCAGAAAGAAACACAGAATATGAAGTTTGGAAAGAAAAGACCACTGTGGTTCTAAATATCAGAGTCAAGGTGTGTCCTGGAAGGGAGGCTTATATTTTTAAGAGATTAGAGCTATTAAGAAGAGGCATCCAGATTTGTAGATGAACAAAGAAAGAGAGACCATAGGACAAGTCCTCACCCATCTAAGTTACCAATTTGTCGAATAAAAAGACCCAAGGAGTTTTCTGCTCCTAGAAAGTCACAAATTACATAAATAGCTACAAATGTGACCCAAGGGGGGGTGAGGTCTATCTCAAACTGGCAGCCTAATTTGGCAGCATTTTCATGTGCTGCTGATTTTAGGGGAATGAATGATCTAAGAGTGAATGAGTCAGGTGGTTCTTCCTTCAGAATTTCTGAGAGCCACTGAGTCCAAACAGCATGTGGCAGGGAATTCCCTGCATAAAGAAGGCCCTGATAGTTCAAGAGGTCCCGAGAGACCATTGCATGAAGCTGTGAGAGTCAAAGATGGTTGGTAATAGAGACCTCAAGATGTTAGTCATGGCAGAGCTTTGAGACAAGTGCCATGAGTCCTACATACTTGGAGGGCTGCCAGCCCAAGAGAAAGAGAGAGAGATATACTGCAGGTGTCAAAACTGGAGGAGCTGATCCATCTACATCATTGGAGGTAAAGACCTAGAGCAGACACTGGACATGGAGCTGCAGGATTTGGTGACAGCGCTGATCATTTGCAGTCTTCTTTTGGTCTGGTATTTCCTCATTATGCCACCATTCCTCCCTTTTGGAATGGGAATGTGTATTCTGTCCCACTGAATGATGGAAATATGTAATTTGTCTTTTTTAATTATTTTTACAGGTCTTAGTTAAGAGATTGCCTTTAGTCTCAGAAGAAACTTTGGATGTCAGACTTTGCACACCAGTGAGAATGCTAACACAACAGGGAACATTAAAGCTTTACTAAATGCATCTTGTGATATGATGTGGTCATGAGCTTTATGAGGCGCAAGCTTGCTGGAGGAGTACTTTACTGAGGACAGGCTTTGAGGGATTGTAAATGTTGCACCATGTCCAGTTTCTCTCTCTGCTTCCTGCACATGCTTGAAGAGGTGAACTCTCAGCTTTCTGCTTCAGCTGCCTACTGCCATGCCTCTTAACCTTCGTAACCATAAACCCAATAGATTCTTCCTTCTCTGATGATGCTTTGGTCATAGTGTTTATCACAGCGACAGAACAGTTACTAATACAGGCATCATTATATATAATCTCCTTAAGCCTCACATGCAAATTATTAATTGTATAAAAGGAATTCGTTTTCCCACATAACAATTTAAAAATAATTAGAAATATAACTTAGACTAAGTATTAAAAATAACCTTTTTCTGAGCTAGTACTGGCTGCATTTACTGTCTGAAAGTGCCAACTCCAATAAGATCATCTTTTAATATTGACACTTAAAATTTCCCCCAGAAACAGAGTTCCATAAATGATGGATGTAGAAATAGTCACTGTCCAGGCAGTAATTTTGTGGAAGTGATGGTGTTATTTTCTGTTGTATTCCAAGTCATCTCAGATGGTGCGTGAAAATGAGATGCCAAGAGAGGCTTTAAAAAAGATGTTGAGACCCAGCTTCAGCATGTAAGCAAATCTTGAGTTTTAGTGCTTGAAAGTTGGAGAAAGCTAATCTATAGTTTAATGTTTACTAGCATTCCTCTGGATATGTTTTGGAACTGGAACATTAAAAGAAAATCTGTTGATAGTTTTTGAGAGTTGAAAAGTGCATATCAAAAGGAAAATGATTTGTATCACTGCATCTAGAAGTGATTTTAATTTACATTTGCTAGGATATTTTCAACAGGAAGAGAGAATATGGGGTATTTTAGGGTTTGCAATTGCAATTTTTGTTTTCAGAAAGGTAGATTTTCTTAGGAAAATGAAATAAAAATTCAGCATTCTTGGTTTATATGCAAATATTTATATATTTATACATGAATGCAATAGATGTGTATGCTAATGTCATTTTATATGTTTGTTAAATGCAGCAATTTAATATAAAAATGCTTCTTACTGTGTATGTGATTTTTATGTGCTCCTGTCAGTGTCTCTGTGTGTGAACTCATATAAATCACAGTGCTTAAATGGAGGCCAACAGACAACCTGTGGTGTTAGTTCCTGCCTGCTAAATCAAGAGAATTAGAATATCCTTTCTATCACCGATATATACACCAGGCTGGCTGGCCCAAGTGCTTGGGGACATTGTTTTGTCTCTACCTGGCATCTTCCTGGAGTGGCGCTGGCGTTGAAATCAACACCTGACTTTCATGTTGGTTATAGAGAGTCCAATTCAGGTCCTCATGATTGCACTAGGTCATCTTTGTAGCCCAAAATATATGTATCCTTATATTCCCTAAGTAAAAGCCCTGGGCATATTTGCTTGAGTGAGATGGAGGGAAACAACACTGGGCACACCAGGATTGGCTCCTATGAGGCCACTATGGCAGCTGTGGAAAACAAGACAACACAAAACATTTTCAAGAAATTTTGTCAAAACTTCTTTTAACATGTTTTTGTCTCAAAATATTTAACTCCTTCATTTCCTGGGCATTTGAGATGATTGCTGATCGGTAATCATTCCATGGTTTCCAAATCCCTGTCATAATTCCAGTGTCTGGATTTCCATAAGCATCTATTTCCTTCTTTATCACTTAGCTTTCTCTGCTTTCTGTTTACTCTGTTATTTGTCTAGAATTTGAATCTTAAAATGAGTCCTCACTCATCTTTCTTATATTACATTCATTTTTTACTTACTAATTTCCAAATGTATTTGGATCATTTTTAATATACTAATATTATTATTGGTATTTTCCTTTTTAAACATTATATACATGCACCACACATATTAAAGTTTTATTTTATTTTACTTTGAGTGTTTCTGTTTTGAATAATCCTATCTCTGTTTTGTGGATTTCTAACATTATTTGTGAGTACATGGTTTTCAGCATGAGACCCAACAGAAATGGAGGAGATTCTCTGGCATGGGAGTTAACTAGACCAATTTATTAAGACACAGGCCTAGCCTCCCAGTTCAGGAGTGAGGAAGCTAGTGGCTCCTTGGCTGCTAGGTGGGCTTTTTAAATAGGGGGAAAGTAATTAACAAAAATCAGCCCATCAGGAGGCTTATCTTCTCAGGAAGCTTATCTAATTGGTGTTAAGGAGCTGCACTCCCTTTTCACAGATGCTTGTGAATTCTGGAATTTTGGGCGCAATCACCAAGGTATCTGAGTCCTGAGTCCTGGAATTGCTGGCGGTTTCTCTTCAGTCACCTCTTACACATGGGATTTTCCTGAATTGTTGTCCAACCACATTTCTTTTCTGTTCTGAAATCTGTGTTTACCGTTTGTATTGCTGGTTTTCTCAGACGCTTGAAGACACTGAGCTTTCCATTTGTACTTGAAGTGTTGTGTAATTATGACTTTTGAGATATTGAGCTGAATTTATTCATTATCTTATCCTATTATGAATGTAGAATAGCTGATTACTGTCTTTGACTTCAGATAAGTGATTGGCAGGTGCTTATTATAACAGCATCAGGTATGTCCTATTCCTTCAGATTACACAGGAAATAACTTGTGTATTTTTATACAGTGATTTCCTTAGTGTCTACACATTGATAATTTATATCTAAAAAGAATTACTTTATAATTTATTTCTTTGTGTGCATGCATATGCATATGAGCGCTCACAAATGTTGGAAAAGGACTGTTCCTTGAGACCGAGACTTCCACGTAAAGCTAATAAAGTGCCATGTTTGGAGGAAAGGCTACATAGGAGGCAAAGTAGAATGTAATGTTTTAGAAGGGAAAGGGAAATAACAGGATAGGAAGCATAAAGGGGGTGAGGAATGGGGCAGCAAGGCAGAGGAGGGAGCATGGGGAGGGATAGCTAACAGTAAAGAAAAAACAACATGGAAACCTTCCACTGTAGACGGTACTGAAAGTATATGCATATATATATATATATATATATATATATATATATATAATAGAATGTCATTTAAAGTTTCTATTACTACATGCATGGGCTATAGGTTAAACAAGGAAAAACAAAGCTGAAAAGCTTGATCTCTATTGTCTGACTTTCTTAGTGCTAGAAGGTCTTTTGCATACTAGAAGACAAAAAGTAAGCATCAGTCTTGCTCAGCTGTGAATCATGCCAACTGTGCCCGCAGTTGCAATAGTGGTATGAATACTACAAGAGCAATCTGCTACTTTGTAATTGGACTTACGATCCACTTCACAGGATGGAGCCCTCACCTGACACTGACAGTAGACCTAGGAACCTGAGGCCAGACACCCCACAGGCCATGGGATAAAGAATAATACAACTATTCTGCTTAACAGATATAGTATTAGACAGATTTGGAATGCTTCATTACACCCATACATTAATGTATCTCTCTACTCTCAGCAGAGAAGCTTCTTCATGCAGCAGATGGCGATTAACACAAAGAAACAAAACTGGCCAATGTAAAGAGTATACAAGGCTGCAGGCTTGAACAGGGCTCATGTATCAAAGTCAGGGATCATGCAGAAGAAGGGAAGTAAGACTGTGAAAGTCAGAGTAGGTGAATGGCCACAAGGAAGCAGAGATTTCCAGACAGCTTTTCAGGTACTCATATGAACTCAGAGCAATGGTGACAGTAGGGATAAATCCCAGAAAAGCTCAAACCAGACAAAATCCCAGCATAGATGTGTGGAAATGGGTTAGAAACCCCAGTACTATCCCAAATTCTATTGCCAACTGATGGCTGCTGGAAGGTTAGATTAATCTGGTTTAAGGGTGAAAGTTATAGTAAGTTGACCAGGCTCTTGTGGATGAACCCACATAGAATGACATTCATTTCAGGTCATAAATATGACACTTTAGCACACACATACACACATACAAACACACACACATACACACACACATATATATAATATATATAGTCACTGATATGAGAGAGAATCTAAAGAAATACAGTGTATGAAACTCACAAAACTTCAATAAAGATTTTAAAAAGAAAAAGACCTACATATGATTGTGAGTGTCTGGTCTTAGATATTGAGAACTGACCTTATAATTCAGCAAGAGCAGGAAGGACTCCTCACCACTAAGTCATCTCTTCTGTCCCCACTTTACACATTTTTATGTATGTGAGAGAAATTTTGCAGACACAGACTGTTAATATTTGAATTCTATATAGTGTATTTTATTGCTAGCCACTGATTTTAGTTTTCCAGTTATCCTGTTTGCTAAAGCCAACCCTGCATCAAATAGTAAACTTGCTGGTCTTTAAACCTGTTTGACCAGTTCACTCCTTTTCCAATTCGAACTCTTAAAGAAACTGTCCTCACTTTCCCATGACTTCTGTGTTCTTCTAATCAGGATTATTAGTAAATTTGTAGTTTTCTTCCTTAATATAAATTTCTGATGGTATCAAGAGAGGAAATAAAGGTGTATGGGGAGTATATCATTTTCTTAAAAAGATTCTATTAAATAAAACGTCACAGCAACTGACAGAAAAAAATAAAATGAAGCCCTATATTCCCACGAATTAGTTAAATATTACTGGCATTTTGCTGTTTCCTTCCTGCAGAGACAACTTGAAATAAATATCATGACCAATCACTGCCCATATTTAAACATGGACTTCTGAAAGTATGGCCTTTTTTTCTGTGTAATTAGAACTTCACTCTTTCATTTTCATTTTCAGAAAATGAATTATACAACCTACCTTCATTTAATAAAGAGACCATGTTCAGTACTCTACATTTCCTCTCATTCAGTTCATTTTTAACACACAATCCATAAAAGTTTCAAACATTTCATTTGAAATTTTTTCCTTCAATTCATATATATATATATATGAATTTGTATTATATATATATACATATATATATATATATATATATATTACACATTTGGTGCTCATTGCATTTTTCAAATTAAAGAGGTCTCCTCTAAGAAACTTACTGATGTATCTCTTGAGGATTTCTCTGTTGTACAGTGTTTCTTCTTCTGCCTCACAAAAGCCTTAGGCATAAATGTATACAACTTTGCCCAGCTTAATACAAGTTATTTATAACAAACAGTATGCATCTTTGGGTTTGAAGTATGGGAGAATGGATCACCTAACAATGAGTCTTCTCTGTCATTCATTTATATACACATGAATTTAGAGATAAAAGTTTCTTATATGTGATATTGGTGCAGTCATTAGATAGAAGTGGTAATATTCATTGCTAGATTTAAAATTTATGCTTATAAAGATGTGGAATGTTTTAATAATATTTTTGCAGCTTTAGTTTGATATTTTAGATAAGATTTTAGTAGTTTTATTCACATATAGGATTCATACAGATAAACTACCCAAAACAAGCATTTAAAAATATATGAACAACTTTGGTTTAAAAATGTATCATTACATATAACACAAATGGCTTCTGTATTTTTCTTGGTAAATTAAAAAAAAAAACACTAATTATCTTATTTATTGTAGTTACTCATTGTCATTCATCCAGCTCTCAAGAGTATCATACTGGTCATACATTAGGATGTGATTACCATATTGTTTATAGACAAAAGACCAGAGTCAGTGATCTATAACCCTGAGCATGTAATGTTATAATATAAATTTTGTTTCCAATGTTTTAAATACCCAAGAATATATTCCATGCCACTCTAGTCTCCAGAGAAGACTCATTTCTTGCTAGCTTGTTTTCAGTGATTTGAACAATCAGACTATTGCTTTACAAACCTAGGAATTCCCTTTAACAGTCCAAATTGAGATGAAAACTCCCCTGCCTAAACAACAGGCCCAAAGCTATTTACCAACTAGAAATATTTCACCTTCTATTTAAGAAAAGTAAAAATCCATTTCAAAATCCCACACTTCCTAGGGGATATGCTAAAGACGTGCAAAAACAAAAATATTTGAAAGGCTCCGGAGCAGCTAAAGCTGATGTTCAGCAACACACAGAGTATCTCAACTAAACAAAAAAGTACACTCCCCACCCAATGTTCTCTTTCATTTCTCTTTTTTTTTCTGACTGTTGATTGAATGGTTACATGTCATGGTGGCCTATTTTCTCAGCCTGTCACATCTTGCAACTTTAATTCATTTATGTTATATTCTGTCCTTTGAGCATGTCAAGATATATTAAAATATATATTTGTTAATATATAATATATAAAAGTTAGAGAGGTCACTGACTCAGTATCATGTTTTTGTTTAAGAAAAACATAGGAAAAGGTTAAAATAACTTCATTCCTACACTTATTAATTCCTAAAACATCTTTAACAAGTTGTTTTTAGATAATAAAACATTCATAAAAGACAAGATATTTAAATAAAATTCTCAGCAATAGAATCTATCTGGAATAGAATGAATTTTTACATTATTTAAACCAACACAATTATTTTTTGGCATATTATATGACACAAGATTTATTCTGCACTTAAAATATATCCCAATAATTATTTTTAATCATAATAATAAAATTCATGATATTTAGACATGATTTCAAATTTGTTAACTGCCATTTCTCCAGCAAGTATTTTCCTTATTAATCTTTAAAAATAATTGCATTTATTATTATATGTATTTTTTATGTATGTACATTTATTATTATCATTGGGGGACATATGCACGCCACGGTGTGTATTTAGGAGACAGAGGAAAACTTTGGGGAGATCACTCTCTCTTTTCAACATACGGAAGCCTGGGATTAAATTAAGGTCTCTTAGATTTGGCAACAAGTATCTTTATAGACTGAGTCACCTTGTTAACCTTTACTATATATGTAATAATATATGATATACTTTATATCATCTAGATTTTGCTTAACTTTTAGACTAAGTGATAATACACCATTAAGAGAAATATGATAATTAAATCTTTTCAATGAATTTCATGTGTAAACTAGTTTTCCCATAGAACTCTTGGAAACTAATTTTTTTTTCATGTACATTTGGTAATGCTATTAAACCGAATCAAAATTATCAAAACTAAATTTATATAATTTATTAATCCTGATCAATATGGTTAAATGTTTGTGTTCAAATTACTTGAACTTTTTTATTTTTAAATTTTAAATATAATGTGCTTTTTATTTAATAATATAAAATCTTACTACACAAAATCACATAATTATGCTAAGTTAAACAGAAGATTCCAAAATTAAAATCCTGAATTTTTTGGTGCTATAGAAATATATATAGTTTATTACTAAATGACAAATATACAGAGATAAATAATTTCAAAATAATTTAGAAATAGTAACATTCCTTAGCTGCAGTATAAATGAATTGATTTGTAACTGAAGTAGGTACTTGATGCTTTCTATCTGGTGATCAATCCTCAGCAAAATATTTCAAAGATATCTTTTGGTTTCCTATGAGTGACTGAAGATGACATGGTGGCCCAGAGCATTTTCTGAAGGGCATAAAGGACAAACACGTGAAAATCTTTGTCTATTCAGAACTGAAATGCTTCATCTTCTCTTATTTCCAACATCAGTTTCAGGAGAGAAACTAGTTATGTTTTAGCTTATGTTTTATTATAATTATCATTATTATTATTTGTCTGTATATTTCTTCAGTATGTGTGTGTGTGCACACACGTGTGTGTATGCACCAGCATGCTTGTGAAGGTTAGGGAGAGCAAACAGCACTGTGAGTTTTGTCTCTCTTTCACCGTTATGTGGGTTCTGGCTATTCCACTGATGTCATCAGGCTTGTGCAGCAAGCACCTTACAAAACTGAGACATCTCGCAGGGCCATTTCAGAAAATGTTTAACTTTAGCTTACTGTATTTACTCTTACTAATGCTGGACAATGGGATTAAAGCTCTTCTTGCTGTAAGTCACCTCCTTTATCATGTTTAACAGCAGGGTGAAGACAGACTTGCTTCTCTTCTCTCCCTAATCCGATACTGAACTATTTTTTAAAAGTTAAGTGACTTTTCTTTCAACATATACCGAGAAGTACTCATGTAAAATTTGTACATAGTTTAGAGAACGGCATATGCACTTTAAGACTTCTTTATGCAATCTGTATTAATTTTGAATCTTGTTCTATCAAGGAGGTATAACAATTCTTTACAGACAAATAGCCAGTGACTTGTAACCATTACTACCCCATGCTGATATACTAAGTAATAGGAAGTTAAAAAAATATCATGTGCACAAATTTCTTTCCAACAAGTCAGAGTAAATAATCATCTGAAAGGAATGAAAAACAAATGTACTGACTTATAAAACAGACATAATCTGGACTAATGACTTTTAGTTAAACTTCATAAACTCACTGAACCATGTACTCTTATGTCTTGTGACCTTTGCACCTTATCTCGTTCCCTGGAAACCTCTGTTGGCTAGTCCACCCAAAATAGTGAATAATAAATACGGCTAAGCATGAGAATTAACATATCAAAGCACTGAAAGACAGCATTTCCATCTTCACTGAAAACATAACATTGAGAAAGGATGTTTGACTAGGGATGATGAAAAGGAAAGATTGTCTCATAAGGGTTGATTCATTCAAACTGCTACTTCCTCCAGTTGAAGTGGGAGAATCTATTTTGAATAAAATTATGAGGGAGACTTGACTAAGAGAGACAGTTCAAACAACATATTTCTGGTGAACAGTTCTAAGAGAGACTTGAAGAAACTGTTGTCCTTTGAGTTCAGGTCCAATTTTAAAAACTAAATTTGAGAGTCAGGCTCCTTTATTTGGTTATCAACTACAATGTATCACAGTAAAACAACATTGTGGTGTTTCCTACAAATACAGAAAATACATTTTTAGTCTTTACTAACGATATATCCATTTTTTAAAAAAAAATTTACAAGCTTCATTATAAAATGTTATTTCTGGAACGAGACATTATTTATTAACCCTGGAGCAAATACCACCCACTGGACAAATCTTGAAGCTGTCATTTTTGTTTTCAAGCAATTGCCTAAACACATTCTCAATTTTCTAACCTATTTGCACTACATGGTTTTAAATATTTACCATTGTTTATAGTCACATTCAATGAAGAACACCTTCTGTTTTGTTTCAAAGCATTTGACCCCACTGAGAATTCTTGGCTTCCACAGAATGAAGTCATCATATTAACTGACTAGTTGTTTTCTCAATTATCACAAATACAAACACAGCAAATTGCACAATTCTGTCCTGGCTGCCAGTCAGTGGGCATCTTCATCTTGAGAAAAGTCCAGACCAGGTGTTTGTGCTAAAGAACTTTGACAAATGAGAGCAACTTACATAAATTCCTTTAGTCTCTTTAAATTGGCTGATATGTATGCTAATACTTTAAAAACCTTTATTTTCACTAAGGCCAAAACACAAAATTGTGCTCAACCTGTTTAAAATACAATTCAAACAAAAGGTTGTCCTGCTTAGGTATCTGAGTCCTTTATCACCCTACTTTATCCCAACTACAAGCCATAATTATACTAACTCATTTATTATTTAAAAATGAAGTACATAAAATAGAGATAATTAAAAATTAACTGCTCAGTAACAAATCATACTTTAATTTTTAAAAATAACTCACACCTCAAATATTTAAAATTGTTCCTCTCAATTTTGCCTTCTAGCATGTGCTGGGAGAGCATCTTAAAAAATAAGTTTTATTGAAACCTATGGTTTTATACGAGCTTAATTAGGGGCCAAATAGTGGCTGGATCTGATTTCTCTCCTTAACTGGAGCCAAGACTCTGATCTGCCTGTGCTTTCTCCTCCAGATCTCCTTGGTTCACAGCATGACTGGTAAAGGCATACCAGGGAAATATAACCTGGCAGGAGACCTTTCCTGGGCATGGCAATCTGTCTGCCTCCCCTTCCAATGCAGTCGTGCCCATGCCACCTTCTCCAGGAAACTAAGACGATACCATGATGATCCATGACCATTTTCTAGCACAGTGCCCATAACAAGCCAAAAGCCTGTGACCACTCTGATGGAGATGCTTCTTCATTTATAGAACAAAGAAAGTGGAACTGTAGAATTAGACGTAACCCACACTAATTCCTTGTAATCAACGCTGGGAACTCACTGATCCGTGTTCTGTTATGACCCAGCACCTAATCTTGTTTCTTTTGAATGTCAATTTCCTATTTCATCCAAAGATTAGGAACTAATATAGGTAGGTTTAAGAATTAACATATCAAAGCTCTGAAAGACAGCTTGCCCGTTGTCAATGAAAACAGGAAGACAGAAAAGATGGTGACATTGTAATTATGGGATAGTCTAGAACTAGGGATGGGACAACAAAGTTGTCTAATAATATAAGAATGAACTCGATCTTGGGCCTCTCCAGTTGATGTGGGAGAAAATACTTTTGAATAAAATAATAAGTGAGGCCTGACTGGAGGAGACATTTCTAGACCCAGTTGCAGGACGCAGTTCCAAGCTGGATCTGGAGAAACAAACGTCTTCTGAGATTGGGCACTCTCTTAGAAACTAAAATTAAGTTTCAGGCAGGTTCTTGGTTTTCAAGGTAATTGTAATGTTGGCATAGTAACATCGTCTACTTTATAAATGAATAGATCCAAAATAAATCTGTAGCACAAAAATTGTCTTTATCTATAAAAGTAAATCAATAGTAGAGGAAAAAGAGAATGTATTTGTCCAAAAGAGATTAAGAATCACTCTCTGCCTTCATAAAACACCGGAACTGGTTATTAAGTTATCAGAATATTGTTACAGTATTCAGATTCAGAGATGAGAGGAGTAGGGAAAAAGTACTCAAATAAAACCCTGCTTAAATAAAATCTTGCTTAAGTAAGAACAAGAGGAGTTATTAATCAGAGTTCTCCAAAAACCTTGAAGATATTTGTAGAACATGAAGATTTGAAAGCACTAGATGCTATAAGCCTCTATCTAGCTTTCTATCTTCTACTTATTTATCTACCATCTATCTTTCCTTCTATGTATCTATCATCTATCTATCTATCTATCTATCTATCTATCTATCTATCATCTATTAGATTGGGAAGGGCATGATAACAGGGATGCGAGGATTAGGAAGGGATGTAAATACTAACAAATTGTATGAAAATCTCAAATAATCAATAAAAAAGACAATGCTTAAGAAACTAAGACCTATTTGCAAAACAGAAAAAAGCTGAAAATCAAGGAGAATAGAGCAGAGCACGATTGTGGTGGCAGTACGTCCCTTAATCCCAGCTCTTTCCAGTCTGAGACAGGAGAATCTCAGAGAGACTAAGGTCAGGCAGCTCTACATAGCAAGTTCTATGCTAGCCGGGGTTATGAAGAGATTCTCTCTCTACATGCCTGCCCTCTCAAAAAAAGCCGGTATGATGGGACAGATGGGCAAGAGAATGAAAGCGAGAAAACTGAAAAATGTGTAAGAATAGATAATGTTCCTCTAAAGATTCGTATCATTAGCCTATAACTGACACCAAATAAAATCTGAGAAACAAAACAAAGATGCAATTTCTTATAATAATTCTTCAACACACCAGGAACCCACTCCTTCAAGGCATTTTGCCTAGGTATTGTAAAAGTACTGGGATCTGTAGTACCAAGGGACTTTGCTCTTTTAAACCAGATCATTAATTTTTAGCATTTGTATGTGCACTTTTCTTTGTGTTTCCAGGTTTGTTTGCTGATCTCTGTACTCAAGAGGGGCATCCTCTTTCTCCACTCTCAAGTTTCCAGGGTGACATAAACAATACCTTCTTTGACCCTCCCCTCCATCCACTGGATCTTCATGAGTTTATATTTTGATTTTCAAATTGCTTCCTATTTACTAGGATGATGTGCCCTTAAGGAGCAGAGGTGAAAATGACAGGGTTCATGTTTTTTAATGACATTTATTCTAGATAATGGGAATGCTAGGAGTTGCTAAGTGAAAAAAATAAAACACCAAACAGTTGGTGGTGGTGCTCCTTTATGATTCAACTACATGGGAAATGGAGGAAGGAAGATCAGGAGCAAGGTTCGTCTTAGCTATATTGCGGTTTTTGAAGCCAGTGTGTGCTACATAAGAACTGCCTTAAATTGTGAAACATTTATTAGGTATGAAGTTAGTTGAAGGATGTTCAATTATTAATATTTCAGAATGTAAGTTCTACATGTAGATGTCAAATTCCTTTTTAAAATTCTTTTAATTAAAAATTATTATTATTGACTATTTTATCATTCCTCCTGGTTTGATATTTCCTTTAACATTTCTCATTTTAATTTCAGAGACTACGTTTTTATTTTCAAAAAGCAAGCAAAAATTTAAGGTTTGCTAGCTATAAATACATGTGTTAACTCCTAAGTTGATTAAGTCAGTAAGGAACGCAAATTGTACTGACTGTATTTGACTGGATAAAAACAGAGTCAGTGGGACTACTCTCAACAGCTTCTGCTTTTATGTATTTATTTTTGTCTTAATATGTAGTGAGGACGAAACATTAAATCACATAAAATCTATAAAACAAATACTTGGGGTTTACAATCTTTAACACATCACTCACATTTGCTAGTTTAGAGAAACTATAATCTTAATACTTTTTACACAAGTGCATACTTCAGTTAATTTGACTTTATAACATTGCCTTCTTATTTCTTTAGAAATAATTGTTAATATGTATGGTAGCATATCAAGGCTTACAAATAATCTAGTTGGTTTCAAAATCATTGTAGAAATCTCTGCTGAGCCCTTATATTTTCCTTGGCAAATTCTACTGACTTTATATCTCTAAAATCACTTTAATATTCACAGTAATTCTATCAGGACTACCATTCTGATATTCTCATATCACACATCATGGATGTGGGAATCATCATGTGAGCTTGCTAACATGGCTTGAGACACATGAAATAGCAAGAAACAGAGCAGAGATTGATATCAGAAAGATTGATATCCCTGATATTTTCATGATTATCACTTAAATAAAATCAGTTCACATTAATTATAACATAATGTCTTGTATTTTAAAAACAGGTTCATTTAAAAAAAGATTCAACTTTGTAAGGCTTAAGATGCAAATAATAATAATAATAATAATAATAATAAAATAGTAATAGTAATGAAAGAAAAACAAAAACCTCAATTACCTGAATTTTTTTCATAAATTTGGTATCAAAAGTAAATTACTCAAGATTCGGTTTTATGGAATTTATTTACTTACACAAAAAGATGCATATTATTGTGAATGGATTAGTATACTTTCATTCAAAAACACTGGTTTTGTACTAGGATACAAACTAGAGAATAGAAATTGGCTGGTTCACAGTGAAACAAGAATCCTGTTGTGAATTACATGCACATTAGCAGCAAAACTATTCACTGAAAATGCTCTTTTCTTCAAATGTTGTGCCACCAAAATTTAAGAGAAGCATACATTTTTTAATTAAAGAGTTCCTGCATGTATCTTCTTTAAAATGCAAAGTGATGTTATGCTTACAGTAAGAAATAATCCATATACAGGAATGAATCATGAGTCTTGGATATTGGGAATAATTAATAGTCAACTAGAGAAAGTATAACACATTTATATTGATCAGAAAATAATTACATTATCAATAAAAATTCCTCAGTAAAACATGTTTATGTTCATGCATTGTTTGAATAATCTGTTCTGAAAGATAAAAATTTATTAAACACATAATGAAACAACTCCTGTTGATTAGAGAAATACTGATCAAAATGTCTACATTCTGACAATTAACTACACAAAGACATACATATTTATATGGGGACTTTTATTACATGACCATACATGCTGTATGTGAGAGAGAAAAATAATAGAGAAGACAAAATATTTATATGTGGGATCTTGCATGAACACATTGTCTTGTTTTGTTTTTATTTAATAAAAGGCCAAGTAGAGGTACATAATATAAAACACTGTTCTTAAGAAAAAACTGTAAAATTACAGCATCTGCTTTTTTGAAGGGTGGTTTGAAGGTGACCCATTTTTAACAGCTTCTCATACTGTGGAGATTGCTTTCACGTATTAAAGCAGAACGCCACTTGACTGAAGTCTTTTATTTCCTTTCTCGTTCTATAGTAACTACTTGAAACAGAATTTGAAAGTATAATATCCATATGCATAAAAAATAAACATAAGAACTTTAGCACTTTGCTCTCATTGTGTTGTGAGTGAAGGCTTCTATACAAATTAATTGATAAGACTTCATCTTTCCCATTATTACTTTCTACAATGGTGTTATAAATATTATTTCATTTACATAATGACTTATACATTAAATGATCACTTTTTGGCAAATACTTTGAAATGAATACTCTTAATGTAAAATGTTAATATGTTAATGAAGAATAGTTCTAGTAACTACTCTATGAAGGGAAATAGTCAGTTGAAACTCTACAAGTCTTTTTTTTTTTTCCCGATTTCTCTCATTATACACACATTAAAGAAGGGAAGGAGGGATATTTCTCTGTGTTTACTTATTTCCCAGAAGTGGTAGCAGAATTCCCAAAAAAGCTTCCAAAAGCTGATAGCTTTTACTTTAAGATGGATAAAAGGAAGCAAAATAAACAAACAAACAAACAAAAAGTCACAAATGCTGTCATGGACTTCATTCCTTTCAGCAAACGTATATTATTGGGTGCCTGACTGAAAAAAACATTTGAGACTATTTCATTTTCAAGCACCAGTGATGATTATTAATGTTAAGTACAAGGGACTCAGGGTTATAAAACCAGATGCTTAATTTGTCATTGATCGAGGCCCTGAATGAGGAACAAATTTTTTAGAGCTTCATTGCCATTCAAACGAAATGGAATTTCTCTGGTATTAATGTTTCCCTGCAAGTTCACAAAACCCATTACTTTATATGAATTTATATGCTTAAAACATTTTCTTGAAGCTGCTCTATGAATACTATTGAATGCAGACCTCTATTATAGCCTATAAAATATTTCATTTATCTCTTATTGCTATTTACTACTTATATCTTTATGTGTTAATGATTGACAATTAAAACCAGTTACAGAAAAAAAAAAATGAGATTTACCCAGGACCAATATTATTCTGAAGTGTAAAAGTAGAGCTTAATTTGTTCAGACCTGAATCCAAAACAAGTCTTAGCCATTAGTTATGATTGGACCACAACATATGGGAGTAGGCAATATTCCCCAAGATTGCTCTCAACATTTATGTGTAATAGATGTATAATCTCCATGACTGGAAAGACCATTAATTTCATTTCTATGTTTAAGTAGCATAGCTTCCTTTAAAGTAAGTGCTCATGTGGACGTCAACTAAGATTGTGAAATCTTTAAAGCGGGAAGTATTGTTTTTTTACCAGATGTTAGATAAGGCAGTTAGAACTAGAGTGCAATGGGAAAAATGAACACTTGAGTTGTGAGAGGTAGGACACAGAGTTCCGAGGAACACTAACCCTTATGTCAGCTCATTATTGACAGTGGAAAGGAACTTTTAGTTTAAAACTGCTAATAAATGGATCCCTGGAAATATCTAATTGCTATTTGTTTTGTAAGACTCAGCAAGAAGACCACTTGATGGGGAGGACAAAACACAAAGAAGCCAGGCTTGCCAGTGAACTGAATTAATAAATGGACACTTTCTAAATGTCTAGGTATACGTAAAGCAAAGACAGTTTACTGACATCTCTGAGTAATTACATAAAGGTTATATAATATTATCTCATAAAATCATTAATTCTATAGATTAAGGGGATTCTTTTGTTAATAAAAAATTTTTAAAAAATATTGTTGAGTTTATTTCCTGATTTACTATATCTGTTTTTTGTTTGTTTGTTTGTTTTATCATCGCTACTGGTTCTGGCCAGAATATGATTCTATAACATTCTTTGAAAATATTCCTTTGGTAACTACTACATTCTGTCCCTTTGGCCACATTATGTGTAACAAATACAGTTTTTGAAATGATGGTTTCCCATTTTCAAGTTTAAGAAGTACAACTTGCCTGCTAAGACCACATTCACTTCACTTCCCAATTTGCCCAATTAGGGCATAATTTAAGGTGGGCCTTAGCCAGGTCACCTGCTATGAGGATTAAGGGAATGGTTCCTGTGGGCAGGGTGCTCCTTTTCAGCCAGGGGTGACACCAGCTTCCACCCTGCCTCTGGAGAGAACCTGCACTTTGATGATCCATCCGGAGACAGATTACCATTGGCTGCAGTTGGGAACCACCCCAAAGAGCGACTGGCTAACCAAACTCAAAAAACACCTTGCACTTCCTTGAATAAACTAGTTTGCTGCAGCTTGCCATCTACATGCTTCCACCCAGCTCCTTGGGTCTGTGTGTTGACTCCGCCTCTCACCGCCTCTCACTTGGGCTGGCACCAAGCAGAGGCACCCTAAAAGGCTCTGTTTTGAGACACAAAGAATGTAATGAGATAAATAAGAAAAAGGTAGAAGGAGATCTGACAACATCAGGTCCGTCTAGGACACAGACATTGCTTTTCCAAACATTATGATGCTATGCATGTACTGTAAATTCAGATCATCAACCTAAAATATCCCCAAACAAGTACCAACCTATCAAAGTTATTCCTTCAAACTCATACCTGCCCATGGTTCTTTTTAACCATGAAACTGCATGCAATGAATACTAATTGATTTCAGGTTATGGTTTGGAAAATGTGATCATCTATAAGTCACTTAATATCAACATAACAAATTTCTGTCTTTCACTATGGTAAGAAAAGAAAAAGAGTTTGTAAAATAATGCAACTTTGTTTCTTGCATATGGTCATTTGGAAGTATATGATAATCAAAACCTGAAGGAATTCTATGTAGTATTCAGAGAACTCCCTGTTGAGAGGAGCAATTCCCTTTTGTAAATTGTCTTGCAAATGCAAATGACACTAGGTATCTTATTCTGTAAGGACACATTGTGGCACAAGCCTCTGCTTCTGCCATTCAGATGATGACAGTTCATTGAACTTTAATCAAATATATGGATTCATTAATTTTATTGTGCTTCCTTCTTACCAGTATTCTCCAAGCCAGTCATTCTAAGTATAAACAAATTGGTACTTCTGAAACATGAGTTTAAGAGTCTGTTCATTACATTTAATTTAGGTTTAATGAAGCCTAGTTGGGACTGGTGTTTTGCAGTTTCTTTCTCCCCTCTTCCCCTACTTAGAAACAAAGGCACACATACAGTCATGTGTACAATGCTTTACATTTTCTGATTGATCTCTTATGATAATGCATTTTAGCTGTGGCTAAAGCTAATCCCCACCACAGACTCTTTTAGGGAAAACACCATTCACTGGAATTCATTTGCCTTGGATACCAAGATTTGATTTTGCTCACATAAAAAGTAAATAATGTTTTCTTTCACTTTAAAACAGGCTCTGTTTATCGCCTTATAAAATTTTGAGCCCCTTTGCTTCTATGACTCATCTCTGACTGTGGCTATAACAAGACTGTTGCCTATTTATTTCCTGAATGTGGCATATCCTTTCATATTTCTGAGAAGATCCTGGCATCTAATGAAGTCTGAAAATTATTGACATATTCACAAGAAGATTATAAATTATTTTAGATGTCAGCTCAGAAACCTATCATTTCACATAAAGTTTGAATATTAGAATAAGTCTATCTGCCTATTTGAAGTTTAGACTGTCTTTCCTGTAATGGAATTGTTTCTACCACAAGTCTTACACTGATCTATTCAAATTGCTGTCTAATCTCTGATCATCTTACCAGTCTTATCAGCTGTCCCTAAAATGTGATGACTACAGGGAGCGATTCTATGAATCTTTACCTGCTTTCAGGTGTTGCAAAACAACTGCAAGTATAATTTGAATTGGTAAGACCAAGATATAGATTTAAAAGAAAAGGAAAAGATGGCCTCATACATCATGTCTATTGTGACATAAAATCAGGCCGTTGGAATTGGAATGTACCTTAGAGAGCAGGGTTTCAATTACCTGATTTCTCAAATGAGGAAATTAAGAATCAGAACAGCTAAGTGATTTTCAGTTAATTACAGAAATCAGAATAGAAACTGGGTTATACACCTCTTTCCCTGGGTTTCCTTCTGTTACACTTCAGTGAAATGACCTATCTCCATTTGGAGCTGAGTGGCTCATGAACACAGCATTACAGTGTTTGTAAAATCAAGGCATTATGGTACCTTAAAGATTTAAGACAAAAAAGAAAAAGCTTCTTAGGCTGATAGATTCAGATAAAATAGATTTCACTAAATGGATTTCATAATAATTTAATTCATAAATCTACTGAAGTATTTACATGAAAAAAAGAATGACAGTTCTATAATAAGGCTTCAGAATTTTGACTAGACCAATGCAGAGGTGAGAAAGGAAGGCATCAATTTCAAGCCTCTTTAACAACACAAGAAATTATAATGGGGGAAAATAAGTATATATAAACTTGGACATCAAACTCGGGTTTGTAAAAGGAGAAAAATACAAATCAAGTGGTATGGGATTATTTGCTTATTACCAATTATATTAGTAATTTCTATTGAATACTTCATATAGAGACATGATATACTATAGCAATATTATCATCTTTGGAATGATTAATGGTCTTTCACCTCTTAGCAATGAGATGGGAGGCTAAAGCATGGGATGGTCTAATGCTTTTTGAATGTATGAAAGTTAGTGGTTGAAACGCTGAGGACAAAAATCCAAAGACATTGCTAAGCCTACATAAGGCACATATTTCTTTTATTTAATTTTTAATGTTTTAATAATCTATTTGGGGTGCCTTTCCACAATAAAATGAAACTTTCTCTTCAGCATTTATTCTACAGAAAACACCCAAAACCAAGAAACATGAGCAGGCAGTAAATGGTAAATATTTTCTGCACATCACACTTTTTATCACACATTATATACAGTGGGGTATAAAATTTTATGAAATTATAGTTATATGCTTGAAATGGATTTTAAATCTCTTCATTTTCTATGTCACAAGTGAGAGTTGTAAACTTGAAAAATTAAAGCTGTAGTGTAATTTATCTTTCCAATAAATAGTCTGCTATACATTATACAGTTCTGAAGTAAACTGTAATAGACAAGACTAAAAAATGATATTTCTCCATGGAAAACCATGTGATAAATCGAAAGATACCATGAATATAACTTGGATTGTATTACCTAGATACAGAAAAATAACTCTCTGCTCCTCATTCTAACATTCGTTCTATACAAAGAAGCATCACGTCATTTATATATTTTAAAATTCATTTTTGTTTATGCTGGAGATTCTTGATTCAAGTAAGATATGATTGTACAGAAATCTGACTACACAAGATTGCTTAAAAATCTATAGTAATTAAAAACTCACATGTTTTTAATTGTGAGGTAGACTCAACAGTTCTTATAATAATTGAATTGATGGATATAAATATATTGTTTTGTTAACAGAAAAATTTGCTGCGTAGAAGTAAGGTATTAATAAATCTAGTGATATTTTGAATTCTCTTAGATAAGCTATTGTTACAATATAAAATACAAAAACATTAGTGTTCATATTATATCTTATATTTATTATCTGTGTAAGCTTCTATAAAACTATTGACTTTTCCTGTACTGGCACCATGTATTTAATTGTAATGAAGATGATCTGTATAGATTGAAGCCAGCACAAGCAAAATGAAGCCCATCTAGCGATGCAACATATACAACACTCAATAAAAGAATGAATGAAAAAAAAACAAGCTTCCTTCTTTACTAAATACGGGGATATTTTAAGACGTTGACAGGCATGTGTGTGTCTGTTTAAATGTATATTAAATATACATATATATTATACATGTAAATACCAATTAATGATATTGCCACTCCAGCTCTCCATGAATCACACAGGTCTCCTCCACAACTGCCCTTGTAATTTAGTTATTCCTGCTTATTATATAAAAGCTTGTATTGATGTAGTATATATGACATAAATAATTCCTTCCTGAAGTATAACTTTTGTGTCATTTACAAGTAATATCAATCCAGATGTTAAAAGTTAAAGAAAATTGCCTTCCAAAAATATAAAAAATCAGTCTGCTTTCTTATATTTGTCTTATAATTGTACTGACTTGTGATCTTCATAAAATGTATACAAAGCTAGTATCTCAAGAGGAAAGACAAGAAACCACTTCTTACCTAAAAATGGCCATCTCAGGACAATCTTTCCCCAGTGTCATATGACTGAATGAACCCTGATTGCTGTTTTCAGAAGTTTCTTACTACCACACATCTGTTTTTCTTTGCTCTTTACCTTCCTATGTAAAGTGGAATATTTTTCTAGCCAAATTGGGTATGGAGAAGGTAGGGAAAATATTTATTTTATGTATATTTAATTAAAGTAATTCATCACATGGAGGTTATCAAATCCCACCTTTTACCAAAAAAGATATTCACTATTAAAGGCAAACTTCACCTTCTGTGAACTTCCCTCAAGCAATTAAATTTCAAATGTTATTACCAATTAAAATAAACAGGACTGTTTTTTTTTTCAGAAGAGCAGAAATAATCTGTCTTTATTTAAAAAAAAAGTTTTACTTTCTTAACTGAGACCAACTCTTCAAATATTAAAGTACAGATATTGTGTAAATCGAGATAATTAGTGTTTAGAAACATCTGAATTTTTGTTTATTTTTTTCATCATTTCAAAATGAAGTAGCCAAATTTTAAATACTAATAGAGTCTCTGAACTTTCTTACAGCATCTAATAGCACTTGCATCAAAACAATGTCTAAAAGCAAATAAAGTTTGACATTCTCATCTCACGATACAAACCCATTGAACAATCTCTTTAAACTTTGATGCTCCACCAGTTAAAACTAACACTATTCTCACAAGAATTATGATTTTGTCTGAGAACTGCAGAGCCTGGAACATATATTCTCAGAATGTGTCTTTGAGTGTACTGTAGCCATTAAATGTCATGTAGGATGCCTGTGATGAATCTTAGTGTTAGTGAACAGTAGCAGTTAAAGACATTCTTGGAATTGTTTGTATAGTCTGCCCTAGCACTCTGCTATGGGACTTCCCAGACGATATTGTGGACAGGTCAGTTTATCAAGATTTTTCTTAAGCTTGAAAGCTGAAAAGGAGTTTATGATTATATATATATATATTACAATATCTATTTCCCTCCCCCTTCAGAACTAAACAGCATTGGCTTGGCCCTATGACTTGATGTGAAACAGTATACATACAAACATACATACATACATACATACATGCATACACACAAAGACACAGAAACACACAGTTACAGAGACAGTGAGTCTTGCTATAATATCCCAGGAGACCTCCATTTTGAGGTCTGCCAACCTTGACCTCCACAAAGTTGATACTGCAGGCATGCATCACCTGGCCAAGCTGTTAAGGGTAAAGTGGGGAAGAATGGCAGCAGGAGCTGTGGAGTTCAAGTAAAATCATAACATTCTGAATGTGTGGAAGAGTAAACCCGAGTAAGCGTCAGCTATGCTGTCTGTGTAAACACTATGCCCATGATTTACTTCCCATCCCTACTGCAGTCTACTGTGCTGTGCAGTGCTGACCCGTAGTCAAGGTTAAATGCCTACTGCCTGCTTTCCTTGTTCATTACGTTCTGTATTTCCACGTATTTGACAACATCAGCCCAGTTCTATGTGTGCTGTATAAGTGCCTCATGGAGTTCAGAAAGTGGTGTCAAACCTACGCTAGGGGAAGTGGTATCTCAGGACAAAAGAGCTCAGTGGGCAAGGGAAGGGCGCAGAGAAGTCAGGCACTTCAGACCATTCTGTGTCCAACACCTGGATATCCGGTATGTAAAAGGAGGGCCTGGTTTAAACATCTCCATTGTTGCTGAAGCCTTTCAGAATCAGACTAGTCTCAGGACAGCTTCCAGGGACTTTAAAATGAGATAATTGTTGCTGAATCAAGCAGCAGTTGCAGATTTCTATATGAGATTTTATTGTCTGCAAATAGTGGAGCAACCAATAGGAATCCCTATGTTTCTCCCTGTAGAACCAAAGAATATTGTAGTCAATCTATAAGTGACATCAAGAATAATACAGAGATATTTTACCTGCCAGACACATAAACAGAGTCAATGTAAAATTCATTTGCAATATTACACAGCTATGAAAAAGTATTCAGTGTTTATACTCTATTGAATATCTATCCAGCATACAAATAAGCTTACCAGGATTCCAAAAATCAACGGAAAAGTTCTAATTAGGTTGCATTGTTTATTTACAGTTTTAAAGTAAAAGAAGTAATCAGCATAATTTTGTTCACAGACAGAAATTTCCTTTCCACCAAAAGTTTTACTCACTGGTTGCATTTGGTATAGATTAAACAATTTTTTAGAAAATAAGGACAGCATGTGATCATTTGAATCACTGGATTATGTACATAAGTGGGCATTCTAATTTTTTTCTCAAATTTTAGGATTTTGAAAATAAAGGCAATAGAAGTTAACTGACATCACTCACAGCTGGAAGATATGATGTGACAAGGCAGACAACAATCACTCTCAGATCTAGACTTTTTGCTGCTAAGAGTTGGGAACTGCTACAGTGTTCAGCCATAAAAGGTGTAAATCATATCTCAATGCTAGTTTTATAAAAGCTAATAAACTTGATTTCAAGCAGTATTTTTGGCAGTTTTGTTTTATTCATGTCGTTTATTTAGACTTTAGACAAGACCTTACTGTGCCTCTCCTCCTGGTCTTGATTTCTTCCTGCACCTGTCTTAGCCTCACCAATGTTGTGCCCAGTTGTGTGTGACTGAAAGTTTAAAACTGAACAGGGCCACTATTTCCAGTGGCCTATCTAATTTTATTTTCTCCAGTCTTATTTAGAAAGACTTTCTCTATTCACGATAAATGACAAAAATATGCTGTTTACTGTGCAGTACTGAATATAATTTAAAAATTGGTATTAACAGAATGGTGGCAAGGTAAGCATGGATCATTTTGCCTTAAACCACAAACAGGGAGAATCTTGTTGGGGATTTTAGCAAAAGGTTTTTAAATAAAAAGACCGACATGGTATGGGCTTTTGTTTCCTTTCATTTTTTTCCATTATTATTCTTTCATTGTTGCTTTTCTGTAGTGAAATAAATAACAGAGATGCTAAAGCAAGTTTATGAACTTGCAGAAGAAAGCTGTGTGTAGAAATTGAATCAGAAACATCGAAAGCACTTCTAAAATGCCATTGCTCAGAGTCTAGAGCAGATCTGAGATGGCAACCGCTTGACTTCTGTTTCCAGAAGAAAAATCATCATTCTTATTTCTGACAGTATAAACGAATTTCTTTTATACAATGCTAAATACTAATGCATAATTTATAGTTGTTTACCTTCACAAAACTATAAATTAGAGAATTGAATTTTTTGTGAATTATGCTGAGAATCACATTAATGTTAAACATACACAAAGAAAATCTTAAACTTACTGAGCTCTATCATTAAATGTTATAATTACTTATTAAGTATTCAAAATATTTTTAGTTTATCATATATTTTTCCTCAATGTCAATTAAATATATTATGCCAAGTAATATTATCATAAGTACTCTAATTAAAAAAACTGCATATCAAGCAATTTATAGATGAGGAAATTTAAATGGGAATGATCTATTAAGAAGCTACCCTTGGTGTCGCAAATCGGCTAAATATCCTACACATTCGTTTTCATAAAATTGTTGTAAAGTCTGTTTCAGCAATGCAGTTTTCATTGTATAATTATATTCTTTCACAAGATATGAAATAAATTTCCTAAAAGATAACCACTTCCTCATTCAGTTTCTTCTCCATATTTTTTCTACAATATAAGCAAAATGGAGTTAAGTCAATTACAAAATATCAAGTATTGAGTTAAGATATGTCATTTAGGAGTATATTGGTGGTTTTTACAATAGAATGTCATGTAAATTTTCGGTCATAATATTTTATATATCAGTAGCCTATAGATGCATTCTGAAACTAATTTTCAGTAGCTGCTGAGATATGACTTGGTACAGATGATGATATGGAAAGAAATCAATATAAAGAATGTTTTCCGAAGCTCAGATTTCCTAGTAAAATAATAATTCTTTACTGATTCAAAGTACACACCAACATAAGAAATCTCTTACTGAGTACTCACAGGAAAAAATAAAAGAGAGTGAGAACCACATAATTTCTTTTTCTGGAAATTAGAAATTGCACGTTCAAAATTATTATAAGATACTTGAAAAGAAATATTGAAATAAAAATGTTCGATTCCCAGCATCCGCAGGGCAACTAATGACTCTCCTTAACTCCATTTCCAGGGAATCTGACACCTACTTTTGACTTCCGTGGGTACTGCACAATATCGGTGCAGTTGCATACATGCAACGATATACTCTTACACATAAAATAAAAATAATAAATGCAAAAATATTTTTAACTGGGCTTTAAATTATATATCCATCTATCCATCTATCATCTATCTATCTATCTATAGTTTTAAGGATATCTGTGTAGAAACTATAAATGGGTGTTAATGTATGTCACTACCAGAGAATATAATATGCTTATATAAATTTTTAGATTATCCTTGATCTAAAAGATACACGCATATGGAATTTTCTGTGTTATTTATAAATTACAATATAGACTAAAATCTTCATAGTTAGAAGCACTTATTCAAAAAATAGAGAAACTGGGACTCTTTCACTTGAATTGGATACATGTAGACATAGATAAGGACTTTCCGGAACGCCTCCAATAGATCATTAAAAAATAGATTAAATAATATTAAATGAGATTGTGTAGATCAATTATCTGCAGAGTAAATGGAATAATTAATGTAGAAGATACACCTGACAGAAAGGGAGAGAAATCTTTCCTATTCACACCTTAAATAAAAAATTAAAATCTCAAATATATAAAGAACTCAAAATCTAAGGAATAACCATCTAAACAACCCAATCAATAAAAAGGCTAATGAATAGAAAATTTTCAAAAGTGAGGTGCCAACCCAAACCATTGTAAAAGCAACTCTCATTCACTAATGTGCACAATACTTATTAAAGTAATAGCTCTATCAATGTAGAAGCTTATACTTAGTAGACAGCCTATGATCAAAACCCAGCACAGTCTGGAAAGTACATAGAGATAGATGATCACTTTACTTCTTAAAAAGGCAGTTTCTTCAAGATTCATCCAAGTGTTTGTTAGTCAGTAAATGAATATTACCTTTTGTCTTTATGAATAAAAGACTAAATATAAAAATGCCAAAAATTAAATCTATTCAAATGAAAATCAACAATTACTGTATTAAAGCATGTTGTGAATATAAAAGGTCGTGCCATGTCAAAATTTTTAGGCTCAAAATTATTTGCTTGTCTCATCTCTGTACAAACACATCAAAGTGGTAACTCTCTTCTACAGATTGGATTGGTTTCATTAGGAAGATAGGACAATGATGTCAAAGAAGCAAAGCCCAGTCCAGAATCAGTGCAGTCATCTTTTTATCATGAATGAAACACTCAAACGTCTTCGTCAGATCCACAGAATATTTTCCTTTCATTCTAATTTGGGCAAACCCATTTTTTTTCCTACCGTCTGCTCATTTTCATGTCAAAAACATATGGTCTTGAATTTTCATAAGACACTTGTCAAAAGACAATTCTTTCATCACACTGTCTCTCTATAGTAACTGTCAAAACTTTGTATGGAGCCGGTTCTCAGTGCCTATAATCTCACAAGGAACACTCCTTGATGCATTTGTCACCTAGTGTACACCAATAGGAACAAGAATGGCTCCTGTTTTATTCAGTGAGATTGAAATTCTTGCATCATTCTTCAAGTTTCTGCCCTTTGTGGCCCCTATGCTGAGCCCTGTTTTATCACTAACCTCATTTCCACTTACATTCCTCTCTCTTAATTCTCTCATTGCACCCTGCCCTGGCAACTCAGGGATCATGAACTAGTGTTTTCTTGCTTTCTCTAATGATCTCCAGATAGTTATAGAGCAAATTGCCCCCCTTCTGGTCTGTATAATGGTTGAATGATCACCAAATTGTTTAGCAATTGCATTATGCAGTATGTCTCCCACTGTCACTTCTGAAGGCTACGTAACACTGACTGGCCTATTTCTTTAATATGTTAGATACCTGACCCAAACTTTGTACCATTTAGTCCATGATTTTAATAGTACTATTTTTGAAATAGTTTGCTGGATATTAATTTCCAGAAAAGTATGGAATGTTGTCTTTTTGAACATCCCAAAATTACTATAACCATCAAGAAAACTATCTTTTCTACTAGAGTGTTCAATAAATAATTTTTAATTAATGTATAAATTTATCACCACTTCTTCCATCTCTTTCCAGAAACTGTGAATCTACTCAGCTGTACTCTCTGCAAAGACTATTTCAAAGTTGTTCAATAGATTTAGAATTTTCAGTGCCAGGATGATGCCTCATTGGGTGTAGAACGTTTTAAAAAAGGCATGAGACCTGGGGTTCAATCCACAGTGCTGCCTAAAGAAGTAAAAATTCCAGTGGATGTGTAATTGGACAGCTTAATAAGCTTACCAATATGATCAGTTTGGCTTACTCCAGTAGCTTTTCACTTTTCTTACCAGCCTTTGTGCACACAGTATAGAGTATTCCTTCTGTTCAACTGACTCTCTTTTTACAGTTTCCTTTTTAGTATTGTACTCCTTAAGCTAATTTTTTATTGAACTGTCTGTGTTTCAGTCAGCTAATTTTCAAAATGTTCCTCAAGCACCTTAATTTCCTTTCGGTTTCTTATGATTCACCCAAATATCCCTCTTATCTATAACTTTGCTGTTCAGTTCCAGAACCTAACTTGAAATCTCTATCAAGATTTCTCTTTTAACCTCTATTCTTACAATGTATACATAATGCTATTTCAGCCTGTTGAGAAATCCTATGAATTTTCCCCATAGATATATCAAAGACAGTGTTGGAATTGATATATATTTTGACTTGTGAGCCATTTCAATTTAGATATTCACCTTAAAAATCAGTTTGTTCACTGGGGATGTAGTGATAGTTCAGCAGTTCAGAGCAGCGACTGCTCTTGCAGAGAATCTGGTTCAATTCCCAGCACCCACATTGCAGTTAACAATCATCTGTAACTACAGTCCTAGGGTATTTGACACCCTCTTCTGACCTCCACTGGCATTGCACCATGCAGGTGTGTCTACCTACATGCAAGCAATACACCGATATTTATATATATATATATATATATATATATATATATATATATATATATATATATTTAATGTTTAAAATAATCATGTTGTATGCAGGAAATACATATAACTTATGTCAATTAAAAATAACATGCAGACAGTAAACATGGATTATGAAATGATATTACTTGTTCTATTCCTAGGTAGTTGTGAAAGTTATCAGCTTGTCTAAAATAATCTGGAGCTTGGAAAATGTGCTTGTATCCTAATATTTTGTGGCTTGTGCTGTGTTGAGAATACTTAAAGAATGATTTTATATGAATATAGTTCTCCGGCACCGGAGATGAAACAGGCTATGGCTAAAAGATTTCTTGTAAAATTACAAATTCTTATTAGTTTCCTTTAATTTGTATGAACATCACGCAGTATACAGTCTCTATAATGGGCTGGCTGTTGTTTTCAATGCCAGTTGCATATACTGCTTGGTACCATACTGTAGGATGATTCTGGCAAGGTCAGGCAGGCTTCCGGCCTGCTGGCCTATAACGAACTAGAACCGATATTGAGCATGCGTGCACAGTGAACACTTCCTGGGATCTAACCTGGGCAGTTCTCAGGCTAGCAGCAACCCAGGAACAACAGGAGCAATGAACTTCAGATCGCCAGGTGTTCAGGACATACCAGAATGAAGCACGTTGACTAGATAAAGATGTCCCCTAAGCCTGACAAAAGTATAAATCCTGTTCCTTTCTAAAATTAAATGAGATCGTGGTTCCAATTTCTCCCAGGGTCTGTGATGTTGACTCTGCACCTCCTTCCCCCCTCCCCCGAGGGACGCGGCCCTGCTAGCCAACAATATAGGAGGGACTTGTACACACACGTGATGTTTTACTTTACAGATATCAGATATCTGCATCATCAAGGGAAAGCTTTTCTTGTCCTGTCTGCAACCTGCATCTTGGTCTTCACTAGAATCTCGCAAACTAAATCACTGCATAAGTAATTACACCCTGATACTTACAACCCACAGAGCAGCAACACAGTTCTTGGACGAGGATACTTCCAGAGAGGAATACCACTGGTGAATCTTACTCTTAAGAATTTATACAAGTATCAATGCAATAACCATGTATAAAAAATAAGTAAATTAATGTACTGTGTTTTCTATATCAATTGTCTTGCACTGTGCAGCAAACAACATTAAATGCATGTGATGAATTAGTGTAAGTTGCTTTCAAATATTGAATATTCCCATATTTATCAAAGTGTGGCTTCATCATATTATAGGGTCTGATAAATGCAGACGATATTCCATTAACTACATTTGTACATAAATGTGACTGTCTCAAAGGAACAGAATTTAGTAGTTTGTAACAGTTTCTCCCTCTTTCCCATTTTTTTCCATGCCAGTTCCCACAGGAATACAAAGCTCTCTTTCTTTTCCCTTGACCATGAGTAGGCTGGGCCAGTTATTCATGGCCATTAGCCTCATATCCGTTTAACCACCTATACTGCATATGTCTCAGATTTAACCAGGGTTGACTTAGCAAGGCTTTTATTCTGGGTGAGTGCCCAGGTTCCCCCAAATCATGAATTCTGTTTGCTTCAGAGAACTCTATTGCTTCCGCTTCCAGAACCAATTATATCTTAGCTAATCTCTTACCCCTTCAATTTTCCTTGGTAGTTTTCTATGTAAAACATGCAAACTACTAAGGCATTACTACTCTCTACTAAACTACTACTAGTTTATCCATTGATTGTAAGGATATAGAATTGCTTTTGCCCAGCTTATTAAGAATAAGCTTGTTGTTCTTAATAACAAAAATTTCCCGGTCCCAAAATAAAGCAAAAGAATTCTAAACCCCTCCGTATCTTCTCTAAAATCTTATGAATTGTGTATATGTTGAATGGCACATATCTATCCTATCTACTTAGGCGTACAAGCCTGTCTCCCAGTGGGTTAATTTTTTCTCTACTTCAGAGCATTGGGGTTAAGTTCCTATTTATGTGCTAAAAGCCTTTGAAGGAATGTTTGCCCAGTAATATTCCTTGAGGTCCCTCTGAGTAGAGGTGAAATGTCCTTTCAGCCATGTATGTGTCCTTACCAGGCTGTGCATTAGCTGGTCTATAAGTTTATGATGTGCAATTAACATGCAATTCAGACTTACTGAAGCCTCATCAAATCTCTGACATACAGTGTCCTTCCTAGGAAAGAAATGTTGTTTCAATGAAAGATTTACATAGATTTTTTTGGTTTGTATATTTTTCTCTGAAAGTAATAATTTACATTTCTGGATGCATCATTGCAAAATTGAGATTGCAATGTTGGATCAATCTCTTTTAGAGTTATTGGTAATACAACATGAGAGAAATGTAATTCAACATGAACAATGAAAATGTACCCTCTATCTCTGACTCTGAACACTGATTTTCTTTGAATCATTTAAGTGAATAAAATCTGTTAAAATGGATTGAAGACATGAGGCATTCCAACAAATATGACTTTTATCTCTTACCAGATATGTTTGGAGATCATGCTTACCATGCCTTCGTTATTTAATCTTAAATGCATATTAAGATTATGAATGTCTTACAACTATATAACACAATCATGATATAATATTCAAAGCTTGATAATCTCAGCATAATTTTGCATTTTAGCTTAACTTACTCTGTTCCTGTACAGTGTGGTAACATCACGGAATTCCTTAAGCATATAACAGGCATGTTTTCACATAAATCATAAAGTTAAATTATTGACTCTTCATAGATAATCATTTTTTGAAAAGGAAAACGAATAAATATAGTAAAAAAGACACTATTTCTTACTATAGCATTGAATATTCATAAATTGAAATTACTAAAAAAAATGTGTATTTAGAGATTTTCATGTCTCCCTAGCTGGTAAAATTCTATTGTTTGTTCACTACGTAGTATAGTGTTTGAGCAACAAAATATTCTCTTTAAAATGACAGACCATTAATGTATAAATAAGATACAAGTCAAATGTTTTAGTGACTAAACTGAATTAAGTTCATTATTACACTTATTTTAGCCAATAGGACACAAAGAGATGAATTAATTATGTATGTTGTACGGAAATTTCTGTTTGGTGACATTTTTGGGATCACTGCATGTTTTGGAAATGGGAACATTATGGTACTTTCCTCAAATTTAATATGTGACTTTTCCAGAGAGTTAGTCTAGCAATTGAGAATAGATGAAATATTAGGATCAAAAAAAATATAAATTGAATACTCTTGTAATATCCACAGTTCTTGAGTGTGAGTAGTCAAGTGTATATAATTTTGAAAAGGCCAAAGACACTTGCAAGTTTTCTTCTCTTGCTCTTTACAGAATCATTTGTATATTTTTGAACTACCATTAATGCAGGTTGCTGATCAAGAGACAGACGAAGGGGAATTATTTGAGCTGAGGAGTTCTATGATAGTCACAGCAAAGCTCTGATCAAAGAAACAAACCGAATCAAAACAGTAATGCGTATATCGAGTTGGGGGAGGCTTAGTGTTAGGGTTAGTTTGTGGCGGGTTGGGAGGAGTTGAAGGTAAAGGAGGGTTTCTAAATGCCATCAAACTATTGAATAAAAACACAAAAATACAATAATAAAATTAAAGAAAAAAAAAGCTTAAGGTTTGATCACAAAACAAAACTGAACGAACAGACAAATAAAAAATAATCAGTAAGTAGCTGAGGATCAGGGCTCAATTCCCAGAACCCACATGGCAGCTAAAAACCATCTCTAATTCTAAGTCCAGGGGAATCCTAAGCTCCCTTCTGACCTCTGTGGGCATTGCACCACACAGATTCATTTACATACATGTAGGAATATACTCAGACATGAAAGAAGAAAGAAAGAAAGAAAGGAAGGAAGGAAGGAAGGAAGGAAGGAAGGAAGGAAGGAAGGAAGGAAGGAAGGAAGGAAAGAAGAAAGAAAGAAAAAGAATGGGGCTGGAGAAATGGCTCAGTGGTTAAGAGCACTGCTTGTTCTTGCAGAGGAATCAGGCTCAATTCCCACAAGGTGGTAAACAACTGTCCATAACTTCAGTTCCAAGGGATCCAACACTCTTCTTTGACATCCACAGGCATTGCGTGACACAGGTGAACCTACCTACAATGCTAGCAATTCACTCATACACATAAAATAAGAATACTAAATTAAAATGAAAAACAATATTAAGCAAGATATTTACCCAAGACATACAAGCGGCTCATACATAGCAACACTCACCATTCCCCATTCTCACCTCAGCACTTTTGCTCTACTTGGAGGTAAGCCATGCACCTGGCAGACAACTCTAATAACTGACATGCTGTTAGATTTATTAAAGGAAATAACTGTTTCCATCCACAATTGGAATTTCTGCCCAAGTTTTTATCAACTTTACGAAATTTTTTTATGTGAGATTCCTTCAATGTCAGTCCATATCTATCTGTGTTAAAGAAAAAAATAAAACAAAACAAAACAGAAAAACAAAACAGCAGATAGCCCTCTCTTGGGTTTTGGCCCCTTTGCACTGCAAGAGAGTTTCCTACCAGACTAATGTCATAAGACAGCCTGATCCTGCCCACCTCCTCACCTTTGCCCTATTTTGGGACCAGTCCCTTTGCAGTGCTCTGTAGCCCATGTATAACCTGCTTAGCTAGTCAGAATCCACCCACTTCTTCCCAGTGCAAATCCCATTCTCACTGTTGGAGAGTTCCCACCTAACCTGCCAGGAAACAGTGAGACCCTAAAGATCAGTCAGACTTGAAAGCAAACAAGCTCTATCAGCGATAGAAACAGAACTAAATTTCAACTCAATAAACACAGGCTAGAATTTTGTCTCAGACACACAACTAATAAAAGAAGTCTATATGCCCAGGTCACAGTACAGAAGCACAAATAATATGAAAAAACAAGATACTTTGTTTCCACCAAATCCCAACAGTACTACAGAAGAGTTTTACAATGAGAACTACCCAGAGGAGCTCCAGGATAGAGAACTTAAGAGCACAGTCAGAAAAGATCAAAACATTCAAGGATTTTAAAGGACACACAAGTGAACACCCAAAAGAAGACAAAGAAAATCTTGATTGATGTCTGAATAAATACAATTATAGAATTAAATGAAATGATACATACAATTCAGAATTTTGAAAAGTGAATTCTCAAAAGATAAAATGAAGAAAACTCAAGTTGAAATGATGAAGGAGTTGAAAACTCAATAAGCCAAGTTGAAATGACAGTAGACAGTGTCACCTGTAGGATGAATAAAGTGGGAAAAGTCAAGACTGCAAGGCAGAGTTGAAGAGTTGGACTATCAGACAAAATATATGATGTGTCTTTAAAAATAGAGGAATAGAATATGCAGAAAATGTGAGATACCTTAACGAGACCAAATTTATGCATTGTAAGCAGAGAGGAAGAAGAAGACTCTCAGGTCAATGGCATCGACCGGTACTTCAACAACATTGTAGAAACAAACAAACCAACAAACAAACAAACCCTTAAAGAAAGACATACACATACATATACAAGAAACACACATAACACTAAATAGGACCAGAACAGAAACTACCCACAACATATCACAGTAAAAACACTCAATGCACAGAACAAACACACTGTACTGAAAAATTAAAGAGAAAAACTAGTTACATGTAAAGGAAAACCCATCAGAACAACAAACTACAAAACCTAGAATAGCCCAGGGCAGAGTATTTTAAGAAATTCTAGCTAGTTTACTTCGGCTTACTAACAGAGCAGTGGGTGGGGGGTTACTTACAGAATATGGGCGCCCAGCCTCCGCTTCGCAAGTTACATTAGTAAATCCATGAGGCTTGGATTTTGCAACTACCTGGTGAACAGATCCAAATGGCCCGTGGGTGAGAGGAAAAAAGGACCAGCCTCCAGGCTCTCCCAGTTTAAATACTTTTAGCCCCTCCTCTTCTCACATCTAAGGCCAATAGACAGGTGGGTGGGACATATGACTTTCCCAGCTCCTAGTCTTTCTGCTCAAGGTGATACCAGTTTGGAGGGGTGCTTGTCCACAGCTTATCAGGCTTTTCTCTCAGAGAATTAATTGATCCACTGTACAGTCCACCCTGGAAGGGGGTGGGGTAAGGTGGGGAAGATAGGTGTGGGATACTTTTTTTTTTTCCATTTCTTGTAAAGCAGTCTTGAATTTCTCGGTGGTCTTATTATCACTTGTTTAATGATGTCTTTTCCTTTTTCTCCTACTGTAGAAACAAACAAACAAATAAAACCCAGAAACACCACAACAAAGAAGGGGAAAGCAATAACATCCATATAAACCATGAAAATACTGACTGTTACAGCAGTCTAACTTATGGGCGTGAACACAAATGTTTTGATAGTACTGCAGTAGGTGTATCACATCCATTCATCAAAAATATTACAGTGGCTTCTCCACTGGGGCCTATAACATCCCCTGCTACTGGGGGTCAACCTGGCTTACAGTACCAGATGTGGGCCCTTCCCTTGGGAGCAGGCCGTAAGTCCAATTGGAAGTTTACTGGTTGCACATGCACTAGATGGGCCACTACTGCACCTGCAAGGATGTCTTGCTTCTCATGACGATAGTGTAACAGGCAGGGTCCATCATTGTGCAGGACTGTAGGGGACAGTTCTTCCCTGGCTTTCTGCATAGCACCTTCTGGCACAAAAAAGGCCATCCAGCCGGTGGCAGGGAGTTTCCTATTTAGTCCCAGCTTGATCTCTCCCTCTCCCGTGCTTACCACATGGGGCGTCTTCAACAGTAGGGTCTTACCATCGGGTTCTGGGGTGCAACCCACATTTGAGACAACAGTCTGTATGATTTGGGGGTCCTCTAGGCCTTCCCTGGCCAACAACTCAGGGGAGAAGCCCAACCATGGTATTGGAATTTTGATTTAACAGCCATATGGCTTCTGGAAGTGCTCTCTTCCATCCCCTTAGGGTTCCTTCTTCACTTAAGGCTCTCAACTGTTCCTTTAATAACCCATTTTTTTTTTTCTATCAGCCCTGCCCCAGTGGGATTATAGCGAAGGTGTAAATACCATTGAACCTGCTTATTCTCGGCCCAAGTTTGTACATCTGCACTCATAAAGTGGGTATCCTGTTCACTATCAATCCTCTGTGGGCACCCGTACATGACACTGAGCTGGGTCAGGGCCTTAATAGTAGCCTTATCCATTGCTCATTTGAATGGAAAGGCCTGTGTAGGGCCTGTGGCAGTATCCACACAAGTGAGAGCATATTGGCATCCATCACTGGCTGGCAGGGGCCCTATGTAATCTATTTGCCAGCCTTTTGCTCATGCCCCATCACGGCATCCATCCTCTGGGTCCATAATCGAGAACACACCTCATAGGCCTAGACTGCTTGCAAAATGTCAGAATATCTTATAGAAACGCCAGCAGCTTTGGCTATTTTTCATCTCATGTTGGCCTCCCTGTGGCCAGACTTTATATGAATTCAGTGAGCTGCTTCTAAAAGCACCTTGTCTGGGTTGATTTCCCATCTTCCCTTCTTCTAGGGCAGTGCATGTTCCCCAAATGTGCTTCCAAATCTGTAAGGCACTCAGAGGTCAACATTTTATCATCTATATAGTGGAACCTTCTCACAGAGGGAGGACAGAGTAATAGGGCCAGGTCCCGGGCCACCATCCCATGACAAACAGTGGGGTTGTGGAGATAACCTTGGGGAAGCACTCTGAAGGTCCATTGCCATCAACTCCACGCGAATGCAAATTGTTCCTTAAATTCAGCTGCTAAGGAGACACTAAAGAATGCATTAGCAAGGTCCACTGCTGCATGGAAAAACCCCATTTCTGCACCAGCTGTCCTGTTAGAAGTGCAATGTTGGGCACATCTGTGTGGATAGGAAGCACCACCTTATTTAATTCCCTGTAGTCTATAGTCATTCTCCAGGAGCCATCTGACTTCTGGATAGGCCATACAGGGGTATTAATAGGGCTTTGTGTGAGGCGTATAACTTCCACCCTCTCCAGCTCTTGGATAGTCTCTGTAATTTCATCTCAGCCTCCAGGAAGCCTATACTGTTTGACATTCACCACTCTTCGTGGAGTGGGTAATCTGACAGGTTCCCATCTTGCCCACTCCTGAGTAATTGCTTTCACTGTTTGTACCCTCAGCTGGAACTCTCCCATGGTTGTATGCAGGGTGTGGCCTAGTAGGGCATCTCAAAAGGGAAAGGTGCACACTGTGTATTCCTGAGGCAGGTAATTGACTACCCCCAGAATAAGCCTAGTATGCTTCACCTGTATAGTCTTATCTCTGTACTCATCCAGTGCCAGTCATGAGCCCTGGTATTTTGTTGATTGCCATGAATCAATGTTCACTCCACTCCAATATCCACTAAAGCCCATATGTTTTGTATATTATTGAAGGACCAAAAAATTCTTAATTCAACATTGGGCCTACGGTTGCCCATTATGGCCCTCACTTGTGGGGAACCTTGGCCATCCCTTCAAGAAAGGAGCTGAGGAGGCTCCCATCCCATGAGGCTCCCTTCCTCTGGAGCAAGGGGTGCAGTCGGATTAACCCATACTTCCTGGTCTCCAGCCTCTCTTACTCCACTGGTAAATTGCTTGTTGTGTCTTAAAGCTGTCCATGGACTCACTAGGACTGCATTTATCTGCCTGTCAATTTTGTCCCTAGCAACTCCTGCCCTGTGAAGATCCAGTCACATCTGTGCTCGGGAGACATGAAGGAGCCCTTTGTGGGAATTTTGCACTTTTCCTTCATGTTTACCTGCTTTAGCACCTTTTGAACCCAGCTTACATGTTGGTCTAGATCATTTAAATCAGCTAAAGCCTCTCCTACTTCATGGGGCTCAGCACTGACACTAAAGCTTCATACCAGTCTCTTGGGCCTTGTTGAATCAGTTTCTTTCTTAAGTTTCCAGTAAAAACAGTTCTGCCTGGGACCATGAACTGAGCATGAACAGTTCCCTAGCCCCTGGTCTTCCTCTATAGTTTTCCAGTTTCTAGTGCTCATGGGAACCTCTGTTGTGGATAACCATGTGTCCCTAGTGGCTCGTATGAGCCAACCTATTAGGGACTGAATTGCCTAATACTGTCTCAAATTGTGAAGTCTTTGTCTTAAAGAAGGATGGGTGATTATATTACTCAGTTTTTCTGTTTCTGCTACACTTAGTATAATCCCATCTGCTCCCATGACCCACAGCCTTACAAGCCAGGTAGATAAGGATTGCTTTATGGCCTGTTTGACCATCTTTCCTAGCTTCAAAAGTTCCATTGCTGAATATGCTCTCATTACCATGGTTTCCTGCACTGGGCTGTTGTTAATACTCCCATCAGCATGCTGGATTATGGATTTCCCCTTCCTTTGTATTAAAGGTCAAATCCAGGGGGCATTATCCCCAATTTCAAGGTCACTTCCTCCTTCATCACTGCCTGATCCTTAAAAGGGGTTCCAAGTCCTAGGGTCCCATGATGGGCCTTGTCTGATCAGCCTGATCTGGACTTTCTTCTCTTTTTGTCCTCCTAATCGAAAAAAAAAAAAAAAAAGCAAGCTAAAATTTCAGCCTCCTTTTTCTCTCCTATCCAATTTACTAGCAAGGTCAGAGGCTAGTATGGAAGAGGCAAGCCTCATGTCCTTCTCTTGGCCTAATTCCTCTCTCACATTTTCGGTCTCTCTCAAGGTCTAGCCTCTGCCTGAGGTAAATCTCTCAGGAGAAATAGTAATGACCATGCCACCTCAGCAACTGCTTGCTGATATCTTTGCTATTGGCTTGCCACCCTCAGGGATTACAAAGTTGGTTCTAGACCTTCTATTGTCCTCCAAGTATCGCCATATTCCCAAGGTGGCCGCCATAGATCAAGTAGGCGTGCCACTCCTTACCACTTACATGTGGGTTGCCACCCTGGTATTTGTCCCAAGGATCTCAGCTGCTTTGGCGACTTCACCTTAGTTATGTATTTCACTATAGACCACACTATTCCTGCAATGGCAATCACACACCCCAGTCCTATGGAGAGAGTCCGCCACATCAAAATATCCTCTGCCCACACTCTTCCCTCACCCAACTTTGTTTCATTTGTTGGTCTTCTCCATATTAGGGACAGTATGGTTGTTTCTCCCAAATTCATCCATTTGTTTGTTGTATCTTTTCCTCATTGTCACTAATTGATATTAAAATTTCTCTTTGGGAGAGGCAGACCAACTTAACCTGCTTCTCTCCCCTAGTCTTCCAACTCAAAAATCCCCCCAGCCCTTGAAACACCCAGTTGCACCATTCCTTGTCTTATACCTAAAGGTGTCAGCATGCTGCTGCAGAGATACTTGTACATTTTATTTGGTGCTGCTCTTTGTACAATAGTTATGAAATAGAAAAAAAAGCAACTGAGGAATGGATAATAAAATGTTATGCATTTACACAATGAAGTTTTAGTAAGTGCTAAAGAAAAATGAAATCATTAAACTTACAGGTAATTGATAAAACTGGAAATTACTAACAGAAAACGAAGTATCACAGACTCAGGAAAACAAGGGATGTATGTTTTCATTCATCTGTTGATATTCGATCCAAGTCTGTATATAAGAGTATATGTCAACAATGTGTTATGAGGTTACTATAGGAGCCACGAAAATGGAAAGGAACTCTGAGAGTAAAGAGAAAGAAGGAGCTCAAGAGAGGGACATAATAGGAGGCAGGAGTTATCAAGGTGTAATGTTAAATGAGTGCTACTTTAACTGAGGAGGGAATAGAAAGTATTTTACAAGAGGAAAGAGAGAAGAGATAGATAAAACTTACTGTTATGAAATACCTAATGGAAAGTGTTAGTTCAAAAGGCTACTGAAAATACAAATACAACCTATGAGTGCAGAAGGCTCTATAATGATTGCATGGTACAAAGCAAGGAAAAAAATTTCCTTTGAATGCCCGGTCGAGGTAGTCCTACAGACTCACAAAATATCACAGGCTGTTAACAAAGCCTTCACTTGCCTCCCACAACTGGAAAGTAAGACTCTACTGCTGAAGACATGAAATACTTTGGACACAGGACATGGAGCAATAAAGCTGGAAGCCTCCTCCCTGGTCTATTACCTGTGCATCAGAGGATACTATGCAAACTACCAAGGGGAAAAAAATCAATGATTCCATCCAGTTTTAAAGTTTATGACCACAATATTGATCAGCTCAGAAAATAATCTTTATGGGTGCGCTATTGGCACTTTTATCTCGGGGCAATCAACAGCTGTCTTATTGACTTAAGGGCCACTCAATGGTAGGGAAATGATGTGGTGTTGTAAACATAGACAAATACTCATGGATGGAGAGTTCATAGATCCTAGACCAAAACATACTTTTGTCAGATTCCTCAGTCAAAATAATTTCTTACTCTATTCTAAACATTTATTCTTGTATCTACAGACAAGGATACTTCTCATCACTCTTCAAAGAAGCTTACTTTTGCAACAGGTGGAGACTATTCCAAAGTTCCACAACTGGACAAATGCAAAGAATAACTATCTGTGAGATGCACAGCCCAAAGTGATATATCTACAAGGCAACTTCTAGAGTCAAGGCTCTGGGGACATGGGAAAGCAAGGGGGAAGAAAGACTGCTAATACAGCTCTCACCAAAGAAGCTTCCTCATGCAACAGCTGGTTGCATGAGAAAGCCATAACTGGCCAAAGTATAGAGAATGAGAGGTTTCAGAGTGCTTAACTCTGAGTAGGCCTCCTGACACCCATTGGTCAGGGACCACTGTAGAAAAGCAGGAAGAAAGATTGTAAGAGCCACATGTGTTTTATGACCACAAGGAATCAGTTTTCCAGGAAGCAAGGGAGTTTACTCATACGAACTTATAGTAATCACAACAGCATGCTAAGACCCAGAGAAAATTCCAGCACAGGAGTTGAGAGGTGTGTTAAAACCCCAACCATAGCTAAGGAATTATTGGCAACAGTTAACTACTGTTAGAATGAGAATTAGCTTTCATTAAGTGTGTGATGCTGAATAGTTTAACCATTCTACAATGGGCAGACACAAATTGAAGGATGTTTGGCTTGATAGGCCTTACCATATATATGTACACTTCTATATAAATATGGTAGGGGTTGTAAATAGTGTACAGATAGGGGAAGTAGTCAAAATATGATCAAAATATATTGTATGAAATGAGCAAAAAATCAATAAAATGAAAAAAAAAGAAGATAAAAACAAACGAACAGAAAACATTTCCCTATGCCCCAGCTAAGGAAACACGCCAGTCTCCATGCTGCACTCAAATACGTCACAAACACAATCATAGTAGAACCAGGAATTACTCCTGAGTCAGTGTTGAGCATGGTTTCCAAAAACAGTGTGCATCTTCTCCCTTTGGCTCTTGTCTCCTTCTCTCTCTTCTGGTACTTTCTCTATGCTCACTTTATTTTCTATCTGTATTATCTCTTAAATCATGATTATCAGAAGATCCTGAAGGCAGGCTTGAAAAAACACTCTGTAAAAGACATCCCTGGAGTTTCTGGGGTTGTTTCAATGATCCTGAAACACTAGAAGTTGAAGAAATGGCAAATAAAGAAATAGGAGACCTGGGCATGCCTATAGGGTCTGAGGAAGTGTTCTTTTCACGGGAGCAAACTCAGTTCTCTTTCTGAGGATGAGTCTGGCATTCAGATACTCTGGTCTGTCTCTAAACTTCATTCTCAGGGAAAGGAAATTATTGTTCTCAAAATTATATATATATATATATATATATATATATATATATATTCTATAGGATTTTCAAAAGATCATCAATGAAGTAATATCATAAAATACCCTTGTATTGAAAACATATGAACCTGGAGGCTGAGAAGAGAAAGACAGAAACACAGAGAAAAGAAAGGGAGAGAAAAATGAACAGAGAAAACAAGAGACTGAACATGAAAGGATGTCAAGATGTTAGAGTTTTGACACTTTCCTTCTGAGATCTCAGTTTGCTTTCAGTTCTACCATTAGTTGGTCAAATTCTTTAATTGCTTCCATATTGACAAAATCTCTAATATTATATTATTGGATATTAGTAAATGTTTGAAAATTTACAGTCTCCAAATATTTGTATAAAGACTCCAAACCACAGTAGACTAGGAAGTGGGTTATAGAGGAAGATTTAGTTTAGAGATGAAATGGGAAAGCTAGCTTCCATGATGAGACTGAGTCTTTGTAATAAAAGACAGACAGACAGAATGCGTTCAGATGTTCATATTCATTCTCTCTTTCTCTTGTTGTCTACACACACCTATATACATGCATACATGGACAGAATAAGTAGATGGTTCCCTGAAAACAAAGAAGAGGATCCTTCCCATGACAGATCACTGAAGTCACCTTGATTTTTTTCCTTCATCCTCCAGAAGAGAGAAAGTAAGTTTTTCTGTTGAAACCACCCAAGTGTATGATGCAATTTTTTGGCTACTAAGAATGATGAAGACAGACATTTTTCACAATGGGCCCGATGTGACATTCTTTGGATGAAACTATGGAAGATGAATGAGTTCGTAAGGAGCTCAGAAATGAGAGAATTATGATACAGATAGATTATACTTCAATAAGAGCAATTTCATACAGAAACATACAAGGCAGTGCAAAATCTGTGATACCTTAACTGTCATTATATAAGAACTTGAGGAAATCTTATAAAAAAAATGCTTCCCCTGAATTGAAAAGTGCCATGTTCAATACGTTTGATTCCGGAGGACTGGACTATTTGTTGAATACAAGGAAATGATGCAGAGCATTTCAAACAAAAAGAAAAAAAGTAATCCTCATATATGTGTATATTTGACAATATGAAATATTCTAAAACTACTAAGTTAGTTAATTTGGTTTGCATCTCAGATGCATTTTTGTGGTTCAAGGAACTTTATGATCGCATTAAGGAACAAGATCTATATAACAAGTATAGCATAATGGGATGTCAAAGGAGAAATCACAGATCAAGCTACCAGCCCACTTAGATTCAGGACAGGAATTGCAAGTAGACTATATAAGGCCTGTTTTGGGTGTCTGCATCAGAGCAGGATTAATCTCTCATTTTTCTTACTTTTTGAAACCTCAAAGCCTCATTTAACATTAATTAAAATCTAAATATTTGTCTCCCAGTACTTTTAGTAGGGTTAGGGATCCAGAATTTGAATTATGGAGGATCCATTCAACATGTAACACCGGGGCTCTGTTAAATTAAGTCTTTTTTCAAATTTCCAATTACTTGGCTCTATTATTGTCTCATTCTAAATGCTATTATTTTATACTGGGTTAGGAATATCACATTATTCCATAGGGTGAAAAGACAAGAAATGGGATCTTCCAGAGGAAGAAACAAAAATAGAACTTTTATTTTAACAATGCAACATGTCGTGGCGGAATCCCATGGCAGCAAGACTACTGTTAAGGGTGAAAATGTACACACTGTTATCATTTAGCACAGTTTTGAAAATGCAACTATAACAAATATTTTCCTCAAAAATTTTATCAAAATCTTTCCTTGGTAGGTTAGATTTTCCTCACCTTGTAGCATAATTGGATACCCACAAACCCATAGAAACTGAAAATATTATAATTTGAAAGTGCATTGGAAGGGCTGGTGATATACCTCACTGTTAGAACACTTGTGTAAAGCATACAAACCTCTGGTTCAATTCTATTTTCAACAAAACTGAGAAAAAAACAAGCAAATGAGCAAGGGAAAGAAAAAGTAAGAAGGAATTAAAAAGAGATACACAGAGAAAAGAGATCTAAAAGGAAAAGAAAAAGCAAACAGAAATTGCATTTGAAACTGGTAGCCCATCAGTATCACAACCTAACAGCACAGTCCATTACCAAGGTTTATTTTGTTACTTACTGGTGCAGCTGGGCTTGTAGCCACTGTTTAACATAACTATACAACATTCTATCACCTATGATTATTCCTGGCAAAGATTAAAGTTCAAAAATTAAAGAAAATTTTGTACTGAGTGCCTAATTCTTTTACACCATCGTAAAGTCAAGGAATCATAATTCAAACCATCTGAAATTGGAGGCTTTAGGATAGAGAAAGTGGAATAAAATGGAAACATTTTACCTAAGAATGACCATCTTTAAAATAACCTTCTCAGAACTGCTGATGTAGACCTCAGAATAAGCCTGTAACAGAGGCGACCCTGGAAAGTTTCTGAGTTGATGGCCCAGAAAGCTGTGACCAAGGACTCCTCAGGGATGCTTCCCTAGAGCACATTTTATCAAGTGAGCAAGTCTCATCACACCAAAGAAAGAATGTAAGTAAAAATAGCTGCACACTGGAAAATAAGAAATTAAACTGGCCTCCGATAAAATGGGGTGGGTTAATGGCCTCTTATGAGTGAAAGACTGCATAGATTTTGTTGGATTGATTAATACTAAATGCAGTTAGGTAATGTGCTCTGCTATTGAAGTAAGGAGTTAGAATCACCATGTGGCAATTCCCTTTAGACATGTGGTGAAGGTAATGTCAGCTGATAATTTCATGAGTTAAACTGATAGAGCAAGGTATTGGATTTTTTATTTTTATACACTTAGTCTCCGAGTTTCAAAATATTTCCTCTTTTCTACGATATAAATTTCTTCATCCTTTCTATATATGTGATGTACTCTCAAATCCAAATTCTATGCCATCTTTGTTTTATTCCATCTGCAAGATCAGTAATACTGTTTCTCTTGCATCTAAACAAGAGATAGACTTTATCTGCTTGTCACTAGTTATATTACATAGCTACAAAGTAATCCAAAGGACATTTTCTTTCTATTTTAGATATTTTACAATTACACAAAGAATTTTTTTTCAAAAGGTAAGGAAGTTTATTGTCCCATTTATACTCCTTAAGTAATTTCCTACTACATTTAGAGTAGCAGAAAAGTTTTCATCTGCAAGTTTACTCTGGTCCAAGTCTTCATCTGGAAGATTCTGTCATCTCCTATTCTCTGCAATATTTAGTAATTATATTGAGCATTCTTTTTTTTATCCCTCTCCAAAACAAGCTCTTTGATGCTACATGGTCATTGTACATACTTTCTTTCTATACAGAATTTCTCCTGCATCTTACTAATCAAATAGTTCAAAAATATACACCACACTCAGATATTTTCACTTCAGAACTTTCCTATTCTCATTGCACCAATGCCAATTACTTAATGATTGGCATAGAAAAGTGTTCAAAAACATTTTTCTTGGTTGGGACATGCATTCAAAGGATTAGGGCATAGTTTATGTTTACGTTTTCTGTGATATGCACAGAACACTTTTTTATGCCAGGTGGGATAAAATAAAGAGGATAAGATGGGCAAATTTTAACTAAATATTATAAGTGACATATTTAAATAGAAATGGTTATCCTAGACTAATATATCAATTCTTAAATTAGAAATGTTTGACACAATAAAGACCTAGGTCATACTGAGTTAGTAATGTATTTCGAGCTTTATGAGAGAACATTCCTCCACAGTTTGTTAAGCAAGAGTCTAAGTTGAAGGCCACCCTGGTCTACATATGAATTGCATACCAGCTGCGGCTACAGGAAGACCCTGTTTCATAATAAAGAGGAAGGAGGAAGGAAAGAAGGAAGGAAGGAAGAAAAGGAGGGAGGGAGGGATGGAGGGAGGGAGGGAAGGAAAGAAAAGAAAAAAAAGCTTCTACAGTGCTAAATAATGGAAGTAGCTAACCTAAGAGTCCTTCAAGTGATAAAAATGTGGTAAATTTACACAATGGAGTTCTTCTCAGGATTAGAGAAACACGAAATACTGAAACTGGCAGACAAGTATGCCAGTCACCTCTCATCACAGAGCTTCTCTTGAAAGAGATGGAGACTATTACAGATTTCCTCAACTGATCATAGACAGAGAAAAAGTGTCTGCAAAATGCACAACTCTATGTGACAGATTTCAGTGGAATGTCTATCTAAGGTGTATGGAAGAGAGAACAATTAAGCAATAGGACATTAATGCATCTCTCAACGCTAACTAAAGTTTTATAGATAAACACAGGGGTGTTTATTCAAGAAACTGTTCTGAAACTCAACTCAAAAAGAGTCAGATTATACTATAGAAAATTTCAGCAATTCAAAGTTCCATAAATATATATTGTATTTGCAATAATAATTAAAGAAAGCAGGTAATATTGATGATTCCAAACTGGTTGAGAAGAATGAAAATGAGCTGCATGTTCAAATGACCTTAGAGAGAATTCTTCCAATTATTTAAGAAAGAAATACAGTACCATTTATAGAAGGTATATTTCAGAAAAATTTAAAAGAGAGAAATTAATTCTCAACATATTCCCTGAGATCATTATATTTTTTAAATCTCCCATTCATAACAAGAGAAATTCAGACTCATGCACCTCGTCAAAATGAATAAAACATCAAAAACACCTAATCAAATAATATAAAACAGGAAAAAAACCCACAAAATTCAAGGCCAAAAATAAGATAATAAAAGTCACATATTAACAAAAGTAAAAGAGAAAACAGGAGGAGTGAAAAAGATGGTTCAGTAGTTCAGAGTGCTAGCTGTTCTTCCAGACAACCATTTTGGTTTCCAGTATCCATGATGGGCAGCTAACATCTACCTATGACTTCAAGCTCAGGGAATCTGATGCCTTCCTCTGGTCTACATAGGAAACCATGCATGTGGCATAAACTTGTATAAACACACACACACACACACACACACTCTCACACACACACACACACACACGAATTAATAAAGGTTTTGAAAATAAAACAAAATACTCTCTAAAGATGAAGAAAACAGAAATTGACATCAAGAGTTTGAAATTTCCTGCTATCTTAATAATGTAGTACATGAGAAGAAAACAGAAAAAATAATTACCACCAGTCTTAAAGTTTTCATTTCTTACAATTTGAAATTAAGAGTACTAAATCTTATGGAATGAATGATAGAGTTTGCCCTGGTATTTTTTTACTAAATTATAGAATGCAAATATCTATAGTTTATTTAGTTAATGTGTTTAGTAATATATAAATTATATACATGAAAACATATAATCTAAGTAAAAGCACATGATCAGTAGATTCATATAAAATACACGTGCTCATATTATACATGTGTACACTCTAAATATTCTCAGAACTATCTAAGAATAAATACACTCTAGAGATTATTGGTATGAATCTTAGAAGAAATCTGAACAACCAAAGGAAATGAAATGCTGGTTTTACTGCAGCAAATATCTCTGGACTTTGTATTCTATATTAGGTGGCAGAGATTCAATTTTGAACAATTCCTGCTCCTTGCCTATCAGGAGCTTCAATCAGCTGGAATAAAACTGAACAGAGAAAGCACTCTCAATGTGGAGTACCTTGAGGTATCAGAAAGTCACATTGCCTTGTTTCCTCTTTATTAGTGAAGTGTAGACTCTCAAATGAACAGGAAGGACATTTTTCCTAGTGCCTTTCTACTGCTAAAATATACATGCCAGAGCCTAGAAATTGTAAAATTAATCCCCACCTCAAACTAGGGCTAGTTTTACTAATGATTACATTTTACATTTTTAATGACAAAGGAGTATCATTTTATAATGGGTATACATTTGGAAACTGTTCAACTGTACTTTACACCAACACAGTAGTGGAAATGTAGCTGTAATGATTTGCTCCTAAAAATGTCCAAATTATGTACTTTCAGCATTGCAAGAACAAATGAAGCAAAGCTGGAAGTTAAGTCTATTGTCCACAATCCAAGTTCTCCACAATCACATTCGACACATGTGTGAATAATTTCACAGCAATTACCTAACCAGGTTTTTTTCTGTTATCTCAATCTACAAGGATTGAAAAGGACATGAACTCTTCCTCTATAATACTGCAGAAGAGAGTAATTCATGAAGAAGAAGACATGGATGCTTCAAATGATATCATTATGTGAAATTGGCATGTGTGTGTTAGTTTTAGATGAAAGGTTTCTTTATGAAAGCCAGTTTCAGATTTTCCTGAATGGAAATACCTAATATGATTCTGATGGCTATTGGATAAGCAAAAGGTGCTCTGTATAAGAAATCTGAGAGAAGAATTAAAAAAAAATACAAATTGGTTATTCTTTCTTAGATAAAAATACTTAACAAAAATATTCATAAGGATTTGAAGATGAAGAATGAAGGAAAACTGGAGAAGCTAGGATTCAGGAAAATGGTTCTTTCATGTTATACTTAAAGTGATAACACCAATGTAATTTTCTTTTTTGTCTTAAATGATCGCTCAGTTGTGCCCAGGCTGGTATTCATTCGTAGCCTTTCCACGTTGTCATTGAAAATACCTACAATGGTTCAATTCATAAAACACTTGCGCCTAAATTGAGCCAAATATTAGAAAATGCATATTATTTTTATCTTCCTTGTACTCTGTAAGATCTCACTAAGGATTTTGAAATATTGCTGAATGAAAATTGAAAATTATTTCATAAGTAGTAGAATTCTAATTACTTGTTTAGGAGTGAATATGCAGAATGAGAATAGTCAATGTAAAAGCCAAAATTTTATCTGAAATTTATGATCAACAAAATATCAGAAAATCAATCATCAATTATTCTAAAATTAATCTCAAATTAGAAGTGAACTTTAATGACTAAAACTATGTAATTTAAAGAGATTAATTTCTTCTTAATTTTATACAAATATTCTTCCATACATACATGTTACCATTCATAAATGCATGAAAGCAAACCATGGAGGCAGATTTTCAAAACCTGATCCTAGTTAACATGAAAATATTTCAAATGTCCAAAAAAGAAAGTGACCGCTTTTTCAAAAGCTATATTTATGGCAGCATTTAAACTATACAAATGTCAGCAGACAAAATTCATTATAGTTATATTAGAAATCCCTTATAAATTCATGGAAATTTATTGATTGGTTGGTTCTGAATATCTACAACTCTTATCAACTAAGTTTAAAGTAGAAACAGTTACTGACTCTTGGGTACACATAGATGGCACTGGCATATAAAATGATTAACTGGCTGCTACTTTGCATTTTTGGAGAAAAAAAGTACCTTAAATAAAATAATTTAAAACCTGAATAAGAAAATTTGACTACTTAGAGATTACCAGAATTATTTGTCCTACAAAAGTCCCTGTGGATCACTAATGGTTTAAGCTGTTTGTTTGAGATAATGTCTGAATCCTCACTACAGCTCATACAGGCATTGCCTAAAAGCCTAGTAACAAATTCCTTCCTCATATGAAAATGCAATTTATGCAATACAATTATCTGGTCCCAATTTCAGCCCCCTTTAGACTCACAACAGATCAAAACTGTAAGATATTCAGATCACAGTTTATTATAGCAGTCATAAGAGACAAAAAGAACAACTCACTTGCTGTGTTTAAGAAGCAGCCTTCCCAATATGCCAGAACATGACTATTCAGAGTTACAAATCATTAACATTCTTCAGGAAACAATGGGTTATTTATTTATTCAATAATAATATTGTACCTGAACAAATGATGATATCAACAAATGAAACCCTTTTTAAAAGATGAAATGATCATTAGAATTGCTTGGTGGGTTTAAAACTAAATACTCATTTAATCAAAATGTTTACAGCGTCAGGGCACTCTAATGGTGGATAACCCAACATACACAAGCAGTGCACTGCGGCAGTTAGTAAACAGTGAAAAGAACCCTGAACCCCAGATGAAAACTTTCTGCCTAATTAGCCAGGGCTCCTTTGCCTTCTTGGAAAGCTCCTGAGTAGTATATTCTCAGCTCGAAAGACACTTATGGGCTTTGTAACTTCAGAAGGATATTAAGAATTAATAAGATATCATATTATTCTTTGTTTTCATATTCCTGTTTTCTTAATTTTATGGAAATATCCTTTTGGAACTTCAAAATCTAAATTTGTATGAAAATTACATGACAGCATGATACATGGGCACATGGATAACATATTAAGCCCTGTGATATGTGGTATTACTAAACCCACACTTCTGTTATTTGGAGTTACATATTCAAAGACAATTCCTTCTCATTTCTTTTATTTCTATTTTTGAAATTTGGAGAGGGAAAGATGTTTTCCTTTTGGCAATATATTCCAGTAACTTGAGAATGTCTAGACACATGTCTAATGCTTCTTCCAGAAGGTGCTATAGATCCACTTGGCTAAATTGCAGAGAAGCACCTGCTCAGATGATGAGGAAAGAACTTGTGCTTGAGGATCTCTTCAGGGACAGCTGCTCATTGCACCCTCTTAAATGCTTTTTGCATTACCCAACACCTTTAATCTCAAATCATGAAAATGTACTCTGCTCACGCAAAGTCCCTAGATGCTTCTGAGGAAAGGCATCAAATATGTAAGAGAACTTAACTTCCTAAAATTCAGAACCTGTACTTCTCCATTAACGGAAATTTTGCATCATCCTCTGACAAACTGGTCTTTGGCTATTTCAATATTTCTCAAACATTTTCTTACTTGATCTCCACATTCTTCTTTCTAATTGCCAGATACTCCATCTATTATTTATAAGTGTATTCGATCTTTTCATGATCATTAGATTAAGTTTCCATTTTTAGGGGGGTATTTTCTTGTGAATATCTTAGTATATTTAATGTGGAACAGTAATTATCTTAACATTTCTCAGTGATGATTTCTTTTATTCTTTCCAGAACTTCATGCCTATATGTTACATACAAGTATATACCAAGTTTCATAAAGAACACTTTACTTGATTCCACATACAGTAAACAAATTCTGGGGCTACAAAGTCAAGTTAATTTTAAAATTCAGTTTTGATTCATGTAGATGTTTGCATTCTATTTGTGTTTTAACTTCCTACCAGGAGCTATTGATTTCCAAGTCTCTAGCTCTAAATCAAATGACACCTCCAATCTCCTTATAACACATCTACAACACCACCAGTTATCATTTTAGAGTGTCACACATCTAACATTCATCTCATCATCTCATTTATATTCATGTTCTTTAATAATTTCATTTATTGAACTTTGACAGGGAAGAAAGGGAGAACCCAGGATCACTGGTTGACATGATGTGCTCTACTCTTTCATAAGAGTGAAATTTTCATTTCAGAAAAATACTAGTAGTAAATACAGATCTCAAATCATTGCATGGAATTTCAAAGTTCTGACCTTATGATGCATACGTTGTCATTTACCAAGTTCACATTCCAGAACCATATAGTCAATTTACAAGAAAAGCATCTCATGATGCTTTAACTAAGTTTATGCTTTTGAATTTGGCTGCATTCTACATGCCATCACCTATAACTGATATATAAACAATGCATAGGTGATCAGGGACAATTTTTAAATTATTTTTAAATTCCTTCTTAAGAATATCTTCTTTTTAGAAACTTTCTACTTGTTTCCTTTTAAAAATGCCTTCCTTCTAGGGGGAGACTCTAAATAGGTTGATTAGACCCCAGATGATTTACTTGCACTGAGGGATATTTGAGTACACAATCTTGATTGGATAGGACCTAACCTACATGATAGAATGTATGAAATCTGGAGGAGGAGTATGGGAAGTGCAGATGGAGAGGGCCATGAAGATGATTAAGTTGTATGAAATGCACAAAAATTCAAAAAAAGAGAAATATTTAAAATGTCATTCTGTGGAAGGTTTTCAAATTTGATACTCTTATTTTCAGGGTAAACATGGGACAGAGTTAGCATAGTCACTGCACTTGATTTTCCTGGACATATTAGGTAGTCAAGCAGGGACTGTATGAGATCCCGAATGTTGATGTGTCAGGAAAGAAGTCTCCAATCACCATAAGGTTGTTTAAATTTAAATAAATAAATAAATAAGTGAACAAATGTAATGTTTTTATAATTTTCAACTTGTAGAAAGAAATTATCTAATTGAATAAGTCTATGTATACACAGAAGATTAAAAATAAGATTAGTAATAGAAGAAGTAAGATTAGAAATAGAAGCTGATTTTGTGGCTGGGAGCTGAATCAGGACCTCCTATGTACCACTCTACCACTTCACTATTGAACAACATTCCTAGACCAAGATTAAGACTTAGAAATAAAACATTACTGAGGTTTGAAGCATATTAATACATCCATCAATAGGGGAATAACATTCTCAAGAATTCATGACTTTTTCACATGATTATTCTGCCCCTGCTCTTGGATTGTATTTGCATTATTGTCTTTTTGTCACTAATAGTGACCAACATATGTAAAGATAATAATAACGCTGACGCCAGGGAATGAATATATATATATACATATATATATACATATATATACACACATATATATACATATATATACATATATACATATACACACACACATATATACATATATATTCATATATATACATATATATACATATATACATATATATATTCTAAAATCTGATCTTAATACAATTTTTATGATGAATAAGTAGGATAGGAAAATATTGAGGGCGATTATGTTGAAAAAGTAAAAGAATTTACCAGAAAAGAGAGAAAAGTAGAAAAAGGATGAGAGGAAGGCAGAGGAAGAAGATGATAGATACAGAAGAGCAAGAAAATAAAAAGAATGAGAAGACAAATGTACTCTAGTGAGGATGTTAGTCAAGAAGATAAAATATGCTTTCAAATTATTAAAAAATATGCTTTTGATAAGAAAAATATCATCAATACTCATAGGCAAAAATATTTCCAATTATTTTCCAAATAAAAATAGAAATAATGAAGAAGGACGATGGAAACCCAGAAGAGCATGACATCTTGAGTATATGTAGCAATGAACATCTGTACATCATGGTAACTGATGGCTCTGTTGGTACTCCAAGCAGAAACTTCTGTAACTTTTCTTTATTTATGAGCTACAGGCTCCAATGTATACAGTTTATAGGATGTTACTTGCAGTTATGCTTGGATAACCTCTAGAAAAATTCACAAATAATTCTCATTGTATGAAATTGATGAACTAACTCTCCACAAATTCTTATGTTGCCTCATTAAAATTCTGAAATAAAGATACTTGACTCCTGTTAATATATCCATGTCTACACTATGGAAATCAGGATTCTGTATCTATTACTAATACAATTCCAGTGCCATAATCTAACAAATCTTATAGCATGGCTTGTAAGAACTGTTTCTATTGATTAAACTTTTACTTTGATCTCATTATGCATCAAATCATGTCAATGGCCCTTCCTGAATCCTCCTCCTTCTTCCTTGAGAAATTTCTTTTGAATTAACTATAAAATATATCTGATTGTCCTTATATTTCCATCTTATTCTCCTATTTCATGTCCTAAAAGATGCACAAATATATTCATAGATTATCAAATTCAGAACAAATTCAATGTGTAACCATGTTGTGATCAAAGTGACTTGCAAAGTGTAAATGATAATTAGCTTCTTTGCTTCAGCTGCCTAGAGTATTCACCCCATTTCCCCCAAGTTGCAAACCAGCTCTCTTAGACTAATCATGCAGTGGCAATTTCAAAACACTTTCACATCACTGAAAGATGAGATGTGAAATTATTTGCATGACCTCCTTCCCAGATTCGTTATATGCAAACTTTCACATTCACTGGACATTTACTGTTTTGACTAGGGATTGTAGTGGTTTGTCAACTGCTCTTTTCACATACAGCTTCAATTGTAGTGGATCCACATTCATAATTTCTACAAGTTGATTTAGTTCTGAGTTCCTTTCATGAATCTGAAATTACTACTGCCTCTCTCAGTTCATACAAACTCTGTTCCATCTATCTTGCCAATGCCCTAGACTTTCACTGGTGGATGGGAATGATCTATTCGTTTCTGAAGCACATGTGTAACTGAAGTTAAAATAATAGCAATTCAGCACTCTGTACTGTGCTTATATAATTTCAAATATGTTTCGTTATGAGCTCCTTATTGTATTGCCTATATGTAAAATACGTTATCCACTGTAAGTGTTCAAAAAGAATCCTTCATTTGTTTAATTTAGAAAATTTAGTAACCCTTTGGCTAATCTAGTTGCAATGCAATTAAGCAAAAAGATCTTGTTAAAATTATTATACATCTCAGCAATTAAACTCTACTAAAGCATCCACGCAAGCTTTTACTGCTTTGTGTATCAGTTCGCCTACTATAAATTATCACTCCATTAAGCTGGCTGCCTACACCTGGAATTAATTTTGTCTTGGATTACTGTGAAAATTTCAAATTCTTTTCTGTAGTACATGATGAGCAATTGTGAAAATTGCTGTCTTTTTTTCATACTTGTTATTCCATAGAGAGGTTCTGAAAAGTTGGGTAATTTGGAAATTAAGGTCCCTGTTAAGCGTCATCTGGGACATCAACAGTTAGAGGAGATAGCGCTCTGCATGCTCAGGTATCGCAGTAACACCTGGGGCACAATCTGCTCTTAGTCATCAATCTTGTTGAGTTCTAAAATGATGTTATTTTTCTAAAGTATTATTTTATTTTTATATTATGGGTATAAGCATGTTGCCTGCATGTTTGTAAGTGCGCACACATTGTGCAATGCACACAGAGTCAGAAAAAGGCATCAAATTGCCCTAGAACTGAAATTACAGAGGGTTGATAGCTACCATGTGAGTACTGGGAATCAAACCAGGATCCTCTGCAAGAGCAGCCAGTGTTCTTAATCACTGAGCCATCTCTCCAGCCCTAAAGTGATGTTCTTTAAAATGCTATATTTGGAAATCCCAATTCTGATTCGGGAGGCATTGATGTCACAAATGCAGGTCCTTACATTCTAAGACCTACACTTTAGACCTATATCAGAAAGGCATCTGCAAACTCCTTTCTCTCCAACTGTCCATTACTTCCTTTAAAAAGAGCATAATAACAATTTATCCTTTAAGAATCAAGCTATCATGAAATGCAAACACCATTGCTGAGAAACAACTAGGTCCTTCTGAAGATCAACTCTAATCCACTCCACAGGAGACAACTAAAAATTAAAGCCTGTTATTACTATTTTTACGTCAATTCTAAGAGAAACTAGTACGTTTTCCAAATAATTATAATTAATTTCATTAATCTGCCTGTGGATTTTAAATAAAATATTGCATTTTGTTTTTATATTAATTTTTCAATGTAAACTGGGATACTCTATAAAAATCTACCAAGTGTGTGGATATAGGTAACTCTTACATTTTTTCCCATTATCTTGGTAGTTAGATATCAAAAGTCAGTAGACTTCTTCCAGAGAGGTCATGGGTTAATCTCTCACTGTTTCCTTTAAAAGTTGATGATGTTGGTCACCTTATGCTCTGTTTCTTTTATCCTCTCTGAAAAATAAAAACTCCATGAATGTTTGCATGTCTCTGTAAGTGTGTGTGTGTGTGTGTGTGTGTGTGTGTGTGTATGTGTGTGTGTGTGAGAGAGGATATAAATCAGTAACATTTCTTTAATATCCTATGTTCAACTAAAATATGACTATGTATCTCTTAATTTCCTCTCCTCCCTTGATCTTCAAAACTTTACTTCAAGGGAATAAAAATAAATAAATAAATAAATAAATAAATAAACCTTTTGGGGGAATATTAATGAAGACTAATCAGGTCCAAAGAAGAGTGAGAGAAAGATACTAGAAGAGAAAAAAAATAGGGAGAAAGTTCTTAAGAATGGAAAAGTGAAGTTCAAAAAGATATTTTGGAGACCATCAGTACATGAGAGAAAAAAAAAACATTATTTTTAAAAAGTAAATTTTACTTTGAGATAGTTTCCTTCATAGTCTCTAAGAACTTAGAGTAAATGATTAAAATATGTTCCAAGTTCTGTTGCTCATTCTTGAGGAAAATTGTCATTTACCTAAAATTCCAATCTGGAGTCAGGCATATGGAACACTATGTCACAGGTATCCAAGATCTTAGTCAGGTCTTCTGTGGAGCAGGGAGGGTATATATGAAGGCCACTTTGCTCTGGACGGACAGTGCACATGTTGAAAGCAGCAATTCTATCTATACATTTTTACTTTCTCTTCACTTCATTGATTTTTATTACTGTATATAAAGTATGAGTGTGTTACAGTTCCCCCACATTTTCAGATAATAATAAAACATGGGAATTTTGTTACTTATCTGTCTTCCTTCCTTTCTTCCCTCCCTCCCTCATTCCCTTCCTTCCTTCCTTCCTTCCTTCCTTCCTTCCTTCCTTCCTTCCTTCCTTCTTCCTTCCTTCCTTCCTTCCTAAAAACTGATTTTTTTTCTTCAATGTAAACTACCAAAACCCCACACTGTTTGATTATTTTTTTTCTTCCAGGAAGTGTTTGCTAACACTTTCTTGGAAATCACTCACCTATGACATCCCAGCCTGTACTTATAAACTTCCTATCAGTCCCAAAGTTGCTTAATCAGTTGTGTAGATTTGAAATTATTTTCGACTTTCTTGCACATATCCCCTGAGAAATTCGTATTTTGTTTACCTGTTTCATTACTTTGTTTCTAATGAAGCAAGAAAATTGCAAATTTTGTTCAACTTATTATGACTTGTGGTATTTATTTTTTTGACAATCAGTAAATTATTTGAAATTTATTTTGTCAAATGGAATTTGGACGTGCTACTCTTTTTATAATTTTATTGTTATGGATTATGAGTGTCTTCTTCAAGTAAACAAAATGATTGCATATCTCAGAGTTTTCAAGAACAAAAAATTTGTTTTAAAATTTTTTATAAAGAAAATTAGGTAAAGAATCTAAAAATAAAAGTCTCAAACAGGAGAATTTTCAAAACGTTCAAACAACTCAAGACTATAGCATTGTGTATTTTGTTCTCTGCTGCATTTTAGTATGTATGGCTTATATTTTGCTGTTTTTAAAAGACACTAAAAATTTTTATTTTTATTTTATTTGTATGAGTCTAATGCCTGCATCTATGTAAGCGCGCCTGCGTCATGCAATGCCTGTGAAGGTCAGGAGATGGTGTTGGATCTCCTGGAGCTGGTGTTATGGACAATTGTTAGCTCTCATTTGAGTGCTAGGAGCCAAACTCCAGTCTTCTTCAGGAGCATCCAGTGCCCTTAACCACTGAGCCATCTCTTTAGCCACTTTTAAAATAGTTACTTGAATACATTTTTCTTATTTACAATATCTTTTCTTAGAAAAACCATACTTGTAATTTTTTTCACTTAGGAAAACTGAGATTCAGTCTTCTGTAAGAAATAATCATTCCAGATGAATGAAAAATTTTGTCCAAAGTACAATTCTGTATTACTGATTTACCTGAAATCTTTGTAGTAAATTATAAATCTTTTTTCTCCAGAACACCTCATCTCCAGTGAAACACAAACACTCTCAGATTTTCTTTACAGAATAATTGAGTACTTGTGATGATCTTCTTCAAGGACCAAATTGTCATATGTCTCAAGTAAAACCCATTCCACCTCATCTTTATCATTTCTTCAAGTAACAAGATGAGAATGAATAATGTGTGCAATGCCACTTGCTGCCCATAGCTTTCCCCAATAGCCCTGTTTCATTTGGGAACTCGCTTCAATTCTGTTAACATGTTTGATCTGTCAGAAAGCATTTTAAACACTGACAGATATTTCGTTGGCAATCCAGGTACATCTTCACTTCATGGTGTTTGCTGTACTAGCTGTGTAACCAGGGAAAACCTAATTTCATGAACTACTTGTGGTAAATTAAAGAATTTCTTTTTTTCTTCCACATCCTTATACATATCACAAAATATCAGCATCAATGTACTTCAATGTACTGAGATAATTAATTGAAAAATATATTCGCATCCTTCATACACACAGTGCAAAATACCAGTAACTGATGTAATTATTACATAAGCTAAAGCTTAGCTTTTAAGTTTACTGCCATCCAGTCCATCGCAAGTCTTTTAAAGTATCTGCCATCTTGTCCTTAGATTTTACCTAAGATTTTTAACAAAAGTATGTTTTCTTGTGTTGACATATTTGCATCTTTAGTACCGAAATCCTTTTTTGGGGTACTGCAGGTCTGACCCTCTACTATCCTGCAGAGTCACTGTTTATCATTTCTGAATAGGAAAGAGAGCTTCCAAGGGCATCAGGATCATCAAATTAGCTAGAACTTGAACAACCAAGCCTATTTTTTAAAATTTATCTTCTTTACTTGGTTATATTCAACTATTAAGTTAATGTGATTTTTGTTCTATATGCCAAAGAAAATTGTCAATAATTTTGCTTTTTATACTTTTGTTCTGAGTTGTCATACATACTATTTGCTAAATATGGGAAATAATACTAGTTGTTAATTTATTTCTACTACTGTGTATGTAGTTCAGTGTTAACTCACTTGCCTAACATGTGGCAGGCCATGCATTGGAACCTTGGCACTGGAAAAGAAAGAAGAAAGAAAGAAACAAGAAACAAAGAAGAAAAGAAAGAAAGAAAGAAGTAAATACAAAGTGCCATTTACTCCTCAAATTTATTTTTCCAAATTTTTCAAGTCTGCCATATATTGTGAGGTTATGAGATTTGGAAGCCATTGCTATAATGAAGGCACCAAGAGCAAATCACTGAATTATTAACATTAAATTAACTGATAAATTTTGATTTTGGATTATTTGAATTTGGGAAACGTTCAACTGGAAATATTTTCTAGGCTCTGCCTTCCAAGAAGACTAGAATATACCTCTGAAGTCCACTTTTTCTACATCTGGAAATACATACTAAAATGACATAATTTAGCCATGTAGACAGATGATGACACTTTCCACTAAAATGAAAATGCTATAAAAAGATCTTTTGGCATGGTCAGACCAATTTTAGGTTATAATGAATGGTAATAATTATTTTCTTGTGTGTATGTTTCATATACAAGCCTACAAATAAGAAAAATAATTTTCTGGCATAGATGTGCAGGTTGTTATTATGATCATATATGCCAAACTATATACAGTACCTACTGGGGAACAACTGGTCAATAAATAACCAACAGACCACCTTTGCAACAAATCAGTTTAATACCATGAAATCTGGTGTCAAAACAAAGACTAAGTCACAGGGAAAAGATATTGTTTCATTCATTTCGTGAAACCTGTACTAAATTCACCAGCATTTACAGTGCAAAACAGTTACTTGTATCTATGATTTACTATAGCTACATACAGCAGTCATAGCCTTTAAGTCCCAAGCACTTTTGTGTATGATGTAGACACATTCTTGGTCATATAAATTATCTGACAGGAATATTTTGAAAGTAAAAGGGGGAATGTTAATAACTTTGTTCTCACACTATAAATCACCCCACACCCAAATGAAATGGTACTGATAAAAACCCTATTTACATTAGGAAAAGTGTCCCTGGCCTTGGAGAAGCAGTTAAGACCTGTGTTCCAAGACCAAGTAGACTCAAGATGAAAGAGTCACTTCTTACATTCTCTGTCTCACCTCCTGTGAGGCAGCTGCCAATAACACTTATTTATCACAGGTACTAGCCACCTGTTATGAAACCCCACATTCTCCTCAATTTGCACAAAGATCTGGTAATCTAACAATCTCAAGCAGCAAGCAGACTGATCTATTTTTATATATTGGGACTACTGAAGCTTAAAACTTAATGTGAGTCTTTTGAAATCTGTAATTTCAATAATGAGGCTATTCCATTCTATCTACCTATGCAAATTCATATTTATCTCAACCTAAAATTCTCACAATTTTTTTCACTTTTCCATTTATTTAAGTTATTTGTTTTCTGATGTTCTCTTAGGAGCACAAGTGTATAAATAGTGTATATAATTCTTAATGTAATTATCTTCTTTAAGTGAAGTAGATTATAATTCTACTCAGCTAAGTAATTATTAACTCAAAAGTTGTCCTTAATCATTATTAAGTCAATTTTAATTTGGTGGTTGAGATCCATTAATACAATTTATTAAATTCATTATAAAATAAGAATAAATATAGACCACTTTAAATATGACTGTGACCAAATTTCAAAACTACTCAAATATATTTAGTGTACGATATAGTAAATGAGGCTTGATACTTTATCAAAGATTGTGTATTGCTATATAATTTGATCAGTAGGATATAGCTTTTAAAAAGCTAGACAAATTAGTGGGTGCATATTTACAAATAACATTAAAAATATAAGTAATATTCCTAATTATTGAATTTAAACACTAGCATTATAATTTCCCCAATGAGATGTTTTTATTTGAAATTATATATTACTGCAAACACATCTACACATGATCTTTCAAATATCACACAGGAAATTTATTTATTTTACTTTATATGTATGAGTATGTATTGCCTTCACCCATGTTATGCAATATCCATGGAGATCAGAAGAGGGTGTTGAATCCACTGGAATTGGAGATAGTACAATTGTTAGCTTCCGTGTGAATGATAGAAACTGAACCTGGATCCTCTGCAAAAGCATTCAGTGCTCTTAAACTTTGAGTCATCTCTCTAGCCCTAATATAGGAAATTTATCATAATATGAAATATATGATATTAAAATTAAAAAAGAGCAAAGACATACAAATTAATTTCTTTTTCATGATTAATATTAATATTCATTATTGTTCTATAATTCTTTATAGTAAGTTTAGTTTTTTCACATGAAAACATGTGGGTTTTACCTGAATTTTCTGATCCACTGTTAAATGTTAATAAACTTGTTTAATACGTACTTTGTAACAGGAAATGGAATTTCATTATAAGCTTTATGACCACGGTTCAAATATTATATTATATGGCCGTCTGATTATATGGATACATTTTGATAAAGGAAAGAAAGCGTGGAACATGGTCATGATGTAGTGCTGAAAGGCCGAGAGATTATTCGGAAACTAAAAAACAAAAATAATGGTAGCCAGGCATGGCGACGCACCCAAGTACATAAGAGGCTAGGCAAGACATTTGTGAGTGCAAGACTCACCTATGCAATGTAGTGAGACTGCAACCTATCCAGAGCCAAACGACACAATGCAGACAAGCAACATCAGTGAATGAATGGAAACAGAAAGCAATGCTTTCTACAGATTGTGAGCAATACTTCCTTGGTTCCAGTAGTGAAAAGTGCACTCTGAGGAACGCAGGCGCCCTTCTGGAAAGCCGCTATTCTCAAAATTTAGAATGTTTACAGTTTCCACAATGGATAAAAAGTTTAGAAGAGTTAAGTATGGTATCATAGATTCCTAGCTGAGAATCTGCAAGCCTCTCCCACAGGACGTAACCTGCATAATATAAGACTGTCTTTTCATACCAGCCCTACTTCACACATTAGGATATGGAGGTAAAGGAGGAGATTCAACACTACCACAAAGCCACCCACCGTTCTTCCATTACACCTGGTATTTCATTCTTGGCAACACCACACTCAGAAAATCAGCATTTCCCAGGAGAATCCTGACCCTAAGACACAGCGACAGGATGGAGACCCCATAAATAAAAGCCTTAATTTTCTACAGGGCTTTTTGCATGTAGGGTCTGATTTGACTAAGCAAAACAATATTTTCTATGAAATACCAGATAGTGGAAATTTGGGGTTTTCTGATATAGGTGCTACATAGCTTTCAATCTTGTCACTGTGGTATAAAACAATATAAAATATCAACATAAATAAGCAAGGCTGAGCACTGATAAAATTTCTCCATAGAAAGGCAGCAGGACAGTCTGAGGACTACAGTATGCTAATCTATAATTAATTGAAATCCATATCTAAATAGATCCTGTTAGTAATTAAGTTGTCTTTATTACTGAAAGTATTTATGTAGAACTTTCTGACCTTGATGCCAAGGAGGAAATGTTGGGGGCAGCTGTTAAAGAAGTATTTTCAAAGATGCACAGATATTTTTCACAAAGAAATGTGTGATGATTCTGCTTTGAACAATCTCAGTGCCAGAACCATTTTTTGGCTTCAAAGAAAAGTATCGAGATGGAATCAAGGAAAGGTACAGACTCTGAGGAGACAGACTGCTCAGGCAGAAGGTAATTGGGGAGGTCAACATTCCTTTAGCAATGACTCCATACTGAAAATGGCTTTTCTTGTATATTTCCATGGTATGATTTTTCCTATCTATTTCCAAGCTGTGAAGACAGAAGCTTGTTATTTCATGATACAGAAGAGTCAGATGGTTATAAACATTTAACTTAATGAAAATATACAGAGTGTTAAATACCAGATTTCATGCAGTGATGCTACAGCTGTGTTTCTTTAAAGGCACTGGATGACCACATTTGATCCTACCCTGCCATTTCTCAGACCTGTAGAGAATCAGGGCACACAAAAATATTCACAATGAAGTATGACCCTGTAAAAGTTCTATAGCTCTTAAAAATATATTTAGAAGTATTTGGAAGTGTTTAATAACATTATGTTGAGTCAGATCTACTGGTTTTTGGCAGCAATATTTAATTGGTTTTGTTTATGTTTCAATTTCTTTCCCCAGACACAGTGCCTCATTTCTTAGCCTAGACTGCATCAAACTCATTATCCTCTTGCTGCAGAACTCCTTAGGATTACAGGCATAAATCATGTCCAACTTGTTATTTAACTTCTTAGATTAGATTCTATTTTATATGCATTTATCCTTCTTCTGGAGATTTAGCAATTTTCTATTTGAGAGAAAGAAAAATATGATAGTTGATTTCTGTTTATTTTTAAGTTCATTGATTTTTTTAAAGAATTTCATACCTGGAAATTGTATTTAAGTATTTCCACCCCTGCGTCTCACCCTTCTAATGCTTCCCAATTTGAAACCACTCTCTCTTAATAGCATGAACCTTATCCTTAATTATAATTATTTCATATATATGCATATATACATATATATCCTACTGGTTCTATAGTGGTATCTAAGTATACACGTGTCCGCTGTTAAGTACTGAGCAACTAGAACTGGATAATCTATATGGGTGCCTATCCCTGGAGAAAACTGGTGCTTCTTCTCTCTTTAGCTACTGATGGCCTAGAGTTCTTCATGTAGATTTCAGGGCTTATGAGATCTCCCCAATCTACATTCACATGTCAGCTGGTGTTTTCATTATACGGGTCATCTTCAACTGTTTATTTATTATTTTTATTGTCGTCCAAAATGTAGGCTTTAACTGAATTGAAAAAGTGGCTCTTTGTTTCTTTGTTGAAATAATGCTTGTTGTTAACTAAGTTTTAATCAAAGGAGAATTTGTGAGCAGAGGAGCTCTATTTTCAGCACCATTGTTTTTATCCAAATAGAGTCTATAATTTTAACAGCAATATTTCCATTTATTTATTTGTACGTTTGTTTATCATATTTTTTTAAATTATGAGAGAATATTTTTAAAGAATTTCTTCAAAAGCATTTGAATTATATTTACTCAGTTAATGAGATTCTGTCTTGTAGTGTTACCGATTCATGGCTGAGTATAAGAAGGAACTCTTTTTATATCGTTTAGTGTTTCAGGAAAAATATCACTGTACTTTTTAAATGCTTATCACTTGGAAAATAACATTTTATGTTATGATCTCATATTGGCTATGATCAGTGACTAAGAGTATCATGAAAATCCGGAAGCCTTTCCAAATTTCTTACACTATTTGAAATTCAATAGCTTTCTAAAAGTTAGCAAATATTAGTAAAACTTTGTTTCTACCTGAACATATTAGTAATCACCACTAAATAACAGTTAATGATGAAAATACAACTTCTAAATTTTAGTCAACAAATGAAATATCAGGGCTGGAGAGATGGCTCAGCAGTTGGGAGCACTAGCTGCTCTTACATAGGACCTGGATTCTGTTCCCAGCACCCATGTGGCAGTTAACAACCATCTTTAACTACAGGTTCCAGGACCTTCCTATGTCCTCTGTAGGCAACGCATGGTATGTGTACACTTGCATTCATGCAGGCGTAAAATAAATATTATTTTTAAAAAGAAATGAACTAACAGTACACTAATGGATGGATAGACTATATTTCAAGTAAATCAAATCCAATAAATACAAACCAAGTAGATGAAGGACAATCTAACTTATGCCATTTCAGTAAGTTAGGTATATATACTGATGAAATTGTGTATATTTAGAAGATATTTAATTAATGTTAAAAGCATCAGTAAGGCCATAAAATATATTTGACATATATTCTTCTATATTCAGTTACATTTCTGCCTTATAATTATAATTTTCAAGTTCATAATGAAGTTTGTTATGAACGGTGGGGGTTGAGGAATATAATAGTTTTATTTGTTCCTTAGAAAAACAATAGAAAAATAAAACAGATATTTTCATTTAACTATTCAAGAATTTAAATATCAGGCAGAAAAAAGATAATAAAATTGCTCTAAATTTTCTAGGTTACTCCCCTAAACATTGTTGTCTATTAAGTAAATATATATACATATATATATATATATATATATATATATGTATGTATATATATTATAATGTTGAAGACATCTCCATAGGTCTCATAGATTCATTCCAGTCTTGTATAGGAGGTACAACTTTGTAAATAATCAGTGTTTCAAGGCAAAGATAATCAATGCTTATTCTCCAATAAGATATAGATAATGTTCCCTTCCAAAAATAATGTAAAAATTCTCAGTGTTCTTGAATAATGGCACTCTGAGTTAGGCTGCTCCTTTTTCCCTGTGTTATTTGAGGCCATTGAAACTGCCTCCATTTTGTTGATATCATACCTCATGGAATGCTATGAAGTGACAAAAAGATCTTTTTTTCTGAATCAAGAATCCAACATCTAGCAAAAGTCAGGAAATAATACTCTTAACTCTAACTTAGAGCAGAAATGAAACAATACGAAAAAGCAGTCAAACCCTTTAGCAGTGATTGTATGTAGCAAGCCACTTATAAGGTGCACTATTCAATGTTATAGAAGCAATGTCTTTAGTCAGTCCCTATGAATGAAGCAGGTACATTATACTAGTTGAAATTTCATATACTATTTATATTGGTTAGTTGTCAGTAGCAATAGTGTCATTCTTCATGAATATAGGAATCTATTTAGATGATATCTTCTAGGAAAGCAGTATCATGATTTTTGTTTTGTTTTGTTTTGTTTTATGCTGGAGTCAAGAAAGAGGAATATATTTAGGAGTTTGTTTACATTTTCTTAAAATAATTATTTTGTATTTTGAATACAAGTTTGAATGGCATAACTATGGCATTCAATGATGTTAAATGGTTATCATTCATCTCACAAATGTACTTCCTATTTTTCTGTGCTATCCCTTCAAACTGCTAGATTTCCCTGGGATTCCCCCTAAATCCTTCAACTTACCTCCCATTACTTGGTATCACACATTCACTGTAGAATTTCAATGATACGAACCCACAGAAAACAATGTCTTCTAATGACTTCTAAGAATATTAAAGTGAAATGCTGTCTGGATCATGCACTTACATGCACACAGACACATTAAACACACACTCACACACACACACACACACACACACACACACCCCATTTGTACTCTTTGTTTCAGATGCACTTATAATATTGGCAGGGCCAGCATAATCTGTTCCAGATACAACATATTACTATTATTATTATTAATTATTATTATTATTCATCATATAAATATTCACACATATGGCCAATTACTACATGACCTAGAAATAGAATCAAAGCTTATCCTAGATTTTAAGTAATTGCAACCAGACTGCATAGATTCTATGGTTAGACTGGACGAAGGAAAAAAAGGATCAAAAGATCTTTTCTTTCTTTCCATTTCTGAGATGGGAGAATAGCAGGAGGGAGCATAAGAAAGAAGAAACTGAAAAAGAGAAAAAGAAGAATAGCCAACAGTGCGCAAATTTAATATTTTCTATGCTATTTTTGAAATGCCAGTTTTAATGACTCACACTGACTCCAAAAGCAGAATTTCATTCATGGTCCTGGCACTCCAATTAATGCAAATACATTGAACCTTTGTGCTAGAGCTATTATGAAACATCTTGGTAGAAGGAAAACACAGACTGTAAAAGAGAGGAATTAGCATAAAATTAGTATCAGCTATTTGAGAAGAACCTTACTACACTGCTAGCTATTATTCAGTTTAAATTTCAAGCTATTTTCTTTTTAAAAATCTTGCTATCTCATAATACACAGATGTGATTATTTCAAAGATAACCTCTAACTGAAACAGAGTATAAAATTTAAGCATAGTTTTAAGAATCAGGTTGTATCCTTAAACATCAGGCCTATCTAAAAAGAACAGGAGCTAAAATGATTCTTTTGGAGATTTAGCTACAGAAATAAAACGGCAGGTAACTGAAGATGTCACAAGAAACAAAGCAAACCTATTGGTCAAAAGCATGTATTAAGAGGGCCTGGGCTTGTTTGTTTTTTGTATTTACAACACTTGAATATACTACAAAGTCTCTCAGATATTTGAGGTGAGAGTCAAGTGGGAACATAAGATTTGAAATAATCAAGCAATGTCAAGGTTTGATTTTCCCTGCATTAAAAATGAAATGTGAGTTTTCCACTTCTGTCAGCTCGAGAGACTATTACATCTGGATGGCAGAGCTGTATCACTTCAGACAAAACTTGAACCACACTTCTGTGATGATAGAGTTAGGATTAGAAACCTTAGCTCTTTCATGAACAGGAATCACTGTAATAGTAAGAGCTCACCCATTAGGAGTCTACAGAACAATATAAGCTGCATACTGGGTTTCTCAGGAAGCTACATGACTAAGGCACCAAGGAGGGAAGCAAATAAACAAGGCAGAGCCATGAAATGTATACTGTGAGTATGTCAAGATAATTTGTGATTTAACTTTCATTGTCACTAAATCCAAAGGATTACATGGACTGAGAATACTTTATTCCAGTGTTAAATTCTCATTAAGAAAAAAATATCCAAATAGATAAATTATTTCTTCAATAAAATTATCTTCCTTATAATAATACACTTGTTTTATTTCTTTTACCTAGTAAAAAATCAAGATACACTATTATAAGTAACCGAATGAATTTCTATCATCACTAATTTGATGCATGAGAGGTATAAGTATTTAATTGATAACTATAACAATTTAAACATGAAATGTCTCACATAAGCTGAAAACACCAAGTTCAAGTTTGTGGTGGCATTTTGAAATTTTTGGATCCTTCATAAAACAATAATTGATTGTCAGAAATACATCACAGTTAGAGAGCCTTTAAATATTATTTCCACTACTGGGATTGCAGAGATGGTTCAGTAGTTATGAGCACTGGCTGCTCTTGCAGAAGACCTGGTTAAGTTCCCACCATCCACATGAGCAGGTAACAACAGTGTCTAAGTCCAGTTCCAGGGCAAGCCGACACCCTCTTTTGGCCTCCACAGGCTTGACATGTACATGATGCTCTTATATATGTGCAGGGAAAACATTCATACTGTAAAATAAAATACTAATTTATAAATATGAACTAAGTAATTAAAAAAATTGTCTCTCTGCCACTGACTCCAGCCTGCTTTTTCTGCTCATGGTTCCACTATGATGTGAACATTTTCTGTGATAAACTCTAGTTGTCTTAAAGGCTTCCATAAATTCCCAACCTGATAGACTACATCCTTCTGAACTGAAACATATCCTCAGTCCCTTGAATTGCTTCTGTCCATTATTTTTCACACTGATAAGAAAAGGAATGTACACAGAGCTGATTTGATGATACTGCTGTTTGTAGTTCTTTCATAGCCTCTCATAGTTTTCTCCAGGTTGGTACCCGGCATATCCCCATCACACAATCCTAACCAATCCACAATATGGACACAACCAAGACATTTGCTCTTTTTTTCTGTGGTTTCTGCTGAAGAAGAAAATCTGCATGTTGGCATTTCCAACTAAAAATCTTTTTTTTTTTTTTTTAATGTCTCTTCATGTCACAAGTAGCAGCCAAAGGCACATTAAAGGAAAAGGATTAGTTCTCCTTCTAACCTTAGGGACAGGTCTGTTTTTGCTCTTAACAATCCTGATCTTTGGAGTACTCTCTTAGTCCAGACCCACCCATTGCATCCTGATGCCCTGTATTCAGACCTGCTCATTTTTTCAGTCTAGTTTGTTACAGCCTTCACAGGCTGTCACCACCCTCAAATTGCCTCTGCCTGCGCCAATCCAGTCATCTACCCAGGCAGTCCCCAACAAAAACCGGCCTTAGTTTCCTCTGACCATCCTTGTTCCCCAGTAACTCTGACCCATCCGCTGCATCTCCACTCCCCTACCACCTGAGCAACTTCATTCTCGCCCACCCCACACCCTGTAATCTTTCTAGTCTTGGACACAGATCTGCCTCCTCTCTTAGGACCCCAGATATTTGGACTGGGATCTTAGTTCGACCCACCCATTGCACAGATTCCCTGTGCTCTTGACCAGCTCAGTTTTCAGCTTATTTTGTTAGAACCTTCACAGGCTATCACCAATTTCAACTTGCCTTACATTCCTGAGACCAGTCTGTTACCCTGGCAGTTCTCACACCCAATGTGCCTTAGATTTTTGAGACCAGCCTTCTTCCCCGATAGCTCTGATCTTGGTCACTGCATCTCCAGTAATCTACAGCCACAGCAACTGCAGTCTCTCCCACCCACATTCAGTTGTCCTTCTAGCCTTGGGCACAGGACTGCATATTTTCTCCCTCATTTGTGGATCCTAGCACCAAACCTTTATATGTGAGCATGTATCCTGATGTAACCCCAGTAACCAGGAAAATGGAAAGGAACCAGGGAGCCAATAAAGGAAGCTGAGAAAGAAAAATAGTAGGAGACAAGTGTCACTAATGGAGAAATAGATAAAATCTTGGTACAAATGGGAAGGAGAAGGAAGGGTTATACAAGGAACTATGGGGATAAAGGGAAAAAGGAGCTCAAGAGAGGTGGGACATTATGAGAATGGTATTAACAAGAGAGAAATGGGGAAAATGGTGAGGATTTAAATGAACAAGGCAGGGAGGGAGGGAGGGAGGGAGGGAGAGAGAGAGAGAGAGAGAGAGAATGCCTAGCAAGTGTAAAACACGAGAAGGTATCATGTTAGATTAACAACCTAATGACAAATTCCACATAAAAAATATCTCTACATGAGTTCATGTGCATAGCAGAAGGCTTCACAATAAGAAACAGTGCCAGACAGGAGAAACTTTCCTTTGAGTTGTTGGCCAGGATATACGAGGAAACTCCCCAAGTGATACACGTTATTGCCATAACCCTGTATTGCCTACCAGAACGTGAAGGTAAGACTCTATTGCTTAAGACAAGGAATTCCTCCAACAATGAGTTTGGAGCACTGGAGCTGAAACTGACCTGGAAGCCACTTATTCTGAAGGTTATCTCTCATAGATCTGGAGAGCGTTATGAAGCAGCCAAGGGAGAACATCAACTTATGGTCCAACACCAGCTTCATGACCAAATAACCACATCAGTGGCTGGCAGAGCATATGTCATAGGTGTAGTAATGGTATTATTATCTTGGGTGTAAACAACAGCTACCAAATTTGACTTAAAAACCCACTCAATGGGCAGGAACTCATGTTTGGTGCTGTAATCATAGCCAAATACACATTACCGAAGGGATCATAAACCTTAGAGAAGTCCACAAGTTTGTCACATCACTATACTAATGAAACTTTTACAAAGTGCAAAATATCAAGTATCCCAGTCAACACTCATCAAAGAAGCTTCTTTTGTACCAGATGGAGACTAATACAGAGTACCTCAAAGGTCACGCACAGGCATTGTCTGTGAATTGCTGAAGCATAAGGAGCACATCTACAATGCGTTTCTACACCTAAGGCTCACAAAACATAGAACAAGGGGTAAAGTGGGCACAAATGAATCTCTCAACTCTCATTAATGAAGTTTCCTCAGGCAACAGAGGGCCAGGAACACAAAAGTTCACAAATGGCTAAACCATTGAGATTAGGAGTTTGCAGGGTATATGTCATGGGACAGGACTCCTTATTAAGTTTCACTCATCCAGGGCCCAGGGCCCATTGCAGAAGAGAGGGCAGAAAGATTATAAACAACAGGGAGAAGGTGCATGAATATATGGAAATCGAATCCTGAGCTCCTGGGGTCCTTCACATATGAAACTACAGTAATGGTATCAGCATGCACAAGACCCATGTAAATTCAAGCAGTCAAAAACCCAGCATGGAACTGTGGATATGGGCAGCAGATGAAAGACTGGCAGCTCATTACTGTTGGGTGAGAAAGCACTAACCTTTTCAAAGTGAGGGACTATGGATACACTGACTGGACCTCAGTGGATGCACTGAGGAGCATCTGGGGGCATTTACTTGACACAAAAGGCCTTAACATAGATGGCAGAATGTACGGATTCTAGTTGCTGTGCTATGGGGGAATGCTGGAAGGTAAAGGATATAAAGATGATTAAAATTGATTGTGATGTTCTGGATGAAATTCACAAATATCAACAACAACAACAACAAAATACTTCCATCTTGTAGAGAGAATGAAATCTCTGTCCTAAGGGGAGAACTAACATTCAACTTTGGAAAGTCAATGACTTGGCTAAGAAATCTCCTTTCAGGAAGATGGTGCCAGTCCTAGGAAGGCAGGCTAACCTGAATCCATGATAAAAATGTAAGAGAAATAATCACCCATTTACTGAGGTAATATACTTTTGCTTCCCAAAATTCTTGGTCCCTAGTGCAGTAGTTTACAAAGCCATAGCCATGCACAGTTCACAAGCATGTCCAGGTCTCGGCTTTGCTCACAGAGGCATACATTTTCTTTTTTGTCTCTCTATTCATTTCTAAGCATGCTTTCCCAAACACTTGGTCTTCTGTCATTCTTTAAAGCACCCATCCCTATCATGTGGCTGACCTCCATGTCAACTTCACGTAAATAGTACAGCCTGTTCTCTTCTCTGCTCCAGCTTTCTCAGTCACAGGTAGCTGCCAAGATTTATTCCTTTCCTGCTCTGTGGCTTTTCTTTGAACTCTAATAAATCTGTCCTTGTGAGTTTGTTTTAAATTAGTTTAATTAGATTAAGAATCCCAAAAGTGGATCCAGATTTTCCTACTGTCCCTCCCTTTAACTCTGATTAGTGAAACCACAATTTTTTACTTTTCTCTTGTGGTAGATTAACAAAATATCTTGTCCTCTCCTGTGTTTTATTACTCCTTGACATCTCATCCAGAATGTTATTGTGTTTGCTCTGATAGCATCATACATGTTTCTGTGATGTTGTGGTTGTGATGAAACTAATCTGTAAGTTTCTGTACTTGAAATAAAGCTAAGTATCTCACTTTATGTGATGAAGCTGTATCTAAACCAATATTGGATCTAATTGAACAGATTGATTTCTCTCAAATAAGACAATATGCTGCCAGAAGACTGATATAAAGGCTAGAGTTTCTAAATTACAGCACTCAATACAATTGGGGTTAACCTTCTTTCTTTATTTCTCAATCATTTCCCTCTCCCTCTTTCTCTTTCACTAATACACATACATGTATCACACCTTATTTGCTATCTGTGTGTCAAATACAACAATTACATCACCTGTTGGTATTGGTCATGGTTCTGAGGAAGCAGAATTATGAATAATATTATCAATTGTGTCTGAGTTTTCTGGAAATAGTTTGCTACCTTTTAATATCAAACAACTGTTGCATCCATGTCAGTTTTTAAGTGGTACCCATATTCTGTAGTATGAAGTGTCAAAACCATTCATCAGAGAATTTTAAAAACAAATGGCTTGGTGAGTCATGTGTATAATCTCCCTATGCACGATTTTCAAGCTAATGATTATGGTTAAAAAATTGGTGACTTTAAAAGTCATCAGATAAGGTCTAGAGGGAAAAGAGTCTACTTAGAGTAAATCAACATCCAGATCAAGTTTCAGCATTACCTGAAAGCTTCTGTGTTCTGAAAATATTCTTAGTATCTCTATGTACAAAACTGATTGCTTTAAAAAAATTATCTCTACTGTCATCCTTACTTAGTGGCTGAATTAACATGCAAATTGAATTTCCAACATGGCAGTATCTGTCCCGTGAAGTAAGAGTAATGACTAGGGAGATTCAAGACTCAGTATTAGACTGGGGATTGTGTGGGAAGACCCTGATTAAGCTGGGGACATTAAGCCTCTAAATTCAGATGAGGCTTCTTTCCCAGTAGTATCAATCTCGGTATGCTATAAGAGGAAATTAGCCTCCATTTCCTAAGGAAATTGTAATAGCCTCCCTTGAAGGAGTTTATTTGTAAGACTACTGAGTTTTCCCAGGACTCACCCTTACCACTTCTTGGCTTCTAGTTCTATGAAAGTCAAGACCCAATGGGCCTAAAAAGGTTAAAAGTACTGTATCCTCTCAGTAAGCATCAGAAGAATCATTTCATGTTTTTCTAATTATTATAGATAGAAATCAGAATAAGCAAGTGGGAATATAAGATACTGAGTTTTTAAAATAATGGTAAAAGGAAAATAAAGTCAGCTGGAAGTGAATCTAGTGCCAAGAGTTCACCAAGCTAAGATTCTACATTTAATACAACAGCTTGGAGAGTAAGAATTCTGGCATTTCATTTCTTTGATTGGCTGAAATGTAAATCAAAAGAATGCCCATACAAAATGAGTATGAATTGTTAATGTAGAAGTTATTCAAATATTTGGGGAGATTAAAATTTACAGGAAATTTCATTTCATTTCTACTTACACATTCTTGCAGGAGGAGAGGAAACACATCTCACTACATGGAGAAAAATAGATTTGGAAGAGAAAATATGTCATCCAAGTGATAAAATTTTCTGTGCACATGAACTGAAACAATAGGGACTGTGTTTTTAACTTAGAAATTTGAATGTAATTAACTGGATCTTTGAATCACAGAAACAAAACAGAAGTGCTTTCAAGATCAAAAGCAACGTTTTCATTTTCACCATAAGAATCACTAATCAAAAGCGCACTATTAAGGTTCAGAGGCATTTTAGAGATTGACTATGTAATCATCCTTCTTCTCTTAGAAATGAGATAGATAAGAATCTATGCGACAAAACTAATTTTAAAAGTCACTGGCACAAAAAAGAATGGTGTTAAATTCTTATTTGATCTGTATAATCAGAAATGTTCTATGTCAAGAGAATCAGAGTAATAGGAGCTTAAAGCAGACACTGTTTCTCATTCAATTTCAGCACTTTGAGGCCATTTAGTCTCCAAACCTTTTAAAGGAAATGATGTCTGGGGCCATTTCCTGAAGGATCACATTATGGTTTCAAAATTTTACACTGTTAATCCTCCCAGCTATTCTCAAAGAGACCTACAGTCTTTTACCAGTTTGCCTGTACACTAGGGAAAAAAGAATACTTAGACATTTGTTGACTTCTGGACACTGACTCTGGACTGATCACTAATTCTACTAGAGCCCAATTGACTCTGTCCACTAAGGAGTATGAAGGCTAAAGGAGCTTTGGTGATAAATGGAGTGTAAGAGATCTGTTTTAAAGAACTGCCAATTTTCCCTGCCCCTACTTGTTCTGCAATTAATTCTTCAATCTAAAAAATCATTAATTGAATAAATGGCAGGTAAATTCTTCAAATAACTTCTATGCTCTCTAAATATAGTAAGACTGCATGCAAGCCATCAGAACTGATTCTACCTTGAAAGCACTAAGTAAACAACACTTAAACCCCACAGGGATTTCTGTGATTAATGCCACCAACAAGAACTTAAAAGACATGTGGATGAAGATTCTCACACATTCCTACTCAACATTCCTAACTGGCCTATGGAGAAGACAGATGGGTTTTGGATAATGACAATGGATTATCATAAACTTAACCAGGTGGTGACTCCAATTGTAGCAACTGTACCAGATGTGATTTTATTGCTTGAACAATTAGCATATCCCCTGGTACATGGCATAAGCTACTTATATAAAAATAACCCATTTGTTTTCTATTTCTGTGGGAAATTTAACAGTTTGCTTCTGGCTGGCAAGGCCAACAGTGCAACTTCACTGTCCTCTCTTAGGGGTATTCAAATATCAGGTTCTGTGTTATAATAAAGTTCACAAAAAAATCTATCATATTTTCATTCATGAGATATCATACTAGGTTTTAAATTAATGATATTTTGCAGACTGAAGCTGGAGAACAAATGGTAGCAATTACCATTTGCCTATTAGCTAATTATTTACCTATTAGTGGAGTCTGAAAGAAATCCAAAGCCCAGCACCTTCTATTTCACTGCAATCACTGGTTCTACCATATTAAGAGGTATGTTGAGATATCTCTGCTGAAAAGCTGCTGCCTGTGATCTTGTCCAAATAAAAGGATGAACTAGAACCTTCTCAGACTGCTGGAGACAGAAGCAGCATAGTCCTCTTTTTGCTGTTCCTCTGGTCTATTTCTCCGGAAACCAAACAGATTCTCTTTTGTTGTTCTTGTTGTTTGTGTGTTGATTTTAACTTGAAATATCTCCCATGGGGCAATTTTGAGCTCTTGTTTCCTATTTGGAACAGTTTTTATACTTAATGGAGCTTTGTGAAGGTAGGGCCTACTGGTGAACATAGGTCCCTAGGGTATTAGAGTGAGTCTTTGAAGATTATAGAGGTTCACCTGATTCTGACTTGCTTTCCTTTCTTCCTGGTCAACCACTCTGTAAGAAACATCTTCTACAAGACATCACCATCATGAACTCTTACTCACACTTCTTTACATGACGAGCTCTGTCATCTCCGGTTCCTTGCCAGTGACGATGGACTATAATGCCCAAAAGTCATGAGTTAAAATAAATCTTTATTCTCATCAGCTGTTTTTGTTGAATAATTTGTTAACAATGACATAAAATGGTTAATACAGATTTAGAGCCAATCTAAAGCAGACTCAGTATTTTGTATATTATATATTATTCTGAATTGAGTGTATATTAATACAGTCAATGCAATGGTAATTCAATATCCCATGGCTGTTGGGATGTGGTTTGAAATCTTGATTGTTCTCTATTGGTAAACTGTAACACAAACTCAGAAAAAAAACTCATATATATATATACTATATATATATATATTAATGTTTAAAAAGAAAAGCTTATGGTTTGAATGTTTATCCACCAACTATCATGTTATTTTTTTAATTTAAGGCATAATAGAAATTGTGGGTTTAGGGACACTCAAAGAGGTAACTCAGTGAATAAGAGAACAACCTTTTGTTACAGTGGATCTATGTTTGTTCCCAGCATTCATGTGGTGCTTAATGACAATCTATAATTCCAGTTCAAGGGGATTCAATGTGATCTACTAGTCTGCAGGGCTTGCATGTATGTATGCATTACATAGCTGTAGGTACAGCTCTCATACACATAAAATAAAAGTAAATAAAAAACTCAAATGAGTTTTTTAAATGTGTGAATTTTAAGATTTAATTTTTATGTTTACTGAGAATTTTATACATGCACATAATTTGTTTTGATCACATTCACCCTCATTTTCTCCCCTCTAACATGTACCTTAGCACCCCTCAACACTTTGCGTGTTTTCCCTCTGTTTTTTAAACCGATTGAATCTACCAGTACTGCCCATAGGTTTGTGGGTCTAGGACAGTCTACTGGGGCAGCGGTAGACTTCCAGGGGCCCTATCACTGGAGGAACATTAGTCTATCCTCTCACTCATCAATTCAATAGACCATCAGCTAGGGGTAGGATTCCATGAGCATCTGCTGTCCATCCTGGGATTTTTTGGCTGACTTGATCTTGGGCAGGACCTGTGCATGTAGTCTCAACTGCTGTTAGTTCATGTGTTCAAGAGCCCTGTTTTATCCAGAAAATACTGTTTCACTGCAGACATCCACTATCTCTGGCTCTTACTATGTTTCTGCTTGCTCTTTTGAGTTGATACCTGGATCTTGAGGGGAATAGGTTGTGATAAAAATGTCCCAGTTAGAGTTGAGTACTCCACAGTATTATTCTTTGTATTTTGAACAGATGTCACAAGATGAAATTCTTGCCCAGCACTGCTAACTGGGGAAAAAAAAAAAAAAAAAACACAAAACGCAAATAATAATTTGGTCATAGACTTTAGGGGACAACCTGTTAGAATCATTCTGCTAAATGAACATATTATTAATGATTATCATCTTTATGCCTATATATTAGTGCAAATCTCATCCTCAGAAGAGGAGCTTCTTTCTTGACATTTAATAAAGGGACCCAAAACTAATTAACTATAGAATTTAGCTTCTTGATCAAACAAAGAAAAGAGTAAGCTGTGTGCAGGAGTATTTCATGACCACCTGCATCTGCTGAGGATTAGAGAAAAATGAAACTCATCTTAATGTTACAAATAAGTTGTATGAAAAAGTGGCCTAAACACATATGGTTTCCGCTCCTGGTCCATGATCTTTAGCCTGTATCTATCACCTGATGGCGTTTTCCTTTTAATCATTTGAGATAAGAAAAGATGCATTGAGCCAAGTTTATAGATGTCTCATCACAAGTAGGCAACCTGAAATTGGAGAGTTGCCTCATTCCAGGCTATCTGTGGCCCTTCTGAATGACAACAGTGAAGGGTAATCTCATTAATGTGCAATTTATAGCTGGGTACCTACACTGAATATAGTTTATAAAGATAAATAGTTAGAAATACAATTATTACTGATTTGGGGGATGCAACCAGTGACTGGGCTGAATGGTAAAGGACTGACACCGGACAGGACAGGAAAATTAACATAATAAACTGGGAAAGAAGAATGTGGTACAGATTCCTGAATGTCCAAAGTGAGATGATATTTGAGTCCTAGATGAAGTTCAGAGAAGAAATTACAGCAGCTTGGACGATTTTAGCAATCAAGTCCATAACATGAGAGCAGCTGATCTTGCGGACCCCTCTCCTCCACTGCTAAAGCCCAGTTAGTTCATGGTGGCTGGGGTGGAGGTGGTTTTTCCATTGTTGCTCTGTATTCTTTAAGCTCTAGAGAAAAGACGTAAAAAAAGTTTTGGCAAAAGTCACTTATAGGTCACTAACAATGTCAGCTTTTCAGTAACTTTTATTTTTTTTCTCTCATGGATTTAACTTTTGTCTGTCTATGTTCCTAAGGTGCTCTAGTTTCACCTTCCCTGATATTATTTAATGCTGGTCTTTTATGTTTTTCTGATTCCTTTCAATTTCATATCTGCTTTTTGAATAGAAAAATCAGGGTTCATTCACATCTATTAATTTTCCCTAGCACGTATTACATATACACATTTGTAAATATTCCGATAGTACTTTGATTATTAACACTAGATAAATATATCTAAAATTTATAGTATTTTTCACTTGGGCATTTAGAGATAATGAAGAATGTATAAAGTGTTACATCCCTCACTTTTCTTTCTTAAATAATCTCATGACCTTAAAGTGTATTATTATAGAAGAATTTAGAAATCTGTCATTTATTGTATTTCCTTTCAGATTGTACATGCAAAAATCCATAATTTATGCAGGTCTTGTCACCACATTTTCTTCTCTAAACTATTCGATCATTACATTGGCATGCCAACCATCTTATTCTGTTAAATATCTCTGTACATTTCAAAACTTCAACTCTGATGCCAAATGTGCTTCTGAATTCCCTACACGAGCCCAAGGTGACCTCCTGCAAGTGCTCAATAACTCCACTTGCTATTATGTTCCAATCTCCATGACTTCAACACATTTTTTCAATGTATCTTTTAAAGTTAATTTTTGTGGAAATCATATAATACATTTAAATTATATTTAGACCTCCCCTATATGCATCCCCATGATAGTTAGCCTACTGGATTTGCTAAGTGTAGAGAGAAATAGACTGCAGAGAGTGTATCCCTGCATAGGTCTCCTGTACCAAACCTCAATATATCTTTAAATGGTGGTTTAGTGATCATTCAAGCATTCCAAATCTTTACATATTCATTCCCAAGCTAAGAAACTTCCAAGGACAAATATTGTTCATATGTGTATGAAATTTTTGCCTTTCCAAAATATCTGCAATTTCCTACTTTAAGAAATTGGGTGTACACACTGAGTATACTAATATATGTCTACATCAGATCCATTTGAATTTGAAGGCTCAGTGTTTATAAAATCTTACCCTTATTCCAATTTGAGAAAGATTAAATCACCTTTCAGGCCTTTTCTCAAGTTGTGTCTCATTTGTGAAGAATCTCTCAGTGTTTTCCATATGCTTAGGGACCCCTGTTTCTAAGCAGTCTGTAATTCTCTGAACTCTGTAATGTTCAGAGAAGTTTATTGGAATTTTTGACTATGTGAAAACAGCATTTTCTGTTACAATGGAACATAAATATTTTTTAAAACATCTTGAGAATGTACTGGCTGTTAATTTGCAGTACATCAATGTTCTGATATCTAACTAGAGCTGCTAATAAACAGAACTCTTTTGAAGGTTATATATGTTTATCTATGCAAAACAAGTAAAACAGTACCCAAAGGAATGTCAGAGTCCCATTGTTCCCACGTGGTCTAATAATTTCTCAAGTTATATTGTATTCTCCAATGTAAATATATTGGGAAAAAATAGTATATCTGAAAACGGAGTTTGCATGAATTTCAATTTTATGTTTTTTTTCTTTCAGACAATATACATTTAAGAAGCATGAACAGCTGCAATTCATCCCAGTTGTTAAAATGAGAATTCAATTTATGAATTTGTGTGAAAATTAACTGGCTGTGTTTTCTTGATGTGAGGTTCAGAGCTGTGTTCAAATGTTCACTTGGCATACATTACCCATGCGTGTAACGTTCAAGTGACATTAACGTTCATGTGACCACTTTTATTCTATTCTTACTCTATTTTATTTTTAGCTTGTGCTTTAAGGAACTGATAGATCAAGCATAACTTTTTGCTGATAAATTTTATTTCTATCTTACATACAGACGAAATTCTTATTCTTATCTCCAGTATCTTACTAAACAAAAATATTGTTCTTGGGGCTGGAGCGATGACTCAGTGGTTAAGAATACTGAGTGCTCTTGCAGAGGACTCAGGTTCCATTACTGGCACCCACATCACAGCGACCCTCTGTAATTCCAGTTCCAGGGAATCCAACGTCCTCTTCTGACCTCCAAGGTCATTGCACAACACAGATGCACTTACATATGTGTAGGCAACATACTCATACACATAAAAAATAAAAAATATTTTTAAAAAACCTTGTTCCTTTGTAAAGTACTGGTGTTACTTTTGGATGTTCCTCCAAGTCATTTACAAAGAAAGAACTGGTGTTCATTACAAGTAATCTCATAGTTTGATTTTTTTTTGATATGATGCCAACATTAATATCTGCTCCTTTGAGTGAGAAGAGCTTTGAATAAACCCCACTAGGATCTCTATGGACAAAATTTCTGCCTAAGTACATTCTTTGAGTTTTGGATATATAATAATCAAATTTTATCCAAACAAGAATGATTTATCATAAGAAGAGATCTGCTAATAATGTCTTTCCTTCTAATGTTCTTTTTGGAGAACTATGAAGTCAAATCTGAGGCTCACTGAAAGCAGTTGAACACAGTGCTTGACATTTTTCAGTTTGCCATATACCTTAGTCCTGAATTTTGCATTTTTATAATAATTTCCTTCTAATGTTCTTTTTGGAGAACTATGAAGTCAAATCTGAGGCTCACTGAAAGCAGTCGAACACAGTGCTTGACATTTTTCAGTTTGCCATATACCTTAGTCCTGAATTTTGCATTTTTATACTAATTACCCTTTCTATGAGGAGTTTCAACGCCTTTCTAGAAAGAGTGTAATATCTAAATATCTGTTGACACACGTGTACACAGTGTCTTGAATTGGTCTCCATGCTGTCATAATTCTATTCCCAGATTCAGAAGCATCAGCATAGAAAACATAAAACTTTAATTAGTTTGCTTATGGAAAGGAAATCTTGGCAACTGATTTATATTAGAAACACATCTTAGAGTGAAAACCACATGTCTTTGATATCTTTCTGACCAGTGTGGTTTAACATACCTATTGGGAAAGAAGATGTTTAGATTCAGTGGATTAGATATTAGACATGGTGTTTTTTAATCCAATTTAGAAATAATTCATATTTTAATTGAACTAGATAAATTCTCTATTCTCACAAAATTCCAGTGATGGAATTGTATCATGTGAAAAGATAATTTCACTATCAATCCCTTAGGTACATTTTTCGTAAGTTCACTGAGAAAAGGAAAGCTAATCTACCTTGAAAATATAAGATCATCATTATATTTTCCATAAGATTTTACTTTATTAGCTCAATTCTGATAACTAAAGTCTATGCATCTGACTTGGCTTAACACAATATGCTCTCTTAAGGCTTTTGTTAAAAAATTCAGTGTGACGCTGGACTTACATCAAAAACAAAACTGAAAAAGATGATGTTTGTAGATCAGACTTTGGGAGTTAAGCTAGTTTTCCACTGTTCTATGTTTTACAGATCTAATAATTTAAAGCTAGCATTTAAAAGAACCACATAGAATTAGCTTACCCCATTAACTTATAATTTTATGATCTATTATCATATTGAGGGATCATATGAAGAAAATCTTTAATCAATATTCTCAGAGACTTCTGTCTTTTAGAGCAAATTCCTCAACACTGTGTGAGGATCTTATTGTGTCTGTAATGGGATCTGAGAAGAGTGCCCATTCTGAACAGTCTTCCTTCAGTCTCAACATCTGTTTTTGTCCATTCAAACTATCTTTTACCTATTAGTTGACTCATGGATTCAGGTGCTTAATGCAGAAATCTAGAAAGTACATATCTGGTGTTATACTAGGACTGACTATTAGGCCAGAGCCTGACCATAATTCCTAGAAGCAGTTTTTCAGGGAGATAGATCTACCTAATGGCACTATGGTTGTTGTAACATTAGTGGAAAATGTATGATTTAAATAGTGCTCAGAGATGAATTTGAAAAACTGGCGATTTTCATACAAAGGCTCTATAATATTTTTTGTTCCTGAAGTTCAGTGCATCTTAATATCAACTCTACATAGCTGTGTATTTTCACAAGATTTCTGCTGGAAGGTTTTTTTCCATTGTGCTATTAGATGAATTTGAAAGACATTTTCCTGAGGCAGATTCCATAAACTGAAATTCAAAGAATTTAGTTATTTAATATATATGTTTACTGAGTCTCTGAGTGGTAAGGCCCATTTCTGGTTATCATTAATATCTTTTCAGGAGGGTTACAGTAGTTTATATTTTTTTTAAAAAAATCATGAATTCTACATTGACTACAAAAATCTTGCAATACGTTTCAATTTCTGTCTCTGAATTTATTTAAAACTCTAGATTTGTATGTTTACACTAAAACAATATAACAATTGCTTATAAAGAAAATTTAGGAGAGCATATACAAAATCAAGATAAAATATATTTATCTCTAAAAAAGAATTGTGTTTATTCTGACATGGCTAATGTTTAAATGAAATAAAAATAAGCAGGATTCTCTATTGGGTTCCTTGATTTTATGCTGAAAATGGGCTATGTGTATTCCTTGTGCTAGCCTGTTTTGGGGAAATTTCTGCTGAGATAAAACTTCCTATTTTTATCAGGAAAGTCTCAAAAGGGAGATAATATTCTGAAGGGAGGTGAAACAGTCCATCATGCAGGGAGGAGCATGCAGCTTGGGAAGTAACAACTCAAAGGTGTCAGGAGGTCCCTGAAACTGACCAGCTACACTAGACTCTTCTGTTCCACAGCATATATGACTAGTAAGTGCTGCTGAAAGAAAAACATAGAAAAGAGGAGTGATCTGAACCATTTTCAAACCTGTTGAGCTCCCCACAAGCTATGCAGCGAGATCCAGATTTTTAGCTTTCATAAGATGTAACTTATGCAGCGTGGGATTTGGTGAGGCAGCTTTCTCTGAGACATTTCTGCTCCTATAAGTAGTCTTCTCAATACTCCTTTAAGAAAACCCAATATATCTCATCCATTCATCAATTTAGGCTTTAGTGAAATTCCTATTTTGATCTGCCATTGGTTGCCTATCTGAAGTGAATAAGCATTTGTTCATGCTTCTCCACATGTCTTCATGTGTTTCCTGAATAGTGTCACACAACAAAATTCAACTCCTAAATGACTTCAAGGCAACCTGTTCAGAAGAAGGACTGCTACAGAACCAATAGAGACCCATTAAGGCAATACTCCTGAGATTAGAATCTCTGTCATGAGTGGAGAAATAACATTCCAACTGGACACGTCAATCACTTGGTCAAGGGACCAAACCTAGGGAGGCATTCTCAACTTAAGCCAAGTGAAACAGGCAGGAAAATTCTCACCCGTACCACAGTTCCTACAAGCTGTCATGAGGTTGCCATGAGGTTCTGTTGTGTGTGTCTATAATTGAATCAGAAAATTACATTTGCTTTTTTTTTTCCTGTATCTTTCTTTCAGATGCTGCCCACAACTTAAGTGTGGTTTTTTGTGTGTAATACTTCAAGCATTTATACTCTTTCCCTAAACACCTACTTTTCTGTCATGCAGTCCCCCACTATCAGGGGGCAGAATTCCATGCTACTAACTAGAAAGGATCGACCTTTTAAAATTTCTATCACCGATTCTTCTGCTTTGAATAGTTACAGCTCGCCTGCCCTGGGGTGCTTTTCTTCTAAAGTATAATAAAATTGTATGGCAGTTTCACAAAAAGAAAATAAAAGGAAGAATGTTAAAGAATTATAACATATACACTATATTACAATATAATACTTTGGATCAGCAAAACGGCTCCCTGAATATGGACTGAATTCTCAGGTATGGCAGCCTGAGTTCTATACCCAGGACTACATGGTGAAAGGGAGAAATCACTCCCATCACGTATCCTCTGGCCTCTATACATGTATCACTCCCACATTCACATACATACATGCAGACATATGTATACGCTCATGTACATACATTAACACTATAAATAAATAAATGCTAAATTTTTATATTAAAAATAAATGTATTAAAACAAGTAGATAACTATGTTATGAAAAAAGTTAATTCCTTTGAACTTGCCTTAAGAGTGAAGATTACTATTTTGGAATCTGATATAAATTTTTGTGCCAATATATTTAACTTTTTGACTAGTAATAATAACCTCATAAATATTTTGCAGAACTTATGTTATATAACTTCATCATGAATTGTAAGAAAAACAACCCAAATATATTAGAACCACAATATATCTAGTATGTCATATTTTAAAAAGGCAAGGAACATATTATGATCATGAATAAACAGAAATATCAGTTTAGAGTGTTTATGTGTGGTGATTTGTCTTTGAGGCTGTTACTGGTAACAATCCTGGAGTGGTCTGTGTGTAATAATGAAATGTCCTTGAACTTTTTAATGTCATTTATATATTTTAAATTCTTGCTTCTCCACAAAAATTCCAAAGATGGAAATAGGTAGAAAGAGAGACAGGGTATCACTGTATAGCCCAGCCTGGCCTGGAATTCACCATTTTGACCAAGCTGAACTTAAACTCACAGAGAGCCTTCTGTTTGTCTTTTGAGTGCAGAGTTTAATGGTATGTGCCATAACTCCCAGTGCTTATACGATATTCACTGATGTAATGAGAAGGACTAAAAACCAAGAGGGAATAGATGATGTTGCAAAGCTTACCAAGGCCATTGAATCAGGAAGAGAAACCAAGTCTGTTGGGTTTCAATTACAGTGGTCTAGTCACGTGTTTGTTCAACTCCTGTGCAAAACATCCATACACAATACACAATGCACACTCCCCCTTCCTATGAAGTGGTTGTCAAAAGAAACACGCCATTACCTTTCCCACATACTGAGGTTCGGAGCCCATGTACTCTTCCAGCACAAAAAATTGATTCCATACCCAGCCACGTTTAACACGTTGGAAATGGGATCGTCTCCCTGGGAGATGGATAACATTTTCCTTTGACTCTGTGGCTAAAGTCTGTTGTGGCTGTGGTTGTAGTGGTGTTAGGAGGCCTCCATCAAACAGGATCCAGAGAAGCAGGGATAAGCAGTTCCTTGTAAGCATTGGCAAAGGCTTTCCTACAGCCAAGTAATAAACACTCCAGTACTTAAGGTAGAGTTGTGGGATCCAGGTTTGAGGCGTCTGTGGCCTTGACCACTAAAGCTTTCTCTTTAATGCCGAAATGGTAATTCACACATTGATGGTTTTGAGTCTTCTTCTTTATTATAGTCCATCTAAAGAGACCTATAAAATAGATGAACAAAAATACAGTGTGTTAATAAAACTTTATGGTGATGCACATAGAAAGTATGATTATGTGTACTAACATTTAAAGAAACAAGGGGAAAATACTTTGAAAGATTTATATTGGTAAATCATTACTCCTGTTCAATCTGTTGCAAGTGAGATTAATGACAGTTTTTCTTTTACAGACTAGAAAGATTATCAAAGTGTAGCAAAATATTATAAACAGAAGTTCATATTTACATTTAATAATTGTCGTAAAGAGGGAACACAGTATTTTTAAAAAGAAAATTATTAAGCTTGAGTGGGATTTTGTAAGTTCAGTATTTTTGACATTTGGCGGTGGGTAATTATTTGCTTTTACATTGCTACTTTGTTCATTTTAAACCATTTTAATACTTCTCCTTTTTCTATTTAATAGTCTACGGCGCATCCTCTCTAATATAAAGCAATGGCAATCAAAATAATCTTCAAATAGTGAAAAGTTTGTCCTGACCAGAGCTAAAATACCAAGATTGAGAAGAAAAGCTTTGAAGGAGGAAAGAAAGAAAACAATTTAAAGAATATTCTTGAATTTCAAAAATTAAAAGAATCAGACCATCAAAAAGATAAATTTAAATCTAAAAGCATGTGATCTTGTCATGATGAAAATGGTTAATCAGAAGTGATATGTGAAAGGATTTTCTAAGCTTTATATATATTTTATTTGTTTTGTTTATGAGAGTATTGCCTGCTTGCATGTAAGCATACCCATATCATGCAATGCCTGAAGAGGTCAGAAAAGGGTGTCAGATCCCAGGGTACTGGAGTTATATACAGTTGTTAGCGGCCATGTGGCTGCTGGGAAATGAACTCAAATCCTAAGCAAGAGCAATCAGTCCTCTTAACTGCTGTGACATTTCTCCAGGCCCTAAATTTTTATACACATTTTTCCAGAAATTTATTTAGCCTTGGTGTACTAGAAACAGTGAAACAATTTTTGGTGATTATTTTATTTATGGTTTTCATCTCAGAGACCATATGGATCCATGTCAAATGGCTGGTCTGTACTACTATTTACGTTAAAATAATTTTGAACTTCCTTTTTATAAGCCTTTGGGGAACAAGGGTATGAATTCCTGGCTAAAATATCTGCAGCACAGTCATGAGGTTCTGTGTTTATATCCCTATGGAGCTAGATGTTGCATCTCTGCTTGGTAGGGGTGAGGAGGATGAAAATGGAAATATTATGGCCTCACTGGTTAGACAAACTCAATTAGTAGCCCCAGGCTAACACACACACACACACACACACACACACACACACACAGTCACACTCACAATCACTCAATTTAAAGCAAAAATAATCTTTGAAACAAGGCCTGTCACTAATGGCAACTAAATTGAGAACCAAAAGAATAGAAACAGCCCTATATTGTATAAGTAGGTATTTTGCTTGGCAAAGGCAGTTTTATGCATTTAACACTAGATACTTCCAAACCTAGAAGCTAGTGGCCAGAAAATGGATATATTGCCTCCAACACGATGATCAAACCCAAATTCAATAAGTGATTTTTGAAGTTTCTATAAAGCATAACATTTGTTTTAACCCGTCATATGCAGTTCAGTTCCAAATGTATTCAATTTTGGATCATTTTACAAAAGTGAAAAGAGCTGTTCACAATGTTCTTATTTAAATCTTAATGTAGGATTGAGTGACCATGCTTGAGTTAAGTTATGAGGTAGACAGATTCCAAGACTTGTAACATGAAAGTATTCTATAAGGACACTCCTAAAAGATAAAAATGAAATATTGTGTTATATTTTGTTTAGTTTCTTATGATTATGACACTTTACTCAGAAAAAATAAAAAATATACTTTACCATCTCTTTCAATTGCTCAAGATAATGTCAATATATTGTCAAGTTATATTTACATTGTGCAGTATGAAAGCCACTAGACATAATCTGAGTGAAATTTAACAATTAGAGATGAAAATATATCCTCCTTTTAACTGATATAAAAAGTTCAAATACTTCAAAAAAAGACATACTATACACTTTCTCGCTACAAATTTCTATATCATTTGTTGATATGACATTTATATACATTGTGACTATAAATATATTCTCTGTTTAGTTTTGTTATTTTGGTAAATGTGCTTACTGGAATATTAAAATTATGTGCATTGCTCATATGTACAGCTTATATTATTTTCTGTTGGATAGCCCTAATTTGAAAAAAACTGACATTAATCAGGAAGTGACTTCTCATAAAATTTGTATTCTTAATGTTAAAAATCAAATATCTAACATGAATTGAATCATGTCTTTAGTAATAACATATTAGAAGCTCTGAGAATATTTGCTTCCAGTTTTTATATACATGTGAAAGACTAAAAGGCATATTTTTCTCATCTGCCATCAAGCTTAAATTAGCAAGATGGAAGGTTTATTTTATAAATCACCACCTTCACAACTTTTGCCCTACAAACAAGCAAAGAAATTCTAAAGTTCATCATGAGGCTGAAATTAATGAGAGCTACAGAAAAGAGCAGTGAGGCACACAATACTTTTTGCCTGAGGCCCACATTCTTCCTTCCCCCCTCCTTTGCTATGACACAGATGCCATCACTGTTCCTTTCTACATTATCTGCATTCCCCTCCTTCACCTTAAGTAAATTGGTCTCTCCTTACATCTATGCTGTCAGATTACTCTGTCTTTGCATTTTTAAGTACCATGCATAAAGCCTCATTTCTAGCTGAGAAGCTATTGGCAATCTTTTCTTCAGGCATTTGGCCCATATTCCAGTAGACAATCCCAAACCCATGCACATATAAGCACTTCTAAGTCGATCAGTGGGTTTACCAAACAAAAATGTGATCATGGATTCAGGAAGGAAAAGTGGTAACATATTTGGGGAACATTTAAGGGGGGAGAGAATCCATGGAAAAGAATAGATTTAAATAAAAAAATTACATGTATATGTGAAATTTACAAATAATAGAAAAAAACTAGAATTTTATGTTGATTGGGGTATGCAATGGTCGATTTATTTATTAGATCATTGTTATTGGTGATAGAATAGGTTTTCCAGTTCTACACATAATCTTACTTCTTTCCATGAATTCTGCTATTTCAATAATAAGAGGACAGAGCTATTAAGAAACATAAACTGAGCCTGGTGTGAGGTGGTACATGACTTTAATCCCAGCATTTGGGAAGCTGATGTAGGCATATCTCTCTGAGTTTAAGTCCAAACTGTTCTAAATTGCAAATTCCAAGTTAGTCAGGATTATACAGAGATACCTGGTTTCAAGAAGAAAAAAAAAAGGGGGGGAGGGGACACATAGTGCATCACCATACACATTGCATATGACATTTATGAATCTAACAAGACCTATATAAAACACTGGTGTTTTTGAGCAATGGTCTCCTTTCCCTTTGAATTCAAACACTTAGTTTTAATACGACCTGTAGTGACCCATGCAAGAGAGACATAAGTGTGACTATTTGCCCATTCTTGTGGCTGTGTTGATGAACGAAGAGAAGCTACACAGCCATATTGGCCCCTGTTCTTCCACTATTCTGCTCTCCAGAATCTACAGTATTGTAACAGTGATCCCATGTGGACACATTCCCTGAAGAAGAAGTATTGTAAAGAGAGACACTCATGATCGCTTCACTTGCAAAATTAGTGCATTTAACGGAGAGAACCTGAAAAGGACTTCCAAAGCCGCCCCCCTTTTAACTAAAGTACCTGGAAAGTAGAGGCAGAAGTCTCAGGAGTTGAAGGTCATTCTCTACTGTAGCTGAGATTCTCAAATCCAAACTGGGATACACGAGAAACTTTACCAAAATAAAACAACCAAAAGCTTTTAAAACTACCAGTGCTTATCTACATCAAAGGAATGGACCCAAATTCCAACATTCTTCCAGGCCAAGGATAGCTTTGATTTTACATACCACTAATCACTGACTCGCTTCTCTCAAAAAGTTGGAGGAAAGTTTAAGACCCCATTTTCCTTGACTTAAATCAAAATCTGTCTCTGTGCCACAGAATGGAGGCAACCTGGGACCAGGGCTCCTTCCCTCAGAAAAGGCTGAATTAACCTGCCTTGCAGTAAAGGTTACATATGTTTCCATTCTTTGTCTCATGGTTTTCTATAAATTATAAGATGGCCAGGGGCACTATGAGAGATAAATTAGACATTTTACCCATTCGGCTACAATATAAGTAAATTCATTTCCTATTATCTTTTAAATACAGATAAACTGAGACTTTAAAACTGTAGATCTAAGGATCCAGCAACAGTATTAGACGCACCAGTTATGTTTCTGTTAAGTTTGAATGAACTGCTTAGTGAATGATCATAGCTAACCTCATAAAAGCATATTATATTCCACACAGTGTTGTATATCCTAGGTCTTCACAGAAGCTCTGTAAATGCTATTATACCCATTTTACAGAAGAAACTATATAATATAGATATTAAAATCTTGACTATGATCAGCAAGTTACTAAACAATGATCAGGTTTGATTTGAGCAAAGTGACCCCAGAGTTCACACGTGTAGGTTTCTTGCTCAGTTGTTAATGAATGCACAAGCAGTGTCTAAGATAAAGGGGTTCAAACCGTAGAAAAACAGAGCATGTGCTAAGGACTGATAAAATTTTCCCCAAACTAAAAAAGCTCAAGTTTTCTTGTGCCCATTTAATTCTTCTGTAAAACAGACATTGAAGCTGTCAGGATATATAGTTTATTTGAAGACAAGCAATCTAGGACTGTCACTCCCTTCATGTGAGTTCCTAGAATAATTCTAGGAACTGGCAGGAAAATGATAATTGATAGTAGAGGTGAATTCCTACAACTGGATTATCTACCAAGCAAGGCAGCAAAGGAGTGCTATGACCTGGAATAATTGTTGTGCAGAAGATGGGAAGGTCATTTCTAGCTGTGCCTGGATTCTTTGCAGGTTATCTGAAATGTGAATGAAGTTCTGAGGTCAGACATTCCCGATCACAGTTTCCTTGATCTTCCTCACAGCTCAAGAGCTTAAGGACGGCCTTCAGACTTGAGATCATTAAAAATAGTAAATATGTTAATTAAATAATTAATAGGAAGATGGGATTTTTCAAGAAGACACATTTGTGCCATCTTTAAAATGTCATGCCATAGTTTTATGCTGTTAACTATATTACATAGCGTTCAGACTGTGGAAATATACAATTCAATGTTCTATATATAGCATATATATAAATATATGAGCATACATATTTTTTAAACTTTCATTCTATTAGAACTTAATAATAGGTATGTCTCTGAGCATATCTTTTTGTTTTGTGATCTTAATAGCCATCTGAATTGTTTCTAATTTTGCAGTCGTTTAGTAAACACAAGAGCTGATATTTTCAGTACAGATTAACACTCCTAGTGGATCCCAGTCTTTGGCCATTCATGTTAACAACGGAGCTTTGAAACATTGATCATAGTGAAGAATGAAAGAATACCGAGGAACTGATATTTAAAAACATGGCAAACAACTCTTTTTTAAAAGTTATTTTTATTTATCATTATTTTTTATCTATATGAGTGAAATGACTGCACATATATGAATGCATCTGCATCATGCAATGTCCAAAGAGGTTGGGGAAGTGCATCATATCCTCTGGAACTCTATCTATGACTATTTAGCTGCCATGTGGGTACTGACAATTGAACCCAGGTCATCTGCAAGAGCAGCCAACGCTGTTACCTTATGAGTCATCTTTCCAGACCAGAAAAAAACTTTTGATGGCATAACACACAGGCTGACTTCCCAGGTACCAACAGTATTGCTATAAATGCAATAGCATAGCTATTATCAGATGGCAGCCCTCTATGGAGACATGTGAATTTAAAGCTTATAAAATTTTTATAGAGGATATTGACATGGATATTTTTTCCCATATTGTATACCTCACATACTCTGTTTAAATATTTTACTTGTCTATTTTTCTTAAACTTGTGTGGAGCCAAAGTGGCTTTCTAAAGGCTTTGTAGATCTGGCATGAAACTGTGAAAATAAACATCCTTTGTAACAAAAGACAGAGTTCAAAAATATCATATCTCAAACAGTGGATAGTAATATTTTCTTTTTAAATGTGACTTCAAAGCCAAGGGAGATGCCAGTACTGTATTTTCTGCAATTATTTATTTAACATTGTTTCTTTTTATATGATCAACTACCACAGGATGACTTCCGATAAACTTCATTGAAAATCTCTATTTGTCAGAGAGGACTTATTAAGCTTGTTGTTAAACATAATTCTGTTATTTGTACCATTTAAAGTGTGCCCAGATGCTACAAAATTCTTTATTATGACATTCTTGTGGTCTATTTTAAATTGATATTCTGTGAAATTAGTTTTTAAAGATACTTCTTAAAATGATAAAAATTAACATGTTTATCTACCCATTTTGTTGTAAATTGCCTTTTAATTTGCTATACTTGGAATTATACTTATTTTTAAAAAAGAACGTAAAATGACATCTCCCTCACTTCAGAATTTATTGGGGTCTTGTCAGCTACCAGAGTGGGACCTTCCAGCTTTTCCATACAGGCCTGTCACCCAGGATCATCTATATCCCAGGAGAAAATGATCCCAATACCTTAAGCAAACCATTCCAGTAGAAGACCTAGGATGAAGGCTGTTATCTTAAGTATCAGAGACAGAAGAAATTAACATCCCAACTGTACCATGACTTAGCTTTCTTCACAACAGTATAAATACCTCTGCCAATACAAGCAAAATAACTTTAATAAAAAGAAGAATAAACAAAAATACTTAAACAACAAACAAGGCCTGATAAACAAATGCAAACATAGAAATAAAAACAACATGAAAATGAGAATAGTATGTCTACTGCAAAAAATACGAATACTATAGTAATGGCCTGTACTTGTTACTTTTCTGCTGCTGTGATGAAACACTATGACTAATTTCATTTAACAAAGAAAGATTCTATTTGGGTTTATGGTACCAGAGGATGAGAGTCCATCATGGTTTGGAGATACAGCAACAGGCAGCTAGAGCAGAAAGCTGAGGGCTTAGTTCTACAATTAGGAACAATAAGCAGATAAGAAACTAACTCAAAATGGGACACGGCTAAGAAGGCTCAAAGCCCACTTGCAATGATGTTACTTATAGCAATGTCAGAACCCTTAAGCTTGCTTAAGCAGTGCTAGCAATTGGGAACAAACTGTTCAAATATGTGGAGCCTATATGTGGGACATTCCTTTATCAAGCCATCACACTGCCCCTAATAACAATGACTTGGAAAATCTTCCTGAAAATTATAGCTATGGTAAAGAACTCAAAGATGATTCCTGAAAGTCTTGTAAAACCAAGAACAAGAAAAACACTTAAAAAGACTAGGCAGGAAGAGATCAATAGAATCACAATGGCAATTAATGAAACAGAAAGACAGAAGAACAATACAAAGAATCAATGAAACAAACAGTTGATTCTGTGAAGTGATTAACATAATTGAAGAAAGAGAAACTTTAGCCAAATTAACCAAAAGAAAGTGAGATAGGACACACATCCATAGACTCAAAGATAAAACCAAAAACATTACAACAGTTTCCTGAGGAAATGCAAAAATTCATAAGGATATCTTTGAAAATCTATATTCCACAAAATTGGAAAATTTAAAGAAATAGATAAATTTCAAGAAATTCATTTCCTGCCAAAGTTATATCAAGAAGAAATAAGTGACTTCAACATATTCATAAGAACAAATGATATGTAACCATGATTTAAAAACTATCAACAATAAAAATCATTTTAGGACCAGATGAATTCAGAGCAGAAATGTACTAGATATTCAAAGAATGAATACAATACTCCTAATATTATTTCATAAAGTAGAAACAGAAGAAACATTTTAAAATTCTTTGTATGAAACTGGTATTAATGTGATATCAAAACAAAAGTCTCAACAAGAAAGAAAATTATAGACTATTTCTCTTATGAATATAGAAGCAAAATTCCTCAATAAAAGACTTTCATACCAAATTAAAACTCATGACTAAAATATCATTTACTTTTGTCAATTGGCTACATATCTGAAATGAAGGGATGGTTCAATATATTTAAACTAGTAAATGTAATCTACCACATAAATAGGTTTAAGGACAGAAACCAAATGTTGAATTCATTGAATATAGGAAAGGCTTTTGGCAAAAATGCAGCAGCTCTTCATGATAAAAACCACGGAAAATCTAGGGATAAAGAGGATTTAATACAGGTAATATACAACAATCCCACAGTGTACAACAGGTTAAATGCAGGGAAATTCAAGGAAGTCCCAATAAAATAAGGAATAAGACCAGCATGTCCACTCTCTCAATTCCTGTTCAATATAGTCCAGGAAGTTTGGCCAGAACAGTAAGACAGCGGGAGAAGATAAAGGGAATAAAAATTAGAAATGAAGAAGTGAAAGTATCCTTATATGAACACTACATGGTCTATTCATAAAAGGAAATAAAGACTCCGCTTTAAAATTTTTTAGAGCTGTTAAACATTCAACAAAGTATCAGGGACTAATTAACACATAAAAATCAATATCCTTCCTATTTAACAACAACGACATCGTAAAAGGATCCAGGTAAATGATCCACTTCATGTGGAACTAAAAAACATAGTATATATTATTATACATGGGAAGTTGCTGGAGAGACGGCCCAGTGGTTAAGAGCACTGGTTGCTCTTGCAGAGGACAAAAATTTGTTTCGCAGCACCCACATGACAGATAACCCTCACCTGTAACTCCAGTGCCAGGGCACCCAATGCTCTCTCTAGCCCCTTCGTTCACTGAATGCATGGGCGCATTCACATAACCACAAGCAAAACAGTCACACAAAATTAATAAATAAAATAATTATATATATTAGAAAAAACTAAGAACTGAAAGAATGGTATAATAAATAAAACACATAAATAAAGCTTTAAGACACTGAAGGAAGAAATAAGAGAAGATATCAGAAGAAAGAGAAAAAAATCCCATGTTCGTGGATTAATCAGAGAAAGATTGGGTAAGTGACGATCTTATATATGTGAGTCATAGAACTAACATGGAAAAATCAACCTGGTACTGACCTCAAAGCTTCATCTCTACTGGATGGTGTTCATAGTGCTGGAAATCGTTGTACATACTATAGTAAGAGAAATCTATATTTTGCCTTATATTATATAAAAGTAATTGACAAAAATACAGAAGGAAAAATGACTTCAATTAGAGACAGTTTTGAATCTATATAAATCCTTAGAATTTGCGTTTATTTCTAGGTTCAACTCTTGATGCATCAAATTATCTTCACATGTAAATCTGTAGAACTAGTATTTTAACCTATTAAAAAAGTTTCAGCATCCCATTACAGACTTCTTCACTGCATTCAGGAGCAAATTGATTCCACTTTTATATAATATATGCATTCAAATGATAAATTGAATTACTGTGCTGATATTAAAGCAAATTTCTGTATGTAGGACAAACATGATGGCATATATCTCTAATTCCAGCACCAAGAGGGAGCAACATGTAGATCTTGGAGAGCAATGCCAACCTGGCCTACATAGTGCATTCTAGGCTAGCTGGAGCTACAAGGAACTCCTGTCTCAAAAGAAAACCAACAAAATCCTTTGTGTGCCATAGCCCTTTTATTTTCATACAGCACATTAGAAAGGGAAGATATAAATGGTTTTCTTATCTATGGAAGGATTACAGATTCTTCCCTAACGAATGATTAAAAGTTGTTACTTTTCAAGTTTGTTGATTAAAGTAGGAGCAAGTGTATGACATTCTCTGTGTGTCTCTCTGTGTGTTTTTCTCTCTCTCTCCCTCTGTGTATCCCTCTGTCTCTAAATCTCTGTCCCTCTGTCTCTCTCAGTCTGTCTGTATGTCTCTGTCTCTCCGTCTCTGTCTCTGTCTCTGTCTCTCTCTCTCTCTCTCTCTCTCTCTCTCTCACACACACACACACACACACACACACACACACATACACACACAGGCAGGATTCCACTTTCTGCCATGATAGCAAAAGAAATGTCCTCCTGAGATTTATAACTAACTTAGCTAGACACCTTTGATGCACTGGAGGAAGCACTGCAGTCACGTTTTCAGAGTGAGGAATAGACGCTGGAGGACGTCTGCATTATTGGGGCTCTGAAGAAGTGCTCCAAGCCCAACTTGCACAAGCTCCTTTATCTTCTGATGTGTGAATACAGATGTCTGCATTTCCTTTCACACATGATGGTAGCAAATGGGTGACAGAGTAAGAAAAACACAAAGCCACACTTCTGCAACAGCTTCTAATCTCAGACCTTGACACACTTGTCTCTTGGAAAAAGATCTAACAGCCATATTTATTTGTTCATTATCTATTTATTTATTTATGTTTTCTTTTTATTTTCCCCTTAGGAGTTGTGATATATTGTAAGCAGGTAAAATATGTCTTATCACTGATCTACATGGATGATCTATAGAGCTTCTATTTTTACCGCAAATAGCCCAAACACAGAGTGGAGAAAAGATTTTAATACCTATGCAGTTGCTCCTAAACACAGCTTTACTCAGAGGTTAAATAAACTGTCTTTCCTTGGCTAGTGTGAACAAGTAAATGAATACTGACTTTCACAGATATGTAGCTTCTCCTTAATTTCATAAGTCGCATTGTGTTCTCTCTATTTCCAGGAGAATTCTTATCACTTCTAATCAGTTCATCATTGATTGCCTTTTAAACAGCTAATAAAATCTAAGGGTTAGATTACTTTACAGATTAATATATCACCTCAAGAAATCTATGTAATTTTATCCTTTCAAAGTCAGTCTTAATTGAAGGTTTCCGTTTTTGAAAAAGACATCACATAGAGTAGAGAACCTTTTTCGCATTTATATTCAGAAAGTCGTATTTCCTATTTATATCACAGAACATTACTTGTAGTGAATGTTTTTGCAAATGTAGCATCAATGGCATAGAAGTGTATGAAATAATGACACTATGTAATTAAAGAAAGCCACTTCTGCTTTTCAAGTCAGTATTTTGACAACAGACATAAATTTGTCAAGATAGTACACTTTGTATCAGTATGATTTAGAAGCAAAATCAATAATGCACTTTTAAAGGTAGAACTCCTTGAAGATAAAACAAGAATGAGTCCCTCATGGGGCTGCATTTTTGGTGAATTCATAATGGAATGTTGGGAGAAAATCTGATAGAAAATGTACACCCTTAAGATTGAGAAGTGAATCAATCTATTATGAAACCACTGAACTAAGTGAATCTAACACTTACTTATAATAATACTCTGTAGCATACAAGATGGATATTTATCAGATAAATATACTCAGATAAAGTTGAAAAAAATACTAAAACAACTGGATATAATATAAGCACTTTTAGCTTCTTCCTAGATGTTTGCATAATGCAATATTAATAATATTTGAAGTAGTATTTGAAGAGTAGGTTGGGGAATGTCATGTTCAGAAGTTACCTTGTGTTAGGGAAGCATTTATATGGAAAGGGATGCTTATTTATCATTGTTCAGAGTAATAAGAAAGAAGAAAAGATCAAAGGAAAGAAGGAACACATAGAATGGGGATACTATTCATGAATATTGTCTTGGCATGAGTAAAGATTCCCTGGATAGAGAGTGGAATCTCGGTAGATAGCAGTGTCTGTGTCCTGGTAAGTTCAAGAACTTTTACATGCAACCTTTGACTGAAATCACCAATTTCCCTCCCTAAGGATATAAACATTGATTTCCGCTCAACTAAAATTAAATGTCTGAGGCTATAAATCTTCATCATCTAGGATTCTCTGCACCTTCACATTGTTTTTACCAACCTAATAATTTTTTTTGAAATTGCTATATCTTTTTATTTTGTGAATTATCAAATTTATTCCTTCCTTGTTTAGATAGTCATGCAGGTAATATAAAGCGCTGAGAGTTTTTTGTTTCTTCATGTTTTGAATTTTCTTATTTCATTTTTCACTTTTCTTTTCTTATTAAGACAGTTCTCATTATGTAGCTCCTGCTGGCCTGGAACTCACTAGAGACCAGACTGAGCTTAAATTAAAAGATAAACTTCTGTCTCTGCCTTCCAAGTTCTCAGATTACAGGTTATGCGACCATGCCTAACTAAAGCACTTTTCTATTTGTAACTGTCTATTATTTGTGTTTGTACACTGATCAGTGGGGTATATATAAATGTGAGGGCTTCCATAAGAAAGGAAAACAAAGTAGGAGGTTAAAAGAATGGAAATATTTTGTTTTATATGTTAAGTCACTAGAATCTGAAATGAGCGTGATGACAGGGTTAGTTTCTTCTGAATGTAATGAGCTTCTTTCTATGACTTTCTCTAAATTCTGAGGGTCTCAGATATTCCTGGCTTACACTGTCTCTGTGAAGCAGCAGCACTCCACCACCCATCTGCCTGCCCTTGTCCAAATTTCTGTCTTAAAAAATACATTTTATTTATTATTTCACTTATTTAAATGAGTGTATTGCCTGCATGTATGTAAGAACAACAATGTCATGCAATGCCCACAGTCTCAGAAGAAGCATTGGAGCCCCTGGAACTAGAGTTATAGAAGGTTGCCATGCTAGAATTCAAACTATAGTTTATACTATTTCTTCTTAAATTTTAAAGACTTCTTTGGTAGACATAACATTGGTCAGATATATCGCAAATATCATTTATAGGTCTGTATATGTGATTAATTTCTACATTATGTCAGTATAGTTTAATTGTCAATTTTGTTACTGTTCCTATAGATTCTGAATATTATACCTGTTTCCCTATTGTCTTCCCTTGATATGGTCATTTTTAAGTGTATTTTGGTACAAAGAATAAAGTTGGAATTTGGCTTTATTTTCTAAAGTAGATAGGTAAATTTCCCACACTATATTTTAGTAATTAACATATATTATGTTATATAATATGAGTAAATTACAGTCAGTTTTGACTGTTTTCTAAAATATAAGCCCTTTCTAAAATCTAAAGATCGGTCATTCACTAGGGGAAAAAAAAAGAATCTCTCCGGACATTGCTTCTTATCATCTCCATCTTACTAATATCAAGATCTAGTGAAAAGCATAAAATATACACTAAAAATCAAAAGAAAATGTTACTTTCATAGGAGAAACTGAATAAACATACACAACAATTAAATTAATATCAAATCTGTCCCTTAACTTTTGAGCCATAATTAACGTCAAAAAAGTAAATGAATGAATATGTATATGCCAAGGACCCAAGGCCTCCGCTGCCGAGCTCACAAACCATTCACCAGCTCACTGTGCTCCAGGAAATGCTTTTTCTCCTGGAACTTGCAGGGATGGCTTTCTTTCCAAAAGGTAATAATATTACTTTATTCTTGTGTTTCATTCTAATTCCATCCAATCCTTGCATAGTGGTACCCACTCTACATAATTTTGAAGAAATTATGTCTATTGAGGTAATACACATCATAATGGAAATAAAATGCAAAAATTAATATGTTATGGATATATAGGTGAATGTTTTGGTGTCAATCATGACATAGAATAGGTCAGTAAGGTCATTTTTTCATGGTCATTTTCTTCTGGATTTGATTTTGATTTCTTTCTCCTGAACATACCACATTTGATCAGTCTCGAATGAACTCATTTTAGTGAAACTTGAGTTTGTTGCAAGTCAAACCCAAGTTTCCAGAAAGTGTTGTAGCACTACAGGTCCACATATTTTAATATGATACTGCTGGGGAGACTTCAGAATGTTAGTAAATTACTAGACATATTACATATTCAATTGATAATGTTTCATTACTGTGTAATACCAAAGTAGGGGATCTTAATTGCTTCAGAAAACTTGAAAATTATGCTGAAAATCTTGTGTTTGAAAAAAAATTTACAGTGTGTGTGCATGAGTATGTATGCATGTGTCCATGTGTGTCCCAGTGTGCATGGAGAGGTGAAAACGTTCCTAGGCTAGGTGTAGTCAGATCTCTTTCCACCTTTACCTGGCTGACAAGGGTTACATTCAAATCATCAGGCTTTGCCACAAGTATTTTAAATGTTGAACCATCTTACTGACCCAAAAATTTACTGGAAATATTGATATATGGCCGATAACTTCCATGATCATCCTAATAAGCTAGGAAGACAAAAGCAGAAGGAACAAATAACAAGGTAAAGTGTGCTGGCATTCATTACAACATGTGGACACACTCAGACTCCTTCTTCCTGTGGAACCATAGGTGATGCAAATGTAGATTTTTCCTCATGATGTGCAGGCACTAAAAAGAAAGAGGCACAGAGCTGTGCAGCACTAAAGCAGTGGAAGTTTCAAATAAGTTTTAGGTTAAGACAAGAAATGACAGTCTAGTCAAAAATAAATAAATAAATAAACTGGATCCTAACTTAGCAACATAGATCTTAAAACAACAATGTTGAAAGAAAGGACATGATACAGACAGTAACTTTATCATGAGTATGTCTGTAGTTTAATAATTATGTGTCATCATAATAAAATTTATGACATTCATCAAATGAGATGTATAGAGAAAGGACCAGAGGAACACAAACATATCACTGTGTCTATGCCTTTGTATGAGTGGAAAGAAAAGATGAATGAAACAATCCTACAAATAATACTGGAACTGAAAAGAACTGTTTTGCAAAGATGGTTTGGGGTGTGACCTCGGGTGCAATGTTAAACCCACTGTCAAACATGTAGAAAAAGAGTGATTTGATTGCTGTAGAAATGTCATTCTGAGTGACAACACAGATGAGAACTGATAGGAGGCTGTAGAAGCTTTCTGTAAATATGACTCATGTCACATTATGGCTCATAATGAATTTGGAAGGGGTTGGGAAAACACCTCCATATTATTTGAGCAACTGTGAAAGGAAACCCTAAGTTTTACTTACTAGTACACTATTAATCTTAAGATATAAGTGCATTGCTAATTTTAGATAACAATGGTATTTAGAATACAAAATTTCATTATATACACTTTATCAAGTAATAAATAGTATTAAATTAAAAACTTGATTGGAAAAATTATCATTAAAATATATGACAGAAATTTCGCCCATTAGAGCCTGCTAAATCATACTACCCTTTATGATATTTAAAATTGGAGCAGGGGACACTTCCTATGTGTCTCCTCTATTTCTTCTGTTCTTCACACAAATGAGGTAATGGAATTCTCTGACTCTACACTATTCTTCGATGCTAGAAGACAAGGATAGACATTTCACAGGAGCAAAGGGAGGTTTTTATGTCCTGGGAGCTGGTAATAAAATTTCCCTCCACAGAAGAAAACCAAAGAAACCAAAGGGTTAGGATTATTAAAGTTGATTGAGATTTTCTAAGCTCAGAGGTCCTCTCCTGTGATGCTAGTCACTGTGGGTGCAGATGCCACTTTGTCATTTTCACATTCATGGCATTCAAGACTCAAGGAACAGGCATATGAAAATATGATACACTGGCTCCTGCTGTCACTTGGATTAATGAAGTGTATTATCTCTGACCTGTGAGTCTCATGTCTTCCACCCTATACATAAAACTGTCATTTGAACTGTGGACTTGCAAGAAGGTTAAAACCCTACACACTTCACAGTTCTTTATAACAATCAAGATGAAATATTTGCAAATATGCTAAATTCCTGTTTTGTTTTCTTCTCATTTTAATTTATCCCCCAATTAAGAATATTTTATTTACTGAAGACATTAAAGGAGATTACTCAGAGTATTCCTCGTACCATAGAAGACAGAAACTCCTCTCTGTTCTGATGGAATCTCAGCTTAGGAAACACTAACTTAATAAAAATAAGCTGAAGAAATGGATAGAAATGCTTTTAATGAAAATTCTATGTTGCAGGGCTGGGGGAATGACTCAATGGTTAAGAGCACTCTCTGCTCTTGCAGAGGAGTCAGTTTTGATCCTCAGCACCCACATGGCATCTAACAGTCATCTGTAACTCCAGTGCCCGGAGAATCTGATGATTTTTTAAGACCTCTGTGAGCTTCGCACATGAGGTGCAGTACAGCATGCGTGTAGCAAATGCACTTGTATACAGAAAAGTAATAAATAAATAATTTAAAAATTCTATGTTGTACAAGAGGCTGCACATAAAGCAAACGAAAGTTACTTATGCACCATACTTATGCTACTGATGGTCTTTATGATACAGAAGGAAGCTTTCCATATAAAAATTAGATTCCCTGCTTCAAATAAGTAGATGACTACAAAGATGAGTGTGATTTTACAACTGCTGTCTTTATTCTGTGGCAGTAAATTCTTAAATGTTTCAGTTGTGCAGCTGTGATTTGCACATCAACTGGTCAATCAATCAACTATATCATAAAATGTATTAATCTCTGAGGCTGGGCAGATGGTTCAGTGGATAAGAACACACACTGATCTTGCAGAGGACAGGAGTTTGGTTCCCAGCACCCATGTCAGTGACTCACAATCACCTGAGGCCCAGTTCCATGGGATCCCATCCCTCCGGCCTCTAGAGACACCTGTGCTGGTCTGCACATACCCACACACAGACATACACTTTTATTTATATATATATAGTTGAAAGTAAAATATTCTCCAAACTATCATATTGGTTTTATTTTCTTGAATAAATTAATATTGCCCTTTGCCATTAAGTACCTTTCAATATCAGTGTGGAGTAAGAGTCATATTTAGTTGTGGATATTCACTTGTTAAATTAAATTATAAGATGATAGTAGACTTCTGACAAATTTTGAGCATAGATGTGTGTGTATGTGTGTGTGTGTGTGTTTATGAATATACACGTGTGTGTCATCCTTTATTCCAGAGTGTGCTGGATAGGTTTAGTTTTCAACTTGATATACTTGGGTAGAGGTATTTTCATTTGAGGAACTGTCTCCATTGAATTGTCCTGCATCCTTGTCTGTGGAGTACTTTCTTGATTTGTGAGTGATGTGAGAGGGATCTGTTCACTGTTGGTAGTGCCACTCTTGGGTAGCTGGTCCTTTGTTGTATAAGAAAGCAGTCTAAGCATAGGCGTGAGAAGAAAGCCAGTAAGCAGCATTTCTCCATGATGTGTGCTTCAGCTCCTGCCTCCAGGTTCTAGCCCTGAGTACCTACCTTGATTTTCCCTCAGTGATTAACTGTGACCTGCGAGATGTTATATAAAATTAAGTCTTTGTCTCCCTAAGTTGGGTTTAGTCAGTGTTTTATCACAACAATAGAAAGCAAACAAAGACACAGAGTGAGTTAATCCACACAATTAGGCAGAAGAGGTACGGATCATAAGCAGCTGCTTCTCTACTTTTCTTCAGACAACCCCCTTGAGCTCTGATGATAAATCCATGAACATCCTCTGTACCTTGTTGAATAATTCAATTTAAGTTTCACTATGTATTTGGCACTCTTGGTTACAAGTTAAATCTTCATTTACATAATCACATTCTGCCCACTTGAATATTCCCCGCACAGTTGCGCTTTTGTATAATATACTTGTTCACCATCTGTCCTTGATTTTGGTCAAGAGATGCTTCATATTTTCCAACACTTTGCATAGCATTTGTACCCAGCCAAAAGTCATTTTTGTTAATACACATTTGGTAAGACACACTGAGCATTTACTGACTGAAAGATGGCCTTTCCTTGGAAGCTTTGTCTCCAAAAAGAAAAGAATGATACATAATTATCAAATGTGTTTGAGACTCAAATTGCATATCAACACACACACACACACACACACACACACACACACTGCAACAGCTAGAATTAATGAACATGATCAGATAGGCAAACACTGTAGTATCTGTATAACCATTGTTTCCATTCTAAACCTCATTTTAAATTTATAAATTGCTATGATGTTCATATTGCTTTAAATATCTTTTGGCAATATCTTATAAGATTACCTAATATTCTTATACTATACTTCAGCTACCGTGACAAAATACCTAGGAAAATAAATTTAAATTTGTAAAGTGGACTTTTAAAAATTACTATTATTATTATTATCATTTGGGAAGCTTCTATTCATATCTGGCTGTCTCTGTTGCTTTGGATCTGAGGCAAAAAAATATCCTGGTGATATAAGCTTGTGGCAGAAGGGGCTTCTTTCCTCACTACAGCCAAGAAAAAGTAAGGACAAGGGAGAGGTGCAAGAGCAAGAGGAAGAAGAGGGGGGCGAGGAGAAGGAGGGACAAGGAAGAGAAAATGGAAGGGAGAAGAAGGAGCTAGGAGAGGGAGAGAGAGACAAGAGAAGAGAGAAACAAAGAAAGCCTAGTTCAAGAAATAGTTATCTAGTTCTTCATAGTGGACTAGGTAAAGATCTGTTCCCATCATGAGGTTTCCACTTCCATTTTCCATTATTCTCCAGTCAAGTTACAAATCCATCAATGTATAAATCCATTGATGAAGTCAGAGTCCTCATGAGTCAGGCACTTTGTACCTTCCCATCAAAGGGAACCACCCTTCAAAGCCTTGGGAACAATTTGAGATATTCAAAACATTAGAAACATGCAGAGTTTGCTGATTAACTATATGCAAATCATATGTTTTTATCACTAAACAATCAGATTTTATCATGACTGAATGTTTTGCTTGAATTTTTCTAAAAGGCATTCTGGTGTGAATACTTCATTACAAAGCAGAATTCTACCTCTGGACAAGAATCTAGTTGAGTATTACAGATGAATGTAAAAAAAAAAAAACACATTCTCATCCTTTTGTATGCACTCATAAGTATACACACAAATACATTTAGCAGGTTGCTCTACAAATACAACAAATCACAAACTGTAAGATCATTTGGATTTTTGGTTGTATAATTAGAGTTGCCAACACAGTAATAACTAATTTAAACTTCAGAGGTTAAGAAAAATGTTAACTTTCTCTTCCTCTTACTATAAGCATTGTGTAGGACATGTTAACTTTATAAGTATTCAAAGTGCATTGTGATCCATCCTTAAGTACACTGAAAATCTCACTCTTACATGCTGATATGGATCCCCAAACTCAGTAAGGCAGAACAGGCCTATCCCAAACAGTTTGTTAGTTTGCTAGCAATAGTATCAGGAAGGCATAACAATTCACAGGTCAAAGTAAAGTTCATAACAAAGACCTGATTTCACTACTTAGCCTATAACTTCCTGTATGTAAATTCCTTAATATACTGAAGTTCTGAATCTCTCTAAGCATTCATTTATTTTGAGAAACAATGAAATCTCACCACCTTCTTCTGTTACAAAAGTACAGTCAAAGAAATTAACATGGCCTGTTGCAGAATGAGCTGTCACTAAAGCAGAGCAGTGATAATGCTCAGGTGAAATTATATTACAAGCAAAGAGAATTATTCAAATACATATCAAAATAGGATAATTGGCTATTCTTTCCAATTTACTGTTTAATATATTTTAACTTCCGGGATTGCAGAAGGTTTTAATTATCTTTCACATTCTGCTTTATCATGCGTTTTTATCAGAATGGAGAAGATCTTCGTGGAAAAGAATACATATTAGTGAACATGTTGCTTTGCTGTGTTCCGCTTGCAGAATTAGCTTTTGGTGATACCTTCCTCGTTAATATTTATTCCGGGCAGTGTCACACCTTGTCTCTCAAAAGCACTTCAGTAAAACTGAGAACATGTAAAAAGTTGTGACTCTCAAGCTCTCATTATCATGTATTATAATTTTCTCAATTAAATGATGCATGTTCATTTAAAAAATTTCTGAAGCATAAACATAAGGAAAACATGACATCTGTATCTGTACTTATAATCCCATCATGCCAAGTACAACACTCCTAACAGTTCCCTTTACATACCATTTCTGGAATTTTAATAATATTATTTTTGTTAAATATAATTTCCTATTTAGTTTAGATTTAATTGGGACTTCATTTTTCTGAGAGTAAATATTTTTTGAGAAAGCAAAATTTGTTGAAAACAGATAACCGTAGGTTTTTATAAGATAAATTCCAGTTTGCTTTCTGTAATAATATAGGCTTTTTTAAAACAATACATATTTTTATAACTAAGTCATGCCTAAGGTATTAAAGCTTGCATCTTAATTATCCTATTGGCCCCTGCCCCAGTCATCTGATGAGAACTTAATCCTCGATGAAGTACTGTTCCAAGACAGAACCTTTGGGCAGTACCTGGGTATGAGAGCACTGATACCTTGATTGTGTCACCACATTACAGCATTCTCTACAGAATGGGGTATTAGGAATTAGTGGAAACTTTAGGAAGAAGTGGTAAATAGAAACAAAATGAAACAATACATACAGGGGAACCTGAGAGAAAGAGAGAAAGAAAGAGAGAGAGAGAGAGAGAGAGAGAGAGAGAGAGAGATCTATTTACACAAGAATCAAGATCTGCTTATAGTGTTTAAAAAGTGTCAGTTAGCCGGTGAATAGTGTGGTAGAAAGCATGGTAGGATTGGACCTTGGAATCCTCAGATGTTTGCATCAAGATCTATTACTGTGTGCTTTTGCTCCTGGAGACAATGTGGGCTAATTTGCACTGCCTATTGACTTGAATCCTTCAGTACTGTCAGTTTTAATTGTCAACTGTATACAGTTTGGAACCACGCAGAAGAGAGTCTCAGTGAAGACCTGAGTAAATAACTGCTCAGGTTGGTCTGTGGGCAACGCTGTGGGGCACTGTCTTGGATTTATTAAGTGATGTGGAAGATCTAGTCCGCTATGCAGAGTATTATTCTCTGAGTTTGGGCCTTGGACTGTTTAAGAACAGAGAAATTGAGCTGAGTAGTAAGAACGCATGCGCTCATCTCTCCAAGCTGGTACTTGTGTGATGTTATTAGCTATTTTAGTGTATGTCTCTTTGACTCCCCTGCCATAATGGACTGTTACCTAAAATCCCGCGCTAAAATAAACCCTTTCTACACTAAGCGGCTTTCTGTCACGGTACTTTCACACAACAACAGAAATGAAACTAGACACCTTCCATGATCTTCCCCATTCAGAAGGAATGAAAGCGTCTTTATACATCTGTTGGGCCTCACGGGCCCAGCAGCTTGTTGAGCAACTCTACCCTGCTGCTGCCTCTGATCTCCTGGGCCGCCACCACTGATGACCTCCCAGGCCTGTCACAGCCGGGTCGCCGCCCCCTGCTGCCCCGAGCTCTCTGTGCTCCAGCTGCTGGTGGCTCGGGATGATGTGCCAGGTAGTGGGGCGACAGCGTGATGTCTGCAGTGAGGGTGCAGCCCGGCCACCAGGCAAGAGTGGCTCCCACTGTTCTTCGCAGGCGTGGCGTAGCTCAGAAGCTCCAGGCAGGGCAGGATGACAGCCATCTGGCTACATGCCTCTTGCAGGCCGCCGGGGGCCGGGCACGGTGGCCCGTGTCTGTAGTCCCAGCTACTGTGGAGGCTGAGACAGGAGGATCACTTGAGTCCAGGAGTTCTGGGCTGTAGTGCGCTACACCGATCGGGTGTCTGCACACGATCCACCACCAGGAGCTGCAGGCCGGCGCAGGACGAGCGTGACTTGGCCTTAGTGTGGGCCTTGCCTCCCTGCTTGCCATGGCCAGACTTCTAACCAATCATTTCCAACTGTCACAACCCACTTCAAATGCAGCTGTCTGAACCTCACCTGAGTCTGGCGGCCTGTCAAAATGGCCTCTGCCTGGCTGCAGCCTACTCGACAAAAAACGATTGGTCCTTCCCTCCCTTTTAGTCCCGCCCATACCCTATATAAGTCATCCTGTCAGCTGCAATAAACGAGATCCTGCTTGGACAGTCTCCCAGCTCGGTGTGGTGTTTTCTCCGGAGTGGAGAGGGTCCAGGTTGTCGACACTCACCATCCCACTCAGCCCCTGGAGGAGGCGGGCTGGACCAGCTTCTCCATCTCCCTATCTGCCGACAATCCCGGCATGCATCTATAGTCACTCTCCTTCATTTCCTCATCAGAATAGCTCTAGTAGCTGGCTAGGGATTCCATAGTACAAGAATGCTTGGTTACAGCTGCCAGTGAGATGTGCACTGCATGGTCTCTACTTAGAACTGACACATCCTGCTTTTGTCCTGTGGGCAACAGCAGGTGCCTTTTGTAAGACTATTTTAATGCTCCCAGTTGGCATCTCAGCTTTCCTACTTCCTGTTTAATCAATCTCAATTCCCTGCGTTGAACTCTGCTTGAATGTGGAAAATGTCTTCTTTTGTTTACCAGGTAGAAATGTGATTGGCACAGTGTAACCAAAGTCCTTTTCAACATGCCATTTCTACATAAATGCAAACATAATTTCTGATGACATAAAAACATTCATTAAATCTTAACTCAGGCACTATAATGTCTTGTCTTTGATTATTCCTTCAATACTCCAGACAACTGTTTAATTCTATAAAATGTATCTCATTAGAGAAAATAGTCTCAAGAGTTTATAATATTAAGAGAGGACTGTAAGATGATCTCTTAAATTGTTAAGTACTTGGCTATGACATTAATAATAAATAGTGTGGATAGCTATTATCATGAAAACTACTCTCATTTACAATATTTTCAGTTAATGATGAAAGGGAAAATCATTTTCTTTTAGGTGGTTACCCTCTTTGGGGAAACCATAGTACTCTGGTTGCTGAGTGTGATTTAGCTTATACATGAACAATTTCTTTGAAGGCATGTATATATTAAATAATTTCATCCTTTCTACAGATGTGCAAAAGAGAAATCCAAGATATTACAAAGTACATACTATCTCTCTGAAAAGGATAAAGCGGGGCAAAAGTGTGAAAATGCCTTTTACTTGAGAAGAAGAAATGAAATGGTTTCCTGACAGCATAGCCCAGTAGATGTGAAAAGAGAAGTGAGGCTTTGGAAACATTACTCATTTGCAGCAGCAACTGCAAATCTCAGGAGAGCAATCTTGAGGCTAACAATTCAGGAACAAAGAGGCTTAAAGTTTACATCTTGGTTTCAGTCAGTAAATCCCAGGATAATCTGCATTGTCTTTTAACCACTCAGATAAACACTCTTTTATTTACATAGATGCTATTTGATAGTATTCAAACACTCTCAAATCTTAATGCTCTTGATAATATTGACAACATGACTTTGCCTTATCTCCCAGGACTGCCTTTTATACACAGACATTGGAGTGCTGTGCATTTTAACCACAAGATCACATTGTCTGCTTCTATAATGGTTATGTTTACAACACACAGCATTGTTACTTGCATGGTTTAATTTCATTTTGAAAATTTTATGTTATCCCTAATGTTTTCAGACTTTCACATAGTTAAAAGCACATATACTTGTATCCAGCTTCAAAGTGGATATGACAATAAAATCATAATCCGCATTGTAAGATTAATAATTAAAAGAAATTATAATAAATCGCCATTTACAGCTTCATTGCACCACTTCTATTTTTATTGGTTATATTGCTCTTTGTATTTACTCCTGAGAGAAAAGTTCAGTGTAAATATATTGGTTATATTACGGTAACATATTTTTCAAATAGACTTACAATTTGAAAATACAGTAAAAGTATCACGAAGACTAGTACCCATGACTTTCCATAAATATTGTGACCTTGGGTTGTTATTAGGATAGTAGGTAGTTTAATCACCATGCTATTTGCCTAGAACTATGTCTGTAAATGCTGTATAATGAAGCACACAGAAAAGGATTTTTTTTTACTGTAAAATATTATCAGCTAACCATGAAGTAAAAGGTAACACTGGTTTATTGTATGGCATTCTACTTTTTAAGAGAATTCTTTAGACCTTATCAAGAAAGAGAAGCAGAAGAGTAAAGATTCCAAACTGACTATTACTCTCTTGAAGATGAAAGTGGATATTTTTCAAGGAAACATGGACTGACCTTGGTCAGTAATCAATGAACTTAGGAAATGAATCCAACACAAGATGATGAAGGTAGCCAGGACCAATGTCAGTTTTAGATCATGGACACCAGTTCTGTTCAACAGAACTATGAGAAACAGAAGGGTGCATTTCAGTCACATCGCCTGTTGTTATCACAACAGGCGAAGAGAACTAATGATCACTGATATGTCTTCAACCAGCTAGTGTGGAATTCTAGCCACACTCACGTCACTATTCCACTGGATATTATTGTCTTAATGTTTGCATTTCTCTGATTTCCTTACATTTTAGAACAACAATTAAATGACCAGTGAAGCATTATGGTGTGACAGAGTGAAAAGCAAGAATCAGAAGACCTGACACTAGGGTTACCACCCACCTCGCTTCAACATGCAAACACACTCTGCCATCCTAGGCCAGTTTTCTATCTCAGCATACAGTATACAAAGAAAGATCACTCCAATTTCTGTGCCTGTCTCAAGTGCTATATATTATGACATATTTATTAAGTTTCTTATTATTTTTGAGTAGCTTTAAAGGATACACAAATATTAAAAGATAATGTTAATTTCTTAATAGCCTATTTCTTTGAGGCAACAAATAAACTCATAGTATGGTCAATGAATAATACAAAAACATATGTGTAAATTCTAGGATATGAATCAGAACACAAGGACTGTTGTCTTCTTTACACATAATCATATATAAGTTAGCTCAGCGGTACAGAACTGTAAACCACCTGTGTATTGTTCCATTTTCCTGCATATCACAAATTTATTTATTGACTTGGTCTCTGTAACTGTCATCGCAATAAGTACATAAATAGTACACAAGACACCTTGTATCTGTGACTAGACTTTAACCCACTACTCACAACTAAAACATTTCTTTGAATTCTGCATCCTAATGAACTTAAATCTGAAATCTTGGAGCCAGAAAGATAGCTCAGTGGGCAAAGTTACTCGCCTTGCAGTCCTGGTACTCAGCATTTCATTTGCAGAATCAATGAAAAGGTGAAAAGAGATAGCCTACCTCAAATTTGTATTCTGACCTACACAAACACACCCTGGCACACAAGAACCTTCTCTCTCTCTCTCTCTCTCTCTCTCTCTCTCTCTCTCTCATACTAATAGATAATATAGCATACAATTTAAAATTAAGGTATTTGTGATTGATTTGATTCAAGCCCCAAGTTGTGAATTTACCTTGTCTTCGTTTGAATATGGTTCAAATACGCCCTCACAATTTCTCGCAGAGAATCTTGTTCTTATTTTCGTGATCTGGTAGATTTTTAATAAGCATTGAACATTTTGGGCAGTAAATAAGTCCTAAGATTTCTGCCTTTTGAATGGGCTCATTCTGAACCACTGGGACTCGGTTTCCTGTGAATGTCATAAAAGTGCGTGTCTGACCCTCTTCCTCCTTTACTTCCTGTCATGAGATCACTATGCTGCAGTGTGATACTCACAGCTGCACATACTCCGCCTTTCTGATGTATCAACCAAGAGGCCTTTACCAGAACCACAAGCATGCTGGTACCATGCTCTTGAACCTCCAGACCTGTGAGTTGAAGAAAACATTTTCCTGTACAAATATCAGTGTTAGATATGTTGATATAACACAGAAGAGAAAAAAAAAAAACCTCCCCTTTTAATATATCTTTCAAAGATAAAGAGCAAACCACATATCTTAATAAAGTATCAGTGGTTTATTAACTTCCAGTTTCCTCAAATTTTAGAGAAAAATGCTAGTCTATTTCACATTGGCATTCTCTGCCACTTTCTCTTATTCACAGACTTCCGTCTAGGCTTTGTTTGTTTGTTGCTCTGTTATATATATCTTTGAAAATATTCTATCTTGCTTAAATTTTTTGTCTTTTTTTTGTCCTTGTGGTCCCATCTGGCTCAGTACTTATTATATAGACCAGGCAAAGCTGGCCTCTATCTCATAGACATCTACTTGCCACAGCCTCCTGTGTTAAAGGCCTGTGCTATCACACCTAGTTTATACTGGTTTAATATAATTCTTATTACTTGTATTACCCAGGAATTCATAACTTTAAGAAATAGAGTGATCATAAACTTACAGGGAGAAAACAATTTATTATGGTTCACAGGTGCAGAGGATAAAGCCCATGACTAATTGGCCTCACTTCGTTAGGCCTCTGGTGAGGTGGCACATTGTGGCAGAAGTATGAGAGAGAAAAAACAAAACTGATAAACACATTGGTCAGTGGATTATCTGATATTCTTGTAGTTTTGATAAACACTTGAGAGAAGCAACTTCCAGAGGAAAAGTTTATTTTAGTTCATGTTTTCAGAGGATTTCAGTCCACTGTGGTAGAAGATGCCAGCCAACAGTCATGGCTCAGTTCTGTTAGCAGTACTGTAAAGGAGCTGGTCAATTCATGGTGACAAGAAAGCAAGCCGAGCCCTAGATCACTCTTGAATACAGGCACAATCATTAATGAATAGTCTGCTCTTATTGTCTAAGTATACCTGCTAGGCATCATACCCAACGGCTCCCCAACCTTCCAGCAAACATCCTTAGCTAAAAACCAAGAATTTACACACATGAGCTTATAGGTCTATTTCACACTGAAATCAACTAATCCAGGGAACACAAAGCAGGGAGAAAGAGAAGAGGAAGGAACTGGGTTCCACCATCTGATTCCAGAGCATGCCTTTAATAACATGAAGGTCTCTTACTACACTTCATCTCTTAAAGGTTTCACCAACTCCCAAAGTCCCATGCTGAGAAACAGGCCTTTAATGCATACACCACCGGGGAACATTCAATATTCTACTTTAGCACACCTTAAGTTACTATTCTCATAAGTTGAACAAAGCAGAATGATCTTGGGTGGTAGACTATTGGAGTCAATTGTGTCACTATATCATATTGAAGTTATGGTCTGGTGATAACTTCAGGTATAAGCTGTTCTGCTAACAGTAAACACAGAAAGGGGATGGAAACTGCACGAACAAGAAGACAGTAACAGGATCACTTTTTTAATTTCCCCTGGGGATGTTTCTTCTCTCCCAATCACGTTCTTGTTCAGTGAGAAAATAGATTGTATGTATATTACACAAACTTTTAGGTGTGATGAGGAAGCCAAACATTTAACCCTGCTCAATTCAAATCTTCTTCCATTTTGCCAAAAGTTGTGAACATTGGAATTCTTTTTACTTTCAATGTAGTCAATATGGCTGAAGAACAGTGTAAAACGGGACAGCGAAAAATCTTCTATTTCTTCAAATGCATTGAAAGGAAGACTTGATGTTCCAATATATAAATCAGAAGCTCTTGTCAAAGTAGTTTATGCCTTCACAGCCAAATGCACTAGCAATCTCCATGAGGTATCTGTGCCTTGATTATCTTTTTTATTCACTCACACAAACTAGAGTCATTATGCATGGGAAAAATGGAAATGTGATATGTATCTAATTTTAACATGGCTATAACTCGAGATCTATATCAGTGTCCTCAGGCTGCTTGGGGATTACAGATTTTCATTGTTAAGTATTGGTATTATTCTCAAAATAAAAGGAAGATAATAAAAATTCCATTAAAAAGGAGACAATTTGCATTTGAAGTAGAAAACTCCATTCCACAAGGATAAAGGTCGGTGTTGTGAGAGCAAAGCAAGTGAACCAACTTGCCTTGCTGCCTTTTATTGACTCTCTTTACACCCCTAGGAAATCAAGGAAAAAAAACAAAACAAAACTCAGATACTTTATTTTCCTCTTCTTTGAACAGACTGAATCATCACTTTCTTTTCATGGGAGCTGAAACTCTCAGTGCTACTCTTTACTTTTGGATCAAAATTCTCTGAGTTTAAATGTCTTTTTCTTGGGTACCATCATAGCAGTGTTGGACAATGTAAACAGAAAGTTAATTTCTGCCTTGACAGCAGAATTGAGAATAGAAAGGAATAAAATGACAGTGTGAATATTCAGTAGGATTTAAATTAGCCATCAACACAGAGTCACATGTAAAAACATTGCAACAAGGACCAAAGCTACCTATCAGGTGATAGGCTGATTTGCATATGAATAAATTACCCTTAAGGTTGTGAATTTTAAGGATATCATTGGTTCTTCAAATTCACAGGCATAAAATGGCAGGAGAAAAGCAAAACCCTAAATGAAAGTGCTATGTTGATACATTCATGTGCATGACACAAAAGGATATTTATATGGATGTTTGCATAGTTGAACATATTGAATGACATTTCCTTGTTATTTAGTATATGGAATTACAATATGATAGTACATATAATAATGATGCCTATACAATCAGCAGTGACATATATATATATTTAGAAATAATCAATGTAATCTGCATGATTTTTTTTATTAATTCTTTGAGAGTTTCATACACTATGATTTGATCATAGTCCCCTTCCTGTTGCTGAATAACTTGTCTAAGACCCGCACCTGCCAGCCAAACCCCTTCTCCAAATTCTTGCTCTCTTCTTAGTTTTTAATAACAGCTGCATAAAAGCTGGCAGCAAAGACCACCAACCAAAACAATTCCATGGCAGACATCAGTTTTTTGGGGAACTAACTGCTGGGCTGCCTCCTCTGGGATATCTTTATAGATAGTTAAGGGCTTGTGTAACTTTCAATAATGCAGGCTGAGTGGCTGAGGCCAGGATTGATTTGTCTCCCCCAAAACTAGAGGGACTTCCCAGGCTAAGTTTGGACCCACCATTTTAGAATGTTGGGAACTTTGTGCTAGATCTTAGGGGTCTACTGGCAACCTAACAACAGCAAGCCCAATTTGTGCTGCCCATATATTCATGGGTAGGGGTCATCAACTATCACATAGTGGACCCACCAGGAGTCACAATCTTAAGGAAGACTGGGTTCAACCAGGCAGAAACCATAAACTCTCAGGAGCTACTAGGTTAAGTGAAGGGAATTATGAGCTGCTATCTGATTCCATGCTGGAACACTGCCTGGCTTGATCATGTGCAAGCAATCACAACTGAAAGTGTTATATACAATATTTTTGAAGAAGGGTTTATCACCAAATTATGAAATTTCAATGACAAATTACACCAGTATTATCTACTATATTCAATACTGAAAATTCACATTTCATAAATACAATGAACAGGAAGAAACACTTTTCCACTAATAAATGCCAACATAAAACTCTAATTGTGTCTCTTGTATTTCTTCTGATTTGGGGAATAGGGATTTCAAAGAAGTTTCTATTGAAAATATCCTTGAAAAACATAGATAATGTATCTTCATGTTTGAAAAGTATTTGGCAAGCAAACTTCTCATAGATTTCTTGGGGGCGTCCTAAATTATTTTTTTCTCTGCTAGGAAACAAAGTTCCTTCATTCAAAGCATCTAAGTAGGCTGCTGTGTATCACCTATTGGGCTTGTGTGGGTAGAAGAATCTAATCATGAGATAAGTTCACGCTGCCTGTTTCAGAAGTGATAAACATGTTTGGATGTGATTCAGGAATCTCTTGTGCCTACTGTGTCTATGAAGTTGTGCCAGTCCATCAAAGGTGCTTTATAATAAGAAAGTCATAAGAACTTTTTGTTTTTTGTTTTTTTTTTTTTGTCTGTTGGGACAGGGTCAGGCATACCTAGATTGCCTCAAACTCAGTGTGTAGCTAAGACTGGTGTTGAAATTATGTTACTCTATCCACTAATGTCCAAGTGCTATGATTAACATCATTTGTATACCTGGCAATGAGAACCTTCAATTCTTTTGTGAACCATCCTCAGCACTAAATTAAAGGGTATAAATAGCCAAGTTTCTGCAGAGTTTAGATTACATATTAGAGATTAGAAAAATGACTATGCTTGTGTGATTATGCAGACTAAGAATTCTCAAGGTCTCCAGGATATGTTGGCAAGTAGTAGACTCAGGAAACTAATGGTGAAGTTCCAATTTTTGTTGAAGGTCTGAAAATCAAAACAGTTGATGAATTAAGTCCAGCTTGAAGCCTAGAGTCTCAAAACTTTAAAACCCATTTTTGTACTTTAAGACTAAGAATGCTAATTAAATTGATGATAATTTTAAGTAATCAGGCAGGAGATATTCTTTCTCAGGTATGAGTGGGTGAAGCTCTATGCTATTATGGTTTTCAAGTAATTGAATCATACCCATCTATTAAGGGAGGGCAATAAAGTTATCAAGCCTAATGATCCAATCATTAATCTTACCCAAAACACCCACAGAGATGTATGCAGAATGCTGTTTGACTAAATATCTGATAAGTCTGTAGTCTACAAAAAATTGAATAGTCTCCCTCCACATTTCTCAAATACTCCCAAATCATCAGTGCAGTCTTCAGACTACAGTAGCCATTTTGATCTCCACAATAACCATACTCCATCTATCCCCAAATCTCATCTCCCATGGCAGTCAAGGTAACCATTAAATGGTATATGTGATATTATATTGATTCCATATCTTTCTCCCATTCTCAGGTATATTTCATCCTTGTCCCTGCTCTATGTTGTCCTACAGAATATCTCAAAGAGCTGAACTGTTTCTCTCCATAGAAAATCATGTTTCATTTCCTCTTCCTCCCAGTCAGCTTTATCACATGTTTTGCTGTGCCTATTTTATCACAGTACTTAGCATGCTTAGGTGACTTTTAGAGACATTTATGTAGTTGAGGTCTATTTCAGTAGAATACAAGCAACATTTAGTATTATTCTGGTTTATTCTTTAGGAGCATTTAGGCAAGATTAATATTTACTTCATAACTAATGAGGCTATCATTTAATCAGTTGAAAGGGTGAATGGATCAAAAAGTCTAAAACAAAAGTTTTTTTTTTTTTTTTCCTGTTTCTCCTACTTTGAAGTTTGAATTTTTCCCATGTTTACTTACTAACTATAACATTGGCTCTTTGTGGAGACAGTGTGTTTCTAGTTGCTGTGATAATATATCTGACATGAATCAATTTAAGGAAAGAAGAATTTCTTTCAGCTTACAGGGATCCAGTCCATCACAGCAAAGATGGCATGGCACAGCCTGAGGCAGGTGTTCATCTTACACCCACAGTCAGGAAACCAAGAGTGATGGGTTCTGGTGTTTCCTCCTTTTAATTTAGCCCATAGAATGGTTTTGCCCTTAGTTAATGTGTCTTCCCAACTCCAGTTCATCTTATCTAGAAAATCTCTAATGGGGATGTCCAGTTGTTTGCCTTCTAGGTATATTTGGTTATATAAAATCACTGATCTTTTTCCTGTAGATTAAGTCTTTGAACAGGAAACAAATTATGAACTTTGTTTTCATTTTTATTATTTGTTTGCTTATTTAAGTGTATTTTTTGAGACAGGGGCTCCCTAAAGTACCAGGTAGCATACAACTCACTGTGTGCAACAGGTTGACCGTGATCTCGTAGAGATCTGTCTGCCTCTGCCTCCTGAGTGCTAGCATTAAAAGCTTGTGCCACCATACTCAGCATCATTTTTATTTTTAATCTGATTTCATTAATTCTTGAGAAGTTCATACAATGTAGTTTTATCATATTTAACTTCATTCCTCCCCTAACTACTCCCAGATCCAGTCCCACAGCTTCTCACATAAAAAAAAAAAAAACAAAACAAACAAACAAACAATAAATTCAGTTGTGTGGCCCACATATTCATGAATATAGAAAACTGAACTGAAACAGTGTCGTATGGTCATGACAAGAACACTGCATTCATGAACTCATAGCCACAGCTGTGGTTGCTGGCATAAAAACTGCACGAAATCAAGCGAGCCAACATTCTAGCATGGATGGGGGGTTCACAAGGTCCCATCTGTAGTTAAGGAACTATTAACAGTTGGTGGTTTCTGGAATACTAGAGTCCATTTACATTAAGGGCAAGGCATCTGGTAAGTCAAACAAACTCCACTGAGTTGATCTGTATTCTTCAGTAATTTTAATGCAGTACCTAACTTAATCACCACTGAAACTGACTGTGGGTCTTACGTAATCCTAATGTTAAAGATTAGAACATACATACCTATACTCTCTTCTGACGAAGCCATCCATGGGATAAATTTCATATTTAGACTTTTAACCCAGTTTATACTTACAACGACAGCACATACAGACATTATGTGGCATGCCTGAATTCTTCAAGACTTTAAGAATTCTACAGTACTTAAGTGTATCATCCAGTTATTTATTCAGGTCAGTGAACACTATTAGCATCTTAGTTTATTTTTCTTTTCACTTTTGAATTATTTTATGGATTGCATATTGTATTTATGGCTAAAAATAAGCACAACTCACATTTCTCTTGTTTTATGCCAATCCTTTTTCAAAAATGTTTAAAATTTAGTATTGTTATACTTCTTTCATTTGTTTTCTTTTTATTAAATCTGTTTTAGTGTTAATAAAATTCTTTGACAATTTCATCCATGTGTGCAATGCATATTGATTATTTTCAGACCCTACACTCTTTTAAATCACTCTCCCAAGTGTGTATTTTCCTTTTTACCAGAAGATCTCTCATTTTCTTGTGTATTTTTTGATACAGTGTCTTACAGAGCTACTTATTTGACTAGGCTTTGGAGCTATCCAATGGAGGTTTGTGGTTCAGCAGTGAATGCCAACTGCAGATAATAATTCCATCTTTCTAAGAATCTACTGCTAACAAAAAAAAATAATTCAATAGTAATGGGCCCAGTAGTTCTTTACATATTAATAATTGATTGTTGACAGGATCAGTCTCGTAGAAGCTCACTTCATGTAAAAACAGCAGCTCTGATTGAAAGATTGCAATGGTTATGTCATGTCTACATGGTGACATTTCATAGACCTTTTCCATATAGACCAGCTCATTCATTCTTCCATACCCACAAAGTAATTCTTAGAGTTGATGATTTAAATAACTTTTTGTGAGTAGACAATCATCTGTCACTTAGTATCAGCACCTTGGGCAACCATGAGTCACAGTTTCTACTGTTCACTATAAAGAGAGAATTTTCTGATTAAAACTGAGTTGCTTTAGTCTATGTGCTTAAACATACACAATTATAAGGTAGCCTGAGCCATTTTTTTAAGTGATAATGAATCCCACTCACCTATTTAGGCCTGTGACCTCCCCTGGCAGGTCTTCACTGTATATAGAGACTCTTGAGTATATGTTCAGGAATGGTATTGCTGGATCATAGATCTATTGGTTACTTGTTCTTCTGATGCTGTGATTAAACACCATAACCAAGACAACTTATAGAAGGAAGAGCATATTTGGCTTATGGTTCCAGATAACAAGAGTCTATCATGTGGGGAAGACAAAGGAGGAGACAGCCAGAGCAAACATTTGAGGGTTAACTTGTTCAAGCAGAGAGAGGAACTGGCTGTGGGAATGAGATTTATGAACAGTACTTTCCAAGCCTGCACCAAGTGATGAGCTTCCTCCAGAATTGCCATGCCTCCTAAGTGTTCCACGACTATCCCAAAACAGCAGCACAAACTGAGGACCCATGGGTTCAAACAACTGGAGGCTCTGTGGAACATTCTCTAATTCATACCACCAAAGTAGTTTAGTATTATTTCTAGATTTTTTTAGAAATATCCAGACATACTGTTAAAAGAATTCTACTCATTTATATAAAACCAATAGTGTATCCTCCATTTCCTTTCATTTACTTCTCTATCTGTTTAAGTTTGCTTCCAGTCAATATGATAAAACACTCTGATCAATACTGACATGGGGAAGAAAGGGTTTATTTCCCTTATGTCTCCCAGGAAACACATTTCACTAGAGAGTTCAAGAAAAGTACACAAGGCAGGAACATAGAGACAGGAGCTGGAGCACAGGCCTTGGAGGAATAATGCTTACTGGTTTGCTTGCTTCCATGGTACAAATTCAGTCTACTTTCTTTCACAATAGACAGCAATATTCCCAGGGATGGCACCACCCACAGTGGGCTAGGACTCAACAATCGAGAAAATAACCCACAGACATGACCACAGGCCAGTCCAATGGAGGCAATTACACAGTTGATGGAGGCTCCATCAAGTCAAGCTTGTCAAGCAGACACCAAAGCTATTCAGCAAAACGGATCCTTTGTAAACTTGACATACAAAAGACATCACTCTTAAACCACAACCTTTCATTCCTTGTCCCCAAAATATGTTAACATTAATATCACAACCTAGGACAGTACAACCTTAAAAGTCCCACAGTTCTTATAAAACCTGAACACTAAAAAGTACTTAGTCTCTTTTTAAAAAGTCTCTTAAATGTGTGCTCCTGTAAAATCCAAAACAAGTACTGTCTTATTTCAAAGAGAAGAATCTGGTAAACTTAAACAAAGTCGAAGTCCAGCAAAAAGTTCAAGGCTGGACTTCTGTGATACACTCATGTTCTTCTGGACTCCAAGGGTTTCAGCAGCTCTGCTTCCCTAGCCCTGCCAGCCACAGCACACAAAGCTCTTCTTGCAGGCCCAGGCAGGCTCCATTCTGTACCTTCTGCTGTCCTTGACAGTTGTCCCATAGTCCTGTCATTTCCAAAATGGTGGGGTCTCCACTGAAACTGAGGCTGCACCTTTACCAATGGGCCGTTTGGCCTTTCCTGTTGCAAAACCTCAGCTTCATTGATGGCCCCTGAAATCCTGGTGTCCTCACTGCAGCCAAGGCTATACTTTCAACAATGGTCTTTCCTGGCCTCTCTGGGTACCAAGCCTCAGCTGCTTGCATGACTCTTTCACGATTTCAATACCAAAACCAATTACAAATCCTGTTTCCTGCTTGAGATGGAGGCTTGGGACCCTCTGGATCATACTTTCTGTTTCCCAACCCTCAGGAAATTCTTCCCAGATTTTGCCACTATAATACTGGTCTTTTGTTACTTACAGCTGGTTTTTCAATCCCAGCTAACCAGCATCATTGTCCCAGCAAAACAATGGTTTTGCTTTAGGTTCTGGTCTCTTAATCACAACTGATTCTTCAGGACCAACAGACTATAAACCACAGATTCTCAATTCAAAATCTCATCTGAACAATACCAATAGTCTCCATTCCCCTTTGGAGCTTCACAGGTCAGGACTCCATTGTCTACAAGTCTTTTAGCATAACTGTCCCACACTTTGCAGCCATAAACTCTAAGCACCCAATGGCTTTAGCCCAAAGTTCAAAATGCCTCCCCAAAACACCAAGGTCAGGTCTATCACAGCAATACCCCACTCCTGGTATCAATTGCTGTCCTAGTTTGTTTCTCTGTTGGTGTGACAAAACATACTGACCAATACCAGTGTTGTCTTAAGCTTACATCTCCCAGGTCACACGGTTCATTAGAAGTCCAAGGTAGGATCTCAGGCCTGGAACCTGGAGGCAGGAGCACAAGCCATGAAGGAATGCTGCCTACTGGCTTGCTCCCCTGGCCCATGCCAAGCCTGCTTTCTTATAGAATACACAGGGTGTCAGTGCCCACAGTGGGCTGGGCCCTCCCTCAGCACTCAACAATCAAGAAAATACCTCCCAAACATGGCCACAGGCAAGTCCAATGGAGCCAATGGAAGCAATTCCCCAACTTAGGCTACCCGCCCCAGTTGTGTCAAGTTGACACCAAGAGAAAAGGGCTGACTTAGCTTACATCTCCTGGATCACAAGTCATCACTTAGGGAGCCCAAGATAGGAATTCAGGGCAAGAACCCAGAAGCAGGAACTGAAGCAAAGGCCATAGAGGAATGCTGCTTATTGACTTGCTCTTTTGCTCCTTGCTCAGCCTGCTTTCTTATACAATACAGAGAAAAGTGACCATGGGTGGCACCATCCACAGTTGGCTGGCCTCCTCCACATCACTCAACAATCAAGAACATACTCCATAGACATGGCCAAACGCCAGTTCAATGGAGAAAATTTCCCAGTTGAGGCTCCCTCAAACCAGGTGGGTCAATTTGACAATTAAAGCTACTCAGCATAATTGAACCCCTTGTCCACTTACACATCACTATTTATTCATAAGCTTCCCACTTCTTGTCCCCCTGGTGTGATGCTAATATTAATATCACAACACAAAACTGTGCAACCTTACAAACCTCACAGTCCTTAAAAACTGCCAACAATTAAAAGTTCACAGTCTCTTTTAAAATACCCTTAACTGTGAACTCCTGTAAAATCTAAAATAAACACTGTTTTATTTCAAAGGTAAGAATAGACACAGGAAAATAAAACCTAAATTCAGCAAAAAATCTGTAGCTGGACATGTGGGATTCACTCATGATCTTCTGAGCTCCAGAGGATTTCAGCAGCTCTGCTTCTCTGGCTCTTCTGTCCACAGCACACACAGCTCATCTCGCAGGCCGAGGCTGGCTCCATTTCACACCTGCTTCTGTCTTTGGTGTTCATTCATGGTTCCTGCATCTCCAAAAATCTGTTATTTCCACTGAAACTGAGTTTGCATCTTTACCAACAGGATCTTCTGGCCCCTGGTGGTGCAATGCCTCGGATTCTCTCCACGACTTCAATCCTGGCAGTCTTCTCTGCAACTGAGACTGCACTTTCACCAAGAGCCATTCCTGGCTTCTTAGGGTACCAAGGCTCAGTTGCTCTCTGTATCTTCTTCACCTTTTCAACACCAGAACCATTCAGGAGTCTCTTACAAATTACCAAATCCTGCTTCCAACTTGAGATGGAGTCTAAGTGTCCTCTGTCCAGAGCTTCTGTGTACTAATCTTGAGGTATAACTTCCCAGAAAATTGTGCCACAGTGATGCTTGTCTCTGATAACTTGGAGTTAAGTTTGCAACCCCAGCTAAAAAGCTTCACTTATTCCCAGTAAAGCAAACATTTTTCTGCTCTAGTCTGCCTTCAATTGCTGTTAGAAAACACTATGACCAATAGTAATGATTATTTAGCTTATATCTTCCAAGTCATAGTTCATCACTTAAGGATCCCAAGGGAGCAATCCAGGGCAAGATCCTAGAGGCAGGTGCTGAAGCACAGGTCATGGAGGAATGATTCTTAAGGGCTTGTTCCTCAGGCACATGCACAACCTTCTTTCTTATACAATACAGAACAATCTACCAATAGGTAGCACCACCTACCATGGGCTAGGCCCTTCCACATCACTCAATAATCAGGAAAATACCTGCAGACATGGAAACAGTTCAGTCTGATGGAGGCAGTTATGCTGTTGAGACTCCCTCTACCCAGGAGTGTAAAGCTGACAACTAAATTAGCCAGCACACTATCTTTCTATTTGAGTGAATATGATGATCTCATTCTCAACTGATCTTTTAAAAGGCTTTTCTCCCGAGTGTGTTTTCATATAGATTCTCTTCTATTTAGGCCTGCTTTAGGATGATTTGGGCTTTGGGCTTGATTTTCTTCATTACTAGAGAACTGGATGAATATACTCCAACAACGGTGTCTCACATTTTTATTCAGTTCTTCACTGAAGAAATGGGGTTACCTGTATGTGGCCTGTAATTCTCTTGGCTACCATTTAATGGCTGCCTTTTTTCTGCTTTCTGAGTTCTAAAAAGTAATAATAAAATAAATGGGGTTGGAGAGATGGCTCAGCTGTAAAGAGTACTGACTGCTCTTTCAGGGACCCAGGTTTGATTCCCAGCTCCCACATGACTGCTAACAACCATCCAGAAATCCAGTTCCAAGAGTTATGACCCCATGGACAATGTGTGACACAGGGGTACTTTGTGGGCATAACACTCATGCACTTAAAATAAAAATAAAATATTAAAAATAGAAAGAAAAATGGGGAAAATAATCTAATTAAAATGGTAATAAAAGTTATATTTGTAACCCTTTAAAGGTGAGTAAATTTTTAAAATCTGTATATTTAGAAATTTGGGCTTTATTGCAATTAAGCTAAATCTGTTTTAATTTTCCTCAGTCATCTTAACGGCTCAGAAAATTCTTTTCTGCTTTTACTTATTCCTCAGTGAATCAAAAACTAATTAGAATTGCTCAATTACTTTTTAATGATCATTTGTTCATATATATATATATATATATATATATATATGCAACAAATAATATTAGCATGCATCATAGGTTCCATTGTGATCACTAATTACATGTACATAATGTTTAATAATCCAATCATGGTAACTTCTCAAACTATCATTTCTAAGTACAGGGATCTCTATTCCATTTCTACTCCCAGCCTTTGGCAGGAAGCAGTCAGCCACACTTCTTGCCCAGGCCATTGTCTTAGGTATAGTTTTGTTGAAGGGAGATGAGTTCTAAGTTACCTCATCAATATTTCTCCAAGTGTCTCACATGGCTTATCTCCATCATCAGTTTAAAACATGATGAGTTAGTAGATATTCTTATTTGCTTTCAAAATAAAACTCTCAATTATATTTTGAAACCCGTATGGAATTTGTGATTCTTCAAATCTTTTATTTCAAAAGTCTGTGAGATCTGAATGACACTTCTTGAAATTTTAGATCAAAAATAATTACTCTGTTAATTTCTGCTTTTATCCATTAAAGTATATTTATTACATTAATATTTAGTAAGCAAATACTACAAGTTGCTTTCCTATTTTCAGTTTCATGACTGTGTTTATTGTATTTATGTTGAATGTAACAATAGAAAGCTTATGGAATGGTAACATACAGAATTGAGTATAGAAAAGACCACAGTCATGTTTCAACATTAAAGTAAAAGACTTCATTCTGCGAAACTTCAAGCTATTCCTTGGGGCTGAGCGAAGCACTTAGGAAAATGTATTCAGTCATCCAGGTCTTAAGAACACTAGATTATATTACATTCAACCTGGACCCGGAAGCTAAGTGGTCCTTCTGTCCTGGAGAAGGTGATGGATTCAGCTACGAACCTCACTTTCTCTCCCGGGTATCACAAGACAATGAATAAAATCTAACAGCAGAATCACCCTTGCTTTGCTTTGAAGTGAACAGAAATGGTTGAAATTCTATTAATTTGTCATTTCAATAAGACCATTGACATATGTCTAAAATGTCCACTAAAATCTTCAGTTTATTTGGTGTATCAAAAAGCTGTGTACATTGAATAAATTAATAAAAAAAGTTAATATAAATAGAAGTTTATATGACTATGACATATATTATTTATTGTAGAAATTTAATTCAGTTACAGAATGTATCCTATTGACAAGGGAGGCAAATGTCAGCTTGTATTGTGGCACAGTTTCTTCTTTCTTCAGTCACACCTTTACCTCTACTTCAGCAAGATACACAAGTGAGACCAGTAGCAAAAGACTGGTTATAGGCAATGAAACCCCCAAAGCAAATAGTCAGAATCTTTAGACACAATAGCATATAAAATAGTGGTTAGGTGATCTAATGTTTCCTCCACATGGATTCATTCTATTGTTGGAATGTGCTGCATGATAAACAAAATTCAGCAGAAACCAAAAAACTGAGTAAAACATCATTTAAAAGAGAGTTTTGAGCAATCATATCTCTATCTATCTATCTATCCATCTATCTATCTAGTGACAAAAAATCTTGACCAAAAGCAACACAAATGAAGAAAGGGTTTATTTGATTTACAATTTTAAGCTGTAGTCCATCATTGAGGGTGTAAGTCAAGAACTCTGGCAGCTAGTCACATCACATCCATACTCAAGAGGGACAGAAATGAATGTTATCTTCCTTTTTACTGCTTCCATATACTACTGTCTTACCTTTTTAAATTCAGAAATCCATGCCCACAGAATGCTGCCACCCACGATGGACGAGGTCTTTTTACATCAAAACAATCAAGACATTCCCCATAGACATGCCTATAGGACAAACCAATGTAGACCCTCCATCTGAAACTCTTCTACTTTGGAGGTGTCTGAGATTTAAAAACTAATTACACTGGGATAATACATTGAAACGAGTGTTTCAAATATGTTAATTGCTTGTGAGAATTTCATACACTGTGTTTTGAGCATATTCAGACTCCTCCCCCATTTTCTCTCAGATCTACCCCTATCTTCCTAACCCTAAGGTCTCAGGTTCTCCCCAGTTCCCCATCTATTCTGTGATTTTGTATATCTTGATCATGCTGTCACAAACTCTGTGGCTTAAATACAAAAACAGGTAGAAAGTGTATTGGGGGATATTTCATATTCATATCATTGCAAAAAATTAATCTTTTAAATTAAGTTTTTGCAATTCTCATACAATATATTTTGATGATATTCAACCCTATTTGTCTATCTATCTGTCTATCTATTATCTATCATCTATCATCTATCTATCTACACAAACACACGAATATAATGTCTGATTTTGGTCCCAATGCGGGACTTCAATGCGGGTCCCTCTATTGAGCTCACCAAGAATTCAGTCCCTGTAAGACACTGTATTTCATAGGCTAATACATACACATGGGTAGAGAAGTCATAGATCCTAGAGAAAAATCCACTTTTGCCACATACCTAGGCAACATAGTTTCTTGCTTTGTTCTAAATGTGCTTCCTCATATTTACAGACAAAGAAACTTCTTTTTGCAACAGATAGAGAACATTACAGAATTTCAGGACAGGACAAATTCAGAGATACGTGTCAGTGACATGTATCTAATTCATTTTTAATATTATCCAAAACAACGCTATGATGCCGTTTTGAAAAGGAAATATAAATAAAATATCTACAAGAGAAAGTGATGCTTAAAACAAAGAGAGAAAAAAATAAATGGGAAAGAGTAAACCAAGAGATTTAATCTGAAATGTAAGAATCCAACAGATGATTTCAATGTGTTTTGAATCATGGAATAGCAATCAAATTGTGTTTTCCTTCTGTCAGGACCTTGAAGCTGAGTATCCGCCATGTCTTTTAGAGAGCACTCTAAATTTTCAGTTTATATCTTGCAGTGTCAAAACATATAATCATGTAAAAGAAGCTCAAAATTGCTAATGATTCTTATTCTGATGTCTTGTGTAATCCTTAGGGTAGTTCATAATTTTCTGTACCATAAAATGGTGCAATTTGTAAACAGCCCTGGAATTAGCTTTGAATAAGAGATCATGAAAATAGTACCATTATATATTTGATTGTTGGTTTATTCATAGATATAAACATACAATGACATTTTCTGTGTGAAAGATGTCTAAAGTAATGACCTGACATTACCATTTTGGATGCTTAATACACTAACCCAATTGGGACATTTTATGAAAGCTATAGGCTGTGACCTACTATTCATTACACTTAGTTTGTGAGGTGCCAGAAATTGATGTGGGAGCCAAAGTGCATTATTGTTCTTCATGGGACCTTTGCATTTATTAGTCATGAGTCTAATGCTAATGGGATACACTCTTTTGTTGGATTGATGTTCAAGGTTAGATGGGAAGATGAGTTCCTAATCTGGACTAGAAATGATTTGCCCACTGTCAATTAGAAAAGGAGCAGGGCAAGGTGGAGGTTGAACTTGGAGTTAATAGGAATAATAGATGCTGAGAGTGCATAATGAAACTCAATAAGATAATGCCCTTAAATCTCAGACTGACAAAGTTTCAGAGAGGAGACCTTTATCATTGTCACCTACCAACATGTCATATAAAGACAATGGCACAGTCCTTTCTTTATTCTTAGCCCTACACCCTGATCATAAGTTATTTAGATATTGATATTATTTTCTACAACCAAGAATTACCTATTTTTCACATGACAGGAAAGAATAAAATAGCAAGTAATTCCATATATGTGCCATCATATTCATACATATACATATATAATACAAATATGAATTTAATATCACTATAAAACAGGAAAACAAATGGAGCAAACATGTTTAATTTTCCTTTGTGTGGTTTGATTTTAGAAATATTTTTCTTAATACTCTGAGAACTTTGTATAATGCATATTTATCATATTTCATCCCTTCCCAACCCTCTAACTTCATGCCCTGCTTTATAAAAATTTAATAATTCATTAGCTCTAATCTGTGTCATCCATATCTTTCCACTAGAACATGAATGACCTATGAAGAGCCTCAGAGAAAGCTGATTCTCCTTTCAGAAGCTATCAACTGTCTATCTTTCTCAGGTGTGGAGGCTCATGAACCGCTTCCCACACAATGCTAGGAAGTTGGTTGGGCTGATCTTGTACACATCTTGTGCAGGGTGCCACCACTGGGGTGAGCACATGAGTTCAGAGATCCTGTAATGCTCAGAAGACATTGTTTTGACCAGGTCCTCTCCAGTCTCTGGCTCTTACGATCTTTTGGCTCTCTCTTCACTAATGGTTCCTCAGAAGTGGCAAGGTACAGATATCCCACTTGTGGCTGAGCACTCCACTGTCATTCACTCTCTGCACCCTGACCACTTCCTAGTTTCTTGGTTAACTACCATCCACTGCACAAAGAAGTTTCTCTGATGAGACCTTTGTGGTACATTAATCTACATGAGAGAGAGAGAGAGAGAGAGAGAGAGAGAGAGATTTAGAGGCACCTTCATACTATGTCTATTTGGAAATCTTTCATTTTATAAGCTTGATATAAAATAATTTCATTGGAGTTACCATACACAAGGTATTGCAATCATTGAAGAAGTCTTAAGTTTCCAAATAAAAAAGCCCACCACCAGGTGAGGTATATCTCCTCTCAAACTCTTGCTCAGAGGTGTCCTAGAGACTAAAAACAATACAAAGTATTGAAATTGCTCTTGGTTATCAACCAAATTTATCACAGTAAGCTTCCTCCTTTCTGGCTATCTTTCATAGTACTTGAAGGTGCTCTGTAAGTTGCTTAGGGAAAAGCATAAATAGTCTTATTCAGTTATGAACTTTGTGAACTGCAATAATGACCAAGGTGAAACAGTATTATGTTTTCAAAAGTGGCACAAATATGACTTTGGTAACCAACCACTTCTGCCGGGATTTAAAGCCTCTCAGTAGAGAAACACATGACTGCTACCTCAAATTCCACTAATAACCCACAGTTAGGAGGCTCATAGGTACTACAGGTGAACTTACTGTTTTGATAAATGGACAGTATCAAACTGCCCTATAAATGCATATCACTCTACCCACAGATTAGTGTGGTTTATGTTAAATGTAGATTAAGCTATCCTTTAGCTTCAAGATACTCTAATTTTGAATATTTTCACTACTTATTCTTTCTCTATAAGAATCACAATATCCAAATTCACTGAAGGTATTAGTGTTTATCATTGAAAAATGATTTTTAATGAAATAGTCATGGTACTTTTTCATAATTTTTATCCCTTAAAATGATATTTTTCAACTATGTTTAAAAAGGCAGAAGCATGGGCTTTTGTACATCTGTATATGTTAATTGTTATAACTTCACCAGAATACCTGAGGCTATGTAGCTTAATTAAGTAAAGAAGTTTGTTTTAGATCATGTTTCTGGAGGCAAAGTTCATGAGTCACTTCTAGTGATAGCCTTCTTGCTGGCAGAATCCCAAGGCAACACAAGAAATCAAACAAAAAGATACAAAAGATCCAATGTGCTTATCTGAACTTTCTTCACCTTTTTTTGTAAGCCCTCCAGTTATCAGATCTGAGGGTTCCAACTTGACAGCCTTTTCTACATCCTAATTAACTCTCAGATGTCCCATTTGTCAACACTAAAGTCAGAGTCTCCACATTTTTAGGACCTCACCAAAAGGATTAAAATTTGGCATCAATTTTTGAAATGATAAACCATTTTCCAACTAAATTAATACAGTTTATACTAAAACAATTCCTGAATATTTTCTCTTTGCAAGGAAAAGTTCTATTTATAATAAATAGGATACAATATTTGCCTTTATGTTATGAAGATGAAAAATTCCACATAAATGACAATAAATGATAATTGAAAAAATTCAAATTATGAATTCTTATTCCAACAACGTTCAATTATTAGAGCTAAATATTGAACAGAGCTTTTATGAACAAAGTTGTATACAAGATGAATTAGATGAGCATATGGCAAAGTGGAGAAGTGAAACAAGATACCAAGCAGTGCGAAGGGGAAGAGAATCTCATCTGAGAGCCTGGCGTGGTTTTAGTGTATCGTCATTCGGTATGTAACCTATCATTGCTCCCATATCTTCATCAATAAAATGGGTTTAACAAATCTACCTTCATATAATTTTCATAAAATTGACTTGTAATAGTATCCAAAATGCCTGTTCATGAGGCTGCCTAATGTTAAACACTTCACAAGTAATAATTTTAACTTTTATGCTTGTGTCTGATATCATTCTTGGGAATGAGTAAAATCACAGCAGAAGCAGAAATTTGGGCAAGCTCTGGGCAAAATTGTCTCAGTGATTTTATTTCAAAAGATCCTTTAAAATGAACTATTGAAAATAAAATTGACAAAAATACAGGTTGAACTAAAAAATAGGTCTTTGAATGTTAGCACAATGACGCTAGATGTGCACTTTCATCTTTCTGTGCCTAAACCATGGCACATACCTCGTGACTTATGATTCTCAGGAAACACTACCTTAATTGCTTTTGTTTGATTTGATTTCAGTATTCTATTACAGAAAATTAGCAACCAGATAAAATTGATAGGGAATGAACTGGTAATGTTATTACTAAGCATCAGTATGTGGGCTCTATAGTGAAATAAGAATAAGGCATGGTTCTTATAAGAAATGATAATTACAAACTGTATGCCACAACATTTGCAAAAATAGGGAGAGACAGTGGTCATTAGAAGAACATTCAAAGATTAAACTGAAGGCTTTCTTAAAATAATCATCATGAAGTGTTTAAATTGAAGAATATGATGTATATTGGGGATTAGAGAGATGGCTCAGTGGTTAAGAACATGTATTCCTCCTGCCCAGGATTGTACTTCTGCTCTCAGTACCCACACAGAGCAGCTGGCAATCACATCTAACTCCAGTTCCAAGAGATATGACACCCTCTTCTGACTGCAACAGGCACTGCACTCACATGCACAAACCAACATTTTCACACACACACATAAACATTATAAAAACGTAAGATATTTTTCAAATAACAAAACATAAACAATGTTATTTAAATACGCATGCAATCAATTTAATGAATAGCCCTAATTTTAAACAGCTTCCACCAAAATGTCCTGAAAATTAATCCTTTGCTGGCTTTATACATTATAAACATCTCTCAATTTGTCTTGGAAAGATGGTTTGTTGTAGTTAAGAGCACTGGCTACTTCTAACAGAGGATGTGAGTTCTGGTCCTCGCATCAACAAGGTGGCTACAATTATCCATAACTAGAGTTTCACATTTCTTCTGGCTTCTATAAGCATCATAGGACATGGGTGTACTTACAACATGCAGGCAGAACTTATTTATGTATAGTAAAACAAATAAATACATGAATAAATAAACATTTAACTCTCCAAAATAATAAATAACAAGAAGATATGAAATTCAAGGTAGCATGTGCTAAAATTATGTAAACCTGAGACCAGATGAATTTGGGCTTGGAAATTGTTCTACTTTCCTTTCAATTACTGTGATAAAACACTGACCAAAAAAAACCTGAGGGGAAAAAAGGTTTATTTCACCTTATGCTTCCAAATGACAGTCTATTCTCAATGGAAGCCATGGTAGAAACACAGGAACTGAAGTACAAACAATAGAAGAGCACTGCTTAATGATGTGTTCCAATGGTCTGTGCTCAGCCTTCTTTACTGTACAAAGTAGCACCACCCACATCAGACAGAAATTTAGAAAGTGCTTCACAGACATGGCCACAGGCCATTTCAATGGAAGAAATTCCTTAACTGTGCTTCTTTCAAAGTGTGTCAGCTTTACAAATGAAGCTATCCAGCACAGAGACCAAGGTACCATATTTTACCAATTAGAGCAGAATTCACGAAGATAATAAATATTTAGAAATAATTCATGCTCAAGTAATTAAAAAGTATTGAGAGGTTGAGGAGTTTAATGTGCGTGCATGTGTCGTGTGTGTGCGCGCCTGTGTGTGTGTGTGTAAAACAACGATTAAAGAAGTCAAGAATTTGAGAGGGAGTTGAGGGGCAGCAAAGAATATGGATGGAGGATGGGGAATTGTAGAAATTATGTAAATATAATAATATAGTAGTCATATGAAATCCTCAAAGGTAATTTCAAAAGTTCAAAGAAAAAGTAGAGTTAAGGAACCAAACACAAAATACTCTCAATAATGACAGGGGACACAATGAAATCAGAGATCTAAAGTCCAGAAGAGAAAAAAAAATCTTAGGAACCCCCCCAGAGAGAGAGAGAGAGAGAGAGAGAGAGAGGAGTCATTGGAGGTGTTAGCTCATGGTGACATTTTCTTTAAGCTTCAGTAAGTGAGCAGAGGTCAGATTAACGAATACAAATGAACATTACCAGCGGAAGCAGTAACTGTCAGCTCTTATGTGAAGACATTTTCACAGATGTAGATCAGGAGCTTAACATCAAAATTATATTTATTTTCCTATTTTACATATTAATTTTATAAAGTAATGAGACTCAATACATTTTCAAACACCTACATACTTGACTTTGATCACAGTCATCTTCCATTACCGATTTTGATCCCCATTCCCCTTAGTTTGAGGCAAAATGTGGCAAATGAAAACCTGACTGCAAAAGAGAAATGACAGAAAACACATTGAGATAGACAATGCCCACTCCAAATCTCAGTAGATGCCTCTGCAGTTCAATGGCTTTATTGAGGAAACAGAAGGTAAATATCTGTGTACTCCATATATTTGATAGTAAAATATTAAATTTGGGTAATGTTGGGTGTACAAATGATTTCAACAATGTCTTATAAATAAAAAAGTGTAGACTTTATTGTATGCTTTGATGAATTTTAATGTGTTCTTGGCTAATCATTTTCATTAAAAAATGGAACATTTTTATCAGCCTCAGTATCTTCACTATGTCATCCATACCTAACATTAAGTTCTGTACTACACATAAGCTGAAACTTATACTTAGGTCTGGACCAATTGTCCTAGTTTGCTTTCAATTGCTGTGACAAAACACTCTGACCAATACCAGCTTGAGGAGGAAAGGTTTTATTTCACGTACTTTCGTCAGGTCATACAGTTCATCACTTAGGGAGTCCAAAGCAGGAACTCAGGGCAGAAACCTGGAGGCAGGAGCTGAAGCACAGGCCTTGGAAGAACACTGCTTACTGATTTGCCCTTCTGGGCCACGCTCAGCCTGATTTCTTATACAATACACAAAATCCTGCCCAGGGGTGGAAATGCCCAGAGTGGGCTGGGCCCTCCCACATCACTCAAAAAACATGAAAGTACCCCCAGACATGGCCACAGGTCAATTCAATGGGAACAATCTCTCAATTGAGGCTCCTTCAACCCAGGTGTGTCAAGTTGACATTAAAGCTATCCAGCGAAATTGAAACACTTGTCAACTTGACACATAAAACACATCACTATTTAACTGTGACCTTTCCATTTCCTGTCCCCAAGATATGTTAACATTAATATTACAACATAAGACAGTACAACCTTAAAAGCATCACAGTCCTTGCAAAAATCTAAACACTTAAAAGTTCACAGTCTTTTTTAAAAGTCTCTTAACTGTGGGCTCCTGTAAAATCCAAAGAATTACTGTCTTATTTCAAAGGGAAGACTCTTGCACACATAAGCAAAACCTAAGTCCAGCAAAGAACTCAAGTCTGGACATCTGGGATTCACTCAGGATCTTCTAGGCTCCAGAGGGTTTCTGTAGCTTTAATTCTCTGCCTCTGCCATCCACAGTACACACAGGTCATCTCATAGACACAGTCTGGCTCTATTTCATATCTGTTGCTGTTCTTGATTGTCATCCTATGGTCCTGTCATCTCCAAAAAGCTAAGGTCTCCACTGAAATGGAGGCTGCACCTTCACCGACGAATTTTTCTAGCCTCTCCTTGTACAAAACCTCAGATTCTCTCCATGACCCCTCCAATCCAGTAGTCTTCATTGCAACTGAGGCTGTACTTTCACCAAAGGCCTTTTTTGGTCTCTCTGGATGCCAAGCCTCAGCTGCTCTGGGACCCCTTCAAGCTTTCAACACCAGAACCATGCAGAAAATGCTTACACATTACCAAGTCCTGCTTCCAGCTTCAGATGGAGGCTTGGGTCTCTCTGGAGGACTACTGTGTGCTGACCTTCAGGAAATTCTTCTATTTTGCCACAGTGATACTGGTCAATTGTTACAGCTGATTTTTCAGCTCCACCCAACCAGCATCAATTGCACCATTAAAAAAAAAAGTGGTTTCTCTTTTGGTTCTGATCATTTCTAACTTACAGCTGATTCTTTGGATGTCCCAGGCAACCAAACCCACAGATTCTTAATTCAAAACATCACACAAACAGCCCTGATTATCTCTGCATTCCCTTGAAGTATCACAAGCCAGGCTTCCATCGTCTTTAATTCTTTCAGCATGACTGTTCTAAGTTCCACAGAAACAAACTCTAAGCACTCAGTGGCTTTTCTAGTCCAAAGTTCCAAACACTTTCACCATCCTCCCAAAAACACTACGGTCAGATCTGTAACAGCAATACCCCATAATTCTGGTACCAATTTCTGTCCTAGTTTGCTTTCAATTGCTGTGACAAAACATTCCTACTAATATTAACTCTGGAAGGAAAGGATTTATTTTGCTTTGCTTACATTTCCAGGATCACACAGTTCATCATGTAGGGAGTCCAACATAAGAAATTAGGGCAGGAACCTGGAGGCAGGAGCTAGAGCAGAAGCCATGGAAGAACACTGCTTACTGGTTTGCTCCCCTGGTCCATGCTCAGCCTGCTTTCTTAAACAAAGGAACCAGAGTGTCAGTGCCCAGAGTGGGGCACTCAAAAATCAGTAAAATACCCCAGAGACATGGCCACAGGCCAGTCCAATGTAATCCGTTCCACAACTGATTCACGCTCGACCCACGTGTGTCAAGTTGGCACAAATGCTATCCAGCACACCAATACACAAGTGGGCTCACTCACCACCATGGCTGTGCACTCTCTGTCCTCTCCTTGCTCAGTTGCCCAGCCTATGCATGTACCAGTGGAAGAGGAAATTGTCCTCTTGTTATTGACAATTACTCTGGCATGAGAAAAGTTGGCTTTGCTGGTGACAATGGCCCATGGTAGTGTTCCCTTCCAATGCTAGGTGCCCTCAACATGAGCCAGAAGGACTACCACATGGGTATTCTGACCTAGCAGTTCCCCATATAGCATGGCATTGTTGCCAACTGGGATGAACTGGCATCTGGCACTATACTTTCTACAATGGACTGTGCATGGTCCCAAGGATCACCCAGTGCTGCTGACCCTTCGAAGAATCCCTGAACTCCAAGACTAACAATGAATATGACTCAGATAAGGTTTGAAGCCTTCAATAACCTAGCCATGTATGTGCCCATTCAGGAGGTGCTGACCCTGTAAGCCTCTTGGTGGACCACTGGAATTGTCGTGTACCAGTTGATGGGGTCACAGATATTGTGTCCACCTATGAGGGCTATGTCTTTACTAAAGTCATCTTGCATATGGATCTGACTGGCCAAGATCTTGCCGGCCAGTACCTGATAGACTACCTAATGAAGATCCTGACTTGCTAATGCTACAACTACACCAGTAGTGCCAAGGAGGGCATTGCCAATGACATCAAGGAGAAACTGTGGTATATTGCCCTGGACATGGAACACGAAATTACCACTATTCCGTCCTCTTCCTTGGACAATAACTATGAGCTACCTGATGGACAGATGATCACCATCGACAATGAGTGATTCTCATGTCAGCAGCTCTTCCATCATCCATAAGACCACCTTCAACTTCATCATGAAGTGTGATATGGACATCAGAATAACCTGTATGTTGACACAGGGCAGTCTGGTGGCACCATCATGTACCCAGACATTGCTTACATGTTATAGAATGAGAACGATCACAGCCCTACTACCACCACAATGACACTCAGGATTATTGCTCCTCCCAGTACAGATACTCAGTCTGGATTGGTGGCCCCATGCAGGCCTCACTGTCCACCTTCCAGAAGACACTTATCAATGCATCAGAGTATGACAAGTCAGGCTCTCCATTATCCACCACTTCTAATTGGACTGATCAAGTGTCAGGCAACTGCTGCAGGAACTGGTTCTGAAGAATGAATTTGTCCCAGCAAATGAGAACACCTCCTGCTAGCCTCATGAAACTGAAATAACCCTTTGAGAAGAATTTGTCCTTGAAGCTTGTATCTGCTGTCAGCACTGGATCTTATAATCTTGTTGTTGATTTTTGACTCTGTATTCAACTTAACTGCTCCCTAAATATGTTTAATACCCTGTCCATACCTTGATTTCTGTCCTTAGAACATGAAGTTAGGTCACTTGGTGGCTGAGCTAAGCCCTCCATGGAAAAGGAATCCCCAGCCTGATGGATCTTTGTGCACACAGTCCAGCGATTTGCACAGGGTATTCATCCCAGTGTTGACTGTTCTGGGATTTCTCAAAGCTGGCCAAGATGACTAAGGTGTTTAGCATTTGCTGGGCTGACAGGATAAAAGTCCAAGCCTCAGAACCCAGTTTCCATTTCTGATATTTCCGTTCTGATATTTCCCTCCTGAACATGGGTTATTACTTTAGCCTCCAGTTGGGAACATTTAAAACTGTAAAATTATTCATCCTTTTAATTTATGTAATGTTTTTTGTACTCAGTTCTTTAAGAAATGACCAATTTTGCTTTCATACTGTTCAATGAGAACATTAGGCCCCAGCAGCATGTCATTGTGTAAAGAAGAATAAAGTGCTGCTGTGCACTGGAACAAAACAAAACAAACAAACAAAACAATGAAAAATTCACAAGTGGAAACATAAATGCGACTCTCTGTTCCTTCTTCATCTAAGCAGAGAAGATTAAAATTTCTGCTTGTCATAGCAGTCCTCTTTGCTGAGAGCATTGCTGTTTCCATGTATTTTTTTCATTTTATGAATAATATTCACCTGATTTATCAATTATATTCAATTTATTCATTCTAAATTATGATGAAGTCAGGGATCACTGCCTTTCATCCCAGGACTTGGGAGGCAGAGGCAGATAGATGTCTGTGAGATTAAGGCCAGCCTGGTTTAGATAGCAAATTACTGGTTACCTCGGGCTATAGAAAGACCATGTCTCAAAAAAGGAAGCAAAAAAATTATGATGGAATTTTGTCTTATTTTTCCAAGATTTATCTCACACTAATAACGCCAGTATAGGCATTCCTGTAGAACTGTTTGTTTAGACGTGTTTAATGTAATTTAATATAAAATTTCTGAAAACTCCCCATTAGATAATCCAGGTATTAGGGGTATGGAATTGAGCCTATTGATTTTTTCTTGAGATTTTCTAGTTTGATTTAGGTTCATGTGTGAGCATGTTTATGGGGTTCCTATAGTGACCAGAAGAGGGTACAGGATCCTCTAATGCTGAAGTTACAGGAGGTTGTGACACACTTTATATGGAAGCAGAATATAAACTCCAGTCCTCTGAAGGAGCAGCAAGTGTTCTTAATTCCTGCACCGTCCCTCTAGACCAAGTGAGCTTACCTTATTTCAAATGTATATTCTGCAGACATCTTACTGCCTATTCCTGACTACAGTCATATACAACTTGAGGTCATTGTTGCTGAGATAGCTCTGACTGACTGTACAGATTAGTATCAATAATCTTTCTTCCACAAGCCTGTCACAGTAGGACTACAGATGTTAAGAAACCCATGTTATGTAGCTTTCAATTGCTTTAACACATATTAGAGATCACATAAAGTACTATCTCACAATTTCAGAAGTTCTAGTCCAAATCAGACCTTTTCTTTGTTACTGTAGTTCTGACTTAATGAATAATAGCCAAAGAAATGGCTCTAGATATGTGTGACAGCACAAACTTCCCACTTCATGAACAGGATATGAAAAACAGACACAGAAAGAGTTCAGATACCACTATCCACTTCAAGCCCTTCCCCCAGTCACTGGTAGTCCTCCCACAGGCTAAACTTAAAATGTTCTGCCTTCTCTCAGCAGTTCCATATGGGGACCAACCCTCTGAATCAGGTACCTTAGGAAGACATGTCGTATTTAAACCACAATACAGAACCACAACACAATTTAAACCACAACACAGCTCTCCATTTTGCTTTGTGTAAACGACAGAGAAAAGTCCACGTTGGCTTATTTTTCTGTCTTTGTCCTCTCAGTAGGAAAATCTCCTTTTCAAACTTTCTTTCCAGGTAGAATGAGGAAAGTTATTCTCTATACGGTATGCGAATAAAAGAGGCATCATCAGACCTTCCATACTTTCCATGTTACAGAAATGTTTGGTGAGTGGAGTTCTACCTAAAAACTTAATCTGGCACAAAATGAGACACCCACGATCAGATCCATTGCAAGTTTTCTACCAGTTGGAGAGAACTGAGTATGTTTAGAAGGTATTATGTCTTGTGTTCCTCAGCAATGATGAATGCAATAGTTGATAATAATATTTAACTTGGAACGATCTGGAATCACACTTTAGACAAATGTATGGACATGTCTGGGAGGGATTTTCTTTAAGTAAATTTAAGTAGAACGATTCATCCTCAGTGAGGGTAGTGCCTTTGCAGGAATCTGGGCTCTGGACTGCATTAAAATGGAGAATATTATCTCAGCACAACTATTACTGCTCTTAACTGTGGTGACAATGTGAGAAGCTGCCTCAAAATCCAGCTGCCATAAATCCCCACTAAGAACAGGAAAATAACAAAGACAGAGGATGGGGCTGGAGATATGGCTCAGCTGTTAGGAGTATGGATGCTCTTGGAGAGGACTAAGTTCAGATTTTGGCACCCACATGACAGCAAACAACAATCTATAACCCTTTTCTGGCCTCTGGGCATTGCGTGACACAGGTACGCTTATATACATATGGGCAAAACACTCATACACTTAAAAAAAATAAGTAAAACTGTAAAACTTTTGAAAAAAAAAAGATAGCGCAAGTAATCCAGAATCATACAATGGGAAGGGGAATGTAAACTCTTATGTATGAAAACCTAAAGTGTTTATCTCCATAGAGACCTTACAAACTATTTCCTGGATCACTTGCCTTCAGAAATTCTATTCCTTATACTACTGTTACAATCCCATCTCCCACCCTCTGTTTTCCTAGCAGATAATAGATAGAATGTTATTAAACCAGACAGATGAATGTCATATAAATATAAGTCAACAAACATGTACATAAACATATGTATACATTTTCAGGCTTGATCAATTTTAACAAAGACCTCTTGACATATGACCATGAAGACACTGATCAAGGAATGTGCCAGTGTGATGAAGAACACAGTTCTTCTTCAGGAAAAACAAACAAACAAACAAACAAGCAAACAAAAACACCTGAAGTGGAAAAAAAGAAAAAATAAACTTGAGGAACCTGATCAGGGACACACCACTTAGAATTAGTTTATGATTATTCACTGAATGTATTTTTTGTGTTTATGTCAGTTTTTTCATTAGATTCTTACTAGAGTTACATTAAGAATCCATACTATTAAGTTGCTTTCTTTCTCCTTATAACAGAGCACCCTTGAGTATTTGGGGAAGAAAAAAAATTAACCTCTTAATGGCAGGGAAAAAATGATGAAAGTAATATTGATCATTTCCTTCCCTGCCATTAAGAGGTTAATCTTTTTACATATAAAACAGAAAGGACATATCTGGAAGTTTTACATTAATCAAATATTAAAAAGAAGGAGGCCATGAAGAACAGGGAGAGTAACAGGGTCATATGCTACACAAAGTGTTCATCCAAAGCAGATTTTCATTTGAAGTTCTGGATTCCTTCCAACCCCTTAATGAACTGCATTCCAAAGAAAAACCATCTCCATTTTCAGTGTTCCAGGTTTAGACTATGAAATTGATCAAATAACTATTGTTTTGGTTATCATTCATTACATTTTAGAAATATAGTGCTAACAGAATATAGTTCTGTCATTTTAGAAACTCATAATGCTCTGAAAAGATTGTATTCATTAGAATAAACTGATGAAACCCTCAAATTCAAAAAATAAAATTTCACTGTGTGAATATAGATAAAATTGTTTTTTTTTTTCAGAATCATTGAAATACTAACTTTATTTGTAGACGAAATTAGTTAAGGGTAAGTTGCTGTTTACTGCTTCCAGAGAGTTTTATTTTGTCTAGTATCTTATAACTATAAAATGTCTGCATCTTCAATAGAACGCTACTGTGAATGCTACTTGGATCCTTTAACTTACCAAGTTTGTCTTTGAGAATGTTTTATCAGATATTCCAGAGTGATTGTTAGTGAATTCTCAAATCTATTTATTTATACAACCAGCCATTCATTATTCACCCTTAGTTCACTTAAACTTGTAGCTCAGACTTCTTCCTAAATCCAATTCAAAATTTGTGGGAAAATAACATTCCTGAAATTTTAGATACTATGTAAAAGAACTGAAGAACAGAAGAAAATGCTGACAAACACTTGTGTTCTTCCTTATTTTATAGTCTAAAAGTATGAATTCAGTGAGAAATTACAGTCCAGTGTTTGAGGACTGCTTTACCTGGAAATTATAAATAAAATAGTAATCCAAAAGTTCCTTGTGCTAACAAGGGAAATTCTGTACTTATCAATTATCCAACATTAGGAATTTTATTTGGGTCATAAACCCCTTTACATTTGTGTATTATGTAAATGTATACCAATTTACAAAAATGTATACTTTGACTCTTACTGGTTTAAATATTGAAGGCAATGAGTAAAGATTGTCTTAGTCCCTTTCTTCTTGCTGTGATTAAATACCCTGATATAACACATTTCATAAGGAAAGTGTCTGATTTGGCTCACGGTTCCTAGTGGATACAGTCCTTCACATTGGAAAACACCTGGAAGTGGAAGAAGAAGGCATCTCTCGCATCTCTCCAGTCCCAAGGTAATTCCATTATTTGACCATTTTAATTCAGAAGGAAGTTTCACATGGATTTGAGATGGTGAAATGGTTGAAAATGAAAATGTCTTTTTGTGGAGAGACTGCTCAGCAGTTAAGAGCATTGGCTGCTCCTACAGAGAAGGCAGGTTCAATTCCTAACACACACACGGTGGTTAACTACCATATGTTAACTCCTGTTCCAGAGGATCTGATGCCGTCTTAAGACCTCCTTGGACTTGGCATGACTGGGATGCACTTACTTACATGAAGTCAATACACTCATACACATAAAAATTACAAATAAATAGATAAAACCACAACAAAAGAAAATGTCTTATAAAGTCTTACTAATAATTTAGCAATTTTCAGAAACACAGAAATAATATGAAAATTATTATAGTACAGATTCAAGGTTCTTAACTTTAATAATCTTTTGTTCTTTAGCTATGACAGTTTATATTAAGTTTTTTACTAACTCACCAGGCTTCTGTGGCAATATTGACCTTATGCCACCTACAGATTCATGAGTACAAAGATGAAGGATTTCAACAATAACTTCTGATAGATGGAGAAGCTGAGATGTTGAAATGCCTTGCTTTGGCAGAAAAATAATCTGAGCTGTGAGCCGTTTGCTTTGGCAAGCCTTACCAATTAATAGTTAATGGTAACAGCTTCACTGAGCAAGACTCATTCAGAGCATCCCACAGATCTTCCTTTTGTAATAAAGTCTTTTCAGGGTGAGGTATAGTTGGAGTTTCCATGAGAAGCACGAGGATTTGGGGGGGGGGTTGGGATGATAGGAAATTTTTGTCATAGCTTCAAAGTGAGTAGGCTGTGACATTGACTGAAATAGATTAACTCTGGGGGACAAGTCAGATACATCTTTGATCTTTTAATAAGCAGCTGGATAGAAAGAAATTAAGCAGCAGGAAAGGAAGTGCAGGATGAAAAGCATTTCCCCTCCCCCTCTCCCCCTTCCCAGTTTTTTACAGTGTCCTGATTCTTCAGCCCAGTGCTTTAAATATTCTGGTAACTACCTTCTAGTGAAACTGTCATCTTATAGTAATTTCATATGTATGGAGCTCCTAAAACTATGCTATGGATGCTTTATAAGGCTACAATGTAAATTTATTTCTCCCCATAATCCCTGTCACTTTTCCTGTCTCCACATAAAATGCCTGAGATGTAACATTTCATTATTAATTACAACCACAGCAAGCTGGCTGTCAGCATCAAACTCAGACTGCCGCCTCCACTAGGCTGCTGAGCATTCAGCCATTAGCTCATTAAGCTCAGGATGATGATGGAGTTTTTAGAACCCGCTGTTTGTAATGGACAGAAGAACTTAAAAATCTACAATAAATTGCTCAGTTGAGGAAACAAATGGCAAAACAAGTGAACCGGTGTAAGAGCAAACAAATTGCTCTATAAAAAGATACTTGTGTCTTTAAATAAACTTTTATTTTTACAAAGGATGTGAGGGTTACTCTGAGACTATTATGGGGTATTGTGGGATTGTTCACTGAGAGCAGTTATCAACACTGAAGGGAATTAACACATAAAAAAAGAACAAGGCAAATAAAAATAAAAGAAATAGAATGCTTTTTTATTTTGGTTCTGAATAATGTGGTAGTGGTGAATAAAAACAATTGTCATTTTATACTATATTTTCTATAATAGGTTCATGACAAAGTATGAGGAAGCATTTTTCAGAATGAAGATGAATCAGCTGAAGAATCTATGTGTAAGTATGCAATTCTCTATCACACATACGATATGATGAAAAACACTTGCTGGATATCTAACCACCTGAGTTCTATCCTAGCAACCCCTGGTGAAAGGAGAGAACCAACTCATGAAGACTGTCTGCTGATCTTGAATCACATGCATACACCAAATAAAGAAATGTCATGGACAGTTTTTATATTTTTTTCATTCATTTCAGTTGTCATGAATGATACATATTCACAATGGTTCTTTTACAATGTATTTTGAAATTAATGAATCACCTAAGCAGAAACATTCTCTAAAGGAGGGTGCACAAGGAAAGCAATGTGTATGATTGATAAGTAGGTTATGCTGCATAGACAAAGAGATAATGATAACAAATAGGAGAAGTTCACCAGGTGAGAGATAACTGGAAAGGGAGGCAGAGCAGCAGAAGAGGAGCTGGCCTGCTAGCCTGGGAGACAAAGCACAGGAACAAATGCACTTGGGAAGCGGAGCTGGCCGCTAGAGGAAGAGCAGTTAGCCTTCCAGGTGAAGAGAGTCACCCTGAAGATCCAAATCTGTTGTGAAAACACGGATCTCCCGGGTACTCAGTAGAAACGTGTAGCAATTTAGAAATGAATCACTTAACAGTGTTGTGTTCCCAAACAAATCAGCTCATTCTAGCATGGCTCAGGCAGAGCAAATAGAAATTGCACTGTCCCACAGGGACAATTTCTACTAAACAGCTTTTCAAAACCGTACTTGAGACCAGACTCATACATATAAAGGATTTACATGGCTACTTCAGTTCCTTCTATGTCCTGTCTTAATGTTACATAAGTACTAGTCAAAAACATATCAAATGCAAGATGACGGTTGCAATGAAACTTCAGCTTTACTTATATTAGGAGATATAAGTGTCAGCACTGTCTTATCAGATTGCATGGCTATTTTCGGTTTGAAGTGCTTGGAATCTATGCTGCTCCCTATTACTAAGTTTGATCACCCAAATTCAATCCCTATGTCCTACATACTAAGACAGAACTGACTCTAAAACTTTGCTCTGATCTACACATGTGTGACATGATACACACACACACACACACACACACATACACAGAATAAGTGAAAGAGCCTAAGATAGTGGATTAACACAAGGGAAGATCCTTCCAGCCAGTTGGTCATTTATTCAGTTGAACTCACAGCAAAAGTGACAGCATGCCCAAGTCCAATCAACCTAAAACGAGATAAAATCCCAGTCTAGACATGGGAAGTGGGTAAGAAATCCCAACACAAACTAAGGGAATTTGGGCAATTGATGTATGTTGGGAGGGAGAAAGATGGTGTCTTGCAGGGATAGGACTCTTGGTGGGCCCAGTGGATGGACCCACACTGGTCAGTGGGGTAGATGTGCCATAGAAGGAGGTTTGGATAGGGGAGGGATCTAAATGCCATCAAACTGTGCTGTGTAAAAATCCATAAACATTCGCAGTTACAGGATTTCATGGAAGATTAAAGAAAATGAGCAGTAAAAAGCATTAAAAGTGAGCTGACACCACAAAAGATAAAGAAAAAGAACAAATTCATGAATTAGTCTAAATTTTATTCATCTGTTGGGTTTCAGTGTGAATGCCTCTCTATGTTCTCCTTCCTAACCACCCAATATTATTTGCAAAACATAGTTTCCTTATCGAAGAGCCTTTTACAAAGCAGAACTGTATTACTTTCCTAAGGAAAGGCAAATGCATATCATTTGAAGATTTGAAGTTTAGAACTTTCCTATCACATATTAACTGGCTTTCATGTTTTAAAAATAAACCCCACAGTCCTCTGTGTGTGTGTGTGTGTGTGTGTGTGTGTGTGTGTGTGACTATGTAAGTAAATTGTATTGGGACAAACTTTCCAAGAGTTCTAGGTTACTTATAATATATAATACATTGGAACAAATCTGAATACTTATGCAAGTTTGAGTCTCTTGGGATTGATATTCTCTCTCTGGATGATGCTTCAGGACATTTACTAAATATACCACTATACACAGTGATTAGTGACAACTTGATTCAGTTCCTGTTTGCCTTTACTATAAGTTTCCATTTAACATTTTTGATTATAATTGTGGAAAATAACCCTGTGCATTCATGTGGCTTTTACTCTCAATCCCTTCCATCAGTTTCCCAGAAGCAATTGACATAATTTAAATCTTCACCTAACTCTTCCTCTTCAATTGTAATTGGAAGAACTTATTTTTAAAGTACTCTATTCTTGTACCATTATGTTATCTGGGAAATTTACTGAGACCTCCATGCCAGAACACACATATGGGACTATAAATAAAGGTGTTTGATAATTATTTAAACAAACCGGGCCTGATGGACCAGGAACGAACTCTCATTAAAGTTACGATAAAGAGACTTGTCTTGTTCTCTGGATAACCTTTTTATTTTTCTGAATATACTACTCTGCATTCTATAAACTGATGGTTAGAAAGCTAACATCAATTTGTTTAAGTCAAAAAATTAAAAACATGGTCACATGAGGATGATTTATTATCATGTATTTAAATGTTAAAAAATGAATAAAGTTCCATTGATTTAAAATACTGAAGCAAAAAAAAAAGGTGATTTCCACTGCAGAAGAAGAGCTGTCTCATAGTTTTAAAGCCAGCTTTTAAAGTTCCCCTTATACTAACTTTCATTTGTTTTTTAATTCATCAAAATGTTCTCTGTCTTTTAAAGCTAAAAATAAGACTCACAGCCTTGTAAAGCTTTCATGGATAATTCAAACAATATAATTTAGTGTTTTAGTTTGGCTCAGAAGCAGTGAAGATTTGGGTCAAAGGTTATTCATTTCTGAAATAGGCTCTAATGCATCTGCAATCTAAAGGTTTTAGGATTATGAAGACAAGCAAGAAAACATGATACTTTTAATCACATAAAATATAGAGAGATTACAAACAATACTTAGAGACTAATTCTGAACAAATCAGCAGATGCATTAAGATGATTCATTCAATGTTACTAAAACTTCAGATGATTTCTCTTCTTCAAAGCTGCTCATCAAGTGGCTATAAATGTTTTTTTTTAATGACAAACTTAGAAAATACAAAGAAAATGAAAATAAATTTGCTCCTTTTATTGTTGGATGAAAGGACTTTAACAGTCTTGTCTTTGAATTCAATTAATATTTTAGAGTAAATTTTATCATACTAAGGGTACTTTTGAATAGAATAAAATCAAATGTTTTAGTCATGCCTACAAGTTTTAAATTATAACATCATTGAACAGCATAGATAAAACTGATTTTATCTTCTCTCATCATCAATTTATTCATTTCATATATGTTAACATGAAAAATCTTATATTAATTTTCAAAAAAATACATAGGATACATTCATGGGCATGGAGATGTTAAGGTTGAATGGAAATTACCTCAAATGACAAACACTGACATCTGTAGCGTCAGTTATAATGTGAAATCTTTTAGACAAACTATGAGCAGATATTTCTTAACCTCGTTTAAAAAGTTATAAGTTTTGCTGAAATTAGGTTTCATTGAACTCCTCCCATGCTTTATTTCCTGCATTTAGAAAACTATAGTGTAATGGGAAAAGATTAATGGCCTGTGATTTACTATTTTAATAACCATGATTCAATATAGTTATCAAAGGAGTCTTTATATGGAAACACAAACACAAAAAGCTCCTCTCACTACTTTTATATAGTGTTTTATATGGCAGGTTTTGAAACAGAAAGCTGCTACTTCCTTGGCGAACAGTATCATCAGCTAAGAAGGGTCAGAGCATATAAAAAGCAGGAAGTTCTCTGGAGCATGTGTGCATAGTAGTTGTCTGCGTTATGTTGCCATTTAGCTGATGTCATCATTGTGTTACTTGCACGCATTCCACAATTTACACACAAAGAAAACACACCACAACAAACCCTTAAATCCTGAGAAATGAATGCTCTACTTGCCATCTCAAGTTGATTTGTTTATCTTTAGATTTTACTTGGCATCCACCTTGATGGATGAGTCCTTCCCAAATGCAAAGGAAAGTGTCCTGATCAATGCCGTGTTCTGAGTTTATCAGCATCTAAATGGAGACAGCTTAATTCCTTAGATTACTGCTTGACTCCAACCAGCAAAGGTTTCCTGAGAATCTACTATTTATACATTTGAAAGGTCCGGCTCTTTGATATTCTCCCTATGAGCACAATCTATAAGCAAGTGCCATGTGGTTGCATCTTAATCATGTTTGAACTTGAGAGCCATCCATTTGAAAGCGTGTCTCAGTTCGTAGATATGAGAGATTGTAATATTTTAACATTTCCTCCTGCCAAGTTGCTAAGCAATAAAACTATCTTGGCACTTTGCTGCCAGTTCATCATGAGGAACTACTTTCGTTTTGCTTCGTCTCTTGATGAAACAAATGGAAGGCAGCTGCACCAAAAGGCCTCTCAGAAGCATGTTGCCAAACAATCCCTGGAACTTTCACCCCTTTTCACAGCTAACAGAAATGGCCAAGAGCAAGCAAATCCCATGTATGCATCAGCATAGAAATCATGTCTTAAATATTACTGGTGAAAATTAAACAAATATTAGCTCATTGTAATTCTAGCCTCATACTGTCTTTCTACATCCTCTATCCCCAAGGCATACATAAGTGTGGCAATTTCTCAGCTAAAGACACATCTTTCATACTAAAGTCAAACTAAAGTCAAGCATACTCGTTCAGCTATGTTAAATTAAATATATACTACCAGTTGATATTTCATCATTTAAAAAAGTTTTCTTTGCTCAAGTAATGTCAAAATGGATACCAGATTGACAACTCAAACAAGAGAAATGTCAAAAATTTTATTACATAAAGTCAGAAGTGTGGAACAGTTCCTCTTTCACATACATATGTTCAATAATGTTGAATGCATTTGTCCTAGCTTTTTCAGTGAATATGTGTATAGTTTGGTATATATGTACTTTCATAAATTAAGAAAATTTGAATCTAAGAATTTATAGAAATGATACAGCATTCCATTCTTTATTATTGTTACTGCTTTTGTGAAAATTGGATCATATTTTGGGTATATCTAACCTTCGATTATCATGAGCTAAATTCTCCCTATCTCAGAGAATTCAGAAAGTACAAAAAAATCTTTGTTAAAGGAGACTGTTTGCATAGTCCCTTGGGGATAGGACACAAAGCTTATCAAGGAAATGGCTCTCTGTACAAACTCACACTATTCTGGGAATTATCTGACTCCCGTTTCTTCATAGAATATACCTTCTGCTGCAAAGGGGACATATTCCTCAGCTTGCCCCAAGCTTTCACCAGCCATATACAGCTCATGTTCAGTCTCAGCGACAATCAACTTAGGTCAAGATATAATTTCCTTGTTAGTAGAGAAAACCAGTTGTGAAGCATCTGTATAATATAATCCTATTTATTTTGCCGTATCCTGTTTCCTGACTGAACTATAATCTCTTCGACATATGGTACAGTGTTAGAAAATTAATCCTTCACTGGACAGAATTTCACTGAATACATATTATGACAAAACAATGTGCTATACCCTGAGGACAAGGTGACATATTCAGATATCATGATCTGCCTATTATAGTAATCTTTTGAGAAATGTGAAGAAAGAGATATCCAGAGTGCTATAAATGGTGGTGATGTCTGTGAGGGATATCAACAATTATTTAATTCTGTAAATGGAACATCGACATCTGGTGAGAAAAGTGAGGACCTGCTTTGGAAGGAGGTACAGGATAAACAGAACTTCATCAAGGAAGAAAGATGACTGCAATTCCGGATAAACTTGGAATGTTCACATAAGAAAACCATAGAATTATTTAGGAGATGGAAATCAATTCTTCAAGGAAAGATAGACTTAGACAACATTGACCAGCTAGATTTATATTTCATTAATATTTTGAAGTCTTCTTTCTCATTTAGAACATTGTGAATATGAAGTAAATACTATTAAACTCAAGCATATGGGCTAGAGAAAGTGAAACATCAACATATTAAATAAGAGTCACATATCAAATCTTCATTTAAAGTCTGCTGGTTTGGCTACAAAATATATCACTTAAAAATTACTCCTAGACTACTGAAATGAGAAATTTAGGGGATGGTGGGGACATAAATGGAAGCTAAGAACTTTGGGGTAAGTGCATTTGCACTAAATTATCAGATTTGAATTTGGAAAACGTGAAGTGCCTCTAAGATATGCTAAAGGAGATGATAGAGCTCGGTTTTAAAGCCAAATGTTAACATAAAAGTTTGGGATCTATCAATATGCAAATGATAACTAAACCCAAGGAACAATTAAGAGGTCATCTAAGATTGCAGTAGGAAACAAGAGAAAAAAGCCCATATTGCATAAATGAAGGGCATAGGCACAGCATTCTAAGAAGAAATTTCAGAGAATATAGGAAATGTTAAGATTTCTGTCATTGAGTACAGTCAACTAGTGTGCTATACCTTCTTGAGAGGAGTCTTTTAATTACTGATTATTCATTAGACTCTAAAATCTATATAATTTTATCAGTTTTACAGAATACTTCTATGTCTGCATGTATCTCTTAGGGTGACCTATGAAAGTCAGTCCTTATTTTATAATAATTTATGTCCCTTAGAAACATAGCAAATTCTTTCTAAAAGCATCCTCTAAGTGGTTTGGAAAGATAAATGTTTTTTTAACATCCTCAAACCAGTAGATCTTAAAAATAGTATCTATTTAGTTTATGTCTAATTTATTTCCAGGAAAGAAGTAGATTTATTATGAATTTTATCTTAGTAACAGCAGAAAAAGTTAATTGACTTATATCACTGCCATCTTATTCCATTTAAATTTACGTAATTTTAATTATATCAGAACTGGTTATAATTTTATATGTGAATCCATTGGAGACACACAAACGTGAGCTCCTTTGATTATTTTTGGCTTTGTAGTCATGCCTTAAGGTATGAAAGCAATTACAATTTTGGAGTAAAGGTATAAGAGAAAATTGGGTTGGATATGGTTCATGCATTTGCTATGAAAAAAACATCTTTCTCATGGATGTCCATCTATTAACAATTATATGAAGGTTTCTTACAACTACATCACCTAATGACAAAGTAAATTTGTCAGTTTGTCAACTGGAGAATCCAACAATAGGCTGATAAAAAAATCAAGTCTATTGAACTTAGGCACACTTACAAGACAGTCCCCATGAAACTTTCACAGTCACATAGATAAACCGACTTTGAAACAAGTGTTACTCAAGCTTTGTGGAAAATATAGATATACATCTTTAAAAAATTATTAAATTTAATTATGCTTACCTAATAACCAGACCAAAATCATCTAATATGGCAAAGGATTTAGATTAAAAATTCATTTCTTAAAATTGATTCCATATTTTCTTGATAATTTAAACATCATCTTACATTACAGAGCTTGATAATTTTTGTCTACCTCATAAGATTTAGAATGACCATCAAAATTATGGATTCAGATATGCCTATGATGGACCTTCCAGAAGAGTTTCAGGAGAAAGAAAACGACATTAAATGCAAGAAGCAATATCTTATTTGTTCATGTCCAGGACTGAAAAAAAAGGAGAAAATGAACCAAGTACCAGTATTCATCAATCTTCTCTTGACTTTAGAGCATCTGACAAGCCATGTCACATTCCTGCTGCTATAGTCTGACTTGCTGTCATGGCTGCACCACCCCATACGTACTGTACATGAAAACCATGAGACAGGATAATCAGGAATTTAATCACTGCAATGATAAAAGGACCAGATATGCAACTAAAGACACAATGATGACCTTTTGCTGATTTTCATTGTAATATATACATTCACACATTAATCAGTGAATAACTGGGGTATAATAGTCTTTTTAGAAATTTAATTAAAAATGTTAATTATTGATATATACATATATATTTTAAATATATTTGAGTAAACTTTTGTATTAAAATGTAAAATTTTATGAAACAGTTACCAACTTGCATGAGAAATATAAATATATTAACTCACTGCACAGTCTATTTTCCTATAATGTCCATTGGGTTTCATGAGTATAAGGAACAGCATTTTTATGATTTGTCCTTCAATTACTTTTTCTTACATTATCATTTTATCTCTTGCTTCTGACTTATTCCCTAAATCTTCAGAAAAACTCTGAGCTTTCTTCCAGTGTTCCTTAAGATTTAGCAAACTTTCCCTTTAATTCTAGTCCAGTAATGATTCTGTCAGCAAAGTCCACTAACTGTGCAATGAATTACTGACTCCCTTCCTCACATCGATCATTCAGGAATGAAGGCATGCACCAACCTCTCATCTGAGTCACTATATTAGTATAAATTATCTCTAAATTATCTTCTACTCTTGGACCTTGTAATAATTATTTTTTCCTTTTACAGGGACTATTTTAAATGATCAATCTTCTTGCATGACTTCTCCTGCATGCCAGCTTGCATTTCCATCCCCGACTACGTTGGAAAGAATTTGGCTCTTCAGTGTGATCAATTGGAATACATGACCCAGCAACCAGCACGAATTTGTGTCTGAATTTAATTTCTTTCTCTCTCCTCTGGCTTCCTGACCTTTTCACTTGTCTTTTACTGTCCAAGCCACCTTGGTATAAACCCAAAACTATGATCTGTCTTTTAACAAACCAACAACCACTACAGCAAAATTCTGTTTTCAAATGCCTTTACTTAGTACTCTGCTTAAATTCTCTACTCAGGGAAATCCTGCCAATTATATCTTGTCTTCGTTACTTTTATCAGTATTTACCATCACATTCTTCCCTCTTCTCTTCCCTCTCTTTCTCTTTCCCTCTGCTTCTTCTTCTTTCCTTCAAAATTTCTAGTATATGCTGGGCAAGCTCTTTCAAATCAGTTGTTTTTATTTGTTCTCATTGCTCTGCGTACTTCAATTATTTCCTCCCCATGATCCCTGGACTGGTTTCCTGACCCAGACTAGCTAAATGGCCTACCATAGATCCCTAAGGCCCTATTCAGTTAATACACCTATCCCCGTCTTCCCTGGCTCCCGGTCGGCTGGACAGACCTGCCCAACTTGAGTGTGTACCCAAGATACAAAAACAATATAAACAGAACCAAAACTTAACGACACAAAAGCAGATTAGAAGTTTCTACTAGACACATAACGAACAAACAACATCCACATGCCCAAGTGGCAATGCAGAAACACAAACAGTGTGAAAAATCATGAGAACATGTCCCCAACAAAACCCACTTGCCCTAGAGAAGTGCACTACAATGAGAACCACCCTGAGGAACAAAAAGACACAGAACTTAAAAGAACAATCATAATCTTGATTGAAGAATTTAAAGAAAATACAAAGAACTCAAAGAAGAGACATACATTTGTGAGGGAAACCTAAGAATATGAAAATATGTGACTTAATGAAATATTGAAAACAATCAATGACTTGAAAAATGAATTTATAACTGAGTTGCTACTGATTTCTGATAGCCCTAGCTTGTGATTGTCCTTTGGATATTCAGGAAGTGGTACTTTTTCAACATTTTAAGCTAAAAAATTAGGCATTAATAAAGTGAAAGATAAAACTGAAACTAAATATTCCCATTTAGTACTCAATTGAAAATTGCTTCCAATCTTGTCTTATGGCATATGCATTTATCAATAGAATTGACTATACCCCTCAGGTTAAAAGAAATACATATTTTAAATAAAGTCCATAGATATCTAAATTGATATATATGTATATATAACAAAAATTATGTAATAATATAATATATATCATATTGTAGTAGTTTTACTGAGCTTAACAGAATTTAAAGACCTAGAGAAGCTGTATTTAAAATATAAAAACAAGGAAAAATATCAGAGAACTTTATTGAAGCAGAGGCATTCTGTATTATACTGAGAATAACTGAAGTTTTCATCAGTTATAATACTTGACCAAATAGATGGAGAATTCTGGGAATGTTATGATATTGTCACATTAAGTCAGTTTTCTTTAGCTTAATGTCAAGGAAATTCCATTTTTTGAAGACCTTTATCCTTCTATATGTGATTAAAGACATATATACATAAGTATATAAAATGTTGTACTAATGTATATGAAGAAACTCTGAGGCTCTTACTCACATATGTTTTTGCAAAAATATTCCCTATCTCTTCCAAATATACTTTAATAGCTATTTATTAATCCAGTAAAATAAAAGTAAGGATCAAAAATAATGGAAGAAGTAGAGATACTATCATGTAATATCAAAGTGAAAATGTGAGTTTTAGTAAAATATTTCAAAGTGTTATAAACTGATAGAGAGTCCTTAGATAAAACAATACAGTTTTAAGATAATTTCACAGGATTGACAAACAAGTATATGATAAATATATTTTAACATAATGAAATAATACATTAATGAAGGAATGAGTTAATAATCCCCAGGGTGAATAGATAAAGAGAAGTTATTACATTTGAGTTGAGAATTTGAAAGTTTCTGAAGAAAGCACAGCTCAGAGATTTGATATGATTCATCCTAGCTGAATGTCTTGCAGGAGATTTCTGTGATTTCTGACCATTTTTGTTGTGCAAACCAACTCTTACTTTTCAATAGTTTTCCAGCATGATAATGTGCCAGAGTTATATAGTATATACAATTCCCAAACACAAGTTTAGCACCTGAAACTGTTGTAATAGCATGCAAAACAAGAATTAACATTCATAATAGATTTCTGGTTGATATGTATTAGTGAGGTGTGTGGCAAACTGTATTCATTTTATACATCTTTACAAGGTATTATGACATAAGTGCTGTACTTTTGCTATTGTTAAGATTTTAAAATATCAACAGTATAAATGAAATACATCTGAGACATTTTGTAGTAAACATTTTGTGGAAAGTCCCAATAAAATGACTTTTTAAATGTTAATCTTTTGAAAGAACCATGAACACAATTTTTCTGTAGGCATTTTAATATTATACTTTATATTAATCAGGTAAAACTTCCAAATTCTCTGGTGGCTGTTGTAGTGCACACTTTTTATGCCAGTACTCAGGAGTAAGAAACAGGTAGATATCTTTGAAATCAAGCCAGCCTGATTTTCCTGGGTTCCAGGCCAACAGTGACTACAAAGAGCCCAAAGAGACACTGTCTCAAACAGACGTGTGTGTGTGTGTGTGTGTGTGTATTCAAATTCCAATATTCTTTAATAGAAGGGGACATAAAAGCCTTAAAGATCTTAAGCAATAAAATGACCAAATGTTCTGTGTTGTTTAAAAAATAGAGGACATACAAATCATTCTGGGAGAGAATGTGTTTATAACTATGCTATGATCCACATTTCATTAGGTTTTATTGTTGTTTCATAATTAAAGCCCTCCAATACCAATTGAGGGAGAGAGTATACTACACTCATATTAAGCAGAAGTCATTAGGATAATTTTTACTTTATTTTCAGAGGTAATAAGATTTAATATAAATAAAATTTAAAGTACTGGAAATGCCCCCCCAAATTAATGTTTATGTCTATGTATTTTTTTTAGAAAAAAAAACACAAATAATCTTAAACTCACTTAAAGAATACATGTAGGTCCTGAAATGCTTCTACCTTGAGTATATCTATCAACTTGACTTTGTATTATATGAAAGTAACAGTCTCCTAGGAAGCTGTGAGTTGCTTATTTTGAAGATTTCATGAATCTTGGTGGCTTAGGTATAACCCTTAGAAAGTTCCATATGTGTATATTATTGAAAATAGAATCACTTATAATTGTATGTAATGTCAAATCTTTGGATTCTCAATCCAGTGCCTTCTTTTGGAAACTTAATTCTGCATACTTCATCATAGCTTGTCTGAAATTTAACTTTTACTACAATGAAGTGAAAGCATATCTTTATGCTTTTATATTCCTATTTGTTATTTCCATTCCATGATTTACTTTGCTTCCAGGAAAATTTTTTTCAGCCCACTTAATTTTCAGAACCATTCTCTTAGAGAGCTAATGCTGGCTGATAAATAATTCTCATTTTATTTTATTATCTCAAGGTGCACGTGAGGCGATAATTTTCACTGTTATATTTATGACTTCTATTTCCATCATGCTTGTTCTTTTTTCCCTGACCAGATTCCTACATTAAATTCCAGGTAAACAGTCAATCAAGTGAATTTGGCATAAGCAAGAACTGGGTTGACAATGCAGTCTCTGTGTTACTGTCCTCTAGAGGAACAGAACTGATAGAATATTAGACTGGCTCATATGATATGGCCCTTGTAGTCCAACAAGGCTACCTACCAATGGAGAGGATGAGAACTGGTTTAGTTTTGTTAGTTACTTAGATCACTAGACTAGACATCTCAACAGCCCGAATCTGGTACTGAAGACCTAAGAATTCCTGAGAGTTGCTGTTCTTCAAACTGTGGTGAAAGATTGAGGAAGCTGGCTCTAATTTCATCAATTGAATGTTGAAGCAATAGGACAGATGCAATGGTGATAGCATTGCAGAGTGTGTTCCTTCTTCTATGTCCTTTTGTCTGAGCTGCCACAAGAATGAGCACTCCAACTTCACATAATCTGATCAAGAAAACCCCTTATAGGAGGCATAGAAGCTTGAGTTTAGTTTATTCCCATCTGCTCGAGTTAACAACCAAGATTAGCCATCTCAGTTAGTGAAGTTCTTATCTGCAATCATGAGAATAAGAGTTTAGTTCAAAATCTATATAGTAAAATAATGGCATGTTGGTGTGTGATTGAAATGCCAGCTCTGTGGAGTTAACAGTAGATTAAAGTCCAAAGGAGTATTCAGGGCTCCACATATATGTACACATGTATACACATACACACTTTCACATGTTTACAAGCTTGAATATGTACACATATACTCACACATACACACACACACACACACACACACACACACACATGCACATGAAAGCAAAAGAAAAGAGAAAAAGAAGCAAATTGTAATCACCAAGATTCACTCTATGAAGAAAAACAAAAGTGGAAATAATCATAAAGAAACGTGTACATCAATAACAAGTGACCTTTTGGGAAAGGACCATACATGATGACTGTGAGACAGGGGTCAGGATATCCATGGTACAATCTCAGGATATTTTTTCTATCCTTACTCTTGATTTCTTCCCTCAAATGCAATAGACATGTTATTTTACTCTTAACTTTGATCTAGTTGTGAAGCAATTATTCCAAGACTATGTTCCTTGGTATACCCCTCCAATTCACTGAGTACTTAATACTTAGTTCTATATTGGACACTCTGATGTTTGCTGGGACTTTTCTATGTCAGCTGTCTGCACCTTTGGACTTAATTTACCTGTCACTGGAGCCAGCTTTATAGCTAAAAGCCTTTTTTTTTTTCCAGATCATTTCCTCTATTTCAGACATTTCTCCAAGAGCTTTCCTTCTGTTTTCTAACTTAATTCTCACAGTGGGTAGTGTAAGATGTGACTGAAGAGAACCCCCCCCCAAGTATTTCCAGGACTCAGGAATATTGACAGACACCATGGTGACTCCAGCCAAACTTCCAGAACTCACAAGCATCTGTGAGAAGGGACTGCAGCTCCTTAATACCGATAAGAACAGCTTCCTGAGAATATAAACTTCCTGACACAAGTTATAGACTGGTTTTCTTAATTACCTTCCCTTATTTAAAAAGCCTATCAAGCAGCTTAGGCTTTGCTAGCTCCTCCCCTCCCGAATTGGGAGGCTAGCCCATGATCTATTCCATCCCTCTTCTCTAGCTTGTGGTGACTTCCTTTAATTCTTGGTGGGACCTATCTCATAGCATTACTCTGTTCTCTAAATTGGTCACCATGTGGCCATCTTGTGAGTACCCTATGGATCTCTCTAGCCCATTTCCTTCCCGTTTTTCATCAAAATACTAATCAATAGTTTTAGTGTCCACCCTTCCTAAGAAGACATCACTTTACTCCATTACGTTTTGGAACATTCTGCTTGTATCCTCTCCTTAGGTGGTTTAAAGGATTAAGATTCCTGCTTGTCTCCAAGAACAACACAATTCAAGCCACTAAAATGTTTGATTCCAAATACCATGCTCAGTCATCCTGTATGATGCCCTAATCCATAGAAAATGGCTTACTTTGGGCATCCCTTTTCAAAGTTGCTAAAGCGCTCCATCACATGACTTCTCTGCATGTACTCTACCTGTAAAGATCAGTAAGAGTAGTAGTTTGAATGAGAATGTCCCCCATAGGCATCAAGTATTTGGACACTTAATCCACAGCCTGTTTGTGGAGCATCATGGAACCTTTAGGAGGTGTGGCCATGCTGGAGGAAGCACGTCAATTAGGATGGGCTTTGAGAGTTCACAAGCTTTGCCAAATTTCCAGTTGCACTCTGTACCATCGGCTCTTCTGTGCCATCTACTTCCTGTCACCATGCCTCCATGTCCTGATGGATTCAGATCCTCAGGAACCACAAGCTTAAATAAACTCTTCCTTCTATAAGTCCCTTTTGCCATGGTGTTTTATCACAGCAACAGAAAAGTGACTGATACAGTAGACGTCTATTGACCAAGATGTAAACCACACTTATCAAGAATTCAAAGGAAATCTCTAAAAAAAATTCTATCAAGCTAAAGTAAGTTTGACTCCACTATATACAGTGCAATTTATTCCACAAAGGTTTTATTAAAATCTATACACTTGGGCATGAGTCTTTTCAGTGTAATTTTTCTTTCTCCTTCTCTGAGTCTCTTTGAGGAGCCTGGCTCTTCTATCTAAAATTGTTTGCATTAATTGCAATGTGAGCTACTCTTTACTACATATTTAGCACTCATTTGCTTTGCTATTTTAGGGGTTGTTGCCTTATACTTTGAAAACTGCAAGCCTTTTTAGTAAAGTGTACAATGTAACACCATTAGAGTATTCAACCCATTAAGCTATGTTTATTCAATACCTAAAAGTACGTATAATAATGATTCAACTATATCACCTACCTCTCTCTATATCCATACTTTGTCATCCAGTCTTGATATTCTATCTTCCGTTTCATTCATCCTCCTTGTGAGGCTGCCTCCTACTGTTTCAAACTGACTTACTGAGGTTTTCAATTTCATCTTCATTTCAGCTTGCATTTTCTTTAATATTTCTACATCTTTTGTTAATTAATTTTTAAGTCCTGAACTATATTTTTAAATTTCATTCATTCCTATATTTCTATTTTCTTGATTTTCATAGTTTATGCCTATTGTCTTTCAGTTCTTTGAGTCATTTGCCTCTGTTTTCCTTATGTTCTTTGATAATGTTTATGACTGTTCTTTTAAATTCTTAGTCGTTGGGTTTCCTCAGGGTGATTGTCATTGTAGTTCACTTCTATAGGTTTGGTGGATTTATTGGAGACATATTCTATTGGTTTTTCATATTGTGTTTTTCTGTTAACATTTAGGCAGATGGATGTCTTTTGTTGGTTGTGTGTCCAATAGGGTATTCTACTCTTCTTTTTTATTTGAATTTTGGTTCTGTTTATATTGTTGATTTAGCTTAGTTGTTTTTTTCTCAGGTATGAAATGTTAGTTGATGTGTGTTTCAAGGTCTTATTGGGTATTTGGCTTGGCTTGGTAGTAGGTGGGTTAAGGTCGTAGGTAAGCTAGTCATGACACAAGGTTAATCTCATGAATCCAATTCAAGGTGAGGGTGGGGACATGCTGTGGAAAGTCTCACAAACCAGTCTGGAAAACTGAGTGTGGTGGTTTGAATGAGAATGGCTCCCATAGGCTTCTAGTATTTGAATTTTTTTTCCCCAATTGGTAGCACTGTTTGTGGAGGCCTTAGAAGGTGTGGCCATGCTGGGGGAAACATGTCACTCAGGAGAGCTTAAGGAGTTCTTAAGCCTTGCAGGATCTCCAGGTATGCTCTGTTTCTTGTGCCTGCTTGAAGATGTGAGTGCTTAGCTTCTACATCTTCTCTAGACACCTCTGCTGCCATGCATCCCGGCCATGATGAACTCTTGCCCATTTGGAACTGTAAGGTAAACCAACTCTTCCTTTTGTAAGGTCAGTGTTTCTATCACAGCAACAGAAAAGTGACCAATATGCTGAGCTTATCTGAGTGCAAGGGATCACGAAATTGTGACTGGGTCTGGAAAAGGATGCTAGTTCAGAGACATGGGGAGCAAGGGACAAAAGGTGCCTGTGCCCAAGACTAGAAGAAGAGTATGTTGTTAGGGAGGGTAGCATGTTGCACTCTTTTAAAGAGATATTTTAATTTTCCTTTCAAAAACATCAAGACCAATAACCTCTTTGGGTGTCTAATTTTCATTCTTGTATTTGCTTCTGGGGCAGAAATTACTTTTATAATAATTTTAGTTGCAGTTAAGCAAATGAGAACCTATAGGCTTAACATCCTCTTAATTTGGGAATTACTTGTTTCACCACTTAGAGGCCCAAATAATAGCTGTAGAAAAATGTAGAGAAAATCACAATCATGGGCTAACTCCTTTTCTAACTTAATCTCTGGGGAAAGGATCTGACTTGGTACACACACGCAGTGATAAACGAGTTTACCTGCCCTTCCTTCACAGAATGGTTTCTCAACCTTGTACAGTGCCTTGATTTTCAAAAATAAAATTTGTTCAGCTCTAGGCACATGTATCTATGAACAATATTAAATAAACACAGAACGTAAATATATTTGTTATATTATTTACTACATATAAGTGTTAGAGAGCAGAGACAGAGGGTAGAGACATCCATGTATGAAATTCTCAAAATTAGTAAATTAATAAATCAATAAACAAGTCCTAAGTTCACCTACACTTTTCTCACTTTCTAGTGCTCCTTGCTGCCATTTCCCAGAGGAAACTTATAAACTTATAAAAGTTTTATATTTTCAAACGTAGGATTTTTCTTTATTTTTGTCTTACTTTCTGTCATCAATAGAACTGTAGCAACAGTAGCAGTGAAGTGTTTGTGAGCACAGGTTTGAGGTCAGGTGCATAAATGACATCTATACCCACTACTCAATACTGAGTGGGTAAGTTATTGTACAGTTCAATGCTCTGGTTTTAAAAGGACTAAATGAATATCTATAGATTCTTAAGGCAGACCTAAATAGTAAATTGATCAGTTAATGTAAGGAACAAATAATAAAAATTTAAGATCTCAAAACACATTAGGCATTTGTGTAAAGTGTTAAAATCTCATTTCCTTACTAAAATAAAGCTTTTTTTTTATAACCTGAAATAAAGTCAGGCCCATGTTGTGCAGTTACTCCAAGTATGCACTCCACAAAGAATTCCTTTTAAGAAACAGCCAGAGTAGATGGATTTCCATCTGTGTTCTCTCTCTCTCTCTCTCTCTACATATATATATATATATATATATATCCACACACTCCCCAAGCAAAGACAATGAAAAATTAAAAATACAGGAATAGAATATGCAGGAAATGTGGGACACCATGAAAAGGCCAAATCTATGCATCATAGGTAAACAGGAAAGAGAAAAATCTCAGGCCAATGATATTGACCAGATCTTTAACAGGATTATAGAAGAAGACTACCCTAAATTAAGGCAAAATAACTTTATAGAACCAAGAAGCACACACATACACATGAAACCAGTTAGACAGGAATAGAACAGACAAAGAACTTGGAGCAATGGATCTATAATTAAGTCGGATGCCTTCTCCCTGAAGACTAGTTCTCATAGTATGGGAAGATACTATGCAAGCTGCTAAAGGAGAACACCATTCGAAGGTCCAGTCCAGTTCTAAGGCCTTATAACCAAAACAGCTGGCACGGAATACTGCCTCAGTTGGAGTAATGATGGCACTGTCACCTAGTGGGTGATCAACAACTACGGAATTGGAATTGGAGCTCTCTCAGTAGGAACGAACACATGGGTGTCCCTCTAAATTCAGCCAAATACATGACTGGGGAGGTATTGGTTCCTAGAGAGAAGCCTATCTCTGTTATATCTCAAGAAAAAAGAAATTTCTTACTATGTGCTAAATAAATGTCCTTATAATAATAAAGACAAATGAATCGTACACCACTAATCAAGGCAGCTTCTTTTAAAAACGCATGGAGGGTATTACAGAGTTCCATAACTGATTACAGACAGAGTATATAAGTCTGAGAGATGGCTGGCCTTAAGCGATATGCCTACAGTGGAACCTCTATACATGAGGCTCATGGAAAATAGCATAACAGGGTATAGAGAGAATACTAACACATCTCCGAACTCTCACCAGTAATGCTTTCTCATAAAAGAGTTCAATGCACACAGAAGGCCTCAACTGGGTATGTTTTAAAGAATTAGAGACTGTAGACTATGTGTCTCATGATAGGACTTCTATATTAAAACTCACTCATGGCTCAAGGATCACTGCAGAAGAAGGGGTGTAAAGATTGTAGGATCCAGTACTGATGTATGAACATAAGGAAACAGAACTTTCAGGTCACTGGAAAGTTATTTATATGTACTTTCAGCAATACTGACAACATGCACAAGACTCATGCCAACTCAATCAAAGAAAAGCACAGCATAGATTGGGCAAAATTGGCAGCAGGCCACAACCAGAGCCAAGAATCTATTGGGAAAGGATTACTATTGGGTGATGGAAAGTGGATACTATTTACGGGAGTGAGACTAGACTCCAGTAAATGAACTTCCTCCAAGGGACACCTGGATACAAATGTTTGATCAGATAGGAATTAACATATATGACAGAATATCTGACATTTGGTGTGGGACAAACTGGTTTTCAGTCACCACTCAATTGTTTACCCCCAAAATAAGGGTAGTAAACTATTAGTAGCTATTATATTGAAGGCAATGTGACAGGTATTGTGTACATGCTTTAATCTGATAGTTTATCTCTATTTTATAACTGTGTGAAATTATCAATATTTCAGGATCAAAAGATTTGCAAAACAGTAATTTATTTCTTTTGTACTACTAGAAAAAATGGTTATATTTACATTTTTCATTTGGTTGCAATGCAGTCATAATTGAACAACATGCAGAGAATAAGTGTCAATAGAGTGCTCAGCAACAAATGAGATGACTATATCTCATCCTCCTTCAAAGGCTCCCAATCATGGAAGAGGGAGCAGAGAGGTTGTAAGACCCAGAGGTATGGGAGAACCAGAGTGAAGTAGTGTCTTCTAGACGTGACAGAACAGCTGTACTCTTGAACTCATAGTAGCTGTGGTTGCCTGCACAAGCACTGCATAAAATCTGGCCAGTCAACATTCTAGATTGGTGTGTGAAGAGGTTCATGAGTCCACCACATACTGAGGACCTACAGACATTTACTGTCTTCAGTGGGGAGGGAGAGTCAGTTCTCTTTAAGTGTGAAGTGCCTGGTAGATCAGCCTGGATTTGGCTCCCACACAGGAATATACAGGCAACACAAGGAGGATTTGAAGCATTATTTTTTAAAAGGACACACAGAGAATGGAGTATGGAGGTGAGACTAGATCTGGGATATTTAGGGTGAGAAACTGGGGTTATTTATGATCAAAATACAGAATACAAAATTATCAAAGAATAATGGTTTAAAAACTCACATATAAATGAAATATGTAGTATTATTTGTTCTATGGCTAATCTTACTTAAAGACGGTCTTATAGGTCACTGCCAAATGTTATAAACAGCAAGCAAGCTTTCCTTTTTAAGGCAGAATGATATTCCTCCATCTATTTAATAATGCATGTCTTATCTAGACACTGGTAAATGCCTTCGTTGTTTCCCTGTCTTAGCCATTATGGATACTGGTATGAAGATGATGGGAGCAGAAATTTTCCCACATGGTTATTTCAATTTTTATGGTTATATATGACCAAAGTAAAGATGACTAAGATATTATAATTATTGGAAATTTTAAAAACACTTCACGCTCTTTCCACAGCTGTACAAATATGTATTCCAAGAATAAATATAAATATACAAATGACTCACTTAAATAAAATACAGATGTGATTTAGTTTTGTCTTTGAGCTTGGAATGTTATATTTTTAAAATGAACACATTCCTTATACTCAGCAGTTTTCTTTGGAGTAATCTGTTCTTCACATTTCTTAATTTTCTATTAAAGATATAGACAGGTTATCTGAGCTCTGAGGGCTTATGAAACTCTGAGGGGAGAGATGATGGCCCAAGGTCTATAATCAATCTTCTCACTTTTATAATCTGGATTTTAAAATTTAGTGACCATTAAATGGTCCATTTAATAGTAACCATTAAAAATGATAAATGACCATTTTTAGCATGAAGAATTAACTAAACCTTCAGAAGCAATTTTAGCTACACTCCTTTTCTTCAGTTGTAAACTTGAAGCCAAATAAGTCAAACATTAGTACCTTAAATTATATATATAATGAGTAAATGAAAATATTAATGAGGAACACAGTGCCTAATAATGTAAGTGCTCAACTTATATTGGTAGTTATTTTAACTTAATATACCCATTGTAGCCTTTAGAGTAATCAAGATATAGAATGAACTCATAATTTCATCACTGGATGAATGGATAAATATATATGTATTAATGAATATATATATAGATATATATAGTTATGAACTGAATTTCACCTTAAACATGAAGGGAATTATTTGGTGACAATCCAGAGACTATTTTGCAAGTAAGTATTATGTAAGTAAGTATTATGTAGGCAGCAAGAAATAAATACTGTATTATCTCATTTCATTATGCAATATAAAAACAAGAGATAATGTTGAAACCCAGGGTGTAGAATGGCAATTAGCAGGGTGAATGTAGAGCTGCTATTTAAAGGAAATGACAGTTCTTTAGCACAGAGTAAATGAATCTCTCGACCTAAAGTAGGATATGGGTGGTTAAAAATAATGAATTGTATGCTTGAAGTTTGCTTTCAGGGTAAACTTTCAAAGTTTTCACCATGTTAATGGTAAGATGAAATATAAATAATGTACCTTGATCATTGTGTCTGTTTCAAAGTGTATATATATTTCAAAACGTTTTATTTTACAACATAACTAGCTGATTATACCTGAAAAATAATGGAAATTAGAACCATTATTCCACATGTAAACAATAATAGCAATAACAATAATGGATTTTAAGAAGCTTAAACAAGTAGAACAACAGATACCTCCTCTGAACTCCCTTATTCATCTATAATAGCATTTCTGTCCATCTCTGTACAGTTTATTACCAAAAATTTATCTCTTAATATTATACCATTTCTTCTGATCAGAGAAATTGAATGATACCTGTTGAACATATATCCATTTATCTGGAATCCTGGTTATGGAACATTATGCTGCCAAACCGTCTAGTCCTGATGAAACTGACCTCCTTGTGGTTATTGGATGAGGGCTTTGTTTTCTTGGTAGCCCTTAGAAGGTATAACCTCTGATGAGAGTATGGTCTCAGGTTATATCTCATGTTTGCTCCATGGCAACAAGGAAAACTTCGTGGGAGGGATGGAAATGTAGGTCAATCCGAAGTTTGTCTGCTGACATGTATAAAGGCCTGGAGTTATGCACAGCACTGCGTAAAACAGGGCACCACTGTATTCATCTATAATCCTAGCCTTTTGGAAATGGAGGCAGGAGGATCAGGATTCCAAGATTATCCTCAACTACACATGGAGTTCAAGGTCACCCTGGGCTACATAATACCTTGCTCAATAAATAAATAAATAAATTAGTTAATTAATTAAGAATATTCTCAGCACTGTTTGCCCAGAACACTTTGAATCTCTCCTGTTGCCCTTTCTGAGTTTTCCTACAGAAAATGTTGATTTTATAAACATTTGGACTAATGTCACTAAATCATGTGCAGTTTTAAATTCACCTATACCATGCAACTTTACAACTTATAAAATAAAATACATTATGGGGACAAAGTCCAAGAATTATCCAGAATGGGCATTAAAATTGTGAGAAAAATTCTGAGGACAAACTTACATTAGTGGATGCTATACATATAGGCACAGCCAGTATATATTTGTAAGCTCTCAACAGTCTTAAATGAAACACACTAATTACTTGAAAATACTCAGATACAAATAGATGCAATCCATGTTTTAAAGAGATAAAAAAAACTCCTTTAAGCATTTTTTCATGTAACCATGAACTCAGCTAAAGAATAATCAAGTGTCACCTTCCATGTTTTAGAGAAACATTACAATTTCTGTTTAATGATTCATTTTGTACAGGTGTTCGGTTTTGGAACCAAAGAAGAACACAGGATGCTCCATTATACTTAAAACTCTTTTGCAATCAGAGTTGATAATCAGAAGGGACAAAATGATATTGAATGAGAAATACCACACCTAGGTCTTCATCATGTTTAAGGAAAAGCATTCCTAAACAATGGCAGAAGGCAAAGGCAAGACTGATTTTAAAATGATTTACAGACATGAGTTCCTTGTAGTTATTTGATGGCCTAGAACAATTCTATAATACTGAAACGGAGACTATGCACTGATTCATCTGCCTTATGGGCATTTCAGAACTTTTAATCTAATAAAACTTATATGTCAGCCAGAGGTGTACTAGTGTCTCCTCACTCCGCTTCCTTGTGCTGGACATAGATGGTTAAGTCATTGTACAGATGCACCCCTTGGGCTTTCCTGAAGGTGAGCCATGCGAAATTGCATCTTACTTACAAAAGAAAAGGGAGTGATGACACTGCACATTATATTCCTTATTTCAGCTATGCATTCCCTAAGAATGATGAAGTCAAGCCTCTGTGGATGCCCTCAGTATTGTACATGAGCCTGCTTATTGTCCTGTATGTCACATAAGCAGTCAGGTTCTAACTTCCAGGAGAAAAACATGCACCTCTCTGTCATAATTCCACCAAAGCTTCCCCATAGATTGCACACAGGCACAATATAAATGACTACATGGTCCACCCAATGAAACAGACACACATATAAAACAGCATCTGAATAGGAAAAGAGATGTTAAAGAGGAAGAAAAGACCCTTTTCAGATACAAGTCAACATCACTGCTACTATGCCACAGACTTGTTTATACATTCCTAATCACTCTCTGAGAAAAATTGTAACTGTAAATGGTAGCGAGCCCTTATATTAACACTTTATTTTGTGAAATCACATCCATATGTACTTAAGGCACAGATTAGCTCAGGATAAGTGTAATTACCACATATGTATTTAATTTATCTTAAAAATGGAGAGTACTTAAAGTATACAGTTTATATAAAATATACTATTTACCCTTCTGAGATTTGCCAATATTTTGATATTTAAAATCATTTTTATTTTGAATTTTTGAATTTTTAAGACACGTCTCCCTGTAGTCCTAATTGGCCTGGAACTTGTGAGACTAGGCTAGCCTTGCTCTCACAGAGATCTGCCTACCTCTGCCTCCAGAGTGCTGGAATTAAATGTATGAGCCACCATGCCTAGCTTTTGAAATTATTTTTACTTACTTCACTAAGCATGGAGAAACTTAGAAGCCTTAAAATAAATTATGACTGTGCTTAGTCTCACATTGTCTCCTTAACTAGCCTCTTTTGATACTTTAATCGCAGTGGCATTTTTCACCAAGCTGGCAAGTGTGTTTTTACATATTCATAATGTGGTCTGTGTTAATGTGTATTGATTACCCAGTGATGGGATGGCAGGATGTTGGAATTTTACCATAGTGACCCTACAGAATGCCTCTTTTTTCCATCTCGTTTTAATTTTCTTTTTATGTGGAACAAAGACACCTTGGTTTTCCATGTCTTTATGGTTTCTGCACTTTGGCAGTAGCAAGTTCAAAAGCCATGGTTTAACAAAGGAAAAACCGGAAAGCGGCTCACCAACAGACGTGTAAGTCTTCACTTCTGCATTGGAGACATTGCAGGGAAATCAATACCTTCCTTTGAGTGGAATGATCTAGCTGCTTATGAGAAATTTACATCTCCCTGACAAGCACTTTGTAAGGTCTGGTTCAATTGGGTCACAGAAGTCCAAGTAATTTGCATGCTGGGCAATTTCTCTCTGCCCCTTATCTGTTACAGGGAAAGGAAGATTGAACTTGGTCATAAAGAGGAGCTCATTACATCTCAACTGAGAAGAATAATTTTGTAGGTGTTCTGACAGAGCAAGAATATCATATAGTGATAATATTTTCTCATAGCTCCTCAGACCCATGCACATATCAAGACACAGAAGGAATATTCACAGAGGCACACTTGAATCTTTTTAACTTTCATTCTCTAAGAGAAATTGAAGTGTCCTATCACGGTTATTGAAAAATGAATTCTGATAGGTACGTGGATTACTTGTCAAAAGATATATGAGGAAAAAGTATTTAGGTTACTTCTTAGAAAAACCTGAAAATAAACTCTTCTATATTTTATTCTACACTTTAAAATTCACAAAATTTTAATATGAAATATATGCTAATATTATGATATAACACAAATCCAGGTAATAATTAATGTGATGTATTTTTCTAGTAGTGAACTAAGCACTAATAAACATATGTAAAAAAACAAGCAGTGAAAATTGAAATATTTTTAATCAAAACTAAAATGCAACTGTACTAATTATAGTTAAATTTAGCTCTCTTTGAAAAGGATTAAATTAGTTTATATTGGATTCAAACACAAATAAACCTAAGTGTTAGTTATTGTAAATGGAGACTGGTCATCATAGCGTGCAAGAGTGTTTTAAAATAGTACTGGTCCTAGCCACCATTTGGATGATTTAAAAATGCATTTACTTATTTCTGTGCACACTTCAATCACTCTTTTTACGCACAATAAGACAGATGATATTTACTGAGCATTTATTACCACCCAGTTGTCTTATTAACCAGTGAACAGGCATTTCCATTCATTCTTATTAGTCCCCAGAAAACCATTTTGAAGTTCTCATAGAACAACTTCACTTGACAACCTTGTTCTCACATAATGAATGGTTAATTTCCCACTGGAGCTAGTGAATGATTGGATGGGTGTATTCTTCAGAATTGTTACAGAGATACTTCAGCATCATTTAGGGAAATTTTCCAAATCTACTGGCTGATGCCTTATTTTTGAAAGCTTGCTTTTCTCTTTAGTTTAATACCATTAATCATGGGATAAAACTTTTTGTATGATAATCATTCCTGCTCAACTAACAGCCCATTTATGACACCCATCACTCACACAAGTTACAAATATTTCAGAATTTCCTGATTTCCACATATTGATGAAAGGGTAGTCGCCATGCCATTCGTTTTATGATGTAAGATACTATCGCCATATGAAAGTAACAAAACAGTATTAATAATTATGTCCCTTTAGTTTTGAAAGTAAGTGGCTATAGTAAATTCATCCTTGTTTTAAAATTAATTGACTAAAATGAAATTTCATTATGTAAAAGTTTGTGTAGAGTCATGTTGCTGGTAACAGATTTACTGTACTTTGGTACATGAAGTGTTTCTAGAGAGGAGGTTACAGCAGCTGAGAACTGAAGAACAAAAAATAGAGGAAAACACCATGGACAGTACACACAGTAATAGATCTTCAAAACTGAAGCTAGTTTGATGGACATCATTAAACCACCAGGGAAGGAGGTGCATGACATACCGAAAACGGTCCATAAGAAAGAAGATAACATGAGAATTTGTGGCAATGGTGACATCGGGCACAGGACTCATGCCAACTCAATTAGATGGGACACAAAGTAGAGCAAGAGGAATTGGTAGGTGGCAGGACAAAGACTGAGAACTATTGGAGACTGATTCCTACTGACTGAGGGAGAGTATGCCTTCCTTAGAATCTCTAGATAGGCAGACCAGACTCTAGTGGATGAATGTTCACTAAAGGACATCTGGGTACAAATTCATGAATGGTTAGGACTTAACATGTATGACCGGAATACATAAGGTCCAGTAGGGGAATCACGGATGGGGTTTGTCTAATTTGATTAAGACCTCTTATATGAAAACTGTATGTATAAAAGCTTGATTAAAAATAAAGAAATAGATATAAAGAAAGCAATGTTGCCCAAACTTTGTTTAAAAATATCAGTTTTTACACAATAGCATGCATGTTCAAAATATGTAGGCTTTCTCCTAACAAGCTTTTAAGATAACAGGATTATGTCTTTGAATCCATGCATCTGTGGTAAAACAACAGTCATTTAATCGGAAAATGGCACATGAATGTAATTTTCTTGTAAATCATATATTTAAATGTACCATTTTTTCTCGAGGTACATTTATCAAAGTCATATTATTTCCTGTCTGAAATGTATTTATGAGTTCACTGTGCAAATGAACACCCTGTCTGGCAGCTTTCCAACTAACTTAATCGCTGCTGTTTAAAACTGTTGATCATTTTATTCCTGCCAATGAATTTTTTTTTAATTTTAACACATAGTCCATATTATATGTATTTCCATGTTAAATAACCACACTAATAACTAATTGGGTATGTCAAATACATAAACTTTAGTAGAACATACCTCCTAAATGATTATAAATATAGTAAAATAAAGTTTTTATTAAGTGTTTCAAATTGTTGGATAATTTATGTTGATTATTATCCATTTCTGAGAAGAAGAGTATACATAGATGTAGTAAGGAGAAAGTGGAAGCGTGTGTGTGTGATAGGATTCCCTCACATGATGATCTAGACTGTTTTCTAATGTGGCTGCTTAACTAGCACTAGCTCTAAATATTTATGTAATTGTTCAAAGACACAGAGAGGTGTGTGACAGACTTCAGCAGAGCTTTGTAGGCTGACGTTCCAGAGTAGTCACCATGTGTGTAAGTTGTCTACTATGCTCAGCACTTTCATTTCAATGTGTCCACCCTTTGCTACATAAAACTTAGAGGAAAAATGGGATCAATTTTGCAGTCCAAGTTCCACAGAATGCTTTATTATGAAGAGAATAAACCGAACAATACTAAGTTTCAACAATCTGCTTTACACGTTCCTCAGGGACTCTGTGATATCTCCTTTGCTAGGTGTTTTCACAATCTCTCAAATTATATTTCTATTCTCCAACAATAGCTTCCCTAGTCTTGTGAGCAAAGAGTAAACAAAAGAATATTGTCTCTTAGTAAATAATGTCAATCAAATAAATCCTTCTTTTTTAAGGAGTATAAATGAGAGAATTGGCATGACCTGATGGACAATAATCTAGATGAATTGAAATCACCTCCTTAGGCTGTTAAAGCTTCTATACCAAGATATTATCAACAGTAGCTCCGCCAAGAAGTCTTTCATTATTACCTTTAATGGAAGATCAAGGTCAGTCACCTCCCTGAATACATTTCTCCCTGAAGAGCGTCCTTGCACCAATTTCTGCCCAAACTGCTTTGTAATCAGCTTCATCATATTTCATGATGTCTCTGGCTTTCACCTTCCACTTCTTCCCCAAAGCACTCTCACTTAGCACATGAAAGGACCGGCAGAAAGACTGGCATGATCATGTCGTTCTTTCCCTTCAGTATTTTGCATGCCCCCTCCCCGCAAGACATGGTTTCCTCAGGATGAGAGCCAAAATCCAGAATACAGCCTCCAAAGCTCCCCAGGTAGCTCCCCAAATACATCCTGACAATCCCCTCCCATTTATTTTTCTTCCCGCATGCACTAAGTGACTAGATGCCCCCATTGTGTTGGTGTGCCTGATGCTCTTTTCATAGATGTGTGCATGGGCAATTCCTTCTGCATCTTTGTATCTGCACTGAACTTGTTATCTCCATGTGTGACTCCCTTGATGATTTTATTCAAAGTTGCAATCATAGTCACTTCCCCAACACTCAGCTGCTTCGAAATATGTGATCTGTACTCTTACTGAGTTGTTTTTATTTCCTTATTGATTTTCATCTTCTTCCTATAATTAATGACTCCTTTTTTTCTTACATTGTCAGAGTACAAGTTTCAGTAAGAAGATCATATTATTTACCATTTATATTCACTGATAATCCCCAAACAAAACACAAGAGAATACAGTGCATTGTAAATATTCTTGAATACATCTGTAACAGAATGAGGTACTGATTATACTGGATATCTGATCATCTACTGAATAGAGATTATCATTTATTTTCCTTGCCCTTAATGTACCGAGGATAACTTTTCTACAAAAAACTTTTATCTGAAAAAAATTTCTCTTCCAGCCTTAGTAGTAATCAAACATTTCAAGCATTTTGATTAAAGTATGTGAAGCATCATTCAACTAAGAAGTATACATAAATTTTCACCCAAATATACTGAGTTCAAGACATCACTATCCACCATTCCTACTCAAATATATATATATATATATATATATATATATATATATATATATATATATATATTTTGACACATGGTCTCATTATATAGTATAGGCTGGCCTTGAACTCAGGATCATCTTGCCTCTGAAATCTAATGATAGGACTTGGAGTATGCATCACCCCCAGCATATATGTACCTTTCATGGGCAGGAAACATACACACAGATGAGAACAAAAAGACCGACCTCAGTTTGTTTACATTAAACACATTTAAATCATCAGGAGAAGGTGAAGATCAGAATGGGTATGCTTTAGAGAATCACTGTGTTTATATTCTCAGGGCTGCTAGTCACATGAATGATTTTAAGCAGCAGAATACATAAATGCCAATCAAGTAAATCATTCACAGCAGCCAATGACTTGCTGAAAGAAAGATACTCCTGGGAATTGGAATGACCTTACACTGCCAAACTAAAGCAGATTGAAAAGTTTAATACCATGGACAGATTTTGACAGTGGTAATGGTATTGGTGTCCTTGGCTTGTTCCTACTCTGGGGAGTTATAACTTTAAAAGCTTTGATTTTTGTTTGTCATGACAAGTTCCTCAGATATATAGCTCTTTGGCCTCAGTGGCTCTGGCATGCCCCATTTCTCTTCTCTAGGCTGGGAATAAACCATACAGAAAGTAAGCGTGACAATAATTCTTTCCAAAAGTCATAATTTAAACCGGTAATTATACTTCGGTACATCTAGATGCTATAAATACATACTAACAAATACTGACAGCGATATTGTTGTGAATAATAAATCTCATCTTACATATGTGTGCTAATCAGTTTTTCACTACTCTAATACAAGAAAGGGGCCAGGGTCCTAAGCTTCCTCTCAAGTGAGCATTCTCAACCTCCTAAGATTCCCAGTTCCACAAATTTCACCAAATCTTACAAAGCCATTCTGCAGACCAAACCTTCACATGGACCTGTGAGAAACATTCAACATCTAGCTGTAGCCATCATCTTGAAGTCCAAAAGAAAAGATTCTTCTCAGGGCTATTTATTAACAAAACTGAAGGTAAGCTCTAAAAATGCATATTTCATTGAAATAATTTTATTGATTTTTTGTGCATTTTAGACAATACATCTTGATCATATTTAGACCCTCCCATCTACAGGGCCCGTAGTCCCCCTTCTGACATTTAAATATACCTTGGTCCAAGAAAGCCTTGATATTTTCCTCTCTAGGCATCTTGATTTTCTTCCTTCACCTCTTTTTAGCAGTATTAGAATGACAACATTTGACTGCATTTTATAAGATTACCTTTACTCCATATATATGCTCGATTTGTAACATATGTAATTGAATATTCTCTCTCTCATTCTTTCACTCTTGTTTCAAATTACGGTTGAATTATTGTGGAATAAACACAAATACCAGGAATATTCTGTATTTAATACCTTCCAAAATTTTGGAATGATGAACTATGTGTGTGTGTGTGTGTGTGTGTGTGTGTGTGTGTGTGTATACACTTATTTTGGATGAAATGCAAATAAAATGTGTGATTGTTTATGTCTCCACTTTTATTAATACACAGGTGTTCTCTAAATCTATTCACATATTTAAAAATTTTTTTCTGAATTTTATTCCACAATTACATGACAATTTTCCTCCTATTATTCTATATTCTCCTAATATAATGTCTATTTGAGTTGTGATTGGTCATACATTTTGTCTTTTTTAGAAATCATCAGTGGATATTTCTATCTGAAGCTGCTTGAAAGGAGTCATCCAATTAAAAAAAACACTAATTAATATGCATTAGACTCTAACAATGGCAGCAGGTTAAACACATAATATTCATATGCATCTCTCATTTTTCAGTTTATGCTAAAATTAAGAGAAAAGAATCAAAATTTGTTTTTTGTTTGTCTACCTTTTACTTTTCAATTTCTTTCTATCCTGGCTTGCAGCTTTCACAAATGAATACATATTGTGTTGAACATGATTCAAATACTGAGCTATGTAGTTCAATGTCTGATATATATTTTATATAAAATAAAGAGTCTAAGGTATTATTTCAAAGAGTAATACAGGTAAATAAATGTGTGCATGGCACATATAATGCACAAATAAATACCAAAATTAGGCAGGAGAACTCACCATGAGGCACACATGTGCCCTGTTTGCCCACCCATTGGCAATAACTACACTTCACTAAAGATTGAAAGACTCCTTTCCTCTGTCAAATTAGAAAGCATCACTACTCTTTGGGATGTCTTTATCTTTTGTTTCCAGCTATACTTCTGCTCTGAAGGTCACCCAACCTCTTTTCCTCTAATTTGCCTTTTCAGACAGTTTTCCTTCTTACACATTGTTCTCTCTTGTCTCTGTCTCTGACTCTCTGTCTCTGTCTCTTTGTCTCTCTGTCTCTGTCTGTCTATCTCTCTGTCTCTGTCTGTTTCTCTCTGCTTTTCTCTCATTATGTTTCTTAATTTCTACTTCTGTATGTATTTCTGTTTGAGAATATACACATCTATATGCATCTCTACATGCACACACACTTCACAGTTCACTTAACTCCCCTATATATACACACATACACACACACACACACACACACACAGAGAGAGAGAGAGAGAGAGAGAGAGAGAGAGAGAGAAAGAAAGAGAGAGAGAGACTTTATTTAAACTTTATAACTTTATAGCCTGAACTCATTTTTGCTCTGCTCTCTTGAATAGTAAAGTATCAATCACACTAACCCACTTACTGAGTCAAGGTTCTTGCTTATAGTCAAAAAACCTCCTAAGAGTCTAAAAATGAACAGTCTTATTCATAATGATGACAGCATGCATTTGATTTGCATAGAAGCTTTCAGTCAAACTGTTAATGCAGCCCAGTTAGACCTTTGACTGCAGGAATTCTTTAAAACATTGTTTAAATCAATGACCTTGGAAATCCTCACAGTCATCTCATTCTAAGAAAAATCACAGGTGAAAGAAAAAAAAATCTACATCTAGCATTCTGAAATCTAATTATGACCACAATAGACATGATTTCTCAGGACTGAATCTGTATATTGCAATGGGAAAAGAAAACAAAGTGTTTTTGGGGTGCACATCACTGATTGAACACAATGTTCATTGCTTTACACATAATATTTCCTTTTTATTCCATGCCACAATTATTTACCCTTCAGAGTTACCTCTATTTTAAGGAATTGCAAGTCTAAGAAAATGAACGCATTTTTTCATCATCACAAACTTAGGAGGTAGATATAACTGAGACTCGATCCCAGAGCTAAGGGTACGAAAAGTGTGACTTTTTATTCGTGCAAATACATCTTTTCCAACTACCTGTTTCAATACTTGTAAGTTTCTATGAAAATTTCATTTCTTTAGGAAATAATTTTTAACATTATCAAAATATGATTGATTATAATAACCAAATACACCTTTATTTTCCATTACAATCGTTATATGTTCTTTCAAAAGCTTAAACCTAGCACAGTCTAAAAGTGTGTAATGTATAAAAGAACAATAGTGACACAGTGGTAGGAAATGGAATTTCAAAAAATTTTGTAGATTAATTTTGTTGGGTGAGAGCTGAAGATGGCCATAGATGCTTGTCTTGAAAATATTTCATCCCAATCAGTATTCAAAAATAAAAATTCATTAAGAGTTTGAAATTGTTTTGATATTCCTCTGCTTCTCAGTTTTTGGTATTTGAGTATATTGAATAATACCATTGACTTTTGGATTCTACTGCACAGTCTTTGCTGAATAAATAACAGTTGAGTTTTTTAATAATATTTTAATTTTTAAAACAAAAAATCCCAACAGCATACCTACTTCGTGATCTGACTACCTCAAATTAAATGCTTTAAATGGTTCAAAGAGTATTTCCTTATGTTTCAAAATTTGAAGTGGTTTTAAGTAAAATGACAAGACAACTCATATTTAATTATTTTTTAAAATCATTCATTGCTCCTACTATCATTTTTTTTTCTCAGAAGACGGTGGATCTGATTCGATGGTCTGGCTAAACAGTCTGTACTCCAACTTTTAGCCATAGAACTACTTAAGTTTTTTTTTTTTTTAATCTGAGAACTGCTGGCATAATCTTTGTGATAATCATGATGCTGATAGTAAGATTGTTTTCCCTTGAATTGAAATGTAAGATTAGCATTTATTTTGATTTACTCACTTTGTCAGTAACTCATGTTAATTAAAATTTTAATTAAGCTGTATTTGCTAGAAGTTCATTCTAAGGTTTTAGAATTTGTAGTATAATCAAAAACCAAAAATGTGTGTATGTGCATCCTTCAAAACAAGGTGCTGTCTGAATAGCATGGACTCTTGTTCATGCACTTTTTTAGCAGTTAAAATGACACATTCTTGCATATTATGTGGAAGGGCACAATTTAAGAATTATCTAGTTCAAGGACTAGTATGTCCATTTAAACACATTCTTGACAGGGTTTTAGGCCTCTGTTTCTATTTCTAGTTACATGTTAAAAAAAAATTAAGTCATTCAGATTTAGCAAGCAGCTCATCAGTTTTGTATATCAGTATCATTATCACTAACACAGATATAATAATTCTGACCTACCACATATGATTAATGGGATAATTATTAATTGGATAATGTCCATTAAGTGCTTCTAGTTACTTAGAATATATGTACTTTCTGGCTATTAAGTGTTGTTATTATTAGATGTGTTTGATGTTGCATCAGCCACTATTCCATGGTTGTTAGGAAAAGTACTTCCTGTAATAATATGAGTCAATGCATATTGATTTAAAAATATGTACTTTGGAATACATTTAAGATTGTGAATGGGCTAAGCAAAGGGTAGGCGGCAGTGTGTATAGCTCTGCAGTTGTCAAACTTAATAATGCACGCTATCTGCTAGGGACTTTTATAAATGCTTCATTTCTGCAATAATCTATATGTGGATACTATTTTCTCACTCTTTACATGAAGAACCTGAGACACTTAAACTTTATATCATGACCAAAGCTTAACAGATAGCCAATTGTGGACCCAGAACACAGCTTGAAGAAATGACATCAGACCATATATACGCTTAATCACTCCTTTGCACTTACTATGTTTTATGATAACACCTACATTTATCTCTTTGAAAAAGAGAGTATATGTGATTGGTCATACATTGCCTGTGAAATGAATTTATCTATCTCTCTGAAGGGAAATTTGCAAGTTTAGTCGAGTTAAATAACTTAAAATGGGCTGGAGAACAAGCAAGGGAGAAGAAGGAATGAAAGGTGTATACAAGGTGTTTCATGTGCACAGTCTGTATTCCTGCTCTGCTTCATCCTTGCATTGGGACATTTGAAGTGAGATCTTGAATTTAGATGCCCCAGTGTTTAAAAACACAGAAAACATAATTAAGCATTAGCAGATGGGTTCAGCGCCTGTAAAAATGAAACAGATATTCGATTCCCTAATGTTTTAACAAGTGAGGTGCTTTGGTCTTAAACGAAATTAAAATTCCAACATACATTTAAATGATAACATAAATAATGTATCAAGACAATAAGGCCAGAGGAAAGATCATGATATTTCATCTTTTTATTTTTTTTTCTTAATTTTACTTACTTATTTAAATGGGGTCACACACACCATGGGACACATGTGGAGGCCAGAGCACAACTGGAAGGTGTAGGTTCTTTCCTTCCACTACCTGAATCCTGGAGATGGAACTCAGGTCATCACACTTAGCAAAAGGAGCCTTTACCTACCGAGTCATATCTCTGCTCAGAAATTTTTCAAAATTTATTTTTATTATTTTTAATTGCATATATGTATGTGATTCTAGAAAGAGTGTGTGCAAGTGCATGATGTGCCCACAGAGGCGAGAGTTGCTGTTGGATCCCCTGGAGCTGGAGTTATAGGCAGTTGTTAGTAGCCTGATGTAGATGGTGGGAAGGGAACTAGCATTCTCTGAAAAGCAGTAAGGGCTCCTAACTGTTTAACGACTGAGTCATCTCTCCAGGCCCAGGGAAGTTTAATTTAGAATTCAGTCCTTCAATGTCCTCATTGGGGACCAATACTTATTCCATTATCATCATCTCTGTACACTTCACTACATGCCTTTTATTCCTCCTTTGCAAATGAATGAAGCACCTCTACCTGCATCTTTACACACAAGGACCTCCCAGCCAAAGAGCACCCAGTCACTCTATCTCCTCTTTAATGAATCTCCTGAACCATTCTTCAAATGTCTCACCTGATAAAATTTGATTGTATGGTTGTTTCTAAAACAAATAACATTAGAAATACAACTTCCATAGGTAACTAAGTTAATAAAGAGTCACTGTCTTCATCAGAGATTAAGACTCAGCTTCTTTGAATCCCATGGCCTCATAAATGAAAGTTGTTTCCTGAACATAATTAGCATCCTCTTCTTTAGGGACCAGAGTGTTTATTGAATTGGCAACTGTAGAGAGTTTGCTTTTACTATTATTTTTTTACTCAGAATGTCTCTTTTTTCTTCCTTTCCTGTCCTTAATATTCTTAAAGTTAACGTGAAGATACTTGTTTTATTTAATTTTCTTTACACTTTTTACTTCTGTGTGCGTGTGTGAATGTACTGTCTACTTGTATGGAAGCACACCTGTGTCATGCGGTGGCTGCAGAGGTAAGAAGGTGCCAAATCCCCTGGAACTAAAGTTACAGACCATTGCTAGCCAACATGTAAGGGCTGGGATTTGAACCCAGGGTTTTTGTTAGGAGTAGATAATGATCTTAACCGCTGAACCATATCTCCAACCCCTTAATTGTAATTATTTTTAAAAACTATATTAAAATAAATTTCCAATGAAAATAGATGTTAATCCATAGTCCAAATCTTCCATGGTAATACTTACTGCATTTCATTTACTTTAATAAATCTGAGGAGGACCCCCAATTCATTTTCAAACACAAATGCAGACATCACATGAGTCACTCATCAGAATCAATTACATCCATGTTGAAGTACATGACTATAGGGTAAATTGACAGAGTTTCTCTCTGCCTAGAGGGACATGCCTCCAAGAATGTGATTGACAGAGATGAAGCCAATAGAGTCAACTACATTGCAACAATTCAGTGACTTGAGTAGGAGGATCTATTGTAAAAGCTGGTTAGGAGACATTGAAGGGACAGCTGGTCTCCATCTCACGTGTGCTGGAGGTCCACAGGACTTCTGATCAAAATGATGGCTCTCCCATATGAAATTTCGTTCTCTCTCCTCATGGATGAATCCTTTGCAAGTAACTCTGAATAAACTTGAGAGCATTTTCCATTAGTTCAATCAGTTTGGACCTAGAGGTGTGGGACAAATGCTGGGCCTCACTGTGAGAGGAGATTTCTTAAGACAATGACTTTCTAGAAATAAACTCAACATAACATGCACATTAAGCACATCCATAAAGCAAACTCTGTATAGCTTGCACAGTCAAACCTAGATTCTACTCTTTGTAATGTCAGTTTATTGATTTTTCAACATGGCAGCTTTGGTAGGATATACATGTATACACATATAATATACTTCATCTTTGTGGGCATACTGGAATTGCCTAGGAACCTATACTAACTTTGCATGTGACTTGTAGAAAACACTTCGAAACAGTCTTTGGTATTTTACAACCCTGATTAACATTTCCCTTTGACGAGATGGTAAAATGTAATTTGCACTGCTTTTATTATAGAGGGAAGTCTGCTGTGTGCTCTAGTTATTTGTATAATTATATTGTTTCTTCTACTCTACTAAGATAATAAAGGCACAGCTAACATTTACATAATGCATAATTTCACAGTATTTTCCATGGTCCAATAATTTCTTGCAGTACAATAGGTATTATATGGAAAATAACTTCAGTGGAAAGATTTGGAGAATGCTAATCTAAATACAATTTTGAGCATGTAAAAGTTAATATGTAACATGCAACTCAATCTGTAATGGACATTTTATGCTGTGCTATGTTTAAATGTTTGACCAACTAACACTATTCATTAAACTCTTAGCAGGACTATCATTTGGAAACATAAAGTCCAATTAATATGATGCTTTAAAAGACACAAAATGCTTTCAAAATATATATTTTTTTGATCTCCACATACTACTGAGTATAGGTGGATCAAAATATGATATTATTCACATTCTTATACAAGAAGAATCATGTTAAAATATGGCACATAAGTCTCTGAAAATTCAAAATAAAATTGGTTCAAACTGTGATCAAATGTGCTGTCCATATTTTAGTATTCTAAACACATGTTTCTATCTGTATTTCCTTTTGATTTCCTTCAAAATTTGGAACATTGCATTGTCCTTTATGAATACTTTAAAAAACCTGTTATTCCTAATTTTTTGTAATTCAATAATGAATAGCCATTAGACCAAGAAACATCTAAGCAACAAACATGATAGTGTGGATAACATTATGTACACATCTGGATCTAACAAAATTATTTTTGCCTTACTGGTTGAAGATCTTTTGACATTTCCTATAACTTGCCCAAAATGCGATTAATTAACTATATCTTATTTTCTATCAAAGTCATGACTCCAGACGTTATTGAGAAATCAGTGGTAAATCATGAATTGAAAAATCGGTTCTGACATAGCTCTAGGTAAGGAATGGGATGATTAATCCCAACCATAATGAATATAAATGGAGCTCTACCTGTTCTATTAAGTGAAACACAGGAATTAGTCAATACCATTTGTCTTGAGGACAAGTAAAGATTGAGCTAATGTATACTAGCAAAAGCTTTATTAATGTGGATTTGTATTTAGCATGTCTTACAGAAGCTAATCATTAGTATTAAAAAATTAAAAATTATTTTATCAATATGTAACCATAAATGTATTTGGATTTGGTATTGATACTGAACAAAATTATAGGTTTGATTAAATATTTTTAAACTTTTCTTCATTTCATTTTTTTCTATTTCAAGTATAAAAGACACTGAGCCCCATATCAAAGTTCTAATGACTTCAATTTGTTTATTAGTCTTCTTCTGTCACCATAAATATGGTTTTTAAAATGTTCTACATATACTTACCCAGAGTTAAATTGAAAATTTGACCTAAATAGTAAAGGTGTATACTCAATCAAATGTAATTTAGTTCTAGGAAAATATTTTTCTAAATAAACTAATTTTTTTCAAATAAATGGAGAAACAACCTTATAGTTGTGGATTTTCTAGAAATTGAGAAAGTTCTTCAGTTTAGGATGAGTAAACTCCCTGATCATACTTAGCTTAAAAGAAGACCATTATCTATTACCATTAAACATACTAGCACTGATTCAGTAAATATAACATATACTCAAACTATCCTAAAGTTTATTTAGAAAATAGGTTACATTCTATTAGTTATAGAAAGTGAAATATATTTAAACCAAAATATAGCAACTGATATTTAGCTACCAAGTTATTCTTGAATCACACATAAATTCAGATTAAATGGGTAAATGGGAAGACACCCATTTTGAAAACCTGGGAGATTATTAAAATGATGAAAAAGCACAATACCAAACTAAATATAAACTTTTTTATAAGATGCTCCTGAAAAGGAGATTTCTAAGACTGCCATACATACAGGTCAAGCCGCAATGAAAACTGAAAATTTCCTGACAGAATGAAATTTGATCAATTTGAGGGGGGAATATAGACATCCCTGATAGCTCATTTATTTATCAGTCAGTGATTCATAAAGAAATGGACACAGTCAGCAGAATTAGCTGAAGAAAGCCAACACAACACAGCCACATCTCTGAAGCTATTTCCTTTACACAAGAACCTTTTCTGAGTCAGGTACTGTCAGTCATCACAGAGAAGCTGGAAGCCTTTCATTCCCCTGTAAAAATCTCTAGTGCAAATCTTTGAAAGGGTTATGTCTTCCCATAGAAATCCTTCTGCTGCTGATTTTCATTAAGCTCCTCCTACTTAAAGCATATCTGTGTGAATTATTGAATAACCTGGAGATTGACTGGGCCATGTTTTTCGGGCTGCACTTCCAGTCCCCCAATGACTATATGCAGTCTATAGTGCATGTGGTGTGAGTGTCCATGACCCTTTAACAAAGTCCATGTTTTGTATCTCACTTCCCTGGCAAGAGCTTGAGGTTTTACTTTAACTAAATTATTCAAAGACATGTGAATATGTAAAGTCCTTCACTATTTTATTCCAAAATTCATTAGAAAAATCTATTTCTGTTGATGAAGACAAACTATTTCAACTTAGGTGTTTTATCATAGATTTATTTACACTTAAAATGACTGTATTCAGGAATGCTTAGTCATGTCTCACTATGGACTCAATACTGTCATCACATATTCAGTTTTTCTTCCACTTACCCAACTATGTAACTGAGTGACTTAATTTCTTATAACAAACACTTAACACTGTTGTTTTTTTAACTCTTTTCTTATCTGTTCTAACAATAAGCTTATTTTCTTCTGTCACCCAAATTTCCATGCTACTTGATATCTCTCCCCTGTACACACACCATTTAAAGTTTTTACTTGTCCCTTTATCTCTGTTTCTATCTCTGCTTCAACTCTTCCTCCTGCCTGATCCTGGGGTAATTTTTCTTCATCCTGGAACTTTAGGTCATCACAGCTTTATGTGTAGTAGAATGAGAACCTCTTGGTCTTTCCAGCTTTTATTCAGCTATAAGTTCAGAGCTTAAATAAGAGTCAGAACACACTCTCACATCTGTACTATTCAGTGTTGGTCTTAAATGAAATACCAGGAGTATCCTCAGATATTATTGATTTAATTATTCACATGTTCACAAGGGCCCTACTTATATTATTATGAATAATGCATTCTGAGGATTATAAACTACATTCTCATTATAAAGGACAATAATTACCCTCCAGTGATAAATACTGTAGGAAGGATACTAACCATTTCCAGAAATTTGAAGTATGTACATATTTCTAATTATAGCACCATCTTTATCTTATAAATAATGAATGACTCTTTCTACTATTAGACATTTTATCAGTCTATCATTGTATCCTTTATGGTTTTTAAAAGTTGAAATGACTATATAAACAATATAATATTTAACAAGTATTATCTAGTTGTCATTCCGAAAGTTTGAACCAGTGAAAATTAATAGTTCCCAGGTTAATCTCCCAGAGCCTGACTGAAAAATTCTGTATATTCTGTATATATTATTGATAACGTTAACATTGTAAAACTGAATGGCACTTTATCTTTGTTCCACAAGGTTTTGGATACCATTTTACCAAAATTAGACATGAAAATAAACTATTAGCATCATTACAAATGTGAGACTTAACAGTCCTTCTCCTTTGTCATTTATAAATACCTAGCTTCAAATTTGATTTAATGTATATATTTTAATAATGAGTAAAATAAAAATTATTTGTATTTATAAATATCAGTAGCTTTACTCTCAAAAGCTAGTCTTTCAATGATTAAAATTGTATGGTGAGAATAGTTCAGTTAAAGCTAATTTAAAATTCAAACACATGGGTTTGAAACTCGGGGTTTATTAAACCTTATTTTCATGGGTTTGAAATAATGCTATAAATGTTGAGAACTTATACTGGCGAACAATACATAGGCAGTGATGAACGAAAAATAGTGGATACTCCCTTGATGGATACAGTATCTCTCACCCACACAATTTTCAAAACAGGACAGAAGAAACCTTTCTATGTACACCTCTTCCTTATGATTCTTTTCACTGGAGATAATGAATGCAAGGAAACATGATTAATTTTATTGTGATGATTTGTTTGGTTATTGGATACAGGTTGATAAGAAATTATAGAAAATTACTTTGGAGGCAGATTAATTGTATTTATGTAGTAAAAAGTGATGTTGTACAATAAATGGGAGTCAATGAAAACTTTTTAATCTTTGAATTAAAAGTAACTGAAATTTAATATGTTATGATATATTTTTCATCATCTTAAAATTAGAATATAAGTGTTTTAGAAGATAATTACTGTCATGTAAACCTTAATAAAATTGTTAATTTTGTAAAATATGATGCATTAGCTCTTAAATATTTTACTTAGTTATGAACATAATTAAAACAAAAATAAATTGAATGTGTTTGTACTTAACTCCTCTTGTCCAGATTTTTTTTGTTTCATTTTGATCACTTTAGTATTCCTAATAAAAAAAATCAAGAATAGTGCACAATTAAATAAAATAAATTAAACTTAAAATAACTTAAACATCAGTGTCTAAGAACTTGCCATACAGTCTTAAAAGTTATTAAGTGATACATTATATGATTCCAGCCTTTTAAAATGAGAGGCTTTATTTCACCAAGCAAATAAAGCAAGAGGTATTACCCAGCACAAGAAGCAAACAGCATATGGAAACAGAAGTGGCATGTTCCACATGAACAGGTGATCGGAGGCCATCGTGTGGGTAGTTAAAAATGAAAGATGATGCCTAAGGAGGAGGTAGTAAAGCACTCACTCCATGTTTTCCTCATTTATCAGGCAGTTTGGGAATTCTCAGAAATTTTATCTTCCTATAATATCTACTACAAACTAGAATGACATTATGGATGGTGCAGGTAATATTCTAAGCCTTGTTATTTCACTGCATAGCCTACAACCTTGATCTACCCAAGCCATACAAGAGTTGCTCAATTCTAGCATTCATCTTCAAATCCAAATGACTTTATCTTGTATGTACTAATGTGAATTTACACATATCTTGTCATTCTTACTGAAATATAGAAATTAATCTGTCTTAAATTACAGATAGGTAGATGATAGATGGCAGATAGATGATAGAGAGATGAATAGATAGATAGATAGATAGATATAGATAGATAGATAGATAGATAGATGATAGAAGATAATTTTTATGGTAAATAAATCCAACTTCTTAAGAGAATTCTTTTACCAAGTTTTCTCACATTCAATTGAAATACTTCAATATTTGAATTGAAGTCCCATTAAGACATAAAATTCTGAGTCTACCCTTAACTACAACTGCTCATTTCTTAAGAAATGGTTGTTTTACTTATATAGAGCCACACATTTGAAATATCTAAAAATAAAACAGTTACATTATCAGAAATTTACCCCTCATCCCCAAATACACAGCTAGGAGGATAGCAATGGAGGACCCTATCTCTTTGAGAAAGACAAGAGGAGAATGGATAATTAGTGGTTGATTTTTATGCTCTGACTTTATATCTGAGGCATCGATATTCTAGAAAAAAAGTGTGAATATTCTAGTGATTGTAAAATTATAATTTTTAGAACTAGAAGAATCTTTCCCTGGCCTCCCACTTGTATAGCACCCCGTTAGTGACCTGAGCCAAGATTTGTAATGATGAAACTTAGTTTATTAAGCAGGCAAGAAGATGAATCTAAACAATATGTTGAAGAAAAAGTAATATATTCTTAGCCCATCTTAAATGGGCAAGTCCTAATGAAATGATTTTAAGTCTTTAAAAATATTTATATTTCTATATGTATGAGTATATGCCTGCCTGGGTGTATGTGCACCAAATGCCTGACTGGTGGGCATAAGCCCAGAAGAGGATGCACGATCCCTTGAAATTGAAATGACAAACAATGATGAACCAGCGTGTGGATTCTGGGAACTACACCCAAGTCTTCTACAAGAGCAGACAGTGCTTTTCACCACCAAGCAATCTCTCCAACGCTATCATTCTACTTCTTCAGAGAGTACTAAGTTAGAAGAAAATAATGAAATGGATTCTCAAGATTGACCCTGTTTGTAAAACTAAAACTCTGTATCCCTTCTAAATAGGTGTGTTATTTGACTGTCACTGATAAAATATGACAATGGCACATTTCCCCTCAGCTGATGTCTAGAGCAGAGTTCACCTTCAATACAGCAAGAATCCCTTGCCTAAGGCATCTTCTTCAGCGATTCCTCTATAGCTATAGCAAGACCTTTTCTAGGATATCACTTTTCCAATCCTGGCAGTTATTCAACTAGTGGCTAAAAGCAAATTAAGAGTGACTGCTTTTGATAGATGAATTTGTACAATAATGAGCACAGAGGATCTGGAATCAAGAAAGAACTCATTCTCTGAAAAAAAGGAAATATAGTCTTTTTGCTCATAAATTACTTTCTTCTCATTTAGTGCTCTGGTACTATCACTGTCTTAACAAAGGAAGAGCAATCAAAGTCATGGCATGAATTGTAAATTGATTATGCCAAGGTATAAGACGTGTAAGGGCATGTAAGATGGTCATGTTATCACATAAAAAATGACTTTCTTCATTCCTCCATATTGAAATTGTTGCCACCTCAAGGTGTACCTTGAAGTCTAGTACAACTACTACATAATTAGTATTTAAATTTGCTGTGTCACAAAATCTAACTCTAGGCCTGGAGAGATGGGTCAGCACTTAATGGCTCCGGCTGTTCTTTCAGAGTACCTGGGTTCGACTCCCAGCACTCTCATAGTGGATTATGTCCGTAACTCCAATTCAAGGGACACTAACACCCTCTTCTGACCTCTGTGGACTTTACAATACAAGTTTGCACTTAGATACATGAAGGAAAAATACTCATACTTATAAAATAAAAATAAATAGATATAAAATCTGAGTCTGTACTGATACACACACACACATATATTCTCCTTATCCAGACTCTTGAACCATAAAACATTCTACTCCCTCTTCTTCAAACATAAGTATATGCATGCCATCTGACATATTATACTTATCAGACAACTCATGAACATGACACACCTGAGCTTACAACTTGCCTCCTAAATTCCTTGGAAGGAATAACTTGGAAGTGGACAATCAGTGGAATTTCTACCTTGACATTCACAGTGTGGTACTTTCCAGTGGTACTTCTAGTAGATAGTATTTGCCACTCATTGTTTCAATTCACTGCAGATACTTGGTACCTCTTCCTCATAAAGTACGTGATGATACTCAAAAGCAAAATTTAAAAAATCAAGAGAAAAGCAAAGAAACCTGAAAATACAGCAAAAGTATCATTTTTTATGAATGAACTTAATCTTAATGATAACTTATTCATGAAACATGAAATTAGTAGATATTGGAAGACAGGTTCCATGAATATTCATTTCAAAAAAAGGCTTCAACTTTTTGTAGCATAGTCTTTCTGTATTTATTCCAGATAAAAATGGCAACAAACCAAAGAAATGATTCTATCCACACCAAATTTGGCTAATCAATAAGTTTATTTGGGTTGCTCTTAGGTGGATCAATGGTGATGCCAAGGCAGGTACATTACAAGAAAGCCTATCTTGGCATGGGCAATAGCTCATGAATGTTGTGTCACATGTTAAACATGCAAGCAGCTCTATTACTGACCTGTCTCTTGTTATCCAGCAATAATTTATTGCTTAGAGAAAATTTTGCAAGGACACCATGATTCCCAAGCCTATGAGACTAAAACTTTTTGTGAGTTTTACTTAGTCTTCTTCCTTCCTCATGGAGGAAATATTTCAATGCAGAGGTAACTGCTGAACCTATTCTTCGTGTATGCATCAGTTTATAGTAATCATTAGTTTTCTTTTATTTCTTCACTGAAAACTAAACCCTAGGGTAAACATGTGTTCTAACACTGAACTGTACACCTGAACTCCTGTTTGTATATTCTGAGCTCATTACAGTAAGAATAATGTTGCCTGATTTGCATTAGTGTTGAAGGACTTTATGGCAAACAAGATATCCTAGTCCAATTAGACCCATTTCTGATTCCCAGAACATCCTGTGGGGACACCTAAGTCATTATTCAGTATGAATATACATGATGGAAATGCATCTGCACTTCCCTTTAGAGAATCTTCTCTTCTTAAGGGCCCTTAGTATGATTACTATGTCCAAGTACCTCCCATTACTACAAACTCTGATTAATGCTTTCCTCCATATAGCCTAAAGTTGAAAAGAAAAATGAAACTGCCTCCAAGGCCACTTAAAATACATGAGTAACTTTTTAACCTTGGTATCTATTCTCATCCAGTAAAATATTTAATTGAAATTTAATAATATATTATATTTTGCCTTCTTCATTGTGAATTGAGTTCATAGGGAAATTTAATATTTATATTCAAAGGTACATTTGAGCCTTGCTCTGTGTTTGTACTCAGAGTTTTGAAAATATACTAACACAGATACATAGATATTCTTATTGAAAAATTTGGTAGGCTTTCCATGAATGAAATTTATAGTAGGATATATATATATATAATTTGATTTGACAAATACCTTTTAAATCAAGCAATTGATAGCCATTTGAATGATTATTATTGAGTTTGGTAAAAGATAAAATGGAAGTGTGACAGGAAAATTATATAATGATGCAAGAATTATTAATGAAAAGATGTGAGTAAACTTGTTGAAGAAAATATTTTTATTAATCATTAGGACATGATTTCAATTCTCAGTAATTACATCATCTAACTAGTTCTGTCAGCTAGTAAATAGTTAATCTTTTTGGATTTTTTATTTTATCTGTTACTGATGTTACTAATTAGACTGTATAATTTCATTCCTGATTACTCTTATCCAAGCATTTACAGACACACACAAAAAGTCCTCTAAAAAGACCAGTTCCTGACACTCTTGCAGATGGTTCTTATGTTGGTGGCACATGATAAACCTGAGGAAAGACCCTTTCCATCTCAAATCACAAAGATAAATTGTTTTTTCTTAGAGATGGAATTATCTGCATATAATCCCCTCAAATGGAAGGAAGTGCAATAGGAAATGCCTGTAGGTTCCTGGGAGATGGTTTCTGGTTTAATATTTGCTGTACTAGCATGAGGATCTGAGTTTAGATCCTAAACCCAAGTGAAGCTCATCACAGTATACTCCATTTGTAATCCCAATATTCCTAAGTGGAGAAAAGAGGCAGACAGGAGAATCCCTAGAACCAGATAGCTTGATGTACACAACAGTAAAAAGGAGACACTATCTCAAGGTGGAAAGCTGAAGTCTGACTTCAACAGTACCTTGGCATGTTTGCATCTCTCAACACACACACACACACACACACACCACACACACAGATTTCTATGTCAATTCAAGACATACTTTGCGATGTAGTCTCCTCAATAGGAAATAGAGAATTTCTCTTTGTTTAACAGACAACTGAAAGTTGTCCTTTATTCTGCATCATAGCTACTGGCATTCACCATAACACTGGACATTCAATAAACATTCCTTTTAAACTGGGGAATTTTCACTGAATATCTCAAGAGAGCTGATTCTCTTCACTTTCAAGTCCATTATGACCCCAAATGCATTAACCTGCTCTGCCCGCATTTCTTCCTGAGCTGTCACATAAGATATACTCCCCATAAAATAAAGATCATTGACCTTGAAGGGAGTGAATGAGAAAAAATACATTTAGCAGCCCAGAGTAGAATCTAAGCCCTGTCAAAGTGATTTCTTATTCCATTTTACTGAAGTAGTGCCATGTGTTATCACATCTGGGTTCATGTCTTACAGCTGAGGCAACCCTCTAGAATTGGTAGGATGCTTAGTCACACTGTAAATGTGCTGTTCACGTTGTCACTGTGATTTAAGTTGAGAGAAGAATTCTGCTGTAAAAACATAACTGAAATGGAGAGGAGACAGGACAAGAGGCATTAAAACATGTGTAATTAACAGTTCTGCTTTTAATTAGTTCCTTGTCAACTCTAAAGAGATGGTATGTAGATACCTTATCCTGTCTTCATTCAAGGCAGCAGTGGAAATGAAAATGAGGAAGCAGGTTTGATCACTGCAGCTATATGTGACAAACTGTCGTCTACCTATACCATTACTATGATGTATAATCTCGAAAAACTTCCGTAAATGTCTTATGCCTATTAGCATTTTAAAGGGCTTTGTGGCTATCATACTCTCATTTGGAGATGGGATGTTTCATTATGCTCAATTAAAACTCCCTCAGAAGGAAGACTGGCAAGCACTTATTTATATATTTTCCTTACAGGCAACATGGGAGGCATGGATTTTGTAAAGTAGGCAGGGTGCTGCTCTGTGCTGCATCGGGAAGCAATGCTGATTTGGAATAATGCTCCTAATGTGCAGCTATCCTCATGAAAACATAAACCATAATTGTGAAGTGCAATTTGCTCAGTAGCGGAGAACCAACATTGTAATTCAGTAACAACCACAATACAATTCAGGAAAAGCTCCTAAAACTCTTTTAATTTTGTTGAAGTGTGATTTTTTTTCCATGAAACTAATGTGACAAGTTTAAATCATCCATATTACACCCAGAAGAAACATGTACACATGTTTCCTGTAAATTAACATTTTCCATCTTCAATGACTTTAAGCACTTTCAATTGTGCATTCCAAAATGGAAACTGAAAAACATAATCAAAAACAAAAACCTGAGCCTGTAATGCTGCCTATAAGCAAATGGAAAACGAATCCACGGCTAGTGAAAAGTTGATGTACTAAAAGTTTTTTCAGATTGTCAGAATTTCTACCATTGTTTTCCTTCATTGATAGTTGACACTTTTCAGTAAAAAACAAGAAAAAGTATATTATTGATAAGTCTTTTAAATATCTAATATGGAATTAACTGAATCCTTCCTACATAATGAAGCTAAAAATCACCAACAAAATATAAGTAAAACAGATACGTCTAAGGTCAATATTAGTGAGAGCAATCAGTATATATATATATAGATAGATAGATAGATAGATAGATAGATATAGATATCTATCTATATATATATTTATTCCTATAATAAATAGATAACACACCTGTTCATTTATGTTTATTTCATTAGGAATAGCGTAAATAAAATACTTTTAGCAATCTTTTATGTCCTAAGGAATTTTCATAAGCATATTGACTTTCTTAAAATTTGTAGCTAACTCTATTCTTTTTATAGAATAATTCACTTTCAAAGGATATAGAATAACTATGTCTTTTATTTTCTTTTTAGTTTTTAGTAGTGTGACACATATGGTATGTGTTCTGTTTTGTGTCCAAGGAATACATAGCTCCACAATAGGTCTGCCTCTTTCCCTGACCCCATATGCCTGCAGGTTCCTTCCCAGACCAGCATTCTGTGCCTCTCTAGAGCTCCTGGCTTACAGCTGGTGAGCAGATACTACCATCTCTGCACTTCTTGGCAACAGATGCCTCTCACTTAGGCACAGATGCTGAGTATCCACCCATCCCTAACATTAGCCTTGTGTTCTGAACTAATTGGGCCAGCAGAGTTCTAATTAAGGTTTGAATAATTAGGTAACAGACATGATTACTATTGTAATTAATTCTCATATTGAGTCATCATGATCTGTCCTGGATGATGACCATTGGCTCACATTTAATTCCAATGAAGGAAATAAGGGCAAAATGAAAAGAATTAAGAAAAATCCTCTTCTCAGAATGTAAACTGCTTTTAATGTATAGAAATGCAATTTAATCTTTCTAGTAGATTTTATTATGATCTCTTTGAATATGGTCCCCCATTTTAAGTCAACTAATTGATGAATTTGACTACTTCATTTTTGACTCATTTTAGAGTGCACTTTTTTCCCCATTTTCCATAGTTTATGGTATGAAATATAAATTCATGAAATCAACCTGAAAGTGATTCTTCTTCTCTCTTTTCCTGTAGAGTCACTGTAGTAAAAATTTCTCATCACCTGGCCACAAGTTTCAGCTCTTCTGCCTGTTCTTCACATCTTATTCATCCCAAAATAGAAATGAATTATGCTACCAGCAGATTCCAGAGCAGACCTTTCAGAGATATGCCCTCTGTCCATCCCTCACAAGAGCCAGGTTAAAACCACTTGGGTGAATCTCATTCACAATGAAAGAACTTAGCAGCTCCATAAACTAGCCTTCAGAATAGGCAAAATAAAAATTGAAAGAAACTTGAAACACTGTTTGCAAACTGTAGGACAGGTTGAAAGCATGAATGCTTAAGAAAACCTTTAGAGTTTAAGTATGTATGTTGAGGAGAATATTTGTTCTAACAATTTTATATTATCTACTCTGGTAAATCCACAACCTACATATGTCTTTGATTGTTTATAATTTCATATTTACTATACCTTCTCATAGGTTTAATGTTTCTAGTCAGAAGCACATTCAAATTTTAGAAAATAAGAATGAAGAAATGTTGAGTCAATGGTTTAGCTCAGGGAGCAAAGGAACCTGTTGCTGAGCCTGGCGTCCCAAGTCTGAATCAGGAAACTACATGATGAAAGGAGAAAATGGAACCAACGCCTGCAAGTAGTACTCCGACCTCCATATGCACACTGCGGAATATGTGCACATTCACATAAATGCACACACACACTCAAATAAATAAAACACTTGAAAATAAATCTAATAGTGTAACATGCTAAAATTAGATATTGAGAAGTTGGTTTTTGAAACTGCAGATGATATATAATGGGAAACTTACTATTTCTTTTGAGCTTTCAATGACAATTTATCTTTTTTATTTTTATTTTTTTCTGGAAACTTATCTAGGCTTTGAGGATTGGAACCAGCTCCACAGCCTCTCATTTGAGGTTTCAAATGTGTCATGAATGCCAGCCTGTTTTTTGAATGTGCATAATTTTGATAAATAAATAATTGTTATATTAGACTTTTCACTTTTAAAAATGTATTATTTAAGTATTTATATTTTGTGTGTATGACTGTTATCGTTGCATGTCTTTTAGAGCACTGGTACCATGCAGTGCCCAAAGAGGACAGAAGAGGGCATCGGATCCCCTGGAACTGGAACTGCAGAAGATTCTTAGCTGCCACGTGGGTGCCGGGATTCAAACCTGTGTCTTCTGTAAGAACAGCCATTACTCTTAAACACTTTGACATCTCTCCATTTACAGCTTTTCACTTTTTAAAATGTTTTTTAACTTCATATGTACAGGAATGTGAAGAAGTGGTCAAATCTGAAGAGCATAATAGTAAGATCAGCATTTATACAATAGCTCATGTCGGTGTTCTAGGGGAGCAAAACACATGACAGTCTCTAAATGGAGCATGGGAACCTACTCAAGATAATATGTTAGAATGCTGTTTTGCTAAGAACAATTTACTGAACTCATGATAGCATATATGGGTATTATTAAGGCTAAATAATATAAACTGAATTCGTGTAGATTAATTTTCCTATCAGTAAGAATTCAGTGGGTATAAGTGAAAAATAAATTTATTTAAATAAATAGATACTCCTATAGCCAATACCCACAGGCTTTAGAATCATAGAATGAAAACTAAGGTTCCATAAAGAAAGCAGGGACTGAAGCTTCGGGTTTATCTTAACACTTTGATACATGTAAATTCTGTCCTTCAGGCTGGAAGATCTAAGTAAAAGCAGTCTTGCTAGCAGACGAAAACTGACCCTTTGCCTAAAATAGAAAGAAATTTTCGCAAACATTTGTGTGCCAAATCTGTGATTTTGACAGATGATGTGCTGCCAACTCTTGGTGCTGTTTTCTATATCTTTTTTCCTGCTGTTGTTTGCAGATTTTATAGAAAAACAAAGAAAAGCAGAATTTCTGCTTGTTTATATACTGCATACGCACTGTACAAAGACTGCGTTCAAGCTCTATGTAAGAACAGATGAAAAAGGAGAGTATTCATGCCATGGCAAGGGAGAGTTTTGTCCAGAGGAATTGCAGTCCCCAACAATATCCTCAGTAGGAGTCACACCTGAAGTTGTCATGAGTTCAGAATGGAAAACACAAGAATTTTCTTCTTAAAAGCACCTCTGAGCAACTTGGGAGCCTACTCCAACCATCAGGGAACACATTGAGTGTCTGAGGTACAACAATCAAGGCAGGGTTCCTCAGTCATCATAAAAGTATCATTTGATGGGAGATATGATACAATTTTATTACCCCAGGACTAGGCATTCCAGTTGCCAAAGGTCTCTAATAAAAGTTGCTTCTATCTTGCTGGTAAACAGCAGTTTTCTTAGCTTGAAATTATTAGAGACCCTTGAGGGCGAGGTTGAGACTTGGATCTGAGACAAAAACAATGGCAACTGGAATTGAGACATGCTGAAATACTCCAAGGGGAAGGCCAAGGAATATGATGACTTGAGTCATTCAAGTAACATAACAAAAATAAAATCCATAGCCATAGTGGGACTTCTATAAATCATACATTGTGCTAAGCACATTTGTTATGGTATGTCATTATACAGCACCCTATAAATTGATAATTTTATCTGTGTGATATACTAAAGAAGGTGACTAGGGCATTAACTATGTAAAGAAAACTGACTAAAAAGACAAAACTCTAACTGATAGAGTTAGGTACAAATTTCAGTGTGTTGAACTGTAGAAAAAAAAATCATTCTTAAAACTTTTAAACCATTATTTCTTGATAGTTTTGTTTTATACTTTTGTGTATACTTCCAAAGGAAAAACAGTTACTTTTATTTGGGAAACTGTTATTCACCAGGTAATATCATTGATAGTTTTCATACTATATTTTATTTAACTCTTAAAAACATGACAACATATAAAAATGTCTCATACCTATCAAATATATACATATATGTCATTACTATAAAATTAACTAATCATAAAGGTTTATTATTCATAATCTGAAAATGGAGCATGTTTCATAGATTTTTACTCTGTTTTGTCTTTCTTCCTAGATTCAGTTAAATATGAGGGAACAATATTCTTGGAAAAAAGGGCTCATATGCTTTTCTGCCTTGTGTCTCTGCCTTGTGTATATACATACACATCTCAATCAATGATTTCCAGGTCTAAGCTATTAATACCGAAATGTGTGTGAACATCTTAAACACAGGTTCTCAACCTAAAAATTCCAGAGGAATTTAGACTAGAACATAAATATAGCTGTATGTTATAATACAGAAATTCTAAAATTAAATCATATGTGAATGTGTACCATAGTATGTGAGGGGGGCATGTGCACATGTTTGTGTGTTTAGGTGTGTATGTACCATAAAATATGGTGTTTGTGTGCATTTGTGGATGTGTTCTTTATTTCATGTCTGAGAGACAAACAACATTGCATCTACTTTTATCTGATTTAATTCATTCCCAGTGACATCACTTAAACAAGTTACATATATAGTTTCAACATACTTAAACTGAATTGGATTCAAGCCAGTGGAAGACTTTACATGGTGTCAAAAATGTCTTACTTCTTTGTGTGAGAAAATCCTGTTTATAAAGGGAATTGAAGAATGTATACAAACATGCAACCTGGGATTGAAGCAACTTCTGAAGCTTGCTCACTGAGGCCTCTGAAGATCTTTCCCCAGGGCTGTTCCCTCCGCTTCAAGTCATGTCATTGTGAGGTTGGAAAAACATAGAGCCACAGTATGAATGTTACTTCCTTCTCCAATCACCGGATTACTCCCTAAAAATATCTGTGGATCAAAGGCTGAAGAAGATGCTGCCAGCGTCGTCCTGTTTGAGACGTCCATGCTCCTGCGTTAGAGGGTGAGGGTGTCTTGCTAAAGTCTTGTCAGAATTATTGTCAGGGAGAAACTTTTCATGAGAAGTGCTTTCAGCAGCAAGGCTTCTGCTCTTTTTGCTATTCTATTTTATCTTTGAATTTATTGATTCTATGGAGAACCTATATTAGTAAAGGGCTCTTAGCACATTTTGTCATAAAAAAATCATGATGTCATCATCACTTTGTTCCTAACACTTTCAGTATGTACAGTATGTACAGTAAACACTTTCAAGAGATTATTTTACTTCTGTCTCCATTGCCCAGGGGTGATCTCCTCATACCCAGATTTAAAATTTATAAATTCTCTTAACATTTATTGATTTTTCCTGATTCATAAATTCTAATGTTGCCTGTGTAAATTCTTACAATCTTCTCTGTCTCCCTTGGTTTTGGTCTGTTTCCAGTTACTTTGAAAACAACAGATTTCTCATTGTGCTGTTCACTGGTACATTAAAGAGAAAAAATTCATTCAGGTGAAAAATGAATATTATATCCTTCATGATATAATCAATCTTAATCTTATGTTTCTAAAAGAAGCAAGTAAGGGGTATGTTCATTGGCTACCCTTGCGGAGGACTCAGGTTTGGTTCCCAGCACCTACATGGCAGCTAACAATTGTCTGTATCTTCAGTTCCAGGGGATCCAACACCTGATTCTGACTTCCAGTGCAAAGGTGGAATTACCTACATGCAAACCAAACTCTCATACACATAATTTAAAAAAATAATCAGTAAGTTACTCATGCTTATAAACAATGTATTAGATAAACATCCAGGAAGGAAATTTTAATGACTTAAGAGTAGTATACTGTTTATCAACATAAATGTATGTATTATATAGATATAATCACCATCAAGGCACACCAGAAGGCTTTCTTTACATAAACTTTCCTTAATCAATATCCACAATGTAATCATTCATAATGACAAAACATGTTTATTCTTTTCATTTACTGCAACAAACGAGGTTGAAAATGTGCTTAATAATTACTATTTGTAGAAACTAAGCATGCTATATAAACATGATGGGAAGATGGTGCTCTATATCTGGCAACTCAAGCATTGGGCATTTTAAGAAATTCTTCCATATTTTTTATAAATTTATAACTAATACCTAAAAATCCTAAAGACTACCAAGCAGTTTCTACTATTTAAAATACAACTTGCAACCCAACACGATTTCTGAACTCCTTCCATTTGCTTGACAGTTATTCCTTTATTAAATATACATGAGTAATTCTACTTCTGGAAATGGAAATCTATTCTTTCATCACCTTGTTTGCTCGGGCTGCTCTGTCCAGCAAGTAATTTACACAATAAATTCAAGGCTGATTTTGAAGACATTTTATTTTCACCTTTATTTATAATAATAATACAGAAAAGCAGTTTTTTTTAATTCTGGAATTTCCTTTTATGGGTATACTGGAGAATGAATGTGTTAAGCAAGTGCTATACCATCTAATTACATCACCAGCTATGGAATTTCTTCCTGAATTGTAAAACTTAAGCCCATTTCAATGACTTTAACAGTATGAGTTTTTCCCTTACCAAAACTAAGTTGTAATGCTTATCATCTTTTGCTATTCATTGGATATGGATTTAGGATATGGCCTGTGTTCCATAAGGGTTTATTTATGAAATTATAATTCACATGGTAATGCATTAAGAAGGTGGAAACATAACCCTGTCAGAGGAAGAGCCATCATCGGGAGGATATTAGGCTAAGATAAACCATCAGGTTGCAGTCCAAGCTTGAATACTGGGTACTAGAAGAATTAGAAATGAAAGAGTGAACAAAGGGACCATATACACACATGCTCTCTGTTCTTGCCATGTGATATCTTACACTTTCAGGACACTTCAAATAAGAAAGTCAAAAGCAGAATTGGTCACTCTGTATGGTTCATCAAGAATTACAAGACCAAAAAAAAATATTTTCTTTGTGGTACTGTGACACTTACCATAGAAAAATATACGGATTCATTTGACAAGGTTTAATCTCTAATGCTTTCATTAATTCTTTGAGAACTTCATACAGTGTAGCTTGATCATATTGTATGCTCCTCATCTCCTCCAAGATGCACACACCCCCCTTACCTGCCCAACTCCTGGGGTTTGTTTATGTTTCAGTTTTATGTTTGCCCCCATTGAGTCCAATACCTACTGCCCAAATACTCTTGATAGTGGAACCTTTTCTGGATTGTGGATAAGCAAGAGTCACACCTTTAGCTCTCTTCAAATAGGTGTAGGCTCCTGCTAACCTCCTACTCTCCATGCTGGGGTTTTGTCTGATTTGAGCTTTGAGTAGATCTTGGGCTTATTGTCACAATTCTGTGAATTAATATGTACAACTTCCCTGCTGTCTGGAAAAGATTGTTTCTTTAAAAAAATAAACCAAACCAAATTAAACCAATCAACCAAAAACAAACACTGTGCTTAAGTCAAAGGAAAGAAAGTGAAAATTAACTCAAGAAAATCAAGCTTCAATGTTTCCAGTAGAGACTGATTGTATTGTGTGTGATGTGAACCTAGGTTCAGGTTGTATAGAAAGTATTACAGCATGAAATCATTAAAGTGTGGTGAACTAGTACATTACTGAAGTCCCTGCTACTCAGGACCCTGAGGTGGAAAGGTCACCTGAGATCAGAAGTTCATGACCAGGATAGATAAGAGAGAAAGAGTTGAGAGAGAAGAGAGAGAATTAAAACATTAAGTAGAAGCTGGATAAAATTAATGATACCTCGTCTAGGTAAATAGATTTTCACATGAAAGAATCACTATCTTATGCATTGTTTTGGAAATGACATTATAATCCCAAACTCCAGCAGCATCAGTATGAGTTTGAGTAAATATTATTTGTTATTATTTGATCTTAAGGAATACAGCACCCTTCGAGTCCAGAATCTTTATCACAGTGGAAACAATTTTTCCTTGTCAGATTCCACACAGATGGGATGAGACAATTTGGGAAAACAGATGTTTAACCTTTTCTGCATCTGGTCAGACCAGTACGTAACTCAAACAAACACACCAGGCAATAAAAGGCAATGCAAAGAGCATTGTCTCCAGTGTTATGAGGGCTAGCTAGCACACAAGTTTGTAGAATCTGGAGTGAGAAAGACAAAGAAGACATGGGGATTGTAGGGTCAAGGCATAGTCTCCTACCTCACACAAGATCTAGAATAACACAAGCCATCAGCTTGAAATAAACATTTCACCTTTAGTTGAATGAGTATGACATTTTTATCTCTTCTTTCAAAGGTTTTTGTGCTTTACTTTGGACAAGACTCATCTTTCTATGCTTGTAAAGCACAACAGTTTTTAGCCAACTTTCTTTTCTAAAAAAATTTTTTTTTTTAAATCAAAAAGACTTGGCATCCAGGAAGGAAGAAATTCCTGATGTCTAATTATACTTCTGAGTACATATAGCAGGAACTGTGAGTTACTGGATTGCTTTACCATTTTTTTTCTATTGCAAGCTATTTCTCTATTATGTTTATATTATGTTCCTCCTTAGACACTAGTCACAACATTTATCTTTGTATTATGTTTCTCTCTGCTTTTCAGATGTTTGCCTTCAGGGGCACTGATAAAAAGCACACTCACAAAAGAAAGCCATTATATTTGGTGGATCTGCATTAAAAATCATGTCTTTCCCTGACAAACTATTTAAAATGTCATTTGTGCCTTGTGAAGGCTTTTAGAAAAATCCAGAGACCTAGACCTAGATGACCTAAACTGTGTTTCTGCAAGGACTGCAATTTCCTTTTGAGGATTATGGTTCCAGGGAAGGCTGTGTCTAAATATCTGTGAGAGAAATACTTTCCAGATTTAATGCTGCTGTGGCTCTATATTGATTTTCAGAGCATTTCACTTCATCCCATATAAAAGACAAGCAATAAAATACACTTTAATTATGGTAATACTGAAGGTAACGATGCAGTCACTCCCCAAACATGAGAGGTCAATATACAAATGTTCATGCTGTGCTTCTAGTTCACAAATTCATATTCCAGCCTAATTCTATTGTTTGTTCCACCAGTTATATTTTTCTGAAGATCAACAGGCTTGTGAGTAAGAACTAACAGCCTTCTTTGGCACTACATTGTCTAATTATGAATTAAGACACCCTGACTATGGCACTTCTACAAAGCGTGGACATTAGTTCAAACATACATGATCATTGATTACAAATGGATGAGGAATGCTCTGCTCTTATTATACAGAAAAGGAACCTATTGAAAGAGGTGACCTTTACCAATGTTTGTGAACAATTTCTACTGTTCATTAAAAGACAAGATATCTACACAGTCCATAAGGTGGATATGATGTAATAATAACCATGGTGAGTCTATTGAATTAATTTAATTGCTACTACCTTTTAAACTTTTCTTTGACATTTCATGGAAATGACTTAGAGGTTTATTCTTTTTTAAACACCTGAATTTAAATTGCCCATGTGGAAGGAATCAATATTGTCTTACGAAAAAATGGCTTTCTTTTAAAGAAGAATTTTAGCTGATATTTTTATCAATACATTTTTAATGTTCCTGTTGACACAGTAGAAAATGAGAAAGTATCACAGGCTACTATCAAAGCATTTGGAAGCTGCCATTATTAAACAAAGTAATGACTTCTCTAATTAGCAAAGAACAGGCATAGAAGCTGTTATGGAAACTCACAGGAGAAGCATGTCAACTAGTTTTGAACAACAAGGATCTTACACAGGCAAAAAAAATCAAACTAAAATGACAGATAAAAATGAAATCTTAGAATTAAAAATGAAGATGCTGACCATGGCTGAGTCAAAATCTGAACAAGATTAGGCAAGGGGAGATAAGAAACAGAAACTGACCTTGCACAAAGAGGATGTCAGGGGAAGGTTTGATTAGATCCTCAAGATTGGAAATAACATGGGAAGCTTTAAAATAAGAGAGGATTTGACAAATTTGTATTTACAATGACGAATTTTCCTGACAGTATGGGACATAGGAATGTGGTAAAGTTCCCATAAGGCAAGTGACAGATTGAGGTGATTAAAATACATAGAGGTGAAGATGAAAATTCATGTGAGAGAGATTTAGAAGGCAAGACTGAGGTTCAGATGTTTATTAGATACACAGGTATGAGAATGGGTAGGGCCATTTTTGATAGCTCTATTTCTGGCTTGGCATACAGGATAGGGTCTAGTTTCTGCATCTATTATTGAGGTAGAGGGAAGAAAAGAAGTATAAAGTTTTAAGAGACAAAAAAATAAAAGAAGGTGCATTGATCTTGCTAGCTCTCCCCTGCCTTTCCTTACTTCCTTCAGGAGTTCTTTCCTTCCTTTAATAAGCAGATACTAAATGCATGATAGATGATGGTGATGTAGGCATTGAATTTGCATCAGTGATCAAAGTAAGGGTCTTTCTTCATTGACTTCATAGTTCCACAGAAGAAATCATCAGAAAATGCATTGTAAATGTGAAACCAAAGTTCTGGCAAAAGACAGGTAGGTAAGTTTTAGATAAACTGATTAGACACTAATGATAAAGTAAGATCGCAATGTAATTTTCAGGGAAAATTAACAAAGGAAACTAAAACTGCACAAAAGAAGCTAATTTTGTGCCAAAAAGACAACACCTAGTATTTGTCTTCTGAAATCAAAATCACTCTCCTGAGAAAATCAATGGCTAATCTAGCTAATTCCCTTTGCCATGATAGAAAAATACCAGCTTGGGCCTGGGAGATGGTTCAGTGGTTAAGCCCACTGACTGCTCTTGAAGGTAACCAGGGTTCAATCCCCAGCACCCACATGGATGCTAACAACTGTCTGTAACTGCAGATCCAGGGGATCGGACACTCTTTTCTGATCTCTAAGGGCATGGCACAACACAAATTCACTTACATATACCCAGGCAATACACTAATACACATTAGAAATAATAACAAGTATATAATAAGTATATAAGATATTTACATAAAAAAGCAAATACAAATGTTTCCGTCATAGTTAAGGGCAGGGGAATGTAAGAATTTCTACACTTCTACAACTTCTATTAAACTCTGAGGCCAAATTCTCTCTGCAATCCCCATGAAAATATGCTTTTCTGGAGTGATTTTTATATGTGTATACATTGTGTTTAACTCTCATATATGCTTTTAACAGCTTATGTCATCACCACACACACACACACACATATATATATATATATATATATATATATATATATATAAGTTTTTAGGTAGATTCTGGTTAATGACACAGGTATAACTGAAGGAATGAATGCATCATTAGGCAATGGATTGAACATCCGTATGTACTGAAGTTTAGTTTGTTGCATAAAGATATAGCATGCACAGGGATATAATCTTATATCACCATTACAAATTAAGTCTTTTATTGCATTAGGTATCCTGATTAAGTGTATGACTCTGTTTGAGTTTGTGTGTGTGTGTGTGTGTGTGTGTGTGTGTGTGTATGTGTGTATCATTTAGGAAAACATAAACTACAGGCTCCAAAATATAACAACAATAAATCCGTGTCTCCTATTCTGAAGTGCTAGAGGATCTTCCACTATCATAGGTATAATCTTTAAAATCCTTCTTCAGATAGATATACTTGTCCTTTTCCTTATATGAACCCCTTTGCCATGCCAAACTAGAGGATTGCTGTAGGATAACAGAGAATCTTATATCTCTTTGTAATTTTTATTAGTAACTAATGTTCATTCACTGTAGATCAGGAAACATTTTTTGAAATCATTTCTTGGCTTTTTCCAGTTAATTTAGGAGCTTCTCTCAGATAATTAGCAGCACTTCATGAAAATCTTTCATGATAGCACATCATAGAATACTGTAACTCTTGTCTATCTCTCCTCTTTTCATAACACAGGAGGAGATTAAGTCTAGTAAACAGGTATTATCCATATCTCTAACATCTAGCTCAGTATCTAACACAGGAGGTATAACCCAATTTACTGGATAAAATAACTAGATGATAGTTAATAATATCCTGTCAATTTGGTTTGAGCAACAAAGACAGTTGAACTGACTACGCTCCCTGAATGAGCAAAGTTGAGATGTTGGTTGAGATAGCAGAGAAATATTCCAATACCTCATACAATCCTAGCAAAAGCAACTATAGCATTATGTAGCACTTATTTCAATCTTATACTAAAGACCACATAACGAATCAATTAATTTAAATTATACATTCACACTTTGTACATTTGTTTACTAAGGATAAACTCTCTCCTAACTGCTCTTAAGTACTGATTTGAAATTTTGCATGAAATGAACAAAATCACCTGCCTTCACAGACCTGTCATTCCAATCTCTATTGTGAAGTGTCGGCAACAAATAAATTGAAAGCATTATTAAGATGGTAGAATAGTGAATTGCATGGGCTGTTGTATTAATTACTTTTATGTTGTGATAAAACACAGTGCTGAAACAACTACTAAAAGGAAGAGTTTATTGGAGCCTGTGGTAACTGGTGTAAGAATCCATGATGACAGTAAAGAGGGCCTGAGCAGATAGCCAAGTGCTCATGCATCTTGAAGCAGGCACAGAAAACAGAGGGAAACAGGAAATCTGGCAAGGCTTAAGAACTCTCAAAGCCTACCCCCAGTGACTTGCTTCTTCCAGTATGTCCACACATTGCAATACCTCCACAAATAACCCCAGGGACTGATGACAAAATGTCCAAGTACTAGTAGCCTATGGGGGGTGGGCATTCCAACACAAATCACCACAGCAGTTTTATAATTCCAGAAGTCATGATAATGTAAATCCAATGCCTGTATTTTGTAGTTTTCTAATAACAAAGCTATGTGGCAGTTAGAGAGAAAAAGTGGAAAAAGAAGTTCAGTTTTGAAAGCTGAAAATAATATCCTGTCAATTTGGTTTGAGCAACAAAGACAGTTGAACTGACTAAGCTCCCTGAATGAGCAGAGTTGAGATGTTGGTTGAGATGGCAGTATTTTATGATTGTTCCAGAGCTTTGGTGTATGGAGCTATCCTATGTGGGGCTAAAGCCAAAGATTCCTACATGTTGGCAATTACGTAGGGGAAACAATGAGCATCATCGAAGAATCATATATGCTAATGATGATTACATAAAAAAATTATTTCCAAAGCAATCAGTTTTTCTATTATTAAAGAGGGTAAAATTTATATAGATAGCTAGATGATAGCTAGATATACATCCCTTCCCCTGTTATTTCTAGCTCAAAATTTCTTGTACTGTTATACTCTTACAGAGATGAGAAGAGGTTTTGCTACTTTGATCCACCTTTGGCCCAGGAATGCTGAACCATAACTCACATTCCCTGGAACAGACTTTTGCTGACTTCCCACCATCATAGGGCAGAGAAGAAAGGACAATGCGAGAGCCACTGGATTGTTAGACAGGGAGGCTCATCCTTCCTGGGAGGATATTAGAAATGCAAGATCTTGGTCAGGCAAGATAGGTCAGCTGGTAGAGATGCTTTCTTTCAAGTATGACAACCTAAGGATGTATCTTTTACTCATGGGACCTACATGGTAGAAGAGAAGAGACTTACAATTTGTGCTCTACATTCAAAAATGCACTGTGACATGTGCGTGCGCACACATACAAACATAAACTCTCCTGTCCACTCATAAACACATTAATAAATTATATATATATATATATATATATATATATATATGGCTTGGAGTATGGAAAATAGATTCCTTGAAATTTATACAGGTAAGAAGATAGAATCTAATAATCAATATCTCTGTCAGAATTTACAATAAAATTTATTTTTGAAAATGTATTTATTATGTTTTAAATTTTATATATATGAGTTTATTGCTTGCATGAATGTAAGTGAACCTATGTCTTGCAATTCCTGCAGAGGTCAGAAGAGAGCCTTAGATTTCTCTGGAAGTGGAGTTATCAACAGTTCTTAGTTTCTAGGTGGGGGCTGGGAATTGAACCCCGGTCCTCTGCTAAAACAGCCAGTGCTCTTAATCCCTGAGCCATCTCTCCAGTCCCCCAAATTAAATTACTTAAATCCTATATCAAAATGCAAGTAAGTTAGTAGGTTATTGAAACTTACTTAATAACAAATGGTAGCTTTTTCTAAGATACTAAAACTTTTCTTCAAATATTTATTATGTAGGTAATAAAAAATATCATTGGAGATGAATGATTCTCTTCTGAACATTGATTCACTTTGTGGGATTTAAAGGACTCTTCAACTATTGAACTCTCTGGTCTTGATCATGTAGAAGTAAGTAGTTGTGCATGCATTACAGTAAAACTCTGTTTATGAAGTAAAGCCATGGGAGGATTTCATTACTCTGTAATTCAAGTCAATTATTTAATAACAGTTGTCAAAGAAATATACTTTTTAAGGATTTCACTTTCTTTCAGTGTTCTTGAGAACGAATCAAATAAAGGATTCAATTGCTTCTTTAGTCCTCTGTCCAAAGCAGAAAATTTTCTTTAAATTGAACCCTAGATTACATTATTTTATGAAACATTCACTCACAGGTACATCTTCAACTAAAAGACAATGTAGTTTTCTAAAATGCAAGGCTCTGGTATAAACACCATATGAGGAAAGTAATCCAGATGACTATGTCCACATTGTTAATCATTGCCATAAAGAAATAATTTCCCTAATAATCTCTCCTTGTTAAGTCAAGTGAGGGATAAATATAAATGCTTCTTGCTTATAATACTATCATTTTCAAAGCACCTGCCAGATTATAAGGGTGTTTGACCAGTCATCTTCTATGTGTCACAAGGAAGCTATGTGAGAAGGAACATAATTACATTCATTTCAAAGAACACGAGAACAAAGCTTAGCTTCCTTAACTGACTTGTCCAAGACCACAGAACAAGTATGTGACCTGATTTGGCTTTAACCCAGGTAGCTAAACGCAGAGTATGTATCGACAATACTGCAATTCTGCCCCACCCACTGCCTACCAAAATTCTTAGTTTATATTAAAACAATAATAACCTAATTTGTAAAGCAAATAGATTTGCTTAGTTCTAATTGGTTAACTGGACTGATACAAATGAGAAAAAGTGGAGACAGTGGTAAGCATCTCCCTACTTTCATGAAGTGTTAACACTAACCCGTACATAGCACAGATTCATAGTCTGCCTCCAGGCAGGCCTTTTCTTCTCATGCTGAGTCTTTCCTGTAAATCAGGTAATTCTATCTCTATTAGTCAAAGGCCATTTCTTTGCTTCATGCCCATGTCATCACTGCAGCTTATACGATTCCTGGATAGAACAATCCCTGTGTTTCTCAGACTCAGCTCAGGCCCTAGTGATCCACACAACATTTTCTATTTATAGTCACCATGTCTGACATTCACTACCTCATAAACAGAAACTTTTATTATATTTTTTCACATGGTTTTCATGTAAGGCCAAGGTAGCAATGGCATGAGATATGGTCATATTTATTTGGGGTCAAAAATGCTAAGGCTAGTGGGGATTGGCCATGTAGTCCTGATAAGTGTACCTATGCCTTCTGCCTGCATGACATTACAAGCTCTACAGCACAATAACTCTTTATGAACTAAGGTTATTCTTTTGAAATTAATGTGTTTATATACTATTTTCCTGTCCTCTTACATGAAAGTGGGATAAGACAATAATTTAACAATCAATAAAACCAAAATACTCAAAAGTATGTTTCCTGTCACTGTGGATTATATGTAAATATATATGCAAAATACATATAAATTTTCTTTATCATTTTTCTGTTATTGAACCTAGTATTTACATTATCTAAGACATACTGTTAACGTTTTTAGGTGTGCATATATTTTCTCAAGTGTATGTATGCACAGAACATACATGCAAGTACCCACAGAGGCCAGAAGAGGGCATCAGATTCCCTGGAGCTCATACATAATCACATGCTACAGTGCATATGTAGAGGTCAGGCAGCAACTTGTAGGAGTCTTTTCTCTCTTGCATTATTTGGGTTGCAGGAATCAAACTCATGTGTTCAGAATTAGTGGCAAGTGTCTTTGCCCACTGAGTCATCTTGTTGGCCCAAGTTACTAATTGGAAATTGATCACAAGCCTTTCACCAACCTCTCATGTTTGCACAATACAAATTAGATCAATAACAACAACAGTGCTAAAAGTTCTTTGGGAATATCTATTTGAGCATGGACTATAATTGCTCTCATGATCGTACATACATAAATATTTGAGCATATACTAAATGTAGCCTTCAATAACAATACATTTCATTGATCAGAACATCCAATAAAAATTCATAGGTTCTGAGGCCATCATCAATTTGAACTTAGCACACACATATTCTGTAATAAAGAGAAGATTCAAGAAATGAATAAATGTTTTAATATTAAATATGCCTATCTTTGGTTATCTCTTTTTTTTTTTTTACCTAGTTTTCTTAAAACAATGGGTGGGTTGCAAAATACCAGGTGGTAGGCACTGTAGGAAATACAAGCATCCTGAAATCATTAAAGCTTTTGAAATTCTCTCCACCGCAATAAAGAGCTAGAAGTCTTAGTACAACAGCAAAGGTAAATGCCTTCAGGCATTGGCTGAAAACACAGACAACCACCAAATACACAAGTACATCAATCTACAGGGGTCTTCCAAACATTTTATCCTTATGTAGTAAGCAATAACATCAGCACTGGCCTGAAAAACTCTCCTGAGAAGTGCAGGATAGCCAATTAATATAAACAGTGTTCTGAGGATCTTTATAAAACTCTTATCTCAAGATACCAATGGGAGAAAAGTGGAGTTCATATTTCAGGAAATATGAGTGCCCTCTTTATAAACACATTTAGGACACTATGATAAATAGAATACAGAAAAACATCAATATATTTACTTTGAACATCGTCAACATCTCAGGGTAGTTACTGACATGCACTATGACTAAATATTAAAATAACATGCCTTCTCATTTTTAATAGTGTGTGTTTAATTCTTTAAAAATGGTTTTATAGATAATGACCCACACAAGAGCAAGGTAAGTAGTGAGTATTCTTCCTTCACTTAAGAATGCTAATGAATAGGTCCTAAGCAATTATAGTAACAAATTGTTTTGTCTTTCTAGAGGCATTTACCATAAAATGGAATAAAAATATCAGGCTATATTTATATGTGTAAACTAAAGAGAAGAAGAAAAAGTTTACATAATTAAAACTAACTTTGGGAAAAGTTTTCTATATAATCTCTCTAGATACTTTTCATAAAGAAAAGACAGAAATGGACACAAAAGTAACATAATAAACTAGTTTATCGAAGCTAGCTGGATAATAGTCCCCAATTTTTTGTGACATCTAAGCCTATCCTCAATTCACTGTGGCCTGATAACAAAAAAGAACTTCAGACATAAAAATCTAAATCAGGATTTCAACATATAACATTAATCACTTCTGAAAAATTACCTTCTGAAAATAAGCATTTGAGAAAGAAGATAATTCTTTCCTTTATTTGCAAAATGTACCTCGTATTTTATCTGTCTTGTCTAAGAACTAAATATTCCATCAGTAAAATATTAAATACACTAGGTTCATTGTTCTGAAAGTTTCCTCAGGATCTATAACATTTAAATTTCAGTTCCTAAATCGGCACTATTAAAGTATCAGAGATTTAATCCTTAGTCCTTATACCAAGAAGGAGTGAAAGGATGCTGCTAATTGCACAGCTGCACCCAATCTTAGCTCTCATTTGCAAATTTTCTTTGCACCCAATTAAACTTTGAAGCTTTCAGACTGTGATTTTTATCTATGACATCAAGGAACTACTTCAAGTAAAATCAAGTTACCTTGGTACCACAGAGTCCTCTAAACAGATCATTACAAAGGTAAAAAGAGAAAGCATTCCTTTTCCCACATTTCCTTGTATTTTCCTTTGGAGAAAGGCAGAATGATCAGATTTTGTAAGAAAGGCTGTGAAATGCCATTATCCCCAAATGTCAGCTCTGGTTCAGGACACTTACTTATAAACTAAGCCTTTTCCTGCCACAGACAGCCACTTACTGCAGTGCAGAATGTCTGTGTAGGCAGTTAGAACTTTCGGTGCAGAGATTCCGCGACACATCCAGCCAAGCATAGCCGCACTTACCTTAATTGATAGATTCTCGGTGATCTGGTGAGAAATTCCTCAAATCAACCATGAACACGAATGGCTGGGAAGATCGAAGTTTTCAATCAACACCCTCCAAGCGGCAGCGTGCTGTGCTCTTTCCTCTGTTTATGCCCAGCTCCTCGCAGTCTAAAGGGAGAAAAAGATCAGCTGAAATCCTTGGAGATTCCCAGCGAGTAGATGAGGACGGAGCGATGTTTTCCAACGGGAGTTTCTCCGTGAGCCTGCACTGTGTGCAGACTCCCTAACTGCTGTGATAGACGCCTGTCATGTCTCTGGAGCCAGACGGTATTCATTGACCTGATTAGCAGGCAATGCTCCCTGCGTGCAGGCGAAGCGCGCGGAGGGGTGGTGGGTCTCCTGGGAATAAGAAAAGGCACCGAGGCCACTCAGGAAACTGGTCTTTCCTAGCCTAATGGATGAACTACAACTATGAATGTAATTTACAAGAGGATTAGTCACCGTGTTAGCCATTGAGGGACTTCAACACGTCTGCTTTCTCCAACCGTTTCTGGAAGATGCATTCCTAGTAGATGTAAGGTACAGTGAGAGAATTACAAGACTGATCGGGCTTGTAGCCCGAGTACAAAGCTAAAGATGCTTAAAGCAATATGATAAAAGATAGCTGCACTTGCCTTTGCCCCTAGCCTGCTACATATATCAACCTTTGTCTAAGTAAGATGACTTTAAAGGTTTATTACAGCCCTCCAGAGGGCAACTCTCTCTGACTTGTAACAAAGTACTTTTCCTACTAAATAAGCATATCTGGCACTTTTCAGTTTTTTTTTTACAGACGCAGGCACACAAACCAAAGGACGGAAAATAGTGCATTGTTCCTATGGTTTTTCAGGTAGTGTTTTAGATTAGTATCGCATTTACCTAGAGGTTTATACTCTGTTGTTACCCAGAATAACTCAGAGGAGACATCACACCTAGCAGACACATCTCTTCTGATACTTCCTAAATTGCTGATGAAAAAAAAAAAAAAAAAAAAAGAAAACACCAACAAGAATATTACGGGACATAAAACATCAAGCAAGTACTTAAATGCAGACGTGTACCTTTCTGTACAGGTCTTCACCCATCAGCCGCTCTTTCTCCTATTGATCCACTTCTGAGTATCCTGCTACTCTCTAACAGACAAAGTTCCTAGTTCCCCCAGAGTTCTAATGCTCTGGAAAAGGTCACACAGCTGAATGTTGAAACCCGGATGGTTAGTTCTTGACAGCTCTCACTTTTGCAGGAGAAAATTATGCAAATAACATAAAAAGAACAGATGAAAAAAGTCATTTGCATGTCTTGAGGGTGAGAAAATTCTCATTGCCAGAGAAGAAACTGACTGACGACTGTCCTCTCACAATAATACCATGTGACATATTCAGCATGTCTCCTCCAAGTGGTTCTCACTTGGGACATATGGCAACCCTTTGGTGTTCGTAGTGTGTATGTGTCTGTGAAAGGGAGAGCTCTTCTTACACTGCAGTATTCACATGTATTTAAAAAACTCCCTAATTTGCATAATAAAGTGTCTAAAACATGCACAATAGGGAATTTGCTTTCAAAATGTCTCATTAATAGACTAGCTCTGTGAAGAAACTTCTTGGAGAACATGAAACTCAGGTGCGTAGCTCAGTCCCTGTAAACAGGACTGCATCTCAGAGCCCAGATGCCCCAGGAAAGGTCCTGGGGGAGGGGATGCTGCGGCCTTCCCTAAAGAGGTCTTGTGCTCCCTCAGCTGGTGGAGGGTGAGAGCTGAAGGTGAAAAAACCTGATCAATACACTTCAGGAGAGGGAAACTTTTGCTGCTGTTAAGCAGGAAGCATCTTATCCAATTATAGACTGGCAGTAGAAGGTTCCAGCAGAAATGAGGCTACTTAAATCGAAATTAATGCACCCTGTGCATAAATAGCAAACAGGACATATAACTGCTAATTTCTTCACAGAGGGTTACAGCGAGGCTTTAACGGGGCACTTGCAAATGAAACTTGGATGCCTGTCATGGTTCTGATGTTTTTGGACACACAAAGCACCCTACATCTCATATTGGTTGAAGTCCTGTCTTATCACCTTTACTTAAACAGAGACCTGTTTTTAAAGCTTTAATGTTGTGTTTATTTTCCTGGGCCCTATCAACCAGCGATCATTATTATAAACCAAGGGGTGTCCAGGAAGCGAGACTGTATAATGGTAGACAGTGTGAATGGAAACCCCAACACTTATAAGTATATAGCAAATCTTCCCATTCTCCAAGAAAGGGCTATTACTTAACCATGTCTACCTAAAGTACGCAAGGCTTCAGCATTTACAGTCTATGCCATACATCTAAGGAATTTGGGGTGGCTATGCACCATGTAACACTGTTTGTGAGTAGGATAATGGGAGATAGGACCCATGTGGCAACAATAGGCACTTCACATTAAACTCACTTCACAGTAAATGTTTGCTGCATGACCAGGTGCTTTGAGTGAATTTCAGCTTTAGATCTTACCTATGATATCCTGAGGTTTACCCTGTTTGTCATCTTTTACCATTTTAGTTATATATATATATATATATATATTTGTGTGTGTGTGTGTGTGTGTATGTGTGTGTGCACGCGCGCGTGCGCAACTTTCAGGAATCAGTTTTTTTTTTTTTCTTTCCAACACGTGGGTTCTGGGAACAACAAAACAAACAAAACAAACTCATGTTGTTAGATTTAGTGGCAGGCATCTTTACCCACTAAGCCATCTCCCTGTTTCTCTTTTAATTATTTTATTAATTAAGACTCAGAGAATTTCAGTAAATTGAGCAATGTCACTGTCGGGACAGAGAAAGCCCAGGATTAAAACTGAGTTATTGTACATATACTTTCAATGCATATTTAGAAATTCTCCAGTATAAAACTCGACAAATATATTATTCCAATAGCAAAGGAGAATGTCTCTTTATGATCTGCCCAAATCTTGTTGCATGTTTTAAGCCTGGAAAACAATACATTGTTTTTTTTTTTAATTTTAATATATTTTGGCATATATTATTAGAAAGTGAAATGCAAAATGAAGTTTAATGTGAAAAATAAAGTCAGTATAGTATATATTGCAACATTTCTAAATGTATTTTTAACAGTATATATTCTGTATTGATCAGTTTTAAAAAGTTATGCTTTTTTCATTCACTTTCTTTCAACAACGTAGTAACAATTTTTAGTGGGAAAATGGTTATTTCAAGAACATTTACTAAAATACATATCAGTTATGCCCAATTCATAGTAATTTTCTATTATTCAACTTCTCTGAGAGGTATAGATTAGTAGGAAAAATCAAATATAATATGCAACTAATTTTTTTGCTTCAAAGTTGTTCAAGTTTTTTTCTAGGAGTTTCTCTGCCCTGACATAAATCTCACCTTTTCTTCTTTCTTTGAAACTTCCAGACACATTCATAAAGCGACATAGAAATGTCATGACCACACTTTTTTAATGTCTAATCTAAATTCTGTCTAAAAAGAAATGATGATAACTAAAATTAGCTCAAACTTCAAACTTTCCATTAAGTTTACTATCTATTCTCACATTTGATTCTTACAGAAATCCTATGAAATACAATACGATAAACTATTTTGTTATAAATTGATGGAAAGATGAGAAATAAAAACAGCAAGTACTTGTTCTCTGGGTTTTTGTATTTGGTAGATATACCAATGTTTTCTTTTTCAGGAAAGTTTTGTTGTTACATTATTCAGTAAACATATTCCTCTAAGTCAAGTTGAAGTAAAATAGGCACAAAATTGATGCATGAATTAAGCTACCCGTTTTTTCATTTATTTAGGTTTGTTCCAAACAGTATAATCTATGACAGTAATTCAGTAAGAAAAAGCTACCTCAAGTCTATAGTTGAACTACAATTGATATGTCCGCTGTTTTTGTTCAGATTTCACATATACTTACCTCATATTGATAATTTTTACTTACATCTGGAATATGCTAAGCTCATATTCTAAATATTGATATTATGATGTAATTTATCATGAAATTCATATCAATTTTTGTTTACATATGACTTCATTGTCAAATATTACTTCCCTATACTTTTTTATTTGGATATAATTTTCAGGAGGGAATAAAGCTCAGAATTTTGGTGTTGTTTTAACTATTCAAACCCAACAATTACCACAATAAGAGCTGATCTTCAAGCAACAGCATCAAAGTAATACACCACAAATATTTAGTAAATGCTAATGGATTCTGAAATATGATTCATATTTCTGCTTCTATCTTAATCATGGGGGCTGAAGAGCTGAATTTACCAGCATTTAAAGAATATTTTTGAGACTAGCTTCCTATATATATATATATATATATATATATATATATATATATATATACTAAAGAAATTAAAGAGTGATGAAACTGTAGCAGAAAAAAATAAAGCTGAACTGGCCATCTGAAGGCTTGGAGTATAGTCAGAATTCTTAAACTAGCCGTCTTTATAACCTTTGGACATTTCAAAAGCCTCCGGTTAATAATGTCACTGGTAAATATGAGAAAATTAAAGTCTATTATCTTTAAGATTTCAACCAGCACAAATGCATTATCTGACTAATAATTTGTGATAGCCTTTCTAACTACTGAAGAAATAATCAAGCGGTCAAGAACAAGAGGCTGTATGCAAACGAAAAATTCCCTCCTTCTCTCACCCCTCTATGCCCCTCATAATTTAATTGTTTCATCCTGTAAATAACCTTATAGCAAGAATATTTTGACTTCATAGTTCGAAGTAATTTCCAAATCAACCGCAACTTATTGTTTTGAAGTTGTATATAGCATAAGTGAGAAAAGTCATGATTAGCAAAATTCTTCTACTATTTTTAAATAATTATAATTGTTTTTTCTTTAAAAGATAGTTGAGATCTTCCCACTAAACTGAATGCTTAGTTACAGTTTTACCCTTTAGTGCCATTCATAAAAACTGAAGTCAATTTGATTACAATGATTACTGATTAACTTAACAACTGGGCACATGTGTAAAGAATAATATATTTTCCCCAACCATATTTCTTTATTAATATACACTTTTCTTAAAATAATTAAAAAAATGGCTTTCAGAGGATATGATTATTTGGAATTTTAGATCTTTCTTATTAGCTCAGATTTATTATATTTTATGTCTTTTTAGGAACAACCATTAAATATAATTAAAATTACATATATATATATATATATATTAAGGAAAAGTTCAGAATAAATTAATTCATTTTAAATTCACTTACATTCACTGAATATTGTGAGGACTAAAATTGTACAAACAAAATGCAAATCACACATATTTTGGCTGATTCAAAAAAATTAAACCAATATATATATATCAGGATATATTAATATAAGGTATTGATTAACCAAAAAGGGACACATTTTTTTCTGTGCAGACAGTATCAATTTGTGGTGAGTGAAAAACCCAGGAAAGTCAAATCAAATGTGGGAGGTTAGAGAAACTTCATGTGAGTTGTAGTATCAGAAGCATCTACTGAGTTTAATGATGTAAGGCGAAATCAATGTACATTTAGATAATTTGATACATATCAAACTTGTCAACTTGGTATTTAATTACTACTTTTCTGTCATGATATATATGATGGATTAGTTTAAATCACAGAGAATAGAGAAAACCTGATCTTACCAAGTCCTGGCAAAAATCTGCAACCCCTATCATAATGAAGGGAAGCATATGCTCAGATCATTTTGAAAAATCAGTGTGGAAATTTCTTAAGGAGTTAAATCCATGTCTCTTGTGGATGTAATTATTTCACTGTAGAGATCAGCATTTCAAAGCAAGGGAAAACACATGCCTATTCAATGATTTTTACACAGAAGTATCTGAGTAGTCATAATAGCCCCAAACTGAAGGCTACCCAAGTATCCATCAGAGGAAAAGAGTTCCAGTACATTCCTGTAGTGGAATACTTCACAACTAAAGGAGTAAAGGAGTCATAACACTGCAAAACTGAATTATCAGATGAATACACTTTTGAAAAAGTCAGAGATAACTGATATTGCTTGGGAGTAAAGTGACAGATAGACAAGGTCCACAGAGATCTTCCTGGAGGACAGAAATGTTTAGTATCCTGAGTATGGTGATGGTTTCACGTGTGTAAAATTCTTTCAAAACATATTCCACATGCAGCTTGTATGTGTACATCTCCTCCTATCCATAAAAGGGTTAGAAGCTGACTCTTCTTCCTACTGTTTTCTTTCACTGTAATTGAAATGTTGTCCAGTTATGTCCATAGTAACCTAAACATTTGTGCCTTGACTCCACTTCCTATTTTTCTGAAAGATTTTTTGAATTTTAGCTTTCTGTGTACGTGTTCATCTACATGAATCTGAGGGTTTGCATGTAAGTGCCTGAAGAGACCAAAAGAGACTGTCAGATACCCTGAAGCTGGAGTCACCTGAGCTGCAAGGTAAAGTGCTTAGAATGAAACTCTGGCCCTATGTAAAAGCAGCCAGCAATTTTAACCAGCGAGCATCACTCAAGTCCCATGCATTTCCTACTTTCTAAAGAAACCCTATGGAAACAAAAATAAAATCACATGCTTTTTATTTCTAATGGTTTCTTAAATTGTATAGGGCATTCTCTATTCAATCACAGTTAAGACAACTTTAAAGTTAATATCCTAGTTCCTACCCAGATAATAGTTCAGTAAAATTTTATACAGTGGAATAATGTGCCATTCCAGTTCAAAATATGACTCCTGTGAAATGCTTAATTACTTTTTGATACATGTATATCATTGTCCATTTGTTTCCAATATCTCTGTAACATGTACTGAAATATCACTAGCCTGTCTTCAGCATCTATGCCACAGTGAATGACACTATGTTATAGAAAAATAATTATGTTTCCTTGGGTTCTAACTGCATTTGACAGACGATAAGACAAAAAAATAAATACTTTATACAGGTTCATAAACTTAACTAGTTGAAGAGCGACTATCAAAGGACCTCTTTCTTACATTTTCATGTTTACAAAATATAAAGGTTTCTTGGGCCTCATGGTAACTCTGTTAACTTCTGAATACTATGTTTCCTCTGCCACCCATTTACGCTGACTGTAATTCCCAGTTTCCTGTACTGTCAGCTTGGTTTTTCACTCTTCACAAAAGACAATAATTTGCAACCACAGCACAGGAAACAGTTGGCTTCTGTCTACCTTGTTGAATCTATTAGCCCTATTAAAATAATTTAAATTCTCCAAAATAATGCAAGGCTTCATATAGCCCTGGATTTTGATGAAGGGTCTGAAATAACACGTTTACTTTCTTGTTGACGTCAAATTCACACTTTAACACTTTGCAGTAAGGACAGAGCAGTAGTGATGACTGCAGTGACTGTGAGGATTCTCATCAAACATTACAGAACATGTCAATGACACCCAGCATTCCTGTATGCTTTGGCTAGTTCAGCCACATCTGCCTCAGTTTTCCCAGATGGAAAAGTGTATATGGTAAAGTATGAAATAAGCTAAGGTATACAGTGGAATAATATTGAACAAGGTAATTGATTCACAACCCTGATGAAGCCATGGCCACAATGTGAGGTCTCACTGGATTTGAGCTGTAATGAAACAGGATTTGATCCGGTGAGATGGTTTAGTGGATCAAAGTGCATGCTGAACCTCTGGAGCAAGGAAAAAATTGACTTCTGAATGTAGTACTCTGAACTGTGTGCACCATGGCAAGCAAATGGCTGCACTCACAGACATAACTGTGTGCGCACACACATAATATGTAAAACATAAAGAAGTAAATGCAAGATGAAATTCATGGGCCATGTATATCTCCAAACTATCTTTCCTTGTACTGTTGTGGTTATGTGAAATTGGATGTTAGCATAATATAAGTAATAGATAATGCTATTTATAGTATAAATAATGAGGAAACTCACTCATTTAAAATATGCTATTATTTTACTGAAGATGTGAATACTATATTATCTCATTTTATCAAGAATGATATAAATATAATAAGAGGTCTGTGGCACAAATCAACTGCTACTACATATCAGGAAACAAAAACTTTAACGGAAGTGTATATATAGGCATGTGTGTGCATGTGGAGGTAGTGTACAAGGATTGATAACACAGATCTTATTGAGGAAATAGTACATATTCCACCTTTATAATTTTGACAAGCTAAAATTGATTATACTACTTTTATATTCTGATTAAGTATTAACAGGAAAGTTTCATAAACAAATTCATTAACATACTATAGAAATACATCTTCACACTACTCTTACACAAATTGTTATTACATGAAAATATATAGATGTGTATGGATATGAATATATGTATTCTTAAAGAAGACCATTGTAATGAGAAACTAATTTTTACAGTGGAATTTTGTAAGATTAACATGTCTTGTTTAAATGTAGGCTAAGGAACATGAATATGAATGAAAGGGATGTTTGTATTTTCTTCATCCTTTTTTCCTGTTCAGTGGTTTCCTGCTCTATTTGTTTGCCCATCTATATATATTAAGGAAGGACAAGCTTTAGAATGAACACTATAGGAAAGCTGAGTTAAAATATTTCCCAGTAAAGAACACCTGGTTCCATTCACATGAACCCTGTTCTCTCTTGACAGTGTGGTATGCTCTTGACAGCACATCCTCTTGACAGCTTGAAGTGTCTTTGGCAGTTGTATCTAGTGTGTCACGCTAGTCCTTCATTTTTTGCATTGCAATTTCTCCCATACGTATGTCATTCTCATACATCAGTAATGAGAGCATCCAGAAAATGAGTTTTAGTCCCCAAGTAATATGCAAGAGTTACTATACATTAGTTGAGCTTTGGAGAAGTCTTAGCCACTAAAACATACAACTGTGCCAGGAATAGCAACATCCCAGGTTTAGTGCAGCCTTTCCCGTGTTGGCTCCACTGGGGACTGCTCTTTACTTGCAGCAAGTATGGAATTTCCCATTCGTATTGGGCTTTGGAGCAGAAATAGACAAAAGGGATATTTTCTTTTGTATAGTTTTCATCAGATTCTGACTTTTATTACAAAACATATATTTATGTAACTGGGCCTATAATCACCTAATAGCTCTCAAAGTGTACAAATTTCTAAAAAATAATGGGAAATACATAGTGGCTTCTGATGCTTCCATCACACATTCAGCCATTTCACATGTCTTGACCTAACAAAACCTGTTTCATCCCTATTTTCTCACTCTGTCTACTCACTCACTCTTGGTGAAAGCAAATACTTCCCACTACATTATTTGATCTGTAAAATTGAGATGTGCTCTGGAAACAGAAAAGGACCTTAATTTCTCACTTCCCTTCTTGTGTCCTTAATTTCTGCCTCCTTTGCAGCATCCTCCTTTCTGTCGCTCCTTCCTCCTCTCTAGAAGCTGCAGGATCATTGCATATGTTAATTTGATTTTCTTTGACCCAGGTTCCTTAAAAATTATCCAGTAAAACCTATTAGTTTTCTGAATTGGCTGCTATTCCATCTTTTCAAAATTACAGCCTAGTGTTGATGTTACCTTACTTCAGGCTTCCTAAGTTCTAGACATGAATACCCCAAATGTGCTACCAACATCTGCTACTCACACATCCCAACATGTTTTCTTAACAGGAGAGAAGAATCACATTTGAAAAATATATTTATTTATTTTAAAGCCTAATAAGTGTCATGCTACTCATTTGGTCAGAAAAATTCAATAGCATATAATTGTTTGTTGAATAAAATGAAGATATTTTTGCATAATAAAAATTCTCCTTGGTGTGCCTGTAAAGCAATTTCCTTCAATTTAAAAGATGAAAGTGGGTCTCTAGATATCATAATATAATTTTCAAGTCTCTTGGCTTTTAATTTATGGGGTTTACCAGATATCTTTCCATGTGTTTAAGTAAAAGGCTCTGTAAGTATTTGATAATTCTGAGAGTTTAATGTAAGCACTAGTACAAAATAGACACTCAGTAAATATTTGCTGAACAAATGGCACTGGGGCCTATTAAATAAAGCCTTGACTTCTGGGAAGAGACAGATGTTTTTCTGTTCCTCATTTTACTATTCTTTTAAAGAGCCACACAGACGTGTATTTAGGGAATTCTATTTCCAGATGCTTCTGCTCTGCTTGGGAGGATGAAAAGCTATTGCAATTCACTACACTAGAATTACTTTCATTTAGGGCAGTTCTCTCAATGGAGCTACAAAACAAGGACCATTTATCTTTATCACATAGGTTATTTTTTATCTAAAGATCAAGAATTAGGTTCATGATTTCAAATGAAGAAAACCTACTTATTTTGAGGTGCCTTTTAAAGTATGTTATACTTTACCACGACAAGTCAACTTATTAATTTAATTGGGTGCTTTTTGTTCTTTGCTTATATTCCTTCACTAAAATGAAATATTTTTATTTTATAAGATTGTCATTCTATTTGAAAGCTCAGTTAAAACTCTGTGATATAGATATGGAAATGTATGAATCCTGTATTATTAATAACCATTCCTGAGAAAATATTTCACAATTTATATCTTCATTTATAATTAAAGCATATAATTTATTATATTAATGACATAGGACAAACACACTTTTAGTGAGCTGCAAAATGATGGATTATTGGGCAATTAAATTTCTATGGTCTACTTTTAATAGACTTCATTAAGAAAAATATATTTATGAAACTCATTCCAAAAAAGATGATTTAGCACTGATTTAAACAAAAAGTATTTTAAAACATTACCAATTTAAGTAATTATTATTACAGTATTATTAGTGTGGATATTTTATGTTTTCTTTCCAAACCCTTTCTTTAATAGGAAGACTTCTGCTGAACTTCTGTTGCTTTTTAATGCAAGAAGTTACAGGTGTCAAGCTTTTCTGAGTTAAGAGTCTTCATCAGTGGACACCTTAGTTTGTGATCTCCATGGAGAACGTACTCAGGACATTGACTCTAAAAAGCCTATTTTCAGATGTTCTAGTGCTAAATCTTTAGGGATAACAGTTCCACAATGTGGAAGCAATAATAGATGATGAAGGGTTATGAATCAGCTCCAGGGACAACAAAGGTTGAGAATATCCACCAATTTGCTATATAATGAGTATTAATTAACCCCGTAGTTTCAGAGAGGATGATTCTTTAAATATTTTATCCTAGTGACCACTCTTTGCCTTTGAAAATGTTGTAGAACCTTTGGTGGATTCTCTCTCTCTCTCTCTCTCTCATCCCTCTCTTTCTCTCTTTCTAAATATATATCAAATATTTAATAATAATTATTATAAAGAGGTGTATTTATAAAAGGAAATTCTTTGGTGTGGTGGCATATGCCTTTAATTCCAACACTGGCTATGAATCAGTGGGAGGATCTCTTTGAGGTCCCTGCCAACCTGTTGATATAGTGAGAATCTGTCTTAAAAATATTATATATATATATATAATATGTAATATAAATATTGTGTATATATACTCACACACATTTCCCATTTATTAAAAAGGAAGGCAGATTTATATATTAATGAGGTGCATAAATTTATTTTTGCATGAATAATTCACTCAGTTGAATATTTAATGCTCTAGAATTTAACACATTTTCAGTATTTTTCATCATAGATCAGTGTTTTGATTTATCATTGTTGATCCTGAGAATAACGCTATGTATAAATATGTAGCATAAATGACAGATGTATATGACCAGTTCAGATGTTGTTGGAATGTATATACTAACTCTGTGCTAAAATTTATTTAAACATTTTTATTTTTGAGACAGAGTCTTCCTGCATCCTCAATTGGCCTGGAACTCACTATGTAGTTTAGGCTAGCTTTGATCTCACAGAGATCTGCCTGCCTTCTGAGTTTTGGCACTAAAGGCATGCACCACCATGCTCAGGACTGTAAGACTTTATTAAATGTGAAATTTGATAAAGTGACTCAAAGAGCAAATTTTAAAGCTAAATATTCTAACACAGCACAATATAAGGGTTTACAAATTTAATACATGCTAAACAATAATGTCCAGAATTTTGTGAAGGTCTAGTGTCCTATAATTAGACCATTGTTTCTGTAATCATAACTTTGTATTATAGTAAATCACTGCAATTCATCACTTACTGTAGTCTCAAATCTGAGCAGAGAGTGTCTCAGTTAATGTTCTTTGGTGCTGTGTGGAGTGGGGTTATCCAATCTGTAGGATATTCTGGACAAAACAGGTCATTATTAGGAAATATTTCAGTCAGTAAGAAAGGGAGGTGCAATTCCAAGAGAGAAGCACATATACTTGTTAGTAGAGCCTAAGTCTTTATATAAGAGCAGGTTATGGACAATTTTCTATAAGAACAACCAAGTGATCAAAAGAATACAATTTTCAGATCAGGAGTGGTAGCAGGTAAGGAAATCTAGCAATCTCGCCATGTCTGGCCTCTTTCAAATCAAGCTCCATAAATTTGTTCATTCCACAAATCTTAAATTTATTTTGTTATTCTCTGGTCAAGGAAATTTTATATGCACTATTCTTATTGGAAAGGGGATAATGTTTAAGGAAAATTATATTACTTCCATTTTATTGCAAAGAAATTGAGACAAAAAATTGTTATATTGTGTGCTAAATTCTCTGAATCTTTTATGAGATTATTTGGATAATATATTCAAATTAATAAGTAGAATTCTATTTTCTAACACCCTATTTTATCTATGTTCATTTGAAATATAGATTGGCAAAAACTTTCTTGAAGATTATTTGCTATTTTAGAACTTGAGGGAAAAACAAAACAAAAGTTTAAAAATGTATTTTCATAATTGTTGGGCATAATGCAAGGTGGGCCTAGCCAGGCGACCTGCTAGGAGGAATAGAGGAATGGCTCCTGTGGGTGTGGCATTCTACTCTGGCTAGTTGTGAGACCAACACCTGGAAAGAACCTGCCTACCTGAAGACAAACTTACTATTGGCTGTATTTGGAACCCCACCCCGTAAAGTCATTGGCTCTCCAGACCTATAAGAGCTTGTGCACCTGTTCAATAAACGAGCTGGCAGTGCCACGCGATTGGCCCGCTTCCCAGCCAACTCCCGGAGTCTGTGGCTTGACTCTGTGTCTACTCACCCACAACCCCCGGGGCTGGCCCCCAAAAGTCCACTCAGACTGTCCCCAAGTGGTGAGACAGGACAATACGTATCAGTTACATTTTATTCAGTTAAAAGTGTAACACCCTTATTTGGAAGTCAAACAAATGTAGACAGAAAGTCAAGAGCTAGCTTGTCAACCCAGAGTTTTACCCATCACAGCATGATTTTCCTATTCTATTCAATTCAACTAAGCTTGATATTTGGATGATTTGGCAAATTTTGATGAATTTTGACCTATAATTACAAGTCATATATTTACACAATTTATTAAAATTAAAAAATTATTTCTGAATGTAATGTTCATAAATTTGATTTGTTTAAAGTCTGTTAATGCATTTTCTTTCAAAAATATGAATTGAATAAAATAAATTAAATGCTTACATGTTATCTCCTTTAATAAAAATTTTATACATGTATGTGCATGTAGGTACATATTCATGAATTTGCAGTTATATATGCAGCTGTGTTCATGAACATGTGGAGGCTGGAGGATACTCTTGGGTATTGCCTTCAGGAGCATTGTTCACTTGCTTTGATGGGGTCTTTCACTGGCCTAGAGTTCAACAATTAAGTAAGACTCTTTGGCCAGCAAGTCCTTGGCTTTATCATGTCTCAACTAATCCAGGGTTGGAATTACAAGCATGTAACATTGGCCCTTCATTTTTACAAGGGTTTTGTGAATCAAACCCAGGTCCATGTCCTTAAAAGGCTGTAATGACAGGTATCTCCAAATGCCTAGTATTTTTTCATTTTTATTAAAATAATGACATTTCCAATATAAACTGTTTTTATTTGGCATGTGACATTTCTACCATAATAGCATGATTGTTCAACCTATCTGTGATGTTTCTAGACAACAACTAATTTAATTATAAACATTATTGAATTATTAAACAGATGTAAAAAAATCAAAGTTTGTTAACAAAGATTTCTTTCTTTTAATTCAGAAAGCAGAAAACTTGGAAATATATCATTTTTAGAAGACTGAAAAAATGGGTCAGTGGTTGATAGCACTGGCTGTTCTTATAGAAGACCTGGGTTTGAATACCAGCCCTCACATGGCAGCTAACAACCATCCATAACTCCATGTCCAAGGGATCCGGTACTCTCTTCTGCCCTCTACAGGCACTGCATGAAAGAGATGCACTTACACATGTGCAGGCATAACACTCAGACATATAAAATGAAAATAAATTTTAAAATATATAACTTTTAGTCAAATGAAACTTAAGAGAACACAAATTGTCTAGGCCTTTATGTTCTTAAGAGGACAGTAAGAATAATGGGTAATACTATTTGAATGACATTTAAGCATCACAAATAGGGATTGCAGTATTTCCATGAGCTGTTCATTATTTTTCATCTTTCATTTCTATACAATACTATTGTGTTTTTAATAGAAAAGTTTATTGATTGGCCATTTTTGTAGATTAATTGCTAACCTTTTCTTTTTCATCTTATTTGTATCCATAGGAATCACTTGGGGAAGGTGGTTGTCACTTTGTCTTGCTATGGTAGGATGCATGAATTGCTGTAATGGGCAACATTTCCTCTAAGGAAATGCTTGCAGTTGTGGTCTACATAAAGCCATAGCAACAACAAAACCTGATTCTGAATGAAAAGAAAACGTTTGATTGTGGTGCATTATACGTGACAAGAACAATTATGATACACTGTAGACACTACAAAATTGCTCTGAGTGAGTCCAAATGGAATCACAACCTTACATTCTGTTAAAAGCTGGCTTCAAAGAGCATACCAACAATATTACTGCAGCTATCAATGTCTTCCTATATTCCTCATCAAATTAAGGTCTGTTTGAATAATCCATTCTTAGAATTTATGATGTCTTGGTTTTTTATGAGGCCAAAAACTATTTCTGTGCACCCTTCATTGTTTCTGACAATTTAATATACTATTTAATCAATTGAAAATGTCCATGGAGACAGTAAAAAACTGTGTTTGACAGAGTAGTATAATGATGCATCATTAACAAAGAAAATTCTTTTGCAAATATAAAAATAAAATCCAGTTAACTTGGCATGGTGCAATCCCCAGTAAGGTAACCAAACACTAAATTAGGTATTGATGTGAAAATATTTGTAGATGTGATTAAAGTTTGTAATTAGTTGAGTTTCAGTAGATCATCTGGGATAATTTGGTAGACTTAAGTCATCTGTTGAAAACATTCAAGAGTATGGTTGAGGTTCTTCCTAAGGATAAAGACACCTCATCTGAATAGCAGCTTAAACTGTTGCTTGCCTATCCTTCTGAAAGATGTATCCTCCTAATATTGGACTTACCAAGAAAGCATTGAAATTTCTATAAACAAGCCAATTCCTGAACCTCACCATGTATGTGTGTGAGTAAGTGTATGTGAATATATTTCCCCATGAGGTGTGTTTCCTCTGGGATAGGGTGCCCTCTGATGTCCCTGATCATTCACTTTACTAAAGATTTAAACATTATTAGCCAAATATCCAGAAGTAAATTAGAACATTAATCATGGTAACAAGTTCACAATGTATAATTGACAACAGCAGCAGCAACAGCAGAAACAAAAACTAAACATCTAGAGCTAAAGGGTAAAACATTAACCAAAACACAGAACGAACACCCCAGACATAGAGTACCAATGAGCTAAAGTCTGGAAAGAGAAGCCTGGTGCCCTTAGATACTTGACCAGGCTTCTTTCAATATTTATTTTTATTCTCACAAGTATTTGTATTGCTGAGTGGTATGGTCTCAAACTCAAGTGAAATGTTCTTAGTCACAAATGGTCTCTCACTCCCCTAAGTTCTATTATTCTCTGTGTCTCTCATAAACAGAATCCCATCATAGTACCTCAGAGCTTTACCCTTCTCTTTGCTAGTGCCTAAGAACAGAATGTGACTAGATGCTTGAAATCTTGCCTTAAATTTCCCAAATGATGAACTGTAACATGAAATTGCACATGTAACATGAAAAAGCCACATCAACTCTCTCCTCCCATAAATTGTTTCTGGCCAGGGTATTTCGTCGTAGTAAAATCAATGAGGACATGCTAGATTAATGCTAATTAAGGAAACTGGAATAGAAAAGAAAGGTCTCCAATTGTTCTAGCTGGAATCACAAAGAAAGACATAAGTACAATTGTCCTGAAGTCTGCAACTTCTTTGATTTATGCTAGCCCAGTTATATTTTAGTGTAATAGAGGAAGCAAAATAAAATTGGAAAGAAGAGGTGAATCATATGGATATTAAGTGATTCAGAATGTTAATAATCAAATGGAAAAGTTTCTATGGGTGAACAACACACCAAGTAGTGCCAGACAGAAGAAACCTTCCTTTGATTTGTTGATCAGTGTAGTGGAGGAGACTCCCAAATTTACACAGGCTATTGCCACACCCCTTGATTTCTTCCCAGAACTTGAAGGTAAAATTCTATTGCTAAAGACAGGCATACTATTGAGACCAGATTTGAAGTAATAGACCTGGACCTGTCCTGAAAGCCACTTCCCCTGGAGGCTATCTCTCATAGTTCTGGAGAGTGCTATGCAAACTACCAAGGGAGAACATCAACTGATATCCCAACACCAGCTTCATGACCAAATATCACATCAGTGACTGACATAGCATAGGACACTTGTGCATCACTGGCACCTTTATCTTGAGGGTAATCAACAGTTTCCTAATTAAACATAAAGCCCACTCAACAGGAGGAAACTTGTATGTGGTATGGTACTCATAGCCAAATTCACAGAACTGAAGAGGTCATAGATCTTAGATAAATCCCCAAGGCTGTCACATCCCTAGACTAATGGAACTTCTTAAGTGCAAAATATGTATCCTTCTATTTATAGTTAAGTATCCAAGTCACCACTCATTAGAGAAGCTTCTTTTGTACCAGACAGAGATTACTACAAAATATTAAAACTGGTCACATATAACATTCTCATTGAATTCCCTATGCCTAAGTGGCACATCTACAATGCCACATCTACATATAAACCTCATGCTACTTAGAACAAGGTATGAATAGGACAACGCTGAACCTCTAAACTGTAATTAATGGAGCTCCCTAATGCAACAGAGGACCAGGAACACAAAAGGTCACGAAGGGTTAAAGCATAGAGATTGAGAATCTGCACAGTGTGGGACCCTGGACAAGACTCCTATATTAAGTTTCATTCACCCAGGGTTCAGGAGCCACTGTGGAAGATGGAGCAGAAAGATTGTACAAGCCAGGGAGAAGGTACAAGACCATATGGGAATAGAATCTTACATACTCCAGGGACTTTGTTCATATGAACCTACAGCAATGGTGTCAACATGCTTAAGACCCATGCAAACTCAAGCAGACAAAAACCCAACTGAAGAAATACTAGCAGTTGATTATTGTTCGGTGAGGAAGAGCTAATCTTCTTAAAGCAAGGGACTCTGGGTAGGCTGACTGGACCTCAGTGGATGAATTTGCACTGAATCTGGGGACACCAACTTGATGCAACAGGCCTTAACACGGATGTAAGACTATTTGGATTCCATTTGGGGTATATAGGGAGATGCCATTGTGGAACATCTATAAAGATGATTAAAATTGATTGAAATATCCTGTATGAAATACAAAGATTCAAATTTAAATATAAAATAAAATACTGATCACATCTGAAGTTCAGACTTTTGAAATATAACTTAACAAAAAGTAATTGTGTTTGGTCTTTTAGAGACCTCCACAGTATTTTATAAGCTGACTAATTTGCAACCATGCTTAGTAGAATCTTTGGAGAATGGCTACATTAGAAACCTCAACTAGTATAATTTAGATCCTCAGAGAACATCCCGAGTAAGTAAACAGGGTATCACAGTGCAACAGAACTTTTATATGATTATTTATAATATATTCTATATGTTCAAAACACTGGGAAACTTCAAAGGTATGAAAACAAAACCTGTGGGAAGGTTGAATCCCTAGTCATTTGGTGATCCACCTCTTCCACTTCCAGCTTTTGACACTTATGTAACCACAATGGCCCCATTACAAAGCATATGCCACCAGGACACAATTGCCAGTTAACAGATTAATTATATGACAATATCATAGTGCTACATGCTATTCTTCATGAATAAAGTGCCTCTATCTGAATTATATCTTATCAGGAGGAACACAAGATCATCACAATTCCTGGTCTGTCACTCTGTAAGAAGTAGAAATTTCAGTAATATAATCAAATCTTACCTTCATTACTTAGTAACTAAAAACTTGAGGTGAGTGACTTTAATTGTGTAAACTTCAGTTTTAAAATCTGATATACTAGGACAGAGTAGTGTGTGCATTTTTGATATTAAAAGAGATGGAATGAAAGAATTTCAATTAAACATTTTAAAAACAATGATTAATCAAAAGAGAAATGCCTAAATCAGCCCCTGTGTTTTCACAATGAGCTGACAAAAAGAGCCTCTGTGAGTAAGGGTGCCCACTCTAGCTGGTTAAAATACTATCTTCTTAAGTATATTTATGTAGCTAATCAGCTGAGCCCTAGCCAATCACAGTAGCACATTTCTTGGCCAGTCGCAGGCAGCAGACTATCCCAGATCATAGTCTAACTGTACACAGTATAGTAACCGAGTGTCAGCTAATCACAACAGTCCACCTCTTTTCCAGCCCTAGCAGCAGGTTACAAAGTGCTTAATTAGGCAAACATCAGACTGTCCCAGCAAGGCGACCTCTCCATTCCTTTTCTGTATTTCTGGTGATAGGATGAGCTCACTACACTATAGGTCGTAGAGATGAGAGTTGTTGATGGACTTTAAGAGTTTCACGATTGTTTCACAGTTCTCGAACCTTGCTCAGGTAAACACTGACCAATTAAACTACTCTACTTTTCCTTGTTCAAATGCTGGGCACACTTATTAATAGTTTTGTTACACTTTAATATTAATACCAATAAACCTAAAAAAAAATTAGTAATGTGCATCAAATAGATATAAATAAAGGTAATCAAAATATAAAAGAATCCAAAAGGGCACTGACCATGGATAACTGAGAGATATGTCCTTTTTTCCCCGGATTTCTAGCTATGCTAGATTACATTTGCCTTCCATGGAAGGAAAGTATGAAACTTCATATAATATTATAGTAGTATTTGAATATTTAATGGTGGTCAAAATGTATCTCCAATGGAAAATTGAGGATCATCTTATCAGATGCATTTTGTTTTAATTCTAACAAACATGAGTGAATGAACTAATTCATTTTTCATAAACACGAGACATTTAATTTTCTGACTTCTGATCCTCATTGCAATATATTTTTATCATGAGTTTGAGGAATTCTATTCCTCTCTCATTAATGAAAACATAAGCATGATTCTAATTAGCCTGAGAGTGCCCTGGAAATGCACAAATCCTTTCATTAGATATGAAAGATGCATTCTGGTCACCACTTCTAAATGCGACATTTATTATAGTGAAAGGAAAATGCTATTATTTTTTCTGATTAAAACATATAATCACAATCCACACCATAATGAACAAAGCATAATTAAAGATAAAATAATCAGAGATAGTTTTCTTCTTTTTAAATAAACCTATATTAATATCTATAGTCATAGAACTAACTTTTTATCTCCATGGAGTTGGGTGGATTTTTGTCTGTAATTACAAAAAAACATAATTTCTAAACTGAGTAGATATCTTGTACTTATTTGAATAGATTTGCAAGTTAAAGCCCAGTATTTTGAAAACATTTGCATTATCAAACTGAGCACCAATCCATACTTAAAGAAACTCTATAGGGTTTCCTTTCTTTTCATCTATCCCAGAAGTAGGAAAGCAGAGCAAGTATATATGCAAAGTAATTGTCCTTTATTTTCTCTGCATTTGAATAAATGTAGCACATTGTTTTTAACTTAAGATTTTGTATCTGTTGCCTTGATTTTGGAAACAGTCTTTGAGTTCAAATCATGGAAATTATGAAAATTTCAGGACGAATGCTGATTATGCAGTCATTTGGAAAAGAAACAAGCTTTGTTAACGTTTATATGAGCAAAACATCCCCATCACAAACTTTCAGATATTTTAAACAAAGTAATTCGAGACCATTGTATTTGGACTGTTTTTAAGTCTACTTTTCAAATCCGTATTTGAAATGTGTGCCATTGTCATGATCTTGTTTCTGTACTTACAGGTTCTCATCCATGGCTGGTAGAGTAACAATGCCAAACAATTAACACCATCTTGATTTCCCCATTTAGGATACCACACACTATCCCATCATACATTAATATACAATAAACTTTAAAATTTAATCACAAAAAGGTAATAAGAAAACAGACATGTTAGAAGTCTTTATTCTTAAGAACTAAGGAGGCAGAAGGATGAGAATCTCTGTGAGAAGAAAGCTATTCTGGACTTCATGGCAAGTTCCAGGACAGCTTGGGACTTCAGGGATATTGTCTTAAAATACAAGACCAAACAAAAAGAAAAAAAAATAATTAGAAACCAGCAAAAATATAATATCTGTTGATAAAGAGTCAAAATGTGATACTCTCAAGAACTGCTTATTTTAAAAACTTGACTTGAGGGGCTGGAGAGATAGTTTAGCAGTGAAATCATCCCCTTGCGGAGAAAGTAGGTTTAGTTCCCATCACCCACCTGATATCTAACACCTTCCATAAACCCAGTTCCTGGGAATCCAATGCCTTTTTCTAGTCACCACATGTACTGTATATATGTGGTATGATTACACACATGTAGGCAAACATTCACACATATAAAATACAAATGAATAAAATTTAAAAATTGACTAAGGTTCTTATTTAGAAATTAAGAAATAAACACATCTGAAAAACATATGACTACTTTGGATATGAACCTCAATTTGTCAAATAGTATGTATTTATAATGATACATATGCCCATTTATGTGCACAGGCATTCACACACATATATCAGGCAATTCACAGCAACCTGTATCTCAAAGATCACTTTATCAGATGCCCTTATCTGATCTCTGTGAATTTCCATGCACATATGACATATAAACATGCACACACACACATATAAACTTTTTAAAAATTTTTACATGTATGAGTGTATTATCGGCATTTCCGTAAGTCCACCCATATCAGACAATGCCCACAGAAGTCAGAAGAGGGCACTGAATTCTCTGAAACTAGAATTATGGATGGTTGTTAACTGCCAGGTGAATGGTGAGAAAAATAACCCAGGTCCTCTATAAGAAGTGTTGTACTCTTAATCCCTGAGCTATAATTTCTTTAATCTTAAAAAAAGTATCTTTATTTTTACAATATCCTAAATATTGCACAAGAATCTCACAAAAAAATGTTTCAACCCAAAGCAGGTCCATTTCCTTCCAAACAGCTACTACATAAATGAGACATTATAGTGCTTTAAAAATTGGTAACTCTTATAACGACGCAGTGAAGTGTCTGAAAATGCTTTTTCATCCCATACTTTGCTGTAAAAAGTTGGCAAAACTCTTACATATTCTCTGTATTTAGACTTATAAAATTAGAACGTAGGGAAATAGCAGGTAGGAAAACCCATGGAAATGTCATATTCTGATGGGACTATGGTACATTTTAAATAATAATATATTTTTGTGATCACAGTGTGGACAAGATATAGTAACATGCTATTAACATTTTAAGAAAATCATTTATGTGCTTTAAAATTATATATGTATATCTCAAACTTTGAGACAATTTGAAGTTTTGATCTTCAGGCCACTTCAAGATATGTTTTTAATGTATTCTTATGCTATAGCAGATAAAAATGAGTTATGTGAAAAATTATTATAGGGAAGAAAAATTAACATTTTTCATTAGTTATTACAGTTAGTAAATTAAACTAAAACTGGAATTGGAACAACATCTATTAGCTAAAATTTGCTCCAGCATCTGTTAGTGAGATATTATTAAACATAGATTATAGAAAATTTATGAAGTATAACAATGGTTTTCTTATTTTAATATTTTTTTTCTTTCTTTCCAATTTAATGAGAATTAAACAAACTGTTCATTACTGAAGTTTTGTTTAATATTACAAATGTGATTAAATGAGATAACTATACAGTACCGTTAAGGTAGCACACAAGAATTATGTTATGAGAAAAAAATACAGATTAGTCAAAACTAACAGATGAATATGAAAGTCATATTTCATGGGTTAACCTCTGTATTGGAGAAAATTGTTCCCCGAGGCATAGTCATTCATTTGAAATATCAGAAACATACGCTTTATAAGATAGTAAAAATATAAAAGGGAAAGAAAATTGCAAAATTTTAAAACATATGTGTATACTGAAACAAAATTTTCTTCATTTATGTGAACTTCTATGATAACATTTATGATCATGAATGATTTAACTAGGTACTGATTTAAATTGGTATTATAATGAATGAGATGAGAATGGTGAAATATTAATATCCAATATGGAAAATAGTTTCTTGAGGAAGGGAGAAGATAAAGAAGAATATATTTCAAAAACATTTTAGTTTATGTAAATAATTGATCACAATTCTTAGATACTATTAGTATCCTTTAAACGTAGTCTGTCAGACTTAGTCATTTCCATTCTTTTTTAAAAATTTTTTCCATATTATTTATTTCTTCTGATTGAAACATTTGAACTATTTATTTATGGTCATTTAAAATGCATAATACCTGTTTCTTCCTCATAGTAACTATGTTGCACAATCGTTATAATAAAAAATATCCATATTCATTGCAGCATCTGAACAACATCTCTATATAACTCATTGAACGTCACACAATGATGCTTCGTGTCACCTCATATATATGATAATGATAAACAATGTAAAGCAACACATGCTATTATTTTATATTATTATTTGTATGTGTGGTTTGTCATAATAAAATATCACTAATATGGGTTTAAGCACCAAAAGCTAAATTTTATTTTATTCTAATGTTTAAGAGGTGCACAAAGAGTTTTAGTGTTTGGGAAAATTTTAGATGCCACTGAAGTAAAATTTGAGTTATAAAATCATAAAATTCTATGCAAGTATGTCAAGTTCTAGAAATAATGAGAAAAATACATTAAGAACTATAAATAACATATGGTATCAGTGATAACCACAGGGGCTCTGTCTGTCTGTCTGTCTCTCTGTCTCTGCCTCTGTCTCTCTCTCTCTCTATATATATATATGTTAAATGTGAATATATATTTTATATGACACATATATATGATGTAATTATATGACAGATGACTATAAAAGTGTAGATAATAGTGTCTTAGATTTTGGTCTCATAGTTATTGCCTCCTAATTCAACACATGTGTATTGAAAGCTCTATATGAATATGTTAAGTATGCACCTTATTTGCTATGTGACATGAGTTTTTGGAACTGTGACCCAGACAATCCTAAAAGGAAACTTCACTCATTTATGTTTCTGTGAATGTTCTTAGCAACTCCTCACTTCTTACCTTTTTCTTGTGTCCAGTAAACTAGAAGCATCATCTCATACCTACACTTTACTAATAAAACTGTCATCGGTAAGTCAGTGTTACTGCTTTTTTACTGTTTGGCATAAAAATAAAACAATATTAATGTGAGCAATCAAACACCAAATGTCATTTCTTCAGAGTCAGAATAATGTTTTATAGAGAGTCTCCTAAGGTACAGTATTTTTTAAACAAGAGAAGCAGTGACATTTTATCAGTGTCATGGCTATATTTTTGATAGTGAGTGATATAAAGTTGAACAAGGTAAGCTAGATAAGACCTATAAATTCCAACACAGAGAAAGGCAACTCATACTTTACCGAAGTTGAATTTGAGCTCAAATTGTTGAAACTCATCTGTTCTATAATCATAGTATGCACATCTGACATGCACCTCAAGTGAAAAAAGTCCATCCACTAAAGAATTGTCCTCTACATATCACTTATCATTAATTTTAGATGAATGATTTCCATTAGTTTAAACAAAGGAAAGATCATATTTAAAACTTTCAATAGCATATATTAATTGTACATGACAATGAGTTTCACGTTGACATTTTCATACATCTATTTAACCTATTGTGATCATTTTCATCATTCAGTACTCTTTCTCGTCCCCTTCCTACAACCATTTATGCACATACATTAAAAGTCAGAAAAAATACTGAGGGAAGAGAACAGATGATAATTGTTCATTTTTCCTTTTAGAAGAATAAACATTAGCATTTCTAGCTCCTTTTTGCACAAGAATATTTTTAATTATTAATTCTCAGGATATTCTTTTAACTAATAATAATATCTATCACATAGTAAAGACAGAAACGGAGAAATAGAAAAAAAAATAACCTTACCAGGCTAACTATATACTTGAATCAAAGACCACCAAGAAATCAAGTGGTGCTGAGCTCAAAGCTTCATCCCCACTAGCTAGATGCCACAGTGCTAAAACTTGTTACACATGCTACCAAAAGAAAATGTAATTAATAATCCTATCCAGCCATGAACCCTATGAACTACAAATGCCACTAGTGTGACAAAGTTATTCTTACTGCAGTAAGAATGCCAGGAATGTTGGACTAGTAACCAATCAATTTCTGGTTAGGGTACTCCAGATGATGGAACCCATAACTGGCAAGATCATTGCATCCAAGAATCTGTAGCTAGTTAGGTCATAGACCATAGAGAATATCTTATTATTGTCACTCTGATAAATGGACAGAGTGTTAAAGTGAATCCTGATGGTTTATAGCTGTATGCATAGATCAGAACAAAAGGAACAGAAGTTTTAAGTCACCCTCAGTGAAATTCCTATCCATTTGGGGCTGCATGAAATTGTGTCAAATACAAATATAAATAAATATATATTAACAAAAATATAAAAGCCTTCCAAAAAATAAAAGCCTTCCAAAAAAAGGAAGCCTCTTTATTACACATTAATTTTTTAATGGAGTCTAGTATTTTCTGTTGGACTTAGTGTCAAACTGATTACTTTAAAGGTCTTCTAAATGCTTACACTTGGGTTATATGTAGACAAGACACAGCAAAAAATTTCCCACAAATTATGGCTAATATAATTTCCAAATGATTGACCTTCTCTTCTCACCAGCCTGTTCTGTGTATTTGAGTCTAATTGAAGTAAACATAATACGACTTTCAGGCATGGAGCCAGGATCCTTCTTGATTGACCTGATTCTGAATGCCAACTCTTGAAGGAGCTTCAAGAGCACATAACTTCCCTAGGCAATGTTTAAAAGAGACTTTCTCCATAGCAGTACAAGAGAGACACATACCTGCTAAAACTGAAGTGGTTTCTCCCAGAGTTTACATGTGTTTAACCATAGGTTAGACCCTCATCTGTCACCAGTATGGCTTTTCTTATGAAGCCTACAAAATACACTATTTCTGGTAAAAGCCGGTGTAGTAGATTAGTAAAATAACCCATATATTGTCAGAACTCGATAATTATAAGAACTCAAGAGAAAGAAAGATCTAGAAAACAGAAGAGAAGAACAGGATATTTTAGAAACATAAGGGCATGCTTTTGAATATTTTAATATTTAAAAATATTAAATAGATCTTAGTGTAGGACATACTTAGATTTTGAAGGCTTTTTTCTAAAATATATTTCTTTTAACCAAAATATTTTCGTTATTATTTTTATAGTATGTACATATGTGTGCTGTCTGGATGTATGTAAGTGCACCTGTGACATGCAATGCCAGCAGAGGTCAGAAGACAACGCTGGATTACCCTGGAACTGGAGTTACAGAAAATGGCTAGCACCGGTTTGAGCGCTGGGAATCAAACCCGGGTAAGAGCAGCCAGTGCCCTTAACCCTGATCTATAGCTCCAGTCCACAAGTGAATTTCTTATAATATAAATGTAAGTATCTATTATATCCAAGTGCAGTTTTCTATAAAAACCACAAAATGTTTGAAAAACTAATGTCATCTCACATTAAAAGAACACCCTTACTAAATGTCATCTGAATTTCATATTCATATTTAAGACAATTATAGATGGAAATTCCATCAATACTACCAGTATGTAGACTTAATAAACTATTGCTTTATTCTGCAATTAAAGCAAATATCCCACATATACTTTATAGTATGCCCTATAGTGACCACAATTTCATTTTATTTGTTTGTGTTTTGAGACAGAGTCTCATGTAGATCAACCTGGCATCAAAATCATTATGCAATCCAAGATTCCCTACATATCTTCCTGATCATCCTGTCTCCTGCTTCCAAAGGCTGGGATTGCAGGCATGAGTCAGCATGCCCAGTTTAACTTGCGCTAGAGAGTGAACTCCAGGCCTCACACATGAAGACAAATATGCTACCAGCTAAGCTGTATCTACAACCCAAGAAATGCCTATTTTCAAATGGCAAAACAATATTTTTAGATGATGATGTTTCTTGCCTCTTTCATAAAGTGTTGCAATAAAAAAATCTTTGTAGAATATTATAAACTTTCATAAATTGATTGTATCTGAAGAATTTAGAAATCCACTTAAAAAGTTATAGCTTGTCATTGGTACTATGAGAAAGTTATTGAATATGTTGTTGATAATTATCTACAAAGTTACATTCAAACTGTTTGAATAAATTACAAACACATTGATATTCTTTGAAATACCTTAAGATAAATGCCAGAGCATTTTCAAAATAAATGATTTTCATGATATTTGATTCATATATGATAAAGTTCCACAGTAATTAACATCGTCACTTATGGCACATGTATAGCAGTAAGACATTCATTGTATTGTAATAAAGCAATACAAATACTCTTTAATAATCTAGAAGAATAGCACTGCTTACAAAAGTGTCCTTTGTGTTTCTATCTAGTTTCAAAAATTTCGTGATAAATTGTGACTCAGCAGAAGAGTAATTTCAAACATTTTTATTTCTATTCAATAAATAATAATGTTTTAAGATTGAATTTTATATTCTATGTATGTGTGCTTGTATATGGTAGTATGTGCACATGTATTCAAATGCCTGCAGAGGCTGGAAGAGGTTGTGGGATTGCAGGAGCTAGAGCTACATGTGGTTGTGAGTCACCTGACCTAGGTGCTAGAAACTGAACTCTAGACTTCTTCAGGAATAGCAAGAACTCTTAACTGCTGAGCCATCCCTCCAACCCCAGCAAAAATGCTTTAAAAAGCGCATATTTGCAAATAAAATTTGAATAATTGTGAAATTGTTCAAGAATTTATAAAACCATTTAAATTTCAGTGGATATTTAAATGATTTTACTAAATGATGTTTATAAATTAATTTATCTGATACAGATATATAGGCATTGTATTTATTTTAAATACAACACTTTTACCATTCTAAATACTGTCCTCATTTTACCCTTTCATTAACTCATAGTTATCCAAAGACAGGGATTAATACTAATAAATATCAGAGACTTTTAAAAATATTTCATTTTTTTCTTATGTGTATGACTACGTTGCCTGCATGTTTGTAATTTTGCCAGTATTGTGCAATGCCCATGGAGGTCAGAAGAGGGCATTAGATTCCCTGGAAATGGAGTTATTGATAGTTGGCAGCCACCATGTGGGTGGTGGGAATTTAACCCAGGTCCTCTGCAAGAGTATCCAGTGTTCTTAACCACTGAGCCATCTGTCTAAACTCTAGAGATTTAACTTTCTGATCATTGATCCATCTTATCATGCCCAAATAATAGAAAATTATATCCATAAAATAACCTCTAATCTTTAAATCTAGTCTTTCATACTGTGGTTTTAATTTTGAGGCTAGGAATTGGTGATGGACCTTGTGACCTGACTGCTTTATCAGATGGATTCCTGTCAGAAGACTGGAACACCTGAGAAAGTGGCAAAGAAGGGACCTGAGATATCTCCTTGTTTTTACTCAATCAGAAACAAAATATCCCAAGGAGAGAGAGATGTATATTGCCCCAGGTTGTCTGTGCTCTTTTATAATCAGTTATGTGATTCTAACCTACTCTCAGGTCCTCCAGTCACTTCTGGACTATACTTCCACAAACACCAAGCACCAATTTGTAGCTTGCTTCAAATGAACTGGTAGATTCAAGATAACCCACTTCCAGAACTGCTTGTAGCCCACTAATGTGAAGGAAACTCATGCCAGGTTCTATAATCCTACCCTGGCTGAGGTGGTAATAGTCCTTTGGGGGAGGGGTATATTACTGTTATTTGCTTAAAAGATCACACTGTCACACTACCTTCTGACTAAACATCTTTTTACCCAAAGACAACTGATATGACCAGCTTTCATTAGAGAAGCTTCTTACTGGAGTGGAATTTAGTTCATGAAGTACATAATAGGCCAACGTGCCCAAAATAAGTGATGATTGAGTGATAGATCCTTAACATGACAGCTATCTCACCCCCCCCCCCGAAGACTCAGGTAGCATCTCAGAAGAGATAGAAAGAATGTAAGACCTAAAAGAGTGGGGAATGTGCAGCTAAAAAAGTGTCTTCTGCACATGACAGCCATTGCAATCAGGGCCTCACTGAAGCAGTGGCCATCAGTACAAGACCTGCACATCACTGCACCTGTTGATACACAAAAGGGTGAGGGAATGTTTGGGGAAGGATGATTTCAGTGGGGAGGAAAACAGAATGAGTATCAGAAGTGGAAGTGAAAACCAATAAAATATATTATACAAAAGTATGAATCAATCAAACTATGAAAAGAAAACACACCTTTAGTCGCAGCACTCAGGAGGCAGAAACAGATCTCTGTGAGATGGAGGCCAGCCTGGTCTACATAATGACTTCCAGGCAGGCTAGGACTAGGGAGAAACTGTTAAAACAAAACAAAACAGAAAAAACAACAAGAACAAAAAAGAAATACCCATCGATGCAATAATGGCACAAATGCTATCTTAGTAACCAAACACTTTCTGATAGGATTTAAGGCCTGTTTCATAGGATGGAGCCCCAAATAGTACTCTTATCACGACCTACTACATGTCACAAGCTGTAGGAGGAAAAACTATTACTAATATCCTCCTAAATCAACTCCTAATGACATTGTTATATCCAAACGTTAATGCATCTTTCAACTATCAAAAGAGAAAATTCTTGCAGCAGATAACATTAATGCAGAGAAACACAATTGCTTAGTGTGCAGAGAATGAGAGAATGGTGTGTGCATGTCCCTACATAGCCCATCTATATTGCTTCCTACCCACTTAAGGCTCAGGGATCATTACAGAGCAGGGAGCAGAAATAACAGGAGGCAGAGACAGTGAATGACTCCAAAAAGCACAATATTTTACAGACACATTAAGGCTTTTGCACATATCAACCCTATGGCTTTGTGACAGCATATAAAAGTCATGTGCAAGTCCAAGCCAAATAAACTCCTAGCCTGGAGCTGGGAGTAGAGATGGGTAAGAAGCCACAACACTGGGTGAAGAGCCTGTGGCATCTGATAGTAGCTGGACATGGAAGGGTCAAGTTTTGGGTTTTGGTTTCGGTTTGGGTTTTTTCCTGGTGTGATGAAGGTTTAGTTGACCAGGCTCCAGGCAACAGAATTACACACAAGAATTTTTGGGGAACAAAAATTATACTTGATAGAATATAAGATAATAGAGGGTGGAAGTGAGAGAGGGAATGTGGAGCTAAGGAGAGATGAGGGAGGGGTCTAAATTAGACAAAAATACACTGCATGAAATTCTCAAAGGATCAATAAAATATTTTAAAATTATATGCAGGATGAAGACTAGTGATAATAGAACATAAAATCTGAGTCCATCTATTATTACAAATTCAATTTCTGAGTCACCATAGCTCCATCATTGAAAATAAATATAAAGTTTTATTATGGAAATAGTCTGTAAACATAACTGATTCTGAAGAAATGCACATTGATTTGTGAGCAGACATGCGCTCACAAATGACCCAAGTCCCTAAGAAACTCACTGTCTTCATCTGAAACTCCACCATCTTAAATGTAATGATTTACTTCAGTATTTCAATCCATTTTAATATCAAGAATAGCTCATTTTCCCTCCTTGGAGTATTTTAATAGTTAAAAGTCCAAAGCTTAAATACCGAGAGATTCCGTGGTATAAGTATTTTTTATGATTTCTGAACAATTTTAGACATATTTCAAATCAGCGAGAAAATAAAGTGCTGCCTCAGTATACATTTTTTGCCTTACAGGAATGGTCCTTGTGCATAAATATATGCTTTAAAGTTATTTTTCACTTGATTGATTCGACATGTTAATGGTTTTTATCACAAAGCAGTCTGAGCTCAAGGAAGGGCATAAAAAATGAAGATAAAACAAAGATTTTTAGACAGGCTATTCTGTTTATTTTTAAATTTATAACTGTTTTGCTTACTGAAGAAACAAACGAGCAATTAGCATTTTCAGCCTTATTTCACATTATCCAAATAGGGACCTGTACATTACCTGTAATTTCATTTTAAATTAATGTATATTTCATATCGAACTTTGCTCTTTTGAATACTAGAAAAAAACTGTCATTAAAAATAACTATATTTCCTTCAATATCTCATGTTTCAAGAAAATGTATAATATTACAAAGAATCTGTCATACCATGCAAAAATTCTGTTGTTGGGCTAATAAAAGGCTTGTTTTTATGCTAATAAAAGGCTTGAAAATAACGCAATGTGATAGGCAGTTAAGAAATGAGGAAGTACACTTGATTGGAGAGAGAACTGTATATAAGAGCATGCTTGCGCACTGTAAAGCGATTTCCCTGCTGTGGCGAATTAGACCTGTAATGCAATAAAGAGCTGTAACACCAGAGGAAGCCGGTTGTGGACTCTTCTTGGTCCAACGGGGATCCTGGTTTTGCCTTTAGGATCTCCACTGTGTCGAGCCAGGGATATGGGTTGGGACAAGCTGTGCACCCGATCTCTCCCGAGCTCCCCTCCCCACAAGCCAGGGACAGGGGTAATCACAAGGAGGAAGAGGAGCACCGACTTGTGTCTGCCGTGCCCATCATGACAGCCACGAGGGGACGCGACAGATTTGGTGACCCAGACATGATACTCCTCAGGACCCTCCCCAGTGGGAGCAAATTGAAAGAAGGTAGGCGACCCGAGACCTTCCAATGGGGTGAGGCCCTATCATGGGTAACTCAACCTCCTCAAAGGAGGAGCCTGCCTTCAAAACTCTAAGGCTAATGCTAAAGAGCAGGGGCCTCAAATTTTCAGATAGAGCCGCAGTAGAGGTCTGGCGGGATGTTAACGCTCTGACCCCCTGGATTATAGCAGCAAATCTGTTTAGTGCAGACACCTGGGAGTGGGTGGAGAGACTAGCCTGAGCCTGAGAAACACTCATTGGCCGGGAGCCCCCTCTTGGGTTTTACCCCACCATGAGTGCTCTAAGGACCATGTTTTCCCCTGGCATAACGTCCTCCCATCTCCCAGCCGAAAGAAAAGGGGAGAAAGGTCAGGTGACCAAAGGAGACACTCAGGCTATGGCTGAGGTCCATGTAAAAACCCAGACAGCACTCGGCCATGGTAAGGGAAAGGAAAGTAAGAGACAGGAGGTAGACCTCTACACCAAGGTAGGGCCCACTGAGCCTCTACCCCCCACCTATGGGGGCCAAATGACCCCTGGTTCCTTACATACACCACTCCTCAACAGCCATAAGAGGAACACAGGAAAAGAATGGGAGGATTTCCCCCAAGCTGAGACTAATTGATTTCTGAAAGCCCTAATCTCCTCCTAATGGCTCTATGAGTGACATACAAGCCTACCCTGTGAATTTGGTTCTGACACCCAACTGCCCAACTGCTTGGTATACATGGCAGGCTAAAGACCTGGTGACCTTAAAAAGACCATCAAGGAGGATGGGTCCAATTCCCCTTGGGCCCTGGCCCTCATCCAGGAGGTGGCCCACCATCCCTGTGTCCCCAAAGACTGGCTGTACTTAGCCATAGCAGTTCTCTCATGGCCCACCTATGTAAAATGGGGAGCTTACTATACTATCGAGGGGAATGCAGGAGAAGGGCAGAAGATAACAGGATGGCCGATCCGCCCATACCCGTTACCTTTGCTATGTTGGTAGGCTCCAGGGACTATGCCACCAGGGTCTAGCAGGCCGTGCTCCCAGCAACCCCCTATATAGATCAGGTCAGCCAAGCTGGACTGGATGCCTGGTATAAGTTAGGTGAGCAGCCCACTGGGACACCCCTGGCAGGCTTCCATCAGAAACCAGGAGAATCCCTGCCTGAGTTCATTGTTCGGGTCCAGTCCAGCATGCAAAAAAAGTTACCCCTAGGAGAAATGAGATTAGAGTTTATAAGATTATTAGTATGGAAAAGTATGAACAAGAATTATAAAATGGCTTGCACTGGGCTACGAGACAAGTCTACGAGCCAGTGGATAGTGGCCGCCCTGGATGTTGGAACTTTAAGTGAATAGGCCAATGTCATGTCACAAGCTATGGCTGCCCAATCCGCCAGACAAACAGCTTCCTTTACAGAGGCCATAACCCAAATAATGATGACAGTGGCCCAAATGGGGAAAAAAGACAGGGGAATAAAAACCTGCTTTAAATGTGGCCAGGCGGGACATTTTAAAAGAAATTGCCCTCAAAAGGAGGGGAGCCAAGCTGTCATAAAACCTAAAACGCTGTGCCCCAGATGCAAAAGCGGATATCACTGGAAAAAGGATTGCAGATCCAAATTTGACAATGAGGGGAAGCCTTTAAACTAGACGGGGGGCAGCCCTCAGCCCCATATAAACAAGAAGGAAATCACAAAACTGGTTGTGACACTAGGGCTAATAGCGCCGAGAGCAATCTAAAAACACCCCAGGTCAAATGGAAAGTCCCTCTGCATGAGGGACTTAGGTCAAAAATGGATATCTTCATTCAGGGAAAGCGGTTCCAGGGCCTTTTAGACACCCGGGGCTGACTGAACAGTGCTAAGAAAAGAGGATGTACTTCCTAGCTGGCGCCTGGTGCCAGGGCTGGGGATATTGGGGGTTGGGGAGACACAGACAACAGACAATAAGACTTTTTATAATGATATTCTAGATGAGGAGGAGTCCAGCCGACTCCCCCAGCCCCAAGGCGGGGCAAAGGAAAATAAATTCTTTAACCTCCACAATTATTAGGGGGAACCTCAGAGAGCACTCTGGGTACACCCCCAATCCTAAAGGCCACTGCCCCCCAAGTCCCCGTTATCAAATGGGCACCTGGCCCACCGATATGGGTGGAGCAGTGGCCTTTCCCTCTGGAAAAACTCCTGATGTTGGAGTTGGACACCTCGTGGCAGAACAGCTTAAGCAGGGGCATATTTGACCCTCCACCTGTCTTTGGAACACTCCCATGTTTGTAGCAAAAAAGGCATCAGGAAATTGGAGACTGATACAAGGTTTGAGAAAAGTTAATGAGAGGATAATTTTACTAAGCAACCCCTTAGGGGAATGCCTTGGATACCTGCCATTCCTTCTAATTTACATCTGGCAATTACTGATTTAAAATATTGTTTCTTTTTCTCAATACCATTGCCAGAAACACACTGTGAGAAATTTGCCTTTTCTGTACCTTCTTACAACTTTCAGGGTCCAGATGATAGATATGAATGGATGGTGTTGCCCCAAGACATGGCAAATAGTCTAGCTATTTGTCAAACCTATTTAAAGGCCCTGCTACAGCCTATTGTTGCCAAATTTGATGCCATGTTATATATTTATATGGATGATATCATTATGGGGATGCCCATGCCCCCTGAATTAGAAAAATTGCAAAAACTATATTACAACACTTGAGAAACAAGGGATTTAATGTAGCCCCAAAAAGATTCAACTGGTGCCCCCAATAAAGATATTGGGCACCCTGTTAACTTTGGATGGTGTGAGCCCACTAAAACCTCAATTAGACTTTCATAATCCCCTAAAGCTTGTAGATCTCCAGAAATTACTGGGAGAAATAAATTGGTCTGGATACCAATCTCTACAAATAAACTCGAGCCCTTGTTCCAATTACTGATAGGGAGACAGCCAACAGACTTAATTAAGCTTGACCCCCAGCACCTCCAGGTGCTTCAACAGGTTCAGGAGGCATTAAACCAGGCCAAATTAGCTAGATATAACCCCCAGGTACCCTTAAAGTTATGCACCCTCCCTGGAGAGACTTTGATGGCAACCACTCTAGTGCAGGCGGGCCAGCCAGTACAATGGATCCATGGGACTCCCAGGGTTTATTCACCTATGGACCAACCAGCAGACTTATTCCAAAAGGGAAGAGATCTAGCAGTCAGACACTATGGGAAAGACCCAGATGGGACTGTAATTCCTCACAGACTCAAAGACCTGGAATGGGTTCAGAAACATAACGGCCGTGTGGCACTAGCACTAGAGGGATTTATGGGGGACTTGGATTGTCATTTTGGCGCCTACAAATGGGTTACTCTTTTTCAATCCTTGTCATGGAAGACTCCAAAAGTATTTGTCAGGGACCGCTTGCCATCAGCACTTAAGGTCTTCACTGATGGAGGAAAATATGGCTCCGCTATAATAGTATACACCCAGGAAACAGAGGAACCGAGGAGATTTGTACATACCTGTGAGGGTTGAGCTCAATTCAAAGAGCTCGTGGCTGTTGTTTTGGCTCTAACTAAGGTAAATCAGCCTATGAATCTTTTCTCTGATAGCTTGTATGTAGTAAATATCCTTCCAGGGCTCCTGCGCTCTCATATTTGTTTGGATGCAAATCCTATTACATGATGATCCTTAATGATCCAGGCAAAGACTCTTTTATTGAAAAGGAAAAAAAAAAAAACACTTTTTTTTGCAGCATCTCAGGAACATCAAAGCCTACATGGATTTTTATCCCAAGGGAAAGCTGAGGCTGATAAAATGGCCTCCACCCAAGTTCTAGTAACTGGACTAGAGAACACCCAAAGTCTACATGCTCTTACTCATATTAATTGGAGAGGACTTCATAAAAATTTTCCCCAGATCCCTATTAAAGACTTAAAGAAAATTGTAAACACTTGCAAATCTTGTCAGGTTTTTTATAAGTCCCACCGTTACAACAACCTGGGGTAAATCCCCGGGGCTTGAAAACCAATGTTTTATGGCAAATGGATGTTACGCATTATGCAACTTTTGGTAAATTGAAATATATTTTTGTGTCCGTTGACACATTTTCTAATGCCTGTTGGGCTACTGCCCACTGAGGAGAAAAGGCCAGACATGCTCAATCTCACTTTTTTCAATGTTTTGCCACCTTAGGCCTGCCCCCAAAGGTAAAAACTGATAATGGATCATGTTTTATTAGTAAAAGCCTACAAGACTTCTTTTCCCTCTGGGGAATTCAACATACCACTAGTATTCCTCACAACCCACAGGGGCAAGCTATTGTGGAGCGCAATCACCAAAACATTAAAATGCAATTACGAAAACAAAAAGGAGGAATAGAGAGCCTGGGACCCAATTTTCAGCTCCAACTAGCATTAATTACCACCAATATTTTAAACTTTCAAAAATCTGAAATGGAGCCTAAATTTGTGAGACATTGGAGCAAACAAGAGCAGCGACCTGAGATACAGGTACACTGGAAGGATCCTCTAACAGGGAAATGGAGGGGTCCAGACCTCTTACTTATGCTGGGAAGGGGATTTGGCTGTGTGTTCCCTATGGATGAGCCACAGGCTTTTTGGATCCCGGCCAGAAATTTAAAATACCGCGAAAGCAGAGACCAAAAAGCACTAGGAAAAGGAAAGAGAAAAACTAAACCCCTTAGCCCAGGAGGTAAAACCCCCTGAGGCCTATGTCTTCTTTTGCAGATTGCCATGACCACCAAAGACTTACTGTGGATAATGATATGGAGTTCAACTTGGAATTGGACAAGACCAACCCCCATCAAAAGTCTATGGTCCAATGGAGAATCAAGTCCGGCACCACCTCACAGATAGCCAACCAGACAACTGCCTTTATAATGCCGGACACTTGGTGGCCTGACCTATATGTGGATCTTTGTGACTTGGCCAGAGGGAACTGTGACATTGGTGACTGGACAGATGTGGCAGGGGGAGGCCAGAATGCCTAAACCCTCAAGAGGCTAAAGCGATGTGCAAAAACAGGACTAACACCATGTATTAATGCACAACTTTTTCAGGAAAAGAATGGTTCCTATGTGTTAGGAATAGTCCTGCCAAAGTTAAACTATGTTTCAGAACAGGAAATGCAAACAGCAACTAGGACTAGAACTAAAAGAGATGTAGGGGCTACAATGGTGGGAGCAATATTAATATTGGGATTATGGACTGAGTGCTAGCTCTTTGGAAACCTCACAAATTGGATTACAAGCTCTCCAAGCTACAATGGACTCATGGGTGGACAAATGGAGGTCTCTGTAAGGCTAATGCAGCAATCCTTAACATCCTTAGCCAAAGTCACATTGCAAAATAGAAGAGGCCTAGATTTACTATTTTTGAAGGAGGGAGGACTATGTAAAGCCTTAAGTGAAGAATGTTGCTTTTATGTAGATCATTCTGGAAAGGTGCTACAAATTTTAGATATTGTGAGAAAAGATTTAAATCAAAGACAAAAAAAAATTGAAATAAGGGATCCTGGTTTCAATAATGGTTTGAAAGTTCTCCATGGCTGACCACCTAGATGTCCGCCATATTAGGACCGGTATTATTAATTTCAATAGCTCTAACTATAGGACCAATCATTTTTCGGTGCCGAATCAATACAGTAAAAGGTGAACAAATAGTGGCTCTAAGACTAAAATATGACCACATATCCGAGCCTTGGGTCAAAGACCCAGGTGCTGAGGACGAAGAATGATGTACTCTGAGGGAGAGTACCTACTTCCAAACTGGAAGTTTATTTCCCCAACGGGTTAATGTCATTAGGGCCTCAAAGTAATATGGCAAGTATGATCAATGACAGGCAACTTCGGGAATTATCCTAACTGACCTAAGACAGGGTATTCAGCATTAAGGGTTGAATATCCTGATGACAGGTAAGGTAGAATAAGTTCCTGACAATCTAAGACAGACATACTTGGGCTCCATTTAAAATAAATAAAAAGGGGGACATGTAGGGCCATAAGAAAAAGAAACCTGTATGCTAATAAGGCATCCTTTTTCCTCTATAGTGATTGGTAGGTTTGCTTGCCCATGTAACTGCCCATTTATGCTAATACAAGGCTTGAAAATAACACAGTGCAATATGCTGTTAAGAAATGAGGAAGTGCGCTTGATTGGAGAGAGAACTGTATATAAGAGAACACTTAAGCACTGTAAAGCGATTTTCTCTGCTGAGCCAAATAAGAGATGTAACACAATAAAGAGCTGTAACACCAGAAGAAGTCAGCTGTAGACTCTTCTTCGCCTGATGTGGGGTCCCGGTTTCGCCTTTAAGATCTCCGCGTGGTGCCGGGGAACTGGGTTGGGGCAACCTGTGCACCCGATCTCTCCCGATCTCCCCTCCCCATGGGGTGGGGACAGGGGTAATCACAAGGAGGTGAGGAGCACTGACCAGTGTCTGCTGCGCCCATCGTGACACCCATGAGGGGACGCAACATTCTGTATCATGTTTTATACAACTGTGCTTAATGATTAACTTTTCTCTATACAATTTGCCAATTTATGTTTGTGAAGATATAAATTGTGTGATTTTTATTTGTAAAAACATAATAAAAATGCTTCAATGTGGCTATGAACATTCAGAGAAAATATTATATGGCAATATAAGTGTGATTGTATTTTTTCCAGAAGAATCATAACAAAAGATCTGTGACTTCTAATGTCAATTAATGTTGAATACACAGAACAGTTGTGAATTGTTAAAGTAATGGCTTTCTGTGAAGTATCTGTCATGGTTAAAGAAAGCACTGTAATTTGCTACAGGTATATTATGAGTGCATAAACTCATTGGAGAAAGGAAAAACTAGAATGGCCAATCAAGCTGCATGGGTAGAGGAGAGAAGCTGGGAGAGTAGTAGAGCTCAGAGGAGTGATAATTAGAGAATATCCAATAGATGAGCCATGAAGAGATTAGGTGTAGAATGAGAGATTTGTATCCATAACTCAAAATTTTGAGAACATTTCTGCACATGAAAGAGTGTTAAGGAAATGGTCACTTTAAGTACAACTGGAAAGAAAAAATAGAATGTTGGTTTGTGGCCACCCCTTTAGTATCTGATAATTATAACTCATGAATGAAATCATCAACTAATCATAGTTCCCCAAAGGATAAGAAGCACAAATGTGAAGCTAAAAAATGTTCTGTTTATTATTAGTATCTCATATGTAAGCTTAGGAAATACATAGTACATATCAAAACTTATTTTTTGTTAGGTAGCATTTTACCTATGTCAATTTTATGATCATATTTTGATGTATGTTGTGTGTTATTTGCATTGGATTACACATACAAACAATTAGTTAATTTCTGTACAATCCATTGGGGATAGGTTTGATGGTAAGGCTAAACAAAGGCTGACTTTTGGTATAATTTGGAGTTATGGTACATCACTTATGTAGAGGCAACCTGCTCCAAAAATGTGGGTGATTTGAGATATATTCCATAAAGAACGAACTAGAATTTGCACAATCTTCAGATCTATTTTTAACAGCCATCTGTGGGAAAAACACACACTATTTAATCTTCTCTCAGATAACTTTGCACTACACACTGGGGGACTAGGCTATAGATAATACAGTAAAGTATTCTTGTTTATGTCTATATGAGAATAATGAAAATCTCACTGGCTTAAACCATAAGAAAACTCACCTGTGAGATATCTACAACTTGGGCAGGACCTTCTTATCTCTAATACTAAACATTCACCCCAGTAACCACTGGAAATCTAAAACAGATGACATAGTGGGCAGACAATGCTGAATGACAAGAGATAGTGAAGATTAGCGGGGCTTTAGTCCACAATCCCTTGCATTCTAACTGTGGTATTGCCTTTCATAAATTAGTCTTAGAAGTCATGCAGTGGTAATTTCACTAAATAATGTTCATTAAAAGTGAACCAATCCAATATTTACTCATAGAAGGGAACTTAGTCCCTCAACACATAAATAACAATGGGGTCTTATAGGAGGATCTATTCAGAAAGATATTTTCACAAATTAACTTAAAAAAAAATTCCATAGACCTGCAGAATTTTAAACGAGAAGTGATAAAATCATATCCTATTCGTTTCTACAAAGACAGAAGTTGTTATCAGACTTAGGAAGCTGAGTGACTTAGTAAGCGCTGGCAGTTTGAGATAAATGATAATACTGGCCTTGCATTTAATGGTAGGGAATTCAGCTTGAAAGTCATTGGAGAAAGCGGTAATGCCACATTGGAATATAGCAGTGAATATGGAGTGGAAAAATATCACATGGTAAAGTTCTTCAAGAAAAGCAAAGTGATCTAGAAAGATAAATTCTAAGAAAAGGCATAGAAAAAATGGAATGAAACATGTTAATGGAATTTAGAAACAACCTTACCATAAATGTTAAATAATAAAAAAATCCAGATTAAAAGAATTTCCAAGTGAAAAGGAACAAGAGAAACTCAAGAGTACAAACAGAATATTGAATCAAGACATGAGCTAATATTAGATAACTGAGAAAGGAAAGATGAAAGTCACTACATCAACACATATGTTGTGTTGCTTCTTTGTTTTAAAATGAATGAGGAAGGAATTTGAGCGAATGAAGATGAAATCTTTTTGGGAAAGGTAGACTAGAGAATGCAAAGACTGTCTCAGTTATTGGGCAGTATTCTGCTAAATCTGATGTAAAGTTGAGAGGATCATACACTGGTTGAGACAAGATCAAGATTAATGGGACTTGATTTGTTGAACTAGGGAGTCTGCTCAAGATTTTTCTTCAAATTACTAAATTTCTGGAAAAAGTAGTAGATACTGGAACAGATGCATATCTTGAGTTTAAGGTTCACATGAGCAAATGCTTCTCTCTCATTAAAATCTGCAACCTTTGAGCTAAAAGAAAATAAATTCATTCTTTAACTTCATCTTGTAACAATCAGATTTATCTATTAAATAGGGATGATCAAAAATAGATAATCTGTACTTAAATGGCTATATTAATGGAAAAGAGCATGGTACTTGATAAAGGTCATAATCGTTATATATAATCATTAATCAATTTTAAAAAGTAAGAAAGCTATGCATGTGGTGCATAAACCATTAATCTCAGCACAGGGTAGACAGGAAGGCAGATCTGTGAGATCAAGGCCAACCTGATCTACATAGCAAATTCTAAGTCAATTGGGGCTACAAGGAAATCCTGCCTCAAAATACTAAAAATAAATATGTAGATGATAGATAGAGAGCTATATAGATAGATGATAGATAGATAGATAGATAGATAGATAGATAGATAGATAGATAGATAGAATGTTAAAATAGAAAACATTTATGTGGATGCTGGGAATCTGAACTTTGATCCACATAATTGCTTTCCTAGATGAACCATTTAAGTACGTCTTTTTATCCCTTCCTCCTTCCTCATCACTCACTTTTAATATCTTCCTTCCCTCACATAAACATTGTATCCTTCCTTCTTTCTTGTTTTATACACATACACACAAATTTTGGTTGTTTCTTTCTTTCTTTTATCCTGTATTCGTCAATGGATTAAATTTGGCTAAACTATCAAGTAACATGTTTGAGTAATTAGGTTTAGAATAAATCTGAAATCAACAGCTATAATTCCACAGAATAGATTAAAGTGTGATTAGAAAAATAAAACGTAATTGTTTTCCTGGTTTCCGAACTCCATATATTAAGATGGAATGAAATTAATAAGGTCAGCAAAAAAATGTGACTGTGTGTAAGTAATAGCACTGCTCTGGAGCAGTGTCGAACATAGTTAGTATGCTTGTTCATGAACTTCAATTATGTGGAACAATAGGATCTCACTGATACAGGAAAGTATTGCACCTAAAGAGGATGTGAGCTTCACAGACTTGTGTTCTTGCAAACCTAATTTCACAGAGCAATGAGTGCCATCCTCTAATAAAGTGAAGTGTTGCTGCTTGCTGAAGGATGCCTGATTCGCTGGCTAAGCCTGGAGGAACCTTGTGAAACTGTCTTGTCAGATGTAAAGACAAATATTCCAACCTCTGAATTTGTACAATTTTCCTGTGATGATGAGTTTCCACCTTTTATCAAGAGAATCTCGAGAATGGGAACAGCCTTATGAACAGTATTGTTTTCCAGACAAGATCTGAATTATCAATTACAGATAATGTTTTAACTTTTGAAAAGACAAAATATCCCTTAAAGATGTATGTCCTGTGATTCTATATTCTGCCTGTTTCCCTCACACCCTTTGGAAGAACACACTGCTTTTAAAATAAAGTGGGAAACAACAATTATTTTTACAGGTGTGTTGTGGTTTTAATGCAACTTCTTATGACAGACTTCTTGTGATTTTGCTCCCATTAAGAACAGACTTCTGCTTAGTATTTAAATTGAGAAGAGCTTCTTAAACTCAAAACTCCACTAAATGGGAAAAAAAGAGACTATCACATGATAGTCAACTATTTCTAATATTTCAGAAGTAAAAATGATAAAATTTGGAAGAGCAAACCAGTCGTGGTGGTACACGCCTTTAATCCAAAGACCATGGAGGCAGAGACAGGAAGATCTCTGTGAAAATAAGGCCATTCTGATACATTCATTGATTTCCAGTCTATCTGTGCCTACAGAAAGACCCTCTTTCTAACAAGAACAAAAAATCCAAAGAACAAAAATGGAATATTACTCAATATAAAATAAAAACAACAAATATTCTATTATCATAAAATGTTGAAAGGCAACATTTTAAATTTCTCATACGTTTATAGTTATCTTTTAAGTAAAATTCGTTGTAATGCATGATGTATTTAGTTTAATATATAGCATTTATGTTCCATTACATTTAATGCATATAATAAAATCTAAAGAAAGAGCAAAGAAAAAATAACTGCTCAAGAACAAAGAAAAAATAGTATATTAATTGTTTTCATCTTTTAAACTGTGATCCTGAAAGTACGTCTAGACCTTAAAATAACAGGGATTCAAAATTGCTACTATTTATTTTTAAGGAAAAGATTGTAACTAATAACTGTCTTGTTTGTTGAATTCTGTATTATGATACTCTGTTATATGCCAAGAACTATGTAAGGAAACATAAATGCAGTCCATTTTTCAGTTCTCAATCAAACTATTACTAATTCTCTATCAATATATACCCAAATAAACTGAGGTATATGTTTCCTAGTTGCCAATGGCTTACATTGAGATAGTCAAATAATAATTAAATGAATGAAACTTATTTAATTCTATTCAATATTTTTTAAAAATTTGGTATTACTCAAATTCAGATCCAATGACATTCCAACATGGTTTTACTTTATTAATGGTAAAGTTTTAGCACTGCAATGCAGCTTTGAAATAATTTCTTGAACTATAAAATTTGTATCAGGAATTATAAAATGACTGCCTTATAAAAGATTCCTTAGGGATATCACATGTTCTGTTGGTGCAAAATTTGAGAATATAGCTCATTGAAATAATTTGCTTTAAAAATAAATGTTACACGGATTATTATTATCTGCATACAGCATTTTTTCCTCATTCAATATGTTTCCTGTTGTCATTTATTTCTTTTGATTTTATTTGCTCTCTTTTTAATAGCTAGCTTGCATACTTGTATCTATTCCTTTCCAAAATTACAGCCACATCAGGCACAGTATGGATGAGTCAAGCTCATTTTAGCATTTTACAACAAATATCATTATTCAGAGGTTTATAACTCAACAACACAAAATCAAACAAGGCTTCTCTTGGCATATATGGTCACAGCCTGAAGCAAATTTGTTTTAACCAATTTTCAAACAAATTAATAGAGCCATTATTCTAACTGATGCAAACATCTATCAAATGCTTGAATATTTTGTCTCTCCTTTTCAGTTATTTGGTTGTTAAATTTACATGTGTCTTACACAGGTGTTGAAAGAATTCTAGGAGAGAGAAAAGGACATAAAGTATGGCTTTTCTCCAAGCAATGAAAGCTAGCATATGTGACCATAAAATGAATAGCCTTTATGGCAGGTGGCTTAGCCTCAAACATCAAGCTCAATCCCCCAGTACTTTAATAGACAACAAAGTAGAATATGTTAAGACTCTATTTAGAGAAATAAACTCTCACAGCAATAACTTTCTAAAGCATTTTAAAATACTTTTAAAAATCTCAGAAATATTTCTAACATAATATAGAAAGTACAGAAATAGCATTAATATATCATCACGCAGTTTAACATTAATGGCAAGAAGATCCCCCCTTCGCATTCTACAGATCCAATTATAATGCAGACCAAACCAAGTAGAAGTGAATTTATATCATGATTGGAAACTTGAATTAAGCACCTGAGAAAGAAAAGGTGTCAGTACTGTCTCTCAGGGACTTCTTAGCTCATGGAGGGTATAGAAACCTATTTTCCACCATGTCCTCACTTTTCTTTATGGTACAGTAAAAAGAAAAAAAAAACGGATATAAAAGAAAATGGAAATGAAAATGAAAGAAAAGGAGACAAGAATAAGGATCCTTGTGCATCACAATTGATGATTATTATTTCAGAGAAAGCAACATTATAAGAATTTTAATATAATATATTCACATAGAAAAATTATTAAATAATTTTATTATCAAGTACTTATTTTAAAACAGCTAGGATCACACTTTATGAGATGTGTAAAGATCTTGTAAAGTCTCATTCTTCTAACACTATCCTGGTCTTTAGGCTATTTCAATCCATTTTGGAGGTGTACGAATCCATGTTTTACTAGAGGCAGAAGAATAAAACTTTTATTTTGATCATATTACATTCTTATTTTAAAAGTTTATAGTGTTTACAAATCTATAATAATGATACAAAGCATAACCATAATAATATCTAATACACAGTGCTTCCTGTTTTAAACATCTTCTATTTCAGCTCTGCAACAGCTTTCATGTTAAGCATTATTAATTATTAACTTCACCTCATGCACAAGAAGAAACTTAGTTATCTCGGAATTATTAGCTTTAAGTATAAGTAACTAGTATAAGAAATATGATAATAGGGTAGTAAACCGAGGGTCCCAGCTCTGGCATCACATTTATATGACAATTTCTTTATCTCTGTTAGGAGCTTATTGTTATAATAATTCATTCGACTGTTTAAAAAGGGAACTTGCTTCTTTGCTACTGCAAAGAATGATTGTTTTCTTACAATTCTTTTAAGAAAGTACATTGCTTTCAACACTATCAAATAGTTATTTTTTTATTGTTTTACTCTTGGGATTAATGATTTAAGTGGTATAGTTGAATAAAAACCTGAATGAACTTATTTCATATTTTCAGAACGTGTTGCAGTTACTGAATGTTACCTTCTACACAGAATTAAAACCTATGTACAAATAAATGATATACAGAGGCGTGGATTTCTTGGAGAATATTTAAAAAACAGGATTCCTTAATTTTTTTATTATCTGTGAAATCAAAATGTATAAACTATTAAAATAATTATTGATCCAGTTTATTTTCAACTTCTTTTCATGCTTTGTCATCTTTAGTATTTTCATTTACAGAAAATTATTCTAGATATAATGACAGGGATATTACCTATATAGTTTAAAAACAAATAAAAACTTTATATTTTTTAATAGAAAAATACGGGTATAGAAGTACATAGAAATAAACGATAGGGGGGCTAGAGAGATGGCTCTGTGGTGAAGTGCATGACTGAACTTGCAGAAGACCCGGGTTTGATTCACAGTATCCACAGGGTGGCTAACAACCATTTATAATTCCAATTCCAGGAGAATCCAGTGCCCTCTTCTGATCTCCTGGGGCATTTCACAACAAAAGTATACCTCCCTCTATGGAGGCAAAAACCACTCAGACATATAAAATAAAAATAATAAAATATTTTTAAAATTTGAAAAAGAAATAAATGATATAAAGTCCATTTTTCTTGACTTTCATGAAGTAATATGTGATGGTATTTGTCAGAGGCTGTCTTTGGATGATGAGTTTATAAATGACCTCAAGAGCTCTGTCCCGAATATTTGCCACACATGCCAGTAGTTTTGAACCTATGTGTGGTCTGAAAACAAATGCCACCTTACTGACCCAATTAAAGCATAGTCACAGGTCAGGTCCTGAATGTCCTGGCTGCATGGGAGGGAAACTTGGACTCTGTGGAGGGAAAAGCAAATCCTCATTTCAACCATGATCACATTTAAGGGTTTTAATCTTGAGTGGAAACCTCTTATATTTTTGTCATTACTATATTCAGCTGAATTTTAATGTTTCTTTCCACCAAGGATTCTGGCAATAGATAACAGTGTGAGAGTCAACACCTGTGATTCAACGACTAGTGAAATACCAATATATTTAAATATTTGTAGATGCATTTCACATGACTCCAGTTTCTTTAAATTTTATTTTTCACTTGATAAATGCAAAAGCATTTTCTGAGAGTGGTTCCTGAAGTTTAAGAGACCATGAAGAAGGATGTAAAAAAGAAATAATTTTCAGATAACAAAAAGCCTGACCAGAGTGTTACGGTATTGAGAACACAGTAAACAGAAGTACAGACAAGACAGAACTAATCATGTATTTCTCTTAATACTCAGTGCGTTTAATGGTGGCACAGTGTGTGTGCTGGCTACCAGTTTATTTTTGAAAGATGAAGTCTCAAGATATCTTACATGTAGCTCACATCCTCCAGGACTGTGATGCAGATAAAACAGTATTCAATTGTCAACAATAAAATCCCCAAACAAGAAAATTAGGAAAGTCATTTATGATATTAGAGATGCCAGCAATGCCTTTGGAGTTGTATGACAGTGTATTTTTAATTTTTTCCAGTTATGTGACTATGAGCTTTTGTTATGTATTTTATTGCACTGCAATATGTTGCTTTCTTAATATTGGAATGAATATTTTTTCCCCAACTGTAACTTCAGTGGTATTGCTTGTATAAGGCAACTTTGAAGCAGCACAGTTTCTCAGGAATCCAATCTGTGTGTGCAATGTGTTATAGGCTTGTCACCCCAAATCGTTTACAGTGAGATATCTTTTGACTTACTGACATTTGTCAAGGTCATGCTGCTGTAAATGACCCGCGGTCTGCGAACTGAGAACAATCATTCCACAATAACTTTTCTCTGAATATGGACTGTTAACCTAAAATTTCCTTAGCTACACAAGAAACTTGTCACCAAATTTCAGGGACAACAAATTAAATCAGACATAAGTTCTGGCCAGAAAATGATAGAGGTATGAGAATCATTTTCGGCCAAAATGCTATAAGCAAAATATAAGAATGATATCCACTATGTATAACATCAATCAACGGAAAGATAAAATTTTAGAGGAAATATTTGAAAGGAAACTGTACATAAAAGAAACATGGTTTATTTTAAGCAAAAATGATAAAGAAAAATAAGACAGACATTATCCTATTAGGAAAGAAATCAGGATCCTTGGAAAAGCTGAATCATTCAGATTATATCTTGCATCTTAACTACCTAGTTATACTTTCTTCAACTTAATTAATACATAATAGTTAGACTCTGATATAGTCTAGATTTTTTTAAGAACATAGTTCTTGCACAGAGGTAATCTACTCATTTAAGTGTCATATTCATGATGAAGATATCTCTTTATTTATAGGTAGGGTATATTCCTTTGACAGTATTTAATTACTTAATTGAAATGGATTCATTTTAAAGGTCATTTGTCTGAGATAAGCAGGGAGAGCTTCTTTTACTTAGAAACAAATGTATTTATTTTGAAATGTTAATTGGAAGGAAAACATACTGAAATAGTAACTAATTCGCTTGATTCTTTTTTTAAAAAAAAAATTTTTTTTCTATCCCAAAGCAGCCTACAAGGATATAAGCATTCATAATTTAATAGAAACACAGATGTAAATATGTGTAGAGGAAAACGCATTTGGATACAATTAAGATTTGAGATTTGATATAGTTCATTCAATAACATTTTTAATGGTGGATTGACTTCATTTTAGAGGCGTCAATGATATATCAAATGATAATATATTATGGAATCTCACATTATATACATACTGAGTGATAGCTCCAAGCCATATTGTTATACTTTGTTGACTTTTAATTAAACATTAATCTTAAATTGGCAGTTTAATATTGTTCTTCTTTCAGTATATGAATAGTCCCTGTTTCCGCTTACAAAGCTAACAAGCCCCATGCCTGCAATACTAGATGCCTGTGCATGCACCCTGCTGAGGACAGGGAGAGCAGTCATGAACAGAGGAGTCATTAAAACCTGAGTTAGGGACTGCTGAGATCCCATGGAATTGCCAGTCAAAGCGATGGTATCCCATGGCAGAAATTTGCAGGAACAAAGCCTTTTGGCTTATGTATTGTGCTGCATGATGTATAAGTATTGTGTTCACAATTTAAGATTTATCAAACTACAGAGTCAGAAGGCAATTGTGACATTGCTGAAGATCTTAAAGCCAGAGAAATTTCATTTCAACATGTAGTTACTAGCTTTTAGATTTATTATGAGATTTATAATGGTTCATTTTAAACTTATTATGATTGTGAACAGCTATTTATATGTGAAAATTTTGTAACTGCTATGCATGTGACACACATGTGAGAAATTATTACCTGTAATAAGTTCCAAACTTGTTTTTCTTACAAGAGAAAACATGTTAATCTTTAAAATAGTTGAAGAAAAATATTTGGTCCGATTTTCAAATTGTTGCTTTCTCCGGTTATTTTTCATTTCATGTCCCTCATGAGTCATTCTTAATACAAACATTATGCCATTCCTTCTTGCTTCGGAGTGTCTAGTATCGTGTTAGAGGTGGTGGGGAAATGAAAATGAACATAAAGAATATTCTGCCAAAGATCATTATAGTGGAGAAAGACAAAAAGGAAGGTCTCTAGGTGTTAAGAGCATATCTGTTACAGAAACAAAGATGATAAGGACATTTTCTGGAGTTGTGATTTAGGGGAAAATGGTGTTGTGAGATTAATTCCACTATAAATAAAGGTATTGACATTAGTATTGAATAGTATATAATTGGATTCACTTCCATATGGACAAACTGGCGTTTTCCCATGGGGAAGGGGAGGAGGATCTTTATGGAATCAAGGTCAGTCTGCACTACATAACGAGTTCCAGGACACCCATGGCTACCAGAAGATCCTGTCACAACCCTGTCCACACCTGAAAACACTAAAGTCCTAGAACTCAATATTCCATTGTGAAATTAAGTTATACCTTGATTTTACTTTCAAGGTGAATGAATATTTGAGTTAGAGAACAGTTAAACCTGTATAAGAGAGAGTATTTTATATTCAGAATAAACAGATATCCTAAGGGGACAGCAGAGAAGAACTTTGATTCAACTAAGATAAGAGCAAAGATTGTTTTGCATGACAAATTCTTTCAACTCAGTACACTTTAGCTCCAAAGAAAGACAGACAAGGATTTTACTGTGTGCAATAGACTCTTTCTTTGGTTAAGCATAATTTGGATTTCTGTGCATCATATTGTGGATTGCCTCTGAAACACTCAAAGTAAACCATTCCTTTCCTAATTGCACAATTAACTCATCACTAATTCTGTAATTTTTCTCATATATGATACACCATAGTTAAAACAATTTGTCAAGCTAACTCTCATCTCTTCCACAGAATGCCTCCAAAAAATATCCTTTTTAATGGTACAACTCATAGCTATTTTTGCCTGATCATTGTTTGTGTATTGGGAGAATAGAAAGAACAAATTGGAAAAGCAGTAAAGGAAAAAATATCCATTATTCTCAGAGAAACTACTTGAATGATTTCATTGTATTGATTCACTACTTATATGTCATGTATCTTAATTCCTGTGTATTCCAGGCTCTATATTGATTGTTGATCAATAGCCTATGTCTTCTAGTATCCAGCATAACCAGCTGCAAGTCGAAAAATTAGTGTCTTGGTTATTTGATCGACTTGACTATGAAATTGGACAACTTCTTCTAGACTGATATAGACAGCCTTAAATGATGTCTTATTGCAGAAACTTTATGCTGACTGCCAAATGCAAACAGAGCTACATTCAGAAGCATACTTCTAAAAATTGAATGAATTGAATCAAAGTAGAATGTATTTGCATCATATTCTAAAGAAAAACTGTGATTGAACCTGACCCCGCCTAGTTATCTGTATTTACAGCTCTAGCCAGTGAATCTGACTGTTAAGTGACAGGAAGTGTACTGTATAAGTTTCTCTTGCTCTCTAGAAGAAGAAAGCAAAAAATAAATAAAATAAATTGAGGAGTCTATTCTATCTCTAGTAGTTTTCAGCTCCACCTTATATACAAGCATGAAGAACATCAAAGCAAAAACAGAAAACACACCTGGAGCACAAAAGCAGGCTTACTGGACGTGCTTTACATTTGAAAAGATAAATATGTTTAAGACAGATTTTCTCTTGTTTCTAAGTTTAAGCTTTCTGATGTTACACATAAAGTTTACATTTATATATGCACAACTGAACACTGTGCAAGATGATCTCATTAATCAATCCTTAATGATCTTTGTGAATAATAAAATACAGATAATAAGTGGTTAATGAGATATTTGTAAGGAATATCAGAGAAACAGGAAGCAAAGGCCATTAGAATCACATAGATCATCATATCTCCACTAATATTCATTCAGACATAAGTCAATTACTGCTTTGAACAGAAGTTAGAATGCAGGAACGGGTACAAGGCTCAGTAGGTAAAGTACTTAATGTGCAAAGCATGAGGACCTGAGTTTAGATTGCCAGCCAGTGTAGCTGAGACATTGAGCTCCAGGTTCCAGGAAAGACCTCATCTTCAAATAAAATGAAAAATGGTATGAGAATATCCCAAACATACAAACAACATGATCTTCCAAAGGCATGAGCACTTACCACATATGTGAACACACACACACACACACGTGCATACCACACACATGAAGAAATTTCAAAACAATCTCTTTCCTCATTCTTTCCTGACAGTTACATACACTCTTGCGCTTACACACATACACATTAATTTGTCTGTAACTGTATAAAACATACAAAAATATAACAATATATCCATGCATATATATATATATATATATATATATATATATATATATATATCCATGCAGATATTTCATATTTCAGATCATTCTTCTCCTATTAGCCCCATCATAGCAATTCATGTTATGTTCAGTAATGTAAAACTAGTCATGAACAGGAGTTTAGATGCTGTAACTGAATCCTTGGTTTTGAGAACAAAGTAGTCAGTTCCTGTTATGAGAAATGGGCAAGAGTCCCTATTCTTCACCTGAAATGACATTCTGCCTACAGAATACTATGAGAGTAATTATACATCTTTCTATGATATGAATAATTTATATTTTTGTATTAAGTCAAAAGTAAAAAGGCACCAAATATTCAAGAGAAATAGTTTAAAAATACAGAAGTTTGTGTAACATAAATCTCTCGTGTAAACTTGGGACCAACTTTAATTTTCTCTTGAAAAATAAATCACCATCATCAGAATACAGGAATTTCCTGGAAGGATACTTCAAATTATAAAATTTTGATTGGTTCTACTTATTTTTGTGAGAGTAATTACATAAATATTCATGTATTTTAAAGTAGCTTTTATATTCTCTGTCATCTGAAACGCAATTTAAATAAAGGTGACTTCTAAATTGAAACCATCTGTGTATATGTCTAGAATCTGAAATCCTGCTTAATTCTTAAATATTTTCACCTTGTTCTTTTAACATGTTCTACTTTACTTGCTAACGAACGGATAGTCTCTAGACAGAAACCCTCACCTAAAAATCGTCTTTTCATTGGATTTACATCTTTCCCTTCTTGCTATTAAAAATAAAAGGATTATCAGAAATGGATTTCAAATATTATCTGTCAAATACTGTTTATAATAATATCTTACACACATTTAAAAATAAGTTGTTAAACTTTATTTTCTCTTTCATATATGCATACATAAATATTTTATCAGGAATAAATATGCTTCTTTATAGTTTTCTTTATCAAAACATATTTACCTTTGCTTTCAAGACTAGATTTGAATGTGGGAAGCAACTCACTACAATGTAGTGTGTGCCTTTTATTTACAGCTTCCTAGTATGCAGCTAGAGTGATGGCTTTGTGGTTCAGAGAACTGACTGCTCTTGCAGAGGACCCAGGTTCTATTCCCAGCACCTACATGGCAGCTAACAACCATCCAAAACTCCAGTTCCTGGGATCTGAAACCCCCTTCTGACCCTCTCTTTTGCATTTTACAACCTGGGTTTATTTGCATACATGCAGGCTGTACACTCATACACATAAGAAACCTTCCTTGTATTTATTTTTTGAGAGTTTTATGCATGCTTATAATGCATTTTGATAAAACTTACCCTACCCTCAATCCCATCCCTATTTCCTTTTTCTATAAGAACTTCACATATTTTTTTTTTTTGTCTAAACCTATGGAGTCTACTTAGAGGGCCCGTATCCCGTATGTGCATAGGCATAGGACCATTGGGAGCATGGGTAGCCTCACAGGGGACATGTCCCTGAAGGGTCCTGACTTTCCCTCCACTAGCTGCCACCAATTGACACTAGCTCCACAGCGAAGGACTGAACTTCATGAGGTCCTCTCCCATTCAAACTGAGGTTTGGGCTGACTTGATCTTTTGCAGGCCATGTGGAAGTAGTTACAACCACCATGAGTTCATGAGTTCATGAGTGCATCTGCACTGTCCTGTCTGACAGCCAGTGATTCTCTGCAGACACCAAGTTCTTTGAGTTCTTACAATCCTTCAATCCCCTAGTCTGGAATTATGCTTAAGTCCTAGAGAATGTGGTTATGATATAGCTGCCTCTTTTAGCGATGAGAACTCCAGTCTCTTATTTCCTGCATCGTAAGCAGGTGGGAGACTCTGCATTAATTGCCATTAACTGTTAAAAGAAACTTCTCTGATGAAATCTGAGAGATACGCTGATCTATGAATACAATAATAAGAACATACCAGACATTTTATTACTATGTCCATGTAGTACAATAATACAATTGAGTTCTCCCTTGGGCACTACGATCTAGTCAGCCACGGGTTGGGCCCACTTAATAATACCAGTTATGTGATCTCTCCAGTGGAGTGGGCTTTAAATCCAAGCAGGAAGTGGTTGGAGGCTCCTGTGCCATTCTTACAACAAAGGGCATTTCTTGTCAAGCCAGTCATGGTTTTAGCTTGAAGGAGTCACAGCTTGGTAAACATTTTATTATTTTCCATCCCTGTTAGTGTAGAAAGCACCTTCCAGCAGTATAAAAGCTAGGTAGGAGTGAAGTTTCTAGATTAGTACCAGCTTGATTTCTTCATGTCCTATATCTCAGTGTATGAGGCTTCAGCAATAAGGTCTTACCATCAAGTTATGAAAATACCAAGAGCAATAGTAGCAGCCTGTAATTTTGGGGGTGGTTCATATTGGATCCCTCTAACCAATAACTCAAAAGGAGATAGGCCATACAGGGCACTGGACATTTTATCTGATAGCCTATTATGTCTTTAGGAGGCATTGTCTCTCCATTATATGGTAACTCCATTTGAATTCTTTTCACATATATACATATGTATGTATTTTAGGAAGCTTCTACAGAAGCAGTTTTCTATATGGAATTTTCAAAGGTTTTTAGAGTGAGCTATCCATCCCCCTACTGCTTCTTCTAACTTTCCCTCTCATCTCCCATGCCATTCAACCCTTCCTGATCCATTATTCAACTTTCTATTTCATACTACTCATATTTGATCCCTGTCCCTTGGACTACCTCCATACTCTGCATAGTTCCCTGCCTTCAGCTTAAGCACATCTATCTATATAGTTATATCTAGTATCCACATCTGAGAGCAAACGTGTCATTTGTCTTTCTAGGCCTCTGTTATCTCATTCAGAATTATTATCAGGCTCCATCTACTTACCTGTGTAAGTATTTTATTTCCTTTAGAGCTAAATAATATTTCCTTATTTACTTGGCCCATATTCTCATTATCCACACAAATTCACAATGGCTGTGATGATTGACTAATTCAAGTTTATACTATCTGGAGTTGTTTTGCATGTTTAATTGACATTTTGTGTTCTTTATACAATTTATTCTGATGACATTTACAACTGCTCCTCACTCCCCTCTCTCCTAACTGTCTCATCCCAGTTTAATGAGCATTCATATACACATATATAAGTATATACATAATGACCTATTTTGTGTCCCCAAATGGACACAAATCCCCAAATCCCTCAGTATGGATCCATCCACTGGAACCACTAAGAGTTCCAACTATATAAGATACTACCTATCCCCCTCATAGACACCATCAATTTTAAAATTTCCTTAGGTTGTGTTGGAATTTCCTACTCACTTTCCTATGTCTATGCTGGGATTTTGTTTGGTTTGAGCTTGGATAGGATTTATATATGCTGTCACCATTTCTGTGAGTTCATATGAGTAAATGGCCAGTTATCCCAAAGACTCTGTTTGTTTGTGGTTATCTACCCACTCTTACTCTTAACAATTTACCCACCTCCTCTTCTACAACACTTTTTGAGTCTTTGGAGGCAAGAGTTTGAAATATCTGTTGTGTTCAGTAATAAGCACTCTGTGACCTCTTGGTCTCTGGATTTTTAGAGACTACACATGTTTTCTCAGTTTTCATACAACATGTACATGTCAAGCTGTAAAGTGAAATGATAGATATTCTCTAACACCTCATAAAATGAGGAAAGAAAAACATAATGTATGATTCTGGACTTTTATGGATATAAATTCAATTAAGTCTTATCATGGCAATAAACCTTGGATAGTTTTTATTTAACTGATGAGAATGTTGCATATTTTTCTTTTTTTTTTTACTTTATACTTTTATAAACGTGTATAGGATCTCATTACTCTCAAATCATCCAATCTTATCTTCTACACAATAACATCAATCCCCACACCCCATCCATACCAGTCTCTTTCTCAGATTCATGACTTTGGGCTTTGTTTGGAAGACATATTTAGTTTAACTGGGGTCATCAATGAGACAATTGGCTTGGAACTATCCAGTGAAGGCTGAAGGGGTCAACAGTGTGTGCTTGACTGAAAGAAATTGCTTCTCTTCCCCTTTAATCCCTTGGTAATTAATATTTCTTTTTGTATGTGTTTATTGAATTTTTGTGCACTTCATCAAAACATCTTAATCATGTTCATACTCCCTCCTGTATCCAAAGCCCCTCATACCCTACCCCACATGATTTTATGCATTCTATCATAAATGTTAAGTCCAGTAGAGTCAAGTTTGTGTTCCAGGAAGTCCCTCAGTGAAAGTTCATAGCCTTGGGTCTAGTCAGCCTATCTAGACTTTTTCCCTTAAAGAAGATCAACTCTGCCTCATTCAGCAATAATTAAGTATCATTATTACCTTTTTGGCTAAGTTTGGGGCCTGCTCCCCATTTCCCCAGTTTTATGCTGGGTTTTTGAGTCTGCATGTGTTTGTGTTTGTCAATACCATTGCTGTAGATTCATATGAGCAAATTTCCAGAGCCTATAAGATTCTCCATATGGTCATGCACCAACTCCCTTGGCTATTATAATCTTTCAGACCACTCTTCCGAAATGGTCCCTGATCCCTGAGTTTAATATGGTTAAAGTTTAATATAGGAGTCTTATCAAGGGATTAACATTCTTCAGACTTTTATTCTCTCACTTTGACCATTGGTTACCTTTTATGTACATGGCCCTCTATTGCACGAGGAAGTTTAGTTGATTAAAGAGATGCATTAGTGTTTTCTCTATGCCTTGTTCACTAAGCTCCCTGAACCTTAGGTGTAGAAATTCCATTGTAGATGTGTTACTTAGGGTCTGGCATCTCACAGAAACCAATTATTTCTGTGAGCAGCTAATATTTCAACAGTGAAAAGTCAAATCACCGGAGTCCCTCCCTCGTTTCCAGTGGACCTGTTCTTACGTGGGAATTTCAGCACGTTTATCTTCACCATTACTTCCCAAGAAGAAAATCTCAGATTTCACCGGTGATGAGAGCTCAATGGGCTGCTTTACTTCATTGTTTTATGAAGCTGACGGCAAGGCTGCTAAGTTCATCTCCTCTTCCTTATTATTTGTGATACTAACCCATTCGTCTTCTTTCTTCTCTAAATCAGTACTTAGAAGAAGAAATAGAAATATACTCAGTGAAAGACATTTTCTCACTTAATTTGACATATTATAGCCATAAAGTGGTGTTACATAGTTCTAAATCTTCATCAGAAAGAAGTACATAGGGATTTTCAGGGCATATATAAATTCTTGAATTTGCAGGAGACACTATGGGTACTCAGAACCTCAACAAGGAAAACAGCTAATATTTACTGAGAATGTGTCAGACCAGGTAATGTTTTATGTACATTAAATGTATTATTTAATAATCCTCATTGTATATATTCATTTTAAAAGGCATTCGACTACATGAGGACATTTTGAGCATGTGTACATTGTGCATTCAACATATTTTAGCAAACCATGGTTATAGCTGCATTTGAACAGTGATAAAAATTAAGTCACTGTAATACTCAGTTTGTGCTAATTATATGCCTTTAGTTTTCTAAAGCGATTTTGGTTAAGGACATGGAGTTTTCCATAAAAACAGCAAAAGCCATTTGACTACTTTAAGGTATGAATTTTATGATTTTTAACTTTTTGCTGATTTTTACTAAACAATGATTTCCTTTCTTTCTTTTGTAGTGTTCAGAATAGAATCACTACAATTAATTTTTAGGATTTATTTGACAATAAATCCTGTCTGAAATTCTGGTACATTTTTAGACTTTAGGTTTGCGATATCAGATTTAATACGGATATACTGCAACAAAACATATTTAATAAACAGAGGAACTTCAGGTTTACGTTCATTATTTTTATTCTTCATGGACTAGCTACTTTCAGTGGCTCGTGAACTTGTAGATCTAGGTTATCTATCTAATTGTGTTACAAGTTTTATCCTATCATAATTCAAATACACAAAAGTTGGTCTATCCAGTTAAGGAACTGCATGGAGCACTCTACTAAGCAAGGTTAAGTATATGAAAACAGACACCATCACCAGCTCACAACTGAGACCTTAATGAAGAACTTCATTTCCAAAGTGCTAAGAATCCAGCCAAATTATCATCTTTTTCAGTTAACATTTTCATTTTAAAGTACTATATAAAATATTGAATTTTATTATGGTACTTTCAAATATAATTTGATTTGCTGATACCTCTCCCCGTCTTTGACTCCAACCCTTGTCTGTCCTTGTATCCTGCCACCCTTGTGTGCCATTTTTAAGGAAAATTCATCATGTAATTGAAAGAGCAGAAAATTTATGTTAGCAGTAATGTGAATACTTACATTTATAATTAGTTTTTGATACTGGTAGGTGAAATTTGTTAACGCCGTAGAAGTTTTTAAGTCATGTCAGAATATTTGAAATCAGACTCTGAACATTTTTTAGTATAAGCAGCATAAGTTGCTTACTTTTATCCCTTCCTTTCAATAGTTAGTAACTTCATCTCTGTGTTTATCTGAATTAAAGGGTACAATAAGTCTTCTTAGTTGTATAGCTTCCATAAAAATTGTAGACAAAAATATATGTCAAATTTCTTGTGTCTGGTGCCTCTGATGTGATGGAAACTGTGTAAAGACATCAACCAATTTAGATTATGAAACATTTCCAATAAATTAGAGTTTTTACAATTTGGATCTTTTACTATAAGAGAGAATTGTCCTTCAAAGTAAATAAATGGAATAATTAAAATTAGTATGTGTGATGATGAAATATGGAGGAACAGAAAAAGGTATATGGTTTTCAGATCGTTTTTGTGTTAATAATTCTTAGGATTGCAAAAAGCTTTTGGACTAAATAAGTTCATTTATTTCATTATTTTAGCAATATAGTTTGAAGATATAATATTTAATTCAGTTATCTAGTTAATGGATGCCATATATATTTGGACTTAACCAGTTCTAAATGTTCTGATATGGAATTTCTTAAAAAAACATCCATTGCATATATTCTGACTGGATTTTGAAAATCTTCATTCTGTCAGCAGTGTCTTTGAAACAAAAGTCCCTAAAGGAATGATTGTAGAAATGTTTATAAAAGAATTCTCATAACATATTTGAAATCAGATTTTGCATAAAAAGCGAAGTATAGGAAAACGAAAATAAATCAAAAGCAACATAATCATTCATAAGTTTTACCATCTATATATGTGTTTGCACTGTTATTAAGACTGTAAAGTATGAGATATATGAGTTGAAACAGATAAATATCACCATCTAAAAAATCAGAAACATGTCCAGTTATAATAAATCATGATCTTGATGAAAGACCTATCATATTAAAAATAATAAAACTCACAGAAATGATAGAAAAATAAAATTGGAAGGGACTCTGGGGATCATGAGAGCACTTTCCTTAAAGTGAGAACTCTATAAAGAAACTAAAAAGAATGTAATAAAGAACTTAAATTTAAAATAAAATAGTTCACTCATTCTAAGCTGCTATATACACTCAGTTGACAAATGGACCTTAAATCTAGAGAAATGGCTCAGATGTTAAGAGCCCTGGCTGCTCTTGCAGATGACCCACGTTCAATTCCCAGCACCCACACAGAGACAAACAACCATCCATAACTCTAGTTCCAAGGGTTCCAAAGCCCACTTCTGACATTTTGGGGCATTGCAGGACGTGGGTGCACTTCCCCAAATGTAGGCAGTACACTCATACACATAAAATAAAAATAGTAAGTAAAATATTTAAAAATATATAAACAACTAGTAGAACTATATCTCAGTAAATAACAGCAAATATGTTTATTTAATAAGAATGGTGTGCTGGGGATGGTGGTATGTACCTTTATTCCTGTTCCTTGGTAGGCAGAGGCAGGCAGATCTCTGAAATTGATGTCATCCTAGTTCACATTGTGACTAGGTAGATCTTATCAAAAAAATCAAAAGCAGCAACAAAAATAAAGCAAAAACAAACAAAAAGAATGGCGTAAAAGCACGATATTAAGCACTTCATTTAAGACTCTAAAGTTCCATCAACTAAGGAATGGATAATGACAATGTGATTCATTTACACCATGAAGTTATACTGAGCGATAAAGATGAAATTATGAAATTTTCAGATAAATGGATGGAACCAGGACTTGTTATGCTAAGTGAAGTACCATAGATTAAGAAAAGCAAGAGACTCTCATTTGCAGATCATAGCACCAAATCCCTCCATGTGAATATAGATCCTGATATAGCCAGAAGAGACAGAAAAATGGAAAGGAACCCTGGAGGTAAAGGGAAAGAGCTGGAGAGAGGGGGATAGCAGAAGACAAATGTGACAAGTCAGAAATGGGGAAAATGGGGTGTTTAAGTGGAAAGGAAAGAAGAAAAATGTACAAGGAACATCAGAAGAATACGTAACTCAAGAAAGAAGAGACAATAGAAGATGGGTGTTATCACGGGAAAATGGGGGTCCTTTAACAGGGGTTGGAGAGGGGAAGTTTAGACTGAGAAAGAGAGATGGGGGATCAATAATGCTTAGGTGGTATGAAAATTCATGAAAAATGTGTTACTTCAAATGACTACTGAAAAAATACACGTAAAATTCGTGAACATGAATGCATGGGTTTAACTGAAGACTCTCTAACAAGAAACACAGAGACAGACAGAAGAAACTTGCCTTTGAGTTGATATTCAGGGTAGTCAAAAAGACTCCAAAACTTGAACGTAAGACCCTATTACCAAAGTCAGGACATACTTCTGACAGGGGATTTAGAGCAACGGAGTTGGAATTGATCTGAAAACTAGATCTCATATTGTTAGCGGAAGCTGCTAAGAGATCAATCAATGGTCCAACCCGGCTTTAATGTCTCTCAGCAGTTCTTTAAGGTAAGTTGTAAATCTTATATCCCCTTTATAAAATAGACCCTGTGACATAGCTTATGGCACTTACCCAAGTGTGAGTAGGTAATTTATACAGAAAGAATTTCAGCTAAAGAAAACAGTTTTTGGCATTTGTAATCTTCCTCTGGATTCTGTGTTCCCTCAACCTTATCATTTGTCCCGCCTGTTAAAGTAGCATTCTCGTTCCCCAAACTACAAATTAGACAGTAATTGTTAAAACCTGCCTTTGGACCACAGCCAACAAGTTTTGCCAGGAGTCCAACTAGTAAAAACTGGGGCTGTTGCCTGGTAACAACATCATGCTTTGCCAAGAATACTGTCAATGGTCCACAGTGAGTTCTAGCTGAGCTAGTGTCTCTTTGTTCTCTCCCATTTACAGAACAGATGAAGAAATTTTGTCCATACACACTCCAAACAGAGACTGGACTGCAACTGCCCTGTTTTGTCTATAGAATCCATGTATCACTGAAAAGGTGAGCATGATGCAAGTTTCCAAACAGAGAATTTTGTTTCTCTTTCCTATCAGTGATGCTCCTGTCTAGGACATGTCCAAGCTGAACACAACAAATAGGACTCCTGAATAATTCAGAACTAACATTTTGACATTGAAACCATAGAAACTGTGGTTTCTTCTGTAGTTTACTATGTGGGAAACTTAATTTTATGCTTTGAACAGATGGAAATTCTACTTACATTTGAATGTGTGTCATGTCTACTTATTAATATAACAATCAAACAGTAAATGTTAGGAACAGCACACTTATTTAAAAATTATTGAATTTTGTGACTTTCATTCAATAAATTATGATCATGTTTAGACTTCTCCTCTATCTGAATACCATTCTTTATCCCCCACCCAATTTCATGTACTCTGGTGTGTATGATGAATGTGGATGATGTGGATATAAAAAAAGATAGCTATAGAGAGATGTATTTAAGGCCTAGCACATCACATCCATGTTCCCAAATGCCCTTTGGTGTGGGTCTGTACACCAGATCCCAGTCAACCTATCCTGTATAACACCATTAAAGAAAACTGACTATCCTGACTCTCTGGAGAGATGGCTCTTTGATTACCAGAACTAGTTGCTCTTGCAGAAGTCCCAGATATGAATGCCAGCACCCACATGGAAGCAAACAACTATCGATAACTCCAGTTTTAGGGAATCTCACACACTCTTCTGATCTCCGCAGGCTTTGCATGACACAGGTGCACTATATATATATATATATATATATATATATATATATATATATATTCAGGCAATATACTCATGCACATCAAATAAAAAGGAAAACTGGCTCTCCCCTCTCAGCAGTCACCAGCGGCCAATAGTTCCTCATCTAGGGCTGTGGTCTCCTGCTGATCCCCCTGCTTCCATGCTGGGATTCTGCCTGGCTTGAGTTTAAACAGGTCTTGTGCATTTAGTCACCATTGAAAAACAGAATTATTACTAAAAGAAGGACACATTTTTTTTTAATACTGCAGTGACAGACATAATAAATGATCATGGAAATCAGTAAGTAATGGGTAACAAACTTTTTACTTAATTGTATAAAATAATGTATCAGTGAAAATACTTTACTGACATACAAGATCTGAGCTTTGTTAATTTTGCCAACATTTTACCTTTTCTTGAACATTTGTTGGTTCTTCCACCTGGCCTAACTGCTGAATTATGTCAGCCAGAAAGATAGGAATATGAATCAAATAAATGAGGCAATACAGACAGTGTTCAAATGAGTATCTAACTCTCCTTCTCTGTGAAATGCTGAGTTACACAAATGACAAGACACAAATCACCTGAATCTGCAGAAGAGGAGCAGTACTTAAGTCAGGCATTTGAAAACTCATTTTGACCATAACTTTCTCTAGTCAGATTTTGGCATTTAAAGATGAATTCATGTTATTGAAAAGTTGCTTAAGTAAATATATCAGTGCTTTCTTAAACATGCTCTGCATATTAATTATTGTGCAAGTATCTCGGATTCTTTTTGACTTTAAACTTAATATACATAAATCTGAATGGATTATGTAATCTACGTCCCACAAGGTAAAATATGTATTTTCTTGGCCTACTTTTGAATAACTTTGATTATACATGACAGAGGGGCATGTCTGTACAGAGGTCACTTTTGAAAGATACTACAGTAAACTAAAATAAAACTGCAAGTGTATGCTTAGGTGAGTTTATGAGGTCTCTAAGTGTATTCTCAAAGAGGCTACACAGCATGTTTACAGGGAAATTTATTTAAATTATTTAAATTTCATATTCTAAACCATTTTTCACCTAAGATAGCCAAAAAAATATACAGAAACATGTTATATATTACATCTGTAATCACAGGCAAATATTTACACATTTATTTCACTATGGAAAATTATTTACCTGTATTTAAACATTTGTAGACTTCCACCATCTATAGAAATTTTGTCACCAGAACTTTAACTTGGGAACATCTAAAAATGTAAGATATCATCTGGCATGTTGGCTGGCACCTTTAATCCCAGCCCTTGGGAGGCAGAGATAGGCAAATCTCTCTTAGATCAAGACTAGTGTGGTCCACATAGTGTGTTCCAGGAGGGCTAGGACGTGGGAGTCCCTGTCAATAAAAACAAAAGAGGCATAAACCAAACACAAAAATAAACAGGCAAAAACAAAGAACGTAAATAAGAAATAGGGATGGCTGAAATGGCTCAACAATAAAGAACAGTAACTGCTTTTGCAGAGGATCCAACTTTGGTTCTCAGCACCCACATGGCAGCTAACAACTGTCCTTAACTACTGTTTCAGGGATACGATGTCCCCTATGACCTCTCTTGGCACTGAATGACAGGACTGCACTTATATATAGGTAGACAATACATTCAAACAAGTAAATGAAATACATAAAAAAAGAAAATCAAAACATAAGCTAAATTTAATAATGTACAAGTAAGGCTTAATAAAAATACTAGGTTCTTTTATTACCTTCACATGCCATTTTATAATTACACTCATTTACTTGTGTGCATTTGTGGACATACCCATGTTTGGAGGTCAGAAGATAACTTGCAGAAATTTGTTCTCTCTCCTTAAACCACATGGCCCTAAGGGATCAGCCTCAATTCATGAGGTTAGGCAGCAAGCACATTTAACCACTGATCTATCATGTCAGCCCTTCATATTACTTTTAATAGTTTTGATATGCAAGCTGGACATATTATAACTTACATAAATTTTGTGATATTTTACTTAGAGTTTTTTCCTTCCTTCCATTTCCATATGTGGGCGTGCTGTGCATGTACATATACATCTGGAGCATATGTGCATTTGTAAATGTGTGTACATGTATATAGAGGCCCAAAGATGGTGTCTGGAGTCATCCTCAAATACTCTTCCACATTATTCATTGATGCAAGGCTACCCAATCAAATCTAGGACCATTCATTTAGATATGGCTTATCCTGCTGGCTAGCTTGCTCTGGGAATCCCATGTGTCTGTCATCTCAGATTGAAATTAAGGGCAGACCATCACAGAAACCTACCACTTAGTGTGTTTTGAGAATCCAAACTTGGGTCCAAACTTTTGTCCTCACACATGAACACTAAGCACTTTAACTCCTGAGTCAACTCCTCAGACACTAGAAAATTATTTTTTAAGTATTTCTCATATTGTTTCTCAATGATCAAATAGTATATGTTAAACAGTAAATTACTGTAACTAGTGTTAATTTGCATTTCCTTAATTATTATGGATAATGAACACATTTTAAAAATTTTTTAGCAATATTTATTCTTCATTTGATAATTATACATGATCTACAGTAAAATGTATATAAGTAACTGGATATTATGGATGTCAAGAGGAAATGTGCTCAAGGACTTGTCTGAGAATAAAAGTGACTCATGGTATTTATCTTTATCTGCCTTATGTTTCTATGAAAAGAGTTCAGAAGGCACTTTCAAAAACTCATAGCTTGCAACTCTCAAATGCCCATGTGGAAAAATAAGTATTATACTAGAAGCTGAATTAAAAGCAGGTAAATTTCTTACATTAAGGATTGCTTTATGAGGGAAAATGAATATTCATGTACTATATGTCTAACTGTTTAAAAATATAATGACACTGATTTACATGTTCTATCATTCTGTTTTACAAAGTATATTATCATGTTGAAAAATTGAACATGTGGCTTGTATATAACAGAACATCAGTGAGATGTTCAGTCACTATTATGAATCTCTGGATATGTTCAAGGTCAAGCAATGTTTGGTTGAGTTTTTAAATAAACAAACAAATGAGTAGCTAAAAAAGAGACTAAGCCTCCATCTCTCTCCACTATGTGTGGATATAGAAATACGTAGCCATCCAGCCACAGAGTTATTGGGAACCCCATTTAGGGAACACTTCAGTCTTCAAAACTGTGAGAAATTTTACTTTGTTCAAACCATCCTGCTTATCGGACATTATAATGATGGCTTGAGTGTATAAAATAGATGATTAGAACTCTAATTTGAGACCCTGTGTTCGTATCAGGTAAAACTACTGCTCTGTGTAACCCACCTGCCAAGAGTATTTCTCATCTCACCATGAGAAAAAAAGTGATGACGAAGCCTATACTTCTTCCACACACTATAAAGCCACACATACAGAGCAAAGAACTTGGATCTCTCCTCCCTATGGTTGGCTATAGTGGTGGGCAATAATTTGAAACTCTAGCAGTTAACCTTCAATTCAGAAATATTCTTAAGTATATAAAATAGCCAGTCTGACAATTGGAATGCTTAGTGAGAAAGTAAATCTAGTAATTAATCAAAAAAGATGAAGGGGAAAGAGGCTGAATATCAAAAGAGAGACACCTACAAACCTATCTTATTGGTTCTGCAAAATACATAAAATAAATATCAATATGTTCATTATATAGTTTTATCATTTATTATATAATTTTTGGACATTTTAAGATTTCATTGTGTTTCAAATGCTAAGATGTATCATTTGATCTCATGTTAAACATTTTCATGTGTAATAAGAAAATAAGGTGGTGCCAGTTTGACTCATTAAGAATGGTGTAATAAATATAAAACTTGAACAAATAATTTATCAGACTCATGCCGTAATTTTGATATTAATGTAGCAAAAAAGTGTAAGTTAAATAATCATGCAGAATAGAGTAACACCTACCTGTTTCCAGTTGCTATTAAGATTGTACCCATAGGGAGAGACGACTCAGTCATTAAAGCAGTGTCTGTTTTTGCAGAACGCCTGAGTTTAGTTACCAGCACCGACTTAGCATTTAACCACCACTGTAATTCCAATTATAAGATATCTGATGCCTTTCTCTGGCTTCTTAGGACTTTGTGTGACAGGGATGCACTTACATTATAGGAAAAACATTAAAATGCATAAAAAGGAAATAAATTTTAAAAAATTTAAATGATGGTGCCTGTAGACTATGTTTAAAATATGAACGTACAGAAATTGCATTTATATATTATTAGTGAAGACATTTCATTTTCTGAAAAAATTATCGCTTTATAATAAAATTTACTATCTGGTTTTAGGTATGTGCGGCATGTGTCAAGAAATTAAGCACAGTAAAATAGGTCCAGTCTTGGATAATATAGATAATAATATTTCATTTAGTGAGCAAGATACAGAGATTGAACTTGTTTTGCCCTAAAATTATGTTCTGGGATGATGTGGTGTGAAAAAATTCATTTCTCCTACATAAACCCAAATCATGGTTGGATAATGTACATAGATAATCTAGATTTTAGAAGCGTTCTGTAATATCAACTATTTGGTGATATCAAGGAAAATCTTTTTTAAAATGCAATGTCATGGGAAAAATTCTTAATATTGCAAATTCAATTTTAAAATTCAATGTTAGAGAAAATATTCATTTTTATGATAATAAAACATAAGAGAGATGGTATAAAAGTAGTATTTTCATGAATACAATTATGTCATGATGTGAGACTATTATTATATGATAGTTCTGTCTGTAATTTTTGAGAAAAATAATGTACTATATTCTACACTGTATGTGTTACTGTTCATTCCTTCCAGTATGTGCAGTGATTCTCATTTCTCCACTGCTTGTCCATCAACTGTTAGTTTTTATCTGTTTAATAAGAGCTATTCATGAGGCTGTAGAAATGGTTCAGCAGTTAATAGCACTGATTGCTCTTGCAGAGGACCTATGTTCAATTCCCAGCACCAATATGGTGGCTGACAACCATCCTAACTCTTGTTCCAGAATAATGTACACCCTCTTCTGACCTCCCCAGGCATAGCATGACACTGGCAAACTTACATATATGCAGGCAATACACTCATATACATAAAAAAATAAATAAATGAGTTCTAATAACAGCCATTAGAACAGGTGTGAAGTAACATCTCATTGTGTATACTTTTCATTTACATATAATGACAATGAGCCCTTTTATAAAATATATATCAATAATTTCTATGGGTGCACTTAAGAATGGCCTTTTCAAGTGCTTTGTTGTTTTTAAAAATGTATATATTTATATATATTTGAGAATTTCATACAATGTCTTTTAATCATATTCAGACTTCTTCCTCAATCTCCACCATACTCCAAATCTTACTATACTCTCAAAGTTTCATGTTGTCTTGAGTTATAGTTAGCTATTAACATATTCCTCTAAAACTTTAATTGAGTGTATTTGTTCTTTATTTCTAGACTCAAACCCATACTTTCATGTATATAAAAGCATATGTTGTAGGAATACTTAGGCATTTTCTTAATTACCTGATTGCATAGGACTTTATAAATAATATGATTTATTTAGAACAACTTTGCAATTATTCTACTGAGTCACATTCCGTTATGAATATTTGCAAAAATTTGTAGTTATTTCAGAGCAGCATGAGAACTAAAATTAAAATCAGATAGCATTTCACTGGAAACATATGATGTCAGTTACATAAGTTAGTATTATGTGGAATTAAATAAAATATATGAAGCTTGTTCTGGAGGACAATATGGTTTACAGTTGTAGTTTTTCTTTAAAATTTTTAATTGACATGAAAACATGTGTTTCATACCAATCAGTAATTCAATACAGGTGTTCATTGTGTACTGTTTAATACAGAGTAAGTGTATCTTTCTTCCAAAATACTTATTGTTGTATTGTGGATTCATTCAGTATTCATTCTTTCTTCTAGGCTTTCAAACTGTAGAATTTTATTGTTTTTATAGACACCCTGATGTCCACACCAAAAGATCTGTCTCTGTTTAACCATTTTGTGCCCAAAGAATATTGTTCTCCATTCTTTCCATGCCTGCTCTACTTAGCCTTTGATAATGATAATCTATTTTCCATTTCTATGATGTTAATTTTAAAGTGTTAATATTACTATTCGTCATTTCCAAAACATTCAGCACTAAAAAACATTTTTTTCTCATTGTAACCTTTTAAATTAAATTAAAGTGAAACCTTTTGTTCATCAAACAAGTATGTTCTGAGACCCCATATATATGAGCCCCAATTCTTATCTCTCTGTTGAAGCAGAAAAGAGAAACTCTCCCCTTTGGTGATGGCATTCCTGTACATACAGGAAAAATTAATGGGGAAATAAATAACATATATGTATATATATATATATCCTGAAATGTGTATTTTACATTTTCAATGATTTGTTCTCTTTTCTCTTTCATTTTATAATTATCTCTATTAATTGTCTAATTAAATTCATAAACAGTTCAACATGATATTGAAAATATAATGTATCCATAGAGACTTGCTGCTCTAGAAATTTGCTGCACTTTATCTCATTTAATAGTTTGCATGTTCTACAAAATCAAATCATTTTAATATGTAGTGTTATGGACAAAACAGTATAGCTAGAAATTGGATCAAATATATACCTCTCACAAGGGCAAGTCAAAGGAAGAGAATAATGGCATTCCAGCAATTTCTTTTGCAAAAAATTTCCCTCTTCAATTAATCAGACACTCAATTGGCTTGAAAATAGATATATATCATCTAAGACAAGCCATCCATCTTGACTGGCCCCTGAGAAAGATGGACTATGCCTTACCTCAAAGCACTTCAACTATATAAAACTAAGAGCATAAAATGAAATTCTAGACATACAAGGTTAAAGAATAGCAGAGTCAGATTTCATCTTCTGAAATAATGTTAAATGGTCAAGGTGAAGAACAAAAGCAATATCCATGTTTTTTGAAATATAGGGCAACTGTGCGCCAGAATGTCAAGAATGCGGAACACAGGAGAAATCTCTCTGTGTATAAAGTTTACCTGCACATTTTGAACATCTATCTCTCTCCCTTTTTTGGACTTTCAGTCTAATAATTTAACACATTTAACTTGAATGAATATTGCAATTTCTTTGAAATTAATGCTATTTTGTATCACTCACAGTAAAAACATTTTTTGTGTGCATTATAAGTTCATTTGGCTAAGATATTTTGAAGTGACAGTTTGCATAAAGGGATGCTTTGCCTTCCTGTCACACTTTTAGAAAATCCCTTGTGATTCAGAGAATGTAAAAGAATGGAAACATCCCGATGTGTTTTAGTAATAACAAAGAATCCCAGGAACCATGCAAACATTCAATATATTTTCAAATAAAAGAGGTTCACAGTAGATCCAATATTCTGCCCCCATCCACCAAATAGTTCAGAGAATCAAACAACCTGATTTACTGCCACGGATTAAAAGTAGAGACATAGAGATCAGCACATATAAGAAGTAAAGAACATGTCTTTTTCAAGGAATTGTAATAATAGTGTCCTTTCATGTAAGTTCAGCTGTATTATTTTAATATTTTTCTCATGTTTAATGATATTCAATTTCATTAAATCCCCAAGAGGGCACTTTGATTTTTGTTAAAGTAACACAGAAAGACACTAATTTTATGAAAAAAAATATCAGTTTAAATTACAAATATGAAATATTTCATATTTCAGACTCTACAATATAAAAATGTAAAATTTACTATAAAATATATTTCATATAATGTATAAAACTCATTAATTGTAGAGGTTGTATGTATGAAGGGCTACCTCTATTTTTTTTATTTAATTATGATCGTCTTTCTTCCTTTGACAATTGCAATTTTAATTTTTTTCTGTATTCTTTTTATTTTATGTGTATGATTGCATTGCCTTCATGTATGTACCTGTACCCATGTTGTGCAGTGCTCAGAGGGGTCAAATAGGGCATCAGATCACTTGGACCTGGAGTTACAGATGGCTGTTAGCCTCCATGTGGGTTAGGAATTGAGCCCAGTTTGCTTCAAGAGCACTTAGCCACTGAGTCGTCTCTCCAGTTCAATGACAAACATGAAGCAAAAAACGATTATTGAAATGGGGAAAGTCTATGAACCTTCAGAGCCTAGCCATCTCCCAGTGACACTCTTCCTTCCACACTTCCCAAAGGTTCCATGATCTGCCTATAGATCATCAAGAATTAGGCTCCAAGTACTAAAAAATGTGATTCTATTGTCCACATTCGATTTCTTATCCAAACCACCACATTTTTTTTTTAAACAGGGAGGAGAATGTTAAGAAAAGATCCAAGCAGCACACCTTTTACCACATACATTGTGTCATTTGAGTTCTATAGTGAATTACATGACAAGTGGAGACTGTGAGAGAAGCCAAGTTTTTTTTTTAATATATTTTCTGTCATTGTTTGATTTGAAATTGTCTTAAATTAAACTGTTTGGAATATAACTTACTGGTAGAATATTTGCCATGCTCATGGCCTCAGTTCAATATCCAATCCAGTAAAAAAAAAAAAAAAAAAAAAAAAAAAAGAACATGCATACCCACAATTTTTATAAATTCCTCTCTTTTGTTGATGCACCTTTGGATACTAACACATATTTATATTGCTAGCAGAATCATAACTTCAGAAAAAAAATACTGAAATGAGGACTTCTTCATTGTAGAAAAAAATAACACGGGTTCCATCATAAAAGGCTTAGAAATATTTCAAATCTCACTCCAGAATATTTCCAATAATCAATTTCTAGTTTCAGTCTAGATGGCAAAGGAATGAGATGGATGTTGGCTTCCGTATTTTCTTCTATTGATAGGAAAGCTTGAAGAATATAGGATTCTCCAGTGAAGGCAAACACATTTAAAGCTTTCTTACCCCCTTAGGATTATTGAAGTGTAGAAAAAGAGATAATTTTGTTGGAAACATGAAAATAAATTGCTTCTTTTCGAAAGGAATTTGGATGTTCAATACAAGTTTGGCACTTGTAAAATGCCACATGATGAGGTCAAAAAATATAAGACTATTATAATTATAACCCGAATTCGTCATCTATAGAGTCAGCATTACTACTGAAGAAGTGAAGTGATAGGAAAAAGGGACAAGAGTCATTTCATAAATAGACTGTAACAGGGTGGGCTTAGGAGGAAGGGCGCCACTAAGAAAAGAATGAAAGGACGGAAAATCAAATAAGAGATGCATTTTACCTGAGCCTGGAGACTAAAAGTGCTTATTAAATCCTGGTCAGGATTAATAGAAACTGACGCAAAGTTCATAATACTCTGATATATACCCTCAATCCAGAAATCTTATAATCATTTGGGCAGAATAAAAGAACACACTTCCCCTGGCCTAAAGAGAGACAATCTGCCAAAGGCAGGGCTTCTCATGCGCACACCAAATTTGAATGGCAGTGGAATTAAATTTAGAGGGAAGTTAGGTGCTCTTCGGAAATGCTTTATATAGCTAGAATTCACAATTTTATTTTTATGTAAAAGAGAGAGTACAAAGATGTGGAATAAGAAAAAGTAATAAAATATAGTGAACTCACAACTTGTGCTACAATACTGGAGAATGTTTTTATTTTATTTTTTAACACACTAGCTTATTAGTTACTCTTCTTTTCACAGTCACAAAATGCATTGACAAATGTAGTAAGGTTTCATAGTATGGTCTATTGTGGGCGCGAAATGCTAGTGGCAGGATTTTCACAATCCTGGTCACATCTCCTCTCTAGTCCAGAAGCAGAAAGACATGAATGTTGGTGGCGGGCCTTCCCTTTCTCTTTTTAACTGGAAAGTCTGCCCAGAAGGTCCGACCACCGGCATTTAGGGTTAATTTTGTCACCTGAATTAACGTAATCTAAGATACTCCTTTCCAGACTCACACAGAGACTCGTTTTCATGAGGATTATAAATCCTATGTAATTGACAGTTCAGATTAACCATCAGAGAAGCTGAATAGAATTATTTTTATATATTGAAAATGAAGTGAAGTGTGGTTGGCTGTGTTATATCTTTAAATTGGCACAAAGGAGATAGAGACACGTGGATCTCTGTGAGTCCCACATCATTCTGGTCTCCACAGAGAATTTCTGCATGCCAATGCCACAGAGTGAGACCATGTCTGAAACAAACATAAGTAAAAGAACTAGGCAGAGTGGTACATGTCTTTAATCTCAGAAAACAGAGAGGCAGGCAGAGATCTCTATGAGATGGAGGTCAGCCTAGTCTACATAGCAAGTTCCAGGAAAAAGAAAAGACAAAAAAGTCATGATGAAATATTATTGCACTTTACAGTATATGTTTGTGTGTGTGTGTGTGTGTATATATATATATATATAAATTTTACTACATATAATCATGTTATTTACTGATACATTTGGAATGTTTAATATGCTATTTATTGTGGGGATCTGGTTACTGAGCAAGCCAAGCAACTCCTGATACCCTAAAGGGATGGCAGGTGTCTGACCTGCTCTGCCTGTGTGATAACCTGGCCGCAGGAAGCTACTGTAGATATGAATCTTCCTTTCCCCCACCCCAGACCAGAACCAGGTTTTTGGGTTTCATTTCCTCGTTCCTGAACTTCCACAGCCTTCCCACCCTTTACCCCCAAACTCCATTTTAACTTTCCCGCCTTCTGTAACGGTCAGAGAGGCTTCCCTAAATAAGCCCCTGCATTGGCTCTAATAACCAAACTACCCACCGACGTAGTCTCCCGGGAGGGAACTCCTCCTGCCGCACTCTGAGCCACCTGAGGTCCCGTTCCATAGTCCTCCATTCTCTGGCATGGCTGGAGCACAACAGCCGTGCTGGAGATGGAGACGCACCCACAATTTATTAGTGAAGTAGGATATATATGACATATATATATATATATATATATATATATATATATATACACACACACACACACACACACATACACATATGGCAACTGAATATTATACTCTGGAGCTGGAAACATGAGAAACAATAAAAATATTACATAGGCATTCAGGAAAATAAGACTAGAAAAGGGTTGAAAGGATGTAATTTCCATCTGAGTAATGATTGTTGGGAGAGAATTAATGAAGTAAGTTAACATGAGAAGATCATATATTAAAAACATGCTACACACTCACTTTAATGAAAAATATGTGTGATGCTTATCATGGATATTCTGAAAATAATCATAGTAATAATAACAACAATCTGGAAGTGTTTTTGCATTGACTGCACTTAAAGGAATGACTAAAATAAGAAACAGCTTCTAGATAGTCTATGTTACGTAGAGCTTACTGCAATTGTATGATTAATCACTCTGCCTCTGTCTATGAAGGTAATAGCCAGCTGCCTCATGGTCCTGCTGCTATGACTTCCCCGCAGTCACATTACCACCCAACTCTGAACCCAAATCTGTCTTTCCTTCCTCAAAACATTTTGTCAGTGTTTTTATCATTGCAATGAGATTATTAGCTTGCATACAAAATTCATACCCAAAGTGGAGCCAGTTCTGTGATAGACTTGAAGATGCAATTGTTTGGCATTTGGAACTAGTTCACAGAGGAAATATGGAAGAGTTTGAAACTTTGGCCTAGAAAATTCCTAGAGTGCTGTAAACAGTGCTTAATAAGACCCTCTGGTTGGAAGACCGGAAGCTAAGAGAAATAACATCCACTGAAGGTAAGCTTACAAGATATCAAAGGGGATCAGGGCTAGTGAACATTTGCGTGATGTTCTGGTAATGATTCTGGCTCCATTAAGCCCATTTCTGAGAACCTGAGTAACACTGGATTCAAAAGTAATGGACTAATTCATTTAGTGAAGGAAATTTCAAGGCAGGAGACCATTCAGCCTGTTTTCATGATTACTGCTGTGATCTGAAGTTCCAACAGAAAGCCTGAACTATGTTAATGATTCTACAAGGCTCATTAACTGATTAAAAGTTCTGATGGGGGAAGATTGGAGTGTTACAGGTCCAGAGTCAAATTATCTTCTGCAATCATTAGCTTCCTAACAGCTGCTCATTGCCCACCTCTACATTTGCCCTCACATGCTTGTGACTAATTGTTAAATGTTTTTGAAATGTACTAAAAGATGAAGAACTCCCATCACCTCAAAACCAAAACTGTTATCAGCCCATATTGAGGCCCAGAACAGAAATGTTACCCACTTTTGCCCCTTGACATTTCTACCAATATATTTTAGAAGTGTCTTAATATATGAGTTTTTTTATTCCTTTTATTTAATATCTGCATTAAACTGTTAGCACAGTGACACATAGCACAGCATAGGGACAACTTGGAGGCACATTGCTTGACCTTGGTCACATATATTTAGATCCAGAATATTCTATCTCTTATTCTATGATGTGAGAGTTGTATTCTATGTTAAGATTGCTCAGGTCAAAGGTAAGCAAAAACAAGTGGAACAGAAAGATGTGAAAAATATATATTTGGAAATAAAAATGAAATTTTAGAGTTATGGGCAAAGTAGATGCCAGTAAACAGCTGTAACTGTTAAAGAGATTAATATCAATTAAAAGAAACAATGTTCTACACTGTGACAATAAGAAAGTTGCACTGTGGTAAGGCCCATCAACAGAAGCTTCTAACATACAAACTGCAAAATCATTTGGAAGGAGAAAGAGCCTACACTGAATAGGCCTCATAATGCATTTCCCATCCCAAATCTAAGGCTAGGAATGTATTTTCACAGATTCAGACACCACTGGGTGCAGTTTCACAGAATTGTGATTCAAGACAGCAGTCAACAAAACTTATCTGCATTGACCATGTGGTACTGGCTCTTTTGGTATGACAGATGTCAGAGTAAGAGGGACATGAAGGCTTGGAACAAAGTTCATAAACACCACTTTAGACAGAAAGTGTGTGACAAAGTCAGATTCCCTGCAGGGAGGCCCTGGAAGACCACAGCATGAAATTGTGAAGGTGAAACTTAAGTTTGTAATGAAGATCTCAGGATGTTAGAAATTCCGAAAGTTTCCATGGGATGTCTATTGAAGAGCTAGACACACATTATAGAGTCTGCCTAAGAGAAAGACTATGATACTACAGGTAGCAGGGCTAGACAGCCAGGGCTATCTAAGGCCTTTTCCATCAGGAGCCCTAGGTGCTGTACACAGAATGCAAAATTTGGTGCTTACTCTGCCAGGTTTCTATCTTTCTTTGTCTATTTTTCCTTTCTATGTGTCTTTTCCTTTCTTTGAGCATGGAAATGTTTTAATTAAATGCTATTATATTATGGACAAAACAGATGCCAGTAAACAGCTGTAACTGTTAAAGAGATTAACATCAATTAAAAGAAACAATGTTCTACACTGTGACAATAAGAAAGTTGCACTTGTCTTTTAACCTTACAAGGCTCAGAGCTAGGAGATTGCCTTCAATATCAGAAGAGACTTTGGACTTTTGAAAGACATTGGGAATCTTAAGGATTATAGTAACTTTTAGAGATGGACTACACAAACGTTATGTTATGAGATGAAAATGAGCTTTTAGCAGCAGGCGGTGGGTATTATTATTTAAAATGATGGAGTTATGGAACTTAGGCTGTATTTCTCTTGGTAGAATTCTTGTCTATCTATAGGGAATCCCTGAGTATCGTTCCCCAAATCCCATAAAAAAATGTATATAACACACACTTGTAATTCTATCAAGAAGTGGAGGTAAAAGGATCAGAATTTCAAAGCCACCCTAGTCTACAAGTTCAAGTATAGCCGTAGTAGTTCAGATTTCTAGATGATGATATCTAGGAAGTTCATTCTGGTTTATTGAGAAATAAGAAATATAAAAAGACAATATTTCATCTTCCTTATAAAATTTAGTATTGTTTTCAGTTTTGAAAAAAATAAATACTATCCTGCTATTCTAAAATATCTCAAAAATATTTCCATCTAGTCCAGGTTTTCTGGAATCAGTTGATGTTATGGTTTGAGAGAGAATGTTCTCTATAGGCTCCAAGTTTTTGGACCCTCAGTTCCCAGTTTGTAGTGCTGTTTTGGGAAGGTCATGGAACCCCTAGAAGATCCTGGAGGAAACTCATCACTAGGGGTGGGCTTTGAGAGTTCTTAAGCCTTACCACTTTCCAGGCCTGCTCCACTCCCTGTGCCTGTTTGAAGATGTGACTGCTATGCTTTCTGCTCTGGCTGTCTCTTCTGCCATGTCTCCCTGTCATGATGGATTATGACTCTCTGGAACTGGAAGCTACATCAACTCTTCCTTCTATAAGTTGCTTCAGTCAATATTTTCATCACAGCAACAGAAAGGTAAGTAACACAGTTGATTTTGTATTTGAACTTTTAATGGGCTCCAGATTTATAATACATGTAAAGGAAAACCACAGCTTAAAACAAAAGAGAGAAACAATCAGCACAGTTTAATCTTTTAAAATTAAATGTGAAAAGCTGAAATACAGCTTTTTGTTCTATGATGCAAGTCAAATATAAAAGAAGCTGGTTATCATATGGATGAAAAATGTCAAACAGATAAAATGTAGAGATAAAAGTAATGGTAAGTAATTTTCTAATCTATTTAAAAGGATCTATCTTTTAAAAATATAGAAATTGGAAACATTTCAAAATACATCCTTAGAACTTGATCTTATGTTTGAATTGATAATATGTGTACATATAAAACAATACATAATCATCTATACATATATGAATTAATAAAGAAGATGGTGAAGGTGTCAATGAAATGCTATTTTGTTTGGACTCCTTTAACTCATAAAGTAAATATTTTATATACAATAATTTTCAACTTCTGATAAATATTTATAAAAATAAAGGGAAGCTTTAAGGATTACTAATATTCCAGTAATCATGCTCAGAAAGAAAAATAGTATTGAAATTACTAAATATGAAATATTTCTAATTAAATGACTGGATTTACATTGGTCACTTAATATCTGATGGTTACATTTTTCAAATGTACATGGAATTTACTATCAGAATTGAATTTTTATTAATATGGGAAATGAAACTGATAATTTTCTCAGAGTGAATTTCATTCTTGTTTAAGTGCTTATGAATAATTTCTACACTACTTTCTAAGCAGTAATGTTGTGTCGCCTTGTTCATTAGATAATTAAATATTGAAGAAAATGAAATCGATTTTTCTCCTATTTTAGCTGCATGAAAACACGAACATAATGCGAACAAGTAACTTTCTGAAATCATACAAGTTCCTTTGAGTAAACATAGCATCTCTTTCTATTCCAACATGGTATTTCGGTACATATGTGTTTAAGTGTGTGTTTCTAAATGAGGCTTGAAATTGTGTGAAGGTTTTAAAAGATGATTTGTAATAATTCTTGATATTCAATTTTAATACATGCACAATTTTCTCTCAGAATACATTCCTTCCTCATTTTCAGAACTGATCTAAGGGAATTAATGATTCATTGTTGTGTGGATAAAACAAGGTTTTGAGAAGGAAATATAACTCAGTAGCTTCAGGATGTCGCAGAAACTGACCAGATTCTGAAAGTATATAGAAGCCCTAAGTATGGATGAGGAACACTCTCAGACAAGCTGAGATACTTGAGATCAAGACCAGCTGAGAAGCTTTGAAAAGGCACTCTGCACCTGTAAGAGAGTTGTGGTTCCTGCCGCTAATCCTGGAGCTGAGGTCCCCTCCTGTGAGGTAAGATGTGGTTTACTCCTGTGAATTCTGAGCTGTGAGCCTTTCCTATGAATCTGAAGTCTTCGTGGTTTCCTTTTATGTATTAGTAACTGTGATCCCTTCCAGTGAATTTAGAGCAGTGGTCCCTGCTGTGAGCCAGGTCATGTCCTGTGACCTTTAGTTGTGGTCCCTTCCCATTCACCTGAGCTGTGGTCCCCTCCATTGAACTCAGAGATGTGACCCCTCCAGTGAGCCAGAGTTGTGGTCCCCTTCCATGAACTTGGAGCTATGGTCACTTACTGTGAACCTGTAACTGTGGTCCCTCGTCTCAGAGTTGTGGTCCCCTCCTGTGATGGAGCTACTTAATCTCCTCCTGTGAACCCAGAGATGTGTTTCGCTCTTGTGAACTGGAGTTGTGATCCTCTCCATTAACCTGAAACTGTGGTCCCTGTGATCTGAACTGGAGTCCCCTGTTGTAACCCTGAAGCTTTGCTCCCCCTTGTGAGCTAGAACTGGGGTACCCATCTGGGAACTTGGAGCGGTGGTTTCATTCTGGGAGCTGGAGTGGTGCCTCCGCACTCATAGGGGACAGATTTGTTTTAACCTCCTGTGCGAAGGAGTTGTGGTTTCCTCGCATGAACCTGGAGCTGCGTTCCCTCAAATGATCCTGAAGCTTCGGTGCTCTACATCAGCCACAGTTCCAAAACCTCTGATGATAAGCTGATGGTGGATCAAAGTGGAGGATGGAGGACTTCCTCAAGTTGGGCAGCAGTTTCAGTTCCCTGTGAGTGTCAACACTACGCTCAGTCCCTTTCCCTGTGGTCCCGGATGTGAATGACAGGCTTTGCCTCTTATGCTGGGGTTAGGGTAGGTCTCTGTCATTCGCTTATTCTGGTCTTGTGAGGCCTGATTCTGAGGGCCAGCTACGGTCCCCACTACACATGTAGTCCTGTCAGGCCTTTATGTTTGTTGTCTCCCATTACCAGACACCAAGCGGTTTTGCAGTATTTTTCTGTTTCTCTTCTACTGCCCTGTAAGTCTTCACCTGTGCCCTAATTGAACTTCTAGAGATAAAACTCACAGCCTGAAATGTAAAATGAAGAAGAAGAAGAAGAAGAAGAAGAAGAAGAAGAAGAAGAAGAAGAAGAAGAAGAAGAAGAAGAAGAAAGAAGAAGAAGAAGAAATAGAAATAGAAAATACTGGAATAACTAAACTGTTATCGTTTTCAACTAAAATATGTAATTATATTTTAGAATATAAATTCACAATTCTATTTCTACTATAATTTTAAAATATTATTTACTGACAGAAGAGTACTACCAAGCTGCAGCAACAATGACATTTGCCCCTTTCTGAATTCTGCAACGTATCCAAAGTCTTTCAATGTAATCATGTTGCTTCTAAAATAAAGCAATGTTAATAAAATATTTTAAAATTAAAAATATAGAAAACAGCAGTGCTAACACAATACTTTTAGATGGATAAAAAGAGAAAAGACACCACAACCTGCCTACATGTTCTGCCATGAGCTCTAGGTTTGTAGCTTCTGTGAGCTGCACTCCATACTGGAGTGGGCTTTGGTGACACAGCTGTCTTTGAGTCCATTTGTGCTTTTGTAAATAACCCTTCATCCATATTCCTGTAAAAATCCCCAATGAATATCGTTGGTTCATCAAGTTGGATTTTGGTGTTATCCTTTGGTTTATTAGTGGTTCCTTATCTGGAAACATTACTTCATGTCTCTCCAGGAGTAGCATCGCACAAACGTGTTACAAAAGATAATTCCTTACCAAATTTAAGCTGTTTCTAAACCTGAATAATGATATATAAGGGAGAAAATAGGAAACATCTCATCTAGAGTACAATACAAACACATACCTGTAGAAGGTGAATGATGGAACAGCATTTATAACTGAGAGATGAGTAATCAGGTAAGTAACAAGGAGAGAAAAACCCAGGAGGAAAAACAGAAAGGAATGTTTACTGTACAATGAAGAATCCATTGTAGGTATTGGGAGAAGGAACAAAACGTACAGAGACCATTTAGAAAGGCAGGAAAGGAATATGTTTACACAGAGCCTCTGAGTTATTTCTTGGGTCTTGAAAAAATTGTAAGATTAATCAGAAACTTTAGAGTGCTCACACTACTTCTGAACATTTGATGAACATTGTAAGATTATGTTGAAAAGAAATTAAGACATGATTTGAATAACTTCAAAAAGTGTTCCAGTTTGACATAAATAAGTTATTTAAAAGAACAGGAAAATGTTGGGGTTTTGCCTAGTCTGAAGCTAATTAATTCTGGAAAACCGAATAGAACACATCATCAGTAGCATTTGATGTGCATTGACTGAATGTAATTCCTTTGCATAATTTCTGAAGTTTTATGGTTTTCATTTTTTTCTCTCTTAGTCGTTGGCCCACAAATTAGTAATAATATGTTACATATTATAACAACTTTGTTTGTTAATGAAAAGGTCAGTTTTTCTCCTTAAACTTTCTTTCATTAACACCATCCTTAAAACACTGCTGGTTTCATGAGAAGAGATGGTATAGTAATATTTGGGATGCTCATTTTATTACTTTTCTCTGTTCTTTTGAAGAGTCACACACTTTCCAGAAATCTAATATCAAGCCAATTGACTATAGCTATAGCAGATTTTCACCAGGGTGCTTAAATACTGAGCATGGTAATGGACTGAAAGGTTAATACTATGTTTTAAAATGCATATATACACTCATTTAAGCTTAGGTACATGGGATTCATTCTTTCTTATGTGATAACTCTTGTAGGAATGAATAAGAAAGTAAGGAAATGACATTTGGATGAAAATGAAATTACTCCATTCCAAAATAGCATTATATAAAAGGAACATCTATTTGCATTAAAGATGTGGACAGCCAGAAACCACAAAGTAAAAGTGTGGGTGCCACTGGGTCTGTGGTCTGCTGTTTGGCTATGTAAAAGCTACAGCCATGACAACAACATTTATTATGTTCCCACACTATGTATGGGCTGATTCCTCTTCACTGTGCGGAAATTACAACTGGTTCATCTTGATTTTGTAAATGACTGTCTAATATTAGCCAAAGACAGTGGATGAGTCTTCCATCCATAGCTCCAAATTAAATTCCAATTTAAATGCGTACATTCCAAAGGTCAAAATTATGAACTACTCAGAAAATGCCTTATCAGATAGTCCCCAGCAAAGAACTGATTTTCAGGGCTACTGTATTCCCGTTTTCTTATTGAAAAACTTGAATGACAATTTAAAGTCATTCGGTTTGAACATTTCCACAATAAAGATCAAATCTCACTGTGGCATATTTACTCCTGCTATGCTGCTGGGTCATGATACAATTTGAAATACAGGGACGCAAACTTTAGGAAACTGTTTAATTTGTGTAATAATTACCTACATGATCCATTTTTTCCACATACAGAGCTCACTCACTTCTACAATAGGGGAATTATTATTAATAAAGTAAATAACTAACAGCATTATTGATTAATTTACCTGAAAATGCAAAAATATCTCCCATAACTTATACAATGGAGATTTGGAAAAAAATTAACTTGATAATTTTCACCTGATATATTTTCTATGAGTCAAATATTAATACAGATTAACACTTGATATAAGATTAAGGTTCATTGAATAGCCAAGAGTGGTGGCACAGACCTTTAATACCTGCACTTGGGAGGCAGAGGCAGGTGAATGTCTATGACATCAAGGCCAGTCTGTTCTATATAAGCAGTTCCAAGCAAACTTACAACTACAGGGAGAATTTATCTCAAAAAAAGAGTGTAATGAGCATTGTTAACATTGGCCACAATACTAGTGGAAAAAAATCCACTCATCAGTTGAGGAACATTTCGGTGGTTTCCCTTCATAGCTGTTGTGAAAAGAACAGGAACAAAAAGTGGATGTACAAGTGTCTGTACATTAGGATGAGTTCTCTGGGTGCATGTCAAGGAGTGGTATAACCGGACCATATGTTTGATTCAATTTTAATGTTTTAAGAGCTCTCCTTACCGCTTTCCATAGTCTTTGTACAAGTCTGGAATCCAACCAGTGGGGAATGACCATTCCCTTTTCTTTAAGTCCTCGCCAGTGTTTGGTGTCTTCTTCTCTTGATCTTAGCTACTCTGACTGGGGTAAGATGGAATCTTAAAGTGCTTTTGATGTTCATTTCTCTAATTACTAAATATGTTGACCATTTTTTAAGGTATGTCTTAGCCATTTTGGTTTCTGAATTGAAAACTATGTATTCAGGTCCTTAGTCCATCTTTTATTTTTGGTCATTTATTTTCTTGTTTCTTTGTTTTTTGAGGTCTTCTAATATATTTTAATAATACTATGAATTTTCTGGCAAATGGGAAGTAGGGTAAGATTTCCTCCCACTCAGTGGTTTCCTCTTCACTTCCTTGGTTGTTTCTTTTACTGTACAGAAGCTTTTCAGTTTAATGAGATCCCACTTGCTGATTGTTGAGTTTAATGCCTGAGCAACTGATGTCCTATTTGGAAAGACAGGGTTGGTACCTGAATGCAAGGAAAATCAGGCTTTCAGTCCTCTTGGAAGTTGCTCATATGAACTTGCAGCAATGGTGACAACATGACCAGGACCAATGTTGAATCAATCATAGAAAACCCAGCGTAGAACTGGGAAAATGGGCAGCAGGTCCCAAACGTAACTGAGGAACTACTGGCAACTGAGGGAGAGTAGATCTTTAAGAAAATGACTCTAGTTCTCCTGAGTAGACTTCAGTGGATGAACTTACACTGAGGGATATCTGGGTGCAAATGCTTTACTGGAAAGAACGTCTGAATTCTGATATGCTCCATGAGCTACTGTGGATGGGAGAGGGGTCTAACTTTGATTCAGATCTATTATATTAAATAAAAAAAACTTCAGAAAAGTATATAAAAATAGCACATTCAAAATAGTTAGGAAACTTAAAATTGAATTTATATCTACCCTTCCATATCATACTAATCTCAGCAAAGTATTTTATTGAACCATATTTTCTGTCTGTAAATCTTAAAATTATTCCATACCTTAATAACAAATGTTAAGTAAATTAAAGAAAATAGGGTTTATGGTGACATGTAACATGTTGGCCTTCTGAAACTGAAAAAAAATGCTTCATTTTTATTTTATGTGTGTTTCTGTGTGTAGGGGGTGTGTTGCACTCATGTGTGCAAGTGCGCCAGTGTTGTGCAATGCACACGAAGGCTAGAAGCAGGTGTTGGATATCCAGGAACTGAAGTTAAGGATGGTTGTTAGCTGCCATGTGTGTGCTGGGATTTAAACCTGGGTTTTCCGCAAGAAGAAGTGTTCTTAACCACTGCACCATCTTGCCAGCTACAACATTAGCAATTCTAACATAATATAAATTAGAAACTTATATAGGGATTCCTTCAGTGTTTGGAACAGTTAAACATAATTCATTACCAAATTATTGAAAAAGTTACCCCTTCAAAAAAAACCTCATTGGGAATGTTATACATAAAGGCTAGAATTGAATTTGCAAAATACAAATATATTTTAGACAAGTCTAGACAATAAAAAAATTAGAGAAAATTTGAAAAGCACAAGAGAAAAAATAATTGAAATAGATATAGAATGGACATGTTTGGATTTACACAAATAAGTACATGTGCTATTAAGACTTTAAAATAAGAAAAACATTGGAACCAGACTGCATACATTAAATGTTTGTACTTGAGAAAGAAGTATATGTAGGGAAGAGAGCTATCCTGGGATTCTGAGAGAACAGGTAACCATTGAGGAATGAATAGACATGTTTTTCTGTGAGAAGGTCATACTTCTACATGGGGCAGCAAATCTAGATGAAGATGCAAGAGAGGAATTTAGGAATGTAATTCCCATTTTAGGGGAATTTAGAAAAGTTGGAATTATCTAAACAAATGTGGAAGCTGCTGGATTACATGAAACCTTAGGAAGAAATGAAGGTAGCTTATGAAATAGTAATAATGATTTCAAAGCAGAATCTAATTGTAACATTTTCCATAGAAATAGATGATGGAATGATTTTTGTAATAGAAACTGAGTAATACCATTACATGGAAAAATGAAACTAAAATTTCAGTGTCAAAATACTAGTTAAAAGGGGGTCTGTAGAGATGCTCAGTGCTTCACAGAACCTATTGCTCTTACAGAAGACTTGGTTTGATGGCTGTGAGCAACACATGACTGCTCACAACTGCCTGCCTGTAAGTCCTACTTCATGGTAACTCTGCAGCCTCCTACATGAGCTTGGTGCTCATAACATCAGGAAAGCTTACACACATACACATAAAAATTATTTAAAAACTAAATTAATAAACAATTTATTTTGATTTATTTACATACCTGTGTTTCTGCGTGAGTGTGTGGCACTGGTTTGTGATTGCCTGCAGAAGGGAAAGGAAGGCAATGATTCCCATTGGACTGGAACGGCAGGATTTTTGGCTTCCTGCTGGTAACTGAATTCAGGTCCTTTGGCCACAAGGCAAGTGTACTTAAAGAAAGAGCCATCTCTCCAGCCCCCAAAGAAAACAAGACCCGTGTAAAATTCACATAGCACACACCCACACATGTATCCACCCACACTCACAGCCACACCCACATACACACAGCACATGTAAATGCTGACAACCCCTAAACAATCCTTTAAATGATTAGAGTGAACACTAATCTTGAGACTAAATGAAATATAAATGTAGTCGATTAATGATATAAAGATATATATATTCTCTCATCCAAGAGCTGTAAATATAAGGGGAATGATAGAATTAAATCAATGGATGCAAGTATTTTATGAAATAATATTTTAATCTATAAACATGCAGAAATAAGAATCATCTAAATGCCAAAACGATATGACACACATTTCTTTGAGAAGAGAATACTTAAAATTTATGAATTTTTTTTAACAAAGGACTTAACAAAACAATTGTAAGTAGAAAACTATAGTAGGTATAATGGTGTCAAACTGTTCTGTGACTTTTCTGAGGAGATAGATCGAAATATCTATGTATCCTAGATTGAACATTAACAACAGACCAAGGAAACATTTTCACCTAATTGTGGGGGTCTGAATATTGAGCAGGCAATCAACCCCGGATACCCTAAAGGGACGGCAGGTGTCTGGCCTGCTCTGCCTGATGTGATAATCTGGCACCAGGAAATCACTGTTGATATGAATCTTCTGTTCCCCCATCCCAGACCAGAACCAGGTTTTGGGTTTCGTTTCCTCATTCCTAATTTCCACGTCAGCCCTACAACCTTTCCTAAAGACCCCATCTTTAACTTTCCTGCCTTCTGTAACAATCAGAAAGGCCTCCCTATGTAAACTCTTGCCTTGGTTTTGATAACCAAGCTACTCCCTGACTTAGTATCCTGGGAGGGAACTACTCCCACCGAACTCTGAGCCACCTGAGGCCCTGTTCAATTGTCCTCATTCTCTGGCGTTGCTGGAGCACAACAGCCATGCTGGAAATGGAGACCCACCCACACCTAATCAGCTTAGTGAGCAAGTAAGTTTATTGATGTTACTTAAAGGATTATGAATGAGTGGTAACTTACTGGAGCATTCGTGACTCAATGTTCACTGTATCACCTAAAGGCCCACTATTGGATGAGGGTGTACTGACCTATGAACATTGTATCTCTAGAGCTCTCTGCCTAACTGGCGGGAAGGTCAACTTGTCAGAGTCTCCTTTTCCCCAAACAACTGTTACTGCTTACATAAATGTCTGCTTATCTTCTGAGGATTTTGCATTTATTTCCAGAGGATAAACAAGCCTCCCTCTGAGATAAAATTTTCTGTTTAAAGGAATAACCATAGAACAGGAAGAGTTAGAGCCCAATGGGGTTGATAGGACCTTCTATCATTTGTGTAACTGTCTTTGGGAAGGGTGACAAAACTTTACTGTGATCACTGAACTAATAAGAGAACGAGTTATTGTAAGATAAATACTCTGAATCCATGTCCATTGTTAGTTACATGACATGATCTGACTTTGCAAATGTCCTAGCTACCCTCTTTAACCACCACAAGATCATCACTAGAGTCAACTGATACCAGCACAATAATGACCTTGTACCTCTAGAACTCTGAGCTAAATATATCTATTTTCATTTTTAAGATATTTCATTATTGTTTTTAAATTATGTTTCTATGTAAGTCTGTGCATGTGGTTATGTGCATCTGAGTGCACTTTCCTAGGGAGGCCAGAGGTAGCAGATCCCCCTGGAGCTGGAATAGCAGGCAGTTGTATGCTAATGAACTCAGTTGCTAAGAACTGATTTCTGGCATTCTGCCAGAGCAGTACTGGCTCTTAACTGCAGAGCCAACTCTCTAGCCCATAAACTTGTCTCCTATATAAAATTTCTTTGCCTTCATTACTTTTCTATAGTTATAGAAAACTGAAATATTTGGGTTTATTCTATACAATATCAAATTCATGATCACTTCAATATATAATTTTAATTTCCTGAAAATAGGACACACTTGTTTTTGATTATGCCCAAGTTAAATACCTGGCTTTATTTGTATTAGTCTGATGACACTGTATCAGTTACCTGTCTGTTGTGATAAAACACTCTGACAAAGGAAGCTTACATAAGGAAGAATTTATTTGGCTCATAGCCCAGGCAGATAAAAGTTCATCAAAGTAAGGGAAGCAAGGCAGGAGGGAGCTACAACAGAAAGCTGAGCACTCACATCTACAGACTGGCTCAAGGAGGAAAGACAGTGAAACATGAAATTCCATGTGTGTTGAACTCTGCAAGTCCAACCTCACTGACATACTTCCTCTAGCATGGCCACATATCCTAAACCTCCTCCAACAATGCCACCAAATGGGACTAAGTATTCAATACTTGGAGCATATGGAGGACATTCTCATTCTAGCAATCACAGACATTATAAAAAATGATTACACAGTATTTGAATGTGCTCATGATTTCAATAGCACTATTCTTAAAATATCTTTATAATTAAAATATACAATCTGACTAAAAATACAACAGATTTCAAACTGGAGTTGATAACTAAGGAATAAAAAGAAGAAAGTAACAACGTAGGAGTGTTCATGATTTGTATATTATAACGTCAAAGCTAACGAAAGCAGAGGCTAATATTATTAAAGTAATGAAATATCATCACTGGCATTTTCATTACAGGAATAATTCTGGAGCCATAGATATTTTGAAAACGTTTCTTCCATAGAAATCAGCCCCTGTTATAGGCGTATAATATTCGGGGCTTGCTAGCAGTATTTTAGTAGACATTACTTCAACCATGTTGTACCACATTATTTCAGAACTCCAAGATATAACAAACTGCTATTTTCTCAGACCTTATGGGAAGCTGACAACACCTCCGAGTCTCCTGCACCGTAAGGGAGGGAACAACTTCCCTCTGTGCTCATGGCATCACATTTGCAAACTAATACATTTGAAGATGCTATTACTCCTAAAATTACTTACAAGTCAAATCACAGTAAAAATTTTAAAACAAATGCAAAGCTTCTCTAATCACTGTATCCTTCTAGTAGCAAAGTTATAATTTATAGAAGAAAAGCACTTAATAAGAGGTTGTGTCAAGTCACAGTTTACTTAGCATAATAAATTGACTGTTAAATGTTTTAGAAGTACTCTAGTATCCGTCTGGTTTAATGAACAGAGCAGGGCAGGCAGAAGAACATTCAGGATTCTCTGTACCACTATGAAGTAACAATAAGCAAGAAGCAGGGCTGCCTGTGGTACCTGCTTCCTCTGCCTACAGTTTAGATTCATTTGACTATCTTTGTCAGTTTTACTAGACAAAATGCTGACTATGCTACAATTATTCTTCCTCTCAAATTTAACTACTCAATGAATGTAAAACAATTTTTCCATTCCCATCATTAGGAGAAGTGGGTGCGTTTGTGTGTCTGTGTGTGTGCACGGGTGTGAAGCAGCTTTTTCATTTCGTGATTGTAGCAGATGGCTCTGTCATTATACTCTCTCAAGCCCAACTTCAAAGTCATATGTGTATATGTTATTTACTTGGCACAAATCCAATACTCTTAACTAATGAAATGTGAAATCAAAATGGCATAAAAGGACTAAATTCAAAGTAGAGAAATCAGCTGATGGCATTCGGCATTCCAATTACATATAGGAGACATGAAGGTGAAAAACTAAACTTCCTATATCTTCTCTTGTGTTTATAAAGGATAAAATGTGAATAATTGCTAATGATTCACATGTGAATATTCAAACTACCCTTGGGTATCAATTATAACTTAAGTAAGGACATAAGTATCAGTTCTGGCTGACAATGAGTGTGTAGAAAGTGTGTTAAAATATAATCACTTTTCCATCAAAGTAGGATCAAGGATACCATAAACAGGCAAGTGGGACACGATGTCAGTTATGCATGAATTGGGCAATAAAGAAAATGATTTGACATAAGCGAGGCTGCATCTTAAAGAGCTACTGAGGGAATAGGAACTTGACTTCAATTTGGAATGTCTCTTCTATGCTGTCAAAAATTCAAGAAGACAAACACACAAGAGGGTTTTTATTATTACTTTAATATTAAACAGCCAAAGAATAGGTTGTCAAAATCATGCATCTTCTGTGAAAAAATAATTTGTTTTACTTTTCAAATTGGAATCTGAAATAATTTGTTCCATAATATGTAAACAATGTAAATCTAAAAAATATATTACACTTCTTACTTTAAATGTCTCTAACTACAAATTTCTAGCTCTTCTATATTTCTGAGCCACAGTCTTCAGTAACCTTATATTTGCCAGAGATCTTCCTCAATTGAGCCCATGTCACATTTAATTTATTATAATATTATTTAAAACTGAACTTTCTAATTCTGATCATTTTCCCCTTCATAATTTACTATTTAGAAACCCAAACCTTTATTAAAATACTTAGGCCTCATCGTTCCAGATGGGTTCTCATTCTAAAATGCTCTTTATGGCTCTCTCTCTCTCTCTCCTCTCTCTCCTGTTGTGTGTGTGTGTGTGTGTGTGTGTGTGTGTGTGTGCCGCAGAATGAATCAATCCCCCAGGGCCTTGTGTAAGTCAATGATAGCTGCACCACCAATAACACCAGCACCAGTTTTAAAATCATCATCATATATTAGAAAAAGAACAGAATGAATGTGCAGAGGAAGGAAAGGCCACAGTTCCCTACTGTCTGCCTGAGACCTCAGAAAATCTCCGAAGCTCAAAAGACTCATAAAGATTAGTGCCTTGCCTTTTGCTCACCCTGGATACTGGCTGCCCTAAAAAGGCTGTGACCTTGAAGACTTGTGGGAATGCTGAAGGAGATCACAGCTGCAGGCAGCCAACTGGTCAATGTAACTCTATCCAGAGTTGAGACAAGATTCCTCCATGGAGCATCACTGTCCAACATATATTCTGCATCGACCTTATACTGGCATTCAGAATCTAACAAACTAAAGTCACCTGGGAAGAAAGAGGGACCTCAATTGACGAATCACCTATTATACTATTTGATTTCTAATTGGCATGGGAGGGCCCAGCCCACTGTGGGCATTATCATCACAGGGCAAATGGGCTTGGATCCTATAAAACAAGTTGCTGAGAAAACCAGAGGAAGCAAGCCAGTAAACAGTATTTTACCTCAGTTTCAGTTTCTGCCTCCCGGCTCCTGCCTTGAGTTTCTGCCTAGGCTTCCCTTGATATTGGGCTGAAATCTGTAAGCCAAATCAAGCTTTTCTTCCACGAGTAGTTTTTATTGGTGGTATTTTTTACAGAAACAGAAACCAACCTATAACAAATATTGAATGTAAGAAACTCTTGGCTACAACTTTACAGCTCTGCAGTGACTGCCTCAATTCTGTTTCTTTGTCTATCCTTTTCATTTTTGCTTTGTGTACTTGTGGCCACTTTTCTGCCAATTGTCATGCAAAGAAGCTTTCTAGGATGATTAAATTAGATAGCATCCTTCCCCTGCTCTTAGACAAATGTCACACCCGCATAAACTAACCCTACTTGAACACTTCCATACTTGCCCTATGAACACATGAATAGCTATCATTCTCTGTGCCACACCCTTTGTTGTGTTTTTTTATTTTGTTCTGGTGCTTTTTTCAGATATAAATGCTTTATTTTTGCTGTCATCATTCCAGCCTGCTCAGTACTGACTCTTCTTTCATAATCTTTCAGCCCTCTAACCTCAGTTTTCAATGCCCTTTAAATCACAACCATAGAAGGTAAAAGTTTCTGTGCATGTCAATTTGTATCTTTATTTATCTGATTGTAGCACTGGGTCGAAAAGTTCCTAATGTGGTCCCACTGCATATTTGACCCTGAGATGAAGATGTTATCTATGCTGTTGTAAGGAAAGAGAGCAGGAGAGGGAAAGGGAACGAATGGAAAATGTGATAAGAATTGCCTGAATGAAAACTGTTTTAGTCACATAGGTAATTTTAGGTAACCTACATGTCACAGAAATATCTGCATAACATCAGAAACGTTGTTTACCTCTCTGAGATTTTAAAATCAAATCTGAAAATGACCTGTCATATTGTTATATGGGAAGTCACTATTTCTAGCCCACTCTTTTGTACATAATACATTAATATTATAACTATGAAATCTGAGTCAGACGAATAATTTATCTATTTTCCTTACATACAAGCAGCACACTCTCTCAAATTTGTTTCAAAGGTTTGTACGAATCTTAATTGCCACATATTCCTTAAGCCACTGTGTGAAATGATAAGAATGAACTGGTCAAAAAATGAAATGTATGAAGCTGGAGAAATGGTTCAACAGTTAAGAACACACGCTGTTCTTGTAGAGCACTGAGATTCTGTTTCTAGTACCAATATGGAAGCAAACTACTGTCCCATGCTCCAGTTTCAGGGGATCCAGTACAGTGGTCTGGCTTCCAGGGCATGGAATAAACAAGATATACTTACATTCCTACAGTGTAACATTCATACAAATAAAAAAAGTTCATCCTCATAATAAATATCTTTTAGTATTAAAATTTTGTCTATTTTTCAAATACAAAGTCAAAAATGTACTTCTTTAATGTACAGTTTTTTTAAATTTTAATAAAATGCTACTTTCACCCAAACAAATTGTTTGTTAGCTGTGTGGTTTAAACATTAATTCTGAGAAAAACTAAGCAGTAGCAGTAGTCAATCTGGAATCCTTGATAACCACAGGACTGTAGGGTTGAAGCTGATTAAAAAAAATAGTTTTATGAGACTGGAGAGATGGCTCATTAATTAAGTGCACTGGCTTTTCCTGCAGAATTCCTGAGTTCCATTTTCACTGCTCCCATGGTGGCTAACAATCATTTATAACTCTAGCTCCAGGAGGTCCCAAGCCCTCTTCTTACCCCCTGGGTAATGCATTACATCATGCACATACATACATGCAGGCAAGAAACTCATGTACATAAAATATTTTTTTTTCGGAAGACAATTTGAATTCTGAACATGAATACTCTAAAAATCACATCAGAAATTAATGAAATTTTAAGTCTTTGCAGGGGGGATTATAATCCCACCTGACTTTGATCCTCAGGAACAAAGCACTGAATTCTAAAAGCTGCAGAAAAAAAGATATGTCCCTGAGATTCTAAGCAGTGAATCCTTCCATAGGTGTCAGTAAAAAATTACACATTTTTTAAAATAAATGATTACCAAGGACATTAGATTCTGTCTTTAAATGTTATTTAAGAGAGAGAACCCGACCAGCTGAGATGAGTCACCCTCCCTTGCCCATAATTGCATATCAAAACAAACTTCTTTAAGATTTCAACTAATTCCAGTCAGGATGGCTAAGATTAAGCAGGTCAATGATACCAAATGCTGGTGTGGATTCGAGAAAAGGAGAATCTTCATCCGCTGCTGTTGGAGATGAAAACTGGTGCAACCACTGTGGAAATCACTATGGGGAGCTCTTAGAAAACTAAAACTATCATATTATCTGGTAATTCCACTCCTGGTCATATATTCAATGTACTTCTATATCTGTTGCTACTCTTTCTTTACACAACAGCTAAGAAATGGAAACAATTTAAATGTTCTTCAGCTGATTAATGGACAATGAATATGTGGTGCATTTACACAATGTAGTTTTACTTGGAGGTACAGGAAAATGAAATCATGAAATTTGCAGGTGAATGGATAGAACTAGAAATTGTTAATATTAGGAGAAATATCACAGACTCAGAAATTAAGCAATGTATGTCCCCTCTATTTGTGGATCTGGGGTTCAAATTTCTAAATATGACTATAGCAAGAGAGAAAAAAAAAGGAGGATAGAAACCATGGGGATAAAGAGGAAGAAGGAGCTTGAGATATAGGAATAACAGGAGACAGGTGTCATGATGGGGAAAATGGGGTGGGAGAGCTTTAACTGGGGAAGAAGTAAGAAGAAGTAAGCAGGAGTCGAGGAGAGATAAATAATGCTTACACAGTATGAACTGGAGCGCATGTATTAGTTCAAAGTCCCACTAAAAATTAGACATATAATACATATATGACTGCATGTGTAGAGCTCAACCCCATATAAGGAAACACAGTGCCATGCAGGAAGAACCTCCCTTCCAGTTCTTATTCAGGGTTGTCCAAGAGACTCCCAAAATAACATAGGCTTTTAACACAGCCCTTGACTGACTCCCAGAACCTGATGATAATACCTTATTGCTGACAATGGACCTAACTTCAGACACATAATTTGGAACAATTAAGCTGGCACCTACCTGAAAGCCATCACTCTGACTACTAGTTTGTTGTATCAGAAGTTACTATACAAGTTACCCGGGAAGAAAACGAATCAACTTTTTTACAGAGTTGTAAACCTAATAAACTATAATATGACTGACTAGACATCTAGTGCTATTGATTCATTAGTAGCACTTGTACCTTGGGGATAATCAACAGCTGTGCAACTGGAATGAAACTATGCAATGGGAGTGAATATTTGAGATTTTCATACAATATAGTTTAAAGATGTTAGAGTCCCTTTCCTATGCAAACCTGTCCACACCCAATTTAATATATAGCATATATAATATATTTATATAGTATATATAATGACTATAGAGTCTGATTTATGTCTCCAAATACCCCCTAGTGTGGACTCATCTACTGTGCCCACCAAAAGTCTATCTCTGTAAGACACTGTCTAGAAGCATCCATGAACTAGGATGTGGACATCTTGAGAAAGTTATTATTCAATGTAACACAATGCTCTTAGGTAAAAACATTCTAATATATAATAAATCATTTCCTAAATGAGAGAAAAGCTAATATAGATGAAGGCACTCAATTTTACAGTATGATATGAACATATTTGATAATAGCAAAGATATAAGTCACGTAAGAAGCAAAATGTTCAGTAAAACACCAGAATCTATATGTAAATACAAAAGATAACTGAACTAACATATTGCAGCTATTATTTAAAAATATTATTTCAGTAAAAAGGCAATGTTCAATAAACACCCTCTCTTCAGTAAAGTAGTACAAGCCAGTTAGATTAGAGTAGACCACAGGGAGTTTTCATACCAAATGAGTACTTCAATAAATAATTCCTGCCAGTCAACATTCTCCCAAAATAAAGCTCTTTAAGTAATATTTTTTCATTTATGGAGAGAACTAAATGAAAACTGTAACTTAAATCTGGCTCTCAAATCCTCCAGTTAGAAACAAACAAATATCAAGATCAAAGCTAAAGCAGGACAAAATAACACAACAAAGACTAAATATAATTAACCATGGTACAGGGATTTTACTCTTTTGCTGGTGATTTAATAACAGGACAGTTTGACATTTTCCCTCTTGGCATTTTGAAATTTCCTCTTATTTCCAGTAAGTCTGTCCCATCCTATCTATGTAATATGGGAAGATAAAAATGTTCTTGTTATCCACACGACCCCTTGAGGGCACAGTGCAGCTTGCAGAGCACATAGTGATATTTATGATGTCAATGATAATATCTAAATAAAACAAGTTTCAATCCCAGTCATCCTTTATCACAATGGATGTTCCCTAAGCTCTTTATAATTTGATCACAATGAAATGTGCTGTTCTGATTTTCATGAATTAGGACAAAGTCATCCATACTCACCATCTGAAATCTCAGATGGCCCTTTCCAATTCATTACTGAAAAAAAAGATTAATTTGCTTGGCAACTGGAGAAATTTTCTAATTAATTATGTGGATGTAAATCTATGATGAACTGCATATTTTATACTTGGCACTCTCTATACTGCATGTTAGTTTATTTTTATTTTCTAAGTATATCATTTTTTTTTCACATTTTGGGAACTCAATAAACTTACCTGAAAGTCTCTAGTACAAGTAGGCCCTGCTATGTTGAAAGAATATATTCATATTTTAAATTAAATTCACAGTATCTGGAGGTGGTAACTTTTTAATATAAATATAATTTATCTACAGAACTGTCACTATCAAGTAGGACAATGTATAAGATAAAAGATTAAGTTATATACATAACAATAATGCAGTCCTTATCTTTGGTAATGCTTCTGAGATTACCTCAAAACACAATGGCTTTAGAAGTTGATACATAACTCAGATTTCAAATCAAAAGATGTATTCAATAATCAATACAGGTAAAAGATAATATAGAGACTAAAAATAATTCATTATGTTTAGAATGGGACCAAAAGAATAATTCATTTAAACAGGCATTTTATCAACCTGAATGGGACTATATTTTTCTGGATTATGGAAGGGGAATGTTCCGTGTGAATGGTATGACTGATTTCTAATATCGGAATGATTCCTTGACTCTGGCAAGCTGCACAGCTTGGCAGTCACAATAACTATGACTTGCTTTGAGCCTCACCACACTGTGACATTTTTCATTCCATTTTGTTGCATCTCTAAAACAATAGGACTGAACAGATTTTTTCAGAATATTTTCATATTAATAATTCTTTCCAATGAATCTGGAAGCATAGAAAATTATTTATAGAAAAAAAGCAACAACCAAATATACTCTTCAGAAATGTCATAAATATCCTAGCAGCATGACAAAGTTTATGACACTATGTATTTTTTTAATTTCTCAATTTATAATAGCCCTAATGTGACAATAATACCCGATGCCTGCAGTGTGTTGATTATACACGGCATGGACATACATAATTTATTGAACAATGTTAATAATCATAAAGATAGTCTGGTACATTTTAATCAAGAGAAGTTCATTATTTGCATAACCTGGGTTGAAATAAACAGAATGAGGCCTGGACCCCAGGTCTGAAATTTCCTTCATGCTAGGTTTCCAGAATCAGGATAAACAGACACAGTAGGCTTCAGTTTCCCAATAAAAGCATAAGCATCTCTCTATCTCTGAATGCTATTTTCATATTGACTCAGAAATTAGAGACCATTTTTTTATCACTTAGCATCATTACTCAGGATTTCAGGATGAACAAAGGAATGCAGGTAACCATATTCAGAATCTGTACAAAAATAACCAATTTCAATAGAAACCCACTGTCATCTTTTCTTACATTTATCCTACAATTTAAAGAATCAGGAATCTTAAAAAATTTTAAACTACTTTTAATTTTTTATATTTAAAATGTATTTTTTTTGTTAGCAATTGCTGCTAAGAACTGTAGAAGACAATTGACTTTGAATTCCTAAAGTGTACAATAGCTGTGACTTTTGTTATGTTGAACTTTTAAGGTTATATCAAGTTTTGTATATCAGCTGTCAGCTTTCAGAAGGAAAATGGGAGTAGATGTTTATTTCCCAATTTATCCGACAAACTAAAATTTAAAAAAACACATGGATTTTTTTTATATAGGATACATTTAAAATTCTCTAATTATGGAAAAAATCAAAGCAGATTGTCTGGAAGAAGTAACACAATAGTGCCTTCTCTAGGTTTTGTTTCCTATATCATAGACTTCGACCTGAGGAGGAGACCAGCTTTCAGTCACTGACAGTGGGAACCGAAAACATGTCTCCCTAAATCTGCTTATCCAAAGAACAAAGAAATATTCTTAGCAAAATAGAAAATCTAGAAGCAATAACTGTTAGACCTTAGCAAACATTACCAAACACAACCAAAGCAAAGGAAAACAAAGCCACGGTTACTCGCATCAATGCCAGGGGCAGCGGAATGGTATACTGGACTTCTCTATGTGTTATAGCATAGCATCCCATTAAAGGGAAAGCAGAGGATAAGAAGAGTTTGTGGTTTCCTCCTTACATTCTTTATCCTGAAAATTCTGCCAACTTTTTAAAACTTTATTTGAGATCTATTGATTTCTCTCTTTTTCATTAAATTGGAGATTTCATTGGTTTGGAGTATTATGGTTGACTTTTAATCATGTTTTCCTCAGTTGCTTAGTAATAGAAGGAGAAGGGATGACTTCAATAATAGAGTGAAGGGGGTGGTTTTGCCTTATTCCTAAGTAATAAAAGTATGTTAGTTAGAATCCAAACTAACAAGAGTATGGGTAATTAATTGCAATTTATCCTGTTCACTGTATCAGTGGAGACCGTAGGGAACAAAGGTTTCTACTTTACTAATAGTAACAGGCCTAAGAATTTGACCCTGTTTGTTCAAATTAGAGGACTATTGAAAATAGGACTTGGCTAACCTAATAATTAAATTCTCTTCTCATATTAGAGACAGAAGCATTCTAGAAAATGCTAATCAAGGGAGAATCTGTATCTTTCTATTGGCAAAATGGAACACACATCCATGCCCAGGTATAACACAAACATGCCCTCTCTCACTTTATTATTGAAGACATTCCTCCCCTTGCACTATAAAGCACTTGAGAAAAATCAGATAATGTCACCTATGATAGTCCAAACTAGGAAAATCTCCACTTGAATGAAGAATAATAATAAAATCAATAGGTCTCAAATAAAGGTGAAAACGATGACAATATTACCAGGAAACATATTTTAAAGGAGCCATTATAAAATGTTTCAGGAAACCATTGAGAACATATTTGAAGAACATATAAAATATTGAACAAAGGTAGAAATTTTAATAAATAAATAAATATATAAAATTGCTTCTTATAGCCTTGGGCACAGGCTCCTCCTGTCCTCAGAACCCCAGATCCCTAGACTAATCTCTTTGTGGAGACTTACCCAGTGACTCTGAAATCCTGTATTCAGACCAGTTCAATTTTTCAGTGTAGTCTGTTAGAGCCTTCACAGGCTATCCTCACCCCAACTTGCCTTTCAATTCCTGTGACCTCTGATCTACCTTGGTTTCCCCCTCCCTCAATTTGCTTTGGATTTCTATGAGCAGCCTTCTTTACTGGGATTCAGGCCTTTGCAGTCTGCCAGCTTTCAAACTTTATTACGGAGTTCTAGTCATAAAAACAGCATGACACTGGCACAACAGTAGATCTATAAACCAATGGAATATAACTGAAGACTCAAACGTAAGAACAGGAATATTCAGCTATATTTGACAAAGGGGCCAAGAACACACACTGAAGGAAAGATTGCATCTTCAGCATATGGTGCTGGCAACACTGGATCTCCACATGTAGAAAAATGACACTGGGACTTGTACAAAAGTTAACTCAAAATGCTTCAAAGATCTCAATTTTTTCAGATCCAACCTGAAACTCTGAAACTTTTAGAAGAAAACATTGCAGTAACCTACAATATATAGGTATAGGAAATGAATTTCTAAATCAGACTGCAATTGCATGGGAATTAAGTTCAGTGGATCTCATTAAACTAAAATGCTTCTGTACAGCAAAAGAAACAATCAAGGAAGTGAAGAGAAAACCCACAGAGTTGGAGAAAATATTTACCAGTGACACATCTGACAGAGTTTTAATATCCAGAATATATAAAGAATTCAAAAACCAAAGAATCAAGAAAACAAGTGACCCAGTTAAAAGATGGACTAGACTACAGGTCTCAGTAGACAGTTCTCAAAAGAAAATAAAGGTGGCTGAGAAATGTCTTAAATTGTTTTCAACATCATTAATAGCCAGGGAAATGCAAATTATATCCTCTTTAAGTTTTCATCTTACCCAAGTCAGACTACTGAAGACCAAGGGAATAAATGATACCAAATTCTGGAGAGGATGTGCGAAAAGAGGAATGCTCAATCACTGCTGGTGGAATTTTAAACTCATGCAACCCCTGTGGAAAGAATGTGAAGAACTCTTAAAAACTGAAAATGAATCTATCATTTGATCCAGTTATACAACTCCTTCGCATATACCCAGGACTCATCCTATTGCAGACATACTTGTAAATACATATCTGTTGCTGCTTTTTTCACAATAGCTATGGGATGGAAGCAAACAAAGTGTCGCTGAACTGAAGAGTGGATAATGAAATGGTGGTATATTTACAAAATGGAGTTCTACTCAGTGATAAAGAAAGATGAAATCTTGATATTTGCAGGTAGATGGATGGAACTAAAAATTGTTAAGTGAAGTAACACAGAATCAGAAAAACATATGACATATGTTCTCTCTCTCTTTGTGGATTATAGCTCCAAACCTTTATATGTTAAGTGGGTATCCTGATGTAACCGCAGTATCCAGAAAAAAAATGGAAATGAACTAGGGAGGTAAAGGAAAAGAAGGAACCTAAGAGAGATGAATTATAGGAGACGGGTGTTACTAAGGGAGACACAGATAAAAGAGCGTATTTAAATGGAAGATGGGAGTGGGAGTTATAGAAGAAAATGGGTAAAGAGAAAGACAGAACTCAGAGGAGGTGTGGCCATAGGAAACTTTTCTTATCAAGGTAGAAATGGGAACACTTTAAATGGGGAAGGCATGGACCGAGTGTTAGAATGGCATTGAGGGAGGTAAAGAGGGAGGGAGGAAGAGGGAGAGAAGCAGAGGAAGAGAGAGAGAGAGAGAGAGAGAGAGGAGAGAGAGAGAAAGACAGAGAGAGAGAGAGAGAGAGAGAGAGAGAATGCCTAGCTAGTGTAAAACACCAGAGGGAAACACTAATCTAACATCCTAATGACAATTTCCCCATACAGACCATGTGTCCATGTTTGTAGCCGAAGGCTGCATAACAAGACACAGTGCCACACAACAGAAAACCTTCCCTTGAGTTGTTGACCAGGTTGGTCTCAGAGACTCGCAAAATTACATGTGCTAGTGCCATAACCCTTGATTGCTTCCCAGAACTTGCCTATTATTGAAGATAGGACATAGTTCAGAGACCAGATTTGGAGCAATAGAATTGGAAATGATCTAGAACCACTTGCTCTTAAGGCTAGGTCTCATTACTCTGGAGAGCACTATGCAAGTAGCTAAGGGAGATGGACAAGCACCAGCTTCATGACCAAATAAGCACATCAATGACTGACACAGCATTCAACATTGGTGCAGTAGTTGCACTTTTTATCTTAGGTCCAATCAAAGGTTACCTAATTGTTTTCAGAGTTCACTCAATAAGAGTAAACTCATGTGTTTTACTGTAATCATGGTCAAATACACATAGCTGTAGAGGTCATAGACTTTAGAGAAATCTCCAAGGCTGTCACATATGTAGGCTAATGTAACTTCTTACTAAATGCAAAAGGAATTCCAGTTATGGGGGTATGGAGCAGGTGTGGGGAATGGGATATAAAGATGATTAAGATTAATTGAGAGGCTTTGTATGAAACACACAATGATTCAATAAAAAGACAAATTTAAAAGAATTGTAGGTCCTTAGTTACTTTTGAATTACAGATAAATAATATATCACTTTTAGCATAAATGCATCTTATTTAACTAATTTTCCATAAAAATATAAAATAAACCCACAGCAAAATATATGATCAAAACAAAGTCACTGGACTTCAAAAACTAATGCACAATGCTAGGTGAACTCCAAGTAATATGAACCTGTAAAAAAAAAAATCAGAATGAAAATATACCTAGTCAAGCTTGGAAAACTAAAGACAAAGGAACTGTATCAATAGCAGCAAGGGAGAAAATATATCTCATGCAAGTGAGAAAAGCAACACACATGACAGTGAATTTCATCAGAAAGCACATGAGCCAAAAAAGTTTCCACAGTGTTTTTTCAAGTGCTGACAAAATACTGCCAATTCGGAGTTCTACACCCAGTAAAGCAGACACCCAGGAAGTAAAGGGATAGAAGGACACCTTTAGGTGAATTCAAACAAAAATATTCAAACTACCTATTTTAAAAGGCCAATTGAAATGAAAAAAGAAATGACAGAAACCCAGGAAGCAAATATGATAGAAAGAGACATTCAATATAAGTAGACAGAGTGATCTTCTTTAATTAGGATTTTAAAGCATTGTTAATGGATAAAACAAAAATAATGATATTGTTTCATGGATTTTTAAAAACATGTAAGGAAAATAAATTAAGAAAACTATCAGTGAGGGAAGTTAAATGGATTTCAGGATGACCAGATCGTTGTATTCATTTTGAAGCTGTAAAATGTGATATTAATAAGTCACATGTATATAGCTCCCACATCAAGAAATAGAAAGGTTTAGTCACAGATAAATTCAGACATTATAAACATATCAACATGCACTTTAAAATGATGAAGTGCTCCATCAGAAAGAAAGAGTAAAAGAAACAGAAACCAAATAAAGAATGAAGAAAGCACAATGAGAAAATGTGAAATAAAATGAGCATCCTAACATATTCACACTATCAATAATTATGCTAAGGAGGAGGCAGAGAGATAGAATAATGAAGACAAAAATGATACTTGAATGGATTTTAAAGCATGGTTAAATTAAACATTGTTTTAAGAAATTAATTTTCCATGCCATAATATAGTTTAGTTGAAAAAAATATAAGGATGGAAAAGACATACCACTCAGATAATACTCTAAATAAAAGTGGAATACGTGCAGTAAACTCATATAAGGAAGAATTCAGAGCAAAAAACTACATATATACAAGGCAGTTGTGACATTAAGTAATGATTGATGGGTTAATTCATGGAGAAAACCGAGTTATTCAACCTTCTGTGCACCTAGTGATAAACTGAAAATTTTCTGAAGAAAATGTCTATAGGTGAAACAGACAATTCTATAACTAATATTAGAGAATTTCATGTTCCCTTCTTAACTACTGATAGACCATTCAGACAGAAAATGTATCAAGTAAATCGAATTCAACAATGCCATGAGCCAAAGGAATCCAATGGATAATCACTGCATGTGATTTTGATGCAGGTTCTTCTTACCTATTCAAAGACTAAGTACCAAATCGTAACACATAAGGAGGGGGTATAAAATAAACCTCAGCCAATGTACCACACTTAAAATCATAGTGTGCCTTGTTATCAAAATGGAATGAAACTAGAAGTTATTAGTAAAACATTTTAAACTCAACTCAAATGGAAATAGCTTTGGAAATATCACAGGTCCAGACCTGCTAGAAATGACTAAACTGTGTCGAGAAGAGATTTACTGTATTATGTTAGTATAGTGCAAAATTTGAAATGAATAAATTCAATAATCTTTACTCACAAACCTAATGGAAATATAAACCCAAAGAAGAGGAAGGAATAATGTATTACACATGTTATAAGCTATGAAACTGAAGACAAGAAGTAAATATGAAGGGAGAGAAGTGGTTGAAAGACAAATAATATTTAACAAACCTCTAGGAAAACTGACCAAAAAGAGAGAAGATACAAACTATCAGTATCATGAAGAAAAGAGGACACCACAAAGGACCTGGCAAATACAAGCATGCTTATGAGAAATGCTGTGGGGAGCTTTTAACGTGTACTGGGAAAATCAGATAAAATGGGATATTCCTGTTGAAATCACATCATACTTTTTCTTTGTCCAGTTAGAAACACATAACTTGATCAGCACCCTAAACATTGAATATATAATGTCTGTTTTACTGTGCTGCTTTGAAACAAATGTCAAAATGTCTGTTTTACAGTGTTTCCCTAAAAGAAATGTCAGTGAAGAAATCCCGGAAATAGTCAAAACATAAGACTAATTCTAGACTATCTCATTATGGGGGTTAAATTAAAATTATAGATAAAATGTCACATTCGAAATAGACTGTATACACTGTTATACTTCTCATTAAGAACAAGACTAATTATATTGTAAATTTCCGGTGCTGGTGAGGTTCATGAAATGCAGGATAATTCCTACATGGTGGATAAAAATGGTAATGCTGAAAAAAATGCTGGTTAAACAGTCCTGTAGTTTCCTTAAAAGTAAAATAAAATACGGCTATTAAATGACCTAGACAACACATCCCTACACATTGTGTCAAGAAAGCGTGAGAACATACAAATACTGATCAATCAGTGCTCAACAGTGCTGTGTGTGCAGCTTAAAACTGAAAACACAATTAAAATCACCATGTGAACCATTATCAAAGTGGAGGGAAATCAAGAGTCATCAATAGAACGAAACAGAAGAAAAATCCATTCGGCGATGAATGACTCAAGAAGCATGGAGCACAGTATCTTCCTCATGAAATGTTACACATGAAAAGACAATGGCATAAATCATTGATGTGCAGAGTGTAACACTGATGCACATTCAGAGAATTATAGTGTAAGATATTTCGAATATATAGGTTGTTTTCTATTTTTAAAAACACACAATTAGATGCTTCTTACTCCCAATTTGATACCAAGAATGAGAGTCAATAAGCGCTGACAGTATGTAGAGGATCTGGAGCTCTCATATACTGCATTTGGAGATGTAGAATGGTTCAGCTGCTTAAAGTAAGGGTGAAGTTATCATGCTACCTATAATCTCCAATCCCACTCATAATTCATAATTAGATGGGAACATATGTGAACACAAATACTATATATCAACATCTGCATAGTGTATATTCACTAACTCACTATTTGTAATGGTCAAAAATAAAAGCAAACCCAAATATTCATCAAAGATGAAAGGATAGAAATTGTGCCATGTTCATTCAATGAAACATGGACAGTAGAAGTACTGGAAATACTGATACACACTAAAATATGGGGAACCTCAAAACATGGTAAGTGAACAAAACCAGTCATAGGAATGGTGCTATGAAACCTCACTTATATTAAAGATTCAGAAGAAGTAAGTGACGAGAAATAGATAAGTGCCAGCAATTAGAGATTACCCAGGACCAGTTAGTTGATAGAGATTGGATGGCAATGTTATGATGGAAGGATCTAAAAAAAGACCACAGTGGATGAACTTGCACTGAGGGACATCTCGGAACACTAACTTGATAGGTCTTAACAAAAGTGACAGAATGCATGAATTCCAGTGGGAGGACAATAAGAAGGTGCTGATGGTGAAAGGGGCAAAATGATGATTAAGATGTTCTAGACAAAATCTACAAGAACTCAATAAAACCGTATATAAAAAAGTGACGCACCTATGATTCTGTGACTGTACAAAAATAAACACATGGTCAAATTTTTATTGGTGAATTCTATCAGATGTCAAATAAACCAATAATATTGTTAATCAAAAGCAAATAGATTGTGTCTCTCTTACTTGAAGAAATGCCTGCAAGAAAGCTCATTTTGCTTGTAACAGAGTCTACATTTCTTATTTTAGTGGACCAGGTTCCAGACAGTCTCTCAGTTTCTGTTTTGCAATCTGTACTCCAGTTACTTCAAAGTTCCTTCTGTTTTGAGAATAACTCAAGTACATTAGCACTGTAGAGCCTTGCAATTAGACTTCTCCCTCTAGATCAGTCATTTTCTATGGCTTTTCTGATAATTCTCTATGACAAGTAAAAATTTTTACTTCAAAGGATCTCCTCTAGTCTGATGGAACTCTATTCTATGGCTTTCTGTGGCACTCAGCATTCCATTACTATACCATCAGATATAATAAACGAAGAAATGTTTCTTTTACCTCAGCGTTTCAGAAACTTAAGTCCAAGATTGGTTGTGTGCATTGTTTGAATTCTGGGGTGGTGAGAACAATAGTACAGCAAAGGTGCTTTTCTGATGTATTAGGGGAGAGAGAAGAGAGAGAGAGAGAGAGAGAGAGAGAGAGAGAGAGAGAGAGAGAGAGAGAGAGAGAGAGAAGCTGTAATTCAACTATTGCCTTCAGAGACCCTCTCCTAATAATGAGAAAGCTTCCCACTATATGCCACATATCTCTGTTTTTGTTGCTTTTTTAAAAGTAAATTTTTAGGTTGCCATATAAAATACTAAGTGTCATCTAGAATCCTCATTCATGCCTATCATTGTACCATGAGTTCATTCATTCCCCCAGGCGAACCTTCCCTCATTCTAGCAGATGTCCTTCTCTCCTGTTAATCTCTACTTCTAATTCATTTTAGGTCACATGAATTCTGTTACCTCCACTGTCTTACATCCTTTAAATCTATGCTCTTTCTTCAGTTTTACAACCTATACAAACATGATTACATTTTTAAGATTAAGATACAGAATTATTTTATATTCCAAAATAAAATATTCTTCATTCTTAACATGATGAAATTTTCCACATGATAATAGGACAGATCACTCAGTGACTTTCAAAGCTTTGGGTGTGGGTTCAGACAGGAAGTACTGGAGACGGGCTTCAAGAGGGACCACGAGGTGGTGTCAGTCATTATATAGAATTTCATCAGAACATTTCACTGTAGATTGTAATGTAAGGATCCAAATCCATGATATATAGATTATGTTTAAATTCAGTGAGCAACAAAACAAAATGAAGAGACATGAACAAGGCAAAGGGACTTGTGGGGTGGAGAGGTAATAGGTGTGGCAGGGGAGAGGAGAGTGAACGGGAAATCACAGCAATCAGAATGTACCATATACATTTGTGAACCTGTCAAAGATGAAATCCAGTCCAAGTTACAAAAAGATGCTACAGTTAGTTAAATTGAGTAGAGGTGCATAATACATTTTAAAATAATTAGCACATATTCATTGCACAGAATAATGTAGCATTAGCACTTTTTCATGCAGGAATGTAATTCACTCTCATCCTATTAATACTTCAATACAAATGAAATGCCAAAATACAATTATATCAAAATATAAATAATTAATTAAATGTTAGATAGTTCTACGAAACGGGAATTAATACCTAAATATAACTTTATATTTTTGTTTTTTCTCCCAATTTCCTACTTGTTCACTAATATACTCACTTATACATTTTGCACTGGTGTTCATTATTAACAAGTTTCCCTCAAATTACAGATAAACCTGTTTAAACAGAGAATGCTTTGAGATTATTTCTGGGGATTTCTCATTCATGGTGCTTTATTCTTAAAAGTATTGGCAATTAATAAATTATCTCATCTCTTCCGACATGTAAAAGGGCAAGAGGAAAGGTTATTTGTTTCTTTTAATATATATATATATATATATATATATATATATATATATCTTTTATTTTAAACAAAATACTAATTATTGTCCTCCTCTATTCATATAATAAGCAAATATTTATTATTCTATGGTATTTGGTGTCCCAAGAACAAGAATTCTTCTGAACACACATTCTCTACACCTGATATTTTAGTGTGGGAGCAGAACGGTGATTGGAGAAACAAATATAAAGTGTATTATTTCAAATGTTAAGAGGTGTGTTCTAGTTTTTCCTTAAGCCTCATCTCTTATGTCTTTCAAACAACGTAATAAGCAGACTTAGTGTTAAGAATTATTTAATGAATAGTTGTTCAATGCATGTTGAAAAATCTGAAGTCTGTGCGAAGGATCTGCCCAGAACATCCACTTCCCTGACTTTTCCGGGACTTTGCCACCTTCCTTGGGGAGGGTGCAGTGGAATGAAGGAGAGGGGTAGGGGTGGGGAAGCGCCGATGGGTAATGAGTACCCCTCGGTGCAAAGTAGAATATCTATTGCAATCACAAATCATAGATATTTTTCCTAGATATCTCAGGGTGGCTATCATTAAAATAAGAATTTGGAGTACAGGTATGGACTGTATGTTCTTTTCTACTTAAAAGAAATTTTGAAACAAAATATGGGACTTGAGGAAGACAAGTTCTAGCTATTCTGCAGAACAGTTTTGAGAAAGAAGAGGATCAGGAGAGGCAATATGAAGGGATGGCTTTTGGGAGGTTGAGAAACTTGTAACTACTTGTCACACACCTGCGAAGTTCATAAATAAGATTTTGAAGCTAAAGTTAGTAATGGCTTAGATTTTCTCAGTTTCTAGTGAAGACTGATAATACCTATCTTATCCCAAATTAGGGTAGGATGATGAACAGGTCCCTAAAGTAAAAGGAGCATTGATGAGCCCCCTTCAAACTTGGAGTCAAGGAGTAACAAGTTCTTGACCAAAGAACATGGTACGTGCTACCAATAGACTTTGTGCTTAAACAATTAGGTTCTTCATACTGATTTACAAATGACTACAGATGCACCTACTGCAAATAGGTGACAGGAATCGAACATTCAAAAATATTATGCTACATTCATTACCCTTATGTAGAATTTTAAGGAAATGGAAAGTTCTAAAGGAATGTTTTAATATAGTGAATTTATTTGAAAACTTAAAAGTTGTACAGAAATATTTATCTATGGCCATAAAGTTATATTTTCAAAAATGAGTTCCCATGCTTGCATATCATTATATAAGCAGAAAATCTGTCAACTATTTTATTGGATTTCTTTTCATTAAAGTTTTACAAAATAGTTCTTTTCATTAATTTCACTATGTTGTTATATTTAGTATTATCTCTTAGTTCCATTTACTATTTATTTTCTTTGTGAGTCTAACTGATTATTTGACATTAAAAAAAGTTGGCCAAAATAAAGAATGTTTAGTTATCAAATATGAACTTAATACATAATGTGGCTGTCTGTTATTTTTCTTATGAAATCAAATTATGTGTATATTAATTCTCATTATGGTGTGAAATTTTAAAAATGTATCGATCCTTATTATATTCCATGGCTAACTGTAACAGTGCAAGGGTTAATAATTTAATATTTACAAAAATACTGGTGGTAACCCTGGCATTAGAAATTCATCCATTTCTTTTGATTTTCAAATTTAACGGAGCATATATTTTTAAAGTATTCCTTTACAATGTTCTAAATATTTGGTGTCTAATGTGATGTTTCACGTTTTCTGACAGTTTTTTTTTTTTTGATTTGGTCTTTCTTTCTTTTGATTAGTTGGGACGAGGGTCTACCTTGTTTAATTTTTCAAGGAAGTGAACTGACTTGTAATGTCTTACCTATGTAGATTAGTACATCTCTCAACTATCACCACCAGAGGAACATTTTCTGGCAGCAGACAACCCACAACTGGTCGTAAGAGTAAGAGATTATAGAGTGCCGCCTTAATTGGGACATCTAAATCACATCTTCTCTGAGGATTACGAGATCAAAGTGGAAGAAACGGCATAAAAAATGTAAGAATCAGAGGTAGTGAATAAATACAAGGAAACCGTGTTTTCTAGAAAGAAAGGGCAGTTGCACATCAAAAACAAAACAAAACAAACAAACAAACAAAAAACCCATAGTGTTTGTGACAACATGAACAAGACCGGCACAATCCCAAACCAGAGGCCCAACCATGAAGGAGAGAGGTAGAAAGCAGCTCCAGTCCTACCTGAGGAACTGTTGGCCATGGACAGCTGCTGGCAGGAGAGTCAGTTTTCTTTAAAGGCATGATATCTACTAGGTTTGTCAGGCTCCAGGGCATGTCACATCCAAGATCATTGGATGAACAAAAATTAGACTTAATAGGCCTTTAAAAATAATAACAGAAACAGGAATAATGGCTCAATGGCTAATAGCACTGGGTGATCTTGCAGAGGACCCAAATTTGGATCCCAGGATCCCCATGGCAGTTAACAACTGTCACTAACACCAGTTCCAGGAAATTCGACTTAATCTTCTGACCTCAGAAGGCATTGCATGACATACATGCATGTACATACATTTAGAGACTACTCATACATTAAAATAAAATTAATTATTTAATTTTGGATAGGACAAAGAAACTACGAGCGTTGTATGGTGGTTGCCGAGATAGGCGAAGGGTTTGCATATGCTCAAAAAACTATGCTTGAAATTCTAAAACAATGCAAATATTTTTAAATATAATAGTAAAAAGAGTAGCAAAAAGAATGATTTCTAATAAATGTCTAACATTAATATGCACTGTAATCATTATGTATAATATGAAATGTTTGAAAATGTATCTATGAGATGTAAAATGTATCTATTATGGGCAATGATAAAGACATTCTACAAAAATATTATAAGTAAAGCTATGATATAACCTATCAATCCTACATACTGAAAATAGTTCAGAGGGAATGAGATCAGTATCCTATGTTCACAGGAACACTGCAAACCATGTTCACTGAAACAATGTTCATAATAGCCAAGAAGTGGAAACAGCCTAAGAAACCATGAAGTAATAACTGGACAAAGAAAATGGGGCTTGTGCATATGCTAGAATACAATTTAGCATAAATATGTATGGAATTTTGGCAACTGTAAGAAGGTGAAGGGAAATGACCACCATGTTCAAACAATGGTATAGAAAATAAGAGTCAAAACCCTCATTTACAGGAAAAAGTTCACCAAGTTGATTGTACAGAGCTTGAGAGTAAAATGGCTTTTATCAGAGGCTGGGAAGAATAAGGGACCGGGAGGAATGGCGAAGATGTTGAAACTGTTTCTTTTTAAGAGTCAGAAGTTAAGGTGTTCTATCATAGAGTGAAGTGAATACATAATAATGTACTATATATAACAAAATGTTAGAAGTAAAGAGTTTGAATAAATTACCATAAAGAAATGATAAGTGGGGACTAGAGAGCTACAGAGATGGCTCAACAACTAAACATACTGTATTTCTAGAGGATCAAATTTGGTTCCAGCACACACATCCATTGATTCAAAACTTTTAACTCCCTCCATGGAATCTCCCTCTTTTCACTCCCTTTCCTGACTTCTATAATTACTATACTTGCACACAAACATACACACACACACACACACACACACGTGCACACAATTCAAATTAATAAAGAAATAACACTTTAAATGTATATATTTAATATGATTTAAATGTGCATCTATCCAAATATCATGTTACTCCATATATCTGTACCTGTTTATATTTTATGTGTCCATTTAAAAATTAAATTTAACCAGAAAATGAATGATAATAACTGTTGCCTAATTTAATTACTCTATTCAGATTATTTTTTACTACCATGAAAAACAAGAAAAAGCAGTGGTTATAAAACAGAAGTTAACAAAACTATGTGTGAGTCTGGTGTATAATTTATTGTTTTTACTACGAATAGGCTTCAATTGTTTTCCCTGTGTTTGATTTTTTTTTCTTTTATTCTAGTATCAATATACTGAGCTGTACAACTGCATCTTGATTCAGGGAAGCATGTTGCTACACTACTAGAAGAGTAAAGTAGCTCTTTAAAGGCTTTAATTGAATACATCACACCACAGAATCATCATTAAAATAAATCATAAAACAGAATATTTCAAATATTATTTGTGTCAGACATTGTAGCACAAGCTTTTAATGACAATACATAGGAGGCAGAGGCAGATGGGTCTCTGTGAAATAGAAGCCAGCCTGGTCTACAGAGTGAGTTCTTTCCAGGCCAACTGAGGCTTTAAGGATATCATCTCAAAAATAATAAAATATTACCTAAAACTTTAATTTTAGAAATCCATAAATGTATGTTAATGTATGCAGATTTATTCATGTGTAAATACTTATTTATAGATATTATAATATGATCAAGAATAATGACATTATAAAATGTCATACAACTGTGTTTTTTATTGAATTGATCATCATCTCTGTAAGTCTCCTTAGTTATTTTATTTTTTGTTATGATAGCAGAAACACATAATGTTTCAATAATTGTTACTCTGTGTTCATTCCATTAATGATGCCAATAATAAACCTTATAATGAAATAATGATGTCAGAATTTGTCCCCATGGCAATGGGCACTCCTATTTTGTTTTTATCTCCAAAGGAAGTAGCATACTTAAGGGACAGCTAGTGAGGCAGAACCAATGTATAATCAGACAGCAGAACTCACTTTTAATCAGTGTGTTTGACCTAGAACTATACTTCATTGATGGATAATAAGTCCCATAATCATCCAGGCAAGTAACGCAAAGGTTATATTTTATGAAACTGTTCTCAGGAAGTTCTCCTTTCTTCCATCTTAATTTACAAAGTCCAGACCATTTAATAGGAAGAATCGTTTCAGTTGTTTTGAGAAAATTAAGATCTAAAATAGCCAGCCTTCACTGTGAAAACAATCAGTAGAACAACTTCCAGGTGCCAAGTGGAGTGTCAAATCAAATCACTTTAAAAGCATTCCTCTGCATTTTCCTTTCATTAACCAGTGGGAACAAATGATTTCTTGTTACTATGTATGGCTTTCTTGCTGTTACTTCAGAGTCTACAGAGACATCACACAGCACTAAGTCAATTTGCCTTTTTGTAGTTGTTTCTAATATTACTATCTCTTGTCTTTGTGCAGCTAAGAAAGATTACCATGCTGCCTTTGCTGACCCACCATTGAGGCACACGTGCACTGTTGTAATCAAACTGTCAACTTGGCATCACAGTTCATTACCTCCTTGTGAAATATGTAGTAGGAGGTTGCTTTATCACTATATGAGCATCGTTTGTCAAATTTCCACATGAAGATTGTAGGAACTCAAAAGGGTAATAATTTTGCTCCCCAAAGAATACTCACTGAAAGTTTAATGAACTGTTCATACATAGACAATCCAAGCAACAGGGATGAAATTATATCTGAAACCACTGTCTTCTCAGCCCTCAAGACATCATTGGTATTCTAGAAGTGGTGTTGGCTAAGGCTGGATTTCTTCAAAGACCCTAGTAGTGCCCGTAATGAAGCCTGCCATTACATACAATGCTCCCCATTTTATCTTGCATGCTTAGACACATGCTTGAAAATTAGCATATGAATTGGTATTTCACATTTATCAAATACTGTAACATTTTAAATTATTCAAACATAAGTGTAGGCCATATATATATATATATATATATATATATATATATATACATAGCTCTATCTCTGTGTATGTATGTAGGTATGTATGTGTATCTATCTATCTATCTATCTATCTATCTATCTAGAGGGAAATTTACAAATGAAAACTAACCGAACATATATATATGTGTATATATATATATTTTTTTTTTCTTGATGTTAGACTCCTGCAGTATGACTTCACATGTCCTCATCTTGCAATGGAAAATGGACACTTCATTTTAACTTATGACCAAAGTCAGTTATATATCAAAATCACAAAATTATCAGAACTCCTCATAATACTCAATTTAAAGAAAATTAGAGCTTTTCAGTGAGCAAGCTCTATGTGCTGAAGAAGAGCCTGTGGTGCAGATGTGGTACAGATGAATCATCCAGTCCTATCAACGTGTACAGAAGTAGATTCATTGGCAATAATATTGAAACAGAGGACATGGGTTGAGTACAGTAGAGGCAGGGTTGGTTCAGTGTAGATGACAAGTTAGTCCCCCTTATTCCTGTCACAGGAAGGGAACAACACAGACCACTAGATGCTTCAAGACCATGCTCCTTTTCAGGTGAGGAAGGAACAAAGGCAGTGCATTTCTTATACATTTCAATACTACATATCCAAATATCCAAATGTTTGCAGATTACACATTTTCAAGCTTCTTGGTTTTCTGGTGACATGATTGGCCTCATAAAGATATATTATTCATTCCTGTGATAACTGGGAGTGTAATGACCAAGAAGGAAGGATGAAATAGGAAGGAATGTTTGCATCTGGAGATGGAATGCCACACACCAGTGGTTCATGAACAGAAATTCTAGTGCCTAGCTGGTGACATTACTTGATGAAATTCTGGAAACACTGGGTAATGGGAATCAGGCTGGAAGAAGTAGTTCACTTGAGGATGTGTCCTTTGGAATAAGTTACCCTGGATTCTCTCTGATGACATTTCCTTCCAGTCTGTCATGAAAATAACCCACTGCTACAAGCTCCAGCCACCATGATCTTTGAGAGAGAGCCCTTGGTGCCCATCTCTCATGGATTGAATGCTCTGAGGACTATAAATTCCTTATCCCTGAAGTTATTTTATTGTTCTCTCAGATATTTTTGGTTACAGGGAAATGAAAGTAATTAATACAAATAATTAGTTGTGCAAGGTATTCTTATAAATCACTCACTTTATTTTTGTAGTTAAAAATTGTAATTCCTGGTTTGTGAGCTAGATTAATAGAACATCCACCACTTGTTCCATTGGGACATTTTCATAATTCTGTAAGAGATGCAAGACATGGGAACAAGAAGATGGATATTAGACAGGGAGGGAAAGTCAGAGGGAGGAGGGGGGTGGAGATAGTTAAGAATTGAGACTTGATGACATTTTTTTTGTCTGTTCAATAGCATGAGTGTGGTGGTTTGAGTGAGAATGTCCACCATAGGCTCCAAGTACTTAGGCATACTTACCTCAGTTGCTGCCTCTCTTTTGGTAGATTTTAGGAGGTATAGCATGTCACTGACTGGGTCAGTCTTTCAAAGTTCTTAAGACTTGTTGGGTTTCTCATCTTTCTCTGTTTCCTGTGCCTGCTTGAAGATGTGACTGCTCGGTTTTCTTCAGTGGCCACCTTTGCTGCCATGCCTCCTCCACCATTATGGATTCTTACCCCTGGAACCTTAAGCTCAGACAAGCTCTTCCTTCTAAAAGCTGTATTGGTCATGGTGTTTTGGCAAAACAACAGAATAGAAACTGAAACAATGAGTGTTGTTGGAAAACATTTGCAAGCCTTCAGATTTAAATGCAGATTCCAAAAGTTCACAAACATTTAGATGAAGAATAGAGACTCTCCCAGAATGAAATCTACTTGGGTCCTTCCCTGATTGTAACTAGAAGGGATAGTTTCATTATGGTTTTTGAAATGTGGCATGAGAAAGTAGAAAAATCAAGTACAACAAAATGGAATTAATCAGGAAACGAGAGGAATCAGATAACATGAAATATTAAAAATAGGAACGTTAACCATAGGTGGATCTGTATTCACATGAGGTGTTTTTTTAATTAATACGTGTTTTTAAAATAATTAAGAGATGGTATTATATCATAGTTACTGAATTTAACTACGTTGAACAAGAACATTGCCAAAGGGTTGTTTATGCAGTAGATTTAAGTCTATATTTATGCTCATATTTTTACATTTAAGTAGCTTTTTCTGTTTAAAAATTAATAATGCTTTTAATGAAACACAAACTCCAAGCTTTTATTTATAGATTGACAATGTATTTTTAAAAAAAGCAGAGGATATTTATGTGGAACTCAAAGTTGCAAATAGCAAACACTAGAAAGAAATCTACTTCATGACATTTACTGACTGTGCCTGTGTTTATGCATCTTTCAAACTGACTTTAGACTGAAACCTTTATATGAGGTCCTTCATTTTCCAGGATTATGTAACTGAGACTAAAAAAAAGTTAGATATTTAATAGGGGTTCATTTTTGCTTTTAGTTACCTGAACGTTGTTACTCTATTTTTCATTACTAGAATGAAATGCCTCTTAAACATTAGAAGTTTATTTTGACTCATAGTTATAATCAAAGCCCAGGAGCCCATCCCTTTCTGATGGACTTCTTGCCACAGAAGTCCATAAAACCACAGGCTATTTTATAACCAGACAGAAGGAACACTGCTCAGGCCATTCGCCCTTGGATCTGCTTGGGTACCCTTATGCAGTTGCTTGGTTGCATGCACATCCCTTATCCAACCATTGCACCCCATTCTAGGAGGGATGGTCATTGTGGATTGTTGTGAAAAAATCCCACAGTAAGACCTTGCTTGTTTACAAATCTTAGATTAAAATACACTTGGAATAATAATAATATAATGCATCACAGTCTATTTCGTAGGAGAGCTGGACAGGTGCTATAAGTATTGATATTCCATTCAAGAATATATGTGAAATAATGAATAAATATTTCAAATATTTAACATTAAAATTACCACAATTCTATTAGAAGTTCAATTTTAACAGAAGTGCTACATAACTGATAGGGGAATTCTGTAAATTTATTGTTTAACAGAATAATCATATACTGTTTAATGCAATATTGCATTCTTCCTATCTTTATACTTCAGTAGCATACTGTGGACCTATAGGTCAGCAATTGAAAATTTCCTTTATTTATTTATTCATCTGTTCATTCACTCATTCATTCAGAGTAGCTCACTACAGATTTTCTGTTCATATGTTCAGCCAGCTATAGGAGAATTAGCAGAAATCTGTCTTTAAAACAACTTTTCATTTAATCTAGGATTACAAATTCTTTAAAATTACTATTAGGAAAGAAAAAAATAATTATAAAAAAATTCAGATCAGAAGCTGGGTTTCCACACTGAATAATCGGTCTTTGACTTTTACACAATAAGAAAATTCAATATGCATTACAGAAATAGCAGATAAATGGACAACCTCAGAATATGATTTTAATGAGTGTGACTTTGCAGAGTATAACCACACACCCAGTATCCTCTTAAGCTTCCTGTGCAGGAAGAGAGTCAGTAAGACTCAAAAGCACTTAAAAACCAGAGCAGACAATGGAAAGGAAGAAGGCTGTTTGGATTTGCTGAAAGAGAAGCACAACAGTACGCCTTCAAAAGATGCTAAAAAAGCATCAGCTTAAAATTCCTGTCATGGAGGGCCACACAATCAAAGCAAGGAGCAGTCAAAAAACACCCTTTAAAAAATACCAAGATTTCCATAAATATTTTTAGCTGTTTTCCTCAACCCAATAATCAGATTTGTTTCAGTGTTATTTATGAGTTCATGAGAAGTGCTTTTGTATCAACACTAGAGAAATATTTAGATCATAATTTCTTCTCTGCTCAGTCAGCTTTGGTGTCAAATACTCAGTGGTAAGTCAATAAACATAAATCAATGATGAAGATGATAACTGTACTGAGATATATACACAAATTGAAAATTAAGCCCATATACATCTTAACTGTGAATTTGTCTTTCTTAAAAATTTAAAATCAAATTTATATCAGTTTGGTCTCTGGTTATTTAGTGAGAGGCAAAAAATCTGCAGATGCAGACTTTTTATAATGATGATACACGATTTATTTATTAGACTCATTCACGGGCAAGTTTTTGTGCTAGATTTTCGGTGTCTTGTACCGCATTCTTGGGCAATGACCCCTTGTAAAACTACAAACTCAATTATAGGTTGAATTAATATTTTACACATTAAATTTCATAAGGTATACTTGGTTGAACAGAGCAAATGAATTAAAATATGATTTATAATTAAATCCTTATCAATCACCCTAAAAGAGCCACCAATCTGTATAGCTGGTCCTCAATTTTCATTTAAAATTGTGAAATGGCTTGTCAGGTAGTAAGAGTAATCAGTTTCAAGCAATAGACAATGGCTTTCTGCAGTACAGTCACATCTGTAATTGATCAGAAATGGCATGATGATTTATCATTCCTGAGATTTGTACCAGATCAGGAAGCTGAGCCCACAGGGTGGAGCATTCAGTCTAAGTCTGAGAACACTTTACATCTTTAGTACATCTGTATGCCTAACTGTTATTACTGATTTTTGATAAAAATATCAAAATCAAGCAAATGACTCCTTATTATCATATAATTCAGTCTTCCAATTAAAATGGAATGAAAACCACTTATGCAGGTTCACTTCTGTTTTTGATAAAACTATGTTAAAGCACAAATGATGCTGAAAAAAATGCCGCTGTGGCTCTGATGATGAAGGATGGGATCCTTATTTCTACTTTTTCCATTAGTAGAGGATTACAGTAATTTTATGTGTATATCATTCTTTTATTATGAAATACTCATCTGTTATCAGAAATACAAGCAAATGTCGGTTAATTTTCTCTTGATTCATGTAAGTTGCTTATTATAAGGTAGTGGAAATTATGTTGCAAAGGCTAACATTTCAGGCTGGCCTTCTTAATCAACACACCGTCAAATGGTTAATGATATACATTAACCATACTACAGGAGAAAAAATGTACTAATAAATAACAAAACAGTATCAAAAAAAGGATATGTTGCAGTTCATGAAAAAGCTGTGTGTTGGTATGTATTTGAGTTTTTAGATTGTTTTAAAGTAATAAAGAGGAAGGAAAACCATGTAAACTATTGTTTAAACACACAGGAGTGTTCAATCTTTTGACATTCACACATCCATTGCCATCTACAATTATTCTTGGTCAAGTTCACAGCACTCTTGATTTGCATACCTCTCACAACTGCAGGTTATCTATGCCTACCAGAGTACATAGGCCTTATCTCTGTTTTAATTTGGACTGAATTGCTTCTCATCTTCTGCTTTTATTTTTTACATCCATAACCTTGGATAGCAGTTTACCTCTAAAGAGTCATAATGAATACCAAAATAACAAAGGAATTTAAAATTAAATCAAAATAAAATCAAACATATGTGTTGTTAACTGTAAATTTTGCTCAGCAGCCAAAATAATTACCTTCCTCTTTGGCAAGATTTTCACCAGCATGCAATAATACATTTATTTATTTGCTCTAATGCATACAGTCAGTGGTGTTAAGAGGATGACATCAATGTCAATTGTGCTTGCAGCAATGCTCTTCTCATAAGCAACTTTCAGTAATGCTGTCCATCAAAAAGAATTAATGATGTAAATTTTAGTGGAAAATATTAGTGAACAGAAAGTATGTAATTATTTCTCTTAGTTACATAATTTTTTTAATATTTTAGAATTGTGACTTACAAAATATGCTTTAGGTCAAATATGACCAATTGTCATTTATTAGACATATGTAACATATATATATGCATATATACATATATGTGTATATGATAAAGTAGCCCGGGATTAAATAGTCTAAATTAATGACAATAGTATAAAATTATGACAAGAGTCAGCATGTTTTCTATAGTACTGGCTGATCCAAATATTGAAAAGTTATTAAGTTTTCAAGTCAATAGCTTAACTTTAGTGAATTTATTGCTAGCTATAAACTAGTATAAAAGGGAGTACCCAAAATAATATTTTGGAGTTTATAATGAAATAAATATTATGATTTGTCAATCTATTTAAGTATTATTACTCACACCCAATCACAAGTATTATATATACTTTTTTTCTCTGATATTTGCTTTTATAATGCAACACAACCTGTTTCTTCATTACACATTTAAAAATAGGTTGTCTGCCATTCTAAATTGTAATGGGTTATAATAGTTTATAGGAAAATTGTAGGTCAGCTTGCAATAGAAATTCAAGCTGACTAACCTAATTAGGCATGGAGGAAGACAATTATCTAAGTGGGAGGTTGGCTTCATATACCTTGTACCTGCAAAATGCCATTCATAAAAGATCGACTCTAGATTTACAACTTTAGGTAATAATTCAAAGCCAGTGAAAAGCAGGGCACTTGCTTCAGCAGCAGGAGCTAACCTGCAAGAACATAGTTCAACATTGTTGAGTGGGAAACTCATTTGTGACAAGTGTGTGAAAATATCACTTAGCATTTGGCAAATATAACCTTGTTTCTTTATTTACCATAAAATACAATTCAGAATGAAGTGGGCCTCCTTTGAATATATTCAAGCATGTATCCATTATATTATGTGGTACATAAGAGTCCGTAATATAAAATTAATACACAGAAATTACGAAAGTATATTGAAAAGTTGCTTTTGGAGAAGTTTAATTTGAAAATACTATATAATATGAATAGTGAATCTACTAAGATGATTTCATTTAACACTGTGAACATATATGTGTATCCTGAAAGTGCTCAAAGTAAATATTTATATTACATGGCATTAACGACACAAAATCAAAAAAGTCTAAATTCACAGTATCCTAGGTCTGCATTCTGGAAGTTAGAATGTCATTTCCAGTACACTTGTGGAAATAACCCCAAAACAATGGTAATCACAAGCTGTTGAGCATATCACAATAAATATATGTGATAAATGAATCAGAGCTTCATGCTTACTACAATGCTAAAGGGAATGTGGATGGATATATCCAATTTCAGAGGGTTAATCACTGTGAAATATCATATTACTCCGAACTTCAAAGCAGTTAAAGTGATTTTCCTCATCTTTCCCTGCTAATAGTATTTAGAAACAAAGAAAAAGCTGTTTGCTATCTGTTTCTGTAGGATTCAAATTTCTCAGTTTGCTTTACAGCTCCTGAAACTGCAAAGACACTGTGTTAACATTCAGAGTATCTACAACACATCACATCAAATAGGTGCTCTAAAGTGTCCCGAACAGACAGGGTTATACAAGAAAGGAGAAATAAGGATGACAGCTTTTCATTACTGAAAAAAAATATGTTTAAACTTCTGTCATTATATGACTATATTTGACAAAGAAAATAAACTGCATACAAGTCATTTTCTTCTAGTTTTACTGCCAATAATGATGATGTGAAAATAACAAGGTTTAATATTTCTGAGTGTTCAAAGACAATGTGATTGTTTGCATCTTGCTTATTCCTGTCAAGAATACCTTTTCTGAAAGCCTGCTTGTGAAAATCGTTTTCATGGAAGCTAACCGCACAACAATTCAAGCAAATAATATTCCATGAAGAAACCTGCAATCCCGTGCATTCTAATTATCAAAGATAAGACTTTGTTGATGGGGCGGAGTCGTCTTTCCTCTGAGTTTCATTTCTTTTCAGGTTTCCAATTTTTTAAAGGCATGGCATCATTTTTAAAGGGCATAAAAGACCAAAGAAAAATTTTTTCCAGTTGACATGAGACATTTAATACAACAGAAATATCTAATTGGTGTCGCACAAGGTCTCATGGCATGGCCCTATACTTAGGGACTCCCAGGAAATGAAAGGTCAATGTGATGTCTACAAACTATAACAGAAAATTGCATTTTATAAGAACACAAAGAAAAACCAATTACTTATTATTAAAATAAGCAAGCAAAAGTAGCATTTTATTAAAATGGTAATTTTGTGAACTGTCAATAGATTATTATTTTGTAATAAAATGGCAGTTTACTAAGAGGGTCCCTAGACTGGAAGATAAAATATGTGCCTGTATACACATATACACACATATATGTGTGACTGTATGAGAAGTACAACTATATTGGCTATTAAAAATTTCAGTTACATTTTGGAAGCAATTTCCATTAAAAAATCAATTATTTCCTGCACATTCTCAAGTTTCATCTATATAAAATGAATTACTCTTTTTGAAGGTCAGAGAGAGCTAGTCCCAAGCAATAATTATAAAGTAAATTTTTCTGATTTTCCTCTTATCATTCTATTATTTGCAGAGTTCTACAAATCTATAAACTCCTTTCCATCACACTGCTCTAAATAAATGCCTGCTAAAAGGCTCTACACCACTCCTGTCTCCCCAGGCCATATAACAGAGCAGAGGGTTTGGATGTCTCCCTTCCCTAAGTAAATGCATCTCCTATGAGCTATGCTTGAGAGGTTTTACTATTAAGTTCTAATTGAGTGGTTCACAATTGTGTTTATGTAATAAAGGTCAATGTATTAGAGTGCTTTAATATGCTAGCTGGATCTGTACTCATTTGAAAGTATATTTATGCACTTGATGATAAAGCATGGGTGTGTAAGATTATTCACAACCCATTACATTTGCAAATTAGGTGAAAGTTTGACTGTAGGTAAATAGAATACAAAAGAATTTATAAGAATGCCTTTCCACAAATTCCTTGATCATAATTTGTAGAGACTCATGTATATAACTATACATTTACTATATTTGTTTTGTGACACTATCAGTAATTCAGTCTTACTCAAAGTGTTTCATTTTTTAACGTCATCAGACTTTTGGATTCTACTACTATTAACACACATGGCTATGCTAACTTTAAATGAGAATATTTAGTCTCATGACTTATGCTTTAAAATATTATATGTCTAACCCAAGCTTAGAGGCACATACTTGTAGTCCCGACTCTAGGAAGATGAAGATGCATAAGTAGATAAATGACAGCCTCAGATACATTGTAAGTTTGAACTAAGCCTGGACTACTTGAGATCCTGTTTCAGATAAAGTTGTCTCAAAATAAATAAGTCAAGAAAATAATTAGTTAACTGTTATTTCTAAGAAGCTGAACATTGGGGTTTACAACTTCCAGAACTGATGAGACAGATGCAGGATGATCAGGAGTTTGAGGCCAATGTGATCTCCATAGTAAGATCTTCTCCTTCACACACCCATGTATGTGTTTGTATTTCTGTGTAGATATATAAACACACACACACACACACACACACACACACACACATATATATACACTTTTTTAAAGATACGTCAGAAATATAGATGAGGTGGTTATATAGTACTTTATTTAATACATATTCATTAAAATTGGCTCATGGATATTTGTTGGCATACATAATTCTAAAATGTTATATATTCACAATAATTGGCAAAAAAATTATATGGTGTTCTTGTGCTGAACATAAAATTATTTTGACATTTACTTGTGAAAATAACTTCTAGTATCCTAAATCAGTGCTCTGTACTAACCATTTCCTTGTTCTTAGTAATGTAACTAAATTACATGGAAGAGGATTGGAGAGCTGTTTACACCATAAAATAATTAGATTTTTTGTGAAAACTATGTTTAGTTTTAGAGTTTTGGTAATCCTTGAACATGAATTTACCAAAGAGATCAGAAGAATAGAGCAACAATGTCTTAAGGAAAAAGAAATCTTACCAAAAATTTAGATGTTATATCTGGAAGCTATCAAAATAAAAAGCGTGCAAAAAAAATAAATAAATAAGAGCACATTTAGAAATGCAAATAAATCAGTATAAGGAAAGAGAGATTTTAACACAAAATTTTCATAGATACAGTTGATCTTGGTTAAAAAAATGCAAAAGCTACAATAAAAGCAACAAACATTTATATGAGAAGATTGTTAAATAGAAAACACATTATAAGCAAAGCAATATGAAACTGAACACATGATCTATGAGTAGAGGTCAGACTGATTATGTCTCAATGAAATTTTGAAGGTTGAAATATGCAAATGGGAACACACATAAACACTCTTCAAGGTACTATATAAAGAAGGGTAATAGAAAGGACAAGGATTCCGAGGTCAATAAAAGTAAGGATGTGTGATAGGCAAATCCTAGAATGCAGTGCTCCTCAGTCAACCCTTCCTAAAACCCTTTACCCTGACTGTATTCTAGCCAACAGAAGAGGACAAGCATAAATGGATTTCACAAGCTTTCAGCCTCAGCCAACTAGAGAGAAGAATTCTCTCCCTGGCTTTGAGGAAGTAAATGTCTGCTTTTAAAAAATACATTCAGAATGCTCCAATGTGGAGAAGAACAAATAGAGCCTTAGGGGCTGAGGAGAACCTCAGCTTAAGGACCAGCAAAACCCACTGTCCCCAGTTCTACAAATACAAGGAACTAGAGTCTTACAGCTGTCAGGTAGCTTAGGAGAGAATGATAAGTTTCCCACAGGAGCCAGGCCACCTACTGATTCCTCAGCAGAGCAAGCATCCAAGCTGTGTCTAGATTCCTCACCTATAAATTATAATATTTTAAATAACTTCTGGTGAAACTTTGATATCATACCAGTATCAGAATCAGCCTGTTTGGCAAGTAATCTTGCCTGCATTTTTGCCCTGGAGACAATAGGACTGAGTGACTACTCATCACTTGAAAGAGAAATCAATATTTTAGTGCTTTGAACATTATGTAAGTTCTCTCTGTTTTGGTACCATGTTGGTCAAAGGATGTATGAATATATTTATCTTCCTGGTTTCTAAAAGATTAGGTTAAATCCAGTTACATACTTGAAAAATAGTAAGTGCTCAGATAAATGCTAATAAATATTTTGAGAGTTTGGCTTATTGTGCTTTAAAAAATGGAAGTCATGCTAATTTGTAAAATGAGGCTAAAAAAAAAAACAATGAAGCTAATGATTGTGGAGAAATCGAGTATCAGAGAGCATAAATTGAAAGGCCAGTGAACGCAGAAAACAGAGTAAGTAAATAGACAAGTGCATACCACAGTCTGGCTTTAGATAATCGTGAGAATTGAAGATGAATTGTAGCTGATATGAAAGAACATAGCCCAAAGAGTGTTGCCCGCAAATGGAAAATGTTTCCCTCTTAATTTATCTTAATGAAGATAATCCTTCACAGGTGATGCTAGACCTTATCAAATTGACAGTTGTAATTAGCCATCATGTATTGATTTTAAAATCAGGGGTAGGAAAGATATATTAAATTTACTCTAGAGAAATTTTACAGTTATGGAATGGCTTTCAGCAAATTTCCTGTGGCTATTTTAAAAATAGAGGTCCATTAGCTCATGTAAGCAAAATAATCATGGGTATCATCTCAAGTACCACATCCCTGAAGAAAACTGACTTGTGCTACCTAGTAGCAATCAGTCACCAATAGATCCTCACTTAGGATCGAATTCCATAAACACTTTTCCCATCAATATTATCATGGGAGGCGCAGAAAAAATTTATTTCCAAGTAAGCATCCACCCATCTGACTCTTAAAAACTTTCTGCCGCCTCCTCTGATCCCTGAGCTGTAGGGGTAAAGAGGCATGATATCCTACTTAGGGTGGAGTAATTTATACTTTCTTATTTTCTGCATGTTGACAAGTTATGGGTCTCTGTATTAAATGCCATCTACTGTAAAAGAGGAGGATTAAGAAACGCATTAATCAGTGAGTATAAAGATAGGAATTTAAGAGGCAGTTTATTACTAAGTTCTTTCAGCAGAATACGAGTACTAGGTTTTTCCTTAGGGCCTATGATCTAGTCAGCCATTGACTTTTGTCCAGGTTAACAGTAACAGCCATTGATTCTGCCTTGTGAAGCAGACCTTAAATCAAATCAGAATGATATTATTGCACCAGTAGTCAAATCACTGCTTGTGATCACAGACAGGTAACATTGTTGATTACTTTTCTTTCCCAGTAGTGTGCATGGAACTTTAGAGCTCGCTCTATGAAAGGTAGAAAGTACTGGAGAAACTTCCTGATCAGTACCAGTTTTGACTTCTCCAAGTCCTATGACTCAGTGATGTGACATCATTAACAATAGGGTTTTACCAATCAAGATATGGTAGGTAAAAAAGAGAGATTTTAGTAGCCTGTAATGTTGAGGGATTGGCTGAGAACCCACTAAGCAACAACTCAGAAAGACATAGTGCATATCTCACATTGAGCTTTTAATTTGATTGCCTATGGAATCTGGGAGGGGCATTTCCCCTTATTATAACATAATTCCATTTAAAATCTTTTTGTACGTGGATATATTTCAGAAGGCTTAGACAGTGATTTCAAATGATCCCACCGAGCTATAGTAATAAAAACAGCATAGTATAGTCATAAAAACAGGCATATTTATTTATGGAGAAGAATTAAGCATCCAGATATACACCCACACTCCTATAACCACATTGTTGCTTGACAGAGGCCCAATATACACATTAGAGAAAAATAGTGCAGGTCAAACCGGATAGCTGCAGCTGTAAGAAAGAATCTAGATTCTTATCTCACATTCAGGTCAAAATTATAACCATTTCAGCTGATATAACACTCTGTGACTGCCTCAGGCCCAGCTGTGATGGCTATATGAGAAGAAACACAGTGTTGGACAGGAGAAAACTCCTTTCTAATTGTTGGTCAGGTAGTCCAAGAGACTGCCAAAATAAAATAGCAGGCGATTGACACAGCCCTTGATTAACTCCCAAATCTTGGAGGCAAGACCCTGTTGCTGAGGGCAGGAAATACTTTGGACATGGGACTTGGGACAATGGAACTGTGATGGATGAAATTTTACTAACTAAACTTGAGAAACGTCTGAGTTACATACATTATGTAACTATTAACATTCAAACCACACCCTTTCAGCAAAGCTATTTTCCTTGTGAGGTAATTATACTTCTGTGAATAACCGTTAAAGCACAGAATTGTTCATGTATTTTAATGTTTTTGCCTTAGATTTTTCATAGTTTTGCTTCGTTATGTCCGTGGAAAAACTGAGATGGATTTAGAAAGTGTTGGGAAAATGTTTTCAATGGATTTAGCCTACCATAAAATACTATCACACCTAGTAACCTAAATAATTAAAAGCTGCAAATTTATTATGTATTATTTATTTATTATGTATTATTTATTTATTATGTAGTATTTATTTATACGTATATGTGATATGTATACATATCACAGAGTTCCAGGTGCACACATCTGTACCTATATACATGTGTGGAAGCCAGAGGTTTCCTTCATATATCTTCCTCTATTTTTTTCTTTTTAGACAGGGTCTGTAATTGAACCTGCAGCTCACAGTCTTCGCTTGAATGGCTCACTGGTGAACTACCAGTATCTCTCCCTACTTTGCCATCACTGGAAATATAGGCAGGTACCACCAGGCCAGATATTTATGTGGCTCTGCTGATCAGAACCCAGGTCATCATACTTGCATGGCAAACACCTTACCCACTGATCTGTCCCCAAAGCCTAATAGTTAGTATTTATTACTATCTATGCCATCTCAGGGCATTTAGTGAAACCATCTTCAAGGTTATATCCTTAAGATGGAAATTCTTTGGAACCTGTATTAAAAGATCGGTCTCAGATATCTTCTAGTTTTATAAAGACAATAATTCCATCTTTGAGGCCACATTCACATGATCTAATCTAACCTTCAACAATTGTCAAAGATCTCATATCCAAATATCATGACACTGGAGATCCGCACTTCATTCTATGAATTTGGGGCTACACTACACTCAGTCCATAGCAGAGAGATATGAACAGGGTTCTCAGTATTTCATCACAAGTTAATCAAAACTGCTATAGAACTCTCAGAAACCACCCAAGGTATCTTACTTTTATGAGGAATAGTGTTAGTTCAATATTTCTCTCCTATCCCTGTAGGAACTCAGGGCATAACAAATACATTTCATTCATCAAGCTTTACATTTTTCACTTCTTCCAGGGGCTGGGGAGAATATCTTTACTGCTGCTGAGATTTGTCAAATATTTATGCACAGTACTTTCAAGGCAGAACCCAGACTAGTTTGGAGAGTTTCCATAAACTCCTGTAGGTCCATGCAACACTCTTTTTAAGAACTCTAAATTTAAAAAAAAATCCCTCATTTATTACTATAGAAAATCAGACATAAAGTCATGCACAGGAATAAGCACATAGACCACAGAATAAAGGGTGCTGGATATATATATCTTATTGCTTCTTCTGGTGAGGATTGTTGTGGTCATTAGCTAGCCAAGTCCCCTATAAATATGTTTTAAGCAACTTTAAGCACAATGTGAACTTAGTAACTTCCCAATTTCTCAGGAATTTTCAGCAGCAGTAAAGCCACTCTGAACAATCTGGTCTTAACTGTTCAACTTCATGTGGCATATGCTGTGCGATCACTTTCTCTTTAATGCCTGCGCTTCAGATTCATTTGGGATGAGCTTTTCCTACCTTCTACATGCTCAAAAGCAAGCTTTGGGATAGACCACACAAAATAAGTCATCTGCAAAATATCCTGCAGAGCTATAAAATGGATTGTAGTCTTTTCAGAGGAAATGAATTTCTAACATATCATGATAGGAAAACATACCTAGAGGAAACCATCCCAAACAAATACCCTGTTTTGGACAAAACCTGTGCTGTATCATTGATAGCAAGGGTAGATGATTAACAAGAATATACATGAATATATATATATATATATGTATATATGGCTGCCATGCTCAATATGAATTATTTTTATAAATGCAAAAACATTGTTTTCTTTTTAAGAAATATTTTGTTAGTTTTTAATTTTTTATGTGTAAGAGTGTATTATATGCATGTGTGTAAGTGTACCTGTGTCATGCAGTGCCATCTGAGGTCAGAAGAGGCCAAAGGATCCCCTGGAACTGCATTTACAAACAGTTGTTAGTTGTCCTGTGGATTATTGGAACCAAACCTGGGCCATCTGCAAGAGCAGCAAGTTCTCTTAACCACTTAGCCATCTTTCCAGTTCCATGTTTTCTTATTGTATTATACATAATAGTTATTTAAATAGTTGTGACATAAAGATATTTAAACTCTTTTAGAAAAGATACAAAACTGACTATCGTTCTGCTTCCTGACAATTGACTGATATATATGGCGCATGTTTGTAAATGCAGTAATTACAAATCAATAATCAAATCAATGTGATAAGTAATTTCAAAATAAATAATTAAATTGAATATTTAATCTAATTAATAGCATTTATCTGGGTCTATTTTATTGTTTCTAGAAGAGAATATTACAAGTAATTTTCCCAAATATTTGTTCAATACATTACCTATAGCAGTTTCAGGGTTTCCTAGACTAACAGTTATTTTAAAAATAAGACTGCACTAGTCGCAATGGTTTTATGAACTTGACTGGTCTTGGAGGGGTATCAAATTAGGAACATTTTGGTGTAATGTGTTTTTTTTTTAAGTATTGTGAGGCCCAGATTTCATCCATGACAGCAGCAACCTGTAGATAACAGCTATTTAAATGGAATGGCTGAGGAGTCAAACATCCACGGATAGTCACAGGTCAGCTACTTTGATGTGAACCCAGGAAAATGGTTTAGCTTCTCTACCTCTACAGTCTATGTTTAACAAGGACACATTTTCCTATGTTGTATTGACTCTAGAATAAAGTTGAATACTAATCTCTGTTATACTCTTAAAATGACAAATGTCACAGGCATTTCCACTAATACTCACCCAGGATGCAATGTAATGTGCTACACTCATCTAAATGGAAAACAAGTATGTGTGTGGCTAAGGCCCAGTTTCAATCTCTCCCTCCTTTTCTGATGGTCACTTAAATAAACTATTAAGTGTTCCTACTATAATCTTTTTCAAAATGAGCCATTGTTTGAATTGGCATACATTTAGAAATTCCCAGTTAACCCCTAATATTTAATTTAAAATCGGAAAATTTTAAATTAAAACAAGTCTTGAACTTCACAGTGTGATCCAGCCTTGCTCAGAGGAGAACAGCATTTAAAAGCTCATGGCTTTCCAAGTCTAACAATTATTCTTTCATTGCTTTGGCTCCAATCACTTTAGATTCTTTTCCTCTTTTTCACATCCATGTCATGCTGATGGCTCACACTGAGCTTGTACTCAATTATAGCCTGGTACCTGGAGTACTTTTCAAAGGAAACCCTGTTAAACTAGTTCTTTTCCTGTACTCTAATTATTCAGTTAGTCTTTTAGAAATTTAATGTGGAAAGTTCATTCTTTTGAAATATACGCCTTGTTAAATTTAATCATCATTCAAATCTGGAAAAAAATTTGAATCAGAATTTTAAAATCTAAGCTGTCAGATTCCCGTTGTTCACAGATTCTATAACTTGCACTGTGGCATTCATGTCGGTTACTAATGTGTTAAATATATTGTTTAACATGAATAGATGCAAACATATAAATATATTTTATATGACTGATACTGCAACTTCAATGACTTATTCTTTGGTGTCACTGATTAAAATTCTCTGATTGCATCACTATGCATTCATATTTCTCTCAGTTTATTTTATCGTCTCCGGAAGACAATGTTACTATGTGACTTTCTCAAAGGTTTGTTTAGTAAGCACTACATTTAACTATAGCAATTTCAAAGTTTCCTAGAGTAGTACTATTTATAAAAGATAACAGTGACTAGTCAAATTGGATTCTGAACCTGAGATTGCCTTGAATGATTGTAGCATTTTGTATGAAATCCCTACACATACTTAAAAGTACTCTGTTCAAGAAATGTGATTGAGCTCAGTGTCTTTTTTAACTTTCACTTAGTTAAGGGGTCTTTTTGATCATACCATTGAAATATTAATAAATTTCATGCTTTAGATAGTTTCCTAGTCTATTTCTCAACCAAAGATTTTAGATAATCCTAGGATTATTTTTCTTCAAATTCCTCTTAATTCTTCTATTACTCTAACTGGTCCATTGTGCTCCAAGTTTAAATAAATGGGCCTATGCTCTTAGTTCTCTATACTCTCAGAGAAAACATGATCTAAATGACTATTAAAAGTGTCCTATGTATATAATTCTTGAGAGTAAAGTGGGGAGGGAGAGAGGGGAGAGGGAGGGGAGTGGGAGGAGGAGGTAGTTCCTCTCTATCATCTCCATTTAAGTTCCTCATCTCCATTGTCTAGTAACCTGTTTAAAGTAAAACAGAAACCAGTTTCAGAGGGAATTTCATCAAGTCTAAGATAAAGTTAAAACCTTCCTTATATTCTTTTCTAAACAAATGACTGAGGGTCTAAAACTCATACCTAGTATTTATTCTATTTACTCAGGCTGTTATAACTTTTTCACATTCCACAGATTATTTGAGTCACATAATAGTAATTAGTACAATTGTTTTCCATCAATATTATCCTTTTACAATTAGTGTTTGCTGTGGTTCCAGCAGTGTTATAATATCCAATCACTAAATTTTGAAGCATCCAATAAAATGAAATTCCTAATGGGATCAAATCCCATCCACACCATCTATATTTCAATAATATAGACAGTTTTTTCTGAGGTAGAGATCATAGACTTGACCTCAACTATTAACCACATTCACAGGAGGCAAAAGGGATTAAGCATTCACTATGTGGGACCCCTTGCCACTCCTTGAGGAAGATTCATCTTCCAGCAAGGAGAACTGAAGCTCATGCCCAGAGAAACTCCTTGTGCCAGGTAAAGTCAAAAACTGTTATGATGGGGAAGGTCAGCTATGCAGGGAATTCTAGCCTGGCCCTAAAGTTACAGGCAGCAGAACTCCCCAACCCTGATAGAATAAATATCCGAAAAGTCTCATTGACCTGCGCTGACACAGACAAAACACATTTTGCTAGGGAATTCTATGATTCTTTTAAGTGAATGTGATTCTAAGGCAGAATGATACCTATCTTCAGCCTTTAATGAGGATGTGGAAGTACACCAATTTCCTAAAAATGTGTATCCTAAGTTTCATTTAATCATGATGTGGGACATTGTTTTATCTGCTGAATCAAGGCAATAGAAAACAAATTTGATTGGAGTGAACTGGGTGAATCTTTAGTAAAACCTTCTCACTATTTAATGCTTCAATTCAGTGATTGATGTTTTTCAAAGAACATTAATACAGTGTAAAGATAGCAGTAAAATAAATCACTGCAAATATACATACTATATTTTTGCATACACATATATTTCCATGTAGGAGCAAATTTTACACTTGATAAAATAAAGCTATCTGAGTCGAGCATTACCCTCGGCCTTGCCTGTTCTATTAATGTGAGTGATCAGTGAGCATCAGTTATTTAACTTGTAACATGAGTACTAATGTTATCAACCTTTCAGGATAAAACTATAGAGTTAATTGCTTCACTTGTTTGATGTAAGAGATATCCATTCCATTAGACTCTATCAGTGACACATAGTTCAACCAGACAATGCCCAGGACTTTTGCATTCCATAGAATTCAGTGAGGTGAGAGTACCTGTCACTGAGCCTATTATACAGCAGGCACAGAATAAATGCTGTATTGTGATCTGAATGCGCATGTGCACTCAGTATATGTGTTTTAAAAATCCTAATTCCCCAGGGTCATTTATATAACAGCCATTCCCCTTCATAAATGAGAATAGTGTTCTTCTAAAGTGTCATTGAGAAATGCCTTGTGCCCACACCACGTGATTCTCACCAGGAGAGGAAACAGAGGACACAGCTGTCCATGAGAAAGTGAGATGACATCAATTCTCCCTGATATCTGGAACTCTACTTCTAGTCTTGAGAACTGTAATAAATACATGTGAACTCTTCTAAGTCATCCACTCCATGGTGTTGTGCAGCAGTGGTTTGAATGGTCTCCTTCTAGCAGTTTGCTTCCTCTGTTCTGGACCAGAGGCACTTTCCGGTCATATAAGCTTTACTGGCCCACTATGAGCATTTTAAACAGATAGCCTCTGGATCAATGTTTCTTAGCCTGGCATCTTCAGCATTACTCTTAATCCCATGTAATCAGTCTTTTGTTTTGTTTTGATACAGAGTCTATCATAGCCCCAGGTGACTTGGAACTCACACTGTAGACTAGTCTGTCTTTGATTTCATAGAGATTTATCTGCATCTTATTTGTGAGTGCTGAGACTGAATGTATTCTCCTCTACTCCCAGCTTCAAGTAATTAATGGTAAGGTTGATGGCTACTTATTTAAAAGAAGTTCTTTGTTTTCTATACCATCATTTTCACTAACAATTTAAAGTTTTTAATACTCTGACCCTTTATAGATGGTATTAGTTCCTTTTTGATGCTGGGATAAAACATTGTTACCAAGAAAACATGTAAAAGGAAGAGTTATTTGAGTTTTCCGTTACAGAGGAATCAGAGTCTAACACAATAGGAAGGCAGGGACAAGAGGTAGCAGGAGCAGAACGTGGAGTGTTCACATCATCGAGAAAGCACATTTAGCAGAATGGTATAGGAAATCTGGCACCATTTAAGAACTCTCAAAGACCACCCCTCAAATGATGTGCTTCCTCTAGTATGGACACACTTCTTGCAAACTCCCCAAGCAGTGACACAAGCTGCGGACAAAATGTCTGAATGAGCCTATGTGACACATTTTCATTCACACCATCACTTAGACCTATGCGAGCAATCCTTAAACATAAAACAAAAAATTAATTAGTAGCACATTAAAAGATTTTCAAAGTTCTTGTGTGTATTTGTTCGACTGTGACAAGACAGTTCAAAATGATGGTATGGAGAGAAAGGGCGGCATAGGAATGAGGGGCACCCTAGGCAGGCTTGAGGCCTGGGTGCCACTGACATCGGAGACTGACGTGTGGTGGGCCACGTGAGGAACCTTACCACACAAGATGAATATTTGCATGACTGTAGGTTGAGCCCCTCTATTGATCTCAAAACTCAGAGACAGTAAGAAAAATTCTTGGCAAATAAGAAACTAATTGAGAACCCAAGATGGCAGTGGAGTTAGAGCAATAGTGGCAATAGGCACTCTCTGGGCACAAAGACTTACATACGACGCTAGGCCTCTTCATTGTATTTGAGTCTTGAGGTTTCTATATTGCTTTCAAAATTCTGAATTCAAGGTTTGGCAAATAAGTGGTCAAGTAACTGGGAACCATGATGGCAGAATCATACCGGCCTGGCTACCTTCTCCTACCTACCCATGGAGCCAAGTCTGTCTGCCTATCCACATGCCCCAGTGGCACCCATGGTTGGCCAACCATCATCATCATTTAGTGGCTGTCAAGACCAAGCAGAAGGCACGAATAAGATTAGGAAGCTGAGACATCTACAGATTTCAGAAAATAAACTAAAGGAAGCTGTCTGAAGCTGTCTTGAGAAACTGAGAAACTTCCCAATTGCCACAAGGAGAATCTTGGGTTGGAGGTCTGTGAGATAATTGCTGCCTACTGTGAGAACCTAGCTTCTGCTTTTACCAACTGTAAATCCCTGTGGGGAAGCAGCCTGTTGGAGAATAGTTTAGTACATAGCCGGGTCATTGTGGGGGTCACTGTGCTGAGTGAGGACTAGAAATAGACAAACGGTAACCTGCATGTAAGGATCATGAACAACTAACTTTGACAGTTTTCTGACTGCTGAAAAGAAATATCGCTATTTGACATTCCATAGCAGTATAAGAGAAACAGAAATTAAGAGTGAAAATCTCATTCCAGGAAATCTGTGTATCTTTTGACCCAAAATTCCATACAAAATAGAAGGACCGGGGGCCTGGAGGGATGGCTCAGTGGTTAAGAGCACTAGCTGTTCTTAACAGAAGACACAGGTTCAAATCCCAGCACCCACATGGCAGCTAACAACTGTCCATAAATCAAGTTCTAGCAAATCCAGCACCCTCTTATCCACCCACCTCTAGTACTGCATGACATAGATGTATTTATATACATGCAGACATAAAACTTACACATATAAAATAAAACAAAATAAATCTTTAAAAGATAACGGGCTTTTATTTTGGCACACTTCTGTGTAGGAATTATAGATCACTGATACTCTAATGAGATGATTTCTCCAGCACCCAGGGGTGGGTGTGGGGTGGTCCTATGAGGGTAGAGATGGAAAAGGATGTCTGAATACACTCAGAAACCTATCTAGGAAATTTTTTAATCAATAAAACTCTTAACAATAAAGATAGACTTACAAAGTGAAGAAATTAATGAGATTGTGAACAAAGTTGAGATCATATACTTCCTAAAACAAAACTCAGGTATTCCTTTGTGATATGTAGGAGTATATTCTCAGTCGTATGTTTTTAGACATTCAATTCTTCAATTAATTTAGGTGCTACAAATTTTAGTTTATAAGATAATGCACTTTCAATTCTTAATTTCAGTAAGAAGAAATAAGTAGAGAAAGGTATAAATTAGCACTGCCTAAAATCCCAAATATTTGATTAACTCAGATTCCTCCACTATTTATTAAAAAATTACACAAAACAACTGTAATGACATTTAAATTTATCACTCAACAAAATCTTTATTTATAAATCTTACTCTTAAAATTGTAGAAGTCACTTAAGTTCTGAAAATTTATTGTTTTGGATTCACCACTATGTTGATCATTCAATAAATTTTATTGCAGTGAATGTGAGACTGGACCTGTTGTCACAATGCGACTGCCAGATGCTCTAGGCAAAAGAAAAACCTGAATGCAGGAAATTCAAAGAAAAAGCTTTACTTTTCTTTGCAATTATCAAAAGAAACATTATAAAATGCCGATTGGGACTTTTCAATATCAAAGTAGGATTTTGAATGCATAATTAAATGCATATTATTATATAACTTGACCTTGTTCATGAAAAAAGAGAAAATTATATTAATTCTACTGTAAGATTCTATTTCGTAAATATTAACCTAACGTGAATACAACTATTACAATTTTTCTGAGCTGTAGTAATTTGAAGGAACGTGGTCAAGATAGATAAAATGTTGTAGATGAAAGTCAAATCTCACTTAAATCGACTTTCCTTTTTCTAAATGTACTTTTACGTAAGTCGACTTAGGTATTTGAAGAAAATAATTTGAAGAAAAGTGAAGCAGAATGGGATTTGGTGGAGGACACTGGAATTCAGCACAAGACACCAAAATTTCCACACTGCAGTTTGTTCTGAAGATTTTTAGTCTCAAAAGTTCCCTACAAGATACGTGTAAAAATGTATTTAACATGCATTTCAAATTAATGACATTCAGATAATCTGACTTCATATAGCAATGACTTTGGTTTCAACTACCCTAACTGCTAATCCAACCTATCTGCTAATCCAAGGTATGTTAAGACAACTGTGATGTTTCATTATAAGTAAAAGTGCATTTAAATTTTATCATTGAGTTTCCTACAGTATGATCTTTCGAGGACAGTATATGTAATATTGGACTTAATAAAGAAAGGCTTAAAGTGATTAACATTAGAAGCAATGAGAAAGGTTTTGCCATAATGAAATAACACAATGGAGTGATAGGGAAGGAATAAATGCTTTAAGCTCTATCATGTTACAGTGACATATGCGGACAAATGGGTGTAGCATGATGTCTCTGCCCAGCTTCAGCTCAGGTGCACTAGCTGAGCTTACACTTTTCTGAAGCAATAAAAAAATAAAATAAAATTTGTGTTTTGCAAAGTTGCCTCAGGCTTACTGATTCTCATAGGAACATACTGTGAGATGAGTCGATAACTACAGTGTTTCAAAATTATTTTTTCCCATTTCAAAATTGGTTGGTGATTAAATAAGATGTCAATATACTTTTTAAAATGCAACTCTTCAGTGATGTGTTTACATCTTACCTATTTTCACTTAGCAAAATACATCATTGCTGTACTCACCATGGCAGTTAAAATAATGGCAGTATATTTTTATTTGATTTGTGTTCTTTTAGCTGTTTTGTTTTGTTTTATAATGAGCATCAAATCCAAGACTTTGTACATGATTTGTGCTATATTGTAGTATAGAAATTAATTTTTAAGATACATCAAATGCTAATTTCCAATATTATTCCTATAATAATAGTGTTTATTATGGTAAGTTAATTATATATTTCTCATGAGAGCAAAAATATATTCTTTTCCATTATTTCATATGTAAATCTGTTATTATTATTATTAATTAGTGGGGATTGAACATAGGGCCTCTTATAATCTATACATTTTTCATTATTTATTTTAAAATTATTTTATTCTTATTTTTATGTATATGAATGTTTTACCTGTCTGTATTTAAGTGTACCCTAGTCATACAAAGACCAAAGGGAGGAGAAAAGGGAATCAGATCCCCTGGAACTGAAATTACATACAGTCAGTTGGTGCTCTTAACTGCTGAGCCATCTCTCCAGCCTCCTGTATATTATTTTAAAGCATACATCGAATACATAGAATTTTCCAGATATACATGGTCACAGTAGGAATGCAAAGTTTAAAAAATTATATTAAATATCTTATTTTCTTACTAACTCCTTATTTTCAAAAGTCCTTAGTGGAAGAAATGTAATTTAGAGAACAGTTTACTTTGGAAAACAGGCCAGACCATTCTCTGATGAACCAATATATTTTATATCACTGCCATATAGAATTTAATTTCTCATGCCAGAACTTCTTGACTTTGCATTTAATAGGATATTTCAACTGTTAAATTCATTGAACTCTTTTCTATATAAAGATCTGTTAGGACCTTGGAATATTATTATTGGACATATTCTCTGTTTGGAAATCCAACAGAGTTTTCCCCCAACATTGCTAATCAGCTCTCCCTTTCAGATTTAAGAAACTAAATTAATTTATTCCCGGTGTGTGCAGACAATAAAAAATTGAGTCTGCTCCTGTCTATTGGCCTGTGTTGCTCAGTGATTTGCTGATAGTTACTTATCTTCTTATCCTTTCATACTACTGACCCGCTTTTCTTCTTGTGAGTTGTTTAGCATTGGGAGACATAGAAATGATTATAGTTGTAAAGAAAAAAAACGTGAAAGGAAAGGAAAGGGGGAAATAGTCGCATTGTAGAAGCTGTTTTCTGGCAGTAAAAGAATTACTAGGAAAAGAAAAAGTGGAAGTCAGATTGGATTAGCTTGCTCTCTGGCTGAGTTTATGAGCCCAGTAAAGAATACCAATGAGAGAAAAAAATAGATGGTAAAAGACAACATTATAAATGTTACCCACAGACTTTTTTACTGAGCGCTGAAAATAAAACCCAGTTTTGGATACCATTAATGGTTAGTATATCACAAAAGTGAACCCGTTTGCCATCTGCTACCCTGCTCGGGGTTAATAGAAACAGTGGAGGTGGAGCTCCATGAAATGCTAAGTGTTCTGCAGCACTGCAGTGTGAAAGCCCCTGACATCTGGGCCTTGTACTAAATGCAACTGGGGCCGGTACAGAAGCCTGTTTGAAAACTGCTGAGTTGGAATGTTTACTGTGAGAATCAGAAACTCAGTCTACTGAGCATCTGAATGCAATGATTTTGACTAGAGTAAATCACCTGTAGAAGACCGAGGGCAGCTCAGTCAAGTCTATGAAAAACAGAATTCATTTAAGCAGAAGATATGCGAAGATGGACAGATTCTCATTGATGCCAATTAGAAGAATGTGAGATGATTTTGGAAAACTGTAAGACTGAAATGGACAAAATTCGTTGTATAGCCATGGAATGTATTAGCCGATTGTGTTTTCTTGAATCAGTGTTTATGCATTTGTTATAGCATCTGTATTTCCTATCGAGAAAAATAAAGCAACCGTATTTATTTTAAAACATCTTAAAAATTAAATTGAATATTTTGAGGAGGAATAATTAATGTATGCTTAGACCAGTCATTTCAGATAATCACAGGGAGTGAATAGACTGAATGAAATATGTTTAAGGCCCTTGTATTTTCTAAATCTTAAATGTATTCTATTTGCAGTATATGTGCTTTATTGTTATTTTTACAATTTCAAGAACAATAACAACAATTTTTCAGGATTACCAGTATATGCTAAACTTTTGTTATTTTTATCACTTCCAATATTACAAACAAAAATACATTATTATCCAAGCACAAAAGAAACTAAGTGTTTCCTGTATAATCCATATGATGTAATTGGATGAAAATATTATGATATCTCACAGAAGTATAATTTTTACATCTGTTTAGTTGATATATTTATTCAAATGGCTTAATTTTTTAAATGCTCACAAATCTGAACAGGAATAAAGGAATTTTTTAAAGCTATGATTACTATCCTATCTCATTATTGTTTTAAGAAATTAAATTAGGGCAAATACCAAATCCCGCAGTGTCATGACTGGTCCTTGGGCTCCTGGTGAAACTGGTCAGTATCTCAAAAGCTTGGATAATCCTTCCTCTTCCTCAGTTATTCTCTTCTGGAATGGAACTCTTTACTTTGTGATATTATATGATTAGGGAAGGAAACTTTCTCTCTCTCCCTTTCTATCTCTCTCTTTTTATTTTGTAAGAGCTCAGAATTAAGAGACAGAACTTTTACAGTGTTGGAATAGTTAAAAAATCATGGAGAAATTAAAAGTTGTAATGAATGTCTTTTACTTGTCTTATAACATGGTCATGAGTCTATAAGGCCCAGAGATAAAAGGTTATGTCTTACCAGTGATGAATTTGGGTGACATGTGAACAAGGGTTGAAGTTGTGATGCTTGATATTAATTGTGAAATTGACAGAATTCAGAATTACCTGGGTGATAAGCTTTTGGGTATAACTGTGTGGAATTATCTTGACAAAATTAATTGAAGAAGGAAGGTTGCCCACTGACCTCCTTTCCTCCCTGACTAGGGTCCTGAGCTGTGTAAATGAAGAAAGGAAACGGAGCAGTGGCACACGTTCACCCCTCTCTGTTGCTTTTTCAGTGGGTAGTTGTTTCAGGTTCTTGTTGCCTTGACTTCCTTGTCATGACTGACAATACTCTTGAAATGTGATCCAAAATAAATAATTTTTCCCTTAGCTTGTTTTTGTCAGAGTACTGAATCACCTACAGGAAAAGAAACTAAGATGAACTGGAAATTTCAATGAGTTGACTGAAGGTAGAAGGTTCCAGTATAACTCTGAGTCTCTTACAATACTTTGCTTATCTATGCATATATAATGTAAGTACCATACTGTCTTTCATGACCATATAAACTTGCATAGAGACATTTATCTTGGCTATAAATAATTTCACTACAGTAAATGTTTTTATGAGAATGTCTCGTTTAACTTTATAACGCCTGTTATTACTAAACAAGCTTACACATAGAATTATTTTCCTTTTTGAACGTAATTTTCTGCTAATATTGGATTATGTCATTATAAAGCAATAATGCTTATGAAAAAATGTACTATCAAAACACTGGGAATCAGAATTTGACTTGCCGTCACTGAACTGAAGTTTTCACCTAGGAATAACCCTGATGTTCTGATGCACTTGAAAAGCAATTAAAGGTTGATTAACATTGCCTAGGTTATTATTTTTAAATACAAAATTTAACTTCATATATTGCCATGGAACCAACAAACATATTTTAAATGTATTATCATTCTACAATTTATCAGTATATTTTAAAATGAAAATTTAGCCATATCATTTTATCAATTAATACTTTACACATTAGTGGAATACTCTGTGATATTTGAATAGATCTGTAAAGGTTGGTGTGGTCAAAACAGGGTTATTTGCATATACATCAAATTAAATATCAATCATTTACTTGTATAAAAAAGATTTAAAAATCTATACTCTTAGATATTTTATAACCTACCATAAATGTTAACTCTAATCACCATATTACTCTGTAGAAACCTAAAATTTATTTAACTTACATGGATTTGGTTAGTGAATAAAAAATATTTTTTACATTGATGATATTTGCTCTTCAGTACTGGAAAAAAAATCTGTTTCTCTTTTTGGAATGTATTCTTAAGTAAATGTGTTTGTTATACAAAATGTTAATGTACATTTCACATCTTTTATTTTGCTAATAACTTATTTCTTTTCAATTACTTTATATTAATTTTATATCATGGAAATTATATAAAAAATCAAGAAATTTACTTGTTCCAGTTCAAAGTGGGTCAGGAAACCATACAAACCACTGACCCACCAAAACCAGCTTTGATCCAGGAACTATTAATGAACATATAGTGTAGTGAGGTCAAGACATTTTAAAGAAGAGATCAAAACCTTTAAGATGATTAGTATATTGTCTGGCCATAGAAGTTGGAAATTTAACTGGGAGGAACCATTGAAATGGATTCTCTTAAGCCTTCATGAGAAGTTTTCCAATGACCACTCAACAGTAATTAGGCACTTAAGCAAATTGGAAAGGTGAGCTAATTGAAAGTTTTTGAAATTGACTGTTTTGAACTACTGTCCTCTCATTCTATACAACAAAAAAACATTTTTTCATGAGATAATGATATGGGACAAAATGTGGATTTTACTTGACAACCAGTGATGACCAATGCAGTGGTTAGATCACGAAGAAGCCCCAAAACAGTTTCTAAAGTCAAACTTTCAACAGAATAGGTGCAGTCACTGTCTGATGGGCTGCCTTGAAACTGCTCCACCACATATTTCGGCATTCCAGTGGAACTATTAGAAAAATGATCTTCAGAAGTTGCACCGGGCAACAGAAAAGGAACAGTTCTTCATAATAAAGTCTGTTTGCATATGACACAGCCAAGATTTCAGATTCAATTCAAAATTGCCCCATCCACCATATCTACCTGATCTCTCTGCAAAGCACCTTTATTACAATTTGTAGGAAGAATACTTCCACAAGCCACAGACTTAGAAAACACTTCCCATGAGTTCACTGAATCCTAAAGCATGGGCATTTGGCTCCAGGAATAAACAGGATTAGTTTTTCCTTGGCAAAATGTGTTGATTTTAACAGAGTCTATTTTAATTAATGAATATATATTCGAATCAACTTATTAAATTCTTGATCTGAAACTGCATTTCCTTGGCAGTGTAGATACATGTGTATACACATATGATATATAAATGTTACACACATACTGGGGTTATATATTATTCACATATATTTTTATACATGTGGAGTTTTGCAGGGTTAATTTTGATTTAAGTTTCTTGTTTTTGTTGATGTTGTTGTTTGGGACAGGGTCTTACTTTACACACCAAGCAATTCTAGTTAGTCCAGGTTAACCTCAAATTCATTAAAGTCCTTCTGCCCAGTTATCTAAATGATGAGATGATAGATATGAGCCATCTATCGCTGTATTTTTTATCCTGATTGTCGGATTTTCATACAACTCTCATACTTCTTGCCCTGTGAGTTATACTAATTTATATTACCACCAACATTGCTTAAGGACCCCCTTTCTCTACACCCTGGAGAGCACTTAATTTTGTCTTTGTAACAGTTATTCTAACTGGAGTGTGGAGATAAACCTTTACTTCCATAATGATTTCTTATATTTTAAATGTATTTGCTAATATTTGTTAGTTACTTATGTTATAGTTATTTATATTTTTGTTTATTCAAATTATTTGTAGCACAATCTATTAAAATGAATTCATAAGAATGGCATTTAGGAGGACCTATATATGCTATTATAAGGAAAAAAAAATCCTAGTGTAGTCTTTCCCAGATTACTAGTCAATGCCTATTCTTCTACAAGTATTCCCTCTTCACTGTGCCCTTAAAATGATATTTGTGTAATCCCATATACATGTGTATCACAATACACTCACTGCCATGCTCAAATTAAACTTTATCCACTCTTGACTCAGGGATCACTGAGGAAAAGGAGGCAGAACGATTGTAAGAGCCAGGGTTGGTCCATGAACATAGGGAAAGAGATGCTTTCAGTTCACTGGAGGCATGTACATGTGATCTTACAGAAATCATGGCACTGAGCACAAGATTAATACCAATTTAATCAGACAAGGGTCCCAGAGTAAAGTGAGGTAAATAGACAACTAGCCAACCCTTAGGAACTGTTGATACTGATTCCTATTGGGTGTGGAAGCATAGACCTTATTTAAAATCACCAGATAGACTGACTAGACTTCAGTGGATGAATTTGCACTGAAGGGCAACTGGATACACATTTTTGACTGAATAGACCTTAACAAGTATGGCGGAATTCATGAGGTCTGACTGGAGGGAATGAGGGAAGATGGATTTGAGGAGAAGGTATAAACTTTATTAAAATTGTAGTATGAAATGTACAAAGGCTCATTAAAATGGAAGAAAAAGAAAGGAAGGAAGGAACAAATGTTCAACTTAATTCTTTTAAGTGAGTCATATTTCTCTATGAGTAAATACTAGAAGTTTTTACTCCTTTTATTCTAGGTAAAGTCATAGAATCCCAGTGCACATTAACCCTGAAAGGCTAACAGTGAAAATCTGTCTCCAAGAAACTATTGTTCAGTTTTAAAACTATTATAAGTCTAATAGAAATTAAAGCAACTAGAGAGGTCAGAGTTTTTCAACATGATACCATGTACAGATATCTGCAAAATTTCTCATACATTGCCATGTTAATATCTCTTCTTTTAAGATTAGTAAAAAGAACACTCTTTACTTATAGTATTTATCTAAATTATGGGAGATAGCTGTGTTGTTTAAAAGGAAAGACTTTAATAAAACTTCAAAAACCTAAAATTATCAATTATAAAAATAATTCATTTTACATTTATGTTTATAACATTTTAAAAAATATATACATTTTATTGAAATTTTATGGATTTCATATAAGACATCTTAATAATATTTAGACCCTCTCCTCTGTCTGTACCACATTTTGCTCTCCCACTGGAAATCATGCTTTCTGTCGTATATGTTAAGGCTTATCGAGTCAGTTTTGAGTCTCCAGATGTCCCTTGGTGTGAGTTCACCCACTGGTTCCTGGACAACCTATCTAGCAGCAATCCCTTAAAGAAAACCAACTCTCCCTAACCCAGAGTGATCAGCTGCCAAGAGATCTGTCACTGTGATTGGGCTTCTTGCACATTACCCCATTTCTATGCTGGGTTTTGTCTGGTTTGAGTTTGCATGGGCCTTATGCATGCTGTCACTATTACTGTAAGTTCATATGAGTAAATTCTCAGAAACCTGGATAACTCTGTGTTCTTGGGGTTATCCACACCCCCTGGCTCTTACTGTCTTCCATATCTTCTGCAAAGGCCCCTGAGACCTGAGTGACTGAGGTCTAATACAGGAAACCTATGCATGGACACGCAGTCTGTAGTCTCTTATTTGATGCTTTTTTACCAGTTGTGGCTATGTGTATCTCACTCTATGGTAAGCTTCCCTGGTGAGAGTTGAGAGAGGCATTAGTGTTCCCTCTACCCTCTTGTTCCATTATTTTTCATGAGCCTTAGGTATAGAGCTTCCATTGTAGATGTGTCCCTTGGGGCTAGGCATATCTCAGACTCATATTCTCTCAGTGTGAACAGTTGTGGAACTCTGCAATAGTCTCCATCTGTTTCACAGGCTTCTGTGATGAGTGATGATAGGTATATTTCTCTGTAAATATGAAGATACATATTTAGCATATCGTAAGAAATTATGTTTATTTAGGGATGTGACAGAGGTAGAATTTTATGTTGTTGCTTATTGGAATTCAAATCTAACCAAACTGCCCTTTCAAAATATGTTTATCATTCCATTACAATGAATATGTTTTGTAATTGCAAGCTGTGTTTATACTGCCCTTGAAATTTAGATGGAATTTAACTGATCCTTGGTCCTGTGGTCTGTAGTGGTTCAGGTATATTTTACTTATTAATTGGTTGACTGATCAACTTTCATGGTCACTGACATATCTGAATTACTACCATGTATGTGTGTATCACTGCATTTGAATGCAAGTGTGTGTGTGTGTGTGTGTGTGTTGTACAATACTTGTTTCTAGCAATCCCAAAGTGAACTCATTAGAATTATACTTAAAAATACAACAGAAATGCTAGACTTTAAGTAGAGTATCCCATGTGAGATGAGTTTACTAATACATATGTGGCTAAATAAACACTTTAAAATTGAATCCATGCCAAAAGTAAATATGTATGCTACTGGTATGTATTTACTCCTAAATCACCAAGATTTACTGGCATATTGACTCAGGTCAAATATCTAATTGTTGCAAAAATGTGATAAACTGTAAGTATACATTGTAACAAAGCCCATGCTAGTAACAACTTTATGACCGCTTTCATTCAGAATGCATCTCTGCATGTCAAAAATTGTCTAATTTACATTGTTTCCCAGGAATCAAAATGATCTCTCTGTGAAATGAACTGTGCACACAAATGACTAAAATCAAGATTTCATAAGAATGTCAAATGGTGGTTGAAAGAAAAATATTTGTGAAGACCATCAGTAACGTCAAGTCAAATAATTGAGAAAAATAGAAACAATGGAATTTCAATTAAGTTCTGAACATTTGGGAGACACTGAGCGGGGAATTTTTATAAACTAAAATTTATGTGTAAAGAAGTTGATATGGATATTACAAATTTAGGCCTTTAAGACTAACTGGTTATATAGCTATTTCTGACAAGACAACAATAATAATTGTGAAAACAGAAAAAAATTCAGCAGAATTGAAAAAACATCGAAGCTGGTATTCCCAGGAGTGATAATACATTTATTCCTGCAGCTACTGTCAATTATTTCTGATTTCTGTTGTTTACTGATATCTGTATTTCTATGTAAGTGAACAGTTGACAACTATTTTAAAACTGAACATACTGACAAAAATTTCAAAAGTTTACCTAGTGAAGTTCTTTACAAAATATTAATTTAGTGTATCAAAAATATGATAAATATTTCCATAAATTATAGAAAGAATGAATGACTGAAAGAAAGAAAGAAAACCCAATTAAGACAAATATTTCCTTTAATTAAAGTAGAATAGGGGAATGTGATTGCCAAATCATAAAGTTAGTATTCCTTCATTTATGTTACAATAAGAATGGTCACTGTTTGATTAATCCTGGCAAATATTTAGAGCCTGTGATGAGAATACATAGAACTAAAATACAATAATGCCAATATAATACTTAATTGAATCTATAGAGGAATAATTCTAATATCCTTATAAATTTTGAAGTCATGAGGAAACATCATGGTCCAATGGCCTCTTCGCTCTTCTGAAATATTTTCTGAACCTTAGGAACAGTGATTTCACTTTAGATTTATCAGTTTGGACCATGCATTTCATACCATTTATTCCCTGCATTTTGACCAGTTTAAGGTGCACCCATAAAATCTAAATAATATGGTTGCCTAGATAATGACAATGCCAGTTGACATGACAAAATGAATCAGGACTAATTCACAAGGTCCTCTCTCTAGAGGAACAGCTGCTGATAATCAATGGCTGCTGATAATCAATGGCTGCTGGGAGGAGGAGAATCTGCTTTCTCTAGAAGTGAGACCCCAGTAAGATATCAAATCCCAAGTTGTCAGTTCTAAACTCATGCACATGCTAGCATTGCTAAAATGACCCATTTGGTTGTTTATATCACACACACACACACACACACACACACACACACACACACACACACAAACCTCTACACGTACACACAAATAAAACTAAAGAAGTTAGTGAGAAGAAATTGAAGGTTTTGTAGGGGGAGTAATTGGAAAGGAAAGTGGAAATGATGTAAATGCCACACTCACATATGAGATTCTCAAAAGATAAAGTAAAGAATCTAGAAATCCCAAAATATATTGTATAAAATCATAGAATTTCCAATTAAAAAAGGAAAATAAAGATAAAAAAATTTTAAAAATCTTATCAGAATGCAAAGTAACCAGAAAAACTTCTAGTAAACATGAGAGTTTTTCTAGGAGTATCTGCAGTTTTACCAAAAAATGATTTTTAATTAGCCATTAGTTCATTAAGAAATATGGAATCTAGGGGATAAGTGACCATTAAAATATATGCCAATTGGCTTGTTATGTGGGAAAAGTAGGATATATAGTTATATGTTGTCAGTTAAAAGGCATGACACAGATATTTCTATTCCTCAAAGCAAACGTTTCTCATTGCTGTTCTCTGTTGACTGAAACTGACTTTACATATGTAAACACTGAGACTGAATTAGATGTTTTTTGCTTTCATTTCCAAAGGTTGACCATTCTGGCAAGTTAAGAGATGTAATGACATGACAGGAACATTTTGGTTAGATTGCAATGAAAGAATACATATCTGATGACTGAACAATTCAATGAAATGAGAACCTCACAGACACAAAACATTAAAAGCGTTCTGTATTTGAGAACCTAAAGTAATGTGCTGGGTTACACAGAGTACATCAAGGAGAAATGGAGGCCCAGCCAGCATCATCCTTGATTAAACAAATTAAAATACCATTATGAGAATATATTTTTCTCAGTCAATCTCTATCATTTGGAGTATTGACAGGCACAAAGTAAATCCCTAATGGGTGAATAACTAATGATTCTAATGTTTTATGAAAAGAAAAATTTATTAATGTTGCTAAGGTTAATAACCTTAACCTTATATAAAAAGCTGTGTATATAAATAGCTCTTAAGAATATGAAGAATAATCAAGTCAGTAACAAGCTTCAAGCATTTTAAAATATGTTATGGGCTGGAAAGATGGCTCAACAGTGAAGGGTGCTTGCTGCTCTTGAAGGGGACCCATGTTCTGTTCTCAGTATCCATATTGTGGTTAGCAACTCCAGTTCTAAGTCTTCACACACGGTGCACCTACATGCTGGCAAAACACTTATACACATAAAATAAAAATGATTTTTTTTAGTTGACAGCAGGAAAAATATCTTCAAAGGAAAGACACCTATATATGGAAAGACATATGAAGAGGTGGCTTAGCAGTTAGAGCACAGGCTGATTTTACAGAACACCAGAGCTTGAATCCCAGCATCCACATGGCAGGTAAAAACGTTCTAGACCTCCAGTTCCAGGAAATCTGATGTCCTCTTCTGTACTCTGAGAGTGTTGCAAGACACTGGTGCACTTACACAAATGCAGGCAAAACATTCATTCTCAGAAATTAAAATTAAATAAATAAATCAAAGAAATTAAAAACAATGAAGTGCCTTTAATCCTAACAAAGACATTTCAAACAAGCACATGGGCAAACAAACACTTATTAACTATATACAAACAAATGACATACCTAAAATATTTCTTTTTATACAAAGTAAACTGAGAATTTCACTCTTCACTCAGACTTGGCATGATCTCACTGTGGTAATAGTTATTACAAATAATTACTTTGGAAAAAGATAAAATACTCACGATTGACAGTATGAATTTTGATTTTTCTTGTCAACAGTAGATAAATTGGAAGAATATCTTAAGTATTTGTTAAATACTTTTAGAAATTGGCATAGTTTATAAAGGCTCCTTTTTAAGTGAAATAATCCCATCTCAAGTTTTACATAGTACATTTGAGTTGTGATATTCAGAAAAGAATTTTGACAGTGAGAGATATCCATTCAGTGTTGTTAATAACTTCTTGACATTCATATCCTGATTTCCACAAGATAAATCAGACACTGTCATTTTTCACTGAGCTTACATTCCTTTAGGAGATAAATTACACACATAAATAAGCAGATGATAAATGGATACTAATAATTGTCACATGAAAAAAATTGAAGTTCTATGGATATTTGAAGTAGAGAAAGTTAACTGCCAGATTAATTAAATCTCCACGGACTATAGTTTTATTCTTAAAAAACACAGCATAATTTTGAGTCCAATTTAAATGATGCACAAAAACTTCAATCAATTGCTTATATTTATAGTTATTAAGTATATTTCTTATGAAGAAAAATGTTCTCTTCATTTGGGATTAGGTTCCCATGGAAGTATTTTATTTTCAGTTCCATGCAGTGTGCTACAAATTTTGTTATTATTATTTTTTATTTTACAGATGAATAGATTTCCTCATATCTCTTCATAAGGAGCTAATGACTTGAAAGCTGATGAAGGTAAAGCTTTTTTTTTTTCTGATTGTGTAAACAATAGATGACTAGGTGGTAAGAAGCACCAGATGATTTTATCCGGGGTGAGAACAACCACAGCACATTGCATATACTTATGAAAATCCCAGTAAAGCAAAATAAAAGAGAAAAATAACTTCTTTATAATCATATCTGATAAAATACTTTAATTTGATTTATTCAAATAGCAAGTAAAGAAGAAAAATAATATTATTGATTGTTGGAGAAATAATTTAAAGAAAAAAAACAAGTTGTTTACTCATTTGATTAAATGATTGTTTAATTTTATTTTTCATTTTAAAAAGATAAAATTTTTTCTTATCCTTCCAATTAGGTCTTTCTGTTCACAAAATCCTAATTTAATACTTAGATTTTGTATGGGCCAGACTTTCTGCAAAAGGAAAAGCAGGAATCCGTTACATCTGTATGGGATCGTTAAGCTTCACTGCCTAGAATATTACGTATTTTCTCTTTTTGAACTCCCTTAAACAATGTTTAGAACACACATCAGGTGCAGTCATGGTTTTCTTTCCTGTTACTGTGCAAAATACCCTGAAAAAAATGCAGCTCAAGAGAGAAAGAGTTCATGTCTGGTCGTTGTTTAGGAATACAGTATCCCCTGGCAGGAAAACCAAGGTAGCACGGAACTTGAAACATCTAGTCACATCACACTGATAATCAGGAAGTGGAGGGTACTGAACGCTTGTACTCTGCTCACTTTCTCCATTTTGTACCATCCAGGATCCAAGCTCCTAGAAAATGTGCTTCGCAACTTTAGAATGCTGTCTTCGCAACTCTGTTAACCCAATAAGCATAGTCCCTCCTAGGCATGCTTTAGAGGCTGCATAACCCCTCACAGGTGTGACTGGAAGCTTGACTCCTAGGTGATCCCAGATCCTATTGGGTTAATTATTGTCTCTAACTCTCAAGGTTGGTTAGCATTTCAGAATTGGCTCCGTGTTATTTTAAAGGAAACATAGAACTGCATGAGGAGTAAAACTCGGGCTCTTCTTAAATTGGCAACACACTTGCTCTTTTTTTGTTTTCCTTATGTTCTGTTATCCTCAATGTTTTCTTTCCCCCTTTTAAAATTTTTAAAGTGTATGTTTAGTGTTGTCTCCTAAAGGATCATGACAGGAACTCATCTCAGTTCCTGGAAATCTGTTAAGTTCCTCACTTTAAACACCTGCCTTGTATCACTTGACTCTAGACATAAACAAACAGTTTAGAATATCCATGGATTTTCAAAGCACTTCCCTCACTTAGCTCTTTTGCTAGCAATGAATTTAATGGATTTTCTTTATCAATTAGTTTCCCAGTTAGTTCTATGATAGATTCCGTTGTGAACACAGTGCCATCCAGTGTTATAAATAATCATTGAGATGAAAGCATATATTTACTTTGACGCTTTGAAATCTTTCACCTCATAGGCTCACCGATGAGCAAGAAGACATGTATATAGCCGAATGTTGGCTTCTGAACAGACTAATAATGGAAATTTCATAATAAATAAATTTGTGAATAATCATGTGTGAGAATGATTTTCATTCCCTTTATATTTTCATGATATTAAGACATCTTCTGGAAAAGTTAATATTTATGAGTTTCTCGGTCACATTTCTTGAATATCTTTGAGTAATGATTTGAGTACTATCCAAATGAAAAGTACTAAATATTCATACCTTTATCTCTTTTTAATTATTTTTCTTTATTTTGTGTGGCTAGGTATTGAATGCATTGTCTGGTACATGCTGGGCAAGAATTCTATCAGAGAGTTAACATCCTAGGTTCCATATTCATAAATTTAAAGGCAGAAAATGCCAAATGGTTTCTTGGACTTTTATTAGGCAATGTGGTAGAACAATATAGATAATTACGGCTAAGTTCAATAGGAAAATTTGTGTTACTTGAGAAATCTGGTTAAAAATGCAATGAAAACAGAAAATGATATGTCATTTTTACAAGACAACAGGAGTTAAAATATCTGCCACAATCTTTGATCTAGAGAAGAAAATTATGCAAATGAAATAACTACAAAATTTCTGTAAGTAGATATAAGTAGTAGCAACCTCAAGAATGTTACAGGCATAACCACTATTAAGAAAGACTAGGTAGAAAGATACCTGTTTGAAAGAGAATAAAGATCTAAGGGTAAAGGGTGTGAAAATAACAGTAGGAAATAACATCATAAGTAACAAGAACATTTTGAAGTATGATATAACTCAGAATACAATTAGTAATAAGTTAGAAAATTCATTGCACATTGAAATGTTTCTCTAAAAATCTTTAGTTCCCTGAGAATTAAAAAAGAATGCTTCTAGGTAATTTAAGCATGGAATTAAAATATTTGGTGAAGTTTTGAATTCAGAAATGTTTTCATATACTTTGCATTGTTGTAAATATGTAAAGGCATCAAAGCTAGTGTCATTATTTATCATGCTTCTATAAATAATATAACCAGTATTTCTTAAAGGAAATAATTCTTTGTTATGAATTATGAAGCAAAACATTTTTATTCTCACTTGGCACTGTTATATAATAAAGGACAATATTTTGAAACAAAAAATAATTCAGTTATGAGATTTTATACCAAATTATTTCCTTACATTATTTCTTGATTTTAACCAAATATTGTTAAATGAAATTAACTTAAACAATACCAGTTTTGTTCAGGTTTATTCAGTATGTGAATCTATATGAATATTATTTTTGATTAAACATCTCTTTATTCTATACTCTATATATATTATACTATATATATATATGTATACATATATATAGTATATATAGGAAATAAGCAGATGTTGAAACACAATTTCCCCAGATTTCTTTACTAGTTTTTCTTACTAGTGTATTGTAGTTAGGTATTCATTGAATCTATAGAAAAAAATATGTGATTTTCTGTTCTGGGCCATATAGTGATTCAGTATTAAAAAGAACAAGGGATCTTTCTGTGCTTTCTATCATATCCTTCTGTAAATATATACATATATATATATATATATATATATATATATATATTTGGCTTTAAAGAAACTCTACTTAGAAAGTATATTGAATATTAAGTAAAAAAGGAATTAAAGAACCCTCCAGGAATTGGAAGATAGCAAATTTTTGTGTACAGTACAGAAAGTGAGGAAGAGTTTGTAAAAAAGAAAAAGAATTTTAGGTGTAGATAAGAACTATTCTATTATGAATCTTTTAGGAAAGTAAAGACTTCTGTCTTTCATCTTTGGTTATTTGAAAAACTTATGTCTTAATAAAATAAAATGTGATATTATGTTCTTTACATGGCATTTGAATTCAGTTTAGAGAACAAATTGTGGGCAACTTAGCACTAATTAAAAACAGAGGCTATTGGGGGCAGGACATATAGTTCAGAGGTTAAAAGCAATGACTGCTCCTGCAGATGACCCTGGTTCCATTCCCATCACCCACATGGTAGTTAACAACCATCCTTATCTCCAAGTCCAGAGGATCTGATGCCTCATTTTGGCCTCCACAGGTAAGGCACCAAAAGTGTGCTTTTACATGCAGGCAGGCAAAGCACTCATACACATAAAATTAAAATAAATATAGGTTAATTTAAAAATAAACTGTTATAAGTTATTTGGTTCAAGGATAATGACAGCAGCTTGATCGAGGTGGCTGGTATGTTAAGGAAGAAGCATCATAGTATGTACTATAGTCCAGTTACATGTAAATAGAAACACAAATTTTGATTGGCAGAGTTGGCAAAGATAATATCTTAACACCAAAATATTATTAGGCCTTACTAAAGGAAATAAGCAGATGTTGAAATACAATTTCCCCAGATTCTTTTACTAGTTTTTCTTACTAGTGTATTGTATAATCTCTAGAAAAAAAGTATGATATTTCTGTTCTGGGCCATGTAGTGATTCAGTATTAAATAGAACAAGGGATCTTTATGAGATTTCTATCATGTCCTTCTGTAAACAATTTTGCATATTCAAAATACAGACTTCACTTGTCTAGGAATACTTAGACATTACATAGTATTAAATGATTTAAGGAGAGCACACATCCACAGATAAGGAGGAGGATGGCAACTGTGTGTCCAAGTCACTCCTGAACAAGGTCACCAGTGACACAACTTTTCTGCACACTGTCATGAGCAGTTCCAGCATCATTGTAAAACTAGATTTCCTGATGGAATAGAATGGTGTCCAGCACAGCAAGGGCCAAGTGTCTCCTCACTTGTGCATCCAACTTGAGAGAGAACAGGGACCAAACAAACAAGTTGTCATGGGCATTCCTCACATTGAACTAGTTGAACTAAAGATTTCACAGTGCAGAGCAAAGACCTGTTATTCCTTCCAAGCAACCAGAATTCAGTAAGTCTATCCCTCTGAACATTCAATTTCAATTAAAATTTCCAACAAAGTACCTTTGATTTTGAGTAATGCTTAAATGAAAATAATTCATTTCTCATTTCTCAAATGCATATTTCTGCATTATTTCCAAAATCTATAAATAAAACAGGATGAATAACATACTACAACCTAGCAGGAAAAACTTAGTAATATTTATTCCATTTAATGATATGGAATATCATATGGTAATAAATACCAAGTGTGACCCATGACCTCTGGAATGTCACATTATGTTAACAAGGAAATCAATTAAAAGTTGCTTGAAAACTTGTAAATAGTAAAAAATAGGGCAATAGTTTTTTTATTCATCAAAAAGGAAAAATGTTTTAAGGACGTAACATTTTTAAAAGTACGATGACTTTTGTAATAAAGAACACTCACCTATTCAACTCCTACTTACAGTAAGAAATGCTTCCATTAACATTTTAATCACCTAAAGTCTTGATACTAAGCTTTCTGATCTAAACATAATTCAAAACAATATAATTATAAGCACTGTAGCATATACAGGTAAATTGACTGTGTGTAAACACAGAATCAGCTGATAGTCGAGTGCTACTGAAATTCAAAACAAAATGTGCTAATGTATTGCAAGAGAATAAGCTGAAGGACTTTTGCCTCATTCTTAAAATTCATAGTTTCCTCTGATAAATATAAATCATATATATTACTACAGTCTGACCAAAAACTATTTCCTTGCAAATATTTATGTGGTAGTTTTGGTTTGGTAATGATGAATAGTTTGGAATGCTACCATTAACTGAAGAGGCACTGTCATAACTCAACCACAGAAGACATATATATATATATATATATGTATATATATATATATATATATATATATGAAAAGTAGTTTTTGGTAAGTAAAATCATACAATGTATAAAGCTGAAAGAAATATAAACTTTTTCTTCAGGAAGACATGAATACATAATTATAAATTGGGACTGAAATAAGCTAAAATGATCATGGCTAAAATTTCTAAAGAAAAAAATGTAGGTCATTTTATAGATATTTACAATTAAAATCATATTTTGTATGTGTTTTTCTATTTGTTGATTCTGAGATGCATGTTTTCACATAGATAACAAATAATACCTCAAACTAAGGATAAGACTGATAACAAACTATACTGAAATTGTTCTTATGGTTTTGGAGAATTATCTGACATTTGTTCTCAAATAACCTTCAATAAGATGCTTCTTCAAACTATAGAATTGTCATTAAAATAAGTATTTTTTAATAATAAAGAATAGCATTCACATATTGTGATGGTGACTTTTATAAAATGATCAGAGTTGGACTAATGATTTTAAATTAACTCAAGCAAAACCCTGTGCTGTTGGTCTTGTGACTTGGGCACATAGTCTTATTTCTTTGGCAACCAGAATTTGGTACTGCATCAAAAAGTTAATTTACGAATATGGATTTTCTTGAGAATTAACACACAGCATTGAAAAGCAGTACATCCATCTCTGTTTTGTACAGATGACTGGGAAGGATATTGACCTTGGATGAATGAGATAGTCTAGAATTAGGGATGATAAAATCAAATAGTCTGTTAAATTTAAGGTGGAACCAAGCTTGTATTTCCCAAATTGAAGCTGGCAAAACCATTTTGAATTAAACAATGGATGGGAATGTACTCAGTTTTGGGGAAGAAGTTCTAGGTGACATCAGGGAGAAGGGGTGCCCTTTGAGTCCAGGGTCACTCTTAAAACTTAAATTTAAGTGTCATGAATTTTGTTAAGTTGGAATAATAATGGCAAAAGATATGCCTACCCTTATATCTGATGAGTAATTTTCACTTGAATTATATTGTAACATTAGTCAAACACAATTAAATGTTGATTCCTGTCCATCAAGTTAACTCATCTACTATGTTGTAGATCCGATTATGCTTAGTATGTTGAATCTAAATCAAAAGGCAAGTAAGTACTTAAGAAGAAACTCCACAAAGTCTGAGAAAACATGATCTTGTTCAGATCCAAGAAAAAAATACACTGTGCAGAGTTAGAGAATTTCATGTAGAAACATAGTGTAGTTATAGAAAATATAAAATCCACATGATTCTTACAAATAAACAAACAAACAAACAAACAGAAACTGCCATATACCTGCCACATTGTGGTCAACCAAGCAACCTAGCTGGGAGAAACAGATTGCGCTGAAGGACAATGCATTTAAAGTATTTGTCAACAGAAATGAGACTGAGGTACTCTATAAATTAGAATGAGGGAAAGTTCCAGAAAAATATAGCCATTGCTAGGAAGAAAAACAAATTCAGTGCCCTCAAAGTCCATATCTCAACAGTTGATGTTAGCTGTGGATCTACTAAATCATGTTCCATGTTAGACAAGATACAGATCTTTGACAAGAAGGATATAATGAAATAATTCCTATGGAAATCGTATTTGATAGAAAGGTGCTAACACTTGTAGGTTTCTGGTGAATAGTTTTAATCTTCTGATTCTAATTTATTTCATAGCAACAAATGGAAGAAAAAACATTTTGATAACCTAATGATGAATTATGCTTGATATGTTGACAAAATGCGAAGCCCGGTTAACCTTAGTAAATGCTGATTTTAACTGTGGTGCTACAATGAAGGCAGTATTGGAACACAGTTGAATCATATCATTTGACAAAGGGTAGGAAAGGGAAGAATCCCAAATATGCTGCCCAAGGCACTGAACATAGTCTTTATATCTGAGAAAACAGCAACAGAATCACCTGCTATGCAACAGAAATACAATTAACAGCACCAAGAGAAAGCATACTGTGAGGATCTTTTAAGCATAGATCACATTATCCCTGCTTAAACCACTAACAAAGGAAAATTCATTTGCCCGTTTTAAATTATTGATTTTCACTTGCTCTTTTATTACTTCTTTCTGAGAGAAATGGCTGAAAACGATGGAGGCACACCAAATACTTTCCTGCCTCTCTGGTCCAGCTTTTATCTAACATAGTACTTACCATGTTTCTTGTCATTTTATTTTGAACGTTTCTGATCTTTGATAGACATATGATAGATCATGATTGTATCAACATAAACATTACTATTTTCATAATTAATACTTTCAAATGTCATATGAATTTCAACTCATAAGCACTCTTAAAAACAATAGTTAATTACTAAGTCTAATATGTCTGCTTTATGATACAAGAACAATGTTGTATTTGAATCACATTCAATTAAATTAGTCATCTCATATGTTTTAGTAATGCATGTAAAGGCTCTGTAATTTTGAAGCTGTGTAATAAAATACACAAATGATAGAAAGCCATTCCCATGTAAACAGCGTAATTAATACAGAGATCTTAAATGTACATAACTGTCAAAATGAATATTTTTATACCTCAGAAAAATTCTGTCTCACCTCTTTGAATAACTGAGAAAGCATTAGATAATTGCTTTTAGGCACGATAAATATATCCATAGGTATGAAAATGAAATTCAATAAGGTATTATAACAGAAATGTTGAAGTATATGATTCTGAGCTACTCTTTTCCTCTGTGCTAACAAAGAAGACAATTATGGTAGTATTCATTTGATTTTATAAAAGGCAATTGATCTTAATAAAAGGGAACAAAATTTATGTAATTGATCACAACTTGAATCTATTCTGTTAGTCTTGGGGGGAAATATCATTTTTACATACCTTCATCATGATCTAAATGGAGTTACAATATATTTATTATCTTTCCTTCAGAATTAAAATAATCTATTATGTACATATTAAAATACTGAAATCAAGTATAATTCATGTATTTCAAGTTAAGAAGATCAGAGCAAGATAGGCAACATAGCAAGACTATGTCAGAAATCTTCCTTTAAAAATCGTGCTTTCTATTGTGCAGCCCACACTTTCACTATCTTAAAAAGGACAGGAATTGATATAAATTCCAAAGACAGAATATCTGTTAATGAAAGAAGAAAAAGTTCCTTTCATTTTATTCTTTTTGGGGCCTTTGATTTGTGACTTGTGGGTCTTTTCCGTTATGAAATCTCACCTTCCGCAGGCCTTCCGTATATTTGTTTGCCTGCAGCGTTTTCCTTCTTCAACGCCTGTACTTCCATCATTTCATCTCTTACTATTAAGGTCCTCTGTGTTTACCTCTGTGTTTTTTGAGGTAAAGAGTCGTCCAAATGTTAACATAATACACATTTCATAGAGATAATTTTATTCTCTACCAAATTCTGCCTTCTGGATTATAATTTTGGTGCTTTCTAGTCTCAGATTAAGGCTCTGATTTATTCAACTCTTGATCTCCATTATCAAATCCATGTGGTTCTTTCAAATTCAAATTGACCAAATATCTTTTAAGGACTGAACCTTCAGAGACTAGGGGCTACAACACACACCTTTAATCCCAGTACTTAAAATACAAAGGCAGGAGATCTCTTTGAATTTCAGGCCATCCTGGTAAACATACCAAATCAGCCACTACTTAGAGGGACCCTATCTTAAAGAAAATACAAAGGAATAAAGTTTCAGTTACCAATATACACTATGAAGGGCTTCTCAAAAGTATAAAGTTAAGAAAACATAAAGACTTTAAACATACATAAGTATACATGATAATATATAATAAACATATGTATATATATGTATGTGAGACTATATATACATATATATATGTATATACATATGTTCTTTTTTCATCCAGGTCTCTTGTAAATGCATTGACACTTATTTTACATTATGTACCCAGACACTAGTCACTAAGTTCGTTAATCCAACAGCTGTACATCACAACTTATTTCTCAATGTTGCTTGGCTTTCTCCTTACCATTCCAAGAAGCAGATTTCTCACATCCACCAGGTATTTGGTGTCTAATTTACATTATCATAATTTCCCTAATGATTTTAGTTTATAGCATTAACAATATACTCTAGCAGTCTTTTGCAAAATAGTAAAAATTGATATCTATATAGACAGCTTACCATCTTTAAATGAAAATCTCTATCAATAAACATAGTAAAATAAAATTCACTGTTAATGGTGTACATTAACATCACTTATAATGGTTGAAAAAGAAGTCAACTTGGGATAAATTCAGTATTAAAATGTTATAATTGAATAAACAGAATTTTAAAAAGTATTCCGACAACACAGATCATACATAAAGTAATAAGATCTCCCTGCTTTCAGAATAACATCACTGTAATGGAGGACATTTAATAACTACTGAGAGAAAAGCAGAATTTAGAAAGAATGAGCGAATTGTCCTGAGAAGTTTGCCAGTACATATCCTAAGTGTTAGCTGGAATACTTTATATGTTTAAAATAGTCCCAAAATGTCTAAGAAAACACATGACTTTGAATGAACTATGTGGATGCTGGTACTTTTATTATAGTTAGAAGTTAGATATTTGGAAGTTCATACTAGGGATATCACCTTGAGGAATAAGTAAAGTCTTGGCAAGATAGCTTAACGTGTCAGTTTTAAGCAATCCATTGTGTCACGTGGTTGATGTACAGTTTATACTCAGAAATTAGGAACAGTGTTACAGAGGGAAGGTCCTCTTCAGAGTTTCCTTTATCAATGGACATTGGGATTTTCATAGGATCTCAGACAAAATAAAAGTCTCATTTCAGGACTAGAGAGGTGACTCAGAAATTAAGAATGAATACTAAACTTGTAGAGGACCTGCGTTTATTTCCCAGAACCTATTTTGGGTGACTCACAACCTCCTGTAACTCTAGTTCCAGAGGAATCTTATGCCTCTGACCTCTGTGAGTCATATTCATATACCCACACATAGACACACAGATACACATAATTTAAAATAATAAAGATATGTGCTTTTAAAAAATCTCAATTCATTTTAATATTTCTTTTACTGACATATTTACTAAAAACATAAATATAAATATTTACTTTGGTGAATTTTTCATATGTCCATAATACTTCTCAGTACACAGTGATTTCAAACAAAAGAGTGAGCAGTCATGCTTGGAGATGGACCTCCAATTTGCTTCACTGTCTCCAGTCCCTCCCCTTACTAGCTTCCCTTTTTTTTGTTTGAACCCTTTTTTGTTCAGTACATGTAATCCTTCTCGTTTGTTTTATTATTTCCAATATAAACAATAATTTTCTAGACATAAAATTGGATTCAATTGTTATAGGTCTGAGTTTTGTTTATGCTACATCTTCTTAAAATATTTTATTTATTATTTTCAGGTATATGAATGCATTGCTAGTATGTATATAACAGCACCCATTTTGTGCAGTGTTCTTCGGAGGTAAGAAGAGGGCATCAGATTCCCCTTGAACTGAAGTTACACATTGTTGCTAGACAACATGTGGGTACTGGGAATTGAACCCAGGTCCTATGCAAGAGTAGTTAATGTTCTTAACCTCTGAGCTAAATAAATAAAAGTAAGTTTCATAGTGATTATTTTATACCTATTAGAAGAAAATTGGTATTTAATTGTAATATTTTTCTCCTCATGAAATTTTGTTAAGTTCAGCTGTTCAACTATATTTATGACTGTATAGAAATTATTTATTTAAAGACAAAGTCTCATTATGTGATTCAGGTTTCCATGTAACTGTCATTCCTGCTTGCTTCAAACACATGCAGTCATACTGCCTCAGTCACTTAAGTACTAGGATTAAATTCTGAAATCCAAATGGGCCAGTAACTCCAGCTACAGTGACATTACAGAATTCCCAAAAACTGGAAAAAGAAAAGTGTGTTTTATATCTTTGATTTATCTTTTGCCATAACTATTTCAGAAGAAATGTTTAACTGTGTTGTTGGCAATGGTCTATTTTCCTTGATAAAATCTAAGCACAGAGATTTTGAGATATCACAAATTTTCAGAGTTTGGTATAAGAATGAGTACAAAGATTTATTTGATGATAAAAGTTGGTACAGTAGAGTTGATTAATACACAATATTTTTTAAAACATTTACCTGAATTTTAGATTTAAACCTAATTCTCCTTTTCTGTGGTTACAATAATAACACATTAGTATAATATTTACCTTTTGATTTCTAATAATTTGATGATTTTACATGCCATACATTAATTAAACAAACTATGTTGTCTGTTTAAAGAACGGTGTGTTATCACAATCAAAAGGAATCAAGGTGTATGAAATTAAAATTTTGAGTCATAAATTATTTTTAACATATGAAATCTTGTGAATCATTATATTGGACTTAATAAGGACTTAATATGTTGTAATTAAATTTCTATTTTAAAAACTTCCTTCTGATTTATAACACTAAAAATAAAATGCAGTTCTTTAGAATTCATATTATTTCCAAGTAAGGAAAAAGATATAATAATTGGTAATAATATAGAATTAGAATTAAATTTTCTTATTTTATATGCAGTTTGGTTACTGAAATATTTAAATAAATCCCTCATATACCTTACATTTTTTGTCATCTTTCACAACATGAGCTCTGTATTCCAGAAATACATCTTTGAGAAAAAAAAACTTTTCCCAACTGTTTGTCAAATTAACTACATCTTCAAAAAGTAATTACCAGGAGACACAGAGTCACTTCATCTACTATTCTGGGAGAATAAAGGAGCCTAACATGTGAACACTAATTAGGAAGCACACACTACCTAACCACACTAACAAACTTAACTAATGCGTTACAGCCAGATTCTCCAAAGTAACCTCCAGAGTTCAATGCTCTCCTGCATTTTGTTTTAATGCAGCTGACTAGCGTAACAGAAATATGAGATTCTCTTGAAAATCTTTTTTGAGAACTGCAACATACATACCACTTCCAAGGCAGAGGCCAGAGAGTACAAATACAATACAAGGACACTCCTTCCACCAACTCAAAGAACCCATAGAAGATGTCTAGGATATTGCAGAAATGTGTTTCCTAGATTTTGCTTTTTTAACACATACAGTCATGTTCAATATAAAATAAATCTATCAGAATATAAATAAATGCATCTGCTAAGGTAATATATTCTTTGCCTCAATATTATTTCTACAAGTGTGGTCCTTGAAAGACTGATAGTCCAACTTCAAGAACTTTCCTGATGATGACTTTGGTAGCATCTTTTTCTTAGGAGATATAGCAATTAATCGTCCAGGGGAGAAAAACATAGAAAACCTTCATAGATATTGGAGCTACATTTTTCAACGTATCATACATCCACTATGAATACTAAGTAATGGTAGAGATGGTTGTCTATCATACTGTACTTTGGTAATGCTGTATCTTCATGCTTAAGCAAACAGAAGATAAGACAAAGGAACAGTAATAATTGATTTCCTTGTAATTACTTGTCCTATTGTTAAACAATGTTGAGACAATTAAAAATTATCCTAAACAGGGTATGGTGGCCCACAACTTTATTTCCAGCAAACAGGTAGCAGAAACTTGGGGATCTCTGTGAGATCAAGGCCAGTGTGATCTATACAGTGAGTTCTAGGTCAGCTTGGGCTATAGGGAGACCCTGTCTCAAAAAGTAAACAAAATTACCCAAGGTACAGAAAGATGACTGAGCAGGTCAAAATGTTTGCTTCTCAAGACTCAGTACCTGAGTTTGATTTCCATAATACATGGAGAAGGAGAAAATTTTGTCCTCTGATCATAGCTAACCCAATACAGAAACAAAATATCTGATGTCACCATGATTAAGAAAAAAAAATATATCTCTCACTTTGTATACAACCATAGATAAAGATAACAAACTCAAAGATTGGAGGTAAATTTTTAATATCTAGATACACTATTTTTTTTTAAACTAGCCTTATTTGATTCTGAGTTGATGCATCTCAACAGCATCAGATACTTAAGACACATTATATACTTAGCTATTTATTAAATAGAGTTAAATTAAAATTCTAAAGAGTGACTTTAATTTCACACAACTATCACTATCTATGAAATATGTTTCAATCGAAAAGTTAATTAAATGTCTTAAAAATAACTCTTTTGATAACTCTTCAATATGATTTGGTAAATATTTGAAATTACGGGTGGGATGTTAAAACGCTATGAATATCTATTGCTGAGGTTTATTTATTTTATTTATTTATTGCAATGCTTCAAAAGAAATAGAAAGAATACAAGCAAAGGATCATAGTGGAGTTTAAGCAAATGGCCTTCCATTAGTTTCTCAAAAGATGTTAAACATTTTTTCTTATGGTTTTTGACAGCTGAGGGCAAACAAGGTTCTTTGTCAATTTATGATCAAACCAATACCTATAAAGATCCTGTGAGATTCCCGTGAGCTCCAACTAATGCACATTTCCTTTATGCTACATCTGGGCTTTGAAGAGTGATGCCTTCTGAGGTGGCTATCTGTCTCTCAGACTCATTTACCTGAATGCATAAAATGAAGAAAGATGAGCTTGTGGTGGGAACTTAACATTTAGTACATTAAAAGTTAATTTATTATAGATTAATATGACCTTAACAATGCCAGATTTTCTTCATTTCATTTCATTTTCAAGGAAGAGAAAAAAAAAAAAGACCTAGTGGGAAAAGTCCAAGATGAATTATAATAGGTTATATACCGGGAAGTTCATATATATATATATATATATATATATATATATATATATCCCCTTAGGAATCGTCATATGATCGGACTCCTAAAATATAAAATGTTTCAAACTTTACACTAAAGAGTAGTCTTAACTGTTCTGCTTACATAAAAGAAAAAAAAATAGTATCTAATCAACTGTAAGTGAATCATGCCTGAAAAACCGATAAATCAATGTAAATGCTAGACCTGGGCATGGTGGCACAGGACTTTGATCCCACCACTCATGAAGAAGAGGCAGACCTCTGTGAGATAAAGTCCAGCATGGTCTACCTAGGGAGTTCCAGGCTCATTGGGTGTAGGGCGTGGGCCTGGTGGAGAGGATGTACAGCATGTGGTAGGAATCAGGCCTGCTCTGCCTGAAGCACTGACCTGGGTCCCAGGTAGCTGCTGCACTTAAGACATGAAGTTTCATTTCCTCATTTCTCAGCGCTTGCTTCTCCTGACCCCTATAGGCCATGTCACCCCTAGATCCTTCCTGTCTTTACAAAAGACCCTTCCTTGAACTTTCCCACCTTCGTTAATGGCCAGAGAGGCCTCCCTATATAAACCCCTGCCTTGATTTCAATAAATGAGCTGTCCACTGACACAGTCTCCCAGGAGTTCTTTCCCTATGCACTCTTGGCCACCTGAGGCCCTGTTTGTTCATTCTCAGCTCTCTGCATTGGCTGGTGTACAACAGCCACCCATGGAGAAGGATATCCACAGTTGGGGCTATAAATAGACTCTGGTTTACACATACACACAACACAAACATACACACACACATAAATCATAAATATAGTTTTTTCTGGATTTTAGTGAAAATAAAACTTAGTGGGAAATATAGACTTCTATAATTAAAAATTTTTGTAAATTTATAAAACAGTATTTTACAAGATTGATTAGTTACGTGATCAGAATAATATGAACATGCATACATAGATTCATATAATACATGTAATAGTATAAATTCATAAATATTCCAGCATCCTTTTAGATATATATCATCTATTATCCTGTATACACATTAGTCTTAAATTAATGAAAAAGTATATGCCACTCTCTTCTTAGAGGAAATGGGTACTAAGTCAGCAGACTCTGCATTAATGTGCCAGGACTCAAGACCTTTCATACTTCTGAATTATAATAAAAAGTTATAATTTACAAAATGAAAATATATTTATTTAAACATCAACTGTGAAATAATATCTACTGCAGTAAAATGAATAGGAATTCATTATTATTTATTAATGATCATTCACTAATTACTTAACAAATGAGAACTGAACATGAGTTGAAGGAGACATAAGACAAAAGCCTTCAAATTATTGTGTACGAAAATCTATTAATCTTCTTCCTTCAGTTATTGAAAACAGTTCAATATATTAGTGTCTCCGGAGAGAAATGTTAACACTATTTTATAGACATTGTGTATATAAACAATGTCTTTAACTCTATACTGCCTTTGACTTTCTGTACTTGATTTTCTTTTCCTTTTATTGACCTCATTTAGGTTAGTATGGCAGTTCTTTTGGAAGTTTCAATATTAGTGGCGGGAAGTACAGAGATGTTCCAAGAACACAAAAACAAAAGTTAATTGCATGAAAAGCATTATATGAAGCAGAAAATAATTTTGTAAACATGCCCAAAGTCTGTGAAAGCTTAAAACTACTAGAATTAATAACCTCACTGTGAACTTTACCCAAATAGTAAGAGGAAAATATAAGCATTAACATGTTGGTAACATGTGGCTACATTACCTTCTCCACAAGCAAGAAGATCCTAGTTCAGAAAATCAGCACCTCCATAAAAGCTATGTGCAGCAGTATGTGTCAGTAACCTCAGTGCTGGGAGGATTAGACAGCTAGATCTCTGCAGTTAATTGACCAAGGGGCATGGCTGAACCTATGAGGTCTAGCTTCAGTAGGAGACACTGTCTCAAGCAGTAAGGTGTAGAGTAACAATTAAGACAGACAGTGTTGAACTTTGGCCTCCACATACACACACATGAGCATGTGCACACAGATACAGACTTTCAAACATCCACACAAACACATACATGTAACTCACAACACAAAGGCATGGGAAAAAAAAAAAAAACAGTTGTCTGGTTATTCATGGCATAGTGTTTGCCTGGAGATTGTTTCATTGGAATGATGATAACTTCCATGATAAAAAATAGAGACGGTCAGATCTAAACAACATAGCTAGGAAAAAGGAATAACCCTCAATGGTATTACTGCAAACACAACACCATATTTTCCTCTGTGCTCAAAGGTGTCATGCTTGGAAGGTTTCCTAGATGAAGGAACAGTAGTAATGAAACTGGAAAAGATAAGGAGAGTTTGGCAAAAACATTCTAGGTGTCCAGAAATTATTCTCCTAAAATCAAGGACAACTTTTTGAAAAATAAAATAAATGATACAAGGAATTTATTATTCTTAAATATCATTCACTCATTTAACAAATATGAACTGAACACCAGTTGAGAGGAAATACATTCTGTTCAAATCTTGAGGTGTAGAGACTGATCAATGTTTAAGAGCACTTATTGCTCTTGTTAAGGTCCTGAATTCATTTCCCAGAATACACATGTTAGCTCACAACTTTACCCTCAGTGTCAGAGGATTCCACACCAATACCACCTTTTGGCATCTGCAGGAACCAAGCACTTATATGAAATACAGGCATACATGCAACAAAACAATCATACGATTTTTAAACCTCATCTCAATATGTATCCATCAATTTTGTGTAGATTACTTTGAAGTTATGTAAATCAAACACCATACTTCCTTTAAACTCATGTCAATAATACAAAACTATCTCACTTTAATATTCTCATTTTTATTCCTTAACTTAATATAGCTTATAAATGTCTATTAATTCCATGAACATGCAACAGAAAATATATTTCAATGGACTCAGTTGCCTTCCTAGACAGAATAATTGTATTAATGATATAATTGCTTTAAAACAAAAGAATGAAAAATGTGAGCTTTCTTTGTTCTTTGTACAATTTATCAATGAGAGTAATCAGATAATATTTGGCCCCCTCATGGCTATCATAGTTAAAAAATAGTAGAATGTGATGGACAGTTTCAGGAAATCTGAGGAAACTGGAGATAGAGGATAGGAGAAGGGAGAGAGAGAGAGACAGAGAGAGATTTAAAATTAAAGACAGAATCATCTTCAATGAGCTCTTTATTGACAAATAGAAAATATTCCTATACCTGCAAAAACATTAAAATATTAAATGAGAAAGTTTGAGCATTCTACAAGGGGCAGCAATGAAATTTTTAAAAAACTAAAGAATTGAATATACCCATAGCAAGTATCAGGTGAGAGACATTGTCCTCCACTCTTCATGTTTCTTAGATGGACGGATCTTCCTTTGCTACATTTCAGACCTCTCTCCTAACCCTCTATACTCAGACCCAGGAGTATAGAAGACTGACAGTGTCCTGGGGCTCAACCCAGGCCTTCAGAGGTCTGCTTCCTTTGCATTCTTCTCTAAACAGGCTGCCTGGCAGGAAGGTGTTTTTTACAGAAAAGCCCAAAGTTTGCATTGGCTAATTTTATTGTGCTGAGTATTAGCAGGACACATGTTGCACTTTTATTCATCCTGCTATCTTCTGCCAGTAGGTAATATTAGCTGACATTTGCCTCCATCTTCTTAATCTCTGTACTTTTCTCTCAGCCATTTTTGCACACTTATTGGTTTTCTGACCTTAGATATAACTTGTGTCTTAGCCTCTCTCAATTTATTCATTTGTATAATGAAGTTTGTAGACTTGTTATTAATATTATTTTAAAGCTTTTTGAAAGTGTGGCATATAGTGAATATTATTTGGGTATTATTAAATGGATATACCTCTTAATATTTGCTCTTTTTTAAATCTCCAACAGGGAGAGCTTTGTGTTATCTGTGGTTTATCTCATTCAGAATGTTTTTTTCTATATAGACACCAGAAATATGTTCTTAACACTATGAGAATGCGCAGCCTGCGCTGTGGGAACCAGGAGGAGAAATAGATGGCTACAGCGCGTCCAGATAGGAAATAGGATGGGATGAGCCAAAGAGCAACTGTGCTGATGTAGTTTGTGTGTGTGTCGCAGCAATGTCTTCTGGAATACCTTCTTACAGTTTTTCCCTTTCTCACCGATCTTTCAACATTTTCCCACCTTCATAAACTATCACTGTGGCCAGACCACTACCTCAGTCCCCTCCAGACTGAGCATTTCTGTCTTTTTTCATACAGATATTTTTCATATACGGTGAATACAGTGGTGATCATGAACACGGTGATACTTTCCTAGCCTAATAACAGATGGATGTGTGCTCCCTGATGAAGGATGACAGCAATGTTCTACAACACTGGGGATCTTGAGATAAGGAAATCCAAATAGATTATTTAACTTAGTGTAAAACCCAGGCATGCCCTTAGAACTGAAAGACAGATGAAAAATTTTACAGCTAAATAACACAAAGATGCAGAAGCAATGTTAACTGAAAGGCAGATATTTAAGTGATGCCATAAAAACCAAATAGGCAAAGATACCAGAGGTCCAGAAACTGCAAAGATTTCTTTCTATTCTAGAGGTGGGACTGAGAACTTTACAAATTGGGCTAAATTAAACTGCCCAATTTCATGGCTTGACTTGTTTCAAACTCCCATTTTTTAATGAAAGTTTATATGAGACACTGGAAACTAATATTTGGTGCTTGGAAATTGAGTCAAATGATTTAAAAATACCTGCAAAAAACACAACTGAGTTGAGTTGGGTGACAATTCAAGAATGGGATAATTTGGCGAGTTATGATAGAAGAAAAGCTTAGATTGTTTTCAAAAGACACTTAGTTGACAGATGAATGTTGAACTTGGTTAAGACACAGACATTTCTGTTGTAATACTTGATAAATAATACGAGCAAGAGTATATGTGGACATGAATAATAAATAGATGGATAGAGGAGGCTGTGAAAAAATGAGGAACATACAGTTGGAGGAAAGATTACACTTGCACTCTAAACATGGGCAATAGTAAATGATGAACTTTAACTAATGAGACTGCCAGGCAACGTGCCAAAGCATTGTCTGATTTTTCTGTTAATCCAAAAAATTGAGAGGAAGGAAAAGAAAAGGAAAAAAAATAATGAAACTGAAGGAGAAAATGTAAGGAAAAAGAAATGAACACTGTTGATTTGGGAGTTTTCGAGATCTGGCCAGTTGCAAATAATGCTAAAAAGGAAATACTCCATTGGCAAAGTATATTTGGCCAGGTGCAGAGAGTGAGGCCGGACTACTTTATTGAAAGGTTCTGAACTGTAAAAGATTCAGACCTCATATGAAGCCAGCCTAGGAATGGGATACCTGGGATGACAGAGAGGAATCTATGTCTGATCATTTGAAAGTTCACAAAACCTGGTATGGATCGAAAAGAAAAAAATACAGGAGCATGACAGAAAGCTTTGAAATTTCTTAATGTTTGCAATCCAGAAATAAGCTTATAGAGATACTCAGTTACTGAAGCAAGTCCTTGAAAACAAAGACAGGTGTAGCAGTGAGCAGAAAGAACAGAGAGGGAATCTGAGGACATGGTGAAAGCCTTCGGCATGAACAACAGAGAAAGGAAAGATTACACTGCGACTCTGAAACCTAATACACTTGATCAAACTTATTGGAAGAGTTGATCTTTCTCCTTACATTACAATTGATTTCTCCCCTTTGTTATGTGTATGGCTACTCTATGACAATCTTAGTATTTTATTTTAAATTATTTATTATTTTTAATGCATATGAGTGTTTTGGGTGAATGGTTGTAAAAGCACTGTAAGCACAAATGCCTGCAGGCCAGCAGAGGTCACTGGACTCCCCTGGACCTGGAGATATAAATGGTTGTTTGCTGCCATGTACAATTTTGGAATGGAACCAGGGTCTCTATAAATACTCTTATCAGCTAAACCATTTCTCCAGTGCCTCATAGTGTGTTTTAAAAGCAGATAATTTGTTTGTTTGGTTTGGTTTTATTTTCACAGTTCCATACATAAAGATAAATTTATAACCCCCATAATGCCACACATCTGTTTTAAGTAATAAGATTGTGCTGATGACATAGAGATGAGTTTATGGACTTAAAATTCCTGTGGTAATGTCCTAAGAGTTCTTGTGGAGATACTATAATATTGGGTGTAAGTGAATTTTAAGGGTTCAAAGGTACTCAGTGCCACTTACATAATGTAGTTTATCTTCTCGGACCTTATAACCAATAAGGGTGAACTTCCTTGAAGAATGAAAATTGCATATAAAATTTTATGAAATTACATATTCAAAAAAATGCCATCCAGAGCCGAGTGTGGGGCTAAAAACCTTTAATCTCACCATTTGGGAAGCAGAGGTATGCTGATCCCTGTGAGATCAAGGTCAGCCTGGTCTACAGAACAAAATTTACATTAGCAGGCTACAGAAAAATTATCTCCACCTATCAGAAAAAAAAAAGAAAGAAAAGAAAAATAAAGATTGATTACTTGAGAGTGTGAGATGAGAGATTAAGAGTAATGGTCCTGAGAATGCTGGGCTAAGGAATCACATTGACCCAGAGGGGACTGAGATTATGTATAACGATCATAGTGGGTCAATAAAGCTTAAACAACCAGAAAATACTTCTGATGCAGACCAGAGGAAGAAGTTCCTCATAGACTATACAGATAACTGCAACACAGCACCATACATTAGGTGACTTAGTTCACATTAATTTATTATAGTTCTCAGAGCTAAAAATGTAGTTCAAGACATCTTGGGATTCAATGCCTTAGTAAGGGCCTCCCTTCTCAAGGAAAGCTTTGCCCTGTCTGAATCCTTAGCTGGTGAAAGTCACATAGTATGGGAGCAAGGCACTTCTCTGTGACCTCTTTTAGAAGAACAACAATCCCATTAAGGAAAAAAAAATATCTGGGATTATCTGGGCAAAACCCAATGTCTATAGAATGTGACTGACATTGTAGGAATGGATGAAGAACTCTGATAATCAGTAATGAAGTGATGGAGAGAGGATGTAGTGTCATCACATGACAGAGATCAGTACACTGTGACAAGCCAAGGAAGGTTAATGACCACCAGAAGCAGGAGAGGCAAGAACTGAGAATTTCTCTACAGCATCTCGAGGTGGCAAGGTCCTGAACACATTGATTAAGTACTTCTTTCTTCCATAATTAGAAAGAATAAATTGCTTTTGTTTGAAACTACTTGGTTTCTGGTTATTTATTATTTTAGCCATAGGAAATAACATGCCCTATTAAAATTCTTTCATTTAAACTCTCAGCCTTAATTCTCTGAGATGCCTGGACTAAGAAAACTGAAATATTCAAACAAATATTCAAGTGGGTTTTTCAAGAAGTCAGTTCGATATGTGGGTCAAAAGATCAGGGGAAAAGCCAATTCTAAAAAAAAAAAATGAGGGTGGCATGTGTACAGAAAGTATTTTGAGACACTGAGATATGAAATTGTGGTGTCCTGTCAAAGGTGATAAATAAGGAAGAAGGGAAATTTAGTCCTTGTGCTCAAGGATGTTGGCATTTCAAGTACTGTGAAGCTGACAAAGATCTTCAAGGAGTCAGTGAGGATTTGTAGTCATTTGGTCAAATATTTCCTAGCAAACTTTATAACGGTCTTTAACTTCAGTCATCACCTCAGGTCTTGGCCTTACTCAATTTCTTCTCCTCCTCCTGCAAGTTTTCTTGCACTCAACACGACAGTAGTTTGGACTACTGAAGGGAGCCTCCTTAGTTTTTATGAATAAGTGCTTAAACAACTTCTATGAAATTGTGGGAAGCATAATTTTTGTTGTTTTTGCATTAATTTGAAATACCCCTTAATCAAAGATTTTTTCAAAAAAATGTAACTGGAACCAAGAGAAATCTAACAATTTCAAATAATATTCCTCTTTGTTTTTGGTTAATATTTTTGGAGTTGAATTGGAAAAGGCACATGAGATACTGTGGAAACATCTTTGTTAGAGGGTGAGCCAGACCATGAAAATCTAACTGAATCACAAAGTAGACACATTAAATAGTAATTTAAATTTTTTTCATTTATTGATTGATTTAATGTGTATGAGTGTTATGCCTGCAGGTTTGTAGTTCACCCACGTCATGAAATTCCCACAAAAGAAGAGGGCATCAGATCCCCTGGAAATAGTGAAGGTTGTGGGTGCTGGGATTCGAAGTCAGTGTTTCTGCAAGAGTAGTCAGCGCTCTTAACCACTGAGCTCTCTCTCTCTCCAGTCCAGGCCTTATTTTTCTTAAGTAACATAATAATAACAAAGGACTTGAACTGGGCAGGGGGGTGCATGTAGTAGTGTAGGGGTGGAGCTAGGGAAAGGTGTCTGAATGTGTTCAAAATATACAGTATGAACTCATGTCTGGATACCACAAAGCATATGCACATATGCATCCAAACTGTTTGTACACAAAATGTACAAGAGCTGTGCAAACTCAAGTCACAGAAAAACCCAGCATGGTGTGCAAGAAGTCCCAGCTCTAGCTAAGGTACACTTTGCAATCAATAGCTGCTGGGAGAGGCAGAATAACTTTTCCTTAAGGGTATTCAACCTGGTAGGTTGACCAGTCTCTCAAAAGGACAGACCACACCCAAGAATATTTGAAAATCACACATTAAATAGGCCTTGTTGTTGTGCATAACGTAAGATGGGCCTAGGCAGGCCACCTGCTAGGAGGAATTGAAGAATGGCTCCTGTGGGCATGGCATTCTGTTCTGGCTAGTTGTGAGACCAGCATCTGGAAAGTACCTGCCTATCTGGGGACAAACTTACTATTGGCTGTATTTGGGACCAAACCCCATAAGGTCATTGGCTAGCCAGACCTATAAGAGTTTGTGCACCTATTCAATAAATGAGTTGGCATTGCCACGCGCTTGGCCTGCTTCCCATCCAACTCCCAGAGTCTACGGCTTGACCCTGTGTCTACTCACCCCGAACCCCTCGGGCTGGCCCCTCAAAGTCCACTCAGGCTGGCCCCGAGTGGTGAGACACGACGGTAACAGACATGACTATACCTTTTAAAGAGGATTTTAAAAATAGAGTACATGTAAGAAGGTCCGGGTAGATATTAGGTGGGGTTCTGAATATAGTCAAAATACAAGGAAGAAAGGAGGTGTTCCTTTTCCTCTGGGTCACAAATATTCAGCTGATAAAGAAAAAGAGTATTGAGTATTTGGAGGCAACAAGCCCCTGTGTCATACAAAACCTGATAAACATATAGGTAACAGAAGAAAGAGCAGATAATTTCAGGTTAAACAGACACAGAGGGAAGACAAGATAATGAAGAATAAGACAATAATATAAAATTCTCAAAAAATCAATTAAGAAATTTGTTGGCTTTTTGAAACCAGGTTTCCCTGAAGCCCCAGCTAGTCTGGGATTTACTTTGTAGACCTAGGTGGCCTTGAACTCACAGAGCTCTGCCTCCCTCTGCCTCCTGAGTGCTGGGATCAAAGGCATGTACTACTATGCTTAGCCAATTAAAATATCTTTAAGAGGAACAAATATCTAGTCATTGTCCTCATCTGCCAGATATCTTATGACATCTTAGTATCTGTGTTTCTGGATGACCCAGAATCCTGCCTCAGTCTTCATTACCTCATGTTTACTCTGGGTCTGTGTAACATTAAATTATCTGCTGTTTTTTCTGTTACCTATAGGTTTATCAGGTTTTGTATGATACAGGGGCTTGTTGCCTCCAAATACTCCATATTCTTTCTCTTCATCAGATGAACATTGGTGACCCAGAGGAAAAGGAACACCTTTCTTCTCTGTGGTCATTTCTGACTTGATTACTAATATATTGTTAAAGAAAAGTAAAATGAATTTTAGATCAGATTTTATAAATATTATTTGAAAGAATAACAGCAAAGCATTCATTGCTCTTAATCTCTTCCAATGACTAGAGTTTAGACATGGTGTCAATGTTAGAGACTGAGTATCTAGTGGAAAAATAAGAAAATCAAAATGATCTGAGTCACTTGTGCCTTTCAAAGCCAAGCCAAGTTATAAGCCTAGTGTCAAACTTACCAACCATTAAATGAGAACTATGTGTACCAATTAGCTGAGAGTCTTCATTATTTACACTTGATCTTGGTTGATACAAACTTCAACTTCAACTTTCTTCATTCAGTTAACAGTAGATGTGTCAGTGACTTAATGGAAGCTGTCCAACAACAGATGCAAGGATTCACAAAGCAGACTAGGATCATTTGACCCTGTAACGCTGTAGCAAAATGTAGCAGAATTTCTCCTGTGTTCTCTCAGAGGGCAGATAAATTAATAAGCTCATAGATTATTATGTGTTAAATTGTACTTCTCCAAAATTGTATTTTAAAATCTTAACCTATGGCATTTCATAATATTAATGATATTAGCAACAGAATCCTTAAAACAGCAACTAAACTAAAACAATCACACAATGAATCTTAATCCAGAATGATCAATGACCTCATAAGAAGAAGAATTGTGGAGTGCGCACACTTGGAGGGAAGCTAATGTGAAGGCAAGGGGTGAAGACACACTTGTGTTCAGAGAAGAGATTTGCAAAGATCAACCCTACTAGAATCATATTTCTGGGATTTTGGGCTCTAGACATTTAAGAAAATAAATTGCATTTTGTATTGATTGTCACAATAAATAAAGTTTTATAAAGATGGAATAGCAGCCTAGACAGGTATTGTTGTGCTTGCCTTTAATCCCAGGACTTCAGAGCAGAGACAGTTGGATACCTGTGAGATCAAATCCAGGCTTTTCGACAGAGAGAGTTTTAGGCTAACTGGGGCTGTAAGAGACCCCATACCAAAAAAAAAAAAAAAAAAAGAAAAAAGACTAAATATAAAAACTGGCTGAAATTAAGTTAAGGATACCTTTTTAGAGGCAGAATGTTCTCATTCGTTTAGATAATACCGATGACCCGGTATACAGATCAGTAGAAGTGCCAGTGCTTCTCCTCACAGGGAAATAATAACCATGGGCTCTCAGGTAGATCTTTAGATAGAGAAGTTCTAGAATCTTTCCCTAAAATCAGCCTTAATCAGTTCTCAGCCAAACAAGAGAATCCACTCTGGGTAAAACAGACAATATAATTTGCTGCTTAACAATACCTCCTTCTTTAAGGAGTATTTGTAACTAAAGTTGTCAGGACCGGAAAGGGTGGAGGTGTAAATAAAGTCCAAGGTATATCATTCTTAAGACATGGTTGTTGTTCTCCTAGGGTAATCTGAATGGTTATAAGGACACCCTTCCTAGACCACTTGGAGTTTCTTGACATCCAAAGCAATACTTGATTATGTGCACTTTTTCTTGCCTACAGAGAGTTAGCTCATACATAAATATCAAAACTTACAATGTTATAAAATTTTTGCTGCAATACAGACCATTTTGTACATGCAGTGTACATTCAATCTCATTACACTGGCTTATGGAAGATTAGGGTGGAAAGAGCTAGAAAAGCATTAAGGCATTCTGTGACTGAACCTAAAGGCCTTTTCTTTTTTGTATTCTCCAATAATATCTAGTGTTTTAGTTGCTATAGTTGTCTGTGTGCAGATGAGTATGTGTGTGTACATTATCATCAATCTCTTTATGTATGTATATACATAATTTTGTGTCTATCTTTAACTTCTTTTTATTGATCAGATACCTTCTATCTGTCCATCAATTATCAACAACTATATATCATCTATCTGTCTATCATATTCCTAATAAGTAGGCTCATATATGCTCCTAAAGATAAAAGAAATACATAAGAATTAGCCTGTAGTTTGTTCCTGGTTTTGCTTCACAAATCATTTTACAGAAACATAAAGACAAAATAAAATAAAAAATAAACAAATAAATGCAGTCCAAGCTTAACCTAAGCAGTTCACAGTCCAATAAACCTCCATCCATAGAAGTGTCATTTTAATGCTTTTCAGTTTCTGAAAAGAACATCTGTTTCACTGCCAACTCCACATGTGGACAGAGTACATAATGGATAAAAATAAGCCTTCCAGAAAGAAGAATCCAGAGGCCATAGAGGACAATGAAAAATGTAACTCCTGCCAGAGAGCAAATCCAGCCACTAACAGATGGTCTAACAGGAATTAACTGCACTGCCAGTTCAAGGAACCTTCAGTTCCTTCCCGCATTACTGACTGTCTGGTGTTTCCTTATTTTTTCTCTTTCTGAATACACGTTTTCACATGCTATTTGGATTACCTCAATGCAATTGTAACCATATGTATTAGGAACACACAATTTGAATTTTAGCTTACAGTTATAAAGCAAATTCATTTACCTAGTGCAGGATTTACATAAGAGATATTTTTAAACTGCTGTATTATAGGGTACAATTCCAACATGTTTTTTAACAGAACGACTATACCAGAAATTTTTGGGTATATGGTTTATTTTGGGGGGTATATAAATAATGTTTCTTGTTTTAATCAATCATGTGCAAACTCTTGAACTTACTCCTTTCTAATCACAGAGCTACTTCCTCAACATCATCACTTGACAAGCAAGAAGTTGACATGTTTTCGACCCTTTCCAGCAACTAGACAACTCTGACCTCACTGTGTAGTGAGGCAGCACACTGATAGCTCACTCTTATTCAAACCTGTAATCCTCACCCTAGGGAAGGTAACACAGGAGGATTGCCTTGAGCTTCACTCCATCCTCAGCTACAGTATGAGACTGTCTCTATTATGACTTCCTTTCAAACTGAATATTGAAATCTTGTAAAAAGGAACCAGTGTTTAATCATGTGGGAAATCCCTACTTTCTCCAGAGTACAAATATACTAAACTTAGGGAATCAGCATCAGAAACGCACCCTGTGAAGAGAAGATTTGAGTCGTGGCTACTCAGTCTTCTTTGAAAATATTAAATGTATGACTAATGGATTTAAATTCTAGGAGCAGAGATAGGGTCATTCTGAAAGTGTGGTTTCCTTGTAAAGCTTCTGAGAGTCTCATGAATAGTAAACCTGCATTATTTCTGACATTAGAGCAAGAGAAACTCTACCAACTTTGGTTGAGAAGAAAAAAGTGTGGAAGGGAGGTTTACAAAGCTTTGGGAATTTTAAGATGCCATAAGAATAGCACAGACATAAGCTTCCCAATAAAGGGGAAATGATTCCAAAAGTGACAGCCATTTGACCTGTAGGGAATATAGCTAATAGTAGAATTTTGATAAAATAAAATTTCCTGATAGTCTTTCTAGGCGTTTTTCAATATTACCTAAAATCGGTATACATTTTACAATGTTCTAATCACCAGTGTTCATTTTCGCCAAAGAAAGTATAAAATTCATCTTTATACTTTTTGATTTACTCCATATTGGATGGAATCAATCTGCTTTTCTGTTTTCCCTTAGTTCATTTTATTAGCTAAAGGACAGAAAAAAAAATCAGAGAAGGACATTAATGCATAGAAAAATATTCTTACATACTAGCTTAAATTATGTATTTGATTAAAACAGCCATAACTGCTCTGCCTTTCTAACAAGTAAAATGAATCTCATGCATCAAGGTAATGACTAGACACTTAACATGATGTATCGTAACACACAGTGCTCGTAGGAATGAGCTAGGAAGGAATAATTATGAAGGAAGCATGTATTTTGGTAAACAGCTTATACAATTAGAAACATACATCCAATATAGTAGTTTATGTGTCCTGAAAACTATTAGCAGCCAATATTTGTTCTGGAAAAGTCAGAATAGACTATACAATGTTAAAATATGTTTGTCCATGAGCTATTTTAAAGTTAATGTGCTGTCAACTAAAACTCAAATTCATGTTACTTAAAACATTTTTCTATATCATGATCTTAAACAGAAGGATTTTCTAAAAACTTCAAATCTCAAAGAATATTGTTGGATTTTAATTATAAATTATATGCACATTATATTTTAACTGATACTATATATCATAAATATAGCATATACTTTATATTTGCTGATTATTTAGACTATTTTAAGAAATATGATAAAATACTATTTACATATATAGCACATATACAGTGTAATTGTGTATGAAGCACAAATTGCTAAATTACACTCAACATACCTAAATCAAAATACCAAGAAGGCCAGACATGGTGGTACATATCTTTAGTAACTCAACAATCCAGAGGCCGAGATAACTGGCTTTCTGTGAGACTGAGGCCTGCCTGATCTGCATAGCCAGTTCCAGGTCAGCTGGGGCTACAGGGAGACCCTGTCTCACAAAGCAAAACAAAATAAAATGAAAAACAAAACAAACAAAAATGGCAAGGAGAAGACTGAATTCTGAACAAATTCTAAAACTCTGATCAGTTCATCTGGTAAAATGATTCTTCTATCTTTGTTTTAGCTCCTCTAAACACTGTCACAAAATTCTTGTTCATGCTAAATAATATAGTGTATTTTGTAGTAATTCAGACAAACTTTCTCAGTATCATTCATCAGCTACAGCATGCTTACTGACTCATCTTTCATCAGTTGTGCTAAATGATATGTGGAGAATTTGGATATGTAAATTGATATTCTAATTAAAAATTCCAGAAATCTACACATTCATTGAGAAATTAAAATACATTTCTAAAGATTTACTATAAAAATTTAAAGTTATTTTTTGTCCAAGAAAGTACTGAATAAAGTTAGAACTTCATACATAAGTTCTGAACAAGTTGCATTGCACCCTTACAACTCTGCTTTAAGGATAAACCATTTTTATAGCATTAACTCTTTGTAGCACATAAAAATTTATATCCTTTTTTGATCTTAAAAAAAATTCTCATACCTTCTTTTGATTATTCTCTGAGGCACAAGCAAATTCTCATACCTTCTTTTGATTATTCTCTGAGGCACAAGCTTGTATTTTACCATGATTCTTTGTTTCTAGATATATAGATATATATGGTTTTATAAGTGAAGAAAAATGAAATGAATCAAGGATAAATATGCCCTATATCTTACTTATTTCTGTTTGCTCTTGGGCAACTTAACACTGGCTGAAGCTAACTATTTTTAAAATGTAAAGATGACATTTATTTTGTTTTGAATAACAAATTTATATTAAGATAAGGCTCTTTCCTCTTTATTGTGATAAAAATTCATGTTAGTGACGAAAACAGAACTGATTCTACTTTAATATTTGTATTTTCTATTTGATATGAGAACATAAGTGTATTGCTTCTGTGCAATTGCTGTTCTATAAAACTAATATAATTTTAGTAGAATAATAAGACATGAAATAGAGTAGACCACCCTTTCCTCTGTCAGCACTATTAGTGACCATCTGGAGCAAGGTATTCCTAAAGGTGGGACAGTTCTGGAAAACAGTGGCTGACTCATGTAGTATCATTTTTCAGAGTAGAAACTAAAATGCTTAGAATAATAACAGGTATATCATGTGCATTATTAAATTATAGACTATGATTGTTACTCTGCAGACATGATAATAAAAATACAAATTGTCATTCTTAAATGTATCTCACTTTTTCAACAAACAATAAATTTTCAGTTGTATTACAAACAGTAAAAATAGCAGGAAAAGAAATTTACTTATTCTTTGTAGGAAGGTGATGCTTGATTTGAATATAATAATTACTTAAAATATATCATGGGCCCCAGAAGATTATTATTGTTAGATTTTATGCAAGGTAACACCAGAGTGAGGTATTTATTTTAAGATATAGTACAAGACCAAAGGAAGAGGGAGAGTGCCAACAAGTGTGCCTGGTAGTTTTAGTTGTCAACTTGTAAAAGGAGCCGCAATTTGTGAATTGTTTCCATATTACTGACCTGTAGCCATGACTGTGGGACATTTTGTTGATTGTTAAGGGATGTGGGAAGGTCCATTCCATTGTAAGTGGTGCCATGCCTGGGAACCTGGTTCTGTATTGTATAAAAAGTCAGGCTGAGCATGGACCCAGGGAACCAAGCCAGTAAGCATTGTTCCTCCATGGCCTGTAATTCAGCTCCTTCCTAAGGTTCCTGCCTGTGTTCCAACCCTGGGCTCCCTCAATGATGAAATTGGGCCCAGTAGATGTAAACTAAAGAAAATTTTTCTTTGGTCACTGTGTTTTGTTACAGCAATTGAAGTCAAACTAGAACACAAACTGGTACCAAGAATGGGATGTTGGCTGATATGAACCTGACGATGCAGGGTTTTGAAGGAACGTGGATAAATTTGGAATTCTGGGCTAGAAAAGAAGTTGACTGTTGTAAACAGAACTTACAGGGCCATTCTAAAAGGATTCTGGAAGAAAGCAGTGCTCAGGAAAGCACAGTGCCAGAGGAAAATAGGGACTTAAGCATTGACTGGACTAGTGTGAAAGAGTCAGACCAGACTCTGCCCACAGCCAAAAAGTTTGCCAAAGGCTAAGTTGAAAAGCAATGGACTAATTTCTTTGGTAGAGGATATTTTAAGACAGTCTAACATAGAAATGGTGATGTGGTTTTTAATGGTGAACCTTATACCCATATAAAGTGAAAAAGAGAAAATGGGGCAGAAATTAAAAACAGAATGTGCAGTTTGGATTGAAAAAATGCACTAAGAAAATTAACGTTGGAGCCAAGGTCTGTGTGGAAGGAGATTAAAATGATTGAAGAGAGGCTGTTAGGAAGAGGCCTAAGAAAAACCACAAAATATCCCTTGTTCCACCTGGACTATGACAGGTCCCAGGCTCTGTGGACAAAGAGAGACAGGCCCAGGCATGTTAGGCAAGCCTGGAGACAATAGGATCAAATAAGGTATAAACAAGCCTGTAATGTACTTAGGTAATGGCCAGCACATTCCTCTGCCCTAAAGGTGACTCTCACCAATGAGAGACCCCTGTGCCCCCTTCAACCCATTTCTGGTTCATAACCAATCAATTTAAAGACATGTTTGGCACACGGGGGCTTTTGTGACCAACCTGGGGGGAACGCGGCAAATTCCCCTCCTCCCTTTGTCTAAAACCTATAAGAAGTCCCTTCTACTTCTCCATGTGGCCACTCTCCCTCCACCTGTTTTCTACTAAAAAATCCTTGAAGAGAAAAGCTTTGAAATTAGGTGACATAGGCTGTGGTCCATTTATATCTATATCTGCAGCCACAGTTCTTGGCAGTGTCATTTCACCTAGAGCTGGTTTTAGAGGCATTTCCATGCAACAATGAAGGGGTGACTGTTCTTGCTCCACAGTTTCAGAGTCAGATGCCAACAATGCCAGCCATACCTATGAAATCTGCAAAGAATTGATAACAGCCTAAGAGACAGATGTACTTTGCATACAGCAAAGCTGGAGAGGCTGAGCCATCTAATCCTTTGGAAGTAATATCTCAGAAGTTGCATGTGGAGCTACTGGATTTGGTGTTTTCCTAGCTGGTTTTTGGCCTTGTTTTGGTCGAGGATTTCCTCACTGTGTTTCTATTTCTCGCTTTTGGAGTGTGAATGTGTATTTGGTTCCACTGTTGGTTGGGATTATGTAATTTGTCTTTTGATGTTATAGAGGCTTACAGTTAGGAGACTGCCTTCAGTTTCAGAAGAGACATTGGGCCATTGCCTTTTAAGTAATATTGAGACAGGTAAAGATTATGGTGACTTTTAATGTTGGACTAAATTCATTTTGCATACTATGTGATCATGAATCTATGGGGTACAGGGAGTAGAATTTGTTTGTTTGAATGATAACATCCCCCATAGGATTCAAGTAAGTACACATTTTGTCCCCAGTTGGTTGAACTGTTTTAGGAGGTCTTAGATGGTTTTGCCATGCTGGAGGAAGTACATCACTGGAGGTGGGCTTAGAGAGTTCGTAAACCTTGCTGGATCTCCTGTTGTGTTCTGCTGGCTGTGAGCATTTAGTTTCTGCTCCTACTCCAGCAACCTCTGCCTCTATACCTCCCCACTATGATGGACTTTGCCTCTTTGGAAACGTAAGCTAAATAAAATCTTCCTATTATAATTTCTCTCGGTTGATGTTTCTATCACAGAAACAGAAAAATATGTAAGACACCATGCATGAATAGCCTGTGAATATGGACCACAATCTTCCTGGTCTTATGACAAGAAATAAGGCAGAAGCACCAGATATGAAGCAGAAACACAGGGGAGTCAAACCACACGGGAGAGATGAAATCTAGGGGACATAGAACATTGCCTGGAACATACAAACATACAGACACTTTGTAAATGGAAGTGTGGCTACACATTGAGAGTATCAGTTCTAGATAACAATTGGTATAAAATAGCCAGAAATAGCATAGTAAAGCCATAAGCAGGAAATATAAAAATTATTGAAACAATTTTAAGAATTCATTCAAGTATTATAAATACATGAATGAATACCTGAGCTAGAGACTTGATCAGATCTAAGACCGAAATACAAGTTAGCATAACATTTCTGTCAGTATCCTACAGAGCAATTTATAAGCTGACTTAAGGGAAGAACTAACAGATAAAATTCTACATTACACTAAAATGATAACAATTTAAAGCTATTGAGGTATATATGTTATTTGTTAAATTAGGTTAAGAAGAATTAATTTGAATGTTTCATTCAATTCAATTAATGTATATTTTCATAATAATAATGTCATAATTATGAATATATCAGAATCTATTCTTAAACAAGATTAATGCACTAAAATTTTTGTATTTTTTAGAATAAGTTCATATCCTACATAAATTATCTTAATTTTAGTGACTATAAATATATATATATATATATATATATATATATATTTACAAAATATACACCTGTAAAATGGCAAGGTCAGCTTACCAAATTTTTGAGTTTGAAAATTTTATAGTATTTAGGAATTATTTGGCTAATATGAGCTTCTTCAACTTCATAAATTACTTCCTGTAGATTTCCATTATTTTCTATGATTGTCCAAAATAAATTTTATTGCAAGATGATGTCACTGTTCAGTTTTACTCTAATGAAAGCATCTGAAAATGTGTTTTACATTGGTAAGAATTTTCATCAAAATAAATCATTATCCTACTGAAATCCATTGATAGTAATTTAAAGAGATAAAATGCATTTATAGTGTAGAACTTTTCTTATTGATGCATTCACCAATAAAACCGAAGGCACTCATGTCAGTTCTATGTATCAGACCTAATTACCAAGATGCATTATGGAAGTGGATCACGATATTAATTTTAGAAATAACAAGCTGAGTTTTATTGACATCAGTTGCTCTATTTATGTGAGTAATAAATGTTAAGACAGACTTCATGCCTTAATGTCCCAGTCATCTAAAGAGCTCTGCACATCACCTTGGTAAACTTCAGCATGTGATTGTAAATTATAAATAGACTTCTTTAAAGGTTGTGGGTCAGCACAATTTATGCTGAAAAGATTATTCTATGTCACTAAATTTCAACATTATTTTCCCTCTGAGGGCAATTTTTAAAAATACATAAGCTGTTAATGTTCAAAACCATGTAATTCATTGACTTACATTACTGAAGCATGTGTTTATTTCTTAACTTCAATATCTTAGCTTAACATTTCTGTTGCTATATTTTAGAAATTCAGACAAGCAAACTTTAATTGTTGTTACACTTCACATAGTAATAACCCTAGTTCAAACATTCTTTCCTTGAAAAATAATGATATTAGAAGATACTACGGTGGGAATTCTAACAAAAACTCCAGGGATACCTCATGAACTATCTATAGATGCAAAGACACAGTTTTTGTCAATTGCAACATTTTCTTGTCATTTAAAACAATAAATTTGGGGACTGGAAAATGGATCAGAGGTAATGAGTACTTGAAGCTCTTACAGAGGTCTCAGTTTCCATTCCCATATGATAGTCAACAACCATATGTAACTTCAGCTCAAAAGGATGGATTGTCCACTTCTGGCCTGGGGGTACCAGGCACATACACATTGTACAGAAATACATGAAGGCAGAGACTCACATACATAAAGTAAAAATAAACTAAAAAAAAGAAACAAAACATGTATTTGTTCAATTGGTTAGAAACAACCATTTTATGCATAAATATTTTATATGATCAAAATAATAATTTTTTCAAATTTTATTATTTATATTTGTTTCATCGAATAGAAAAAGCATAAATATCATTCTTTGTAAGGCCTCCATAGAATTTTTCAGGATATGAATACATTGTATAGTATAATTGCTTAAATTATGTCAAACATATATCTAACATGTATCTTCTATGACACTTAATGATTTATGGTGAAAACTTTTGAAACCCTTTCTCCTAGCTCTGTAAAATACAGAGTACATCACTGATACTATCAGACTGTAATGCACACAATAATTTCATGTTTTCTTCAACAATGTTTTAGTGTCCACTGAACAACAATTGTTAGTCCCTCCTTTCACTACTCTCCTTAGGAAAAACAACCAATATTTTTAATTCAAACATCTTCTGTAAGACTCAGGGTTAGACAGACATCACCACTGTACACTTTCTATCATCTTTCAAGAAATTATCAGTATTCCCAGGATCTCTGTTTCCAATCATTACCAAACATAAGAATCAACTCATTTCCATCAATATACTTTAATGGTAATAAAACCATGTTACTATGTTTAAAATTAGTGTTGTACACACTATTTATATACTACTACCATAACAACCGTCCCACACCTCTGTTGGGAACCCTATAGTATAAGCAATTGAATAAGTATTAGTTTTAAAGAATAAGAACTTTTAAGGTATTCCCCCAATAGGTCTTCTTTTTCCCAATTACGTCTATTAGTACACAGAAAATTAATCATATGATTGCATAGTATATGAAAAGAGATTTAATCTGTTTTAAATTTGCATGTGTTTAACAAATATACTCTTGATTAAACTGATTCTTCCTCAAATATATACATTTATACTTATAAAAAGAGGTCAAGTGGAATTACCCTATAACAGGAAGACAATGAACCTACCACACAAGACAGATTAGCAAATAAAAAGCCCAAAGAAAGGAATGGACTCTATCTTTTGGAGTTGTTCATCAGTGTGGTCCTACAGACACCAAAAAATATGAAATATTGTACTGCTCCTACTTACTTTCCAAAACTTGAAAGTAAAAACATATTGTAGAAGACAGTACATATATGACTTGTGGAACAAACATGTAGAAATCAAACTTGTGCTGACCTAGAAACGCTATCTTTACTAGCTAGGCTTTATAGTGCTGGATGGTATTATACATGCTACTAGAAGAGAAAAGTAATCATTAGTCTTACCCACCTGTTAACCACAGGAGCTACTATAATGTCGGGAGCCATTTGACTCCTTTGAACTTTGATCAAGCAGGGATCAGTCTTGTTGATTCCAGAAGTGCTGTGGGGTTAGGGCGTTTTGCAATATGAATGATTTATTCACTTGAAGGAGAGATTATCTTAGGCCCAAGGCTGAAAATAAAAGGGGTACGGTGAGTAACTTCAGGAGTAAAAATGGGTCAGAAGTCAGAAGATTGTTCAAGGTTCCTGAATAAACTGCATAAAGAAGAGTCCGGTGTTGCGTCTTCCTTACTGGTCGAGGTGGTGGCCCCATACAGGGAACTTCTTCAAAGGACTCAGAACTTTTTGCAGTCAGGGCAGTGCACTGGTAAGTCCCCAGGTAAAGTGGGGATCCACGACAAAAGCGGTTTCTTTGCTAAGTCCTCAGGTAAAGTGGGGATCTGTGACAAAAGCGGGTACTTTGCTCCCTCTGTAGACAAAGACGGGGTGGGGAGAGTTCGCGGGATAGCGAACCGAAAGTAAAATAACTGGTTGAACGCATGGGTTTTTACATGATCTTTGCTATAGGAGTGGTCATTAGTTTTGTATTCTGGTACCTTATTTTTGCCTGTTTTTGTAGAGAGTGTACAAAAGGTACCCCAAAAAACATTACGGGAAATACTTGTGCTCACCCAATTTTTTTGACTCTAAATGAGCTACTTTGTTCTAAGAATTTAAAGATTAAGAAAAGCACTTTGGAGAGATTCTTGGAGGACTGCGATACCATTGCACCTTGGTTCGTGGTATCCGGAAGCCTCACGATCCCTTCATGGGAAAAGCTAGGGAGAGATCTGGACTTTGCTGCCTATCAGGGAACTCCAGAGATGGGAATGCAAGCCCTTCCCACAGGGGTTTATGGTCCTTTGCCCAAGGGGACTGTAGGACTATTGTTAGGAAGAAGCATTGCTACAATGAAAGGGATTACGGTAGCCCCAGGAATTATTGATGCAGATTTTGAAGGAGAGATAAAGATCATGAATCATTCTCCTGGTGGGATATTGGTAATTAAGGAAGGTCAAAGACTTGCTCAGTTAGTATTACTTCCTCAAATTTCTACTAAAAATACAGTAAAAAATCCTAGAAGAGGTGATGCAGGCTTCGGGTCCTCAGATGCTTATTGGATACAGGCTATAGGTGCCAAAAGACCTGAGCTAACATTATCCATCAATGGAAAAAAGTTTCAAGGTTTATTAGATACTGGAGCTGACGTTTCAGTGCTCACTGCTAATCAGTGGCCCTCGCATTGGCCAAAACAGTCCTCCATGACACAGTTACAAGGAATTGGTCAGAGTAAGAGCCCAGAGCAGAGTAGCAATATACTAACTTGGAGAGATGAGGGAACTTTTCAACCATATATCATTCCAGGACTGCCAGTTAATCTGTGGGGGAGAGACGTGATGAGCCACATGGGAGTATACCTCTATAGTCCTAGTAACGTAGTTACTAGTCAAATGTTCAATCAGGGACTTTTGCCAGATCAGGGATTGGGAAAGAATAGTCAGGGATGGCAAAAGCCAACATTACCTGTTCCTAGACCTCCCAGAAGAGGACTAGGGTATTTTTAGAGGGGGTCACTGAACAACCTGTACTCCATGCAGATCCCATAACTTGGAAAAATGAGGAACCTGTGTGGGTGGATCAGTGGCCTCTTACTACAGAAAAAATTCAAGCTGCAGAGCGGCTAGTACAGGAGCAGCTAGAGAGTGGCCATATCGAGCCTTCTAACTCACCTTGGAATTCACCAATTTTTGTTATAAAAATGAAGTCAGGAAAGTGGAGGTTATTACAAGATCTCAGAAAGGTTAATGAAACAATGGAGCTGATGGGAGCTCTGCAACCTGGATTACCTATTCCTTCTGCTATTCCTAAAAATACTTATAAGATTATCTTAGATTTAAAAGACTGTTTTTATACTATTCCTCTTGTGACTCAGGGTTGTAAAAGATTTGCATTCAGTGTGGCTTCAATAAATTTTAAGGAACCTATGAAAAGATTTCAATGGAAAGTACTACCTCAGGGTATGGCAAATAGCCCCACTCTGTGACAAAAATTTGTGGCCCAAGCAGTTATTTACAGATGGGTCTTCTAATGGTAGGGCTACTTATGTAGTGCAGGGGCAATCTTATGTTTTTCAAACTTCTCCAGCTTCAGCTCAAGTAATAGAACTTCGAGCTGTAGCTGCTGTATCTCAGCTTATGGCCTCTACTTCTTTTAATCTGTATACTGATAGTCATTATATTGTTAGAGCCTTACAGATGCTCAAAACTGTGCCTTATATCGAAACAAATAATACCAAAGTTCAGGAATTATTTAGTCAGATACAAAAGTGCTTACATGCCCATTCTCAGCCCTGCTTTGTAGGGCATATTAGAGCCCACACTGGGCTTCCAGGTCCTTTAGCTTTAGGGAATGACTTAGCAGATAAGGCCACGCATCTCATAGGTTTATCTCAATTGGAACTAGCACAAAGATCTCATGCTATTCATCACCAGAACAGCCAAAGTTTAAGAAAGCAGTTTCACCTTACTAGGGAGGCTGCTAGACAAATTATTAAACAATGTCACTCCTGTCCTAAACATCATTTGGTGCCTCATTATGGAGTAAACCCTAGAGGATTAAAGCCTAATCAATTATGGCAAATGGATGTAACTCACATCCCTGAATTTGGAAAGCTAAAATACGTTCATGTGTCCATTGATACTTATTCAGGATTTCTTATGGCCACTGCTCAAACTGGAGAAGCTGCTAAACATGTAATAGCACACTGCATTAAATGTTTTGCTGTAGCTGGCTTACCATCTATTATAAAAACAGACAATGGCACAGGATATATTAGTCAAACTTTCCAACATTTCTGTGCTCAGTTATCCATTGTGCATAAAACAGGCATACCCAAGGACAAGGGATTGTTGAACGTGCCCATGGAACTTTAAAAAATCAGTTGCAAAAAATAAAAAAGGGGGAGTTGTACCCCGGATCGCCACAGAACTCATTGAATCATGCTCTTTTTGTTTTGGATTTCTTAAATGTGGATGCTCTTGGTCTTTCTGCTGCAGATAGGTTGTAGCATCCCAGGACATTGGATACCTATGCACAAGTGAGATGGAAGGATCCAATTGATGGGAAATGGCATGGTCCAGACCCAGTACTAATATGGGGAAGAGGGCATGTTTGTGTTTTTCCACAGGATGCTGGCGATGCCAGGTGGCTGCCAGAGAGGCTGGTCCAGTTCGCAGGGACTGAAAGGAGGAAGGGTGATGCTGCTGTAGCTGTCTGTGATGTCTGTGATGGAGGCTTTGCCTGATGATGCACGGAGAACTGTATTGGACTCATGTGCCAGATTCAACTATGTTGCATCCAGCCATATCGGAAGAAAAGAAAATTGTAGTGATGATGAATGATACTCGCCTATCAGGACATCCTTGGATGGGAAGAATGACAGTACAACGAAAGCTTAACTCTAATTATTCACATATATCATGGATTGATCAGAAAATCAGGATATTGGTCCTGCAAGTGTTGCAAAACCTCGCTTGGTGTATCTATGGACTTGTGTTGCTTCTAAGATATACAGTCAGTCAATATGATTGGGAGAAAGGACTGCATTGGCATAATGAAGATTTTATCCTTAGATCTGATCCATTTTATACTGAGAAATGGTGAAGGGTGAAAAAATACAGAGCAGCTTGGATTTGAAGTGGCAAGAACTGCTGCTGAGTTGTTGGTAAAACTGAGAGCCTTTTTGCTTTCAGAATCTTCTTTGACCTCAGGGTTGGAAGGTGTTATAGCTGTGGGCCTATGTGTTCTCTTTAGAATTTGCATGCTCCCTCCATTGGTGATATCCTCAGCACATTCCTGGGATACTTAGGCTGACTTACAAAATCCTTGGCTCTGAATTCTACCTTAAGTAGAGTTGCCCCTTGCAGAGGCTGGTAGTCAGAGCCGGGTAAGATTCTCTCGAACTAAGCTGACCTAAGACAGGGTATCCAGGCGTAAGGAACTGGGTATGCCAATGACGGGTAAGGCTTATGTCTCAGAAGGAACAACCTAAGACAGGCACAGTCTTTCTGTCCATAGCTGGGAAGGCTATGGTTCTTTAAAAAATAAAAAGGGGGGAGATGTCCGGAGCCATTTGACTGCTTTGAACTTTGATCAAGCAGGGATCAGTCTTGCTGATCCCAGAAGTGCTGTGGGATTAGGGCGTTTTGCAATATGAATGATTTATTCACTTGAAGGAGAGAATATCTTAGGCCCAAGGCTGAAAATAAAAGGGGTGCGGTGAGTAACTTCGGGAGTAAAAATGGGTCAGAAGTCAGAAGATTGTTCAAGGTTCCTGAATAAACTGCATAAAGAAGAGTCCGGTGTTGCATCTTCCTTACTGGTCGAGGTGGTCGTGACACTATAATAACTGAACTAGAAAGATACAACCACTGGTGTAGTCGTGGCACCAATGTCATTGAAGTTAACAACTACTTTGTGATGGCATTTAACATCCACTTCACACAATGGAATTCATACCTGGCTTTGTTATTGTGGCCAATAGCCTGCTTCATTAAATAGGTCACAGGTCATAAAGGAGAGCCACTATTATTATTTTGATAAATGAAGATAGGCTTAAAGTTAATGATATACTGTTATAAACATACCTTTCAACAATTCTCATCAGAGTAACTTCTTTTTTACAGCAGGTGGTAACTAACACAGAAACTCATAATTGGTCAACATGCTCACATTAAAGGACTATGGAGTGCTCAGCCCTATATAGGACATCTATATCATATCATTGCTTCAAAGGATTAGGGAGTTTAAAGATCATAAGTGTTAGAGATGATATATGAAGCCCCAACCACTGTGACAACATGCACAAGACCTATGCAAGCTCAAGCCAAACAAAATCCCATTAGGAATGTGGAAAGTAGACTAGATGTCCCAAGGAAGCCAAGGAACTATTGGCAATTTATAGCTTCTGAGGGTGGATACAGTCAGTTTTCTTTACATGTGTGATGCTGGGTAGGTCAACCATATCCCAGGAAATGGACCCATAGCCAAATATATATGGAGAACACAAACTCTACATCTAAGGTTCATGGAATGTAGTGGAAAAAGAAGTAGAAGGAATACTAATGCATCTCTCAACTCCCATCATTGAACATCCCTCATGCAACAGAGTGCAATGAACACAAAAGGCCACAACTGTCTAAAATGTATAATAAAATAAAATAAGAGACTGAAGTTTATGGGTCTCTGGACAGGATTCCTGTATTACATTTCACTTACCCATGACTCAGGGACCATTGCAGAAGACAGGACAGAAAGATTGTAAGAGCCAGAGGAGGAGATGCATGACCTTAAGGAAACAGGCCCTTACAAGCTTCTCAAACTTGCTCATATGAACTTACAGCAATGGTGAAAATGTGTACATACTCATGCAAACTCAAACTCAATCACACAAAACAGCAGCAACAACAACAACAAAACAGCATAGAACTGGGAAATGCACAAGAGGCCACAACTTTGATGAGGAACTATTGGGAGCTGATCACTGCTGGGTGAGGGTGAGATTATCTTCTTTAAGGGAGTGATTGTAGTCAGACTGAACAGGTTCCAGTGGATGAACACACACAGAGGGTTGGAGGACACAAACTTGACTCAATAGACATTAACATATTTGCCAAAATGCATGAAGTTCTGTGTTTGGGCTATGGGAGGAACAGGAAGGGAAGGGACATCTGGGACATCTAAATATTATATATATATATATATATATATATATATATATATATATATATATAGTAAGAAATCTACAAAAATCAGTAAAAATCTATTTTAAAACAAATTGGACTCAATAGATATTAGAAAAAACAATAGACCATGAAGAGAGGGTATAGAAATATGGAGCTGGATCTTATAGGAGTTGAACAAGGGGGTTTGAATATGGTCAAAATACATTGTTTCTCAAAATATCAATACAAATACTACTTTTCAAAAGACAATGTCATAAAAATAACTGAAACCTGAAAATCGGCTTATGTGGTAGATTACTTGCTTTGTATGAACTACAATTTAGATTTGAAGTACTGCATCAGAAAAAAAAAATGAGACAAATGAAGTTGTTTAGAAAAGAAAAAGGCAAAAAAATACTTTGTCCTCAAAATGTAATTATAAATATTATTTATAAAATGAGAAAGATCAAATGCATATTTTATACTGCTTGAGAAGGAAACTAAGGACAGGGTAAATTAATGAAAAGTCAATTAATCAAAAGATGCTTCCTGCGGAGGGCAATAATCATGGTTACAGTTGCTCTATGCTACGAATTCTCTGTGAACAATCATGTACATATCAGTTGCTTCAGTATTTGGGGAAAAAGAGCTCATCTTCCTGGGTACTGATAATTTCTGTCCACATGGCTTATACTTCTGAATTTTTTTCCCCTGCATATGCAATATTTTTCATTTTAAAGACTGGTATTCAAATGACTTGCTCATTTTTAATTGTATTACTTTTATTGATATTTTTTTGAATCCCTGGAGAATTAATGTTTCAGCAGTTAAGAGTACTTCCTGCTCTTGCAGAGGAGACTCACTCAGGTTCACATCCAAACACATAAATGAAATATGTCTTAAAATATTTTCTCACAGATCCCTATGTTTGGAGTTTAACTTTATATGAGATATTTTCCTCATTCTATGAATTTTCTCTTGATTTTACTGATTCTTTTCATTATTGGAGCCAAGGCATGTATATTAAGGAGAGGGCTATGGATTTGCACTTTATAATGGAAAGAACAATTCAGGGCAAGCCCATAACCAGGTAAACCTTCAACTTGTGAAAGAAAAATTTTGAAGTGGTTTTCTGATCATGTGTATGAAACAGGCCAGGGTCCATCCCAAACTGGCAGCAGAACTTGACAGAGTCCTTCCTGTGGTGCTAGCTTTAAAGGTATAAAGGATGCAGTGATGAAGTGATCCTCTATTCTTTTTCCACGGTTTCAGAGAGCTGCCAAGGTGAGGCAGTGTGCAGCAAGGGCAACCTTTCAGACAGAAAGCCTTGACGTGTCAATAAGCTGTGGCAGGCCATTGCATGAAGCTGTGAAGGTGAGGCTTAATTGGCAATGGAAATAAGAAGAAGATTGAAACGCTAAACCATGAGACATCTGCCAAGGAGAGCTGCATATAGGAGTGTTACCATTCAAGACAGAAATGTGTGCAGCAAAAATGGAAGGGCTGAGCCCTCTAATCCATTTGGAAGTAATGTTTCAGAAATCAGACATGGAGCATCTGGATTTGATATTTTCATGGTCATTTTTAGTCTTCTTTTTGTCCAATATTTGGTCAGAAGGCCACATTTCCCTTCTGAGGTAGGAATGTGTATTCAGTTCCATTGTACGGTAGGAGAATGTAATTTCTCTTTCGATTTTACAGGGGCTTACAGTTAAGGAAATGACTTCAGTCTCAGAAGAGATTTTAGATTCACAACTTTTGACTAGCATTGAGATTGGTAATGACTATGGGGACTTTTGAACGTAGACTAAATGCATTTTAAATGTTTACAATCTCTTGGAGGCCAGGGAGTGGAATGTGATAGTTTGAAGGAGAATGTCTTCTATAAGCTCCAAATATTTGGACATTTTGTTCCCAGTTTGGTGTCACAGCTTTGGGAGTTTTAGTAGGAGGTGTGGAATTGCTGGAGAAAGCCTGTTACTGGGGGATGACTTTGAAAATTCTTAAGCCTTGCTGGATGTACAGTCTACCCTATACTTCTGGAATAGCTTAAAGATATGATCACTTGGCTTTCTGCTCTAGCTACCATCAACCTCCAGGTTTCCCTTGTCATTATCACTCTAATCCATCTAAACCCTAAGCCAATTAAACTCTTCCTTCTATATTTTGCTTGATTATAGTGTCTTATCATAGCAACAAAAAAGTAATGAATATAAACACCAACAATAAAAGTGATTATAGAAACATAAAGGTTGTGAGTGACTTTGTTGACCAAGATTTGAATGTTCCTATGTAAGCTGAAATAATATTCTATAGCGTTCAAAGGAAAGAAGTGGGCTTTGAATATGGAGACACAGTGTGTTCTCCCCTCCACTGCAACAGAACTGTTTGTGAAATTAAAAGGGGAAAAAAAACTGTAGCATTGTTACATACTTAAGGCAAAATTGTGCTTTAAAATAATGACATTTCTTTACCATACCATAACAGAGATATCTGTAATAACATAGAAAAGATATAGTAATGCTACAATCTCAGTTATCAATATGTTATATTATAGTTTGTTACTTTCCTTAGAATTTTTACATGATAATGATAGTATTTATAAAAATATTTCCAAATTCCAACTCATATGTTGAAAATTTATTCTCTTTATAAACTAATAGCATTTGTATTTTTTGTTTCTCAAATACAGATTAATGAAAAATTGAATTGTAATGATTAATTATATTTATTCTCAGTGTTCAAAGAACAATTTACACAGAGATTTATATGTTTGGCCTAGGTAAACAGCTTATTTTTTATCCATAATAGGAAATAATCTATTTTCAAAAGTATTGTGAATGTAGGTTTTATAGAATAGAATAATGGAACCAGATAGAATAATTGCAGCTTCTAAAGGAAGAGATTAGGCATCTTGAATTGAAAGGCACTAAGTTCAAATCAAGACAAGCATGAGTATTTTTATTTGTGCCATTGGCCCTCATGATTGAAAAATCTCTTCAGCTATAAATCTGTGGCATTTCTTAATGAAAATAAGAAATGAAAAACACCCTGATTTATTATAACAATTCTTTGTTCTTTAAAGTAAAATTCTCTGTGCCTTGACAACTGTACAGTCTGAACAGCTCCAATCCCCACACCCCTTATTCTGTTCTTGTTCTAGCCTTGCATCACAGGTTCTCTTTTCTTCTTAGCACCCCAGATTTCTGGCCTAAACTCTTAGTCTAGAACCACACATTGTGTCCTGATCCCCTGCACTTAGAAGAGCTCATTTTTTTTAGTCCAGTTTCTTAGATCCTTCAAAGAATGTCCGCACCACCAACTTGCTTTGGATTCTAGAGACCGGGCTTCTTCTTTGGTATTCTGATCACTCTCACGCTGCCTTGATTCCAGTACAGCCAGTGCTCGGCCTCCAATTTCCCTGACCCCACATCCTGTTCTTTTATTCTTGGGTATAGTCACATTTTTCCTCTTATATCCTTCATCTCCAGACTAACCCCTAAACTCCTTGTGGCAGAGAACTCTGACCATCCTGCCATGCGCAGGCCACTATGCTGGGAACATTGCAGCCCTCCACTGCTGCAGAGCTATGCTCTGCTACCCTGTAATAGGAACCCAGATCTTTACAAATGGCCTGTGAATGCCTGAATCCAGCCTCTGCCTGGAAAGTTTCCCAAGTTTGGCTTTACCTGCTAGTTAGGGAGGCAAGACCTTAGTAGGAAGCCTATGAGCATCTGATTTTCACCTGACTTGGGCCTCTGTGGAACTTGTGAGTAGCTGCACTAGACCCATTTAGTCCCTCCAATCTAAAATGAAGAGACAGAACCTGAATCATAGACCAACCATCCTTTTAGAATCAAAAGGAAAACAACCTAGGCACATCATGTATACAAACAAACTCAGACTTCAACTCAAGAGAAAACTTGAATCTCACACTAGAATCACAAATGAACAAACAAACAAACAAAAAAACAAATTCACAGGCCAAAATCACAATGAAAAAATAATAACATTAAAACCCAAATAATATGCCCCCACCATACACCACCAGTCCTATATAAGAGTCATAAAGTGAGAACATCATAGAGATAACACAGGGCACAAAATTTAAAATAACAGCCATAAACATGATCAAAAATCAACACATTTAAAGAACACACAAACAAATCAAAGAACTAAAAGAAGGAATAAGGTAGGGATCAGCTTCTGATTGAATTCACGAAAGAGATGGAAATTTTGAAGAGAAAACTCAGGCTTAAATAAAGGACATGAAACACTCAATAAGTCTATTTGAAATGAGAGGAGAAAGTTTCACCAATAGAAACAATGAAATGGAAAACAGAATATCAAGATTGGAAGACAATGATGAAGAATCCAACTGCTCAATCAAAGGTTATGATAAAAAAATAACAAAGAAATGGAATATGGAAGAAATGTGAGACACCATGAAAAGACTAAGTTTAAGCATCATAGGCACAGAGGAAGGGAAAGAATTTCAGGATAATGCTATTGACCAGAACTTCCACAGGATTATAGAAGAATATTTCCCCAAGTTAAGGAATGACATGCCCATACAAATAAAAAAATACATAGAATATCAAATACATGGGACCAGAAAAGAAACTCCTCCCCATGGTTTATCAAAGTAAAATCACTAAACATACAGAACAAAGAGAGAATACTGAAAGCTGCAAAGGAAAACCTACAAGTCACATATAGTGAAAAACTCATCAGAATTGCAACTGACTTTTCAGTGCAAACTCTGAAAGACAGATCAGCCTGAACCAAAGTACTCCAAGTTATAAATGACCATAGATGTCAATGCAGAATACTTTACCAAGCAAAAATGTCTATTATAGTTGAAGTAGAAAGAAATATCTTTCACGACATGAATAGACTGAAACTAATAATGTACACAAAATCAGTCCTTCAGAGAATTCTTGAAGAAATACAAAGACCTGAAAAAATAAATGATGATACAAAGAACAAGAGAAAGAAACTAAATGAAAGTATAACCTGTGGAACCCAAAGTGAAACCAAGAATGAAGATAAAAATTAATGTGACAGAAAACAATGCACATCTTTCAATATAAATTTAAATATCCATGATATGAACTCCCCAGTCAAAAGACACAGGATAGTAGATTGGCTCAAGAAACAGTATCCATTTTTTGTTGTTGTTGTGTGTAAGAAACCCATCTCACCTTCAAGGACAGGAACTCGCTTTAAGGTGGAAGGATGGAAAAAAATTCAAGCAAATGAGAGTAAGAAGCAAAGGTGATTTGCAATTCAAATATCTGAAAAAATATACCTAAAACTAAAACTAATATGAAGAGATAAAAAGAACAATTAATCAAGAAGATATTATGAACCTGAACATATATGCACCAAACTCTGATATAGCCTTCTTTGTAAAAACAGTACTGCAGAATATCAAGATACATATTAATCCTAACTAACTAATAGTAGGGAACTTCAATATTCCACTGTCTCCATTAGACAGGTCAGCCTGACCAAGAACAAACAGGGAGACATCTGAATTGAACAATAACATACATAAAATGAGCCTAACAGATAACTACCAAATATTCCATTCACTTGCCAACAAATATAATTTATATTCAGCACCCCGTGGAGCTTTCTCCAAAATCGATCACATATTTGAGCACAAAGTAAACTTCAGCAAGTACAAAAAAATACAAAAAAAAAAAACCAAAACAAAACACTGAGATAATTCTAAGCATAGTATAAAACCGCAATCCAAGAAACTTAACACTAGAAGAAGCCCTGTTAACTGTGGGGACCTAACAGACTTCATCTTGTTATATCATCCATTTTAGCCTTAAATTTCATTTCTTGTAATAAGTTTCCTTTTCTCGTAAAACATCCCAAACCAGCTTTGACCAATCAGGAATGAATGGTGCAACTATAGCTTAACCACAAGAAACTTTTCCTAAGAAAATATTCTCCTTTGAGCGCAATTTATCAAACCAGACTGTGAGAACCAATCCTTGAATGTCCCATGTGCCTGCTCTAAAACTGGCCAATCCCTGATAAGGTCACCTAATTGCCGTTTGGAAATCCCCTAACTGTGTTTAAAAGACCTGTGAGTTGCCAATTTGGAGTAACCATTTCTTGAGTTGGTTGACCCCTGCATGCTGGTGTTTTCTCAAGAATAAACTGCTCTTGTTGTTTGCATACCATCTCGACTGTGTTCATTGTGGACTGATTGCTGGACCTTACAGTAACTACACAACTCCTGAATGATGAATGGGCCAAATGAGAAAATAATGAAAGAAATAAAAAGCATAACTGAATTTAAATGAAAAGGAAAATATGACACACACACAAAAATATCTGGTACACTTTTAAAACAGTCCTAAGAGGGATGTGTATAGTTCTAAATACCTACACTAAAAACTCATAAAGAACACAAACAAAAGACTTAATATTACATCTAATACTCTTGAAAGGTAACAACACATGGAACTCAAGGCCAGCAGACAAGAAGAAATAACAAAATCAAAGCAGAAGTTAATGAAATAGAAACAATGAAAACAATACAAGAATCAATGAATACAAGAGCTGGTTCTATGAAAAGATAAGCAAGCTAGACAGACTCTTACTCCATTTAACCAAAAGAAAGAATGAGTAACTCCAAATCAACAAAATAAAAAATGAAAGGTGAAACATCACAACAAACAACAAAAAGATTCAGAATATTGTAAGGGAATACTTTAAAAGCATATATATTATTAAAGCTGAAAATTTTAAAGAAATGGTTTTATATCTAAAATCATGGGAACCATCAAAGGCAAACTAACATTTTATTCAGCCCATAACATATAAAGAAATTGAAACAGTAATACAAAACCTCCCAACTAAAAATGCCCAGACCAAGATTCATTTACAGTAGAATTCTGCCAGATATTTAAAGAAGATCTATAACCAATATTCTTTAAATTATTCAAAAAGATAGAAACAGGGGGAAAACTTCCAACTTCTTCTATGAAGCCAAAATAACTCTAGTACCATAAATAGATAAAGGTACAACCAAAAAAGAAAACTATAGACCTGTATTGTTAGTGAACACAGAGACAAAATTTCTAAATGAAATATTTGCAAACCTCATACGGACACAATAGCCAGGACATGAAACAACCTAAGTCTCCCTCAGGTGATGAAAGGATAATGAAAACATGGTACATTTACACAATGGAGCTCTACACAGTAGTAAAGAAAGATAAAATCATTAAAATTTGCAGGTAAATAAATGGAACTAGAAATTATTTAGAAACTATTATACTAAGTGAAATGACACAGACTTAAAGCAATTATATACGTTCTCCCTCGTATGTGAATCATAGCACCAAATTGTTATATGTGTACATGTATTCTAATGTAATGGAGGAAACAAAGTAATGAAAAGGAATCTAGGAAGTAAAGCAAAAGAACACACATGAGAGAACAATAGTAGTCAGGTGTTACTAAGGGAGAAATGCTTTAAATGGGTGTATTTCAATGGGAGGCTGAGGGAGGACTATATAAGGATCTTTGAATATAAAGGGAAAGAAGGAGCTCAGTACAGGAGGGAGTGTAGGAGACTGCAAGATTCTACAAGAAAAAAAAATTTTCTACCAATCTGGGCCCTTCACCATGCCAAACCATGGAACCATGCTGAAATAATTACTGGTTGACAATAGTCACTTCCAAGGTACCTAATATAAACTGTATTTTCCTTCTCTGTATTCATTAATGATATCTTCCTCTTTCTCTGGACTTGAGCATGTGAAAATGTTTAGACAGAGGGTCAACATCAAATAGGTTTTAATTAAAACATGGAAAATCACTTCCAGAATGAGCTGTGCTTTTCTTGTTAAGTCTAAAAACTATCAAAATAACATGATGTAGAATAGCCCATGAAAAATATTGCAGAACGAAACCTGCATGGTTGATTATCCGTAATGATTGGCTCAAAGTTTGCAGAATTTTCTGAATTAAGAAACTTGTAGAGTGCCAGATTCTACAAGAAAAATAAATCTACATCTCTGGGCCCTTCACACAGCCAAACCACAGAAACATGCTGAAATAATTACTGATTGACAATAGTCACTGCCAAGGTACCTAATATAAAACTGTGTTTTCCTTCACTTAATCATCCAGTGATCTTTTAAATAAACGGGCTGGTCTGTACTCATGACCATTCCAAGTCTTGCTCTTCCTTATACAGTATTGCTCATTCAGATCCTTATGTAGTTCCTTTACCTTTGTTCTTCATATTTAATGATTAAATAATAATTATTTATTATTATTTATTATTATTAATAATTATTAATCATAATTTATGATTATTTAAAATGATAATACAACCATACAAACATAATATTTAAATAAACAGAAGAGTAAGAGTAATAATCAAATACAAGGCAGGAACTACAAACTGAACAGATTTTTCCACATAAAATGTATTTTTAATAAGTTTAATAAATACTTGCTAGAAATATAGATTCTTGGGCTGGATGGATGTCTCAGCAGTTAAGAGTACTTACTATTCTTATAGGGGACCCAGGTTCAATTCCCAGCATCCACAAGGTGGCTAACAATCGCTAGTAACTCCAGTTCCAGGGAATCCTAGGCCATCTTCTAACCTCCATGGGCATTGCATGACACGAGTGCGCTTACACACATGTAGGCAATACACTCATATACATAAAATAAAAATTATAAATAAAAACATAAAAAGAGAAATATAGGCTTTGTGGAATCTTATAAAAACACATTTTCTTAATATGTCACAAATTTATCATACATATAGTATATTAGTATATAAAGTATATTAGTCAATATTGTACTTTGTGACTTTTATTCTTATAGCATAAAATATATGCTTCAGTATCTGATAAGCTTTTGGAAAACATTTTCTAATCCCAAATAGTTCTGAAAGTCTTTTCCCTTCAGAAAAGTTGTCAGGATGCTTGAGAAAGTGTAGTCTGTTACCAAGAGAACAGGTGAGTGCGGTGATAGAGGAAAAACATTTTAGTCAATTCATTCAGCTTCACAAACAATGACGGTTCTGTCAGTGGTTGGAACATTTCTCACATGTGCCTTTAAGGCCAGCACTTAGAAGCAGAGACCAGAAAATATTTGTGATCCTGAGACTATGAGATCAGCCTGGTCTACATAATGAATTCTCACTAGGTCAGGTGGGTCTACAGGGAAACTATGCAAAAACAAACAAACAAACAACAGAAAACAGAAAGAAATTGTCACAATTAGTTGATGTTGAATATATCTATATCAAATGCTGTGAGCTAATATGACAGACAGACAGAGAGAGAGAGAGAGAGAGAGAGAGAGAGAGAGAGAGAGAGGAGAGAGAGACAGAGAGTCAGCAAAGGATGGTACTTACATAACTTTCATGTTGTGGGCTCTGGATACAGGAATTAAAAATAAAGGCCCAGAGGCAAAGAAAAGTTGGCTTACAGTCCCGCAATCATAGGACTAGTTTAGCAGTCAGTCTGTTTGGGTTAAACAGTTCATGTTTGTTCTGGCATATACACATATCAGCGTTAATGGATGAAAGAATAACTTCCTTATAATGTTGCTGGTGAATCTAATTGGTATGTGTGTTTTCTTGGCCTGTGGAGTTAGTATATCTGTATTTCGCAGTACTCTTGGGTGTGGTTCTTATTCCTTAGAATCACACCGGGAGAGACTGACTCTCCTTTCCACCTCTTCCCTCCATGCCGGGCGTCTCTTTAGCCTGGTTTCTTCTGTATGCTGTCATAAGTTCTGTGGATTCATATGTGAGACTATTCTGTGGTATACATACAAGAGTTTCCTTATGATCTGCCATTTTGGCTCTTACAACCTTTCAATACCTTCCTCAGCAATGATCCCTGAGCACTAGGAGAAGGTGATATATAATTGTCCCATTTAGAGATGAGATCTCCACAGTCTCTTATTCTTTGTACAATCCAAAATCATTAGCTTTCCTATACATGAAAAAAAACATAGTCTCAAGAAAACATAGAATATCTTGGAATATATATAGCAATATATATATATAATAAAACTTTGAGACATTGAAGGAAGAAAAAAATTGAAGAAGATACCAGGATATGGATAAACCTCCCATGATAATGGATATGTAGGATTAATCTTGTGAAAATTGCCATCCTACCAAAAGGAATCTACAAATTGAATATAATACTCATTAAAATTCCAACACTTTTTCACAGAAATTGGAAAACAAAGCTCACTTTTCATATGAAAACACAAAAATTCCAGAATAGCCAATTTAATACTATACAATAAAACAACCTTCTGGAAACACTGTGATTCCTGATCTCTGATTATGTCACATAGTGATAATGATAAAAACAGGGTGGTGATGGCATAAATAAAAGACAAACTGAAAAATGGAATAGAAATAAGGGCCCAGATTTAAAGCCACACATTTACAGCCACCTGATTTTGATAAGGGAGTCAAAAATATACACTGGAGAAAATCCTGCATGGTCAACAAATGGTGATGTTCAAAATGGATAAGAGTATGCACAAGAAGGAAGCTAGATATTATCTCTCACCGTGCACAAAACTCAAATTCAAATGAATCAAAGAACACAAATGAAGACCCAGTACCCAGAACCAGACAGAGGAGAAAGGAGGGAATACCTCAGAACTTACAGGCACAAGAAAGGACTTTCTAAACAGGACTCCGATAGTGTAGGTATTAAGCTCAACAAAATGGAGGAAGAAACCACACGAAACTAAAAATCTTTTGTACATTAATGGACACCATTATTAAAGTGAAGAGGCATCCTAAAGAATGGGAAAAAAGTATTTTCAACAGCTATACCTAACAGAGGGTTAGTATCTGGAATAAATAGATAACCAGAAAACACACAAAAAAACCTTAAAACTCCCAAAAGAGAAAAGAAAAGAAAATATGGAGGGAGGGAGGAGCTTAACAGTGAGTTCTCTAAAGATGAAACACAAATGGCTCAGAAATACTTTAAAAATGGTCAGTGTCTTTAGTTTCTTGGAAATTCATAATAAAACCACCTTGAATTTTCATCTTCCCAGTCTCAGAATAGTAAAGACAGAAAAAAATCCAATAACGAGAATGTGGAGGAAGGAGCACTCTTATCCACTACTGGTGGGAGTGAAGATCAGTGCAGCCACTAGAAATCAGTGTCAATATCCTTCAAAACGTTTGAAATCGGTTGCTTTATTTTGACGTGATAGGCTAATGAGAGACAACCAAAATAAAACCCTCAACGCCAAAAGTGGACTCTGTCTCTAGAAGTTGTTGAACAGGGTTCTCAAAGACATTCAGACAGTATTAGCTATTGCCCTTGTTCTTAGTTACCAATGATACTATAGACACAAGCTGTAGGACAAACAATGATAAATAAAGATACTACTGACTGCAAAGCCTCGTCTCTACAGGTAAGCATTCATTGTACTGGAATTTGCTATGTAAGGTATCTGAATAAAAAAGAATCATCATCATCCTTACCCCAGTGTGAATTCTGTGAGCTACAATAAAAACTGGTTTGACAAGATAGGACAATCAGTCCAACAGTGGCACAAATATTATGGGAGTGACCACTCTTTAATTTAATTTAAGTCCACTTCCTAGGATGGAGCTCATACCTGACACTGTTATCAAGCTTAGGAACCAAAGGCTAAAAAGGACACAGAAATAGGGGAGAACATAATAATAGCTTACTAATAGTTATCATATGCGCATAGATTAACGAATGCTTCCTTATGCAGCAGATGGTGATTAACACAGAAATCTATAGGTGGTCAATGTACACAGAGTACAAGATGCTATAGAGCACTTAACCTTGAATAGGACCAAAATGTCATACTTCTGCCCCCATAGGTCAGGAATCATTGTGCAATAGGGCTCAGAAAGATTGCAAGAGCCAGATGTGGTAGATGACCACAAGAAAAACAGATTTCCAGACAGTTGTTCAGTTATTCATATGAACTCTCAACAATGATGACAGCATGCACAAATCCCATGCAAACTCAATCCAGAAAGACATCCTAGTATAGACATGGGAAGAGGGCAACAAATTCTAACCCCAGCTAAGGAAATTACAGCAACATATGGCTGCTGTGAGGGGCAGAGTCAGTTTCTTTCAAGCATGGTGCTCCTGATAGGTTATATAGACTCAAATGGATGGATACATACTGAATGACATTTGGAGACACATCAGAGTCTCTAGACCTTATTATATATTAAATATGTGTCTATTGTGTGCATATATTTATAGAGAAGGATAGAGAGATAGAATACATTAAATTGGGCAGCCGGTAAGGAAGGGCGTCAGGGATAGGGGAGGAGATATAAATACCATGAAAAAAAATCCATGAAAATATTCAATAAAAATAGAAGTGGGTAGTGAGTGCTAACAATTTTTATAAATGTGTGTTCATGTGTGTTTGTGAACAAAATTTATGTGCAAATGTGTACGTACATTACCTACACATAACCACATGTATGTACATTTTGCCTTGATATTTTAAAAACAGTAATTATGTGAAGATCATCTAACACCATAATATTATAGTGGTTTCTGAGATAAACTTCAACTTTCAGAAACATTTTTGTTTTTGTTTGTGCTTTAAAAAAAACAGGGTGAATGAATGTACAAGGACTTATATCTGGGACCTAAATTCTATTATAGGTTTTTAATGTTCTTGACACTAAAGCCAGTGGTTCTCTACAATAAATTGGCTTGCACAGTGGTAGCATCTTTGAATGAAAAATGAAGGGAATGTAATTAGTGTTGATCAGGAAAGAAGGAATGAGAAAAATCAAAACTCGTTGTAATGATACCTGCAAAATCAATGCAGAGATATGGGCTTAGAGTACCTACTATTTTCATGATCAAGATTATTTTCCACTTTCTCTTTACATACTTTTCACACCACTTTATTACTTAAGGAGATACTTTAAATGCTTGTAATTGTAGGGAGGGAGTGATTTTCTACTAAATTTATATGTTAGAAGTAAATTGCCCACCAGTGTGTAGTGTGCTCTTTGCATGCTCCAGAAACTACAGCTATTTGAAGTGTTCAAATTGGTAATGCCTCCCAGAAATGATGAGGACAGACTCAGTCTCATAGGATCCCTTGAACCTTAAGGTACATGCAAGAGAGATTTCAAAAATCAGTGATACATCTCTCAGATAAAGTGAAGCATAAAAGTCGTGGTTGTCTTGTTCAAATGAAGAAGAGCAGATGAAGAATCACAACTCAGAAGACTTGAGAGGTCATATTTGAAAATATTTTAGAATTAAGATCCAAAATTCATTAGAATTATTTTAATCATCCAGAGTTTTAAAACTATCATTTTTGAATTTTCTTCTCAATGCTTTTCTTCTCCATGATTATCATAATCAGCTACAAATCCACATCTGTCTCCCTTCCTATCTCTCCTCACACATGCTGTTTCTTAACGTGTATGCCACAACAAACTGTTACCCAGCAATTGGTAATCTTCCATGGAATATATTGCTACTATACAGGAAATATCACGCACTGTGGAATTACGGAGCACTATATAGAACAGAATTACCACTAATCACTTGGTTTTGTTCTTATTTGCCAACAGTCTAAAATTAGAAATGATGTCTTTGTTGTTGGAAAGTATCTCCCTTCAAATCTCCTGCAGGTTAAATTGTCTTCAGAGGAGTCTTTCTAATGTGTTATTTATGTTATTTCAAGGAAGAGTACAAAATTTGAACACTTACCAGGTTTATCACAATCTGCCCTATTTATGTTAAATAAAAACATTTTAAATTAAGGTAGACACCACTAATTGTATTATACTTGAAAAGACAGCAAATATGTCTCTTCTTCCTATATATATTTATGTATTATGAAGATAGCTCAGTTGTTCTTGATTTTATAAACTATTAACCAAAAGAATACTTATTTCTTTATAATTTTGTACACAAAATAATGTTTAGCCTAAAGTTTCTAAAGTAGTAAATAACTTGATTAAGATACTTTTATGGAAATAATTTACTAATTATGCAGGAATTCATTATTTGCACTACACATTTTTAAAAATACTCTTTTATAAATACACACATACATAATTAAGTCCCTTTTCCTTCTTTTTTTTTCAGAACCTAGTCTTATATTAATATATATCCAAGTCAGAGCTTGAACCCATGTGTCATCCTCTCTCTCAATCTCTCTCTATATACACATATATATTCATATATGTTTCATAAAAGTAGATAGTAAAAAAAAATACAAAGTAGGTTTATTGTCCTTTAAAGCCTGTTTCAAATTATATTTTTGAATTTTTTGAAAATTTTATCCACTGTGTATGTTAATCTACTTCTCACTTCATATTTCATTGATTAGTTTCTTAATATTTGAAGGAATATAATTTTTGTCATAGAATATTATTTCAATCTTTCTGCAAGTTTTGTAAAAAAAGGCCATGAAATGCCTCAGATCTTTATTATTTCAGAGTATTAGAGCTGAGATGTAGCTTGGGAGCAGCATATTAAACTCATTAATCATTTGTAAATGTGTGCTGATTTTAATGAAAATGTTGCTTATATTCTCATGTATGTGAACACTTTATCCTCGGTTGGTGGTGCTGGTTTGAAGGTTCTAGAACTCTCAGAACTAACTATAGCTTTGCTAGAGGAAGTTCATGATTGGTGATGGCTTAGGAATTTATAGCATAGCTCCAATACCATTTACTTTGTTTCCTGTGGTGGGTTGAGATGTGATCTCTTAGTTCCTTGTTCGTTCCAGGATGCTTTTCCACCATTATGGGCATTTAGTCCTCCAGAACTGTGAGCAAAATAACTCTTCCTTAAATACCCTCAGTCGTGGTATTTTATAACAGCTACAGAAAGTAACTAATTCAACATATGTGGCTCTAGGGCTTCTCTGTTAAACTTGAATTCCCGTTCCAATAACAATATAAGAAAGATCTTGGGAACAAATTTTGGATGCACTTTTGGAGAGATTCTGCCTTTACTTATTTCCACTGATTGACAACAAACAAAGGGAGGACAAGAGCAGCTGTCCTTGGCAAGGCTGCTGCTGTCTATGTGTTGTGGAGGTTCTGAGCAGTACTGAGGGCTGGTTCATTCACACACCCTGTTCTTAATCCAGTACTTTCTTCTCATAAACAACCTTCCAGTCTCTCTTTTACTAAGGGTTGCTTCCTACTACGCTATAATACTAATGTGTATGGATATTACCATTATACGTTCATTGATGAATAGAATTCACCACGAGAGAAAAGAAGTATTGACTAACAATTAGAGTCATAATTTCAAACACATAAAACTTTTCCAGCTTTTAAAATCTAAATAATCCAAATATTTAACATATTCATATGGCATTAGCTATTCTTGTGTGCTTTATAATTTCATAAAACAAAAGATAAAAGTGATTATGGTTATTTCCTGTATGTTCACCGATTTTTGAATTCAAAATACTGTTTATTTTCTCATTGTACAGATAAGACATATGAGTGCATTATTCAGCTAAAATAATGGGTTTTAAATTCTATGAATGATTACAAAAATATTTTAAAATAGATTACTATGAAATTAGATGAAATCCCTATTAAATATTGACTATATGGAAGATGAATTATAGATCTTAAATATTTTACTGAATTTTTAATAATACCAGTATCAAATGAAGCAAATTTAAATACATGTTTATATCCCAAATTTGAATTAGTATTAAGCAAAATTTAAAATTAAAACTATATATAGAGTACTTTAAATTGCAGTTATGGTTGACAGACATGTTCAAAAGTACTTTAATAGACATGTTGGGAATTCTATTAAATTACACATACTTCATATTTATAATGCAAATAATCTTTCTCCTACAAAACCATATTTTAACCATCTATCCAATAGTTTTGATATTAGTAGCACATTCACAATTTTTGTTATTATTCAAAACCATTTTTATAATACTTTCTAATTCAATATATATTAATTCAATTCCTCGTAAGTACTTGGCACATATGTTGTATTGTATGTAAATATGAAAGCTTACAATGACACATATATCACTCAAAAAATTTAAAAAGCAAAGTTTTCAAATGATATGATATGATAATTTCATTATAATATTAAAGTAATACAATAGTATGCTAAATAAAAGTTAACTAATACCTAATAAAATCTGACAATAAAGTATGGTGTATTAAATTAGTATTAAATAGAAGTACAATGTTTCAAAAGGTAGAATTAAATAAATACACATTATTCCACATACATCAAATAAGTCATATGTAGTCTTTATTTGACAAGTACACAAGTGAGGGAATTAAGTACCTTCACTTGGAAAACCAATATAAACCGTGTAGAGAGAAGAAGATAGGGAAAGAGAGACAAGGAGAAATTGGTTAGCAGATTCATTGTTATCCTTGAATAGAAAGAATAAGTTTTGGTATTGAATGGCAATGTAGAGCAACAATGGATAGAATATTGTAGTCAAACATTTCCAAATCATGAACAATGAGGATTTTGAATGTTTTTTATCATAAATTATTGAAGAACCAACTTTAATATATCATGTATACATGAAGGAAATTTGACCCATGAACAACATATATTAATTATTAAATTACAAAATTTAAATAAAACATCATGATTTCAAATACTGGAAGGTTTAAGTGGCAATATCTCTAGTATTGCACATATTGTACCATTTGTAGCAGATATTTTGAAATTCAAATGTATGGTGGGTTGCTGTATGAGAATTTGTAAGTGGGTTTCTGAATAGCAGGAAGTAAATTTGCATATGTAGTACTGGTTTGGGATAAAGGAAATCCTTTTCCCTATCTGACATTTGCTTTTTCTCAGGAAGATTCTCAAACTTTTGGACTGCAAACTCTCGGAACTTTCTCACACTGAATTTTGACTACAAAACTAGAATTATTGAGATTATTTTTTCCTATGTAAAGTGAAGAAGTAGCCACTTGAATAAATGGTCACCTTCTTAATATTTTATACATTCTGTAAATTCTCCAAGCTTGTATTCACAGTTGTTTCAGATACATAGAGCTATATCAAGCTCCAGAGCAAGTTTTTTATATGATAAGATTCCAACAATGTTGTACAATTGGATGAAGGAACAGGCAAGAAGTGTCTGAAATGACTCCATAAGTATTTTTTGTTAGAGAGATGTAGAATAAACTTTTACATATATGCACAAGCACATGCAGCATTAAAATGTGCTAAATATAGATACTGTATAGATAATGTGAGGAGAGAGTGCAGTGAAGGGAGGAGCCAAATATTCAGGTGAAAGGAGAGGTTGATGCTTAAGAGCATTTCAGGCTTGATGCTTACCAACGCTTCCTGCAGTCATTTAGCATTGTGAGTCAATATTCACAAATGTCTTCCTTCATTTCAGTTTCATTTCCAGTCCTCAATTTGTCACCTTTTACACTCATTTACGAGTTACTATTGTTGAAGAATACCTTAGAAGTATTAAGTAATCTTGAAAAACATAGCTGATCACATTAGTTCTCAACGATCCTACTCTGTTCTTTGCTAAATAAGATAATGATCAACCCAGTCTATATCAATGTTGTCCTTTCATATCAGCCTTCTTATCATATTAGCTGTGCAATCTTATGCATTTTACATAATGTCCTTCAAAAAACAGCATCTATCATCTAATCTTATTCATGCTCCAACCTCATTGTACATCTTAAAATTACATATTTCAAGTAATGATATTTATTTTTCCATGATTCTGTCTCCCAGATGAATTATGGTACTCTTATCTTCATAATTCGACTGTTCAAAGAATATGAGAGTCAATCTGTTAGTCTTTACCTATTTTTTCATTTCCTTATCAAAAATTTCAAAACTAATACAGCCATTAGTCCATGCTTTAAAGAGAAATAATGTCCACCAATTTTAGAACTATTATTATAGCACAAAATAAGGTAACTGTACAATTTGTGCATATTTTAGATATATTTTGTACTCTAAAACAAAGACAGGACATCATACATTACCCCAAGTTTTACCAATTATAGTACAATGTGCTGTAGTAGCAGACTTGTTCAAATCTCACTGTAATTGAGTTAATTTGTTCAAAATAAAGAAATGAAATAATACTAAGTAAACCAAAATCTTAGTCTTGGAATATTATTATGAAGTTTAAATAAAGTGAACTAAAAATACACTGCAGAAATTCAAAATGATAATAAAACTCCTTGCTTCAAGATGGATTTCTGAGAATCTCTGTAAAAGGTGGACACACTGCAGAAGGACCAGGATGGGGAGAAGGAAACCTGTTTAAGGGCATTCTACAGAATGTATATTATCCAGGGTATTAAAAATCAGCAAGGTTTAACAAACTTTTACCTCAGGTGCATCTGTTATTCCCAATTATTTTCCCTCTTTCAGGTTTATTTTTCATAAACTGAGCCCTGGCAAATAAATTTTAATTCAAAAGAATCTTGTCTTAAGAGTTAATAATGGAAATTAGATTTTACTTATCTCCACCTGGTCTGACCTATCCTCAAATGACTTTCACAAAACTTTTGGTGTCTTTCCAATGTTACTGTCCCAATTTTAATTGCACAATCCTGCATGGCATTATCAGCATCACAAAGTAAGAAATATACCAACTGCAACACAGTGGTTGAGAAGATTTGGTAGACCTTTGGGAAGGAAATCTGATTGAATGAGCATGTATATTCTTAAAGAAGTTTTGCTGTTCTCTGGCTGCAGCATAGCCAGTTAATGAGTGGCAAAGTCCTCATCCCAAACATATCCTAAACTCTTGTTTGTATTACCACTGTCAAATCGATGGCCAAGCAGCAATTTTGGTTATGAATACTGAATGCCAATTAAATTAAATATAATTAACAAGTTAGGGCCTTATTTATACTATACACATTTCCAATTTTCACACACTTTAAACTTTAAACGACTTTTGTTGTGCTGTTGTATGTTTGTTTGGGTTTCTGTTTGTTTTGATGGTTTTGGGGGATTGTTCACTGGTTTGTTTGTTTAAGAGGGTCATCCTGTAGCCCCATGTGGTGTGGAACTAGCTATGTAGATCTGGTTGAGTTCTGTCCTACAGACATGCACCTGTCTCTGCCTCCTGAAGGCTGAAAATAGAGGATAGCACAACTCCCACACCCCGTGGCCAATTTTCACTTATATATAGTCAATAACTAACTACTACATTGACAAGATGGAATACTTTGAACTTTTCATAACTTTGTTTTTGAATGATGCCTCTCATTTGCAATATAAAATAATAACATATTAGTCATAAAGGTTAAGAATTTATACTATGGTAAATATTTTAAAATCTTTTATACTACAATATATTTATTACTTAAAAAATCACAATAATTTTACAATATCATCTGAGAATTAAACTTAAGATTAGCAGCCTTAATGTGTACTTTAATAATATCAATGTGGTAACAGGCAAATGGAAATATCATCTGATTACAGATAATAAATTTAGGTTTCCTCGGGGATGTGGAGTCTGCATAGTGTGCTTGCTGCCCAAGCATAAATACCTGTGTTGTATCCTTAGAACTCACATAAAAAGCCTAGACTGATGTTTGTAACCTCTGTATTGGTGGAGAGGCAGCAGAGACTGTGGACCCCAGGAGTGCCTTGTCCAGTCATCCTGGCTGAAATGGTGAGCTCCTGGTTAAATGAGAATCTCTGTCTCAAAAAATAAGGTGGGGAGCATTACAGGATACTACACAATGTCAACATTATCCGTCCACACACACAGGAATCCCTCCCCGACACACATGTGTAATTAAGTTATTTGCTAGGTGAGATTTAATTACGACAAATACTTTGACATTGCCCCGTTCTACAAACATAGTGCAAACTGAAGATCAGATTAATGATCTACATTCTAGATGGGCCAATAAAAGAAAAGGGTTGATGACATGTGCTTTGACCTCCAACATTGATTTGGGTTATGTAAATCAACCCTATTATCTGGTTAATATAAACAATCATTTAAGTGGATATAATTAAAGTCAAGGGTATTTGGAAAGCAGGACACTATAATATATATTTCACAGAAACAAAAACTGATTACCAGGGCAAATCTCATAAGTAATACAAAAATTGAGCACTCTACATTAAAAATAATGAGTACAATTCGGTGTTTCAAGAAAATAGTTCTTAAATATACAATAAAAATATTTCTTAAATATATAAAAATCTTTTAAATGTATAGTGTGTAAACACAAAGTTTATCAAGTATTATTTAGTTTATTTAGAGAATGATCCATGGTAAGATAATGAGAAACGATAGTTTCACCAATTTCCAATGCTTCCAAATTGAGAAGCTTTGCTATGTATGCAGAGATGTTTGAATATTAGAAATCTCAAAACAACTGACTCCCATAGAACCAATATTGATGCTGTGATTTTAAAAATAAGAAGGCATATTTCCAGAAATAGATTTCCAGGAGTTATAAGTCCTGATGCTGCTTTAGGTATGATGTTTTGGGAACTTTGTTGAATTATCTGACTTTATGTAACGACTTAGGAAATGCAACATTTCCCCAGTTGCATATAACAAGTAAATGTGACGCAGCGTGGATATTCTCCAAATGTTTTGAGAAAGATGAAGATATAAGCAAAGATTCAATGATGTATTTTAGATATTTAGAGAGATTCTAAATGTACCCTGAGTGAAGCAGAGGCTTGTGAGAGCTTTAGGAGAATATAATCCTTCTCTTTATCATTGAACTTGTCATGTTGTTCACAAGAGGGATCTTTCTCTACCCAGTAGAACTCTGGATACTTTTTCCTGTTTACACTAATCACTGTCACCATGTAACCAGCAAATTATAGATATTTGTATTATTTTCACCATGTTAGTACTGATGAGTGGCAACTCTCTATTTTGAAGAATAGACTTATCATATAGAAGAGGAATTTCAGTCTGATATATTTTTTTAAGAATTTAAGACTAATTTATTTTTTAAAAAATATTTATTATTGCTATGTGTGTGATTGTATTGCCTGTGTGTGTGAAAGTACACATGTGTCATGCAATGTCCATGGAGGTGAGAAGAGAGAATCAAATTCCCCTGAAACTGGAGAACTGGACAGTTGTTGACTGCCTTGTGGGTGCTGGGAATCTAACCTGGGTCCTCTGCAAGAATTGCCATCTGTCCAGTGACTTGACCATTTATTTCTTAAAATACCATTTTATTTTCATATAATGCATTTGATCATATTTAATGCCCTGCATATCCTCGTAGATAAATTCCCAGTTGCCAACCAACCTAATTTTATGTTGGTTTTCTTAAGTGCATCAAAACTCATTTGCCTAAATATTCCCTTTCCAGAAGCCAGCAATCGTTAATGATAAGTCATTAGGAGTCACTTTGATACAAAGCCCATCTAGCAGAATAATAGTAGTAAGATCCAATAGGTCTATAAGAGGATCCTTCTGTACCTCTCTCAGGCATGAACCCAAAGAACTCTATATCCTACTGTAGAGATACTTGCTCATCCAAATTCATGTAACTTTATTCACAATAGCCAGGAAATGAAAAAAAAAAAACTAGATGTCTGTCAACTGATGAATGGATAATAAAAATGTGTTACATTTACACAATGAAATATTATTCAACTGTTAAGCAAAATAAAATTATGAAGTTCACAGGTAAGTGGATGGAACCATGAACAATTATCCTGAGTGAGTTAAATCAGATCCAGAAAGACAAATGTTCCATGTTATCTCTCATTCTAGCTTTGAATCTTCAGATATGTGTATTTCATTTAGATTAGGAAACTAGTAAGAGGCCATGTCAGTGAGGGCTTTAAAGGGAGGAGGGGTTAAAATACAGTGATATAAAGAGGAAATGGGGAAAGTGGAGGAAGTGTTAATTGGGTCAGTGTATGGGAGGTCAGGTTAGAAGAGAAAGGTTGGGAAGAGTTGACTAACACTAAAGGCATTTTTAAAAATTCCCTTGGAATCCTACTACAGTAGAAGCTTCCTAAAGTATATATACATACATAATAAAAGGAGGTTAAGCCTGGTGTGTTGCTGTACCTCTTTAATCATGATGGTGGACCTCTGTGAGATTCAGGCCAACTTGGTCAACATAGTGAGTTCTAGGTAATAAGGGGTTAGAGGTAGTGTCTCAAAATAAAATTAAATAATTAAAAATATATAAATTATAGTCAACCAAATGACCAACAAACTGCAGTTTTAAATAGAGTTACCTTAGACCTCCACAGCAAGACTCTACTTATGAAAACACAACATAGTTGAGTCTTACAATGTGGAAAAATCAATATGACACTGGCCTTGACGCTTCTCCCCTACTGGCAAGATTTTATAGGGCTGGAAAGTATGATGAACACTGCTGGAGGAGGACAGTAACCATCAGTCTCATCAAACTGTGACCTTGCAAGCAAAAATAACGACTGGATTGGCTAGGCAGATGCACTACTGCAATAAATGCATGATGGCGACAGTCAAATTCTTTCTGGTTGGACTGAAGCTTCCTTTTATCAATGAACACGTCCCAATGTTCATAAGGTTCTGTTCTACATGCATTAGAGTCCTTACATTCTTTTTCTAATAACACTTATCACTATCCCCATAAATCAGTAAATAATAAGTATTTATATATGTTAATTATCATAATATTGATGAATGACAACTCCGCTCTGATGTTAAGACAGATATCCAGAAAGATCTTCACTATGCTATGTGCCTTTTCGAATTTAAATCAAGAATAATAATAACACTTAATATTATTATTTAATTTTTATTGAGTTTTACACATTTCATACAACAGTTCTTTATCAAATTTAGACACCCTCTCTCATCCATCTTCCCCACCCTCCACCAGATCTCATGTATTATGTCATAAATGTTAAGTCCTATCCAGTCAAGCATTAAGGCCCAGATGTCCTTTAGTGCAAATTCACACTCTCCCTCTCCTGGTAGAAATCAGTCTCTGATAGTTTTCATTCTTGGTCTGCCCCTCCACCAACTGCTATTTCTCCACTCTGTGCCCTTGTCTAATTTGAGTGTGTGGGTCCTGTGCTCAGCACAATCTTTGCCACAACTTCATATTTGCAAGCTTCCAATATCCTAAAAAATTCTGTTTCCCTAAATTCTGGCTTTTCTAATATGATCCCTGAGCCATATGTGGGTGAGATTCAACATGTGACTCCTATCCATCAAGACACATTCTGCAGTCTTATAAAGCTTGTCCAGTTGCCTCTTCTGTGTGGATAGTACTATGTTGTTTGAGGAAACATCACAGGTGAGAGTTGAGGGATGCTTTAGTTTTCTCTTTACCCCTCATTCTTCTGTGTTCCATTGTAGGGCTCTGGACCCCCTACATGCCCTTCTCTCTTAGTGCTAGGCTCTTGTCAGTTGCAAAGCTCAAGTAAATAACTTGACCTTTAGGCGAGCCTGATTGCAACTTCCTTTTTCCTGTGTACAGCTGTGTGTCATCAATAGAGGATGTCTCCTGAGAACCTGAACTTTTATTACCCTCCTGCAAAGCCCTGCCTCAGGGTATATAAGGCTTGCTGCCTCTCAGTAAAGTCAGCCATTTTCCTTTCCTCCTACCTAGTGTGTGTGTCTGTGTCTCTGTCTTGTGTGTTTCATTCAATCTGCAGCCCTCCGCCGATCTGGACTCAGTCAACGCATGTAGCCAGGGTGCTACATTCCATGAGTTTTATTTGTAGAGGTTAAGCCTATGTTCTTAAAAATAGCTTAATACAGTAAAAACATCTTAATGCTATAGAAGTATTAAAGGATTTAAAGACTAATATGGTATAAAACTATCCATGACATAAAAATACTTTCTTTTCAGGGATGTTACTCCATGTAGTATAAATGGTTAAATTCTGTCCATGTAGACTATGAGATTAGAATTATTATCTGGAGGAGTTTAATCAGATACTTAAGTTTGATTATACATGATACTTCCTGTTTAATTAAAATGTGTTGACTGTGTTATGCCCAAGTCGCAGAGTCCCCTCAGAGACCACCAGGGCGGCCAGATCTGATGCAAATACAAAAAGGATCTTTGTTTACAAGCTCAAGCTAGGTCCACAGTCTGACACACCCGACACAGTAGGTGATAGGATGGAGGCCCCAAGAAAAGGGAAAGGAGTTCTTTTATTGGGTTGGAACAAAGGGAGGTGGGTCTAAAGCTGGGATTGTTTAAGAAAGCCCCTGCAAACGAAAGCAGCTTACAATGATTGGTTAGAAAGATTATTCATATCAAAAGACAGGTGGCAAGGAACTTATGGCTTCTTACTAGTGGGTCTGTCCTGGAATGTGGTTAACAAAGTATGCTACAAGGGCTTGTTGGGTTTCTGATTTTAGCCTCGGTCATCCTGACCAGACTCTGTGCTCTCCCTTTAAGCCATAAACAAGATATTTTTGTAAAACCACCTGGTATCTGAAGGCCACATCCTTGCAAATGTTTAACTATGAGGGTGGGAAAGAATTTCTGGAACTGAGAAGCCAAGCTTATGTGGCAGAGGCTTTTTCTAACAAGATGGAGTCAGATTTGCTTTGATTTACATTTCGGGTTTGTTAGAAGAAATATCATCCATATTTCACAACCGTAATGCCTCCTAAACCGGAGTTAAATTGTTAAACTTCCTGTTTCATCTAGGTCAATTCTGTACTGCAATCGTATTCATGTTCACACTGTCATAATGCTTAAAGTAGCATAACTTTAGTATCCTGCAGTTGCAGTAAAGAGAATTCTGAAGTCAGTTTCAGAGGACTAAAATTATATTTTCAGCACAACTTCTTTCCTAGTGGAGGTATGAAGGTTTAAAAGGCTTACAGCCGCTGTCCACAGTCCTCTATCTCCAGGTTAAGCCTATGTGTCTCTGAACATGTCACATATTCATTTCTCTAATTGTGATCCTGCAGCTTTCTCATCAGAGTGAATGTGATTCTGTCAGATCAACTGGGATGATGCAGTATAACCTCTCCAACAAAGAGCCTCATATTAATTGAGAGCTTTTGGTGGTTAACATGTGGGTATTTTTTGAATCTGTAATTCAGCTTTTCCTAAAGATTTATTATAAAAGTATATTTCATTTTGTTGAATGTCAATAGATCGAATGTAGGAACTGATTGATAAGCAAGGGCAGGCTGGATTTATTCCTAACTGGATAGTTGGTTTTAAAACTAAGATGATATATTTATCTCAAAGTTTATTCCAAAAGTTATGCTGCATAAATTTTCATTGATAATACTTTCATGTATAAATGACATATAATAGCTAAAATATGAGAGCTACATCTATTTAATGGATCATGTGTTCTTGAAAACTCAATGAATTTGTTTAAAACATTTTTACATTATTCTAAATCTTTAAGTATGGATTTTGTTTCACCAAATTAAAAATGAACAAAGGACTTAATTCTTAAGACTTTCCCATTTTTATATCATACTAAGTGAATAATCATTCAATAATCTTAACTTTTCTCCTTCTTTTATAATTACAATAATAATTGTCATCAAATACAAACAGTACTATTAATGATTTATGTATTCTAATGCATTTTAGAATTATCAAATAGAAGTTTCTAGAATCACTTAAACAAAAGCACGTCTAAATACTAATGTGAAACAAAGAGTTGTTGCTGCTTTCATGACTATAAGTTGTTTAAAATAATCACTTCCTGCATTAGTTATTTTGCTGTTGCTATGACAAACACCATGACCAAAATCAATTTGCAGGGGAAAGGGTTTACTTTATCTTTCACTTCCAGGTCACAGTCCATCACTGAGGGAATCAAGGTAGGATCCTGAAGAAGACACACTTGAGGAAATTTGCTTACTGGTTCACACCTAGATTGCTCAGTTTATTTTCTTATATAACTCTTGAGCAACTGCCTAGGGTTGGAGCCTTCCCCAGGGTGCTGGGTCCTTTGACATCAATCATCAATCAAGACATTTCCCCACAGATATGCTCACAGGTTAATATGAGGGAGAAATGCCTCAACTGAGGGTCCATCTTCTCAGGTGACTCTTTGTGTGGACTTGACAATAAATTATAAGTAGTATAATTCTCTAATATCCTCTGGACATAACAGAAATGTTCTACTCATGAACTAAAAATAACTGCAGTTGCCTGCACAAGATAGATCATCAACATCCCAACATGGATGGGCGAGGGGCATAGGATACCTACAGTTATCAAAGCAGTTACTGGCAGCTGATGGCAGCTAGTGGAGGGGTAGTCATTACCCTCATGGCCTCTGATAGGTTGTCCATACTCCAGTGGTGGCCCTTTACATAAACCACAAATATAGTAAAAGCATAAATTGGACTCCGTGGGCAAAATATAAAAAGTTTATGGGGCTGGAGAGATGGCTGAGCAGTCATGAGCATATAGGACTCTTGCAGAGAACCCCAGTTGGATTCACAACACCTATAGTGGGCTGCTCACAACTGCTTGAAACTCCAGCTCCGGGGCATCTGACACCTCTGGCCTCCTTGTGTACCTGAACTCATGTGCACTTATCCACACACAGACACATAGCAAAAAAAAAAAATCAGCATTGATAATAATATCTAATAAAAGAAAAGATGAAGTTGGCAAGAGGACACGGTGAAAGAAACTGGGACTACTGGGAGGAGGAGTCAGTGCGAGCAAAGCACACTGTACGCCTTCATAAAATTCTCAAACTTACATAAGCATGTGATTGCCAATATCTCAGTTCACTATTATGTAGCTCTAGAATGCTTATGTAATCTGGTTTATGTTACAGTACTTAAAACCTCATCTGTTGTAAGAACAACAGTTTGTCTTCTTTAGCATAAAATCATAACTACTGTGATAGCACTGATATAATGGGTGGTATATCATTCATTAACCCAAAATGAAACATTTAAAAATGGAATAACTCTTACCCTTAAGAAAAATAATGTGATCAAACACCTAATATAAAATTAGCACTGTGAAAATTGGTATTCTTAATTTCAAATTGTTTTCAAAACTAGGGAACTTAAAGCTCAGTGTTCAAATACAAGCTAGCTTAACAAATTCAATCCCTATGTATTTTTAAAGTTAAGTTTGCCAATTGTGCCATGGTTCCATGTTGTTAAAATCTATGCACTTTGGGAATAATTAGAAAGTTTCTAGGTTCAAGGCTAAGATGTGTTACATAGTAGGTTTGAAACTACATAGTAGTTTTGAAACATGAGCTACACAGTAACATCCAGTTAAAATTATATATATATATATGATATATATACATATAATATATATTAGATATAAAAATTATTTTTAATTATAATGATGCAATTGTCACCTTTGTTGTTTCATTTCCTATGCTTTGTAATTATAAAATTCAAAAGGTCAGAACAATATTTTTCTGTATTTCCAATCTGATTTTACATTTAAATATTATTGTACATTTTAAAGTGTCTCTTAAATATACTTGTATAAAAGCACTTATACACCAAAGTAACAAGATCATAAATGAATGAATATTTCCAATAATTAGGTCATACAAATATTTCTTTATGTAAATCTTTAGAATAAAACTACAATAAAAGTATTGATGCATTCTTAGTTTTAACATGCCTGTGATATTGGACATAGGAAAGCATTTTTTATAGCTGTTCACAGGTGTTAAGGAGCTTAAATTACTACTTTATGAGAAAATATATGAATATTTTCATAGGATACTAAAACTAGAAAGTAAAGTGGTTTTATTTTTTTGTTTGATATATGAACTCACTTGATCAATGGCTGTGTGAGATATCACTCATTTCTTCCTGCAGTATGTTATTTATATTTATAATATTTTCATGGACTCAATCAGAAGGGACAGCTTTAGTGGACACATCAACTCAGTATACAAAGGACAGGAGTAGAAATAAATCTATGACATTTAAACTGTGCTGTGTTGACTTCTTTATCTTACACAGTTCTACACTTTGGATCCTTTTTCTTCTGTACAATTACTCCTTTTATGTCTCTGCATATATAACTGCCAGTTTAATGCTACAATAAATGAATCCACCTGGGGTCTCTGTGACCTGTGTTGCTTTTGAGTTGTGACACTTGCTATTTATGACCCTCCTGCTTTGTATAGTTAGTATTGCTGTATTCGTGTTTGAGCACCTCAGGAGGATCTTCCACTGGGAACAGTGATTTTGAGGGTATCCAGAGACTCAAAATCCAGAAATCAGGAGAATGTACACATCTTATCAGATTTTCCTATGAGCCTGAAAGACATTGAAGGGAACTGGAGTCATAGCGATGATTCATCTGTAGTTTGGAGGACATTACTGGTTCCAAGTTAGGAATAATGCAACTAAAATATAAGACTAATAACTTTTAAATTCTAATATTCAAATCGTACACACAATTGTATGCTTTGACATATAAGTTTACCTTTTCTTTAAACGTGTACAGAGATTGAATTGACCAATGTTTCTTATGTTCATATGTTCTTATGTCATATAAACACAGTACTATGAAGAAGGATTCCTTTGTCTTACTTAAGCAATGTTCTTAGATTTAGTTGTAAATTCTAGGTTTTATAATGTATATTTATAGACACAGATTTCTCACTCAAGTGAATATCAAGCTAGAGATCATCTCTCAATTTCAAAAGTATTTCCTGTGATATCTAGTAATATACTTTTGATATAGACTAGTGGCAGAGACACTAAGACACATTTAACTAGCCTCTTGTAAAAGTTCAAAGTTAGCTCTGTAATTAATAACTGATTTCTTAACTCCAAGGCATATATGTCATATCCAAAATGAGCCCAGAGTGACTTGTTAAATCCTAAAACTATCATGAAATTTAAAAGTAGCATGCCATTAGATTCAAGTTGATGGTTAAGGACTCTCAGACAATAGCTGTCAATTATGTGGCATATTGTCAGTTTCAGAGTTTAAAGCAGGTCTGGAACTTGGCTGAAACCATTCGCTTTCCATAAAATGAACAAGAAAATTCAAAGGAATTTGTATTACACAGTTCCATTCAATTTAAAATATATTCAGAAGCTGTCTTAATCTATACTAGAAATACATTAAAATAAAACCTCGTTGTAGTTATCAAATTTGTTTTATGCACTAACCAGTAGTTATTTGCTTTTTTCGCAAGTGGAATAACATAGATTCAGTATGCATTTTCTATAAATGATGGGTATGAGATGGTTTTACTGTTAGTCCATTTTTGATTCTGAAATACTCGGTATTTTGAAATAACAACCTTTATCTTACAGTGCATAATTTATAACTCTACATATCCACACACAAGTGTATTCAAAGATAAATTACAGATTTGCATATGTATGTGTATTATTGTTAAGTGGGCACATTTTTAAACAGAAATAAGGACTTTTGACATATATTGAAGTAAGATTTAAATGATTTTAAGAAGTTGTGAAGGATAAATGATGGCTTTGATTTATTGGTAATCAGAACAAACTAATAGCCAGGTAAGACTGAAATAATCAAACAGTGAGGTTTCAACTAACATAGTCAATTAAAATAAAGCAACTTCAGAGGGAAAAATCTGAAATAAAAACTCAATGCATCTGCACCTTCAAACAAAATGTATTCACTTTGGAATGAGACTACGGCACAAATATTTCAAGATTTCTAGGTACTAATATTCTGTGAAGATGCACATGCACTCCTACACAGATAGGCTAACCCAGAATTTAATTATTAATTTCAAACATATTAGAAATATTTTATTTCTCCTATTCTATATCTATGGAATAAGAAAAATAACTCTCAGGAGAAAATACTTCAGGGACACATTTCTTTAAAAAGTAGAATTAAGCTAATACTACTCAGATCACTATTTCTCTCCTCCATGAAAACTTTTTCTCAGTATAGCTAAATGATATGGAAAACAGTGCCTCCCCGCCTAGTTTGGTCCTAAAGATGTGGAGATCAAAGTTGCTGATGCTGTCAGACAGTTTTAAAGTTATTTTTCCATTAGAGCTTCGGAAGGTGTTTACCTGGTTTAAGAACAGCTTTTAATCTTCCAGCTGAAAAATATGACTTGGATAAAATGGAAGCAACTTATAATTCCCCAATGTCCTATTTCTCTCAGCTAGGGAACTCAGCGGTACATATGAAGAATTTTAAACAAAATGTACTATTGAAAACAAATTCCAATTAGGAATAGTTCAAAAATGATTAACTAAACTTTTTTGAATATCAGCAACTATGACTTTCTATATGGAAATAATTTTAAAGGATGAGAAAATAGTCAAAAAGCCCGTCTTGCCCCAAGAGGTCATCATTTGGTATACTCAGAAGTAAAATACATCATGCCATCTAAACAGTGGATGGAACTGGTGTGCATGCAAGACATACCAGTGTTATTTCATTCTTTTGAATACTTATCCATGTTGTTTTATGTTTTTATCATCTGCAATATATTGAAAAATCTTTTGAGCCTTTTCTATATTAACAGATACAAATTAGATTTCAAATAAAACTGCTTTTAGGCAGTTAGAACTACTCTCTAGAAGAGGATTTTCTTTCTTTGAAAAAAAAAATACTTCGAAGCTGTTTTGCCCTCGGCATTATCCTCTGAGCAATGAAGTTTCATTTTCAAAACAGTTGTGTTTGACGACACACAGTGTACTCTGTGTGAGGCAATATTATAATAACATATTGCTTTTCATTATAAACAATATTAATTAACATTGGAAGCAAAGTGTTTCCTAAATATAACATAGATACATTCTCAGGTTTCTTCTAGATAAACTCAGAATGAATCCAATTTATCTGAAACAGAAAAACTCTCACAAAATTTTCTTTTGATGAATTTGTGGGGAGTAAATATATACAACTTCTCTCATGCACAAAGCTTCTTGGAGAAATAAATTATAGCCATATATGTGTGTGAATCTTAGGGGTTAAGAATGTAATGAAGAACCAATACACAGAGAAGAGTATGAAAAAAAGTTTACTCTCCCTTGCTCTTCATTTACATTGTCCAAATACATCAGCTCTAAAACATTCCTTCACTCCTTTCCTTGTATAAAATCTGTCCCATACTACAGCATCCACTGTGGCCACTATAGCAAAATTGAAAACATCTACTTGCATTAAGGAAGAAATGTTAGCTTAGTTCATGCCTTTATCTATAGCTAACGTTTCCAATTACATATTAAAGCAAAATCTACCACTCTCAGCTTAAATTGGTTTCTGTGATTCCAAACTCAGGTCCTCATGCTTGTGTGGCAAATGCTTTATCCACAGGCCATCTCCCCAGTCCCCTAAAATAACAGCTCTAAAATTTATACCTCCTTCTAGTATTCAAATTTTCACACCAACTCCAGCCCTTATGAAGTTATTAAAGCCATTAAAGCTTGAGAGAGTCATTGATAGTAAAGATTACCTTTAGATAGTCCTGATAACATCCTGATAATTTTAAGCCTTTTTTTCTTTGTAACTTTCTTCCCAACTCTAACATCCCCTGAATACCTTACCTACATTTTCCTCAATCGTGACAAATGTATCTTCTTATAGGTACATATGTTGGGTGCTTATAATTAGCTTTTAAAACTCATGGCACCTCATTGAACACATCCTCCTTGTGTACACTGCTATCTGCTACTTCTGTCACCTGATTTCATCTGTCACTTTTTCAGAGTTTGTTGGAAAATAGTCACCTATCCATTGTTCTAAGACATGGTGGACAAGAGGACATATCCCATAAAGGTAACTCCTGCATTTACTGTTGATAGAATCATTGCCAGTATGAATTCTTAGCTCTTGAATTGGTTAAATTTATGTACAGTGTCATCACTGTACCCTCCAAGTTAGGAGACCCATGTGATTTGTCCCAGCATTCATACTGAAGATATTCTTCTTAGATTTGATGATCCATAATGTACTGAAGCACTATCAATTCGTACCTCCATGGTTGGGAATATAATTCAGTGGAAGAGCCTTTATCTCCCATACCAAATATATTTGTCAAAATATCAACTTCTTTTTATACAATGTACACGAGTATTAATTCTCTCATATTGAGAACAGAAGTATAAGAAATTAAGACAAATACTGGAGGGAAGGCCCCAATTCTAAATGTGACTAAATTTCCTGTGAATTAGTATTTATTTTTCTCTCTGGAGACTTTTGTTCTATTTAATTAGTCCCAAATATTCTCCAACATGTTGTTCCATGTAATTATTCTTGGAAAGGTTATTTTAAAATATTTTCAGAACTTTTATTGATGAGGAACTACTGGTAGGGGGATCCAAGCAATAATAATACAATAGAACTTTGTGACTGTTTTTAAAACATTTTTGTTTAATGTTTGTGAGTGTATTGCCTGCATGGATGTAAGTGAACTGCTGTCCTGCAATGCCACAGAGGACAGAAGAGGGTGATAGATCCCCTGCTACTTGAGTTATGGACAGTTGTTAGCTGCTATGTGGGTGGTGGGAATTGAGCCCAGGTACACTTCAAGAGCAGTCACGGCTGTTAACCTCTGGGCCATCACTCCAGCTGTGTATACCTTGTCACTCTTTTAGTGATAACATCAAAGATGTTAAAGTTGCCTGTGAACACATAGGAAAGTCTCATATATTACTGTCATCTTACTTTATACTTCCTAGACTGACACAAGTCTAATATATTCAATCAGAGTGGATAGTGATGATAAAAACTCATTTATTTCATATTTGGATGAAAACACATTCGAATGGGTCAGATTAGTTTTTGAGCTAGCATCTGGAGATATGTAATTGATCATTTATTTAAAGTTCAGGAAAGCAGATGCGGCTGAGTAGTGCAATGTTAGTTAATCCCTTGAAGTGCTTTTTCATCTCAAAGTAAAACAGAAAACAAGACGAATTAAATCAAAAGGGATAGTTAAAGCATTATATTAATTATGTATGTCCTTACTATATCTTCAAATTTCAGATCACTCAGTGAGTAGAAATTATGCAAGCACATTTTGAGCCATAATAAGACAATAATAAGAAAAGTTCCCTAAGGAACATTCAATAGACACGAAGTCAAATAGAACAGATCAAAATGTCATTAACTAATAAATTGTGCAATTTAAATAATGCCAAACATAACAAGGGAGTCTAATTATCAGGTTGCTTAAATTCCCAGAACAATTAAACTAATTTTACTCACTTTCTGACTGTATAGTTCCTGCTCTAACTGAATGAGCTATCATTAAATTTTATTATTAATTTTATTGAATTGTTACACATTTCACACAGAATATTTCAGTCAACCTCAGTCATCTAGCTATCCTCCTCCCATCGCCCCCCACCTGGAACCACACATTCTTTCCTTGTTATTAAGGCCCATTGTTTAAAAATATTCCTCAAAAATAATATTTTAGTTAATTTTTTATTAATTCAAAATAAGTCAGGCTGATTCTGAATTAAAAGAAGATATATTTTCTAGAGATTTCAATATATTTCTTCTAGTACCTACAATTATTAAGAAATATTTTCATTTCCACTGAATATCAGCACATGTAATTATGTACACACAAATGCTTTATGATTATTTTTTCAAGAAGTACCAATTGAGAACTAAATCAATTGTGTCAGTACACAAAAGGAACCTTCTTTCTTTTCAGATGTCTTCATGCATTAAAAATAAGACATAAAATAAAAGGTAAAATTTAAGGTAAAACCATGTTGTATGGGAGAGATCAAAGTATTTTAGTCAATGCTTTACATACCTGGTTCATTTTAACTTTGTGATCAGATGTCATAAGATTGATTTATCACTGTTATTGCAGCTTTTGAGGACTAAAATTCTACATAAATTTTGCTGTGAAACAAGTATCAATCACAAAATGAAAATCTGTCTCCAATCACATTTGAGCACAATGAGGCATGCTTTTATACACATGCAACGGAATCTTTACATCTCTGGAAAGCAATGTCAGGACAGCTCTTTGGGGAATCATGTTCATTTTCCTCCATTAGTTCTCATGAAAAAAGGTATGTGCTGATTTTAGAAAGTTTCAGCGTCTAGCCTTTTTCAGTTTCAGATATGTTAATCCTGAAACAGTGCCATCTCGTTTAATTTGATTATATTATCTTTCCAAAAACAAAATTTCTTTGGTGTCTACTGGCTAGGAATGTAAAATCTCAAGGTGAGTCTTTTGAAGGGTACTTGCTATTTTGAGATAAATGATGCATCATCAGAAAGTAACTTAGAAAATGAAATCATGTGTTGGTTTCCAATGAGACAACTTAAAAGGTTATTGTAATTAGCTTTGCACCCTGCTCATTAATGAAAAACATATTAGACTGGCTGAAACAATGAATATATCTTTCCATGAGTGTCCTGGACTGCTTTTCTTTTAACTGTACATTAGGAAACAGGAAAGGCATGTTGTTGCTTGTAGACGAGAAACAACGTCTTATTCAGAGAGTAGAGAATGCCATACAAAGTTTCTGAAAATTTTTCTTTCAGTTTGTGATGCAAATATTTTTTTTCAATTTTATTTTATTTCCATTCATTTATTTATTTAATTTCTCTTAGCAACATCCTATATGTCTCTTGAAATGTCTAAATAACTGCTGGATTATAAACCAATACAATTATAATACAATTTATCCTCAAAATAGAATGGACAAAACATCCATAGTAAAACTTTAACCGCAAGGGATATTTGAGAGTATTTTCATCTAACATTTCTGTAACTCCTGATATATGTCTTTTGTTAAATGGACATACTTTTAATTTATTTTTTAATTTTCTGCACTGGATTCGAAGGGCAAACTGTGCACTCAACTGTTTTCACAATGTTGTCAATATGTCTGTCTTTTTCCATTTTACAACAACTGCTCATTCTACTTGTCATCTTCCTTATTGAAACCAAGAGTGTTGCATGTTACACGGTGGTAGGCATGCATCAAACCTTAATATCACCTATCTTGAACATATTTCTCTCCCCTGACTCCTTTTTCTTGATAGAATAGTTTTCACTAAATGTTGAAAGTGCATACAGACTATTATCCATGCTTGATACTCTACTCCTAAGAGGAACACATGCTCTTTTTTAATAAAATTATTACAAAAGTTCCATACAACATCTATTTTCAGAGAAATCTTGCATTTACACAAATTAATATGAACATTTTTTGAAAAAAAAAACTGTTCAAAAATTTTGTTAATTTAACATTGTGACTAGTGATAAATGCAGTCTACCTTAAAGTTTTCTCATACTTTTCTGTAGGTAACAAGCACCCATTCTCCCATCACCAATAGCTCCTCTGGCTCCATCAAGTTCATTCACAGCAAGAACACAAGTCTTGATTTACATATCAGAATGTCAGAGTGCAAACTTCCAAATGAACACCAATACTGAGCCCTGCTTTACAAGGTAAAGCAATGATTGCAAAACATCCTTTAACTCAAAATCACTGAGCCATCTATATTTTTTTTTAATTTCCGGTATGGGGTTAGGAAAAGGTGTTGGGATATAGGTCTGGATCTGATAGAACTTCATGTCAAATCCCTTGCCCTGGAAAATTTACAAAAAATTCATTGCTGCCTTGCAAATTGTCATTTCTACCTGAGTCTGTGACACGGAGCATCTGAAAAGAAAAGGGTAAGAACTGATGACGTTCTGCTTTATCCCGCATTACATTTTTTCACATCCAAATACATATTGTCTACTCAGATGCTGATTATACTATGTATTTGAACTAGTAACATTATCATGTCTATTTGGGTGGTCAGGGCTGTAGAGTCTCCTGTCACACAACAGTTTTTGTTGATTCCACATATATTTATTCTTACTGACATTTTTATTGGTTGCACTGAGGGTTCTTGCATTCCATCTCCTGGCAATAGTTGGGCTTCATAAGGAACCTGTAATTTCTTATTGGACTACATTTGAAAGAAGCCATGGCATCTGAGTGGAACAGTCTCAGAGGAATGAAGGAACCCATGATATCTAGTGTAACCCCATGTAACTTGGTTGATCCATGGGGCTTGTTCATAGTCACAAAGGCATGAGGCAATTCACTTTATTTTACATAGGTTGCATATTTCCACATGAAACGTCGACAAATTATTTGGATCAAAGCCTGATAGTTTGTGCTTTGGTGACTGGCTTACCAGCTTCATACAATGGGTTTTTGTTGTTACTGATGCTGTTCCTGCCCACCTACTGTCATTAAATATATGCATGCTGATAACTTCATTTTTTCACAGCAACCTGCACCTGTGGCTTGTATTTTAGCTGCCACGGGCACTTCAGGAACATCCCCATTTTCTCCAGCATGGCACTACAAGAAGACCTCTTCTATTAGAGGTATTTATTAACAACCTGATGGTAATGATGATGAAGATGGTGATAACGACAACATTGCAGAAATGCAAGTTTCTAACTCCAAGAGGAGGAAGAATACACTGTCTTGAGGCCTGAACATAGTCATGGCTCTCTCTTTTCAAATGAATGTTTTTTTTAATTTGTATAAAAACTCTCCCACTGATGCAAAAACTGAGAGCATCAAGGTTGCTAGGACAACCCCATGATATCTTCTATCTGATAAACTATCATTTCTTCCACAGTACATTGAAATCAGAAAATAATTACTTTACAAACACACTCTGTAATGTTTGCCAGCTCAGCCAAGGTGGGTGACCTTCAAAGGGAGAAACTTCATAATACTTTTCAAAGACTCGTCATGCATTAATTCCTGATTTACACTCAAAGTTTCCCTTCAAATTAATACATAAAAGCTGAAAATTGCAGTGACTAAATGTGGAATATAGACCTATCTTTCCTCAGACTCTGTTTGCTTAAAACCACCTCCACCTTGACAAAAGAAACACCCTTGTACTGTTTATCAAACAATAACACAGGGCTTCTATTTTACATTCTTCCTTTTCCATCATAACGGCTTATTGTATTACATTTTTCCAACTTCAAATTAAAATTATTACATCTGAACTTTTTTTTTCTATTTCAGCACACTCTATAACCTTGACTCAGACTATGAAGATAAATGTTACATTTTTCATCTTCCCTGTGTCCATGTCTGTGTAAGTCAATGGGCTCAATCTTTGAAAAAAAAGAAAAGATTGCATGATATACTTTCTCTATATTAAATTAAGCATTCGTTAGCTTTCATTGTATTTCAAATTGTATACAGTTCAGTTTCTTCTGGCTAAAATTTCCCGATTTACTAATCTTGTATATAGAAGACCTAGTCACTACCTGGGGACTGAGGACTTTCCAAAAAATTATTTTATCCAGTTTATTTGTGTCACACGAAGCAAAACACTTGCTCCTATGAAACCTATGGACTAGTTCTTCTTTTTCCAAATTGGATTGTTCTTTGCCTGTATTAACATGTCGGTTTCCTTTGGTATCTAAGATCTCACTTCCAGTCTTATTTTCAATGAATTCATTGCTCCATGCTCTATCGAAGTTATAAGGTAGTTATTCTTTTTTAAACTGTCCTGTTCTTAATGCAATCTTGTATAACTCTATTATGTTTTCTTGCTAAACATTCAATTGTCCTTTGTATAATAGGAACATTACTTGTGTTTACTGTAATTCAACGCTAAATATATAGTAAATATCCAACCAACATAGAACATAAAATTTATAAAAGTAATGAATGATTTTTTTTCAGGTCAAAACTTTGAATTTTATCAAAATAAAATAAGCACATTAAGTTTAGTTTGAGCCAACAAATATGTGCCTATTTATTTAAAAATATATTGTAGTCTCTACAATAGGTACGATATATTAGCTCCAATAGCAATGAGTATAACATTAAATCCCCTATACATGACCACTGTAAAAACAGTTATAGTACTTGGGCCTTCATACATACTTATCTGTACAGTAAATACTTCTGTACAGAAGAGCTGATAAACATATATCTTACGCCTAAAACAGAGGTTGTTCATTTATATAGGATGTATAAAATAAAGTATCTTTTTGTCTCCTTTCTTGTTCTCAAGACTCTATGTAGTAAACCACTTTTGGCTATCCACACATTATTTAAGACATTCTGAGTCATACTGAGATAGTAAAAGTTATCAAAGGCTTGGAATGTAATGCAGTCCTATCTTCCCTTTGTTTCCATCAATACCAGGCAAGGGCTTAAATCCCGTTCCAAGGGATCCAGATCATTAAGCATCCAACTTGTCTGCCTCTGCTCTATTGCTGTTGCTGGAAAGGGTGAGGCAATATATCTCAGCAATACAGATATTAGAGAAAAAAATACTCTGGTTCATTAAAGACACATCTTCAAGTTATTTACCAGAACTAGTCACAGACTCTCTAAAAAGAAAAATCAAAGATCAAGAATGAAATACCAAGGGCAATTATATATTGAAAAACCCTAATAACTAGTGTATTAGACTTCTGAATGTTAATACAATTGGACTGTACTTGTTATACATTTTCATACTTTACCATTTAAGATTTAGCTACTTTCACTTTATATATTTAAAGTAGTCATTGTGAAATTTTCATTTGTTATGTAAAAATCCATGGATTTTGAATTTTCATGGTTTATATATATTTTACATTTTGAATAGATGTTTAAACTAAAAGACATAATTAGGTTATTGCTTCTAAATCTGATTTCTAATGACCAGACTATTGATGAGAGTGTAGTATTGAAGTCACCCACTGTCACTATTTTGGGGTTAATCTGTGGTGTAGTTCTAGGTATTGTTTTATGAGTTTAGTTCTAACATTTTTGGTATTTATATTTACAAAATTGAAAAAACACTTTTGGTGAATTGTAGACAAATCAAAAGTACAGTTAATAGAAAAGTACTTAAACAAAGTTTCCTGGCCTGAGTAAATTATGCTGCACTCAGAAAATGTGGGTTATTAAATGAAAATTTCAATGCCTTGCATTGGTCAAGTGACTCCAAATGCAACCAAAACAACACAGGCCTCTTTCTATCGTTCTTGTTTGCCTGTTATCACTAGACAGCAAAATAAAATTGCTGAAGAAATCTCAGGCTTCCATTCCAGCAAATAAAGAAACTTAGATCTTAAAGTGACCAGCACTCTTTATCCCTGATGGCTACTTTTCCCGGTGCTAGAAAGTGCTATTCAGGCTGCTTAGGGAGAAAAGACACCAGTGGTCTTATCCAGTGCTGGACTGTACATGCTACACTACTGACCTGCCAAACAAGATATGACCACTAATGCAATAAGAGGAAGTTCTGTGGGGGTTACCAACCACTGTCTTGATTAGATATGATGCCTGCTCCTTTGGAGAAAATTCATGTATGATACTGAAAATACTGTCAAAACCCAAGGTTGACGAATGCAAAGAACTAAGCAGGGAACTTATTAAAATTGTTTTGCTAAGTGATCATGTTGGCAAACTATCTTTTAAATCCTTGTGCTTATATCCGTAGGGTTTTGATGTTCTCAGACTTGGTTATATAAAGTCCTTTTCCTGGTACATAGTACAACACTTAAATGCAGAGACTAGTAAGTGTTCAAATTGCTTAGAAGTAATGTCTGAGAACTAGAACTTAGTTGATATAGATGAGTCATCTCTATCAACCTTGTCTCCAAGGCTTGGGGAACACTGTGGAAGAGGGTACAGAAAAAAATTATAAGCCCAAGGATGTGGAAAAGAACTGTGAAATGCTGTCTTCTGGCCATTACAGGGCTGTGGCACACATGAACTCACTGCAGCTATAGGTACGTGCCCAAGAACTGTATACAATCAAGAAAGTTATAATTTTCAGTATGATGGAGGCAGCAGCTTCTTAAGTGAGGCACCACGTTTAACAGAGAAGCTATTGACACTAGATGACTGCTGTGGGAAAGAGAGTCACTTATCTTTGGGGGATGGCTATTGGTGGGCTGCTCATGCACCAGTGGATGACTTCACACTCATGAGCATATACCTAGCAGAAATGGACTTAGGACTTTAAAAATAGAGGACCCGGAGTTGGTAGACAGGCCTGGGGCTGGGAGAAGTTGGAAGGATGGAATGGGAGTAGATATAACTAAGCTATGTTATAGACATGTATGTATAACGTTTGTAAAGATTAATGAAAATGGTAAAATTTAGATCTAGGCAATGAGAATTACGATTGCTAAGGACTTGTTTGAAATTGTTGTTATTGATGTTTCTGATCAGTCAGTGAATTTTTGGTAGCTAAAATTAGTATATTAACCAAAATGTGTATGGTATCTATTTTGAATATGTACATATTAGCAACATATAGAACAAAGTTAAATATATAGTAGAACAATTTTTAGAAAGCCTTAATATAATTTATTGTAAATAAAATGTAGCTAAGATATAATTTATGCCCCCAATTCTCCTCCTCACTCATTGCAACTTACAGTTCATGGAGCAAAGAGAAACGAATTTGAATTTTTCCTTATTTTAGTTATAAGAAATCCATCATCTTAATTAGCTTCCTAGCTCAATTTGCATTTTAAGTAATTATTTCTATACTGGACAGAATTTCATATATCTTAGTAAAATATCGCTCGAGTTTTTTATTGTACAAATATTCTATGTTTTTATATAAGTTTTCTTTCACTGTCAGTCCACACTACTGGGATTTCTAAAAAGGAGGTATACTCTGTTTAAACACCCTAAGATTTTTGTCTCATACTGTTACAATAAAATGCTATGAGAAGGTGGCTTAAACAAGGGAAATTTACCTTTCACATTACTGGAGGCTGTGAAGTCCAGTGTCAAACTGCCAAAAGACATTGCCATTTCTCTTCCTAATTGTTATTCCATAGCCTACTCCTTGCTGTGTGCTTTTGGAACTGCTGTCAATGGACAAGGCAGAGGGAGAGCTTTCTCATGGCCTAATCTAAACCATATCACTTCACAAGTGCTCACTCTCCAAATAGCATCATTCTGAAAACTAGTACATGACAATATAGATATGGGTGAAAACAAATCTCATTCTCTAGTACTGGGAAAATAATGCTAGTATTCAAAGAATATAATAGGAATAATGATGGAGATAGACACACAAATCCTTGAAACTAAAAATAAAATATAAATAAGATTGAGCTGATTCAGGTATTTGAAGTTTTAATGAGATACTTGAAACAAACAGCTTGGAAATACTAAATAATCTGATACTGATTTTTGAGAGCACATGTAGACTGAAAAAATCAGATATTGCTTGTTGGGGTAAGAATGGAAGCAAGCCAGAGTCAGACATGGCATGCCTTCAAAATCAAAGTTGATGGAGTCTTACTTGAGCATTATACAGTTAAAGTGGTGAAAAGAAATATTTATATTTACTGATGGGTATAGATGATACTGTATGCTTGATTTACACTATCAACTGATAAATTTTGGAATGATAATCCTTTTTTATCTGTACACAAATAGAATTCAAGCCTGGACTAGGTAGTTTCAGCCTGACCTGTTATCTAAACTGCTTGGGAGACTAAGGTAGGAGATTTGCAATTTCAAGGCCAAGGAGCAGTTTGCACAGCATAGTAAGAACCTATCTCAGAAATGAAAAGCAAAAAAGCAGGCTAGGAATATGACTCAGCAGTAAAGTACTTATCTACTGTATGTCAAGGTCTAGGCTCAGTCACTAAACTAAAACAAATACGCATATAAAAATATTCAAAATCAGATCAACAGCATAACCTGGAAATTTGTTAGCCATGGATTTTCTTAGACCCGTCTTAGAAATATAGAATCAGAACTTCTGACAGTTGAGGTCTAGCAATTTGATATTAAACAAACAGTCCAAACAATTTCGACAAAGCTTGGGAATTCTGGTGTAAGCCATACACATGGTCATATGTGTCATAAATAAGGTCACTTATAGCAAACTGTATTTGTGACTTATGGAATTTACAACAGCATTTTGGCACAGAAACATAAATTTGGAAATGATTGACACTATATAGCATTTATATAACTGGAATATTGAAATTCATAAACAATGCATGGCACTTAGGTCGACATATCATATTTTTAGTAGTCTCTGTAAACAATATTTTAAAAGATGAGTCTTTGGGCTAAAGAGATAGCTTTGTCATAAAGAACACTGGCTTTTCTGTCCAAGAAGTAGGATTCACTTCTCAGCACCCACATGGCAGCTAGCATCCATCTGTAACTCCAGCTCCATGGGTTCAACCACCCTTTCTAGCCCTCACAGACACTGCACACAAGTGATGTACTTATATACATGCAGGCAAAATACTCATATACATGAAAGAAAATAAGTAAAATAACAAAGAAAAGTGTAATCTAAGAGAAAATTTAAAAACAACGGATTGAGAACCAAGTAAAGAAAGACATTTTTCAAGGTGTAAGTGTGGGCATGGGGATGCAAGCTTTTAATCCTAACACTCAGGAGGCAGAGGCAGGCAGATCTCTGTACCTTCAAGACCAGCCTGGGCTAAATAGCATGTTCAAGGCCATCTGGGGCTACAGGAAGAACTTGTCTCAAAAAGAAAGAAAGAAAGAAACAAAAAGCCAAGAGAGACACATAGCCTTTAATGAAGCTAAGAATTTTGGTGAAAGTTAGTGGATTAATCAGTTGTCAATGTCAGTGAGTGACTGTCTAGGGAAACACAAACAGTTGCTTAATAATAATTGTAAGTTTCTCCATTTTGTAAACACTCCCAATCTGGTGGGTTCTACACTGACATAACTGAGTAGTGTGCATAGTTGGTAGGTGATTTACAGGTCCAGCCCCCTACTTAGAATTTCCTTCACACAAATATAATAATATCAAACAAATGAGAAACAAGGAAAATAGCAAGATATCATAAAATAATTGAAAACAATTCAACTAACTTCTGAGCATTCATTGCCTTTGCCTTTGATAATAAATATTTAAATATTAATATAAATATATAATCTAAATTTTAAGAATGACTGGGTTTAACAACCCACTTTTTCAAAATTTCTGGGAATTAAACAAGCAGTTTGTTTTCATAAGGTAATACTGACCATCTTCTATACATAGTCACATATTTAACATGTGAAATGAGATTTCCTGAGTCTTATGAGTCACTAATAGTATTCTTCATACTGTTGTCCCACAGCGTCTCTTCTTCAAATTAAAACTCTGGTTATATCAGAACAGGACCCACACTGCTTAATTCATCTTAATTTGATTCCATCTAAAAAGACCTTAGTTTCAAGTAAATCTGCTTTCTGAAACATAAGGGGTTAGATTTCAACAAAGATTTTAGGGGATCCAATTAAGACATGTCTCATAGAAGTACTAAGACCAACAGATTCTCTTTCAAGAGAGACATTGTAAATTTTAGCCAATAGACCAACTATTGTTAATTTATGTTATCTTTAGTCAATAATTGATAAGTTTGTACTTCAAAAAAATTAAGATTATAAAACTGATCTGAGGTTTATACAGGATGAGGTGCCTGCTGAATTTCCCTCCGTAGCATAATAACAAAAATAAGAAAATGCAGCAGCTATTTCACTAGCATGGTTGAGAAAGATGTCTGGAATTTAATGGGTATTTCTCAAAATAAAAACACCCAAGAACTTTATATGAAGAGAACACAGTACCGAGTATCAATACTCCTGTCACTCAGAATAAACCTGAACCAAGTTAGATTTATTTGGTGGTAATAGATGAACAGAAAATTACCAATATCCTTTACTCATGCCTCGGAAAAGTGTGGCATGTTCTGTTGAGAGGGAAAGGGCAACACTCACACAGCCTGAGCAGTGCAGTTACCAAGTACGTCCACAGATGAACTGCCAAGACAAAGAGCTCAGCCTACTGTTTGTCCTTCCCTACAAAGTCTGGTTACTTAGGGTATCAACCTCACATCATACCCACTGGGTTATTATGAAGCAGGTAGGCAGGTCTTCCAACAGCTCACTCAGCCTAGCACTGTAAACTAGACATTAAACACTGCAAACTTCTCATGGTCACAGAGAACACCTGGTATGAAACTCTAAGTAGATTTACCTTGAACATATAGATAGTCGTGTCTACCCCCTCACATACTAGAAGTAGCAAGGTGACCTGCCTAAGCTCGCTCAACACAAATAACCCACCAGTCAGGCCTGCCTGAGTGGCTCAATATTCCAAATGTAGGGGATAGATAGGTAGCACTGCACGGGTAAAGACTGATACTTGAGTCTCCTGAAGCCCCAAGAGTCAGCTATAGATCCACCTTCAGAGGGTTTTAGATGATCACTACTAAATGATAAAATTTAAGTCCAGATCACATCCTAAGACTTAAGTATTCTTCGCCATATATTTTTAGAATCATCTCTGAACTGCACATAGAATATTGAAAATGTTCATAGCAAATATGCATTCTTGAATAGGGAAAGAACTGGCTGAAGCAATGTTGCAATATCTTTGATGAAGTTCAAGAAGTATGCGTCTCTCAATTCTCAAATGCCTTTAAGCTTTTACCATCATTAAAATTAGTTCTCTGACAATTCCATACATGTGCATAATGCATTCTCATTACCCTACACCCACCTTCTTTTATCTCCTTCTCACCCCTGCCATCACCTCCCCACACAAGTCCGTTTCTAATGTTCATATTTTTTGATTTTGCTTTGTGACTCAATGAATGCAATTAGAGTCCTCTGTGACCATGGGTATGCAACTATCCAATGGAGTCTGGTGGAGTCACCAGTGAGTATACAACTGAAGGCAATGATTTCCCTCCCCCAGAATCCACTAGGCTCCATGAACACTTCCTCCTTCCATGACTCCTGAACAAGTCCAGGCTAGTGCAGGTCCTGTGTAGTCCCCAGAGTTCATGACTGCAATGTCACTGTCAGTTCTAGAGGTCCTGTTTTTCAGTTCTTCTCTTGTGAGAAAATAAGCAGGAAGAGGACAAGAAGAGGAACTTGGCAATAAGTTTTCTGATCTAATTTCCCCTGTTCGGTTTCCCCTCCTGAAATTATTGCAGCCTCTTGGAATAGCACACTTGCTGAGAAGTATCCAAATACAGGATGCTGCAAGAACACTGCACATTCAAACATGAACAAGATGAGTGAAGAAGCAATTTATTTTTGTTAAACACCTGGGTGTCCTTCAATGGATGAATGGGCAAATACACAATTTACACAATGGAATATTATTCAACGATTAAAAGAACTGAATTCTAATATTTACAGCTATGTGAATGAAATTAACAAGAGCAATAAGACAATCCAATCAAAAGACCAAATACTGCATCTTCTTATTCAAATTTAGATGATGAAAGTGTGATCTCAAAGAACTGAGAAAGGAAAAGTGATGATCAGAGCCTAATATGAACGGAGACAGAAAATGGATAATGGTCGTGTAGGTGGAGGGTTGGAGAGACAGCTCAGTGGTTAAGAACACTGGCTTCTCTTGCAGGGGATCAAAGTTCAATTCTCAGCATCCACATGGCATTAAATAACTGTCCTTAACTCCAGTTCCAGGGATGCAATGACCTCTTTTGACTTCTGTGGGCACTGCATGACACAGGTTCACCTTCATACATGCATGTAATACATGCTCACACATGAAAATAAGAGTAAATAACATATTTTAAAAAGAAGTGTAGGGATAAAGTTGTATATAAAAGATAACTTGTTATGTCCAGTTCAGTAATTATAGTTAAAACTAATTGATTATGTTATCATGAATTCACATATAAAGCATTTTGAATTTTCTCAGTAAAAATTATTGTCTGAAATGGAAGATCAGTCCTATGCAAAGATTTCAATATCTCACATCATATATTTGTATTGAAATGAAATCTTTAAGTTCAAAGTATGTACAATGACCATATATCAATTAAAATTAAAACATGGGCCAACAGAATGGTTTACTGATTGATAGTGCTTTCTTTCAAGCATCACGACCTGTATTCCACTCTAGGCGCCCCCTTCTTGAAAGACAGAACTCATTCCCATATTTTCTTCTGAATCCACACAGGTGTCTACTCACACATACATATACACACACCTACATACCCCTCCACACAAAATAAATTCATGTAACCGTATGTAAATAAAGTATAAAAGAGAAATATATATATTTCAAACAGCACATTGCAAAAAATAATGAAAAAGTAAGAATATACTTTCAAAATATATGTTATCTTTGAAAATCTTAATAGTTTTATTAGTTTACAAGTGTATTTCAGTAACATTTCATATCCTAAATTAAAATTATTACATATTGTAAGTGAGGTTCAAAAATGCCTCACTTGGGAGCTGGAGAGATGACGCAGCAGTTAAAACCAAATGCCAGCACCTGCATGGCAGGAAACAACTGTCTGTAAATTCAGTTCCAGAGAATCCAGCTCCCTCTTCTGTCCTCTGTGGGCACTGAAATGTGCACCAACACACATGTGGGCACAGCATTCATGCACATAAAGTAAAAATAAATAAAAATATGTTCCATCTATATCTTTATGTTATTCCCATTATAATTAGTCATGCTTCCTGTTAATTTTAATTTAAAATACTTATATGACAAAAATATTGCTCATTTCTACCTATTAAAATTTATTGTCTTTCATGGACCTTGAATAAGTATGTCTATTTAAGAGCCCTATAAAAATGTTGGTGTGTCTTTAATGAGATCATTAACTTTAATGTGATAATCATTGCCTGAGGTTAAAATGTACCTTCAGCAAAACAATTAATGTCCAAGTGTCTCTGTAAGAATTTCCTCAATTCAATGTGTACTCCTTTGTAAGTGAAAAATTAATTAGTTGCAATCCATGTTAATTTTATCTATTAAAATATATAATATCAAATCTCCAAAAATCCTTTTTTCCTCCCATCCCAGGCCCTTCGAAATTTTCTTATTTAGCTAACTTTCCTTTGCTTCCTTCATCAGATTATTAACACAATCATTTACTATACATTAGATATTTTATCATTTTTGAAAGAAGAAAAATATTATTTTATATTTATGAAAATTAAAAATATTTTAGAAACCTTATTTTGTTGGTATGTTCATAAGATGAATCACATTTAGTATTTGAACCTAAATATTAGGTCCCTTTTATAATCTGTGATTTTCTTCAACAGTTAGGCTCCAAAATTCTGTGGCTTTAATGCAGGGTTTGGTGCCATGCACCTCCATCCCAGCCCTGGGGAGGCAGAGGCAGGTGGGTCACTGTGAGATTGAGGCCCGCCTGGCCCATATAGTAACTTCCTGGGGGCAGGGCCAGGGAGAAATAACAAACAATGAACACACAAAATTCTGTGACTGAAGTCCTTTGGTATTTTTAGGGTTTTTTCATGACCTCGTTTATCTTTTCTGCAGTTCTAATTGTCCCTCACCTCTGCCAGAAGTTGTCACAAACTTCGCTCCCTTAATTAAGCAGGTTTCATTTCATGTTTCTGTGCTTGACAACACTGATATTTTTTTCTCTTTTGCAGTCTGGTTCTTAGCAGTAGATGATGGAATTCCTTGAATCTCTAATGTTGTCTGTCTTTCCTACCATCACTGAAATGTTTCCAGAGAGAAAGAGGCACCACTTTCATATCTAAATATGTTGGGTGAGTGCTCTTCACATCCTGACAACACAGATGCATATATTGTTAAAGACTATTTACATAGTAAAACTTTGGTGGAGAGTAAAATGACTGATTTCTAAGTGGTCCATGTAGCTCTATAAATACAGGATTACCTTCACTGTAAAAATCAGTATTAATTTCATTCAGTCCACACAATAAATAACTGTATTAATTAATTGATACAGGTTTACATATTATTTCTATTATTTGAAAACTATGTTTTATAATGTTTCCAATCATAGCTTGCAAGTTTCCCAACTGAAAAACAAAACAGACCTATGTTAACCTAATAAGGCCGCCATAACAAAGTACTGCACACTGGTCAGTCTAGACAGCAAAAAAATGTTACTGTCTCAACATTCAGAAAGTCAAAAGTCAAGACAGAGTCAGGTATGCCCCCTTCTGAATATGCTGAAGGAAATGTTCCACGTCTCTCTAGACTTCTTGAATGTGTCTCTTCCCATTAGACTTTTCAGACCATCTCCCTTCTATGCATGTGTGTGTCAAATGGCCTCTTTTTAAAGGAAATAGTAATATCATACTAGAACCCTCCCATTTTGGCCTTGTTAAACTGGATGATTTCACTATTAAAAACTACCTTCAAACATGGATCTAGGTAGTGGGTATTCCTTCACACATAACAGATTCAGTGGGAAATGTGTATTTTCCTGTATCCTTGATCTACAAATGACTGAGTTATTTATTATTATGGATATAATCTCTGCTTATTTTCTTTCTAAATTATCTTCTCTCTACAGTTATAAGAATCTTATTGCAAAGCTGACTTTGAGAAACAGTCAATGTAAACAGATACTTTCTTAAACAGGGAGTACACAAATCCTTACCTTGCAATCTCAAGGAAAAATCACAATGTATTTCTGCCAAAATTTCAGTTAGGCTAATTCCTCAAGGTCCTACAGTCTTTCACTTTCAGAATTTGACATAAACAAGTGTTTCTTTGTGCCTTTTTTTTTTCTTATTTTAAGATTAAAAAAAAAAAAAATCCCTGAGGACAAAAGAATGAAAACTACTGGGTTAACTCAAACCTGCAGAGGTGAAAGGCTCAAAGAGGAGCCAGTGTCTTCTGCTGTGGAATCTTTTGTCATAATGAATAATGGATGAGCATTACAGAATACAAGCTGCTGTCTCAAAGCCTCCAGCACTGGCAGGTATGGTACGTGAATCTCAAGTTGATTTAGATCTTATTTTATAAATGCCTAACAGAACTGAGTACTGAATGGAAGTATACTTCAAATTTAACTGGATTAACAGGACAATGAATTTTATTAGAAGTTATGGTCAGGCCAGGAGATCCCGCTCCGCGGTTAAGAGCAGTGACTGCTTTTGCAGAGGGCCTGGATATGGCTCCCAGATCCCAGATGGTGGATAACAACTTGTCTAACTCCAGTTTCTGGGAATCTGACGCCCTCTTCTGATCTCTGCAGACATTGTACAACATGGATGCACATGCATGTACACAGGCTATACACTCACACACAAAGTTAAAATAAATAAAATATTTTAAAAGTTATGGTCATCTCATATGTGACTGTATTTTTAACCACAGATTCTTTAAAACTTAAACTTTTTTTCTTCCCATTATTACAAGCCTTATTTTATTTATTTTTAAATAATACCTTTGTGCTTTGAACATTTCATAGATTAATACAGTGTATCTTGGTCTTGTCCAGCCCTACTCTCCCATACCAACAGTCCCTAGGGGCATCCTCAGCACATCTCCATCCCTACTTTTTAAATTCTTAAAAAACATTTCTTCAACTGAACCTTCTGCAAAGATGATTAACTGATTGGAGTCAATGAGGTAGAGAGGTTGGAATTGGGCAAGTTCAGAGTCAATTACCTTGGGGCATTTTATCTTCCTTCATATACATTTAATGCCCTCCTCTTTGTATGATCTTTACAGACATTATGTAAATACTTTGGAATGTAAGAGCCATAGTTTCCAACCAAAGAGCCAAGAATGGTAGGCAGAGAGCATCTGAGTCCCATAGCGGTTTTCCCTGCTCTCCTTTAACTTAGAAAGGTGTCTTGATTATGATTTTCTTTGTTCTGTTACTATAAAAATTTCAAACCATTACCATGTTAGAACATGTAATTTATGATACTCTGAAGCTGTATTCAGTAGTAGCCACGAACCACTCATTATTCGGTTCAGAATAAATGATCTTTTATTGACTTTGAGGTGAAATTTGTGGTTATGGATCAACACTATTAAGTACAGAAGGTTTCTGAGTCTTCTGAAATCTACTCCTATATTCCTCCTCATATACTCCTAGGACAGCCTAGCTTTTATTTTATTCAGCATAATGCTATTGCCAACTGTATTTGTACAACTAATTCTGGAGAAAAGTATAATGCAATGTAAGCACGTCTCTAAAGTGGGTTCATTATAATACCTGGTCCTAGACCGTTATTTTTTCATTTTCAAAGGTGAAATGTCCTCAACTGACTCACGTTGAAAGAAAGTAAACAATGCTCCGACCCGGAGCATCTAGGGATATATCAAGTGCGGGTAGAATCTTGCTAAACTGGCTCAGAAAGATTCTTGCAAAAGTTAAATTAGACAAAGTAAAACTGAATATACATCCCGAGTGCAAAAGAAACTTAGAAAATGACCTAAATAGAGCCTACTGAAATCTGTCCATCCTCTCCTCAAACTCCTAAGATCCCATCTGATGACTTTCTCATTTCTCTTGCAAAAAGGAACGAACAGAAGAAATGGCATGCATAGCCCCCAACATCCAGTTCACAGACTGTCCTCTAGTCTGTATGTATATGAAATTCTCTGTCTAGCTTCCAAGTAAAATTGAAAACATTTTTGTATTATTCTATAATTTCAATACTCATTTCCCTTGTGTGTGGAACCATATAGCCTACTGATGCTCCTTCTAGTAATGTCAGCATGTCTTCCATTATTATTTTTTAATCTCTACAGAATTGCTACCAGATATACAGAAATATTTTTCAATAATGGTTTTTATCTTAAGGAAAATATCCCCACAATTTTATACTCACTGTACATATGAGGTTGTCCATTGCAATATTTTATAAAATTCCTATGAGGAAAATCTCCTATCTACTTGCTCCAATTGATCTTTTTCATCTTCCCTGAATGATCTTCCAGATAATATTTATCCACATTCCTTCATGTTACACTATGGTAACACCGATGACCTCATAAAGCCACCAGGTTTGGGTCATATAGAGCTGCTAGAGCAAGGTTATGACATAAATCAATCACCCTTTTTTGAAGTATTTTCCTTTTATAGATTTCACAATATCTCCTTCAGAGCATCATTCCCTTTTCTTCTTTCATACTTTATAAACTACTTCACTTCAGGTTGTATGGTCACATTCCCCAAAACAAACAAACAAAAAACAAACAAAAAACGTTTTGGCTCTTGTTAAAGTGCAAATGGAAGCTCTCTTCATAATACTTGATATAAGAAAAACAGATAATGTTAAAATCGAACTTAGCAAACGCATCTGGGTATAATATTCCAGAGCAGACTGAGGACTCACTGGAGAACATCTGAGAGGAGAAACACCAAGAAAGAGGGAATTCTTGATAGTTACACAAGGTTCTTGCTGGCAGAAGGGCTAACTTTGTACATTAAAGACACACATTGAGGGAATTCATCATATTTCAAGGGTGGATAGGTTCTTGCTAACCTGGCTCAGACAGATGTTTGTTAATGCTAAATTGTACAAACTAAAGATTGGATATGGAGCCCAAGTTCAAGGCAAACAAAAAGAGAGCCTAAATAGAGCCTAAAAAAATTGAATCATGAAAAAAGGATTATTTCCGTATCATTTTGTTAATTTTGATCAGACTCTGAGTTTTATAATAACTTGGATTTTGTTAGGGTCATCTTTGTCTTCTCAATTTACTTGCAACTCACTGGGTAGTGAAGTCCAGTTCTCTGGCTGTCAATGCAATTAATTTTCTTCTCATCACATTTTAAAATTTCTAAATTGAATAGCTGATATTAGTTTCAGCTATAGTTGCCCAACTGCGTAAGGCTGCACATACACATTTGAATTATTTACTGGAAATTATATGCTAGTTGTTTCAAAATGTTAACCCTGAACTTCACAAAAATAAGTATCTTAGACTTCAATTTTAAGTGCAAAAATAATAATCATATTTTTGATTATTATTTGAGTTATCTTTGATTCATCTATTTAATTATGTATGAACTTATGTATTTAATCATGCTACCAAAACTTGCCACTTTTTCTTCAAGAGACATCTACAATTTTATGACATTTCTTACTCTGATTTATATCCATCATGTTTGAACTCCTGTCTGATTATGACATTAGCCATCAGTATCTTACTTTGTGCACATTTTCTTCTATCTACCATCAGAGCAATAATTTTCCACAGAAGTCTCACATTATCAGTTCCTAGTAGAATGCTCCCCACTGACTTTCTACATTACAAAGTCCTATGAAATAATCAGTTTATACCATGACTTTTGAGGCCTAACCTGCACGGTCTTGGAATTCTTTTGTGTAATCATTACATTAGCCAGCTTCATGTTATTAAAATGACATCCCCAATTAATTAATGCATAAGAAGAAAACATTTAGGAAAACTTTTAGAAAACATTTAGAAAACTTAGAAAAATTAATTCTATTAATAGGAAATGATGTAATATAATTTTAATAGAAATATAAGTTATTTTAAAGTAAAAACTATAAGAAAATACCAAGTACCCACAAAATGAGTAGCAATAAGAACTTATTTACTGTAAATATATTTTTGGTTAAAAAAAGATAAAGACTATAGAAACAGGATGGCTTACACTTCATAATATATTCATTATTACTGAAATTAAAATCCAAGTTAGCTGAAACTCATTTTATCCCACAAAACTGTCACTACCCTATCAGAAGTCACTAGAATGCATCCCTTTCAACTTTTTCATTCCATTTGCTAACAAAAGTTTATACCAAAATTGAGAAATTGCATTTTAATCTATAAAGAAATGTAACTGTTGAAAACCTACAAATGGATTATACTATTAGCAAAGAAATAAGGTATTCTAAATGTAAATATCCAGCCATTTTTATTTAAATATTTTTTCTAGTCACTTTTAAATGCTATATTTTGTACTGGTTGTAATTTATCTGGCCTAAGGAAAAAAATCTGGTATCATAATCATTCATAACACTTCCTAGAGGATATTTTTTTCTCCTGAATCACTGAAACATTAATAAAAATGGGAATGGAAAAAAAGCGGCTTCCATCTAAGGGTTAAATGCTTCGCTAGTACATTTTGTGAAAAAAATTAAGCATTTGACTATATAATATCTTTTCAAATGAAAGCTTCATTCATGTAACTATTTTACACATCTATCCTAATAGAAATTTGAGCCAGAGTGAGTTGACATTACATCTTGGGGACTGTGGCTGACCACCTATTTAGGTGCTTAGCTGTCTTGCATATATTTTATTAGCAAAGACCATAATTTTAGTTGATACTTCGTTTATATGAATATATTGGCAATAATAAATATGTTTTAAACATTAGAATTACTTGCATAAATTAATATGTTGTAGTGCATTTAATATTAAAGTTATATATAATAGTTTAGTCCTTATTTATAATAAGATGCATGATATATCAAGTGATGAAATTTAATTCATTTTAAGGAAATACATGTAAAATTCACATCTTAAGAATCACAGTATTGATAATTTAACAAAGTAATCAGAATTCTCTGTTTCATCTAAATCAAAATTATTGCTAAATTCTCTGTTACCTGTGAAATTTCCCTCAATCTTACCACTTTCTCTTACTCCTGTTGCTGATGGCAATTGCAAATGATGTCATTAAATTCAACCAAAATTAAATCCAGTCATCATGAATGTAATGATCATATTTACTGTACCTATCGCTAACACAAGAGACATAATACAACATTTATATTTTCAGATAAGTTTTAAATGTTAAAGGTGTATTTTATAATCTGTGTATTGAAATTGTAGACAATATTAGTATTCTTTATGCAAGACAAACTGCAGTGAATATTTAGAACTTTAGAACTTTTGAGCTGATCTCAAGTGATTATCAAAACAAAACAACAACAACAACAAAAAAAACAAGTTCCTAATTGAGTTCTCATTTATGTATCTTTAACATAACACTAAGGCAGTTGTGTACATGATGCTAGAGTCACCATATTGATCCAGATGCATCTGTGCAAGCAACATTAGCATCAACATTGTATGAAGGGCTCTATCGTCTACCTGGAGAAACGTTTGGTTATATGAACATATTTGACTTTGTTTTACACACATATATGCTACCTCCCACAAAGAAAAACATGCTGCTCCTGAGAAATTTAGAGCAATATTGGTCATCATTATGTTAAAATGTAAAAGAAAAATAGCAACAAACCAAAAGGAAAAAAAAACCTCGTGAGTGGAAAGGAATCAGGGTTTTTGTTGTAAATGTCATTAAGAACAATAAACAACCCTGCAAGTCTGAGAAAAAGTTTCATATCTTAAGTCACATCAACCAACTTGCTCTTTTCAGAATATTTACTTCTTTGAAAATGGTAAAACTTAATTAGACATTTGCCCACCAGTTGTGTCAGTTGGAATGTCTAAAAAAAATTCACATTATTAAAAAAATCACTGTTAATCGATGTAGTGAATTTATTCATATAATATCCAATGAAAGCTTTCCATTTCAATATGTTCCTCCTAAGGAAGAAACAGATTGACTTAAAGAAATTATTATTTTTAAATTTTAATAATTCTTATATGAAATTTAAATTTTCATTGGTGTTTCTACTTTAGATGTTAAAGTTGAAAAATAATTTTCATCCAGTTGAGTTTAAAATAAAATTGTCTGAAATGGCAAATGGTAGCTTAACTGCTGAACATATTAACTATGTATAATAGAGTACTATTCATTTAATAAGTGCACATTTATCTGCATCTGTCAAATATTAACATAGGTAACATTAAAAACAAATTCATTCTGAAGGTTAATTGACTTCTGTCCTCAAAACTCTTTAAGAGACTATTGTACCTCAGCTGTATGTTTATGGAGAAAAGAAAATCCCATTTGTTCCCAGTCGTGGTCCTAAATCCACAAACAGTATCATTTGTAAATTGAATTAAATAAATTCTTATCTGGAACCTTCTTTTATTTTTCCTAAAATAATAATGAACAGATATTATCACTTAAATTATGGTGAATGTTCTTACTAGTTTAAGAATGGAAAAGAAGAAAAGGCTTTTTGTTCGTTGTGGGAATGTTTATATTTTGGGTTCCGTGGAGTAATTTGGAGGACCAGAATTGTATGCATGAAAAAACAATGCAACCAGATATCTTGTATTTACATTCTAAACATTAGGACCAAGGGAAATGTGTGAGTTCTGAGTATCTATGTGGAGAGTGCTTATAATAATGACATTATTGTTTCAGATTTAGAGTTTTGCAGATGGCACACTTATTCTTAAACATAATCTTCATATCATGCTTTCTTATTTATTCTCTTTATTATAATGACTATCCATTCACCTTTTCCACCAAATTGACCCATTTTTAGCACAAAATTGGCCACAAATATTAAACTTTCTACAAAATTATTTTTTGCCTCAATTTAAAAATTCATACCTTTTTATATTACCTCCCATCATGAAACAAATCTAGTCGCTTTTAATTTTCATTTATTTAAAAATGTCAACGGGGCCTGAAGAGATGGCAAGCAATTTAAAGCATTAACTGTTCTTGAAGAAAACCCACTTTTGATTCCCAGCATCCATATGGCAACTACCAACTTTCAGTAACTCCAGTTCCAGGGATCCAATGCCCTCTTCTGTCCTATGCAGGCACTTCACAACATGGGTGCACTTACACACATGAAGGCATAACACTGAAACATATGAAATAAAAATTAAAAAAAATAAAGTAGTAAACAAAACCATTTCAATACTAGTCTCTGGAATACTGTAACAAATATTAAATATGTTTCAATAGCTATAAAATAATAATTAACAATTGCTTCTAAGTGCTAGGTACTATATTATTCATTTCATATATAGAATCATACATATGGTCTTTGAGCAAATGGAACTAATACCACAGTAAGCACTGAAGAAGAAAAAACAGAATATAGTTTAGAGCATAGACATGCTATGTGACCCCAATGTATAGAATAGAGGTGTTCCCAAATCAACCTGTGGCATAGAGTTGATCACTTAGACTTTATCTTGGAATGTACAGATGAGATAAACATTTAGTGTATTCTCTTGAACTGACAAATTTGGTATTATCCTTACTTTATTGTCTTATTATAAACTTTAAAAACTGCATTCAGATAGAAATGTGTTGAATAAATAATTTCATGAGGATTCCCTGTAGGAAGATGAAAGTCACATATCAATGAAAACTAAAGCTATACTTTAAAATATGTAAGACAGATTCAGAGAGTGTACATTTGTTTGTTTCACCATTTAGCTGTGTGGTTTGACACATATTTAAAAGAAAATTAATTAAAAGAAAATTAAAATGTGTTCATTATACAAACAAGAGCAAAACCCAAGACAAAAAAAAAAAGAAAAAGAAAAAGAAAACACATCAATCTCTCAGTCTACCATGTTTTGCCTGGAATAAATAGTCCCAGAAAACTTCCTAAGTCCTCAAAAGACATATATAAAAGTAAAATCCCCTAGTTTTCTCTTAAAACTGATGGCTGTCCATTGCAAAAACAAGCTTCTGTGATGAGGATTGGGAAGAAACACATCTATGGAATACACAGTCCTGTGGAATACATAGGTCTCTATTATTATAACTTCTCACAAGGCTCAGCAAAAATCATGGAAGATATGGGGAAAGAATTTAAGGGCCAGAAGTTGGGGAAATCTGCTGCAAAACAGTATCTTCTGGGCACGCCAGGGTGTTACATTCAAGAACTTAGAATCTGTGGATTTCAACACAAGATCTCAACAAGCTCAAGCCGATCAAAACTCCAGGGAGGACAGGGAAGCCAAGAAGACCCACCCATAGCTAAGGAGCTATTGGCAGCCATGACTGCTGTTGGAATAGAGTCAGTTTTCTTCAGACACATGACCTCAGGTAGTTGTCCGGGCTCAAGTGGATGGCCCTACATTCATGCACATATGGGCAGCATTGATTGAACTTAGTGGATTACAAAGAAAGAATTAATAAAGGAAGAGGAAATGAAATTGGGAAGGGGATAAGATAGGCAGTATGGGAATGTTGGAGTGGGGTATGGGTGGTTGATATGATTAAAATGCACTTAATACACTATGACATTCTCAACGAATAAATTAAACCAAACAAAATTAAAAAGATTAAATGTGTTTATTCCAGGAGTTCACATAGTAGAAGGAGAGAACCAATTTCTGCAGTTATTCTGCACCTGTAAGCCATTGTGCATGGGGGCACAAACACACACAACATCCATCAACCAATCAATCAACCAATCCATCAATCAAAGTAGCTTTTTTATTCTAATCCATTCGTAAAAGACTTTTAAAACATTTATTTTTATTTATTTGCATGCATTGTTCTCTGTATGTTTGTGTGTGTGTTCGTGCACGCACATGTTCTGTTTGTTCAGAGGCCAGAAGAGTGTGTTAGATTCCATGAAGATGTAGTTACAGATGGCTGTGAGATGTCTGAACTAGGAGTGGGAAACTGAGCACAGCAAGTATTCTTAAGCACTGAGTCCTCTCCCCAGTCCCCCAGAAAATCAAAATGCCACAGCTTTAACTTAGGAGGAAATTTTGCAGCAAATCATTTTTCTAATATTTTTATTTATACTGTTTTTGGGCTCATAAATTAAGTCTAAGTTTAAAAAAAGACAAAAAGTCCTCTATTTGGAAATAATCTTGCTATCCTATCTTGCTACGTTTGGTGACATCATTATTTCTTTCATAAAAAGGCTTTAATTTTTACAGGGCGTTTGTCAGAAAAAACAAAAAGCACATTTTAAATGCATCTTAAAGTATAATTTTAGTATTGCTACTCAAAGTACAAAATGTTAAGCCCAGCAAAGTACATGCATAGCTCTTTTCCTGAAACTACAGATTCCGAAGCAGCTATTGATCACTAGCATGTTCAGACTGTGTTCTATCAGTGACCATGCACTAGGGAAGCAAGACACAAAGGAGGGTCCTGGAAGTAATAGCATAGATCTGGGGTGCTTTCATTCTTGTTTAAACCAGTGTTTGAAAATAGGTGCACGTTCTTTTGAAAGATAATATCCTATGTAAAAAAATAACTCAAATATCCAATGAGAAATCAGGTAAATCATATTTCATTTGATATGTTTTTGTCAACCAATATAAAATCTTTGTTAGTTATCCATTATCATAAAAATGAAAGCTCTTTTATTATGAGTTTTCAGGTAACATGATCCAGTATCCTTTTTGAAATGTGGTATTTTTTAAATTTATTTTTTATCGAGTTTTTTCTATTTTTGTACATTATAAATTGATGGTATTTAGAGCTTCTTCACCATCTCCATCTCATCTCAGATCTCACACACACACCAAATTTAATGTACTATATTATAAATATAATACAGTGTATAGATTCTGATTTTTGTCCCCAAATGTACTTTAGTGTGGGTCTACCTACTGGGCCTACCAGGAGTCTCATCCCTGCAAGAAACCATTGCTCCCCCTCCAAACCGCCATCAATTGCCACAAGTTTCTTAGGCTATGTTTAGATTTCTCACACAGTATCTTTTATGTTCATGATTTGGTCACTATTTAAAATAAATTTAAATTCACTGTTTGAAAAATTTGACTTGCAAAGCAAAAGTACAATGAACTATTGCATCGTGCTCACTTTGAATACATTATAAAGAATTGAACAAGATAGTAGCTGTAGGCCAGAAGTATGAGACACAGAAAACCCTGCATTCTAGGTGAGAAGAGGAAGCTATGAAGCAGCTACGGGAAATGGCATTAAGAATTCTCAGAAAAAAAAAAAAAGAAAATTGAATCAAAATATGATATAGTAATCTTAATATTTAGCGAAAAGCTTTGAAATCAGAATTTCAGATGACACTCCTGTTCATTGCAGCACTATAAACGTGCACAAGCTATGGAAGCGCTTTAAGTGCATCTCACTGATGACTGCATAGAAAAAAAAATGTGTAGGCTTTATGCAAGCACAATGAAATAATACTCGTATTAAAAAGGAAGGAAGGTCTGTTATTAGAATGCTATGAATGAATTGATAGACTTGGTGAGATAAGCAAGTCAGAGATTTGAAAACACTGAGAACTTTACTCATTTAAAATATTTAGGGATGGTTCAGTAGGTGAAATCTTTTCCACAATACTATGAAGAGATGAGTTCAGATTTCAGACACTCATGTAACACCGCAGGTATAGGAGGGCGTGTCTAAGATCTAACCACTGTCAGATGGTGGCAGGAGGATTCATATGGCTTCATAGTCTGATAGTCTTTTATTTTTAAAAAATGCATTCATTATTTTTGTTATATGTATGAGTGTATTGCGTGCATGTAGGTAGGTGTACTCATGTCATGCAATGCCTGTGGAGAATTCGGCGTCGGATCCCTGGGACCTGGAGTAATGGGCAGTTGTTAGCTGCCATGTGGGTGCTAGGAATTGAACCCAGGTCCTCTACAAAAGCAGCTGGTGATCTTAAACCACTGAGTCTTCTCTCAAGCCCCATGTTTTCTAATTGAAAATTTACTCAGACACTCTTTCTCAAAAAAATGTGATGGGAAGCAATAGAGGAAGATAAACCACATTGACACTTTGACACAAGGGCTCTCAGGAGCGGGTAGAATGAAACCATAAGCTCTCTTCAATGCCTACAAAGTGTAAACAATGCAAGTTTTAAAGATGTGACACCATACAGTGATACAAAAAAGCCAAGGGCATGAGAAAACTCAGAGATGAAGGAAGGGTTAATCATCATATTGCAGATATTAAAGAAGGAAAGTTTCAAATATAAATTATACACCAATAAATCTGTTCATTATGTAATTAAATATGGCTATAACCATGAAAGAAATCAATGAACACTACATATTTCTTAAATGATAATTACCTACAAAATCACAATTTTTTGGGCAATGGTGACTACCAGGGCAAAGAAACTATGGAAGGAAAATTAAGAAGATGAAGTTGTACTGAAGGATATCTGGGCACAAATGCTTGACTAGATACACCTTAACATGTATAATGGAATTCATGAAATCAGTTCAGGGGAGGCTCAGGAGGTGTGGCTGGAGGAAAGGTTTCTACATTTAATTGAGATAGATTTTATGAAATGTACAAACAATAAAAATATATGTAAGATAGAAAATAATTGAAAAGGAGAATGGTAATTTAGAATACAAGCCTTAGATGACATTTACTGAGTGTCAGAGGCTCTAGATGGGGAAATCTAGTTCAGAAATGATCAGGATCAATGATTTATCTGGCACAGAACTTCCTATCATATTCTGTTCAGTCTTCTTTTGACAGTCACTCAGTCTGTAACACACCTCACAGTACTCTGAGCATCTTCTCTATTCATTTACTACCGACTCAGTTTTGTCCATATTCACCATAAAAACTAGAAACTTTAAACCCAGAGTTTAGTATGCCTTGTGACATGTCTCTGCATGGAACAAATCTAGCTAAATTAGTAGGAAAACATCTTTAAAAACAAACTGATTATTTCCCCATATAAGTTGCTAGAAATTTGCCCTTTATCAACATGTTAAAATGCACTGCCCACAAGCTGCTTTATATTATTCCCTGTCATATGTTAAATCATCATCATCAAATTTCTATCCAAGTAATAAATATGAGTGTCTCAAGGACTTTCCAACAAATATTCACCTTGTAAGATTATGAATTGATATATGCTCATCATTAAATGTCAAAAATAACAGTCAGTCCATCCCCATGGCCAGGACATTCTCATGGTGGGCATCCTCTGACAATTCAATGCTTCATTTGCTTAGCTGGTGCTGCACTCAACTTTCTGAAAAAAAATTATTCAGTGACTTTCAGAAAGTGTATAGGAAAGTATATGTAATCAACTACTATACACTCTATTATCTTTATTAACATGAGGTGATGAAAGACTGAAATTATTATAGTTAGGAAAAGGAATACAATCTTAATAGAGAAGAGATTTGAAATATAGAAATTTTGAGTAAGGCTACTCTGTGTTCAACATTTTGCCAAGTTGACTCATTAGTTCAAGTTCAGAAGAAGACATGCTCTGTTTAGGATGTTAGAAAGGTATCACGCACGTTACTTATAATCTAGTCATATCAGCAAAGCTTCTTCAAACAAGAAAATTAGTATGAAGAAACATGAATACTCTGATTAGCCATTTACCCCTGCCAGAAAATGTTGTGCACACTGCATTGGCATTATGATAGCTGCTCTCTTGAAGATTATTGTCTGGTGAGGTAATGCAAGTGAACTATGTTAACTGCTTGTACATTTCTATAACTGAATGATTGACAGAACCAGGGGAAGAAGGTTCACTTTTCTTGTTTTTTTCAGGGAGATATCCGTGAATCATGGCTCAGAAGATCTGGTGCAGACTAAGGAAGTGGTTTGTGTCATGGAGACTCCTCACATGGAGGGATACTGGGAAAAAGACAGAGATAAATTGGAACCAGGGTTGAATATAACTTTTAAGGCCTATACTTAGTGACCAGGTTTCACCATCCAGGAGGCGTCACCTCCTAAAGAGTCTATGATCTTTAACATAGAACCACCGACTGGGGAATGAGATTTTGAATCAGATTTGAATCAAATTTTGAATCAGTGGGAGACTTCGGGTTCCAATTATAACAGAAGGAAATATATGCAAAGGAATATTGTCTATACTGGTTAGTCTAAGACAGCTGTGGGTGACCTCTGTGACCCTAATGAGGGGCATTTTAGCAAAGATCCTGGTATTGTTAGGGAATGAAACCTGTTACAACCTGCTAGAAAAATGTACAGATAGAGAAACTTAAAGCACTGGATCCTCATTCAGAATCTATTTGTATTTTAGCCGGGTCTGTGCGAACTCAGATAGGATTTGATGATAGAAAGTGAGGAGGAGAAAGCTCAGCAGAAGTGAGGAGTCAATAGCATTGTGAATGCCACCTCAAAAGAAATTCCACAAAGCAATAGTTAATTGTTTGTATGTGATGGTTTAATTAAGCAATGTATTATGAATCTTACAAAAGCAAAGAATACATAGAAAAGTAAGGAATCAAAGAACAAAATGCTGAATATTATCTTCCAATTCTGAGGGCGTTGTGATGAATTTTTGAACTTTAAAAATTTTCCCCTTTTATCACCCATTCCTATTCTAAAAGTATATTTTATTAAAAGGAAAATTGGTACATCACAAAATTTACCTTTTGCCAAAATAGTATTTAAAATCTGAAATCTTATGATTGGTTTTTATGAAAGAAGAAATGACTTAAATCAGACTAAGTATATGAGATTTATTTCACAGATGATCTTGACGTAAAGGAGACTAAAGTATAAGGAGAAGGCCAAGCTCTATGTTGTGGATCTGAACTCTCTTATCCAGTAATATTTGTTTTACTGCAGTGGGTCTTTCTGTTCGAGGAATGGAAAGGACATTGTGAGGGAAATAGTTGTATAAGCAGGGAATACAGAATTTAGAAAAAGTAAATGATTGCTCTTGGAACACATAGCTCTAGTATGCCCCTAATTAATAAAACCCATGGAGACTTGAAGAGAGTCAACTAGTTGTTTTAAACATATACACAGACTTGATTGTCAAAGAGCTACAAGGACAATCAAGGCACAAAGAAGAGAAAAGAGACCTGGGGGCTGGAAAAATGACTCAGCAGGTAAAGGTGTTTGTTCTAGGCCTGTTGATCAACTTGAGTTCAATTGCCAGACCCAAATGGTAGAAAGGGAGAACCATCTCCTTGAAGTTGTTCTCACTTCTACACTCACTTGCCCAAATACAGACACACAGAGAGAGAGAGAGAAAGAGAGAGAGAGAGAGAGAGAGAGAGAGAGAGAGAAAGAGAGAGAGAATAAACAACTAAAAGCAAAATGAAAGCTGAACATAGACAGAATGAATAAAAAGGAAGATTTTATCATGCAGACATCCAGACTATTCATCACACCTGAATTTCACAGGTACCAATTCCAGGTTGTTCCTATTTTAATAATATCTTTATTCAAAATAAGTCTGTGTATGTGTACCACTTTCAATTTATGTTCTTCAATTGCCTGTGAAGTATCTAAATAAAATTCTCTCATGATTTCCTGAAATACCCATTTGTTTGTTGTAAAGTAGGTATTACCTTGACCTGTCTCTTCTGTGACATTTCAATGGAAATGCACTAATGAGCTTTGCTAAATATAAATTTGATTTTAGATCATTATAACCTTATTTTAAGAAACATTTATAGCATAGCTGTAATCATTCTATGATTTTCATTCTAGGATATTTAGCTACATGAGAGCAGTGAATCATTCCAAAATAAGCTAATACGCATATATTCATTATCTTGAATATTAAAGAATTAAATTAAGAAATTAAAAGTTCTTCTGTTCTAACTTATGCCAGAGAATGTAGTCTGTGGGCAATGATAAATGATTCTGGTTATGTTTAAACTCTAATGCACATATACTGCAATTCTGGTAATATCCAAGGTTGTATGTGTAAGGTAAACAACGTACAACAGAGCTATAGCTTCATCCACAAGTGTATATACTTTGGATCAAACAAAAGAAAAATATTAATTTTTTGAATATATGGAAGACAACAGTATAAAGTTGAGATAAAACATAAGGATCACAGCGACCAAAAAATAATGTTATAAGAAAAATATAAGGCAAGATTCATGTACCACATGGAAGAAAACAAAAAGCACCAAATATTCAGATAGACATTGGATATACTTAATGAAATATTATAAAGTTAGGCACACACTAAATTTACTAACTGTGGGAATTCATCTCAGTGATGTTCATGAGAGATGAATACATTAAATCTAGGAATGTTCATTCTTCATTAGTCATTGACAATGCAGGACTAACATTCAAGAAAGCAAGGAATGCTTTCTTTGACGCTAAATCTGAACACATGTACATGTATAAAGTTTTATGCAGAGATCCAGGAGAACATCTCACACCAATATCAATATCATGTATTATGTGAGAACATGAGAATAGAGCTCAATAGTGGCATTAAATCCTGTATGGTAAGCTGTAACTTTGACACAATTGTATGCTTGATTAGTTACATAAATCCATCATATTTATTTCATATGAGACATGACTTATAATAAATGTCATTTGATTTCAATAACTTATTTTGATACAACATCCATCACAGTAACATATAAATGGCAAAATGAAATTTATGCAAAGTATTCTAGACTTGAGATAAGTGTAACTCAGAGGAAAGAACTTTATAAAAATGATGCGTACAATTGTAGTGTTCTGATTTAAAGTGATTTGACACATTTGATACAGAAAGGTACTAAGACTGACAGCTAAATAAGTCTTCAAATATAACTTGACAATATTCTTTGTCTGCTTCTCCTTCATTAAGTTTAAATTATGCAGCAAAATGACTTAATAACTTAAATCCAAAATAGATAGAATTTTCTGGCAAATACAGTGTGTATTTTCTTCATTCCTAGTTAGGCCAATTTAACAGAGAGATATTTGTATGTCTTATAAATTTTCTCTAGTAATTATATACAACCATAAATTAGAAATTATATCATTTATAAAGGAACTCAAATGAATGAGTTTTTATGAACTATGGCTTTTATTTTCTACATTTAGATGTATTTACCTAATTTTGAAGAATGACTTTTCATGGGTTTCACTATTTCCTGCACATGGCAAAGGATTCCCTGGGTATGCATGCTTCATAAAGAAACCGATAAATCCAACGTGCACATACGTTTTTTTTGTCTATTTGACTCTCAAATTCTAGGTCACTATTCATCCACCCTAACGACCCAGTGGCTAGATATCAGAAAATTAAAGACCCAGAAGCTGCTGATTTCATTTAAGCCAGCAAATTCTAAACCTGCTTACATTGCCTCCTCTGTTTCTCCTGCTGGGTCCACAAACATACCATTTTCAAAGCACTGGTCACTGCTTTTGGTTCAGTCTTGATGCTTCCTCAGCAACACCTGATGCTGTTTGGCATACCTTCTGTCTCTAGGGAACTGTGAAAATCTTTCTTCCTTTGTGAGAATTTTATGTTTGCATGTACTCTCTGATTATTTTTTAAAAGCTTGATAACCTTAATGTTACAATAGCAACAAAATTCCTTAAGGGAAAACTGTTCAAGGGAATAATCGTCTCTGGCCTTAACTTCCAGTTTTCCAGGTCAATCACCTGGTCTCAAGATCACCACTAAAAAGGTAGGTTCAGTATAATTCATATTAAAGAGATAAGCAGAAAACATAATTAATCAGATAGTGAACATTTCCTGTCTGGAATCCGTGTCCCCTAGTACAGTGTTACTGACAAGCATGTTGCTTTCCTTATGTCTACAAGATTTTCTTAATTCTTGGGCAAAGCATAACCTCTCCTTAATTATTCTTTGTACCCGTTTTTCTAAGCATGCTTTTCCTAATAACTCTGGGCTTGCCCAACATCTCGGGTTTCTCTCCTTTTTCTCTAAATTCCCTTCTTACTCCCCACCATACAGCTTGGATTCAGCCCTGTGTCTGATCTCTATGCACAATCAAAACAGGCATGGTTTTATGGATTTTTTTAATCATTTTTCCCATCCTTTGTCCTCCTCATGACACCTACTGACGTTTATAGCTTGCCTGTACAGAAGATTTTTCCTTAAGTTCCAATAAAATTGTCCTAAAACTTCCATTTGAGCTCATGCAAAAATTCTTCTATGAGTAAGACTAAAAACTCTGAAAGAGGACCTTGTTATTCTCTGTGTCGTCAATATAATAATGTTTTTCTTATTAAGGCCATTTGCAAACAGGATTATCCATTTTTATTTTCTTTTTCTATTCAATGACCTTAAAAATAATCTTTTTCCTAGTACTATAATTATAGTAATAATTTGACTATTTAAAATATCAATATATAGATTCATTCAGGCCATTTTAAGGTTTAATATTTTATTAAATAACCAGCAATGTTAGTGACCTATGTGAACTCAACATTCTAAAATATTTTCATAAGTTTTTCACATGTGCTTCTACAGCACTGCATGACCAGTTATAATATTTATTATTCTTTGATTTTTTAACGTTTGTTTCCTGAGAAAAGGCAAGGTTTTAAATGATACCTTCATCTAATTTGGTAGGTACAATCTTGACAATTGTAAAAATAATTGTAAACATATTGAATTTTATTTCAACCTTTTTGGAAATATTTGTAATCACAAGGTATTGATGTGTATGCTATCCTATTTTGTTTTCATTAATTTAATTTCAGGGAAATTTTGTGTTATTAATTACAACTGCAAACTGTCTTCAATAATGACAAAACTTTAAAGTTTATTTTAATTTCCTTACATTATTCTGAAAACCTTCTTGTGATACAAATTGTTTTGTACCATATCTAAAGCAGTCTCAACTTTTTAGTTTCCATTTAGGCAAACAATTTATACTTAAACCACTAAATTATTTATGCTACATTTTTGTTACTAAACTGATCAGCAATGGGTAAATAAAAAAAAAAAACTTTAAATGCTTCCATAATATATACTCATGTATTAGGATACAAGTCACAGAACAGGAGCAAGAAGAAAAATGTGGTAATAAATATAAAAACAATGTAAAAAAAATAGAAATCCTCAGTGAGACAACATTCATTGATTAGTCATAAGTAATTCTTAAAAATGTACATATGGGCATAAAATTTTCTTCTACACTAAATAAGAAGATGTGAAATCAACCACATACATCGATAGGCTCCAATTATATTATTTCAACTTATTCAACTACTTAAGGAATGTGAATGCAAGCAGGATATAAAATTAGGACTTGGACAGTTCATCCTCACATGAATGGACAGTAAGCAGCATGTGCATTGCAATGTATTATTCTTGGGAAACAGAGAGGTAAAAGCATATTTTGCATAAATAATTTCCCTCTTGTGAAAGCCTAGCTTCTATTTAGCCAAATAAACAATTGTTATGTATTACAAAAGTTCACAGGGATGGCATATTAGTTCTCTATGTGTGCAATAAAGTACTAAAGACTGAGCGGTTAAATATAAATGGTTTGCCTAAAGATAAAGACATTAATAGTGTTGATTTCTTTTGAAATATATGAGTAAAATGTCTTATCTGTGGCCCTGTTCTTGGCAGTTGATTGCTTTCTGCCTGTGTTATCACAGTGTGCATCTTTGCTTTTGTAGCAATTTTCATCTTCTTATAAGACACAGGTCATGTAGTATAGGATTTTTGTTTAAAAATGAGATCCTCATTTTACTTTAATTCTTATTTAAATACCTTATATGTATTCATGTTTTGAGATGATGAGGTTCAGGATGATAGCTTAATAAATACTAATATAGAGCAGGACATAACTGGTTGCCTAGCCGCATTTTTTTTCTGTGGAAACCATGACCATGTGAAACAACAGCACTGAAAACAGTGTTAAGTGGAATGTTTTCCTCTCTTATCAGCACTGAGGAGGCATAGAACTCACAGAGAAGTAGCAGAACCCATATCCTGGGGAAGAGACACTCGAAAGGGAAGCTACAGGACAGCCAGCTTTCCTCCTCAGACCTCTTTCATAACAAGTACCACACAGCACCTACAGTTCACCTATATCAATCGATTTTCCCATTTGCTATCCTTTTCCTCACATTTTCATTTATTTACTACCTATAATTACTATCTTAATATTGTTTGTGAAAGTAATTCCCATCCTTAAGAATGTTTTTAATGGCTAGTTTCCAGGTGTCATTCCTACAGGCCCTGTTCTATAAGAAAGCATTTCTTCCACTTCCCTCAGAGATGAACAGAAATTTTGCGATTCATAAGCATGTCATTTATTTCCTTAATACTGTCTACAAGAATCGCTGATCGCTAGAAGTGAACTTTTCGTCTTGGATGTTGTTCAGTGTTGGGTTCCTGAGAATTAGCTGGAGGTGACCCTCTCACCTCTGTTTCCTTAGATTTTCCAAGATTTACATCTTGGCACTTTCTAACAGCTTTTATTTGTCATGCTTAACTTTCCTGACATTTAAGGAATTAATAAATTCCTACTGATTATTCATATGATACTTATTACTTTATCTCAGAGATGTTTTCTCTGCCCATCACTCCCCAAAATATTAACTTGCTTGATTGGCTTTATTGTTCTTTATTGACATCTAATCATTTCTTGAAAATAAATTATGCATTTATTGATTTTCTGTCTCACTCAAACACATTGTAAATTCTTGAAATATAGCTTGTTCTATTGGTATACATTTATTGTAAAGTATCAGAATCAAAAATATACTGGTTACACTGGGTAAACTAAAATAAGTGAATGAATCAGGATATTAATAAAAGTCATGAATTTCATTCATTCATGAATATATGTTATATATATATTATAAATGTTATTATGAATAGGTGATCTAAAGCATGGAACAGGTATTTTATAATAATATATTATCATTAAAACTGGACTTAAAATTCTGAATTATAGAAGAATTTTAAAGCTCTTTGAAACATCCTCTAATCATTTCTCTACAGAATTAAATATATATAATTATATATAACTATATATATTTAATGTCTTTTCTTTCAGAAAGTTCCCTGTTTCTTCTCCTTTTATATCATCCAACACAAGAACCAAAAGAAGAAAAGTAGATATCTGACAGTTTTAGCAAATGAATGATTCAGCTGTAACCTATGCTTGTTTTCCATTAAAAACATAATTTCTTGAGTGTCTGTATTTTATTTCAAGTTGCAATACATTCTGTAGTCACTGCAAGTACACAGATGATCATTGGACACTTGAATTGAATTTGGTTAGTATAACTGAAAAAATGACATTTCATTGGATAGCTATTAAGATTAGCTTTATTTAGGGGCTGGGCAGACAACTCAGTAGTTGAGTACTGACTGCTGTTGCGAAGGACCTAATTTCAGTACCCTGCACCCACATGGTGCTAACAAACACCTGTATCTCCAGTTCTAGGGGAATTGATGCCCTTTCCTGAACTCCGTGTGCATTGCACAGCATGTATGCACTTAATTTATACAAGCAATACCCTCGTACATATAATTAAATAATTGTTGTACATGTGACTCAACAGTTAAGTGTACTGGCTGCTCTTGTAGAGGATGCTGTTCCAGAAGACCCAGGTTTGATTCTTGTCACTCACATGGTGGCTATCAACCATCTGTCATTTCAGTTATAGAGGGTCCTACATCTTCTTCTGACCTCCATGGGCACTGGGTAACATGATTGCACTTACATACATGCAGGCAATACACACAATACATAAAATGAAAATAAATAAAAATTTTAAAATGACAAAATATTTTTAAAAGTTTGCCTTAAGGGGCTGGAGGGAGGGTTCAGAGGTTATGAGCAATGACTGATCTTACAGATGATCTGGGTTTGATTCCAGCACCCACATGTCAGTTAGCAACTATCTATAACTTTAGTTCCAGGAGATCTAATGCCCTCTCTGACCACCGCTGAGCATTAAATGACATGAGTGAACTTTACATAAAATAAACATAATAAATAAAAATATTTTTAAATGATTACTTTAAATATGAAATTCAATTAAGACTTGCTGTATTCTAGCTGGGCATGGTGGAACATGTCTTTAATCCCAGTACTCGGAAGGCAGAGGCAGGTGGATTTCTGTGATTTCAAGGCCAGCCTGGTCTACTTAGTGAGTTCCAGGTCAGCTGGGGCTTTAGGACAATCCTGTCTCAAATAAAGAAGAAGAAAAACACTTCTCATACTCTAATATATTTACTCTAAAAATGTGAGAATGACCATTTATATATTATTATCTTTAAAATTCCATTTAATAAAATCCATATTATGTAACATATAAACATGAAACATTAGGCACTATAAGACTGAAAATAAAAGCAAGATTCTTTTTGTGACTTGACATTGGGGGAAAACCAGAGCAGTCTGTACATCCTACTACTAGCAAGAACCATGGGTGTGGTTCTCTAGCCAAATGACCCTACTTATTGTAGACAATGGATATGAAGCCTGATTAATTCCAAGGAAAAGTATCATTTTCTTTACACATTCAGTATTATTCAAATGAGTTAGTTGCATCTTTCTGAGGAAACAGAGTAAGTTATTCCTCTTGGTTCTACAAATTCTCTGGATCCTTCTCGTTCAAGTTCTCAGGTGCAGGAGCCAGTATCCTACCCAAGGTCTAAATATATATGACTAAATACCTGCTGCCCATCTCATGTGCCCAGTGTTGAATAGTCAGGCAGAGATGGAGGTTCCTTTAAGCCAATGGTGCCCTTATCCCTGTCACAAAGTGGGGGGAAGGATTCATGTGTCATTTAAGGCACACTATTAGGCCTCTCACTCTGAAATCAAGACAGTATCTGCTTCCCTCCTCCCATTTTTTATGTGTGAAACATATACATTTCTACAAAAAAATGCTTTCTGCTTAACATTATTAATTTTGTGATATTTAAATGGACTTTAGACCAAGAATATGATGGTAAATTATGATAGGTAGAGTGACCAGACAAATTACAGGAAGTTATTGAGAACTAAATATCCTAAATCCTGTTGCTTATAGAGAGTTTGATTAGTGTATGATTAGTGGTACTGACAAAATATGGCCTGGAATATATGTGTGGAAATATTTCCAAATTTTCATCATTTTGCTGCCTTTCTATGATGCAAGTTATCAGGGGTCTCAGCACTTGGGGCCAGATCGAGGGGACCGAGGTGAACTCCACAGTGGGAGGCGGGGTCGAGTAGATGCATAGTTAAGACACAAACTCTGGGAGTTGGATGGGAAGCAGGCCAAGCACGTGGCACTGCAAACTCATTTATTAAATGGGTGCACAAGCTCTTATAGGTCTGCATAGCCAATGACCTTATGGGGTGGGGTCCCAAATACAGCAAATAGTAAGTTTCTCCCCAGGTAGGCAGGTGTTTTCCAGGTGCTGGTCTCACAACTAGCCAGAGCAGAATGCCACACCTACAGGAGCCATTCCTCTATTCCTCCTAGCAGGTGGACTGGCTAGGCCCACCTTGCATTATGTCCAACAGCAAATGATTATTTTATGCATTTGGATGTTTGTGACAATTTGTAAAGTTACATATCATGATTATTGCACTATGAATCATTTTTATTTTTTATGATTGTCCAAGTCACTGATAATCATATCTTTAAGCTGTGTTGTAAGATAAGTATAATACATTGTAATGATTGCTTTTGATTTAGATTTATTCACTCTAACTCATGAAATAGAATGTTATAGCTTTCCTTTTTTGGAAATGTTATAGCTTTCCTTTTTTTTTTCCTTTTTTTCCTTATTTATTTTTAATTTTTTATTGAGATATTGTGTATTTCCCACAGAACATCTCAATCTTTCTTCATTGTCTTTATAACTCTTTCCCCATCTGCACACCTCCATAGCCCTTCAACTGGAATCCACACATTTTTAAATCTGTGTTATGATCAATTGTGTCAAGTAAATGTCTGCAATTGATTGCCAGTGCAAGTTCACCCACTGGAGTCTAGTCATTCTATCAAGTCACTGCCTTCAAGAAGATTAGCTCAATCTCACCCCATATCAATCAGTTGCCAATATTTCTACAGCAAAGATTGGGATCTGCTGCCCTTTTCCACAGTTCCATGCTAGGTTTTTGCCTTCTTGACTTTGCATGGGTTTGAAGCATGCTGTCACCATTGCTGTAGGTTCATATGAACAGGATCCCAGGAGCTTGCAAGATTCTATTTCTATATGCTCACACACTTCCTCACTGTCTCTTACAATCTTTCTGTCCCTTCTTCTACAATGGTCCCTGAGCCCTGGGTGAGTGAATTAGGATGGTAACATATCATCAGCAAGAACTTCAAATGAGACGGGTAGGCCTCAAAACAAATATGCAATTTAATGACAAATACTAAAGAAGCAATAACTACACATAAAAATACCTGACAATGAATGTGAAGACGCAGAACTTGTACCAGATATGCAGACATTGCATGTATTAGCAATGGATGCTCCAAGATCAAGAAAGGCACTTTTGAGCCACGTATGAGCACATAAAATCCATACAAATTGAGAAAGCTGTACCTAAGAAAGTTTTAAAGTGTATGGTGTTTGCACTGTGTAAAAGCTGGGGAGTGATTTGAAATAAACTTGGCAAGACAAAAATCAATCCATTAATATATGTAAACTCTATGGGATAAGAATAAAATTATCACTAGAATTTATCTACAGCTTTTGAAAAGCACAAAAAAATTTCTCATAAGGCCAAGTAATTTTATTTAAGGTAATTCTACCCCAGATACATTTATGACATGATTCAAATTTCACTGTCTTTAAGAATTCTTCTATTCCCTTAAAGAAATGATGATGATAATCAAAGTATAAGAAGATCACAAAATAGCACCCTACACTATGGAATAAAAATCAGTTACAAGAAGAAAATTTCCTTATGCACAATTGAAATGCAGTTCTATATTTCATTGCTTTTGTCAGACACCAGGGTATACAGGACATATGTTTTCTATCTAGTTTCTAACATGTGCTTAGAAGGCAGGCATCCCCTGAGGCAAGAAGAAGAATAGATTTCTAGAAACATGGAAAGAAATAGAATATCGTACTTGCAGAATGAATTTCTCCATCTGTCTCTTCTCTACAGCAAAACCCTTAAAGGAACACACCACTCTTCATAGAAGCAGTCCTTAAAAATGATCAATGAACCTCTGAACATCAGTTATCATTCATACACTTGTGTGGAAGGTGAATAATGCAAAATGAGAAAATGATAACTTATCTTAAAGACACCCATTTAATCACAAGATTATATGACAAAAATATGCTTCTGGAAATGATTAATAATATCCAAGGAACTAACATCAGTCAAATTTAAGCAACATCTTCTATAAGGAGTTATGTCTTCAACTAAATATGAGTATGAAAGCCATGACAAATATGATAGAACTGTACACAGATATAAGAAAATAATGAAAATTTTCATTTATAAAATGAAGGAACTATTAAAATAACCTAAAACTATATTCCAATAAATATGTAATACAATCTGAGAAAATAATTACAATCTGAGTACAAACTTCTTAAATGCCTGCACAGGGAGAACGACAGATCCTCCAAATCAGGAAAGTAGAGAAGAAAGAAGGCATCATTCTTTGTAATTACCACAGGAAAACAACTTACTGAAACTGAAGTTTACTACTTTATCACAGGCCTAAAACTGTTCTACATGTTTAAAAATTGATGTACAGAATTTCCACTCCTATAATTCTTGAAACAACTCCATAGGATGCATGCTCGTACTAGGCCTACAGTGCTCTCCATTGTGAATGAAGAAGACAGTCAAAGGGTTACCCAAGTTGTGCTGCTTTTGACTGTCTGAACTGGAATCCAAGTAACCCAGGAAAAAGTCTTTGTTTTGAGGCAGTGGTCCATGTAAAACAGCTGACAACTGCAAATTACCCTTCCCAGGCTGTAAGTCCTCGGGCGCAAGTGAGAAGACACTATCTTGTTAGCGGCACAGTAGAAAATTACAATTTTTTTTTTTTTTAATTTTGGTGACAAACGTTTGGAGTTTCAAAACCTCAGTTAATACGCTTTAAGGAAAGTTCTCAGGGTTTTCATCTAGTGTCATTTTGGCACAAACTCTCTTTGTGATTCTAAATGAATGTGGAGATTTGGAGGGGAGAATTTGAGCCATAACCTATTCCATCACTATTTAATTTTAAAATACTACAACATATCCATATAAATCTTTTCTCTCTTGTTTCTTTTTTTCCACAATAGCCTCACAAACCTTACTTAATGTACGCCAGTCTTTAGTTCTACAGCTCTCTCATCAGAACTGGAATCAATCAGCATTGCTCCTGTCAATATAAACAAGCAAGTCACCTCATGATTTATTCTACTCTTTTGATCCAGTAGTGGCACCTGATTCAGTTGAAGCACTCTTCACTGAATTTCAGGTCACCCTTTCTCCTTCACTGACCACTTTTTTGCCAGTCTGTTTTCCATCTTCCTCAGTCTCTGACCTTTTCATTATGATGCCCCAGAGCCCTGTCTGCTGTTGTTCCATTTGTAATCTAATCTTGTGACACACTGTTCAGATCATTCTACTGTCCCGGAGTGTCAATCTTTGCTCTGCCGTTTACTAACCGTGTCAGCTTAGAAAATGTTCCTTCACCCTCTTTTAATCATGTTCCTCACCTGCAAAATGAGTATGATAGGAACAGTGCCTGTCTCTTGTAGCTTTAGGAGAGTCAGTTAATGAGCTGATGTAAAGCTAAGCACCTAGTCAATTTCTTAGGTCTTTAAAGTCAGTCCTTAGCTTGTGACAAAACCATCGTTCCATTGCCCTGAGCAGCGTCCATCCGTCTGCGTCATTTCCATCATCAGATCATCTTGTTTGGATCTCATTGCTTCACTTTGTTCCAGTTCCATTCCCAGCTACTGTGATTTCTCATCAGAGTGGCTAGAAATTTTTATATTTATTATTTTATTATTTTTTTTAATTTTATGTGTATGTATGTTTTGCATAACGTCATACAATGCTCAAGAAGGTCAGAAGAGGGCTTCGGATCCCGCAGAACTGGAGTTAGGGATTATGGTTATCCGCCATTGGGTGCTGGGAATCTAACTCAGTACTCTGCAAGAGCACCTAGTGCTCTTAACTGCTGAGACAACTCTTTAAAAAGAGCCCTCTACTTCTAGGTCTGTGTTCCTATAAAGGAATCACCAGGACTTAAGTGGTAATACCCTGCCAGTGTCCTTTCATTGACTTTCATACTCAGCTGAAAACTCAAAATCCATCCACTCTCCTGACAGACCCCACTCACCTGCAGCCATTCTCCACCCTTCCCAACTCTCCCCACTCTGATCTTCCTGCGCTTTCTGTACGTATCAAGTGCATCATTCCTGGATGGCTGGAAGTTCGTGGTTTCCTTTGTAATTTCCTCTTTACACTTAAACTCGTGTTACTCCCATACCCTTTGACCTGCTTTTAAACTTATTTTCATGGAAAATTTTTTGTATAAACATATTTTCACAATTTGCAAATGACTATACTATTTTCTATTCTTTAACAATTAAAAAATTCTCAGAATTAAATGAACTTATTTCTGTAAGGTATTTTCAACCTATACATTATTATTTAATTTTCTTTTACTTTTTATTTGCACTACATTACATGCATTGGCATGGTTAGTAATCTTTTTATCATGAATTTCCCACAACCTCAAGAAGACTACGTGGCACAAAATAATAGAAGCTATAATAAAAAATATTCTTGAATAAATCAATCCATGACTCCATAATTATGAAGACAATGATTTTCTCTTTTAAATGGCAGCATATTATTTCTTACAATATTCTGGGACCCAACATTTATATTAAACAACAATTTTAAAATGAGGTAAAATGAAATTTATCTATTTTTAGTATAAAGATAAACAATACATTTCCACTTTTTTCATTTCCTTTGTATCCATCTTCGTTTTATACAGAAAATAAATACTAGAGGAGTCCAAATCTTCTGTCTGTTCTTCCCTAAAATGGTTCCTGATAAATAACTCATTTTTATTACAAAACAGATGAAGATAGAAGTAGTGGCTGGGCTACACAACATAGCCCTCTGCTTACTCTAAAATCATAGTGCAGGCTTCTATCAAAGTTGATAATGATTAATCATCTTTCCAGAGGACAGAAACACAATAGCAATAAGCAATAATATCCTGAGAACTCAGCTCTACCTGCCAAAGGAAAGGATGGTTATTTCTTCCTAGCATGGAATGTTCCAAAGATATACAGAATGCAGCAGATGTTACCCAAATTATCATATCTGCTTTGTTATTCATGTGTTTTCAAGGAAAAGGTGATGTGACTTTCTCAAAGTCAGAGAAAATCATTCTAAAATATAAAAATGAAATAAATTACATCAAATATGCATACAAAACCATCTGCCAGTCATGATTAACTATCCTTACCTAAAATATTAGGAATTGGTCTCACAAGGCTATATTGCCAAGTGACATTTGATATTCAACTAGGAATCAACAAAAGAAGTTCCTTTTAATCTCCCCAAACTTTCTCAAATTCCTTTTCCAATACTGATTATACTCTTTTATGTAAAATGAACAAGTTTAGCTATATTATAAACTTGATTTAAAAGAATACTGGAAAAATATCAAATTGATATTTTTCAAAATCTTTAAAATTCGATTAATATTATTACCTTGAAAGCAAAATGAGATTTCCCCACTATGATTGATTTACTCATTTGCATCAAAGACATTTGATTAGAATAATTTTTTCAAATACAAACAATTAGTAACAGATCATTTATTTACTAAATATTATAGGAGGAAGCCAGCTGCCTGTACCTTCTTCTTCTGACTAATCTGAAATTGGAATCTTCCCATAAAATTTCACTATTTAAAAATGTTCATTTGTGACCATAGACCTTTAATTCCAGGTAGGGAGGCAAAGCCAGATAGATCGCTGGGAGACTGAGACCACCAATAATAAAACTAAACTTGTTCTACATAGAGAGCTCATGCCAAGTGGGACCAGAGGCAGACTGCCTCAAAAAAATGATAATAATAATAATAATAATAAAAAACCCAAAACCAGAAAATAATTCTCTTGGTTAATCAGGAGGGTTTTATGAATTGGTTATTTATAAGTTCATTTTCTAATATTGTTCAGAAACACATTCAATCTAAATAAAGTAATAACATTTCTGTGTGCTTTGGGGTTAAGTTTACTATTGCCTGGAAATATACTGCATCACTTGTTGTTAAATTTGGTGTGTAAGACGTCTCTTTTTAATCAATTTTAATATCACGTTTTGCTGACTTGCAAATGAGGAGGTGAGTGTTGAGAGAAGCCTTAAAAACTCTGACACCTTCTATCCCCGCAATCTGTGCCTAAGGTTCTAATACTTTGCTTTCCCGCATTGCACTACGAGGTTAAGAAGATGAATGCTCATTGCTTTTAATCTTCACCATGATTTATGACCCTCTTGGTATCCCTTCCCCAGAGCAGCTACAACTGTGTGGTTGTTCTGCTCGCTGCTTAAATTACACAGACATCTGCAAAGTAAATTATGGATTGTTGTTCCATAGACCATAACCGAGTAGTGCATTCTCTGCATCTTGCCTGCAGTGTATTTTATTAGAACAAAGAGCGTGCATGGGTGCAGTGCTTATGTGCTAAGGGGATTTTAAGCTAACCCCAGCAACAGGACGGTGTGCCCCGCTAGTGACCTGCCACATAATACCAGGCGACATGGAATTTGAGGAGGAAAACTATAAAGACACAGGAAAAAACACCCCAAAAGGTGTTTTTTATTTACATGTATTTTATCTTTATTGAAGGATAGTGTCTTATGACTTACTGAAGGAGAATGACTTTTTAAAATCATTTAAATATATGGTTCATGGAATAAAACCCATGTAAATTACGTTCAGCGTCTACGTGTGGAAGATTTTAATACAACCTTGTGTCCTATAATTCTCTCAATTAATAATTGAACAAAATATATTATAGAAAGTGAATGAAAAGTGGGTTAGCCTTTTCAGATTTTCTCCCACTGATAATGCTTGTAGCAAGCTTGCTTTATATCCTGGAGATTTGTACATAGTCATTGAGAGGAATGGGGACCTCTTTATTTTCAGTCAGAAGTCAGGAAATAGTCAATTGTGTCTGTATTTTCTTTTATTCTGTCCATATTACTTTTCAAAAATGATGAATCTTAACTCCCAAAGGTAAGTCCATGGTAAAACCCCAAAGGCATGTCTAAAGTTATTAACCTATGACAATAGCCAAATTAGAAATCTTCCTCCACTTATTTCCTTCAGACGTTCTCATTACAACCTATCAGTATCCTGTTTGGGAAAATTTGCACTTACAATTTACAAGAAGATTTGTACTTTCATTTTATAAAGTACATTAAATTTATAGGTCTGTGATTCATTTTTTAGTCCCATTGTTAAATCAGCAGGACACTATGAACACTGAAACAAGCAATGCTCTCCCACTCCAGCAGAGCAGGTCTGATACTTTCTCTGCCTTCCGTCAGTGTGTTTCACCTCATCTCAGGCTCAGAGTTGTTTCTGAGGGTCAGGACCTGCCACTCATATCAATGCTTCGAAGACTGCTTTTTTTTTCTCTCTCTCTACAGATAGAACTTATGTGTTTGCCTCTTGTGTCTGTCAGTGATTTACTTCAAAACATTTCTTTCTTTAAAGAAACAACAGCAATAAAGTATTTTCTTTTGCACAACTAATAGCCTAAACTATAGGAATGGTTTTAGGTTTCATTCCTGGATCTCCATCATCTCTCTCTACTCTTCCAGATTGTCTGCAAGTGATCTCATACTTAATACACATTCAATTCTTTACATTTCTAATTGATTTAATAGTCACTAGACATCACATAGCATTGTGTATATTCCTGTTACATATATAAATATCCATTATTCCAGACATTTTTTCTCTATTTCTGTTTATAGTCCAGCTTATTTGTCCCTTGAAGTTTTCCTGCCCTTTCCAATCATTACAAACAGAAGAAATGTCAATTTTGAGCATAATTTTCATAGCAAATGAGAAGAAATGTCAATTTTGAGCATAATTTTCATAGCAAATGAGAAGCTATAATTCTAAAACTGACCAAATGTTTGACAAACTGAAATGTTTATGATTCCTTATTTCCTTTTTCTGGTATGATAGATTAATTAGTGACCTATGAAATAATTAATTAATATAGCATTGACCTTCAAAATAATTAATAGGAAATTTTATAAAATGTTACAGAGGTTTCTATTTCTTTTATTGTTCCATAATTTATAAGAGGAGATTAGTCAATTTAAATGGACACAGAGAATTCTCTATTTAAAATTAAAATAATGAAATAAAAACATTATTTATTAATAAGAAAGAATTAATAGTGGTTGCCTTCATACCTATAAACTTGATAGACATAGTTATTATTTTATTATGATCTTCCAGGGAAATTACTTTCAGGCTTATTTTCATGGCTGAAAATTTATGAAAAGATATGAGGAAAACAATTTCAATTCATTCTCCTCAAATGTCTTTAAGAGTAGTATGAACTGGGGGCTCACTGAAGAGAACTGAGCATACTGAATTACTTATGTTTCTTTTTTCTCAAGTTATGATCTTCAAATTACATTTGGAAAATAATTATAGACCTCTTTCTATTCTTATTATAAATAATTGATGTATAATATTGTATGCAATAAAGAACTTTTGAGAATAGTGTGGTTTTGTTCTTTAATCTCGAACTTTAAATATGCTAGTAACTTACTAAGCTTTAAAGAAGGAATGCAATCTTTTTTTTTTGATGTTGTGGTTAGGACACTTGCTCATTTATAACCTCCCTGTCTAGCATCTGTGAGGCTCTGGGTTTAATCTTCATTACTAAAAGTAACTATTAGTAAACATTTTAGAATGGTTTGGTATTGATCTGTCATTCATATTTATAACATACCAAACTTTTAGGTTAAGGTAATCATGGGTTTTTAAGAAGATTAACTTACCATTCACAGGAATTAAATTTAAAATTTACATGCATTTCACTCTCTCTCTCTCTCTCTCTCTCTCTCTCTCTATATATATATATATATATACATATATGTAATTTATGAAACAAAACTCTCACTCCAAAATTATTCAAGGCCAAAATTTTAAGACAGAATTCCTATTTTCTACACCTCAGATTTTGCAATGTAATCACGTATTTCTGATAAAGACATTGTAAAATACTTATTAAAATTATGAATGGACAAAGAAGATGACAAAAGGAGAGAGATAACATTTGAAATATAAAACGTTTTAATTTCATTTCAAATGTTCCCTTATATTTAAAACTTTATCTAAATATTCTATAAAAATTTTATTTAAACTGATATTTGAAATTACTTGAAAATATTATAACCCTAGAGTGAAGTCTACCATGTTTTGAATAGTCTCATCTCATAAAAGGAATACTAAATGTAAGAAGTTTTTGGTTTTATACTTATTAAACACAGGCATGAATGGATCATTTCAGAAAATATCACAGCAAGATCCATAAAGCCATATTAGCTTAATTACTCTCCTGTCCTATCTCCTTAACCTTTTCTTTCTGAGCTGTTACAGTAACGGTTAATCTTAATTGATCACTGATTAGTAACTGCGAATATCAAGGTTGTTTTTACTATAGCCTAATAATAGAGTCTACCATTACCAGATGGGAAGTGTCAGAGAAATGCTTTAATTACTGTGTCCATGAAGGTTAACTAAGTGTTTAAATACCAGAGTGTACATCTCTGCCCTCCACAAAGGAAAAGCAGCTTGCAATTTCCAGCTAAAGAAACAATTGAACTTGGCTGAACCAAATTAATATTAATAAAGGTAAGAGAATTTGTGACTTTGTATCTCTTCCCTTTGTGAAAGCTTCATTTGATGTTTCCCTTTGAAATTTAACAGGAGAATATCATTAATTATGAGACAGTAGTAAAAGTTCCATTAAAAAAAGATAGAAAAAAGAGCATCCCTTCCTTTTCTTCAGGACAGACAAAACCATTTGGTCTTCTCAAATCTGCATGTTAAAAAGCATGTGAGCAAGTACAACAAAGGAACAAAGATGTATGCATATGGCAAAGATTTCAAGATACTATGATTTGTGATAATGTGTAAATACATATGTTCTTTATTATTCCAACTTTGATGAAATAAATATTTTAAGGAGTTTTGACTGGAATTCATATTTTGAAGTAATTATATTGAGCCTAAAGCACATATATCTTGACAAACTATGTCACCTACCTTTGAAAAGACTACTATTCTTTAAAATTCCAGATGAGTTTTGAGTTCCAACTTGATAATCCTCATGAGACTGCACCCGTCAGGTAGCAGAGCTAGAAAAATAAGAATACACAAAATATGAAAGTAAAGTACTTGTAAATAGGTATTTATTTGTGAATTCTTTCTATTTGCTTTAGTTTACAAAACAATATGGGGTGGTCTGTTTAAAGGATGGTCCATTTACTCTATTCTTATACTTCATAACTGTGCTCTGGTGACAACTTCAACAGGCAAAACCTAAGGAATGAATTTTGCTCATCATTTCAATATTTTTTCTCCCAATGTTAGTTTTAGTTTTTGTCCCTTGAAATTTTCATACATGAGTACTGTTTTTACATCATTTCCACTCCTCTGTCTACTTCCTCCAACTCATCACAGTCCACCACTCCCTCTCAAGTTTGTTACATTTGTTACTATTATTGCTAAATTTATATACATATACATATATATCCATTTGTCATATATGTTTCATATGTTCATTTATACCTATATAACATAAATATATATAAAATATACCCTCCAGAGTGCATATAGCAGTGCTCATTTGCACATCTGTTTAGGGATGACCAGTGGGTTTGGATCATTAATCAGGGAGCAAGTCTTTAAGGGAACCTGACTGTTCAAATGTCATTTTTTATATCAATGTACCAGATAATATTTTGTCATTATGTGTCCTCAGTCGCCTACTCAGAGTGATAGTTTTTCAGACTATTTTTATGATCATGGGAGGCTTGAAAATTAATGGTGGCATCTTTACATAATATCCCTTAAGTTAAATGTATCTCTCTCATTTCTCATGATTAGAAGAAGGAGACCATAGAAGTTAAATGTTATTCTCCCTTCTTTGTATCAAAGGAGAGGTTTATATGCTTTATGTTTTTGGTACTAAGCTTATTGTTCTAGCACAGAGCTCTGTTCTGTGAAGTTTCTCAAGTTCTCTCGGGTAATGCTGTCATTAAGAGTAGTCTAAAATCCAGAAGAAAAGTTAAGGTCTACTTTATTGAGGGGGAAAATACTACACCAAAAATTTAGCATTCTTTTATAAGCAAGGTATCAGCTCTATTCTTTTCTCTTTCCTTGTCTGTGCTCTCATCCCTCCATTCATGTATTTTAGAATGTATGTGTACCAGTGAGAACTCATGGATATTTATATAATTGTTTGTGTTATAGTCTAATATTCATTGCTTTATTTTTTCATTCACATTATGTCAATTTTACGTTTGTGAACTCTCAGTTACATACCTTTGTTTATTGATTATTTATCTGCTAGGATTACAAGCACTATAAGATATCAAACTCATAGCATAATGCTAAATTGTAGAGTGTTTTTGTCTCAGTTTTAAGCACAAACAATTCTCCAATGATTCTTTGTTTCCTATAATGAAGAATTGTATTAGAAAAAAATTCTGAACTGAAGCATATCATAATTCCAGGGATATGATTGCTTCTGGGTTCTTTCATTGGACTGCAGTAGGAAATCTATGTATTTTACTTGAGCACTGTATTCATACATAGTTCTGTGCCTTTTTTTGTATATAGCAATAGATGTCCATAATAAACTAAAAATTTTGTCCCACTAAATCCAACTCTAATATTATATAATATGTTAAATAAACATTTTGGATTATTTGATTGAAAACACAAATACTTTTTTATTTAAAATGTTATTGAGTAATGTAAGAGGTTATTCCCTTGGTCCCTCAAAAATCTAAAACATAATCCAGTTTTCCACTCCTGAGTATATGACTGAAGGAATCTAAATCAGCATGTCACAGGAATACCTGGACCCCCAGTTGAGTTATTTCCTCCATTCAATTCACTGGTGGACATGTCTCTGTGACATTATTTTGAATGTGGAGTTATATCAGAGGACACCATGAACTGTGAGTGGACATGTGGTCCTGGGTTGTATAAGAAAGCAGGCTGAGCACAGGAAAAAGACATAGCCTATAAGCAGTGTTCCTCTGTGGTCTGTGAGTCTACCCTCCAGGTTCCTGCTGTGAACTCCTGCCCTGGTTTTCCTAAATGATAGACTGTGTGCTAGAAGGTGAAATAGCTCTTTATTTCTGCTATTGGTTGTGGTCAGAATGCTTTACCTCAGCTAAAAAGCAAATTAGAACACCATTCATGTTGATGGCTGCAGTTATCATAGATATCTGAACATCCATGTTTATTGCGAAGATGTGAAATCTGTATCTTCCCATCAATATATGGATGTATGGATAAGAAAAATATGATGTAAATGTTATATATAAAATGGAGTTTTATCTATATCTATATATCTATATACAGATATATATATATAATATATAGATAGATAGATAGATAGATAGATAGATAGATAGAGATAGATTGATAGATATCCAGAAACTTACAACTTAGAACAGGCTGTTCTCATAGAGATCTGCCTTCCTCTGCCTCCCAAATGCCTGGATTAAATGTGGGCACCCTCATGCCTTGCTCATTCCTTTTCATATATATGAAAACAAAAGATGGAGGGTTTTGAGAACAGGAGGGAAAAGGGCAAGAAGAAAAGACAAGTCAAGCTTATAGGCTACAAGTATGAGCAAAGTATATGATGAGCACTATGAAAATGGTAAAATTAAATCCATTATTTCATCTGATGAGATGATAACAATGATGTCAACGAAGAAGAAGAAGAAAAAGAAGAAGAAGAAGAAGAGGAGGAGAAGGAGGAGGAGGAGGAGGAGGAGGAGGAGGAGGAAGAGGAGGAAAAGAAGAAATAAGAAGCAGCTCTCTGGGAATTAAACTCTCAAAAGAAGTAAAACATGTCTATGGTGCTTGATTCTGAATTGTTTGTAAAGCCCTTGAGTATTTACTTTCATTACTTTGCAATGTAGTTAATCATGTATGAAAATGGAAATAGCTTGTAATAATGCGTGTGCAATATTGTAGTTCCCTGATGAGAATGTGTCCTTTGCTGCCAATTTTCATGTACTGAAATAATGAAAACTATATGGAAATATTGATTACATATTGGAAACAAATATATTTCATTCTGTTAAAATTCTACTACTGTGGACATGTTTATACTCTTCTTTTATTTATTATTATTATATTCATTTCTTGGTGTTGTTGTTATTGTTTACAGGGTCACCTTGTAGCCTCAGCTGGTCTGCAACTTACTGTGTAGACCAGCCTGTTCACATAAGGATCTGCCTCCCTCTGCCTGGATTAAATGTGTGCATTAGCATGCCTTGCTCTTTCCTTTTATGTTCAAACATTTTCTTGATTCGTTGCAAATTTAGTTCAATATATTTTGATGTCACTCTCTCCTTCTTCTCCCAGGTCTGCTCCCATCTCCCTACTCATGCAACTTCATGTCTGCTTTCCTTTTTAAAGTCCATCTAATCCAACTTTTGTTTTCCAAATAATCTTGTGTGTTGGCTATTCCTTGACTGTGGTCTACCTGCCATAGGCCACATCCTGAAATATCCTATCTTTCTCCCAGAACTTATATCACTTGCCATCCACTCCTCAGATAGTGGTGGAACTTCAACTCCAACTTCCCTCTCCAAGGTGAGATTCTGTATGGCTTGAGCTTGTTCAAGTTTTTTGCATGTTGCCACAACCCTTGTGAGTTAGTATTTCTGAATCTTGGGGGGATGATGCCATATACATGTCCCATTTAGGGCTGAGAAATTCTAATCTCTGTAATCTGATCAGTTGTGAGAATCTGTGTTAATCACCATCTCATACAAAGAAAATAAATCTCTGCTCATGGGTGAGAGATGTATTAATGTATGGGAATAACAATAAGCCATTAGGAATTGCTTTAATACTATGCATATTTACACATTCTGCAACATAAGAGTAGTAGCCTCTCTGACAGGAGAGCCACAGATTTTTGGCCCCAACTTCATTCAAAAAGTAGTTGATAGACCCATAACATTCATGCCAATACAGCCCCTGTGGGTATATCTCATGATACCAATACCTATTACACCTCATAGGCCTCACGGCTCACAGCTGGGTAATACTGAAGACTGTTCTATTTTGGTAGCAAGCATATCACTTTCCAGCATCATGACAGCAAACCAGTAGGGGAAAAGCTTCCAAATGAGTCCAGATCCATACCAGCTGATTTCTTCAGGTTCTATGACTTAGATAATATGGTGCCTTCAGCAATGAGATCTTACCATCAAGTTCTGAGGAAAACCAAGAGTAATATCAATAACCAGTAATGTTTAGGAGTCTATGGAATCCCACTTACCAACTTTTCCAAAATAAGTAAACTTATATCTCCTTCTCTACCTGTGCTTCTCTAATTCAGTGATAAAATTTTATTTCATTTTATTTGAGAAACTAATTTTAATAAATTCATAGAAAAAACATGTACAGTTTTATCCTTCTAACTACATCATGATGAGAATATTTATATGTTTTAATAATTTTGTTATAAAATTGAGTAGAGAATGTAAAGAAAAGTCTGATGCAATGGTAATCTCTATGTGAGAATTTAATTCTAAAAAAAAAAACTCGTGTTATCATTGCATTATGGAAGTTGATAACGATTTGCATATCAAACAAATTATTTGGTACTATAAGTAAAATGAGAAGCAAATTTATAAGAAATTCACTGCATTCTACATGGTTAAACTAAATTGGAGATTTGGTTATAATATACTAAAACTGCACTATTTTCCTTGGATGTTGGCAGGTCATTAACACAAATGTAGTGGCTTAATGTTGTGGAAATGTATTCTTCACAGTTTGGGAAGTCAGAAGTCTGAAATCTGGGGCTGGCAATGAGCTACAGTGTTTGCCTAGCATGCTTCAAGCTCACAGTTAGACTCTCAGCACCACTTCGACAAACAGACAGAAGGAAAACAAACAAACTATACCACGATGTCTAGCCAAACAAATGGTTATGGTCACTCCTGCATATAACCTCTGTACAGTCTTAGGTGTCTCAACTTTGATGCCATCCTGTGTTTACTACGTTGTGTGAGCCTCCCTCAAAGATTCAATAAAATTACATAATTAATTTCAAATGTCGACAGTCTGACTCAGTAGGAAGCACGGAGTGAGGTCCAAGGCTGTGCCGCCTTCAGAGGATCCACAGAACTCATTTCTTTCCGTTTCTCTCTTCTAGACACTGCTCAGATGCCTTCTCCTGGGCCACATCATCATTGACAAAGAACAACATCTTCAAATTTCTCTCTCTACCTTAAACATCAGCTTCTTCTTTGTGTCAAATCTCCATTAACTTTTCATAAATGAGGATATGTATGCTCCTATTTTGAGTTCACCTATATAATCAAAGAAAATCTTACTCTACCAAGATCTGTAATTTCATCCACAAAGAATTCATTGCCTTATTATTTAAAATTCACAAGTCCCATGAATCAGTCAAGGCTGTTCTGGAGAAGCCACTTTTCAGCCTATCATGGATTGCTATGCAATTCTCCTTTCTATCCATTGCCACAGAACATAGCATTATTATAATAAAACACCCCCCTTAAAATCTATCTCACTACAAAATGGTATATGTGACTAAGGAGGCATTAAAATTTTAAACACACACATAATAAAGAGTGTCACACAATATTGCTCAAGAGAGCATAACATGATAATGTTAACTTGTATAGAAAGATAATAATGAAGCTCTACTCTCTTTTTTTATGATATAGGATTGCTGATATACCACAATTATGCTGTGATCAAATGTTAAGAACTACATAACTGAATCATCAGACTATGACTACATAATACCTATAAGATATTATTATCAACTGCATAAAAACATATTTATAGGAAATGTCTTCTAAATTTTAAAGACGGTAATTTATAGAATATTCTAATTAGTATAAGATGTATTTTCCATGTGGCCAATTTCCAGGTGACCTTGATATGAAGAATAAGATGTCCTAATGTTTTATCATTAAAATCAGAGTAAAGGAAGCTCATGTTTCAGAAAATTATGAGAAATTGGAAATGAAATAATACCTTCTGATTTTGTGTTTTAAAATTCTCAGTATTGTTGAAGATATTCAAGTCTGGCTGGAGAACAAAATGAACCAACCCTGAGCTATGTGTTTGCTGTGAAATGCAGAAAGTGAAGCCCCTTCCATGAAATAGGAATTAAAAAAAAATGAAGCATCTTCCCACCTGCTCTAAAAAGCTTGTGCCAGTACCAGCTGCTGACTAGAGGCCATGGATGAAAAGATCCCTAGTGAGAAAGCAGGTAACAAGATCAAACCAGATGTGTGTGCAGAAAGCAGGTTCACACAAAGATGAGGTATGAGGACTCCAGCCCAGAATCATTATGTAAAACTTGGCATTATACAGTGCAGCAAATTCTAAAATTCATGGAAGACATTATTTTACAATCAAACAGACTACACTTCCATTGCAGAGGAAAAAAAAAACAACAACAAACACCACCACCCTTGAGAGACAGCAGGAAAATAAAAATAATATTTGTAAAAATAGAAATAGCAGAGTAACCCAGACACATGTACAAAATATTTAAAGTTTTTAGAATTAATGGGAAGAAGACAAAGTATTATACAAGATCACATTATGATATAGAACCAAATTTAAATGACTATAAAATATGCATATATATGGAGAGAGAAGAAAAGAGAGAGAAAGAGGTAATGTGAATGAATAGGTAATAATAATCTTCATCTGGAAAAAGTTGCTAAAGGTCCATAGATGATTAGAAGAATAAAGTAATCATTACACATTAAAATATTAAAAATATTAAAATAAGAAAAACAGGTTTAAGAAAACATGTTTAAAATATGAAAAGCCTACAAAATATTTATATTGAATGGAAATATAAAATCATCCTTTAAAAGTGTGAATTAAAAGTAAACTCTATTCATACAAACTTATTTGTACATATCTTGACACAATTAATGAGCCAAGATAATTTGTAAAAGATGTTTGTTAAATTATCAATGATAGGGCAGTATCAGCTGAGATAAACTAACTTTTTATAATGGTGGAAATAAGTCCGCACTTTAAAGGTAGTTTATAGATCCACTTAGCAAGATCTGTTAGAGCTGAAGGTGATGAAGTTCCACCATGCTTCCTAGACACACTCCAGGACACATACAACACACACACAAGGAAGTTATTCAAATTTCTATTGAACTGGCAGTTTTGAAAACTTTTTGATTTATGAGAAACAAAATGCAACTAAAAACTTACTTAACTATTCCAAGTATTGTATTTATGAAACTATATGCATGCATAGTTTAGTGAAATATATTTCAAAAATTCAGGGGCTGGAGAGATGGCACAGTGATTAATAGTGCTAGCTGTTCTTACAGAGAACTTGTCTTGCAGAGGACCTGAGTTCATTTCCCAGCAATAAGGTCCTAAAATCGTGAATATTTTGCTTTCCAAGCAGTAGGGAGCATATGGTCATTTTATCAGTGATGAGGACAAATGACATGTTTCACACACTTGATTCATGTTCTAACAACTTCAAGCATTTCAAAACTGCCTTCATAACTAACGAAGCTGCTTCCTCTGTAAGGAAGAAAAAAGATGGAAAGAAGTGACTTCAGAAAACGTAAGCTAAGGAAAGTGTGGATCAAGAGCAATTGTGCTTCAGTGAGACCCCAGGCCACTGGTTTACAGTAGGTACAAAATGAAGCACAGTTCATGGGGCCATTTCATCTGAAGTCATAAGATGCAAGACTAATTTAAGCTGTGAACAAGTAACAATCACAAAGATGGTTAGAGCATCCCTGCAGAATTGCAATTCGGTGATTTCTTCATTTCAAGTGTGGCCACCATAGTGAAAAAAATTTCAGAAAGAGGAAGGGATAGACCGAAAGGAAAAGGAACAGACATTTACCTGCTAAATTCAGAAGATGGCAATTGCAAGAATCCAAAGATGCTTGTCAGAAATAAACTAATTATTAAATAAAATTATGCAGAATACTTTGTGTAAAATTCCATTGACATCTTTAAAGCAAGCAGTTGATTGAGCTGCAGCTGCAGATCTACGAGGCATTACACTTATACTCAATCAAGGAAAACCATTACCACTCTACAGTCCCCAAACAAATACAGGTAAGCCACACAGTGTCTTTGTAGGCTGTCAGGCATTATAATTGATACTGCCACTTATTAACGGAGAAGGATGTCCCATCAAATAGGAAGTCAGGGATAGGAAATTGGCTGTGAAACAGTGTAGAAAACTTATAGACTGTTATTATTTCTGTTTACTTTATTCTGCTTGCTGCAAGTAATCTCCAGGTTTTTAGCAGTCACCTACTCCCAGTAAATAAGACACATGTAATGAACATCTTAGTCACTAGTTTTTGCAAACACATTCCTCAGTACTAGAGTACTACTCGGGAATCAAAGGCCAGTGTAGCAGCTTTTACTATGAATTAGGCTTCATTTAATGCTTCTATGATCAAAACGTGCTGAGACTCTTGGCAAAGAAGCTACAATGTATAAGGAAACTGAGACTACTTAGAATACATGAGACATCAAGGAAAATAATGTGGTAAAAGCATTTCAATTTAACATGAATAAGTTTCTCTGATAAATTAATAAGAATGTAGGTCAAATGAAGTAAAACAGAAGAGATAAGTTGTTGAAACTATATATATATATATGTATATATATACACACATAATATACATATTTCTGTATTTGGTCAATCAATAAATCATAATCTGTAAATAGTATTAAAATGCCTCACATGAAAAAGAAATTTTACTATGTGCACAATGTAGTCAAAAACATAATATAAGCTGAAAAGAAGAAATGCATTTCAAAATATATGTATGAATCTGCAGGAAAAAACCATGTCCTAAATATGAAACCAGAAGAAGAGGAAATTGAGTATTGTGGATAAATATGTGTGTGTGCAGGTGTGTGTATATGTTTGTGTATGTGTATGGGTTTAGTTAAATCCAGAAACAAGTGAAGGAAGGCTACAAGATTTGTTTTGAAAATGGCATTTTAGTTATGAAAGAAATTATTTTGCACAGAGATTTTTGTCAAAGCAAATAATTATTTTTCTTTTAGATATATGGTCATAGCTGATACTCAGTTTTGGAATGTGCAGTTTTTGTTTAGTTTGAAATCACACTATTTGCATCAAACTTTGAATTAATGCTGGATTAGGCTGAACAAAATTCCGTTCAGGTGCAAATTATTATCCTTGAAAAAGAAGTCATAACCAATACTACAGAAATATTTTGAAATTTAAATTACCAATGCTAATGATCACTGGCTAAAATTCACAAAATAAATGATGGCTGATACAATTCAATAAAATAGGAAAGTAAGAATAACAAAGAACTAAAGTGAATAAAGGAAGAATTCCAAGTAGCTTTACTTACAGATATAAAAGTTTAGATAGGCCTGGTGGCACTTATCCATAATTTCAGTATTTGGTAGACTGAGGCAGGACTACCGCAAGTTTGAGGTATGCCTTGGTTTTATAACAAGACCCTGTGTCAAATAAAATATGAAATAAAAATGTACAAAGAAAATGCCACCAAAGGTTTGCTGATAATTGAGAATTTTATAAAAGTTTCTGAAATGTATTTATCTTTTCTTTGTCAAAGTTGTTTATCAAAAGTTCTTTCTTTTTAATGAGCAATTGTGGAATAAAACAATCAAAGTATGTTTATTGATAAGTCCAAACAAAACCCATTATTCTGAACAATTCACGTATACAATTTAAAATAGTTTAAAAAGTGTCAAAATACCCTTTCAAATATACATCTTTTAATGCTCATAATATGTATCCATAAATAATTTTATCATAAAGGCATAATAGGTTTATTAAGGCAACTATAAATAACAATCGGTAACTGCTTGAAAAATAGAGATCAATCAATTCAAAGAATTTGAGTCTAAAGGAATACATATTTTATTTTTTCGAACCTTGCAAAGTTGATAATTAAATTATATGGAACAGACAGGATGAATGTGACCTTATTAAAGGAATAAAGGATAGTATTTAGTCCCATTAATTATTGATAATACTGCCTTCATCAAAAATTACATGAGTCTGGGTAGGGATCAGAGAGCATTTAGTAAGGAAAACACTTGTCTTGCAAGCACAAAATTCCACTTCCATCACAGAATCTAAGTATGAAAGCCAGGTATGATAGCACGTGCCATGATAGTGCTGGTAAGCAAATACAGGAGGATTTGTGAGGTACTGGGACAAAACAACAAAGGCTACTTGTTGTCCTGATGGAACTTGTCTCAAAAAAGATTGATGTGTTCATGAAGAATGACAATCAAGGTTGGACTCTTTGCACATGCACACACATTGGTACGTGTATAACACATATACAATACAAAATGTGAAGCTTGAGACATAGTTCAGTGACAGAGTGCTGCCCAAGATGCAGAGACTAAGCAACAATTTGGGTGCAGCTCTAAGGAGGAAATGTATACCTATTCCAAGGCTCAGGAAAATTTGGAAAAGGGGCTAGAAGAATGTAATAGAAGCGAAGGCAAAGGGTTGTGAAATGCTACTCTCTAGACTCATTTCAAACATTGTGGCCATTAGCTATCAACAACTGTAGTCACCTGCACTGTGCCCACACAAGGCTAGCCCTATGATCAGTCAGTCATGGAAGAGTGAAAGGCTCTCAGTACCCAACATTTACTGCTCAATTATTAATAATTGATAGATTCTAAGCATATACTGTCTTTATTTATGTATCACTTCAATGGATAGCTGGAGATTCACACAAATGACCTTGTATAAACTCAGTGGGTCACAATAAATAGACATGAAAGTGAGGGAGAGATTTGTGGAGAGGAGGTAGGATGGACAGGGGTGGTTAGGATGAGGGGAGAGGTAGACATGGTCAGCATGCCTAGTATACATGTGTGACATTATCTAATAAACTTCAGTTAATTAATAATATTTTATATTGCATAGTTTTAAAACACACATAACCAATTCAGACTCAGCCTCACTTATCCACATTGTCTCACACCAAACTAAGAAATATGCAGCAAGGAGAGATAAAGACTGTGTGCAGGGTGCTTAACCTATTTCAATTTTAGTTAGTAAAATTGAGTGACAATGACACAGATCCTCATTGATTCTTACAATACAAAATAGATCTTAGCTAATATTTTAGAAAGACAATGGAGCTACTTGCATATATGTATGACCAGGATAAGTAATATAATGAGTTACCTGACAACTAGTGACAATTAGATTAAAATAACCATGTTTTTATAGGAATAATGAAGTATATTACACTTGATTTGGGCTATTTATTATGCAATTCTGTTGTCTTTCTGTTCTTCTTGGATGCCATTGGCTAGGCTGCCTCACATTCTTTTGGAGATAGTCAATCACAAGTACTTTCCTTCTTCATTGATCCTTCCAGAGCAAACTGTTTATAAATGGTAGTATTTTATATTTGCAGGATATGTATGAGAGAACTGGAATGGTCTATTCCATTCCTAATATGAGGGCATGCTGTTAATAGTCTTGATGTGCTTTTGGTAATCTACACCTCATAGGAAGAGAAATTCGTGTATCCCATGTTTTATAACAATTTTTTTCAATTGCAGTTTTGAACTCTAGCCATGTTTGATTCTTGATGGGCAATGAAATGAGGAAAGCAGATCCTTTACAAAGATTAACTTTTTACTACATTGTTATTTGTCTTATTAATATATTCATTACATTTTAAAAGCAAATATTTATTGATTTTCAGAATTCTAGTTAAGATCAAGTATAAACAGTATGCATTTGCTAGTTTTATGAGAGTTTTGATTTCTATTCCCATGTATAACATTTTATCATAATGCAATATCAAAAGGTACATAGAAACAACATAGAATTTTAAATCTATGATTTTGTTAAGGACATAAGTAAGTCTTTAAAAAGTTCATGAAATATTAATCCTCACCAATGTCTTTATGAGTTAGAGATGCATATAGTATGTAAAATAACTGATAGAGATTTTCAGGAATAAATACAAATGTTATCTATTGGAATGGTAATATATGGCACTTAGGTTCTGTTTTAAGACCAATATTAAGTTATGAAGCAGGGATCAGCCTACTATTTTTTTTTGGTAAAAATCAAAGGTTAAATATTGTAGACATTGTGGGTAACAAAGCCCCCATCAGTATGATCCCACTGGCACTTTAGTAGGAAAGAGGTTCTACTTGTTAACACTTAAACTAGTAATTCTGTCAGTGGAACAATGAAATATATTTCAAAATAGTTTCAATGGGGCTGACAATGTAGCCTAGTTGGAGGGAAATTCACCAAGCTTTCAGAAATCCCTGGTGTGCACTCCATAACATCATATAAAACAGGTGCAGTGCTGGATTATAATCTCAGTATTCAGGAGGTAGAGACAGGAGGATCCAGAGTTCAAGGTCATTCCTTATGATGCAGGAAGTATTGTATTGATTATCAACTGGCATAGAAGTCCCAGCCAACTGTGGGTGCCACCATCCCTAGGCGAGTGGTCCTAGGCTCTCTAGGAAAAGATGTTGAACATGAGCCTGCAAGCAACATTCCTCTATAGTTTCTGCTTTGAGTTCTTAATTGAGTTCCTGCTCTGATTTCCTTCAAATGATGAACTAAAGCATAGAACTGTAAACAAAATAAATACTTCTCTCTCTTAAGTTGCTTTTGTTCATAGAGTTTATTCGAATATCAAAAAAAAGAAAAAGAAATTAGAACCATCGTGGCAATGTAACATTCCTGAAATTATTTCTGTTATCAGTAGCCAAACACAACAAAATTCTTCAATGCCAGCGTGGACCTGTTGGAAAGAGAGGTGCCAGATGAATGTACTGAGTAATAGACAATCACTAAGGTTTCATAAGAATTACGTGAGTGATGGTAAAGGGTAGATATATTATCCTTAACTTTCATATCACTAAGCTGAATTTCCATCTGACTATTCAGTGACTGACTCCTCACTGATAGTAACTGCACAGCATTGATTATCTATTTAAAGTCTGGTTTGTTTTCAACATCATTTCACTATTATCTCCTATACTGTCTCCTATCACTCTGTTAAGTAGCTAGACAAGCATCAGGCTTTGAGACCACTGAGGATAGATCCTTCTTTCATAATCAGCTTTGGATCACACTTCACGTTTCTCTGGTAACATAAATTTTAAGAAAGTGAAGTTAAGAAATGGAAGCAACCTAATGTCCCTCAGCTGATGAATGGATAATGACAATGTGGTACTCTATGCAATGGAGGTCTATTCAGCAGTAAGAAAAGATGAAATTATGCAATTTGCAGAAAAGCATACAGCATACCACTCATCAAAGAAGCTTCTTTTCGTAACAAATGGAGGCTACAACAGAATCACACAACTGGTCAGACAAAGAGAATATATGTATTGCTCGAGGCGGACACTCTGCTTACCTCGCTCAGACTTCTGTTATTTTCTGTTTCTGACTCCCCTATTTTCCCTACAGTTTTGTATTTGATATAAGTTGAATCATTAATCTTACTGTTCTTACTAAAGGTAAAGGGGTGTTTTCTGAATCTTGATGTCTGTGTTCTTCGTGGTAAATTAACAAAGGATATTCTAATCAGTAGACCACAGAGGCTGATCAGAGCTGGCCAAACATGACCTGTGAAACTGACCAGTGCTGAAACTAACCGACCCCTATGTCATGGAATTTTGTGAGACTGGCCTTCTTTCTCTTCATTCTTTCTTGGACTTTTTCATTGATTGCCTCATAAATTCTGCTTTCTTAATGGAAGTACTAGATTTTAACAGCATATGTATCTTTTAAAATATTATTTCCATGGGTATAGCTCATACCTTTATATATTTTCTATTCCCAGTAGCCTTATAAAGAGGCAAGTATGGCGACCTGTGTCTGTAACCCCAGCATTACGGGACATGAACAGACAAATCTGAAGAGATTGCTGGCGACTCTTCGCAGTCAAAATGGCAATTTTTGGTTAAGTAGGAGAACCTGTCTCAAGGCAGTAAGGCAAAGGGTGATGGAGGAAGAGATGCAAAAACTCTCTAGGACTTCCATTTGTATATATGTATGTGACTGCACACAGCTTTACATGGACCACGCACAAATATAACACACAACATACATATACACCCCATATGCACACACAGCATATAGAAACATGAAATATAGCTTTCATATGGCAAAGAGGATTGTAGTCTTCTAGTATGCATGTCAGCTTTGGCCTTCCTATCCCCCCTTCTCTCTCTCACTTGCTCACTCTCTCTGTTCTTCCTTCCTTCTAACTCTGTCTCTACACTTGTATTCATCTCATTGTCATTTTTCTGTATTTTTCTTTTTCTTTTGGTTTCCACCATTCCATGACATAGACCTTTACTCAAAGGAGCATGTTCCAATTGGAGATGGTGATGCCTTTAATCCCGGCATTCGCAAAGCAGCAGCAGGTGGATCTCTGTGAATTGGAGGCCAGCATGGTCTACATAATGAGTTCCAAGTCAGCTGGGACAATAAGAAGCCAATGTCACCAAAAGACCAAACCAAAACAAATAGCATGTTTTGGCAGTACTTGAGAATTCCTGAAAGAAAGAACAGATGATATGCTCTCTGTCCCCATGTTGACGCTAATGTTAAGGACATTGCACAGGTAACATAAACATGAATACATTAGGTCAGCTATAAATTCCCTGTAGAATATGGATTGCAGCATATAGTGAAGATTAGTGAATCAAAACCTAGATTAAAAGAAAGAAGATTACTAGAAAGGAGCTAGTTTAACATTATCTCCAAACAAAAGAAACCAGGTCTTCTCTAATTGTCACATAGGTCTGAAGTGTTTCCACTGTTTCTGATGGAGATACAATTCTATTAGAAGATATAATCTTGGTCTTAACAGAAATTTACATCTATTTTTCTTGTAGAAGCACATATGTGTCTCCCTTTCGCAAAGGCAAGAGGACCTTACACGTTATACATTCATTTGCAAATTATAAAGAGATCAGTTAAGTACCTAACATATGTTAGTGTATTAGAAATCTACTGTACTTTCTTTTTTCTCTCCATACGTTTGTGTGTGTGTGTGTGTGTGTGTGTGCATATGTGTGTGTATAATCTTTTCATTATTGAGATCTTCAATGTCTTTGGTTAGGTTTTCCCAAAATATTTTTTGAGGCTATTGTGAATGGGAGGGTTTCCATGTATTCTTTCTCTGATTGTTCGTTATTAGTATACAAAAAGGCTAGTGGATTTTATAGATTAATTCTGTAAGCTGCCACTTCTCTGAAAGTGTTAATCATTTCTAGGAGTTTTCAGGTGGAATTTTTGGGATGTCTTAGGTAAAATATCTTATCATGCACAAATAAGAATATTTTGACATCTTCTTTTCCAATTAGTACTCCTTTAATTTCTCTTTCTTACTGCTCAAGTCTTAGCTGAGAAAGTATTGGGCAGCTGATTACTACTGGTCAGGAAGATCTGATCTTCTTTAAGGGAGTGACATGATAAAGGCTGGCTAGACTCCAGTTGATGAATTTACACTGAGGGATATCAGGCAAACAGTACCTTCACTAAATAGGACTTCAATGACAGATTGTATGAAATAAAGTGCCAGGGCATGCTGTTGGAGGCTGCCCATATGGAAGCAGGTGTAAATAGGACAAAGATGTGTATGAAATATACAAAAATTCAATACAAATATATTTTCAAACGATTTTTTGTGAAATAATAGGATTTATTCACAAAATAAAATATAAAAGTTACTTTTGGAATTATGCAAAGTTCAGTGTTGATTTAAGTTATTACTTGTAAGATACACCAAAGGGAAATATGGATCTGTATAACACATACAGCACCCAAGAGAAATGTGATCATGTTTTCAGCAAAATAAATTGCAACATAAGTCAAGAAAATTGAAAACTTCCTGTGAGGGGACAAGGAAGGTGTATATATGACACTGCCAGCTGAAAGAGGACTGGTTTTGGAGAATTTATTTATAAAAGTGTAAGGGAAGAATGTGTCAGATTAATATCTGCATATTAGGTCATATGGAATGCTCAAGCAGTAAAACACATTTGGTGCAGAATTAAAATCATCACCTGGTTCAAATGACAGCAGTCCTCTTTCTGGCTTCATGGACTGGAAAGGAAAGTTGACGGAGAGTGTTTTGGGGATTCCTAATTCTGTATTGTTCGAGCCCTGGATTAAGATTATAATCTGTATAATCCCTGCAAAGATGCTAGATTGCCTTTCTTTACCATTAATTTAGATAGATAGTTCTAGTTTTCAGATGCCATGTTCTAACACAGTAGACCTTCATCTTATAGACTGGGAACCAATGTGGGAATTATGCCAGTTAAGGAGTTTCACTCTTCCAAGTGTACGATCCAGACTATGGAAATAATACTACGTAGAATTCAGACACCTTCTACGCTCAGTTATATGACAGGTCTGAGCTAAAACGCCACTAATAACCTAGCTTTCATAAACCAATAACTGATGGGTAGAGGATGCTTTGAGTCCCCAATAAGTAGTGTTCATTCTGATCCTTTGTTGTTTTTCCTGGGACTTTTTTTTTCTAATTTTCTTTTCTATAACACAAGGCCCTGCTAAAAGTTCTTAATGTTTTTTAGGGAGGCTGTGAGAAAGATGAATTATAAATTAAAGTTGGTCTTCATGGATTCCTCCTCAAACAGATTAAACTGGCTTTCCTTTCCAGAAGAGATTTAGTTTTAGAAACTGACTTAAATTTGAGAATTAATTGTGCAACTAATACTCTCTTTTTTAATGTAGGTTATACTTTTGTTCATTTAATCAAGAACTTTTCTAACTAACAAATATTGCAATAATTTGTTGCTGAACACCATTATGAGCCATCAAAAGTCATATTTTTGACAGATCTGCTATTCAAACTAGTATATTATTTATACAGCCCATTGTGGCAACCATATTAACTGGTTGAGTGCCACTAATAGGCCCAAGTCACTACAGGATAAAATTATACTCATCGTATTGAAGTTTCACAGTTCAATAGCTGTTGTTCCTACTCTGAGGTCTAGCTTACAGAAAAAGTGTATTCACGGAGTTTTCAAGAATACCATGGAGCAATCTACATATTAATTTCACAGTGTTGGGAAAGTTACATCCCACAGGGTACCATACCTTACCTTAAATGAAAATATGAAATCTAGATTTTAATAGGACATAAAATTAAAGAAGGAACCATTTTGCAAGAGTAAAAAAATTTAGAGTTTTGTGGGTAGGCAAGAGACCATCATGCAGGGATTAATATAATGATCACCCAATATGTATATGTTTAGAAATGTCATAGTAAATCCAGTTGGACAATTAATATACTAATTAAAGAAAATAAAATCACAGATGAATTGTTGAGGTACAATCTCTCTAAACCTTCCACTGCCTTCCCTTTATGCTAAAACCTGTTAGCTTAGTCTTTCATAATTTGCTCAGTTTTGCTGAATTTTTTACTCATATTTCAACCAACCAAATTGATCATTAATGCTTTTTGTAATTCCCTGATATCAGTAAATGCAGATCAGTAAATGCATATTGTTAGTTCTAGTCCAAAGTCTGAATTCTTCCAGTGTTTATGGTGTAGTCACAGGCTAAAAGTCAGCTAGTGAAAGAACAAGGAAGTTTTTATGATTCTGTATCTACAAATAGGAAACATTATGTCCTAATTCCAGGCATTCAGGTCTGGTGGAGAGACGCGCCTTGTTTTATTCAAGTCTTCTTTATATTGGAAGAGGCATGTTCATATTAGAAAGAACAATCTACTTTTTTTTCAATCCATTGATTCATATATTGAACTTATCCAGATACATGATTACAACAGATACCCCTAGAACAATGTTTGATGCAATAGACCAGTCAATTTAGAAAATAAAATTAGCCATCACTGTTCCCTGAAATATAGGAATGATACTAGAGATTAGAAATCTCAGTGCCTATTTATTAACCAAGATGGGACAGGTTGGTGTCTACTTTATTTCAAAACCATTATTCTACTCCAGGAGGTAAAAGCAACAAATGTTCAACAGAAAGAAGCCTCTGCAAACTCAGAGTCTGGTGACTGTCAAACCTGTCACCTGAGGGAAGTTCTATCAACAGCATATGGGGCAACTCAAAGATAAACCAGAACATTAAAAGACTAAAATGAAGCTTTTAGAATCCAAATTCTGCATCAACTACAATAACTGAAAATTTTGCTATAGAATTTTGTCACTTTTGTTTCAAACTGCAAGTAATTTGTAAGCTGAAGAAGCAATTTACCACAGTTTTAAGTAAAACTCAAACCACAGAACAATAAGCAAGCCTCTTCTGAAGGATGGGTCTCACAGGAGTGAAATAGTTCTACAGATATCATTTTGGAAGTAACTGATCTTTATTCCAGGAAGTGGAACTGAAGTAAAAGGAACATTAAGAACATAATTATATGAGTATATACGCATTTCATTTTGTACTAACTTTGCCTTTTTATATTTCAAACATCTATATCAACCTAAGTTAATTTTATATGGACGCATTTGAAAGAAAAGAGAGGAAATCATCTTAAAGTCCATTAAATATATTGGCTTCAGATGCTTTTAGGACAGAGTTTAAAAATACCTAATATTTTGCGGAAAGCGTAGAATATTCATTCCATGAAAGAATTTGATCCACTAGAAATACCTACCTCATTAAAATGTTCAGTTTGCGAAGTTTGAACTTTAAAGTGCAATTTAAATTCAAGGGAACAATAATAGCTATAATTTAATTTAAATTGAACTTTTCCAGAAATGGCTAAATGGATTTTTTCAAACCACCTTAAAACTAACACTAGGGATGAACATAGAAATTTAACTAGAACTCAGTTTTATAAATAGGACAAAATTGATATTAAGATACAATTTAAATATCTGTAGCTTTGCAAATAAATATTTATAATTCCACTCACACTTTTAAATTATTCTGTGTCATGCTATACATAGTGATTCACCCCGGACTTGGGTGGGAAGGCAGAAGGAGCTCATGATCATTCTCAGATACATAAAGAGTTAAGGCGGCATCATCTACATGAAGCTATTAAAAAATTAATGGAAAAAAATTATCAAAATATTTAAAAAGAAAGAAGAGAAGTCAATGTAAGATGTTATTGCTAAATGGGTGCCACCAATACCAGCTATATTTTATTTAGAAATTATATTTTTTATTAAATAACATATTTCTCCTGAAGTTTTTTTACATTGATCCTCAGGTATACAGGTATACGTGTGATTGTGTGTGTGTGTGTGTTGTTTGAGGAAATCCTTCTCCACAATCCTAAAATACATACTTCTTAACTATTTTTTCCTACATAATTCCTATTATTTGGAAAGTCCTGATCATAATGTATTAAAGATAAATAGTAGCAATAAAATTTCATTTTCTGTGCAATCATGGCATACAATACAGACAATTTGGAGAAATCACAATTTTCAGGTGAGGAGGTCAATGGTAGCTTTTATTCTTACTATAAGGCCTTTTAGTGTTTATCTTTTTTTCAGACATTTCTATAATACATTCATATAATCCAATGATTCTTTAGAAATAATCTATGATATATAATTTGGAAACAGGGCAAATAAACATCTAATTTTTAAACACTATGAGTCAAATGTTTGTTATAGCTCACATATTAATAAAAAATGTATTGACTGTACTTCAATCCTTAAAACATGTATAAGAAAACATAATGTACTTGTGGGAAGGAGGAGATATATATAAAATGAAAAAATAGAACATATATATATATATATATATATATATATATGTATCAGTTCCTTCTCTGTTGTGATACATGTTATGACCAAAAATGACTTACGGAAGTAAGAATTTATTTTGCCTCTTCAGTTCTAGAGTGATAAGAGTCTGTCCTGGTGAGCTCACATCTTCAATGCAAATATCATGCAGAGATAACCAACTAGAATTAGGGTGAGGTTATGTACTCTCCAAGTCCACCCCTAGTAGCATACTTCCTTCAGGAAGAATGCACCTCCATAAGATTCCATGATCTCTCAAACTACCACTAACTGAGGACAAAGCACAAAGTATTTGAGCCTATGGGGGACATTTCTCATTCAAACCACCACAGCATATAATCAAACAAGTACCATCATAGGAACAGCCATATACAATACTATTTCAGGTAAAATGGTACTATTATTAAAATAATTGTTTTATTCTAAGTCACTAACTTTAACATTATAAGATGAAGATATTAACATCAGGACTCATGTAAATTAACTGAGAACATTGTACTAACATCTAGTATGTTAAATGACAGCTTCACTAATTTCTGTACATTTTTTTCTAAAATAAATGAGTTGTACTCTGTGGAGTTCATATGCTATGAATGCTAGCTATTAATGTTCATGCTATGATGGTGTTTCTTTGCAAGAATGAATCTGCATGCAGTATCGGAACTATAGTGTGATTTGTTTTCTGTAGACATTTCAGATGGTTAAATGATAAGTATTAAATATTTGTACAGAAGTCTGACAAAGACAACTTTAGTAAAATTTGACACAACTGCCTATCAGTTACATTTCATTCATGCTTTCTAAAGATCCAAAAATACTTATTTGAATGCTAATCTTGCTAATTTCTAATTCAGCTATATTTCTGATGAATTTAGGTTTGGTTTAATTTCACCATTGGGAGGCATAGACCTACCTCCACACCTAACTCTGACTTTTAGATATATAGTATGCTGAGTACTTCTTTTACTTACACTTAACTTTTTTGATGAACTCCAGCTACAAAGTCTCAGATGTGAACTAATATAAACATGACTTAGCTAAACTCTGGAATTAATAATCCCCAAAGTGTTATAACTGATGAAAGCTGTTTTTTGAAGCTTACCAAGCTCTTTCCGTTTGAGAGAGACTCATTTTAGTCTCTCTCTACAAGTCAAGAATCAAAAAGTTAAATATTACGGGGCTATGGTGGACTGTGAGGAAGGTGGGTGCTGGCTCCTGGGTACAGAGCGGGTAAAGTGTGGGAAGCATTTCCACTTCTATTTGGGGAGCAAGAAGCAGTGGAAACCACACATGGAATCCATCTCACATCACCTATCAGAATACTGACACGCTTTATCCCCCTGAGCCAGCTGCTCTTCCTATCCATGTTTTAAGCCAATGACCTCTTCCTGTGTAACAGTACCAGTAAAGACATTCTAGTGATGTAATGGGGACGACTGATGGTACTGAAGTGGAAGATTTCACTGTTTCCTATCAGACGTGTATCAGTGAAAAAACAGTAAAGCTAAAGCAGACGGTCTTCCACATTTCTACCATTTGGAACAGATCAAGAACGGGACTGGAGTAAATGTTGACTGAACTATGGAAGCTCGTGAAATAGAATCTAGCTATACTCCAAGAGCTGTTGGTGTAAAAAATATGTATGAATATTCATGTATTTATAAATCATGAACTCTTAAAATAATCTCATCAGCATAGTTCAAACTAAATTCCAAAATGCCCTTTAGAATTATGTGATGACAGGTGATGAACAACATAGTTTGGAATTATCAACAAAATACCCTTAAATGTTATTCTGGGTTTTGCACTCTGAGACCATCATCCCTTTTTTTTTTCCTGCAAGTCAGATTCTTTCCTCCCATATTTCTACCTGAAAACATTATTTTCACTTCTGATGACAATATAAGTAATACTGTATGCCAACTGTCTATGGCACAGCTCCTTTATTATGAATATAAATGATAATGAAGCCGTAGGTCTGAGGGACCCACGAGCTAGTGTACAGGAGATGCAGCTCACAAAAAATCATCTGGTCTTACTTTAAATTTCATGCAGATCAGTGGTGGAGCAGATGCTTAACATGCTTGGGGTCCTGAAGTACTGAAACAAGAGCGAGCTAGTGAGATAAAGCTCACTGACAGCTGATTACATGACTTGTGTAGCCAGACAGCCAATTTCTTGACTCTCTAGGTCTTCCAAACTACAGAGATAAGTCCACATTCTGTTTGTTTCTAGAAAGCATCTGAGCTAGGGGCTTTCAGATTGGAAGAACCCCCTTGCACACCACTTCTAGAAACAATTGCAGTGAAATCTTGCTTTGCTCAGAGATGGTGGTATGGATATATTTGCTCTGAACTCTTTTCCTTATCGTTCTGTTTACAGGCATCATTAGGAAAATACCTTAACTGTGTGTGGGAAGCAGTGGGACAGTCTGCTGCAACACATCCATTATGGTTAATAACACAACGAAGCCTGTCCTACTTCAATCTATTGAATACAGGAGACTGAACTACCAGAAGGTAGGGACAGAAGAATGGTACAGTATTCCCACTTGTGGCTTGAAATGAAAGACCACATCTTAGTGCAGCTTCTAGTACTACTAGACAGTGACCAGAAAGATAGACCATGTCAAGGTCTCTGATTAACTTCAGACAAGCTCCTTCTCTGGGAAATATAGATCACATTATCTTTCATAGAGGACTATAGTGAGACAGTGATTTTTAGAGGACTGAGAACTCTTCTCACTGAGCTATCGTTATCTTTGCCCTTTAATCAAAGGCATCCTAGTTTTATTTATTCTGATCAATTATGCAAATTTTTGAGCAATTAAAATTAAATAAAAAATTGTAAAGATTCACTGTAAGATAGATTTTCCATATATGTATTATTGATTTTATTTTCTATATGTAATCTCTACTAAAATAGTTATTCCAATATAATTTTTAGTGTTATAAAATAGGCCCTTTTTTGTATTTCATTTGGGCATTACTTCATTTAGTAAAATTTTCATAGGACAAAAAGACATTAAATAAGAATACTGTCAGTATATTGTAAAGGCCTACAGAAAAGTCATTATGGTACTTGAAACTCTAAAGACTATGTAGTGTATTCTCTTGCTAGGTAAATTATTAAGAAATAAAATGGTTTCTTTGATCTTTTGTATAAGTTCTTCCTTAGTTTTTCAAATTATATATTTTCAGCTCTGTGAATTTCATAAACTATATTATGATCATATCCAACACTTCTCTAATATACTATTAGGTCCATCCCCACCTCCCTAACCCACTGACTCCTTCACATAATCTTTTTTCTTTAAAGTTCATTGAGTTCAATGAGTGGGTCCCCAAATTCCCTTGGGTGTGGGTCCATAATCTGGGGCATGTCTGATTGCCTGGGACCAAACCCTGAAAGAAAACAGACTGTCCCTTTCCTTCAGCTATCATTTGCCAATAACTCCTCAGCTATGGATGGGAATTCATGCCGACTATAGTCCTCCATGCTGGCATTTTGTCTGCCTTATGCTAGTTCTGGTTTGTACATGCCGAAACAACCGCCATGAGACCATCTTTTTTTCTTTTAATTGTCTCTATCTATAGAGTATTTCTTAAGCTCATTATTCCTCTACTAGTGGTCCTCAGCTTGAGATGGTTTGGTTATCAGGAGAGGATTAATAAAACTATATGAGGCAGGAGTGTTCCTGACAAGGAAGTTTACTAAACATGCTGCAGTGCCCTGAGATCCCATTTATCAGGAGTTACCTGGAGAGATTTGGAAAATCCAGTTCTATATTTTCTAGTCCCTTTAACTAGCCATCTTATCTCATGTGTTACTACTATTGGAATAAAATGACAATCATAGCAATGGAAAACATATTTTTGAGAGTGAAAGTGAAACATGAAGGGCCCTATTTGCTTTATATTTTTTAAAGGCTTTCTACTTAACCTTGAATAAATTATTGACTTCATCAAGGATTCTGTTTCTCCAAGTTAACAGTGTGATTAGTTTTTTATCCATGCTTTTAGGTAAGTAAATAATTGATTAAAGAAACTTCATATTGACAACTCAATAAATAAAACTGATCAAAGCACAAAACCCACCACCCAGATTGGGTTTAGAACTCATGATAAACTTCATGGAAAATCCCAAAGTTACTGAGCATAGCAGTCTGGGAAATGAAGATAACTCAAGAACTTGGAGAAGAATAGAAAGTATTAAATAAAACATTTTAGCCTCAAGTTAGAAGATATATTAGGTACTTTTTCATAACAAAAATACACTGTTATGTAAAACATGATGTCATTTTAGTGACGAACCACATTCAAAAGAGTTTTCCTATAAGACTATTGGAATATCCATATTGTCTACTTCCATGACTCTAGGAATATCTAGAATGAGGGAAAGAATGTAAAAGACTGAAGACTGGGAGAAAGGCTGTGAAATACTCTCTTGTGGGTATGACATGAACATTGTACTCACAAACTCATAGCAGCTGTCACTGCCTATAATTTTTCATTTCATTTTAATTGCTCAAAAATTTGCATAACTGATCAGAACAATACTGAGCACATCAACATACAGTCATGTATGGAGTTCAGGCTCATGGAGCCTCGTCCTTGTCAGGGGAGTTGTTCACATGTGAAGGCTTCTTGAAGAAGGAGAGCTAGAGTTTTCCAGTGATATGACAACTGCTGAGGTATCTGTACCTCAGAAGATAGCTCCACAACCATGTCCACATGTTTAAACTCAGTGGGTGACAACCTGTGGGAAAAGCAGGCCTCCTGACACAACCCCCATAAGCCTCCTACTATATTTTTAGTATATCACACATTTGAGGTTTTAATGAAGTATTATTGAGTTAGTCATATTTAAGTATATTCATTGGTTTGAGACATGAACTTTCGAAATAAATATTTAAATTATTTATAAAATAAAAACTTTGGAACACTATTAATTTAAAAAGTTGAATTTCAGTACACAAATGTGATATTAAATTGTTTTAAAATTATGAATTGAAATGCTTAAAATGTAGTATTTTAATGTTCTGTGGTTTTACAAGCTCAAGTATGAAATAAGTGTTCTTTAAATTTATCTGAGCATAGGACTCTTCCTTATTAAATTGTGAGGATTTAGATTCCATCAACATTAGCTGTGGGTAGAGGTAATATGAAAATGCAAAGCATCTTTTGTAAGCAATAAGATTGCACTCACTCATTTTAGACTTTACCTGTTCATACTTCTTGTACTACCCTTGGATGAGAAATATCAACCGCCTATGTCTTACTCCCTTTATATTAAAAATACAACCAAAACCCAAAATGAAAGTACTCGAGCTTTCTAGTGCATATGAATAATGGATGCTGTAAAGCGTTTGGGAATACAAAACATATAAAGAGATGAAAATAGTGATTGAAACACACATGTGCTTCCTAACATTAGAAGAGGTTGTTGTGGAATGTGGAATTGTTGTGCTGGTGGTGGTCTTCATAGCAGAGGGGGCACTGGCTCCCTAAGATTTCTCTTCACAACAGGAATTAGCTATCCAGTCCCTACCACTGTTCTAGTTATTAAGAAGTCAGTATGTGTATGTATTGAAGATCCATTGTAACCGATTTCTTTGTTAAATTATGAACATAGTGATTGTCCTACCTAAATGCTTCCATCTTCTCTAAATTTGTGTAGATTATAGGCATGTGTTTTTTATTTACTAATTGTATTAAAATTGTGTGTATATGTGTATGTAATGTATACAGATTTCGGGGGGGTATACTATGTGCACACACATAAGACAACAGAATGTTATTTTTCCTGCTCTATCATTTTCTCATTCCTTTCAGACAGGGTCTCTCAAAGAACTGGAGGTAGGATGGCAGTCAGAAAGCCCCAGAAATGTTCATGCCTTCATCCTTTGAAAGACTTAAGGGTTACAGGTTCACAGGCCTTTACACCCAGCTTTTATTGTAGATGTTGATTCTTCACCAAAGTTTGATCAACACCATATGTCCTACCCCACATATCTGAATTTAGAAGAATAAAAAAGGTACATAGCTAAAATGAAGAGATAAAATCTCTAAACCTGTGTTCAAAGCATAATTTGTTTAGGCATCATGAACTATTTTTGTTTTTATTTATATTTCAGGTTAATTGTGTGAACTTTAAACTACATGTTCCAATGCTTAGGTAAGCTCTAAATTCATTTGACTATGCAAAGACCTCCCCTTAGCTTTCTTTTTTTGTGGTTTTCTTGATGTAATTGGCCTCTTGCATGACCTATAGAAATAACACTGAATTTTAAAAAGAATATTCAAAATTCATTAAAAAGATTAAAGACCTAACTCTTCAATTTGACCCCATCAGGGCTGACATACTGAAGGCTTTTGCTTCTGAGTCCTGAAGACCAAATAAGCACCTTTATTATGACCTTGAGACATAGACACTTTCTTACAGTGCTGTTAATAGAAAATGGGCATTAGAGCAGTGGAATATGCATATCAAGCAAAACTTTAAATGTTATAGGATTAAATCTGGTAAAGACATTTTCTTTATATATATACCAACTTGGTCAGAGCTATGTGGCTAAATTGTGATATCATATTATCCATTGAAAACGTCTTAAAGAATACAAAAAGGAATAGGTATAGTTTAAAGGTGTTTATAAATAGAAATAATTTTTAAATATCTGAAAGGAACATACTATAATGCTTTTAATTCTTTCATCTTTAAATAAAGTCTAAAGTGACAGCTGTGGTTGGGATTCTGCAGGTGTTTATATTCAAGATTTCCAGCCAAGACAGCAGCGATATTGTAGGCTGGATACCTTACAGTGAACTGCCTTTGGCATAGTCAGGTGTTTGGCAGCTGACACTGAGGCAAGGATAGGAATGAACAGGTCCTTCTCACTGTTTTCCTCAAGTTGTCATATGTAGCATCCCCCAGTCACCTCTAGGAACTGGTATGTTGGGAGACAGAAAACCAATTCTTTCTTTAAATTTAACCTAGCACAACATATTCATGTATATATTTCTTCTCTCCGTATTTATTGCAATCCCACCATCATTATTTTTATTTGCTACCCTAATCTGAAACTCCTATTTCTTTACCATTGTACTATTGCATATGTGTCTGTGTAATGTTATATTATATTACTTCATTATCATCAGTCTTACGATTCTTGTGTCTTAAATTCTTCAAAAACCTTTACAAAACTGACTGAGTCTCTCATCAACCCTGAATATCTTTGATAACCTGAAAAACAGGATAATCAGGAAATGAGCTTATTCTAGAATTGCAAGACGGGTGACTATCTATTGTTCTGTGCATCATGAGATGTTTAAAAGCAGTGCTAGCTTCTACCAACTAGCTACCAGTTGCAATAAGTACCCTAATGTAAAAAAATTATCTACACATATACCAGAGTCTCCCCCAAAAGAGTGAAGTTACCCTATTGAGGAGCTGTTTTTTTGAGCTGAAAATTCCCTCCTAGAGGAAGCAGAATTACTCATGTGCTTTATGAAACTCATAAAAACTTATAAGATGCTACAAGACTCTCCCTTGTTTTAAAGAATGAGTAAACAGTTGTTGGGGAAGGGTCACGACTCTTCTGTGGAGCAGCTTGAAAGCTGGCAGGAAACACCAAATATACAGCTTTTGAGAGTGGTCCCTTATGATAAGGCAGGCATTTTGGTGATGCCAATGCCAGAGTAATCCATGTTCTTGAACTCTCTCATTTATCTCTTGTAAGTATCCCTAAGAAAAATGCAGTTTCACTGAACCTGGATGGATTTATTCCTTTGGCCTGTAACTAGTGCACTATCTAGAGTGAAGAGGTATTTGTTCACCTCTTCCTGGGTAAAGTCATATAACACATCACCTGAGAATTATAGTCCCAGACCGTACTTCCCAAACTCTCTTGGGTACAAGTATTTTTATTATTATTAATATTATTATTATATTACTGCCATTATTATTTTATATTTTTCAGGTTGTATTTCAGTAAGAATATTTGTAAAATATTGAATGTTGTTACATGCATTTATATGGTGTCTGAAAATTTTAACATGGTTGAAAAATTGCCCTGAAATATGTGTCATTCTAAAATAAAGTAGCATTAATTTAATTATCTATTTTATTAATATATTATATAATAATATATGTGACAAGTTTAACAATATAATACACACACATATATATATATATATATATATATATACATGCATGCGTACATATTTATAAAACAAAGTATCAGGGCAGTCTTCAAAAGAGTAATTAATAAATAAGCATGTTGAAATTCTGTGTCATAACTAAAATTTATCAATAATAAGCTAAGTTCTAGAGAATATGAGACTGTAGGGTATGTGTCCCTGGATAGGACTCCAGTATTAAACCTTACCTACCCATGGCTCAGGGATCACTGCAGAATAGAGGACAGAAAGATTGAAAGATCCAGAGTTTGTGTACGAACATAAGGAAATAGAGGCTTTCAGGTCACTAGAAACTTGTTCATATGAAGCTATAGCAATGCTGGCAGTATGCACAAGAGCCATGAAACTCAATCAGACAAAACCCCAGCAAAGAACAGGGAAATAGGCAGCAGGCCCCAACCCTAGCTCAGGAACCACTGAGTAATGATTACTGATGGGTAAAAAAGAGAGCAGATCTTCACTAAGGGAGTGACTCTACATAGGGGGACTAGACTTCAGTGAATGAACTTGCATTGAGAGACACCTGGATAGAAATGTGTGACCAAATAGAACTTGACATACATGATAGAATACCTGAAATCTATTGTGGGGGATTGTGTGGGGTGGGGAGATGGGCTAAATTTGATTAAGATGTATTATATGAAATGCACAAGATTTTAATAAATTATTAAAAAAATAATATCTACCTATACATTCTTGAAAGAATAGGACACACAGAAATATTCTCCTTTAAATATACATAAAGTATCTGACAATTAAAAATAATGATTTCCTGATTATAGTTCCACAAGAACAGAGACCATGTCTTTACATCATCAAGAAGAAGGTGAGATTGTAGTAATTATTTAATAATTAATATGTACTAAGTTCATTAATAAGACTTCTTTTTCTGGCAGTTACCAAATGAACATGTGAGTAAATGAAGGGCTGACAGAGTAGATTTTCCTGAAATGCTTACTGAGGAATCTTCCTATGTACGGCAGCAAGGCAGCCAGACTTTTTTGCCTGTCCAAAGCATTGCACTGTCAGAGTGATGCATGGAAACATGTACCAGAGCTTGGTGTAAAATGTGGTGTTTATACACCAAGTTACAGATAAGTGGCCAAATAAATGAGGTGCTAGAAAAATTCAGTTCCAGAGAACGTTTGTTCCTTTGTCCTTCAGGGTGTATATAAAAGCACATGTGAACAAGCGGTGACCTGCTCACATGCAATCTGTTTAGATGTCCTACTTGCCAAGCATGAAAGTTGTACCCTTTAATCACAATGGCATGCTTATAAAAATTGTATCTCTGAAACATAACCCAATCTTTGTTTTAAATGATTTTATGATGTCAGTTCAACAACTTCATCACACTGCTTACCATGTAAAATGTTAAGACAGTTATCAGATGGTTTTTAATTTACTTGCTCGGCCTAGATCCACTCCAGTCCTTGTAGCATTATGTCAGCACTATTTCCCTATTGAATGTCAATGAGATGTTCTCCTGTGAGTTCTTGTTTTTAAGCCAGTATTCCAAATGAGCTACAAAATACATGTTGATTGATATGGAAAAAGATGCTTTTTTTCAGCACATACAATTTTATTTTGAATTACAGAAATTATAAAATATCGCCTAGGGAAGATTATATTGATACTTTTGATTACTGTATCACACAGCATTACAGATATACAAATAGAGTGTATCTAATTAAATATAGTCTAAATAAATATAGTCCAGAAGAAAACTATACAAAATCCTATGAATTGATATAATTCTTAATTCCAATGAAGAAATAAAAATATTTTTAAATGTGTCTATGTATGTAGATAAGTATGTTTTGTAATTTGCTTCTAACTTTATCTTATTCCTTTAGTGTCGTTATGCTGGACATTTGTGTATGTGATTAGCATGTGTACCCGTGTGTATGTTTGCAGCCAACTGTATTTCATGCAAGGTTATATGTAAACATCAGGCGACTTTCTCTAGTATTTCTACCTCATTTTTTGAGACAGAAGCCCTTGTTTCCACCCTGATTTTTGACCTGGATGCTGGGGTCTAAACCCAGGTCCATGTGATTACGCAGCAAGCTTTATCTACTGAGCAATTTTTGAGAAGTATTTTTGAGAATTTAAATTTATTTGCAATTATTAACTTTTTAAGAATGGGAATAAAAACGTGAAGCAATGTTTACCACACTTTGAAAGCTGCTAACTTTAATTATGGTAGTTTTGTGGTATAAAGACATTCTTATGAAGATGTTTGAAATGTGCTTATCAATACATTAAAGAGCTAAGTCTACTTCATAAAATTCCAAGCTTACAGTCATTTTGAAGCAATTACATACATTTAACACAAAATGATTCAAAAAGTATTACCTCTAGTTTCGTGTTATTCTCATGAATTTTGAAAGATTCCACCTCTACCATTTTAAAGAATACAATTGCTGTGTAGGCCAGGATTTTTTATAAAGCTCTGGCATATGCTCACATACCACACACACACACACACACACACACACACACACACACACACACACATGTTAATTTCACTCAGTTAACTTATATTATTAGTATTATACATCAGTGATGTTCAGATAGATGCAGGTCCAATATGTAGACAAATGATCATTAGCAAAGTTGTAATTAATTGTTTCTTGAGTTTTGAACTCTTCACATTTCAAATACATCTCAGTTGAGATGTAAAATAAAGCCTCATTCTTTCTAGTAAGATGACCTTGTTAAAGGACAGGATCCAGGGGATGTACTTTGCTGGTATTTTGAGTTGTAATTTTAGACGTGACTAATAAGTCCTGTGGAAGAGCCATTTCTGTAAGCATTAATTAATTGCAGCTAGCACACTCACTCACTGAGCCATCAAATAGCCCACCTCCTGCTGTGAGAAGACAATGGTGTCAGACACTTGAGTGCCATCCCCCCTGTCAAAGCCCTATAAAAGCGCACCTGGGCAGGCAGCTGCCACAGGGCTTTGGCAGTGTATCAGAAGCTCTTCATTTCATGCTTTGGCCTCCTCGCTTGCACATGAAGTGTGAGATGAGGTGCTCAATGTTCAGGGAAATGATGCATAGCTCTTGCATCTCAAACAGTCCCAATTTTACAGTTTTCAATATGTGTGGCATGAAACTATTTTATCTACAATACCAATGTCCCAAATGTCCTCAAGATGAAAGTACTTCATCCATATTTGATACAAACCCTCTTGGTGGCCAGGTCTGAACAAATTGCAGCAAAGTGAGAGAAATATTGTCTGTTTAGTGAGGTTATTCATGGTTTCCTATGGAAATAACAACACCCTTGTCATGGTGTAGACTACAGGTGATGTCATTTCACATTCCTTGTTTTTACTGTATCATCATTTTAAATGTAAAATAAAATAAAATAAAATAAAATTTCATTTGCTTCCAAAGACTCAGGAGAAGCTAGTTCCTACACCTGAGAAATTTGACTCTGGCCGCTTGTGAAAAAATGAGAAAACAAGGACTCAGGCCTTGTGCTTTTTCAAAGATAATCCTAGCAGTACTAGGTAGGCTGTCTCTGACCCTTTAATTATCACTTGAACACAGTGTTAGCAATTGTGACTAACTTTTAAATTGCTTTTGAACTGAACAGAATCGATATATCAGAATTCCTGTCTTCTTTCAGACAGGATCAATGTATCAGAATTCCTTGTCTTTGTTTAGATAGACTATAAACTCACAAAACATCATATGTATTGACCTCATCTGGTTTTGTGAGATCAATTCTAGGTAGAAGAGAAGGATATGGGATGAGAGGAATTAAGATTACCATACAAAAATAAAATGGAAAACTGGAAACCCCCAAAGGCAGGCTACATGAAACAAAATAGAGCGTGAAATAAAAAATCCTGTTTCCAAATGTGGAAGAACCACACTACATGGATGACTGACCAACAGTCATGGCACCCTGGGGTCTGGGCACTGAGCATCAGACCATCTCTAAGTGTCTTGCCCATTTCAATTCTCACGCCTGTCTTTCTTAGTAAACTGTGCCCATTGCTGATACTATCCATGTGTCTGTGAATTCAAGATATCTGTAGAGAAGCTTCATGGTTCCCTTAATGGGAACCTTCCACAAGACTGATTAACATTAGAACTTCAATTATTGTGGAGAGGTTGTACAGAACCTAATTAAAATTTAACTTGGACTATCCTCTACTTCATTATTAGCCCTTCATTTCTACCCTCTATCAGAACAAACATTCTGGTATCAGATGAAAATACACTGATTTAGCCGAGCAACAGTTTTAAATAACCAAAAAACTAAAAATACTATCAGAACCAGGGGTCTGTAACAGATTTTCTTGTAACCTGCCTCTCTGATGTTTCCACAGTGCATTTGAAAAAATACTTTGGTTTATGACTTTCTTTGTTCTGTTACTATAAAAACCTCAAACTGTTACTACATTGGAACATGGAATTGAGGTGACCTAAATTTGTGTTCCTTGGCCGTGGTCACTCATATTTGGCTCCACAATAAACTATTTTATCCCCGTTGAGATGAGAGTGGATTTTTTTTTTTTTTGGAGTGGGCAGTTTCTGGCACAATATTTTGTTCCTGTACACAGAATCTAGCTATCTCAGATGGTTCTCTCCAGAAATTGTTTCATGCCCATAATGCAATAAGTTTAATGAATTTTGAAAGCATTATATGTGTTAAAAATGAGACAATAAAATTACTGATTTTTACATTTGCTAGTTTATTATTATTTTCAAAATTATTTTATTTACAGTTCTTATTTTAGTGCATAAGTGTATTGTCTTCATGTAAGTGTACCCATGTCATACAATACACGTGGAAGTCAGAAAATTTCGTATGATCCCCTGGAAATGGATTTATGGATGGTTGTTAGCTTCCATGTAGGTACTGGCGACTGAACCCTGCTTCTGTGCAAGAGTGGCCAGTGCTCTTAATCACTGAGCCATCTTTCCAGCCCCCCATTTACACTTTAATGAATGACTTCATAAAGGATATAGATGAACAGGCAGATGAAGCGGTATATGAGTTAAACTAAAGAGGATAGGGTAAAGAGCATTAGCTCCTCCCTGGGTTAACAGTTTCTCCATCACCTCCATGTACTCAACAATGTGGAAAATATGGAAGCTTTTCCTGTCTTTCGTTAATAATTTGTGTATAAAATGGTATTCCTAAAGCCATAGTTATAGCATACCATTAATCAATATCAACAGTTTCCAACTGTGAATTACATATGAGAAAATAAGTCTGCCCTCTTTAGTAGATGTTCTAATGTCCTTTATATTGCTGAAATTCTACTTTGGTTTTAAAAGCAAAACTGTCTTGGACAAGGAGAGGTGGCTCAGCTGTCAGAAGCACTGGCTTCTCTTGCAGAGGATCTGGGTTCCATCACAGTGCTCACATTGTGGCTAACAGCAGGCCACTAGCTGCTCTTGCAGAGGACCGGGGTTCCGTCCTCAATGCCCACATAATAGCTAACAGCAATCTGTAACTCCTGTTTCAGGAGATACAATGGCCTCTTCTGACCTCTCTGTGCATCGCATTACACAAGTGCACTTACATGCCTGCAGACAATACACTTATGCACATAAAAGTAAAAATAAAATATTTAAAAAATCAAAACTGGGGGCTGGAGAGATGACTCGAGGATTTAGAGCACTGGATGCTCTCACAGAGGACCCAGATTCTATCCCAGCACCCACTCATGGCAATGGCAGCTAACAACCATCTGTGACTCCAGTTCCGGGGATACGATGCCCTCTTCTGTCCTGCTGTGGCATTGCATAGGACAGGCGCGCTTACATAGATGCAGGCAATATATTCACACGCGTAAAATAACAAAAAAGAAATAACAAACTGTTTTAAAAAGGAAAACCTGTCTAAAATTTTTATCAATAATTATTCATTTGGATAACTAAATACAACATATCTTCCTATAAAGTAATGAGTAGGAAACACGTGCATTAAGAGAAAATGACTCATTTTGCTGACCAGCTGTTCAACTGTGATTTCTGTTATTTTAAATAATATAAGTGTAGCAGCAAACCAATTTTAGTGATTTATAATCACTCGAGGAGTTCCCAGAAGTGGCCTGAAATTAATGATGAGTTTATAGTTAAAGTAACCACCTTCAGCAATGCCTTCCCTTAAGTGGAACTTCCTTAGGAGGTACACTCTGACTTAATTACAGTGACAGTCCCTGTTTATCACCCGTTGGCTGCAGTGGTAATCTTAAAATGAATTAACGTAAGTGTGGTTCTTTTTCACATGAGGTTGGAGAGCAATGAAGCAATGTAGGACATGAAGAAAACTAAAAATAGCAGCACTTGTCAACAGAACCAGGACATTGAACTTAATTGCTCAAGTTAATGATGCCTATGATACAGATTACAGTGCTTCTTGCAGGAGAGTGTGCAATTCCCAGATCCGTAGCTTCAACTTTCTATTCTTTGGAACTGATCATTTTTTCCAGATTAAAAAAAGTATTAAAGTTTATCATGCTAAATCCGGGTTTCATAATTTATATATTGCCAGCATTATTTTGAAGCAAATAACTTCTTGTGGTGGGCTTATACGTGCACCAAATCCTATTCAGTCAAGTGGATATTCTACCAGGTGCAGTAAATAAAATTGATCAGGACAACATCAAATGACCCTTGAGAGACAAAATTATCCACCCTGAACAAAGCTGTACCTCAGAATTAATATTCAAAATAAGCCAAATCCAAAACAAATCAGAATCTCATGCTGTACCTTATCTCATTTTACTAGCTTAAAAATATTATAAAGCAGATAATGTCTCCATTATACACCTAAAGAGCAGTAGGTGGAAGAAAGTAAAGCACAAAGGTCATGTTAGAATCTAGCGGATGTTCAGGCTACAATGAGTGCAGTGTCCTTTCTCTGTTCATATATATTGACAGGCACCCTGTGAGACATTGTCCTTGAGTCCTTCCCTACCTAACAGACTTCTAGGTTCCTGTATCTTTCACCTGAGAAGTGAGTTTACATCAAAGGGGAAATTAGTGGACACATTCTGCTCTAGACTCACTTCCCTGCCACCTGACTAGTACTCAGACAGTCTAACAACATGGGTTGTGTGGTAAAACCTCCCCCTTCTTCAGATAGGTCTAAGAAGAGATTCCTACTTCTGCCTCATTGGCCTTGGCTCCCCCTATTGAAAGATCTGCCATACTTTCTGTATCTGATACTGAAGCCTGCACTTCCTCATCGTCTCCATCATGCTGTTCCCTATCTGTTTGTCTGTCTGTGGCATTAATAATTTTAATAAATTCTCTTACCCAACAATGTATCTCAGTGTAGGTCTGGCACCTCTGTGGGAGAACTTGCCAAGATTACCTAGATGCCAGATAGTAGGAGGCAGAGCAAGGATGTTGAGACTGTTTACTAAAGTTAAAGATTATGCCATTGCCCTCAAATCTATTGCCAGTTAGTACAAACAAGAAGGGTTCTAGGCCCTGGACAAAGTGAGGACTAGGGAGGGGGATATGTTACAATTAGACTAGATACCAAGGTTTCCAGGGACCAGTGCCCCATCTAGGTATTCCAGGGTCTCAAATGGGTCATCAAGTGAGCTGTCCCAACTGGGTATCCTCAAACCTGCAAAGAGAATTCCAGATTTGCCTTGACTCTTTAGCATCTAAATTTGCAAACACTAATGAATATGATTTGTTCATTTGGTAGTTTCCCGTGTGTATTTTCTGAAATAAAAATGGCTTTGCTATAAATTTATTTTGAAAAATCAAATAAAAGTGATTATAAGCTCCTGTAATTCCACAACTAAGAGAAAAAGCAATACATTTGGCAGTTATGCTTATTTTTATCCTCTTATTTATTGCCTAAAAAACTACAACCATTTTTCCTTAAGTGTAGGGAATTTTCATTTACATCACACAAAATGTAGAGTTTCAATACCAGAGCTGATCAAATGAAGTAAGATAGCAGTCCCCCTTTTTGATTGGGAATACCCTGTATCACCCCAGTGCATATGTGAAGCTGCAAATTATACCACGTGCTTTAATTCAATGCTTTTCTAATTTACCTAAGCATCCACTGCACACAATGCCTGAAAAGTTCGCAGTGTGCAATGTAGCAAAAATGCATGATGGGATTTTTCCTTCTTAGGTTCAGGGACAGAAGATTTGTTCTTATTATAGATCTTGACAACCTTAACTTATGATTATCTTTCTGTGGATTATTTAATGTAGAATGCCCAGTAGGGAGTACTTTTCTTGATATATTCAAGTATCTAGCATCACAAGTTTCATATTTTAGAAGTAATAATAAGTAGAATAAGTCAGTTGTTCCGAAGTGTGGCAATACTACAGCAGTTGGTCTGATAAGGAACTGCCGAATGCCTTGTAGGCAGGAAGTATATGAAGCATGGGATGCTAGGTTAAGGGACCATTTACTTCCTGTGTAGAATGGATCTAGATGGAGAGAGAATTTGACACAGAATCATATATTTTTTAAAGACTGATAACTTGTTTTATTTGACATTAACTATCCAAAGAATACAGACAGTGATCTTCATTTCTTTCCTGGGGTGTAGAAATTAAATTAATGAAAGAAATGAAGTCAACCTAGGGTGCATTTACACATCTGATAAAAATTTTCTTTACCCAGAAATTTAACTGGTCTGGATCTCAAGTGTATTTAAATTGAGAATATCAAAGTAAATGATTCGTGAGGTGAGCTAAAAATCCTTTGATAATATGAATATATAGTTCTAAGACACCATTTATTCATAAATGTTAATACCATCAAAATATTTCAAACCGTATCTCTAAAGGGCTAAAAAAGGAAAAGCATCAAATGATGGAAATTGTCTTTTTTTGGTTTTCCAATGCTGTCTCTTTCTCTTCTGGTTTGATATGGTATCCTTTATTTTGTTTTATTTTACTTTGTTTGATAATCAGCTCCTATTATCCCTAGAAAATATTAGTACCTTGAAGCAAGTGATCTGTGGCCTACTAAAACTAAAGGAACTTTGAATTGGTTAATAAAAATCAGAAGTCTGGAGGCAAAAATGGATACATTTTTTCTTCTATTCAGTTTCTTTGCAAAGGCCTTGAATTCTGTCACCATGGTGAAATACTGATTTTTTTTTCTTTATGGCCTGTTGGCTCAAACTTCTGATATTTGCCTTCCAATGATGTACAGCAGTACAAAATTAGACGGTATTTATAAATACTGATTTCTTTTGTTTTCAAAAATATGATTAAAAATTAGAAAATGATAGAATGACAATTACTGAATATATCTTTAAATTTTCTCTATACACATATATTTACTTGGTAGCAACTAACTGCACAATCTACTTTTAGATCCTTTTGCCATAATAGCAAGACTAGGTATTATCCTACGAGTTCAAGACCCTCCATAACTTCTACAAAGATTAGGACATTATGCATAGATTTTAGAGTTTCAGGTTTTATCTCAGCGTGTGAGGTTAGGATAGAAATACCTTGTGGTATATTATAAAATAGCCTCTCTTCCTTCTTTTGCATAGGCACTTTTGGAAACTGATTACAGGTGACCACCACTTATAACCTTGAGTTTGCTATGTATAAATTTTCTTCCTGAAGTGTCCTTAAAAGGATATCACTTTACATTTACGTATGCACACAAAAATACGCACAGTCACACATCTGCCTGTTTCATGCATGATTTACTGATGGGTTTCTATGAGATCTTCCTACTTCCTCTGTGATGGAGAGTTTAGAGATAAGGAGGACATATTCTTAACCCTGAATTTATTTGGTCATTATGTTAAAACACTTACAGCAGTGTAGTTCAAAGGACCTAAAGAAGCGACCTAAGGTGCTGGCTCAATATCCATCAAAGTGTAGGGATAATTTGCCTGTAAAGAATGCTCTTGTGTTATCCTGATTATGTGGATACAAAGCCACCATAGCAACAGCATTTAAATCAGCTAGAACTATCTTTAGCTTCAGCAAGAGCAGGTCATTCTTGTACCACTTTGAGGCATGAAAATATTTTAAATTGTGTGACAAGAATTAATATAGCAACAGACATGTAGGGCAAGGTAGACAGATAAAATTTGCTTTTCCTACATGATACAGGATACACTTGGGAAACAAGAATAGTGAGGTCATAACAAATTCTATACCAGGACAGAAATAAGGGTATGAGAATCAGTAAAATTTAATCTCTGACTATATATTTCAGACTTTTTCTTCATTATGTCATAAAAGAGAAGATGCATCCTGTTGATGGCATATGTATACATATTACTATGTTTTAACCAATAAAAGACCTTAAGTTGTGCATTAACGATGATGTATAAATAAATGAAGAATAAATTCAATCCTATTTGTTATATTTTTCTCATTGTCTTTATATCTTTGAACTTTATAAAACAATTTAACTACCAGGTTAAATATCAGGGTAAAATTAAATAACAGAAATTTTTACTGATAAATAATTTTTACAGACAGTATTAGTTGTATTCAGTAAACTTGTGAATTAAATACTTATGTCATTAAACATTTTCTAGATTGTTGCCAGAATAATCACAATTTCCTACTTTTTCCACTGCATTTATGCATTTTTATTTACAGTAAATGAAATGGACATACTGTACATCATAAAACCAATGACACTACTTAATTAAGGAAAATAGTAATTTTCTTAAAATTCTATGACTGAATGAGTGAACAAAACAATAAGAAAACTTCTATATATTCAATCAAGCATTAAGTGATATGCTGAAAGAATTTTGAAGGATGTAATGAAGTAAATCAATTTTCCAAGTCTATATAATTCTATTATATTTTATATTATAACAGGTAGCAAGCTTATTAATCTTACTCTGATCTTAAGAAAATGCAGAAGAATCACTCTTCCATATTTCACCAGAATGCGCATATTAAATAAAGTGGGGGTCACTTTCTAAATGGGAATGCCAAAGCTTGGATGATGTGTGTGTACTAGAAAGGAATTTCTACATTTTAAATCGCAGGGATACACTGCAATGCTATGTGTCCATTTGGGAGTTGCTGTGTAGATTATTTCCAGAAAACAAAATGTCCTAAAGAATGCTCATCTAAGGAAATCTGTATTACATATAGAAAATGAAAAGAAATAAAGTCAGGTAACCAAATTAAAAGTCTGACTTACCAAGAAATTTATTTTTCAAAGCTATTTTGTGAATACCTAGTTTATTATCTACTTATCTATTTATGTAAAGTCCGCTGGACTTGTTATATAATTACATGTATACCTCTTAGCAGTACTATTGAAGGGTATAGGAAGTATATCTTGAGATATAAGGAAAGTATTTTCTCAGTGACTGGTAGGTGACTGGGATAATCAGAATGTAAAACATCAATTATGTGTCATTCCATTTTATTCTCAAAGAAGCAATACATGTTTTGAATATTGTCCGTTAATAAATTTTTATAACACTTAAACTTGCCATTTGCCTGATTATATAACCTTAGTAAATAGAAATTATCCTCTCTATTCATATTGCTCTTCTTATTTCACAGGAAATTAAAATATATGGTAACATTTCCAGGTTTGGTAAAATAATTTTCAGGGAATAAAAGTATGTCAGTTAAATTTTGTCATCTCTGCATTCATATCTATACACTGAATTGTATTCAATAGGTTTTGAAGTGGGATACTTATCATCATAGTAAATTGAGTGTTTAAACAGGTAACTTCTCTGACTATGCTAAGACCATTTAAATAAATGGTGATGTAGTATACAGAGTGGAGAATTATGAAACTGAAAAGAGCACTGATTGGAATTCAGTTTCTTGAACACCACTTTTTATCTCTGGCAACTTTTTCTTCAATTCTGCTATTTGCCTTCCTTGGGGTAGATTTTACAGGCAAGCACTGACATCTGAAGTCTTTAAAATAGTTTATTTTGATTATCCTGTCCATCAGTTTGCCTAATTAATTAATTTGCCCTTAGATCTGAACTTTCTTTGAGCCTATTTAGTAAATATAAGCTCAAACAGTATATACAAACTGTTTCAGTAGAGAAATTCTGTGTTGCCAGGGTAGTGTGGCCCACAGAAATGACATGGCTTATCTGTCGCTGTCCGTGATTATCACCTTTGCTCCTGTAATGATAAAAACATGTGGTGCATGTGCAAAGCACAGCTTTAGCATGTGTCTTCTGTTGCTGTGCAGCCATTCGTTTCCTGTCGAATTTAGATCATATCAATATGCATGGCATATTTCTATATTTTGAAATGCACTTAAATCCAGCATGTTCTGTACTTTCTAGGCTTATACTCTTGGGAAATTAGAAAAACTAAAACTGGATCTGTCTCATATCTCTGTGTCTCTCTTCCTCTGTTTCTCTTCCCCACAACCCTCCTCTTATAACCTATGGCACATCATGAAAAATCAGAAGAGGCCAATCAAACCATTAAAACTTTGATGCTGGTGTCTCTTCATATCATTAATTTACTCAAAAACCCTAACACTCCTTGCATACATACCTACATTATGAACCACATATGGGGGCAGGGCAAGGACCGAAGACAGGGGAGGGTCAACCAATACCTCAGTTCTCATCAATGAGAAAATTTTGAGATGAATTCATAACAGGTTTTAAAAGTTATCAGAGAGACTTGCTGTCTTCTATTTGCTTTTTGTTCACAGGAGTATCTGTTTCAGCACCATTTCTACCCTGTGCTTTCCGGGTTTTCCACAGTGCTCCTTAGAATTGATTCTCTGAAACACTTTTGACTCTGTATGCCTTCAGATTGTTTCTTTTCTCTCCCCTTTTTCTTTTACAACTATCCTCAGTTGTAGGGTCAAGTTATTTCTGTGTGTGTTTTTTTTTCTTCCAAGAAGGAATAAAAAAAAAATTTCTCCTAATGTAAACCTTTAAAAAATTGCTAAGCAGAATTTTTCAGGTCTCACCTCAGGTACATCATAATAAAGAGACTCTCCTTTTACCAGTTATATTTATTATTCTATGACAAAGTTCAGCAAGGATATTTAATGTCTATTTTTATGCTTTTTATTAGATTATACTGGTAAAATAGACCATTTCGTGCTAGGTAATATTCTTTTATCAACTTTAAAATGAAAAATCAAATTTGTGTTTGGGTTAGTGAATAAAGAAAAGCTCTGTAGGTTTTAATTCATGTAAAGTTTGTGTGCCATTAAGAAGGAAGAATTAGCTTGGCATAATAATTTCAATTCATTTAGCAGTTGCTAAACAGTTCTAAATGTTTTTGGACTTTCTACCCTAGGATCGTGCCACTCCATTTGCTACAGTGATTAACTGAGACCTAGAATTCTGTTGGGAAATGTTGGATGTTATTTACTTAGTTAGTAATAAATATTGCTCAATAGGATCCAGAATCTGAAAGAAATAAACATAGCCTAACATAAAGAGAAACATTTTCCAAATATCCTCAACTTGGGATTCATATGCAGGCACCTTAAGCAGCAAAACTGTTCATAGCTGTAACTATATTTTCTGCCTTTTCTTTGATGAGTTGTTAAGTTTCTGTCCAAAATGGATTTAAAGCTAACCACGTAACTGAACTTATATGTGAAATAATTCAGCCGTAACATTGGTTCCCAAAATGCTACAGTCAGACGTTTCTCCCTCTTCATATTCAGAGATCTCTGTAACAGTCCACACATGTTGCTAGATACACATCACTCCCTTCAAGCTTGCTCTTTTAGGGAATGCAAGGCTATCCCTTTCCTTATTTAATAAATACCTCAGTAGAAAGCTTGTTTTCTTTATGGAAATCTCTTGCTCACATTGACCTTGTACAGGAGAATATTGTAAAACTTAGTTCTCACACCTCTTCACTACTCTCAAATCCTGAACGAATCACTTTCATCTGACGGTCTGATCTCAGGGACACCAAAATGATATTTTCCTTGTCAGTTTCATAAAATTGAGTTCTAATATGCAGCCTGAACTACAAGTCTCCCAGAGAAATCTTACTTTCCCTTCGAAACCTGTTCCTCACCCCTGCATTCCCATCTCAGTAACAGGCTCTTCACTCCCGTCTGTGCTCAGGTTAAACTCAAAGTGGAGCTCTTAATTCTCTTGTTTTCTTTTATTTCATCTCAAATGCTTCGCAGCGTCCTGTTGATCCTAACATCAAAGTGCCTGTAGAATCTGCTACCAGATATCTTTGTTACTTAAGCTTGCATCAAAATGACAATTCGATGTTATCCACAGAGTCCAAGGCAATAGTATCTTAGATGGTACTGACTGACGGCATTCCTGAAGTTATCTACCTCCATTCCATGTGCAGAGAAGTCACTTAGAGTTTAAACTCTTCCCTAACATTCTCCCTTGTTATCTTTTACAGTAGAAATAGTATCCCATTGTTCACAGTGGCATATCAAACTCTAAGGGCTTTCTCAGCCTGCCCTCTGCTCCTTCACACACCACCCTGTCTGTTTTGCCTTCCCCAGGTTCCCACCTTTGGTCACCAACATCTAGGAAATAATTGCCCAGCTTATATTCAACATACATATTTCATAAATGAGTGGGAGATCTGGGGTTATCTATGTCTTCTATTTATTTTCCTTACATGGGGCCAGTTTCTTGATGGTCTACTCTAAAAATTAGAAATATCTCTATTGTTCTTATAGCAACTGTAGAAATTTTGTGGAAGAAGAAACATCTACAGAAAAACTGTAGAAAAAGAAAGATCTACAATAACTATGCACTAGCTCGATGGCACTTCCTACAGTTCTGTCACTAGCAGCAGTATTAAACCTATTTTACTGACCAAGTATTATAACACATAAAAATTCGCATGTAAATTTAGACCTGTTGACTGTGAAAATTACCAAGTGATAATTTCATCCAAGTATAAGCTTGCTACTAATATGCTTTAAAAACATATTGAGCTTTTATACATTTCATGCAACAGTTCTTAAATAAACTTAGAACCATCTCCCCATCAGTTCCCTTGCCCCCTAACAGATCTCACATATTCAGCCATAAATGTTAAATCCTATCCAATCAAGCTTTTGTATCCAGATACTCTTCAGTGAAAAGTCATCCACTGGAGTTTAGTCAGCCTACTTAGAGATTGTAAGTAATATGCACTCTCTCTCATAAGTTGTGCAGAGATAATTATAGCAGCAGTATATGCAGTTTTCAAAATAAGGAAAAGACGCAATGTTCTTCAGTAGAAAAAACAGATAAGTAAACTATGGGATAACTAGAAAAGGGAATAGCATTTAAACAAAATGTTCTATTTAGTCATGAAAAAAAAAACAATAAGCAAACTTTAATGAACATTTCTCTGAGAAAGTAGTCAACCTAAGGGGATTACCTATAATGTGATTTTAACTGTGGAACAGTATAGAATTGCAAAACACATTGACATAATGAAAAGGTCAGCGTGCACATGAGAAATGGAGGGGCGCACTGAAAGCAAATGTAAACTATGCTAATACTGGGTGCCTGTCACGCACGTTCCAGACGCACATGGAATGCACAATGCCGAGTGATTCCTGAATCACTGAAACCACAAACAGTGGGTTCAGAAAATAGTGTATCAGTGAAAGTGCAGGGATCATTAAAAGCACATTCTATTTTCTGGGGATGTATCTCATTTTGTGACAGAGTACTTGTTTTGAATACATATAGTTATACACACTTGAAAGTACTACTGTAGTAGGAGATGTTGATTACAGATGGTATTATATGGGGGTGCGTGTTTTATACTATAGGATATATTATTGAATATTTAGTAAAACTCTACATCTGATGCTCAGATTTGTGGTGAAGTTAAAACTGTTGTAGCAAGGAAAGTCTGTTTCTGTAACAAAATACATTAGCAGTGGGCACTGACTGAACTGATTCTTGACATGAAGACAGGAATTGAGCAAAGGTTATTTCAGTGTCTAATGCTACTAGATAATTGATAGCACATTAAATGCATCACAACATTACCCTGTATATCTTTGTGTGGGAAAATAATGCTTACTACCACAGGCTATTTAATTACATAATGATGGTAGCTAACCTAGAATTACTATCCCTGCTAATGCCTTTTAATTGATGTAGATATCACCTTGTTTATTTTACAAGCTATAGCTCTGACATGAAGCACATACCAAAGCAATGAATTTAAAACAAACCAAATAAGAACTTTTAAAAGACTTTTTAAATAGAGTTAATTGTTATGATTAGCTATTATTCCTTAAGGACACTTAATAATGTGATTGATAACTATAATTCAATTAAAACACTCTTTTTCTGTCAGAATATATTTCATTCACATTTACCTGAAAAATATCTCACACGGGTGATACATGGTGTAACCTGACGCCAAACCTCATTGAATAAAGCAGATAACATAGAAAAGTCTCATTCTCTGTTCATTGAAACCATGGTTACATTTTCATGATTGAATTTAGTCCTAAATTTGTCTCATTTTCTTCAAAGAAACCAAGAGACAGAGAAATGAAAATAGAAGGATGAAAGGAGACAAGGAGGGAGAGATTCTGTGCCTTTATATTGACGGGAAACACAAATTTCATGTTTTTGCATAGGCTCAAGATACATGGAGAAAGCAAGACCATGAAAGTACTCCAGGGCAAACAGTAAAAGTATATTCCAGTCAGTTAAATTCTTAAACTTACAGTCTACATAAGATTCAACCCACCCTATTTTATCAAATCCCAACTTAAACACCTACACTTAAATTTATAATCACCAACAGTAAAAAACTTCAATATGCTTTTCAAGAATTATTTAAAGAATCTGGAATATAGAGTCAATTAGAAGTTGCTTCCATTTAAAGTGGTGAAGAAAATAAAATCAGGACAGCAATAGCAGACTGAAAAGTGTGGAGACATGGAAGGATGAAAGAGAGGACATTCAGCTCTGTCAAGGGCAGGAGCCTGGCAGTCCTTCTCATAGGCTGTCCACAGTCCTCACAAGCTTAAAATCCAGTTAGAGCGTGGGTGACACAATGACCCCTCCTGAGAGAAGGAAGGATGAGCAGCAGGAAGCATTTCTATTTTGACTCTCTCAGTAGCTGGGAGGCATACGGCCAGGCCCCTTCCTGGAAAGTAACCCAATTTTTAAAACTTTGGTAACCTGAGGACCTGAAGTGGAAAACCACCGCAAGTCAGAAGCCTGGCATCAAACTGTGCCACCCTTAGGCTGACCCGCAGCTAATGGAAACAATCCTGGAAAGTAGGAGAACCCTACTGACCAAGTTTAAAATTGTGAAGGCAAGGGGAGAAGCAGTGTCAGCCCCCTACTCAGCGAATCACTTCGGAATACGATAGCTCAGAGCCCTAGCTCCACTGGAGATCTGTTTCCGGAGCCACATTATCTGCCATGAGTTACGTGGTCAGAGGATTGAGAACTGCGTGGCTCCAGAGACATGCCTGGCAACAGCCTCAGCTGCCAGATGTCGATTTCAGACAAATATCACATTTGTCTCTCAGATACGGAAAGTAGATTTAATATAAATTTAAATATGAATGACCTGAAAGAAAAGGGATCTAGAGAACTGGGGAGGACAGGGGGAGAAAGGGGAATTGGGAAGAATGATAAAAGACTGTGTACATTCTCTCATGTATAGTTGTGTGTGTGTGTGTGTGTGTGTGTGTGTGTTGTATGACATGAAAACAGAGGGACTATTCATGTGGCGAGAGGGCACCAGTAAAAGGGCAGTTTGAGGACACACCATTGGGGGAAAAGATGAGCACGATGACTTATAAGTCTGAAAATAGCATTATTAACACCATTATCATTAACCAAAAAATGAAGGAAAAATGTTGTAAGAATCTCTAAAAAATCAAGGTGGAATTTTGTACCATGATTAATTTCTTATTAGTAACTGACCTGAGCAAATGTTCTCAAAGCTTTCTTTAAAATATTTATTGATAATGTCTAAATATGAAACTATTCTTTTAGAAAAAAATGTTTGTTTTATAAATACTTTTAATTGTCTTAAAGTATAATGATACTTCAAGTTAATGGCAAAATGTGTTTTAGTTATTCTTATAGATAAATGATAGATAGATGGATAGATAGATGATAGAAAGTTGAACACTAAATGGTTCAACTTTATCAAATCCCTCACCAGAACTCAGGGAACACAGAGGAAAAGGAAACTGAAAAATCTAAAGAACTAAAGGATAAGGATGAATGCTGTGAAGTACTGTCTTTTGGACATGACATAGCGTTGATCTCATGAACTCTCATCAGAAGTGAGTTCCTGCCCATCAAACCAGTTAAAAATTCCAGCATGGATTCAGTACATGGATGATGTGGAAGTTGATAGCTGGGGATCGGTTGTCTTTGTGTGTGTAACCACTGGTTGGTTGTCTATACTCTGCCAGAGAGTGATCCTATACCCTGAGCATATGGGAAGTGCATATTGACTTAGGGAGTCATTACTTTTTTTTTTTTAAGATCAGGATATGAATTTGGGACAGGTATTGGTTAGGGAGAGATAAGAGAGGCATTAGAGTAGGTAAATAGGGGTGAATTTCTTCATATTTCATCATATATGTCTGAAATTTTCAAAAAATGAATTATTAGAGACCTTTGTAGCAGTCCTCTCATGTGCACAATTGGTATATCCAAAGATTGGCCTGGCGCAGGCAGAACCATCCCTTTACGTAGTGAGTTCCAAGTAGGCTAGGGCTACTAGGAAAACCCTATCCAAAAAGAAAAAATACAACAACTACTAAACCAAAATAAAAACAAAGATCCCTAGTTCACAGCTGTAATTGTGGATAGCAGCAAAGTCTGTTTATATGTATTTATATTCAAACTTCAGTATCAGTTGACAAAAGCCTATGCACCGGACCCAGTAAGATAATAGCAATTGCCAAAGTAAAATAGAATTATTTTGAACAAAAACTTCCCTCATTAAACCAAATGCATGGGTAAAAGAGTCAATGGTGATAGCAAAATTAAGGAAATAAAGGGATTTTATGATTCTTTAATATGCTTAGATGAACATTTAAACTGAGAACTTGTGATAGCATGCCAAGTGCTCTGATATGCTAGAAAACTTAGGGCTCCTGATTTCTTTATGAAAATGGGGAGAGAGAAGTGTGGCATGTCTTTCCTCTGTATCATGCAGCATCAATCGACAGAGTATAAAATTATTTCTAAAATAATAATTACAGAATTTAGGTTCACTGGTGAATAACAGGCAAATAGAAGACACCGAGTCTGCGCATTTACGCTGCGCCAGCGTCTTTCAGCACCCACTCAACTTACCCACCATTTAGGACCCTTTAAAATACTATAATCACAAGCCACGGGAACCTAGCTGTAAATTTGTTGTTCAAATAATAACAAATAGGTTATTCTACTTCTGATAGTGAAACTGGCAGATAAATAACTTTCCACAATAAAACAACATAAAGGCCAGAGGAATCAGTGCCTAAATTTTACAGTAACCTCAAGAAAGTGGAAATAAGATAACAGAAGAAAAGACAACAAAAAGTAAAACTTCATAACTTTATTACAGTTTTACTTCATGAACTTTTACTTTAAAATTCCCCAACAATATACATTTTCTACACAAAATCATATGTCATGTATAAATATGATCATGGCTTTATTGGTCAGAGAGTAGAAGTTTAAATGTAATGGGAGTCACATTTACAGGAGAGACACAGACACATACAAAGAGACATTTGGTATTCTTAGTTTGTAATCCACTTTAAAGTGTTTTAAATAGGCGACAAAGCTAAATTTCAGTGTTTTCATTTTCAACACTTCCACAAATATTAATAGCATCAAAGTTTACTCAGCTATTCCTACAAGAAAGGAAACATCCTGTTATTTTATTATTTTATAGTTTGCCTAAGTGTTTCTCATTAAATGTGAAGGACCTAAATTGCACAGAAACTCTAGCTTTGAAAGAAAGTCGTTTGCAAATATTTTTATGTGGCATCACATATTATACAAATCCTATACTTCTTTTAAGATTGATAAAAGGAAATATATTTTGCTTTTTTTGCAAGCAATGAAGTCCCTGGTCTTTCCTTAAATAACAGCACGTGAGATTTGACTCAGAAACTGAAAAGAGAAGAACTGATGTAATTAGGGAGTTCTTGCTCTCCATAGCCAGTGTCAGTAAAAAATTTTACCTGTTATGATAATCGATGTGAATAAGGTTCTTTTTAAACTGATAATGTTCCACTAAAATGGTCTCAGTATAAGGAGATATTATTGAAAAAGAATCTCCATTTACTGTATGATTAAAAATGTTGGAAACAAAGTATTATGAAAGAAAATGATTTGGGAAATTTAAAATTGTCTTGAGTACTTTGTGAAAAATATCAGTTCCACCAAGAACCAAGTTTAAATAATGATTATATCAAAAGGATGAGACAGATGGCAAAGAACATCAAGTTTTTCATTTTTTTCCCTTATGAAGATGTTTATTTTATATCAGTGTCTTAGGAAGCTGTTGATTTCTGCACCTTATATAACTTTGTGGAATTGCTAAGAGTCAGAAAATTGCTTCCTTAGGTCTTACACAAGCAAGGTGAATTGCATGCTTGCCAGAGCAGAATGCTATTTTGTGCATAACTAATAGTTTTCAACATGGTGCACAGAAGGTGAGGCTACTTGATATTCTATTTCAGCAGAGACACAAAAGATGCTAACACTATATTTTGCTCCCTGACACATCTCAAATCATGCTTCTTTTGCAGTTAACAATGAAGATAACATCACACTGATGATGTTAAACTTTTGATTTATATGCAGTTTGGGTTGAAAAATAAATGTTTGGACAGTAGTTTTCAACATTTTGTATAATGCTTCAGAAATTCAATGATAATTCAGCAACTGCTGTTATATTTTTAATAGGTTTAATTTTCATAAGCAAAGAACTCACAGTTAAGAAAATATTCTTTCCTTTTCCAAATGTAGATAATTGCTAAAATATTCCATTTCCCTAACATTTAATGTGTGTGTATATATATATATATATATATATATATATATACCCATTAACATATTTCTCTTTATAAAAAATGAATCACAGCTGGATTTCCAAAGAAAGACAATGAAATACAAGATTGTATCCTGTACCTTAGAGCCTTGAAATTATTTCTTCATCTTAGTTTTTGAACCCAGTGAGGATTTCCCATTATAAAAGAGGTCTCCCAGAATATGAAAGTTATCAAATACATTCAAGCCAAAATTCACTTTCAGCTTTGAAATAAGTGAGTCATATAGAAATCAAGGATACAGAGTTTTGAGAAATAAAGCAGAAATCCAGAGGGATCAGAGTAGAACCTGACATTTTAGATGTCTACATTGCATAGAGAATGAACAATGTCAACTTAACATTCTTTCACGTATTTCATAAGAATTATATTTGGCTGATCTCTTCAAAGAAATTTTAGCCTTAGAAAGCACAAATATAAGTGACAAACATTTAAGAATATATATATATATAATATTCTTTTTCATTCTTTAAAATATTTATAATTTTTTTATTGTATGTGTATGAATCTAATGCCTGTATGTATGTAAGTGCACCCATGTCGTGCAATGCCCCTGGAGGTCAGAAGAGGATGCTGCATTCCCTGGAAATGGAGTTCGGGGGGCAGTTTTTAGCCGCAATGTTGCTCTAACAGCCAGTAATCTAACTGATGATCCATCTCTGCAGGCCCTCCTTTTTTGAAAAAGGGTCTTATGGGGCCCATAATGGCCTTGAACTTGCTATATTGCTGTGCAACTCGGGATGGCATTGAATTGCTGATGCTCCTGCCTTCACTTTCCAAGTTGAGGAGCTATTAAATTTTAAAATAAATGAGGATATGAATTTGCATATCAGGATGTTGGGAATGGAAATGGACTGAAAGGACGGGATAAACTAAGGGTGAATATAATCAAAATGCATTGAAATTCTGAAAGAATTAAAATATTTTCAAGATTTAAAGTAAAACTCATAATAAACTTGAGGCATTTAATAACTTAATGTTACAATATGGATCTTTAAATGTCATTATTATTTCTCAAGTACCAAAAACTTTGATAGCTGAGTCTATGGTAACAGAAAATTAATTGTTAATACTCAATAGAAGGAGTAAGAAGATCATTGGACTCCTACTGCCTCTTTCCCTTATTCCTCAGCTGAAAGTGGTCTTGGAAATTGCTTCAATATGCAGGAACTGAAAGACTAACTGAAAGTGGACTCCATGATGCAGCTTCCATGACAGTATCATCTGTAATAAAGTCTAATTTACAGTGATACATCTGCTTTGGGGTTACTTAGATTCCTCGGAGATGAATAAACTCAATTATCCACCAAGCTGGGCTTCAGTAGAATTGTTATTTGGATCTGTTTTGCTCAATCTGAAGTGAATAGATATTTATTTACATATCCTCAGGATATTTAGCAACATGAGTTGATACAACAGAATACAAAATGTCCAGGTCTGTTATGGTACTCTACAAAACAGTAAAATTGCTACACCCACCAAGAAATCTGTCAACAGATGAATGAAATGTGCTGGTTGGTTTTCAATATTAACTTCAATATAACTTAGACTCCCCTCAGAAGGAGATTCAGTTGGGGAACCGTCTACCTTAAGTTGACCTATAGGTGTGTCACTGGGAGAATTTTCCAACTTGTTATTTGATGTAGGAAGGTGCAGACCACTATGGGAATCACTATCTCTAGATAGTTGATCCTGAACTAGAAAAGAAAGCTAGCTGAATATAAGAAGGCCTGGGAGTCAGATGGCCACCAGTATCCTCCATCGTTCCTAACGCACAGCCTTGGATGGGAATGGGTTTCTGAGTAAGAGATTATGCTGCTCAATGGAACTTCCTTCAAAATACCTGTCTGAGTTCCTTCCCTGCTTTGCATAGAATGAAACTACAAAAAGACCAAGTAGAAATTTATTATATACAGTCATAAAAAGTTAGCAACACAAAGTTTTATACAAAAACATTCCTGAATACCGATGTTTGTTGTGATATTTTCCACAAAATTATATCATCAATTTAGATGTCAATTAACAAATGAATAGTCAAAGAAAATGTGGTATAAACACAAGAGTTTTGTTCAGATACATTAAAAAACAAAATTATGTCATTTCCAGAAAAAAAAATGGATAGAAGTTGAGATCATAATCTTGAGTGAAACAAGTTTTGCCTATTGGTACATTCTTGAAATTCTAGTTCTTGAAATGTTGAGGCAGGAGGAACAGGAGTTCAAGATCTCATCTTCACCTATATAATGGTTTCAAGACCAACCAGGGTTAATGAGACCAAGCAAACGAAATAATATACAGTATATCACTTCCTTTTAAATCAAGATTATTATATAAAATCGCAACATATGACATGAAAATCATAAGGAGCTTATTTGGAAGAGAAAATGGAGCAGCTGTGATAACAGAATACAAAGAAGTAAGTATGAATGTGCATAAGTTCAACATATACATGTATTAAAATACCATAACTAATCTCATTTTGTATAAGGACTATATATAATGTATATGATTTTAAATATTATGAAATTAATCACAAGAGACATTAGTGCAAAAACATTATTAAAAGTATTTTTGGAAATGATGTACTTGTATCTTTGTTTTTTTCTGAATTCATTTCCTGTAATGTTGAATTGTTGTCTTGCTATAGTAGTTTAGGATTTTTTTTCCAAAACGAATCACTGCTTCATATGCATTTCTTTTTTCTCGTCATTGGTAAAGAAAGAGAAACAAAAGAAGCCATGTTGAAAGCATCCTTGGTGAGTGTGAGACATGAGGTGTGTGTTCTGTGAGATGTGTGCCCATACTGACTCACACAACTGAACAACATTTTAGTTGTGAGAGAGAATGACTTACAGGTCAATGTCAAGAGCTAGGAGCAGAGAATGTGGTGTTCCAAAGAATATGTGTGTCTGTAACCTCATATATTTTTGGATTACCATTTCAGTACTTTGTTGATTATACAACTAACAGTATCTGTCATTTCTTATGTAGTAAAACAACATTTCACTTTTCAATAAGGCACATACAACAGAAAAGAATAATCCATGTAATAAGTAGGAACTGAGCATAACAAATGACAAAATACACCAGGAAATAATGTGATCATGGATAGGGGATATCATGAGTGACTGTTTGCAAATTTCTACCACTTTTCAAAATTGAAATTTTTAAACTTTTTTTGAGAATTTCATACATGAGTACTATATTGATATGACTTGCACCAACTCCTCTCCACCTCCAGATCCTCCCAAGTTCACTTCTACTCTCTCTCAAATTCATGGCCTCTTCTTAATTATTATTGTTGCAGAATATGCATATAACCTACTTAGTCCATTTAGTGTTGTTCATATGTACATGTGTTTAGGGAAGACCTCTTGGGATCAAACAACCTATCACAAAGCTCATCCATGAAGAAAACAGATTCTTTTTCATTCATTGATTACTCTTCTTGGAACAGTGGGGCCTTATGAAATTGCCCACATCCTTGGTATGTTCATGGGTATTATCATCATGATGATCTTGTTTAGGCAACTATAGTGTTGTGCTTCCTTAGATTTGTTGGTCCTGGAAGTACAAATGACTCCTAAAACAATGTATGTGGTTATCGTTGCCCTTGGTTGCCTCTCAGAACTTGAATGTAAGTCTCCATTACACACATTTTGAACACAATACTTGGACACATCTAGCTGAAACTGACTAGGAATATCATTTTCTGAAGACTAGGCCTTATAGTGTTGAGTGGTGCTATGCAAGTTGGCAAAGAAGAAAAGCAATCAAAAGAGCCTAAAAACTACAAGAATGTCCAGTCTGGCAAATACCCCGGGTGATGTAATACAGCACTATTATCTTTGGGGTAACTAAGAGTGTTTTAGTTGTAGTTAAGTATCACTCAAGAGAAATTATCCATGACTTGTTCTTTAAATCTAGCTGAATGCTTGTATCTGCAGAGGTCATCTCACTTTCATAAACCAAAATCTTCCTAATTATATTTTAAATACATATCCTTATAACCACAGATAAGTGTAATTATCACCCCCTGTGATGGTTTGAAATGAGAGTATTGCCTGTAGGCTCTAAGCATTTGGACTTTTGCTGCCAGTTGGTGGCGCTGTTTGGGGAGGTAGTAGAAGACGTGACTATGCTGGAGGAAGCATGTCACTGGAGATGGGCTTAGGGAGTTCATAAGACTTGCTGGATCTCCATCCATTCACTGCTTTCTGTGCCTGCTTGAAGATATAAGACCTTAGCGTCTGCTCTGGCTCTAGCCATCTGTGCCAACATGCCACCTCGCCCTGATGGACTCTTGCCCATTAGGAATCATAAACTCTTCCTTTTTATAAGTTCCCTTTGTCAGTGTTTCTATCACAGCAACAGAAAGCACACTAATACACCCCTCATCAAAGACGATGCTTTTTATAGAGATCAATAACTGGACAAAATACAGAAAATAAGTAGGTATGGAATGCACAACCTGAAAAGGTACATTTAAAACAGAAAACTGTCACTATGAAGGTTCCAGGAACATCACAGGAGAAAGGGGGAATGATTGTAAGCACCAGAGGACCAGTAAATATGCTGCTAGATAATGGTTCTTTAGACCTGGTGAAAACCTACTGCCATTCAAAGACCACTATTTTTATTTTTCTTTGTCTTTTGTGAGTTAGGTACACTGATGTCTGAAGAATATTTCATTATGTATAAATAGTGATGACTACTTAAAATATATTTGTGAGAAGTGAGTAGATATATTGAAGAAACTGCTTGAAATTAATTCTAGAATTTATCATGTATGTTTTAATAAGATAAAGATTTCTAGCTCTTTCTTTTCCCTTAATTATTGTGTTAGTTGTCTTTGGTCTTTGAAAAATAAGATCAGCTTTAAAAATCTTGGCACAATACAATAAATTCTGTAGTTTTTCCTTTTCACATTAATTTAGTAGAAGTTCTCACCAATTTAGACTCAGAACTAGGGAAGACATATAAAAACTATGACATAGTATGACTTCTGTGGATCTTTTTCATTGTTATTCCTGTGCTTAAGGGATGTTATTTTTTTCCACTAATTTTAATTTTTTTGTGTGTTTGTATAAATGTATTTCACTTGTGCACAGGTGCCCGTGGAGGCCAGAAGAGGGCATCAGATTCCTTGAGTGTGTTACAGGCCTATGTGAGCTGCCCAATAGGGGTACTGAGAACTAAACTAGGGTTCTTTGAAAGAAATGTTCAGTTTATCCCTTTGTCATCTCTCCAGCCCCTATCTTTTTTGGTATTAATTACTAAGTTGACAGATGACATTCACCAACAAATCATTAAGGTATGTGCTCTGTGATATTCTGTAATCGAGAGGAGCCATGTCATATCCTTTCTGTAACTGTCCATTTTCTACCCATTTGGCTTTTAGACAAACCAAAAATGTCACAAGAAAAGAGAGGTGAGTATGGCACTAGCTGAAGGTATCACAAAAAGGGACTTCATCTAGGGAAGAATGGTCTCTAAAGCCTTGGGTAATAATACAAGGTAATGCCTCAAAATTTTCAGTATGATTTCTATAATATTAGTTCTTCAAGCTAAAAGTAGCATGCATGCATCCAGTTGATGACTCAAAAATGAAAGCTCCTGGTTTTAGTTGTCCATCCCATCGTAGATCCATTTGTATACAGAGTGATTCTGAAAGTTAAGCTATTACCAAAACTTCATAAGGACTCTAGATATCCAAGTTGAATTTCTAGAAACTGAAAATCCCACCTCAGAAGATGTTTAAAGCAATGATGCATGTTTCATTGAAGTCTAATGGGCATGGACATCTGTCCTTGTCAGGGCTCATTTCCTAACAAAAGAGTGCAGGCAACTTATTCTACTAATCAATACTTCCCCATTTTCTTGTATTAACTCACAATCCATGTATAGTTCAGGGCAAGTTCTATTTACTTTTCCTTTCTTTTATTAACATTTTCAACCATAGAAATGAAACACAAGGCCTTATACATATGAGGGACATGCTGTATTACTGAACGTCAACCCCAGCTCTAAGGCAACTCTTATTTGTGAAATATCAGAAAGTATTCCATCAATGGGATTTTGGTTGGGAAATGATATTTTTCTGCAATATTTTAGTCTTCTTACTAATAATAATCACAAAGTGAAACAGCTGTTTGATTGTTAGTATGTTGACTATCACTGCATTTATTTTGGCAAATACTGCATAAGTGTATTCCATTCATCTGTTTGGACAAGCTATATCATATTCATGGATGTTACATATTTAATCATATCTAATGTAAGACCAGCATATGTAATATTTATTTAGGCAAGGACATGTCTTGACACTCAAATCCTCATTTTGTATTTGGATTAACTTTTCTCTAGGTAAATCTCACTATGTCCTTCTGTTCACGTGCATGAAAATTCTCTATTACTCAATGGACTATATTATTCTTTAATTTACCTAATGCTTGCAATGCACACAGCTGGGAAAGAGATCTGATTTCTCTTTAATTTTACATGGACATGTATAAAGAACATTAAATACTGTAGTCTTAGATTTATTACTAAGGTATTTAGAAAAATAAAAGAAATATACATTTTAAAAAATAATAATCACCTTATATACTCCACGTGTATTCCTTTAGACCTTAAAGTACCTGAACACCTCCAGTAATGAGAGATTAATGCAAGAGTTGCAGCATAAGATTAAAGAAACACAATTAAATGATTTGCATTTTGATTATCCTTGTACATGTGGTTTTCCTTCCTGAAGAACTTACTAACTATATGAAATTCCACCTGTTATTTTGTTACCACCTGTTATTATATCCTTACATTAACATAGTTTACATTTAAAGAAAATGGGAAGGTGGCACAGACATTATTCTGCAAGACGTTATTCTATACCAACACTCAAGGCTTTGGTGCTTTTCGACTTCAGTTACAACTACTTCAAATGATGGCTTTACCTCCAAACAAAGACATGACATTTAAATTCATGTGTTAAATAGTAAATATTTCTGAACTCAAATACAGAGGCTAAGTGACATAGGTGACAAAATGTATATAAAACACAAGATAAACATTATTTTCAAAGACTGACTAGGAGTATTAAACATATCCTGTCACACTGAAAATCTAAACCATATGAACAAAATCAAGTTGCTGAATGGCATAGATATATATATGAAAAAAGAAAATGTTTTTATTTTTCCCTTAATATTTGAGGGTAATTGACTTGTGAGTCAATATTTCCTTCCAGGAAATTCATTTTATAAACATATTCCAAGGTCATTGGTCTGTCTTGATTACTTAAATAGAAAATAAAACAAAATCATTATATTTCTTCCCCTAAAGCAATTTATAGAACATAATTTTTGAATGCAGTGTTTCTGTCTGCTTTTAATTTCTTTTCTCTGGGGCTTAAATTTTCTTTCAGTTGGTAACAAGGATGTCAGATCTTTATGACAAACTCATTTACAACTGTGTAAAAAACAAGGCTTAGTATATTGGATTTGTAAAAGGCTTGGGTTAACATAAATTCTCACCATATATTCATATAAATGGAAAAAAATCATCAGCTACATATTGTTTAGGATAAAATTCATAGTATTCTTCTCATCTGATTTTTAATAAGTAATTTTTTCTTTTGTAGGAACACAGAAGTTTACAGATTATTGAACTATACTGGACACTTTATGAAAAGACTTTTAGAAAAATCCAGAGACAGTTCTCAACAGTGCTATCATTTATCTCTCTCAGAGACGCAGCATGTGAAACAACTGTTTTATATCCACAGGACTGTCAGCTGCCATCAATCTCTTTTATGCCACCCTCAAGTAATCCCATAGAGTTTTTGGAACTGGAATGCTTTGTATTTTTTTAAATGGAGTAATGAAAATAGAGTACAAAGCTGCAATGTTCATCTTGCTTTAATATAAAATATCCCTCTGCAAGATTCATTAAAAGACTTGCTCTGCTGATGTATGGGATTCTTTAGATCTGTAGTATTAATGGTTGAGTGTGCACTCATAGCTAGGTAGATAGTCACAAAGAGATCATTACTTTTAATTAAACATTTCATGAAACTTGAAGCTGCCTTCAAAACATTTCAGAAAATATATAACATACTATTTTATTTATAAATGCATTTATTTCTCTAAATCCCATATAAATTTTTGTTTGCTTGTTTTCTATCTTGCTTTCTATATCCCAGAGTTTTGGGGAGCCTTTAAGTTAAATTTTGAGTGGTTGTGATTTCAGCTTTCCTGCAGACATCAAATTGAAAACTATAATTGCATTAATTTAAAGTTTATTGAGCTATATTTACATATAAATTACATTCCTCATCCTAAGACTCAGGGACCTTCCAGGAAGAGGATGCCTAAAGATTTTAGAGTTGGAGGTGGTGGATGACTTCAAGGAAACAATGTTTCCAGACAGCAGAAGAGTTGTGACTATGAACTCACAGCCAATATGAAAGCATGCACAATACCTGTTCAAGCTCAAGCCCGATAAAATCCCAGCTTTAAGGGCGGAGGTAGGCACAAACTTCTACCCCAAGATGATGAGCTGTTGGCAACTGATACTATTTTAGTGGTAAAAAGTCTATGGTTCCATCTGAAGATATTTTTAAATTATACATGTGTAATAAATCATATCTCTGAGTGTTTGAGTATATACCTTAAGAACTTTAATGAATAAAGGATCTTGGAATTTAGAATTATGTCTTCCTGATACCAGCCGTGGAGATGAATGCATGCTCTAATTGCACAATGGCTTCTGTCATGAAGTACTTTTTAGGTAAAAGAAACAGACTGCCTTTGAAATACTTCATTCAGTGTTCTCAACCAACAGTTCTCTCTTTGAAGATTTAGTTCCTGGTTATCTCATATAATATATTGAAAATCCTTTTAACCACAACTGTCGCACTTCTCCTTGTTTACTTCTTGCTCCCAAAATTAGGAATAGGAAGCATTTTGGGTAGGAGGAAGCCGTCACTTACTCTCTCACAGGAAAATGAAAGTCAAGCACACTACACACACACAAACACACACACACACACACACACAGACACAAGAAATCTAATTCATCTTTTTTTTAATACTATAGAAAAAAACTTTTGGCATAGAAATTAGGATTTTAAAATATACAATATGATTACAAACATCAGATTCTTGAATTAAGTCATGAATTATACTGCAAATACGTGTTTTTTTCTCCTTTTGAGTATTTATTTCTATTTAAGCCTCAAAAGAGGTAGTAACCTACTTTTGCTTACCCTCAGACTCTTTAACAATAATTCAGGAAGTTCTCTTCTGACTTGTTTCTTTAATTCAATAACATTTTAAAAATTTGATATCATCATGAATGTCTATTTTTGCATGAACTCATAAATTGTACTGAACTGGATTCAATACATTTAAAGAATATTCATTTCTATGTAAGAAATTAATTCTAGATTTCAGATTCTTTCTCACTTCTAAGAAACTTATGTCAGGTACTTCTCTCAAGTTGGTAAAGATGGCATATCACCTGACTTCAGGTTTGTATTTTCTTAATAAACAATATGGCTCTTTTCTGATTTGCAATGACTTTGTTTACATATTTTATGGAATAGAGGCTTATTACTCAGGAATATTTCCACTTATATTCTAAGGTTGTGCCTGAAGTACATGACTTTAACACAGACTCAATAAAACTAGCAATGTAAGTACCCACTCTTTTGTGGATTAAAACACTGGATCCTCGTAGGTGAGTCTATATCCTGATGTAACTCCAGGAGCCAGGAACATGGGAAGGAACCATGGAGGGAAAGGGAAAGAATGAGTCTGAGACAGGGGGAAAATAGGAAATATATGTTATAAACGGGACATGGAAAAAATTGGGTTATTCAACCAGCAAAGGAGGAAGGAAGACATACAAGGAACAGGGGAGTAAAGGGAGTGAAGATATTCAAGAGGGGGATTATGGGAGACAGATATTTTCAAGGGGAAATAGGGGACTCTGTGGAGGGAGGAGGGAGTGTAAACAGGGAGTAAGGAGAAAAAAAAAAAAGCTTAGGTTGTGTGAAAACTCAGAGGGAAATGTGTTAACTAAAAACCTCCCTGAAAAAATACACATACAATATCTGAACATGAGTGCATGTGCATACATGAGGTCTGTATAACATGATACACAGTGCCAGACAGGAGAAACGTCTCCTGAGTTCTTGGTCAGGGGAGTCCAGGAGACTCCAAATTTACACAGGCTAGTGCCACAGCTCTTGAATTCTTCCTAGAACTTGAATGTAAGACCCTATTGCTGAAGGCAGGGCATGATTCCACACAGAACTTGGAACAATGGCGTTGTAAATATCCTCGAAGCATCCACACTAAAAACTAGATGTCATAAATCTTGAAGATACTATGCAAGCTGCTAAGAAAGAAAATCAAACAGTGGTCTAAGCCAAGCTTCAAAGCCTAACAACCACAACAACGACCTATACAACAAACTGTACCAGTGCAGTGGTGGATCTTTTATCTTGAGGTAATCAATAGCTATCTAATTGGATTTAAATGGAAGAGAAATCATGTGTGACATTATAAACACAGCCAAATATACATAGCTGAGAGGTCATAGAATCCTGTAGAAAACCTTATCTCTGCCATATCTCTAGGCAAATGAAATTTCTTATTGTGTGCTAAATATGGATCCTTATATTTAAAGACAGGTGTACCATATACCACTCATCAGAGAAACTTCTTCTTAGCAACAGATGGGGGTTATTACAGACCTCCGCAACTGGTCCCCAAAAGATAGTAAGTATCTAAGAAATGTCTAGTCCTAAGTGACAAATCTTCAGTGGAAACTCTACACCTAAGATTCTTGTAACTTTGCTGAACAGGGGGTAGAAAAAATACTAAAGCATCTCTCAAATCCTCACCAGGAAGCTTCCTCGTGCAATAGAGTCTGATGCCCACAAAAGGCCACAAATATCTGAAGCTTAGAAAATAAGAGACTGCAGAGAGCGTGACCATGGATAGATATCCTGTATTAAACCTCACTGAGCCATGGCTCAGGTGCCATTGTGGAAAAGTGGCATGGAAAGTTTGTAAGAGCCAGATTTGGTGCATGACTGTAAGCAGAGTGTTCCAGTCTTCTGAGAATTTACTCATATGAACTTATATTAATGATGTCAGTATGCACAAGACCCATACGAACAGTCTGAAATAAAACCCCAGTGTAGAACTGTGGAAATGGGCAGTAGGCCCCAACCTTAGCTGATAAACTATTGGCAACTGATTGCTACTGGATTTGGGAGAGTTGATCCTTTTTAAGGAAGTGACTCTACATAGGCTGACTGGACTCCAGTGGATGAACTTTTACCAAGCGACACAGACTTGATTCCATTGATAGGCCTTAAAATGTACTTCAGAAGACATGACATGGTGGGGAAGGGGATAAGTAGGTACCTCTGAGGGAGGGGATTCAAAGACTATAATAGTGTTTTGTATGAAATACTATGAATGCTATCTTCTGAATGTGACCTAGCCATTGCACTTATGATCTCACAGCAGCTATGCTTCCTGCACAAGATCAAGTCAGTAAATAGTTCCTGCATAGATGGAGAAGGGAGAAATTAGGCTTTATCTCTAGCTGAGGAGCTGTTGGCAATTGATGGCAGCCAGGAAAGCCATTTCAGTTTTCTTTGGGAGTGTGGCCTCTAGTAGCTTGCCCCTGTTCATGCAGTAAGCCCTAATTAGACACAGGAGGTTAAGACTGAAACAATTAATATATGGTCTTTCTTAATGATTTTACTTTTCCTGTTAAGTGTTTGCAATTTACATGACTTTTTGTCTCTAAACTCTTCTACTGTCCCAATACAGAGTTTGTTCTTTCGCTTTATCTTATTAATACTGTGGCACCCCAAGGCAGATAAACCCTAAATATGTTACAAATAGCAATAAAGCTAAATTGACTTAGACAGTCTCCTTCCATTACATGTAGCTATTATTTGATTATTTTATTTTAGAAAATGTACCTTGGTTTTGACTTACCTAGGTATGTGATCAATTAAAACTCATTGATTTCTCTTAGGTCAATTCTGCTCTCCATATTTATCTAAGTAAATTGCAAAATATCAATACATGATTTTAAGTGTGTTATCTTCTTTCCTGCCTGTCAAACCTACTGAGGAGTTCAATAATTCAATTTAAACAATTTTGTTGGTGCTGTTTTTTTCCAGTTTGAAGTTATCTTCAAATTTCATGTTACAGAGAGTTTCCAATGACTCAATGATGAGACTGTCAGCACATTGCTTACTCCTGGATAGGAGACAGTCAAAGAAATTTTAGAAAACATTTCTTAGCTGAAAACCTGTTAGGAATTGCCCTTGCTCCACTGAAGAATTTCTCACCCACACTGTGGCAAGTAATTCAAAGCTTAGGGGGCCCCACAAACAGAGGATATGAAAGGAGGTGGGGGGCTTGTTCAGAGGAAATGTGCTGGTTGGAGAGGCATGAAGGAGGGGAATGGAGGTGAAAATAAACTAAATTTTTAAACTCTCTAACAGTGAAAAGATAGAAAAAAAGAATTCTTTTCTGGCTGGCCAACCTGTTGTTAGTCCCCAATTGGAGGATATTGCCGATTCTCTTCTCAGAAATCCTGGGTTTCCTTATATCATTTCTCTGCCCACTCTTTGGTTCTGTGTGCGTGTGTGTGTGTGTGTGTGTGTGCTTCTGAAGATCCTCTTGTTACTTTCCTATGGAAGATATCACTCCTTAAGAAAGAGGTAACATTGCCTAAATGCAGAGCTAGATATACCAGCTGTCTGGAAGATTCTGCTTCCTTAAAGTCAGTAATTCACCACTTTTCTCTCTTACAATCCTTATACCCTTTCTTCTGCAATAATCAGTGAGCCTTAGAACACAGAAATTTGGTATCAGTGTCCTGATCAGGCAAAACAAGCTAGTGCTGACTTCAGACTGACTAGCTTTCATAGAGGTGGAAGGCACCATATGCATGCTACTAGAAGAAGAAAATAATAATCACCAACCTTTCAGAGCTACAAATTCCCTATAACTAGACATGTCTACAATGCAATATTGGCACAAATATAATGAGACTATCCAACTACTCTCTTATTGCATTTAAGGTCTACTTCATAGGATGAAGCCCATACCTGACATTGACCAAGCTTAGAAACATAAGGATATAAAAGTCACAGTATCATCGTATCCATTACTGTCCTGTCTCATCACTCGGGGCCAGCCCGAGTGGACTTTGGGGGGCCAGCCTGAGGGGTTGGGGGGAGTAGACACAGAGTCAAACCACAAACTTCAGGAGTTGGACGGGAAGCAGGCCAAGCGCGTGGCACTGCACACTCACGCGGCACTGCACACTCACGCGGCACTGCACACTCACGTGGCACTGCACACTCGTTTATTGAATAGATGCACAAGCTCTTATGGGCCTGGATAGCCAATGACCTTAGGGAGTGGGATCCAAAATACAGCCAATAGTAAGTTTGTGCCCAGGTAGGCAGGTACTTTCCACCTGCTGGTCTCACAACTAGCCAGAGCAGAATGCCACACCCCCAGGAACCATTCTATTCCTCCTAGCAGTTGGCCCTAGGCGAGGCTCCCCCTTACATTATGCCCAATATCACAAGGCAAATGAGAGAGAAGAGTAAATCATTCTGCAGTTATAGCATAAAACTGACTCCTAATAATTGATTGTTATACCCATAGATTAATGCATCTCTTACCTCTCAACAGAGCAGATGAGGGATTTTGGAGATAGTGATTAAAACAGAAACACAAAAATGCACATAACAGGGGACCACAGAGGGCTTATCCATGAATACGAAAATATCGAATATATTCTTGTGAGAGTAATTTAAAGTTTTTCTAATAGAGTTAAGATGTAGACAAATATTGGTCATTAATCAAAGCACTCAAAAATTAAACAGTAAAAATGTAATAAGAAGGCACATCATTTTAATCAATTATGCTATGGTATAAATGGCCTAAATTAATATTGTCAAAAGAATGGGTGGATTTTTATATATTGATAAATAAATTATTGCTGCAATTAAGATTGTGGATGCATTTTAATAATGAAATATAGAGATGATGAGAATAAATACATAAAAGAAAAGATATGTACTACACAAAAGCTGAAAATCTACTGTTTTAGATCATGTAATTAAGAATAAACATATACAAGATTTCAATATCAAAACTGAGCCAAAGGTTAGAAACTGCATCTGACTGGGAACTTTGAGAAAAGTACACTAGAGGTTTTTGAGTTACAGAGATCTGTTTGGGGCTACAAGACAGACGCATATTTTTTTTTTTTTTAAGATCTTTAATGTGTATATAACTTTTGAGTTGTACATGCTATCTGGGAAAATTTTTACGTAATAATTTTTACAATGACAAAAAGATACAGTACTTCACTCATCAAAGAAGTTTCTTTTGGCAACAGATGGAGGCCACAGCAGAATTTCACAACTGCGAAGACACAAAGAATGTATGTTTGAGAGATAACCAGACCTAGTTACACATCTACTGTTGAACCTCTATATCTAAGGCTCATAGAACAAAGTAGAATGAGGGGTAGAGAGAAAACTAAAGCATTCCTCAACTCTTGTGAAGCTTCCTTAACCAACATAGTGTTCTGCACACAGAAAGCCATGGGTGACCATTTTTTAGAAAAAAAAGGATGCAGAGTGTGTGTCACTGGATAGGACTCCTATACTGAACCTCACTCACCCATGGCTCAGGGATCTTTGTGGAAGATTGGGTGGAAATATTGTGGTTCATGAGCTTAGGGAAACAGAGGCTTTCAGGGCACTGGAAGTCTGTACATATGAACTTGTGGCAATGGTAGCATTGAGCACAGGACCCACACTAACTCAAGTTAGACAAAAGCCCAGTATGGAGCAATATAAATTGTTAGCAGGCCAGATCTAGAATGAGGACTAATAGAGACTGATACTGATTACTGCTGGGAGAGGGAGAATATGCTTTACTCTAGATAACATGACCAGACTCCAGTGAATGAATTTGTACTAAAGGACATTTGGGCACAAATGCTCAACTGAATAGGACTTAACATGGATGACAGAATACACCAAATCTCGTAAGGGCTAGGCAGGATGAATGGGGCAGTTGGTCTAAATTTGATTAAAATTTATTGTACGAAATGTATAAAACTCAACCAAACAAGAAAAACATTTCATTAGTGACCTAGTTAGCCCTACTTGGTGTTATAAGTGTGATTTTTTTCATGTATCATATAATACTACCTAGAATAAAATATCAGCTTTATTGATATGTACAATAATTGTTGTTCTCTCTTTTACCCATTTTTACTTCTCGCCTATCAAACTCCACCCACCTTTGCCTTCCAAAGATTGTTGAAAGAATGCTTTCAAAGACCATGCAGAAGAGAACTTTTACCCATACCTTTCCTTTAGGGGAAGAAAAATGTGTCAGGCTACACTAATTTTTCATGGAAATTTGATCAGGAAAAGAAATAGTCCAAAATTCTGATCATATTTTCCAGGCTTTTCTTATGGAAAGTGTAATACTCGTATAATTATTGATACCTATTAAAGTAATAAAAATGAATGTAAACATTAAAAAACTCTAAAAACAGAACATAATGGATATAAGTGAGGAATTCATTGACGTTATTAAAGGAAGAAGCATATTTACAGAATCAACAGGTCACCCTGGCTTTCTCAGACATCTGATAAAGCAACAGGGCCTCTTTAAACTTGGGATGTATAGATGAGGAGTACTTCCTTTGGCTATCAAACTACTCATAAGTAAATTTCTAATGTAATGATATTCATAATTAAAGAAATGCAAATTTAAAAAGAATGCTTTTAATCTTAAAAAAAATCCGATCCCTTAAAGAATAATGTTTTGTGTGTATTTTAATGTGTATTTTTATTGAGCTTTTCTATGTTGCATATAACAGACCTTAGCAAAATTTAGATCCACGTCCCTGTCTGTGCTCCTTCACGCCACCCCTTTTTGGATTTTGTGCATTCTTTCGTATATGTTGATTCCTATTCAGTCAAACATTTGTACCTAGATGCCCCTCAGTGCAAATTCATTCACTGAACACAGAAAAAATAAACTCACAAACAAAATATGGTATATTGAATTAGAGCCTAAAAAGAAGGGATGTGCAGGCATTATATAAAAATTAAGACAATCTGGAAAATATCTGCTACTTGTGGCCAGCATCTGACGGCAATAAGAGATATTAGAGTAAGCCAAATGTGGTTGCATGCTAAACTCTGCATAATGTCTGCAACAATTTGTTCTATTCCAAAAGAAGAAGTTTATTTTATTAAAAGAAATAAATAAAAGGCTAAAAATAAATCTATTATTTAACACCAAAATGAGGACCTGAGTTAGATCCCTGGGTATGTGGGGGGGATTAGTGACCTTGTGATATTTAACACCTGTGAATATGTTCATGTCTAGCATTTGTTCCCCTTTATTGTTAACTAGAGCCTGTGTCATTCAAAATAGACACCAGCCAGCATGAGGAAAATCATGTACCCATGACTGCAAGCTTCCTACTTTGAGCAGGTAGACCTGCATCTTGCATCTAGAGATTGAAAGAGTCAGTGAGATTAGGCTTGGTGCTTTAATGCTGCTATTAAACAGTTACAGAGTGCAGAACTGATTGAAGTCCTAGGCCTTTGTTATTTCTCGAATTGCCTAAACCAGACAGAAGTAGAATGCATGCTGAGATAAATGTAATCACTCACAAAGCTGTTTCTTGGTTAAATTGTTTTATTTAAAAGGCACTCGCAACAGGAAAACAGCACTGCAATTTCACTAATTGAACTCTGAACCTAAGTTACAGCAATAAAAAAGAATGAATGGTTCAAGAACAAAATGATCAAATCAAATTAAAGAGAAGTTTAATTTTCCTTCTGGAGAAATGGGTATTCTGGTAATATTTCTGGCAAAAAAATGAAAAGAGAAAATAAAACAAGAAACGGGGAATGGTTTGTGGCTTGAGTCTTACAGTCCAAGGACTACGAAACCTACAAAAGGAGAGATTCTGGGGTTTTGGTCAAACAGTAGAAAATGTTTTACTTTTTTATTTTCTAAATTTAAGGTCAAATAACATTTGGAAACCCCAAGAGCATGTTTCTAATCTGACGTCTTAATGTATACAAGAGTGACACTCATATTACATGCAATTACACAGAAATCAAGCTTTTACAACATAAAGCAAAATACTGGTAATTACATTGTTGTTCTAAATGCTCAGAACAAAACTTACTTTAGTTTCATTAAAATAAAACGTTCAGAGTTTACACCCAGTTTACAAAAAATAAAAAGAAAATAAAAAGAAAATGCAGACCCAGCAGGTGTATTTTTATATCCTCTCTATATTGTGAGCAAGTTTAGGTTAAAGATGCATAAAAATGGTGTTAAACAAAACACATTTATGTCTGTGGCTCTGAAGCTGAATTTTACTTAGTTTTCATTTTCTAATGTTACTATCCTTTATTAGAAGTGAATAAAGTGGCTGGAGAGATGGCTTGGTGATTCAGGGCACTGTTGCCGAGGATCCAGGTTCAAGTCCCAGCACCCACATGGCAGCTGACCACCATCTGTAACTCCAGTTCCAGGGAAATCTCATGCCGTCTTCTGAACTCCACAGGCATTGCAGAACATGGGTGTACTTACATGTTGGCAATACAGTCATACCCATAAAATTAAAATAATAATTAATGAATAGAATATTTTTCTAAAAAGAAATGAATGAAAAGAAACCATGTAATGCACATGAACACATTTAAAGGGAAATTTTAAAGATAATAATGAGTTATAAGAAAATTCGAGAGACCACAAATTTTTGTAACTTTGGAATGACCTCTCCTTCGGCTACAACCTAATCTAAAAGACAACACTCTTTTTAAAAAAAAAAATTTATTCATTTTAATTTTTTTATATGTATGAGTGTAGTGCCTTCACAAACAAAGTGCACCCATGTCATGCAATACCTGAGGAGAAGGTATTGCATGGAGCAGGCATTAGGTTCCTATGGAACTGGTGTTACAGATGGTTGTTGGTCACCATGTGGGTGCTGGGAATCAGGCCTGGGTCCTCTGCAAGAGCAGCCAGAGCTCTGAACTGCTGATCCACCTAGAGAAGTGGATAGATATTCCCCCTAAATACCAACATTCTTAAATTAAATAATTGAGAGTCACATTCATAGCTTACTTGAATACATTACTGCTTGAAATGATTATGGTATCTTATTGCTAAAACCCCTTGCTAGCTCTGATATAGGTTAATTGTTCTTTGTATCTAGTGCTTATTGTTAGGTTGTTAGGTAATTGGAATTTCTTTGCTATGAAAAAAATGTTAGGCCTTCACACAAACTATTTTGAATACAGCAACATTCCTTAATGATTGATTATGGGTGATTCTGAAATACGGAAGAAAATGCTAGGGATAATATTAGTACATCAAAAGTACCTGAGCACAGTTGTTAACTGTGCAATTTGCCTAAATAATATTATGGCTTGCCCTGGCATTTGAAGATAAAACCTTTTCCCATCATCCCATTAACTGCCTGTGCTCTTTGAATTTGTTTACACTTCATCTAGTTCACTTTAGTGCTGCCTCCTCACCTTGGCACTCACACACACTGGAACTGCTTCAGGCTTATTACTATGATGTAGGAAGTTATTAAAATATGTTAATTTACTTGATGGGCAATGACTTTAAATTAAGCACTTAAGACTTCCTGCCTTCCAGACTGCCCACACCTATGCACTACCTGAAATAAGATATTATTCTATGATCAAATAATTACTCAGAAAAAAGTTATACTCTCCTGGTCTTCCCCACCCCTGTAACCATGGCAAGTTAGCAGTATCAGTGATATAATTTGAATAAAATCAGAGACATGTAACATGTGCAAAATTTTTGCTCTGGATCAAGTGGGCTCCTGAAGGGTCTGCATGTTCCCTGATTGCTGTCATTGAGCACATGAGAACTGAGAGGCAAGGAACTTTGAGAAGGAGATGGACTAATCAGGACAGGGCCCTGTACTCCCTAGCTGGCTGGTTTCAGGATCATTTTTGATCCTTGGCCGCTCTAATGCTTGGTCTTTTAATGTTAGAGTAAGTGGAAGGGATAGTTGCTCCCAGATTTAATGCACTTCTCTGTACAGCTCTTTTCCCTTGTCTGTTCAGTGACAACATGACTTAGAAAATATTCAACTGAAATAGAGATGAAGGCTTGTACTTCTTCAATTCTTTCTCTGATGAACTAGTTTCTATTTTTCCAACTTCTAAGTAAAACATCTGGTTCTCATCTCAAAGGGATAATAGATGGTTTCTTCTGGAGTCCTTAATGAATGGCCCTGGCCGAGGAATGCAGATTATGGTTATCCCAATTTCCATGTTCCAGTGTTGTAAAAATTCTATGATTATTTTTAAAGTAACAGAATAAAGAATGTCACGAATCAAAACCCTTTTAAAAATGAGTCAGTACCTCATGTAGGTCAGTTATAGCAAAATGGGGACATCTCTGCTGTACAACTTTAATGCTAATTGATGATGTTCTTAAATTTTTGATTTATGAAAACCACAGATTCTGTTTGTGTTGAGTCACATGGAAGTAAGCATCAAATGGGTATTCATTGGGCTTGTTAATAAAAGAAGGAGGGGTTCATGGGGCCCTACCCCCAATGACTTATATGTTGATAAAGGATAATTTTCCTCAGTGGTGTTGCTAAAGGTAAGGCACTTATGGTTCCAAAAAGAAAATCTCACCCTCTCACCTGTAATTCCTGATGACAGTCCTAATGAAAATCATTAAATAACTGAAGAAAAAGAAAAAGAAAAAGAAAAAAATGAAAGTAGAAGCGGAAGGCTCTGTTTAGGGAAAAAGACAGGGAATCACTGTGGGAGGGGGAAAGAAAAGAGAGGGGATGGGGGAGCATGAATAAATACACTGAAATAAATTGTGCACATGAAGGAAAATTGAAACTCATTATTGTATATACCTGATATATAGTAGTAAAGATATCAAGATATATAATTGATACAAAACACAATTAACCTGCAGAGATTAATGTGGATTGACCCTGAGATTTTTGAGTTCATTGGGTATATAGAACAATGCTGGTAGAGACTTTCTATTCATTGATGCTTGGACATTTTCACACTGTAGACTGAGGAGCAGAAATGTCAAGGCATTACAGGTTTGCTTTCAGTTATTCTTCCCTAGTGTTTCTTTTTCTTACTTCATTTCTTCCCTCTTATGACTTGATGATGGTGATGAATTGTTTTCTGACAAAGTTCCTGGCTTTGTTACTATTTATTTAATTCATTGGCTAAAATGTAAACCTACACATACAGTTTTCATAGTTTTTCTAGTAGTCAGTTATGATTTTACTGTCTTAAGACTCTTCATGTAACATGGAACTCTTTACTATGACTTAACAACTTTGAAATATAAGTTATCATTTTCAAAAGGAATCTGTCATTTAAAAATCGGGTAAGAATTTGTCAAAAAAAACTGCTACTGTTCAATAAGGTGAAATGCAGCTCATTTACCAATGTCTATTATTCACTTTCTTCATGCTTCCCCATGACCACAATTCTGAAATAACTGCCCTGGCCTAAATCACTTCCTTTAGTTAACAATCCCAGGGCAGTGTATCCCTTTGTTATTTTTCTGTTTATTTTCTGTTTATTTTTATTCTGAGAATAACAATACTGTGCCATATTTTAAAATGTTTGTTATGTATAGAATTTTGCACTAGAGGGTATTTCCTTTCAGTGTCTTGTCTATGTAAATTCATAGCTCCACAACTTTCAGTGCTGTTGTGTGGGACCTAAGGGCAACTTGACTATCACTCACTGCAGATACTGTTTCTTGTTATTTTTGTAGTTTTCCTTTTTCCTTTGATTTTCTGATACTTCATTAAGACTGTACTTATATATAAAATTTTCATTGTGTGTGTGTGAGTTCTTTGGTTTCAGATATCTGTGGATCTATAACCTTAGTTGCAAGCAATTCTTAGCAGTAAATTCTGGAATAATGCCCATTGCTCATTTTTATTCCTGTTAAGTGGGCCCCTGAACATGTCAGGTGGTCATTCCTATGTCTACATGAGCGTTCAAGGCTTTTATTACTCTGCATTGTACCCAGATAGTTTCTGAACTATTATTTATTTATTCAGTTAAGGATAATCTCTTAAACTTCTTCCATGACACATGAACATTAAAACATTTTGCCAAGGTTTAATTTTCATATTTTTCATTTCATTACATTTTTATAATTTGTTCATTTCCATAAATCTTTCATTAGAAAATATTTTTAAATGTTTATTTTAAAACAAAAATTATTTATGAATGACAAATTCTAGACAAAAGGTAATGTAAATGGAAATGTTCCCGCACAATTAAATGACACACCTTTTATCTAATTACATTTGAAAAATCAGATTATCCTTACTTTACCATAGTTCTCTTGTTTAGTTTTTCATACTAATAGTTGAAACCCTTCCCTCTGAGTGATGACTACATCCGCTGCAGGTTTGTCCAAGAGGTCTATGCATTTCCTTGTCACTATATCTACAAAAGTGTAGCATTATACACAGGTTATGCTTAACCATACTCAGTCATCAACACTCATAAAAAAGCTCTGTGCACTAGGAAGTGATTGCAATGGCAAACTGGAGAAGTGGACGCAAGCAGGTGCCTGGGGCTTGTTATCCAAGAAGACTTAACCCTAAACAGTCATCCCCTAGCAACTGTCGAAAACAAGTTGTGTGTGTGTCCATCTCCTCAGCTTCATAGGCACATTCACTTTTTCATGCATGGGCAATTATGCACTCAGAAATATTCATATACACACAGACAAGAAATCTAGACTACATGTTAAAAATGTCAGTCAGGAATGGGATATAAACTTTCAACATTTCACAGCTTTCCTTGTTATTTTGGGGGGGTTAGGAGAACACTGTATCTGTCACATCACTAAATATGCTGTTTTCTTGTTATTTTCAGAACTTTTCTGTTTGTCTTTGATCTTCTGGTGTTTCATTATGGGGAACTAGTTATCTTTGAAGCTTTAGCTCTTGCCTGTAGATTTGAGTGTCTTATTCCTGGCACATTTGGCATCATCTTAGCTCTATGATTGTGTCCTCTAGTAACTCAAATATATATAACATGAGCAGTCTAGATAATGGGGCTTGACATTTGGGACTCTTTTTGTTCCTTCAATACATATGAGAAGCAAATGGCACATGTAGCTGCTGCTCATTCAACCTGTATTCTTGGATGAATACAGTCATGACAGGCAGACCTGAACTCAACTGCAAATCCAGACTATCACTAGGTCAAGAAAAATGCAACATAAACAAACCACACACAGCCAATTTTCAGACAAAGAAGTTAAAAATTACTGTATATTGCAGTCCATCAAGACACTTGTTTGTTGCTCCTTAAGTAAATGTGTTACCTTGTTCCCTATCCTTGTCTTCATTTCACTATGTTTTTTAATGTTCTAGATTATCTCCATTACCCTCCAAGGAATTATTAATACTAAAGCATTTGATGTCCTCTACAATGACTAATCCTGACAGGTATGCTGGTCAATCCCTCCTCTTTTTGTGATGGATATAAAGGAGATTCCCTCTCCTTTCTTAGGACACTGTTCCACTTGGTCCATAAGATTCTGGACAATCCATAAGGTCCTCTAGACAACCTGTCTTCTGTTTTCTGGGATCTCAGTCCAGGAGCACATTAAGATTTGATTCCTAAGACTTTTCTTATATCTATTCACATTTTTCGGCCTTATGCAAATTGTACTGGTCTTCATTTTTTATCTCCTGTCTTGATATTAATACCTTTTGTAATGACTCCCAAATTTACCAAGCAAATTTTATCTTCTATTGGGTTCTAGCTCATTATAACTTAATTGAGAGTCTAATAGGAACTTCAAATATACCAACTCATTCAGCAACTAAGAAAAATACAGCATTGCAATAGAGACATTAAACTACGGGAAAATGAGGACGGAACAAACAAGAAATCTTCATGATTTTTTGTGTATATTTATATGATGTGAATCTGTGAATTTGTGAACATGTGCTTCCAGGTGCAGGTGGGAGACAAAGATGAATGTCAACATGTCTTCTTAAATAATCACTTAAATATTTTGAGACTGGCTTTTTTACTGAACCAGAATTCTGCTATTATAGACAGCCCCCAGGATCCACTTGTCTCCACAAGCCTCAACACTGGCCTTACAAATACATGACACCTGCTTTCACATGGATGCGGGTGATCTGTACTCATGTTGGGCATATGTACTGACTGAAACATCTCCCCATTACTCTGCAAACTATTTTTGCAGTTTTCTATAAATTTAGAATATAAAATACTAAATTTATTTAGAAGAAATGAGAATGTTGTTTTTAAGGCATTTACAACATTGATTATTACTGGGAATGTACAGTTTAACCACTCTAAATGTAACACAAAGAAAATTTCACACATGTATTATTTCTCTCTATTAAACAACTGAATCTGAAAATTACAATCCTCAAAAAGAACATCTAAGGAGAAGAAAACAAAATGCAAATATGGCTCTTATTTTTGATTTAGTACAAATTATACAATGCTGCTTCAAATTGCCAGTTGGTTCACACACTGATTAAAAGCATGCAGATTCTGAATCTTTAAAAGATAATAATTTTCTTCAACAAAATATGCAAATATTTAATATAAAAGTGATTAGAAAGTAGAGATTTCTAAATATTGCTCTCTAGATATTTTCACCATTAAATAAACATTACTGATTTTTACCAATATATGACAAGACGAATTCTTAAACCTTACACTCTAAAATTTATTCTCTAAAATTTAACCTCTTAAATATTTTCGAAATGGTACAAATTTAATCCAATGCATTTATGTTGCAAGAATGCTTATGAAGTAAACTACATCATCTTAGAAAAACCACCTAAAGATTATGATATCAGTTATACGGTATTATAATTTTGGCATGGAATCTACATATTTTCAGCATATTCTCTCCCACAGAGGTCATTTGAAAATTTCTGCTCTACTGCAGTCTGGTTGTTCCTTCTTTTCCCTCTGCATTTTCACCAAGACTCCCTTTTGTCTCATACATTTTCCTTGACATTAAAGCTATGTATTTTATTATATTGGTGGCTTGTCCTGAGGATAATGGTAAAATCTGTCTTTTTCCAATTATGAAAGGTGTTCGATAAATTCTTTAGGGTATATTCATTTTGATCAGTGTGCCCATAACTCCCATTAATGTTGCCCATTGGAAATTGATCTATTGCTTTCCCTTTTTAAGTTATTCCTGCCTTTCCTTAATACAGTTTTGTTTATAAGCTCCTCATTCCTTCATTCTTATGTGCAGTCTCTCACAAATGCTTTGCATCTAAGTCATTTATTAAATTGTAAACTAAAATAATCAGGGACCAACTATTTTTTTGTAAAGCAGAGTATTATTCTTTTTCACATGCTACAGTGCTTTTATATAAAGCATAATATTGGAGCATGGTCACCTGAGAAAAAAATAAACACACAGAAATAATCCTACTTTACAAAGTACTTTCTTAGAATGATCAATAGAATAATAACTTATAGGAATTACTAACTCAGAAGTTACACCCCAGACAATATTAAAATTGAAGCACTCCTCTTTTTACAGTCTATAAATCAATTTAGTTCTGTGAATGTATAGCAAAAATCTTTTAAATTCATGCTCTCGAGTGTAGACAATATGAAAATTCTTGTTTTTTATTTCATAAACTTATTTTCAACTTTTATTTCCAGCTTCTAAAATGTCACATAATATCTCAGTTATCAACTCTATCCAAACCCTGGGTCCTGAACGCTCCTATGGCCACCATTCCTGACTCTCAAGCAGTCCAAAAGATTTCCAGTCCATTTCCCTTGACATCTATGAACTGTGGATATCAGCATAGATACTGTCCAATATTTTCTATCTATAGGATTGTCATCATCTAAGTGAAATGCTTTACAAAACACTGACGTTGGTTTTATAGGCTCTGCATATATAGCAATGGTTCTCGGTTTACCTCATAATATTAGATGAGTATTTTCTCCATTGTGGAGCCTCCCAGAGATTTCATTTTGTTGTTTTTCCCATTTCAGGTAACTTTTGGAGTAATTATTTCTTTTATCTTTCACTCTTAATAATAGCATTTCAATTTAATACTTAAACATTTAGTATTTATTCTCCTAGTTCTGGTCATTCTAGCACATACTTTGAAAATGATACCACTTAGTTTTGCCTTCTGTCTTTTTGTATCCTTCCTTTTGTTAATTAGAAATAGTTTTTTACTTAAAAATAGCAAAGATTTCACCTCAATTAATTTTAAAGAAGGAAAGATTTTTGAAAATGTGACTGAAAATCCAGAAGCAACTTAAGCTTTAGTTAACACTGAGTTATTTTCAGAAACACATTGCTAAGGACAGAAGAAGAACTGACTGTTCTCTTTATCCAAATGGTTCATAAATTGAGTACAAAAGGTACTAAGCCTTTCTTCAAGTAATAATTTTTGACTACCTTAGATTTATTTCATGTAATACAAGCACAGTAATTTCCAGATATTGAATTATTCTCTCAGTAATTTTCCTAAACAATATTTTTTCTCAAAATTGAATTATCAAGCATAGGCTCTAGAGTGAACCAGCCTTAGTCCATGATTGCACTTTTTCCTCCTTTGGTTGCTTGCTGTGTGATATATCACTTTAATATAATAAGTATTTGAGAAAATAAAGTTCCATTTTTTAATCTAGTAAATGTAATAAAATTAAGTTTCATAAAGCATGTGGTTCAAGTAGAAGATTTTTTTTCTGATTCTAAAAAAAGATCTACCTACTGTAGAGTTAAGAGGTCACACCTAAATTGCTCTAGTTGCTGTTGCTGTAATAGTGGCATTATTGCTGATGGGGTAGCCAACTACTGCTCTCATTATTGGATCTGAGGCCCACTAATCACCAAGGAAGTCATGTCTGACAAACATTTTCAGATCCTGAAACAAGAGAAGCCTCAGGCCAAAGAAAAGAAACAATTGACTATGTTAATTATTAATATCGTTATTCTGACTCAGGTGAGATGGAGTGTCAGCAGAGTTTCAATCTGTATTTCTCTGACAGGTAATAATTCTGAGCACTTTCTCATGTGTATTAGCCATTTATACTTCATCTTTTGGGTAGTATCTATTCAAATCATTGTCCAATTTAATGTCTTGTTTAGTTCTTTCTGTGTTTATTTCTTTGGGATCTCTCTCTCTATATATATTATTACTCTACCAGATGTAATACTAGCATACCGAAAACTGTCTCTTCATTAAATGATTTTCCCGGTGCTAAGACACATTTTTAATTTCATTCTCCCCTTTTGTCAATCGTTAGTATAATTTCCTGGATAATAGGAATCCTTTCCTGAAAATCCTTGTTTAGACATATAAGTTGTAGTGCTTTGTCTGTTTCTCACTAAAAAATTTCAGAGCTTCAGTTTTAATAGTTAGTTTTCTAATACATTTGGAATTTTCTTTTTTGTACACAGTGAAAGACATACACCTAGTTTCTTTATCCTAACAAGAGATATTCAGTAACAACTACTGAGGTGGATATCTTTCTTCTATGTGTGTTTCTAAAATTTCTGTATATATATATATATATATATATATATATATATATATATATATATGTAAAATATATAAAAAGAAGAAAAGATAATAAGACACAGCTCTAATAAAATGTGATCTATTAGACAGGAATTCTCTTTTCCAATATGCCCAGAGGTTGAAGTGACAGCACATGTTACTTTACTCAATAAAAACTGTAATACAATGTTAGTAAGCATCTTCTATTGGGAAGAAATATGATTAGCTTTTGCCAGCCAATTACTTGTAAGTCAACTACTGAGCATTTATTGCATAAGACTGGCTCGGTTATACTTACTTGCCTAGAATCATCACAGCTAAGCTTGTCAAATGTTATGCTTCAAAAAATGTAGGATCAGGGAGACTTGGCCACACCTCCCAACCAGCCAGTCATCCCCACAAGAGGGAGGGTGGAAGGGTATATGAACCGAGGAATTCTTGTGTAGTGTCCCTTGTCATTTTGTGCAACTATGCGGAAGTGAGGGTCCGCACTTTGATGGAAACTTTTCTAGTTCAGCCTTAGGAGGGAGCACCCACACTCCTGTAAGTAAACTCTCATTCACTGCCCTATAACTAAACTCAAAAAGTCTTCATTTTGGTAACATCAGACCCCAGTTTATCATTGGTATCAAAGAAAGAAGGATAGGAAATTGGTTGTACCTCCCAGGAGAATTTTAGCTACAGTTGGCATACTTGGCATCATACAGCAAAATTGAGAATGAGTTCGAGAAGGGCAACGGTATTGTTTTTGATACGAGGAAGGAGACCAACAAACTACGAGAATCTGGGAGAGTGGTGAGCATTGGCAGAGGAAACTTTGGCATGATGGATTATCCCCAGAGGCTGGGAAGGGCAGCAACAGTAGTATGCACACTGCAGTGGGTAGTGAGATGTAACTAGGTTGAAGCCACCTAAGTGGACAATATTAGTGAGGGATGGCCATCTTCTCTGCTGTAGACAGTGGCATGCCTGCTTGAAAAGTGGGGTCCCTCTCAGGAGCATAGAGAAGCACGGACAACAGCTGGAGGTCTAGAACAATCCTCAGAGTAGTATAACGCGGGCAGAAGTATCTACAGGCAGTCACAGATGCTTCTATTAACAATAATAGATATATCCCAGGTCAACATGGAAGCCCAGAGAAAGGCTGAATGTGTAAGAGAGGAACTGAAGTGAGAAAGGGATATGAGGTTAGCCTCTTCAGTACTGACCTCTGATCTTGCCAATAACTGGGTAAAAGAGAACAAAGAGACAGAGGTGTTTGCCTGCTATTTTTTTTTATCACTAGGGTGCCAGTAGTGGAAGAGAGCCCAAATTAGATTAATAATACAAGGTTCATCCTTAAATCTCCAGACCGGGAACGCACTGTAGACGGCAGATAGTGCCAAGGAACGGAATGACCTAAAAAGCTGAAGATGCCCCTCAGGTCGGATCATTAATACAAAGAAGGGAAAATCCACGTTTCAGCATGGTGATGGAGGTCTTAACCTAAGGTCTGGTGCAAGAGTCTATGGTAATTAGAGAATATTTAGCACTGCAGTTGTTGAAACTAGGGAAGACTTTCAAGCAAACAATGATGGAGACCCTCATCCACTGACTTGTGAGGCTGTGGAACACGGCAGCAGATGGAATTACTTTAAGTGCTGCAGAAGCAGAAAAACTGAGCATTAAAACCACAATCCCTCCCTGAGACACAAGCTGCATAACCTGAGGCAGCACAGGGGGGTCAGTCCCTGATGGACTGGCTTGCATGAGCCATTAGCAATACTTTTGTCATCACAAGTAAAGGTTCCCATAGATATCAGGGGATAGGGGAAAAACGAAGAGGGACAAGCCCTACTGAGAGAGCTAGGTATAAGGAAAGCAATGTATGATGCCCAGTTCACTGGACCAGGTAAGATTACATTTAACAGAAATTTAAAGAAGAGCTTGATTCAGCAGGGACCTGAAGATTGGTATGGAGCTCTAGTGACTTTGCTGAATGCCTCAGTGGGGCAGGATCTTTAGGAAGTAAGAGAGATCTGCTTTGGCAGATCTAAAAGATTAGATCAGTTTGTAAAATGTTTCTGTAAAATAGTAGAAGAGATAGGGAGAAGACAAAGCAGAACCAAAAAATCTGTTTGGGTTACTGTAAGGCAAAGATGTTAAGACTTGTGTGGATCCCAGGTTCCTAAAGAAAAAAAATAAAAAAAGGACAAAAAGCCAAATTCAGTGCAAAAGAGATTCTGGAAGGTTTAGATCCCTAGAAGAAGTTCACAGAAGGCCTCCATAATGAAAAAATACAGATGCAGAAGATAAACATTGTTCTATTCCTCCATATTAAATAGGGTACATTTTCCTCCTGTGAAAGGTTATGCTAGGGATGGAAATCAGCCAAGGTCTCCCACAGCATCCAAGTATGGTCAGTTTACACATAACAGGCAGCTACAGTGATGGGTAAGATCCAGGGCCGGCCTGTCCCAGAGAACCAACAAGCACCGCAGGTGAGAGGAGCCCTATGCCTCCTCCATCCTATACAGTACAAGGCAACGTGAGCCAGCCCTAGTGAGTTTAGCAAAGATGAATAAATACAGAGAGGCTTCATGTTAGAACTTCAGGATACAGAGTGGCTCAGAAAAAATGGCTAAAAATAGTAAAAGAAATAACTAAGCTAATGCCTCTTATCCATGCTATTGTACCCAACATGGATTTGTTGAGAAAACAGTGGATACAAATTAATGAAATCCTCCAATGCAGTATTAAACCGTTTATGTCTGATTTAGTACCTTCTTCATTTGAATTTCTGTGATCATCTGATGCTTTCTTGGAGAAGAGGATGATGGATATTCAGTGCTTCACCAAGACTATTTTTGTAATTCTGCTATTCATTATGGGATGATGGCTCAGAATGATGCATTGTTTTCCCAATCCACTGGAAAAAGGTTTCAGTGACATAATGTTAACTTCTGAGTGTTTTACAGATATGGACATCAATTTAAAAATATTCATATACACCTGATGAAATAAGAAAACAGATTCACGAGGGCCAGATACAGCTATTCAATTCTTCGGATTCTTATGAACAGGTAAGGTACATGTGATATCCATCAGGATGGTTGGGAAAAGTCTACAGCCTGGTTCTGAAGCTGCTAAAGAGTGAACAGATATCTTATGAAAATTAAACAGAGCCTCCCAGAAACTAGATAATTGTTAAATGAAAATTCCAATGCCTGGGGTGAATTGTCCCAGCCTCTAAGCGATTGGCCAGTGTGGCCCCAGAAGCCCCCCAATGTGTAAAGTTTATTGCCACTGATGTCCAGAACTAGATGGGAAGATCCTAAAGGTACTGTGTGGTGTGAGCACTGAAAAGAATGAAATCAAGCTAGGACTATGCTGGAAATCCTCCAATATTGGAAGACTGGCCTTCATAATTCCAGAATGCACTACGTAGATCCCTGGGAGAGCATTGTCCCCAAAAGTTCTCCTTTGAAGAACCCTGCATGCTGCACCATCAACATGCCAAACAAGATGTTCCTGCTGGTGCAAAAGTGGTATGACTAGTATATGTACACCTGACAAATTTCCAATTAAATTTAAAGCCCACTGCTTGGAAAGGAGCATTCATCTGTTCCTGAAAATCTGGCCAACCCCTGCTGGCAGGGGAAGACATGGGCCACTGCATTTGTTTTGTTGATGGATATGATGCACCTGCCTTCAAGCATTTGTGTTTGCACCATAGGCTATGACAGCAGTCAGCGTCCCTTTAGATGTTCCTGGTTTTAGTTCCCATTTGTATTGTTATAATAGCAGGAATACCACTGAGATGAGTCAATGGCTATGTTCTGAAAACAGATAATGAAAAATACCAGGAGTTCAGTATATTGCCACAGTGGAAGTTCATCATACATCTGTTTTACCCACTGTAAGGCTCTGGATGAAGAGGATACTATAAAGAATGTAAAAGTCAGAGGAAGTAGTGGAATGTTGGAGACAACTATCCTCCAAGAGACAGACCACTGACAGATTTCTTCTTTCCAAGCTTGATTGCATCCATTTGTGTAGGATCGTCACAACTGTTTGTTGGCTGTTATGTTCCATAAGAGAGGAGTAACAGGGAAAGTCAGCCATGCCTCCCAACAAACCAGACAGCATCAGTTGCAGGCAGGGGAAGGGTGGCTAATTGTACACAAAGTGAGGAAGCTGTGGGGAAAGTCTCTGGCCATTTTGTGCCACTGTGCGTAAGTCACAATCCAGAACTGCAGGGCAGCTTTAGGGGAGAGCGTCCACACTCCTGTAAGTAAACACTTTTTCATTGCTCTATAAATCCAATAAACTCACTGGTTTCCCATACTGCAGTTTGACAAAACTGTACCTATCTTTTTGGTAGGGACTAACGGAGGTAGGGGCCAGATATAGTTTATACCTCCCAGAAGGACTTTTAGCTAAAGCATTACTTTTCATTCATAATCATACTCAGTTCATGCCCACTACAGATGAAGTCTTATCCCATTCATAGCTGACAGAAATAAAATAAAGCTATAGACTACATATTTACATCACAAGAGCTGGTTATTAAAGATAGAGTTCCCAAACATACTGATCTAATTCAAAAAGTAAGGTTTTCAGCTTTGAAAGTAAGTAATTACATGCAGTATCCTCAAGAATGTTGTCTGTTGTATATTACTAACACTATTTTAAAAGGAATATATATATATATATATATATATATATATATATATATATAATATGTGTATGTGAATAAATCTTAACACAGCTGGAAAAACAATTTGTAAAGCCTCTAAGTCTCATTCAGTAGGATGGAATTAATATGCAAATCAGCCTTTAAGTAAACAGAGTATTTTCCATTTAAAATCAATAATTGAAAGAGATGAGTCAGTTCAACCAAAACAACTAATGATAATTCCAATTATTAAAGAATTCATAATTTACTGATGTATTTCAGAACAATTATCTGCCACAAAAAAGCTGCATTATTTTTTAAAAGAGCAATATTTCTCTGCTCTATGACATATATTTATTACATTGATTCAATAATTGCATTCACCCAAGAATGTGTCTTATTGTTACCTAAAAGACAGTTTATATGTTCAGCTAAATTTTATAGTCCAGTGAGATTAGTCACCTTAAGCAAAATAGACCTAACATGTTAGAATAGTTTAGCAATTTAAGAAAAAGTATCATGAACTTTTTAATACCTAAAGCAAGTAGTGAAAGAAAGGGAACAAAATCTGCTAAATGAATATTGCCTCATGTCTCATGACTGCTCCAAAGTCAAGGTCATCATGACAGATATTCACTATCTTCCTAATGCAACAACCAAAGCTTGCATAAAATGAAACAAAAAATCAAGCATATTACCCAGGTATGGTGGTGCATGCCTTTAATCTCAGCACCTAGGAGGCAGGTCACTGTGAGATCCAGGCCAGCCTGGACTACATACTGAGTTCCAGGCCAGATATAGCTATAAGGAGACAGTGTCTCCAAAAGATAAAATAAAATCAAGAGTATTTACACAAAGATTGAACTAGTGTGAATAATATGATCAAATTAGATCAACCAGAATACTATACTGTTTTCCAAAAATATTTTGTTGTTCATGAGATGACAGGTATTACCTTCTCGTGTCAACATCTGTGCATTATGATTACTGCAAGCTAAAAGCACCTGTCACTTCTAGCACACTGTATTATGTCTGTCATTTCATGATGCCAGTAACTTCGGGTAACAGCAAAGCATGCTCTCACTAGCAGTGTGATGAATATTTGAATGCTGTGCCAACATTTAACTCATGTCTGCCTATCGAAAAGGGAAAATGCTCTTTATTGATTGGAGAAAGAATCTTGTTTGAAGATAATTGACTCTGTGTCTCTCATTGACATAATATTACCTCCGGAAGAAATATATGCTCAACTTAGAAAACAAAGGCCAGATGTAAAAGGCCGATCACTTTCTCCTCACTCAAATACAGATCCTAGTGACTTAAGTGTGGATTTTGACTGACTGTGAATCAAAGGATAATAGATCATCTAGTCCATTTAAGAAGTTGAAAAATCTCTTAAATAAGAAGCTTGTGCAGAATCCAGGACCAAGAAACACAAAAAAGCCAGGATCTTCACAGAAAAAGGTAAACTGAGGTGAAGAGGAAAAATAATATATTTCAAATGTGACATAAATAAGTCATAGATATTTTACTAGTCTGGAATAATCACTATTGAGATATTTAAAAATTAATTAAGATACTGTGACTTGTGAAGGATAAGTTGGTATGCCACTAGAACACTCAAGTAAAAATCTCAAGTGGAAGTGCTTAAAATACTCATAAATGGAGGTAACTGTGACAAATCCACATGCATACATGCATGATCCCAAATACTACATTACATAATATTCTCATTGATGGAGTATCATATACTTACACCAGTGATCATCATGGAAATAGATGTACAATTACTGAAAAAGGGGGAAACCATAGAAAGTGACATAAAACCCAGAAATAATGAGATTAAAGGGATTATTCATTTTAAAAAGTCGCTAGGGGTCAAATCATAGATGTCAGAATGGCCATTTTTAGCTTCACACTGTGATGTCAATAAAAACAGACTTGCTAAAGTCATGAGAATGAAAAGGAAGTTGAATAAAAACAAGTTTTTAGAGGCAGATATTTTGAAGGATTTCCTCAATAAATTTGACAAAGATGAATAGGTTGGAAAAATTGAGGCAGCTTATTCATAAGAGAGTTAAAAAAAAAAAAACCAGGAATGATCCAGTTCTCATTACACAGATGATAGTGAGAGAAGAGAGGAAGATGGAAAGGGGTTGCTTTTTCAGGAGACTGACCTCCCTTGGAAACGGGAAACAGTGAAGTGATGGGATGATGAAGAGGAACGTTCAGAGTATGACCTCTAACAAATGAAGTCAAATTGGATGAACCAGACAAACATGCACATCTAGTATAGTTCTAGAAAGCAACAGATAATTATTTAAAAGTCACGAATAAGGAGTAAGGCCTTCTTGGATCAATTCTTTTTCACTGAACTTTAAAGAATATCATACAATATATTTGTTATCAAAATTCTGACCCCGTGTCCCCCAACTAACAACCGCCAATAGTTCCTCGACTTAGGTTAAGGACTTCTCACTCACTTCCCCACCTTTCTGTTGGAATTTCTTTTGGACTGAGCTTACATAGATCTTGTGCATGATGTCACAATTACTGGGACTTCATATGAGTAACTACTCAGCTGTCTGGAAAACACTGTTTTCTTTTGACCCATTATCTTTCAAAATCTTAAAAGATTAGCTCTTAAAATCTTTACATATATTCTTTCTGCAATGATCCCCTAAACCTTAGGACAGAGGCTTGATATCCGTGTCCTACTTAGAGGTAAGCACTCTGCAATCTCTTATTCTCTGTATACTGGCAAGCTGTGGACTTAGTATTAATCATATCTACTGCTTGAGGAAGTTTCTGTGGTGAAAGCGGAGAGGTGTATTAATCTATGTGTGTAACAATAAATCATTAAGAATAATATTAATAATATGACTGTTCAACAAAGGACATTAGTAAGTTCTAATCTACAGCCTGTGACCTGTTTAGCCACAGGCTCTTAAATCTGATATCAGTGCCAGATATGGGTTCCATTTCATGAAGCACACTTTAAATCTATTTAGAAAGTGGTTGACTACTCCTATTAAACTGGTGCTGTGATCTCACCAATGGTCATATTTTTCCAGAGCAGTTGTTATTGTAGCTTTCAGGATTCACCACTGGGCAAGGTCCATCATCCCCTTTCTCTTCTGGTGGCATAGTAACTTCTAGCACTATGAGTGCTAGACAACAGGGATGAAGTATTGAGGTCATTCAGGACCAGGTTACCTTCTTCTTGTTTGTTCTATAACACATGTAAGTAATGTCTTTGGCAATCTTAACTGTGATCAAGAGCCAGGGCAATGGTCAATATTGTTTGAGGGTCTTTGAGTTTCTTGGTTAATAGTTTCAAAAGAATGAGTCTATTCCTAGGATTTGGTTTTTCACTGACTAGCCTATTGTGTTTTGTAAGCACAGTGTCTCCTTCTTGTAGGGTAACTCCTTTTAATTTATTTTAATACTGTATATGGATATACTTTAAAAAATTTCTATAGTGGCAGGTTTCCATATGGCTTTTTCTAAAGCCCTTCAGTGTTTCGTTTGTTTTGCTTTTTATGCTTCCTAATACTCCTTCCTCTGCTCTGAACTCCCATTCCCCACCTTTTAACAATTCCTACACCATTATTCTCCTTTCCCCTTTTATATCACATTTTATTTCCCCTCCCATGACGACCCCCTGATGATCCCCTATCAGTTTACTAACATCCTCTGAGTTTTACAGTCGAAATGCATATCTCAGTTTTCAAATTAACATTCACTTATGAGCTAGAACATGTGTCATTTATCTTTCCAAGTCTAGGGTACCTCACGTGGGATGATTATTTCCAGTTTCATCCATTTACCTGTGAATTTGAAATATTTATTTTTCCTAACAGTTCAATAAGTAAACATCAAAGCAAGACAAAAGCCTAAGCAACATAATTAAAAATTGGAACAAAGAGCTAAACAAATTCTCAAAAACCGTAACATAATGGTTGAGAAATATTGAAAACAATTGCTCAACATATGTAGCCATCACAAGAAAGCAAATTAAAAGTACTTTGAGTTGTCATCTTATCCAAGTCAAAAAGGCTAAGATCAAAGGCAAAAAAAAAAACAAAAAAAAAAAACAAAGGAAAAATACTGACAAGAATGTTGGGGGAAAAAAAAAAAACACTTTTTCACTGTTCTTGGGAATGCAAACAGGTGCAGCCACGATGGAAATCAGTGTAGAGTTTCCTCAAAGAACTACAAAGGAATCTACCACATGATCCACCTATACCACCTTTAAGCAAAAGACTGTATCCTACTACAGAGATACCTGCTCCTCCATGCTCCGCCCTGCTTTCTTTACAATAGCCAGGATATGCTAACAATCTAGCTGCCCATCAGTGAATGAATGGATGGTGAAACTTTATCACTGTCACTTTTACACAATGGAATATTATTAAATAGTAAGTTTTTACAGATACTAAATATCAGGCATTTTTTGGTTTGGGTTTTTCTGTCTTCTAGAATTGTGAATATGGTAGGGCTCATTACATCACCACAAAACTTTTATTCTTAGGACCAAGCTTCTTTGTTCCTGAACTGTCATGTAATCCATTATTCTGAGCCATCCAGGCAGTCAGAGAAAATCTCAACCATTCGGAAATGATGGAGGCTCACTTTCCCCAGATGAAATGGAGTCATTTTAACAGCACATCCTGTAATCAGAACACTTAAAAGGGCATATTACAAAAATGCCCTGAGACAAAAATCAAACTTATTACCATCAAAAGTTTTCTAATATGCTTATGGGAAAATGTTAATTAAAAATATTCCATTGGGAACAAAGCTTTCAAATACCACAGTGCTCTCAATTGTGCAGTCTTCCAGCTTTCTTCATTGTGCTTCAGGGTCTCTTTTGACAGAGGAGATGGGAGCGCCTATACCCAGCTACCTTGCTGAACAAGTCTGTAGGTCATATCTTTGTCCCATAACTGCAAGGACCCTTACCTGTTCCAAAGTTACCAACAAGACCAAGGTGACCATGGATCTTCATCATAAGCTCTAGCCAGATATACCTTTGGGAGAAGATGGAAGCATGTGTGTTCAGCCCTCTTCCAGCTTACTGACCATTGTCCTGTGATGGTCAAATATGTTTTATTTTGGAGATGGTTTGAATGAGAGTAGCATTTGAGCAGATAATGAGCCCTGGGTATGAAGATTATACTCAGTAAGGGAAAGGAGTACCATTCAATCACTCAGTAATGGGAAATGTATATCACTCTGTCACTCATTAATGGGAAATGGGTACCAGTCAAAAGACTAAACTGACAAAATGTCTGGCTTCCAAACCAAAAGCTTTTACTTTTGATTGCCTTTGACATCTACACTGAGTTATCTTTAGGCCTGGACCCTGGCCACTCATCTCACCTTCCAGCCTTAAGATTATATGAACCAATGATATGCAATCAATCTTATTTCTCTCTGTATTGCTGACTATGTTTCTCTGGAACACTCTGACAAATGTTCCCCACTTCAATCACTTCCAGAGTGGCACAGAAAAGCCAGGTCTGGAATCTATTATAGCATTCTGAGAGGGCTGCACAGGCATACTGCATGGCCCCTGTCCTTTGAACACCGAGATAAAGAAGCCCACTGGCATCGAGTCTCCCTTCCTCCAATCACCTGCTTGGCAAAGACCAGGCAACCCCAAGATTCAGCAAGGTGTGATACTCAACCCAAAGTCATGGCCGAGGGCCTGTCTTCTCTACTTTGACTCTCTGTTAGTGTTGAGATAAGGTCAAGACACACACTGATGACCCCACTACTCCTAGCAGAAATGGTCTGAGTGGGTGAAAGATAAGGTTCCACTGTCATCATAGAGGGATAGGACTGTGGACATACCTTGGTTCTTTAAAGTACATCTGTAAGGGGTTTGGGCTGGGGCTGAAAGTAGGAGATGAGTGGGAAAAAGAATCTACTACAATGTTTGTTCAAATTTGCAAAATAGTATCTAATAACATTTTGTTATCTGATAAGCAATAAGCAAGTAGAATAAAGTAGATTTAATGATCAAGTATACCTCCAAGAATATTGTGATGTCCCTTTATCCATCTGATACGGGGAACTGTCTTTGAAATCTTTACAGACCTGCTTTTACTCAAAATTAACTTTGCAAGGTCATCTGGTTCTGATATGACAACAAAGCCATCATGTAAAATACCTGGTCTCTACCTCCATTAGTGCCATGATTTTTTATTAAAAATTGTGTTTTTCATAATGATCCAGAATTTTAAAGAATATATTTTGATCATATGTGGACATCTCCCCTATCTCTCTCAACTTTCCACTATCTACCACCTCCACTGATTTCATGCCCTCCATTAATATGTCCTCTTAAATTTAAATATCTATCTATCTATCTATCAATCTCTATTTGTTATTAAAAGCCTGTTGATTCCCTGCAGTTTGATATGGAGAGTCACAAGTCAGAAATGTCAGACAGTTGTGGAAAGGAGCTACACAGGTCTGAAACATCTGATGAAGCCTTTTCACCCTCCAAAACAGCTGGATACTTTATCTCCTGTTGGTCCAAAGCTGAAGGAAAAAGATCTTAGTGATCATAAAGTGTAGGAAAATCTCTGATGCTAGGGATACTTTATAAACAGCCAAAGAAGTAGTGTGTTGCACCCTCCCCAGCAGATCTTACAGACCTGATGTCCTGGCCCTGTTCATCATCATTCATAGTCCACATGCATGTGTAACACTGAAATAGCCAGGAGCTCATCCTTCTTCTCACACCACTGGGGTAAGCACAAATGCTGTTCTTGTCTTCATTATATATATATATATATATGAATAATATATATATATATATAGCATATAGCATATAATAGATAGATAGACAGATAACAAGGAATGGTTAAACCATAAAATCTGAAAGGGCAACACCATGGGATAAAGATGGAAAGATGGATGGATGGGCTTTCTAAATTATGGGAAGACCATTATTGGGCTGTAGAGGGTTGGGGATACACGGTATGATTCATCATTCTTCCTGAAAATTCATTGATCCTGTCTTAATCCATTGATCCAGTTCTTACTGGATCAGTTCAGTAGCAGATTTCTTATTTCATCCTAGCCAAACAACTCAGTACTATCCAAGCTGTTCCAAACCGGTTCACAGCTCTGCACATGATATATCTTAATGTTTTGCTTATGTCACTTCTCAAACTAGGGAAACATTTCTCCTTGACAACCCAGAGAATTCTTCCAACAATAAGTTCCCTCTTCACATTTTAAGATACTTGCTTGGTACATTGATATACTATAAACTAAAGTCTGTGTCCTAAGTATTTTCTGTCCCTGGTAAATTTTAAGCATACTATCCTATTTACCAGTACAACTCAGATTCTTTCTTATTATTTCCATAACAAGAAAATCAATGTTTAAAAGTGTTTTTAAAATAGAATATTTGTCCCTCATAGAGTATAGAGGAATATTAAATTCTATAGAACTAAATGAGAACTTTTAAAGAAGAGATTTGCATTCATTTGGGAATATCTCTTGAGCTAATGTTTGTGAATTTGAGCTATATCCCGAGCATTGGATAGAAAAAAGAAACAGGAGAAATAAGATAATCAGGTCTACGTTCAAAACATGTAAGACATTCTTGTTTCAGTAAAGTGCATCACCTATTCCTGGGTTGTTATCATTTCTACTTTGGTGCTGTTTGTTCTAATATGGTATTTGGACATGAAAGAAAGTATGTAAATTGTGTATGTGATCAAAAGTTAGAGAAAGTTGTTAACATACATGCTGATTTGTCAGTGAACCCAGTAAAAATACCAGAAAATTAGGTGGCTTCAAAAACCTTTGACCTTCCTCAGTTCCATCTGTGCTACATATTATGTTATTGTATGATTTATTCAATTTAAATGCCTTGTGAAATCACTAAAATGCAACTCCAAACACAAATTATATGATACCTTATGAGATAAAATTCTATCAAAATTGCATTCATGTTCATTTCTATGTCTGTTTTGGTGAAGATAAACTCAGTGGCACTAGACTTCCTTCTTGCTGCTGATTCTTGATGCAGACAAGGACAGAAAAGTGGATAAATATGGGACTAGAGAGATGATTCACTGGTTAAGAGCACTGAATGCCTGAGGCACCCACATGGTGACTAACAACCTTCTTACCTCCAGTTCCAGGGAATCTGACATCTTCTTCTGGCCACTGAGGACATGGTACAAATGGGTGCACTTAAATATATGCACGGAAAATGCAACTACATTTAAAAATATCATAAATGAAATCAACCAAAAAGATTTAAAAAATTCTTTCTCCTCTTGAGCCAGACTTTGTGGGTCACACCTTTAATCCCAGCATTCCAGAGACAGAGGCAAGTGGGTCTCTGTGCTATCAAGTCCAGCCTGATCTACATAGTGAGGTCCAGGTCAACTTGGGCTAAAGGGAAAACTTGTCTTAATAGTATAATCAACTCAATCACAAACTCTCAAAATACTAATACTCAGTATTGACTTATGGAGTGAATGAAACATATATTTGATGATTTTCTATATGTTTTGGGTTGTTTGTGAAGTAATGAAACAATAACATAATAATTTTACAAAAAATTTATACTAGTAAACCATTAGAAATATGAGGATGAATAGAGACCGTCATTGACTTATCTATTCAACATGACCATGGATTCAAACTTAGCTCTGGCTTCCTACTAAAGCTCTGTGTTTTCAACTATAGTGTCAGAAAAATAACTCCTTCCCTTGCAAACTCTGGTTAAAGATTCTTAGAGAAAACTTTCCTCATTCCTTCCTCACACCCTGACCAATGTGATGTTCCCTTTGCTCAGAAGAACAGAACAGTTCTAAGAGAAATCAGAGCTTCTCAGAACAGATGAGGTTCCCTTTTGATTAAACAACCCCAAGAGGTAGTTTAAATGCAGAACCATCACAGTACAAACGTCTGTTACAATATCTTGTTAAAAGAATCCCCAATTTAATTGGAAACAGGAAGACAGAAAGAACAATACATGTAGGTTTAGTTTTCAAGGGCAAATATCAATACATAAATTGACAAAGAGAAAATCTGGAGTGGAAAATAAATGAGCATTTTTGAATTTAAATTTTACCTTTTTTTTTTTTTTACAATTTCAATTATGTATGTACTGCATTTTGATCACTCTTATCTCCCACCCCATCCCCAACCCTGTTTACCCCATCTCCCTTTTCTTATGGTAATATCTATTGGTTCTGTTTTGTGTCCCACCAAGATTAACTAGGGCCATCTGTTTGACCTTGGGTTGGCTAAGCATTGTAATATGGTGGCCTCAGCAATGGAAACAGAATTAGAGGTAGTAATTCCATGTCTCTGAGTGGTAGTACATTGCTTTCTAAATGGTTTCTTTATACTCAATCCTGCCTAACTGCCCCCTAATCATGCACCCTCACCTTTACCATCTCCCCACCTCCTTTCTTACCTAGTTTTTCAAACACTAGTATTCGACCTCTTTACTTTCTTTTAACTTATATTCTGCCATCCCACTAGGCTTCGTTTGATTTATCATTTCCTGAATTCTGTCTTGACCTATATTATGCAGCTCCAATTTAAGCCAATGTATGACTTCAAAATGGAAAATGATGTCTTTCCTCTCCATGATACTGAATTCTGAATGGAATATAGTTATTTCCCGAGGAACGTGCAGGTGATGAGCATCTTCCTCTAATGCTGCATGTACATGTGAATATAAATTCTTATCCTGGAGCTAATTTTCCATCTGGATTGTGAGTCAACGTAAATAGGAGACAGAAATGGAAAGCCTGATACAATTATTACTCTTGATTCTCAGAGACCGAAATGTGACAATCTCAAACAAAATAAGTGTGATTACATTCCAAATGTCATTAACAGAAAAGGAAATTGCAATACTACTTTAACATGTGTTACATGTACAAAGTTGTATTGCCTAAATCCTTCACAAATCTTATGCACAAAATTACACGCTAGTGTTATTTGATATCATTCTTCCTGTGCAACCACAGAACCACAGAGTGTAAAGCTCAGTTGTCCTGACAAGGTTGTTCTCTCAGTACATAGTAAACAAACTGGCACTTTATTCTGTTCACTTAAACACATTCGATATGGATTCGCAATTGCCAAAACATCTTCATGTGCTGCTTCTAAAGTGTTACATATGTATTTATTCATATCTTGACTTGTTCCAGAAGGGATTAAATGTGACCAAAATACATACATGACAAAATAAAACATAAGTTGGGAAGGAGAGGTGAGAATGCAATTCTGAGTCATCTGGAGAGCCGATTTTTATTAATAGTAAAGGAAGATTTTTGATTCTTAATCACTGGGAACAATAAATGTATAGAAGGGAAAGCTATGAAACTATTTAGTTCATCATATTTTGTTAGATTTATTTTACATTTTAAAATTTTCAAAACAAATAAATTTACTGATAAAAATAATACATGTCTAAGTCATATATAGGGATGAAAGTCTGGCTTCTCTCTTGTCTGGTTCCCACATTTTTCTGAGTACAAATGTCTCATTTTCTAGAGAATGCAACATACTTATACGTGCACTCATTTTGCTTTTTTAAAATATGAATTATAAGAAAGAGTCAATATATATGTTCCCATTAGAGAGAGAAATTCACATTTTACTAATGTCTAACATTTATCATATGTCCACGACACAGCACAATCTGTTCTGCACTTGTTACAGAGCAATGATGGAGAGAGATGAACACGCCCTGCCTCTAAGAACGGATGTCTTAGCAGGAGAGGCAGTGACACATCATTAAAATGCAGAAACAACTATGAAATTGCATCCTCTGGGCAAAGGCCATGCAAACAAATTGTGGGCTATTAATAAAGCTAAGGAGGCTCAACTACAAGAGGAATGAGAAAGGTGCTTACTGAGAAGAAATAAGATTTCGGGGATAAGCAGCCTCACCAGGTAAGATACCAGGAATTACACTGTCTTCCATTCTCAGAGCAGGAAGAATGGGTTGCAAAGCTAACACAGTTGGAAAGAAGTAAATTTATAGCTAGCCAACTGGAAAGAGACTAGTTAGTTTAAGGCAATCTAAAATCTGTCAGTCTGTTTAACGTACCGAGAAGAATACAGTAAGCAGGATTGCACGACGTGGGGAAGACCAGGTATGTGAGCCGTGGGTTTTGGGGAGCTTAGTGTTCATGTAACCTTTCCTGAATCATCCTGTACAGAAATTCAAGTGAAGTGAGAATCCAAGACTCTAATCATATGCAAGGACCAAACCAGTATTTCCTATCTCTCTCTTCTACTTTATTTTTAAAGTCTTAGATATGTCTCTGAAGAGCTTATCACAGTTTTAATGTTTTAAACCACAGGTTCTCACAGAACACCTTGTCCTTTTCATCTCTGCTTGCCTGAGGCTTAGATCAAGTGCGTCATGGTGACAAATTGTTTCTGTCTACCTATAAGACACTTATATGTATATAAGATTGCAATTTTCCCCAATTTATATTTGGAACTCTTGGCAAGAGAAAGTTTTGTACTTTCTGGAAAATTTTAGATAATAAGAAGACAAAATTTATATATGTTGATATTCATGTTATACTGTGAGAGGCCTATCAAAATCAGAAGTTATCCTTTTAAGTATGAAACATAAGAAGAAAGCTAATTTTAAAAGGGTGAGTCATATGATAAACTAAGATGACATAATGAAATACACAGAGAATGATTAGTGAGTAGAAGGAACTATTTTAGTCCTGTCTTTAATACAAAATTTGAAAATAATTGGAAATCTGTATTTGTTCAAAGCAAACAAATAAATAGAAAGGAGCATTGCCAGTTAGTGAAATGGCCTGCTTCCCGAGGGGGAGGGGGAAGTCTTTTATCTTTTTTATTCAGAAAATTTTCTGATAATGGATGCAATTAGGAAGGATACATTGTGAAATAAATTTTTAGACTCTTAAAGGGTATCATTTGTGACTCTAGTGAATCTGAATAAAATATTAATCCAAGCCAGCACACCACAGAGGAATGTGTACATTTGTGTTTATCACTACTGTGGTCGCAAAGTCAAGATACAGGAACTAGGATAGATGCTTATCAATAGGTGAGTGGATAATGAAAATGTCATGTATATACACTGTTGAGTTTTAAAAGAATGACATGATATTATTTGCAGGAAAATGGATGGAAATGGAGATTATCAGGGAAATGAAATAAGTGGGACTCCAGGATACAAATATCATGTGTTGTCTTCTATACGTGGACTGTAGAACAACATGGACATTATGTGAACATGCACACAAGTATAAGAGGAAGGGGTTTATGAAGAAGTAGGAAAGACACTTGAGAGAGAGGCAGGGGACTAGCAAGGGTGGAGGATGGGGGCGGACAAGACAGCAGTTCACCTCGGATGCAGAATCCAGGCTGAATTGCCTTCATATATGGGAATATAGAGATATTTTAAGATTTATAGATATATATGTAAATATATACAATATATGTAGGATTTGCACACATATGTACATGTATGACATGAAAACAGAAGTTGCACTATTTGTGGGAAGGAAGGGAACCAGTAAGGGAAGGAGACAGAGGACAAGAAGCCAATAGAGGAGGCAAACATGAATGATAAGAAGGACATAGCAACTATTTCATTTTACATATTAACTAAATGCTCAACGTCATAAATTAACATGATTCCATGTCTACATGAATTAATGAGAAAGAAAATATAGCATATGAAGTTGTGCCTCATCAATTATTTTGAGAAGGATGGCCTTAAGAAGATGGATCGTGGTACCACTGGTTTACAGTTGAAATTACGCTTGGCAACATTTCAGCTGAGAGGACCAGAAGTTGAGCACCCAGCTGCTTTGTAATAATATGAATTATACAGAATCACCTGGAAAGTACAATCGTCAAAGTTATTTGAACTATACTGAACCAAACATCTCCATGTCAGCAGGCCTGCTCTCTTCAACAATTCATTATTACAGGATCAAAACAATAAAGATCAGCAAACAATCTGCAAGGCTTCACTCTGTCTGCCTTGAACAAGGCTTATACGAAACATATGTGAGAAAATAGGATTATATAAAAGTAGGGTTGTATAGACTATGGATTATATGAATTAGAGAATTCGTATGACAAAAGTGTTTGGGTTTAAAAGTGAAATATCTCCCATAGAGTCATGTGCTTGAATACTTGGTCTCCAGATGGTGGTGCAGGCTTAAGTAGGTCTGTGAAACCTATGGGACATAGGAAATAGCAGGATCTCTGTATGTAGCTTTGCTGAATAGCTTTAGTGTTAACTTGACACACCTACATTGAGGGAGCCTCAATTGGGGAATTGCCTCCACTGAACTGACCTGTGGTCATGTCTATGGGGTATTTTCTTGATAGTTGAATGATGTGGGAGGACCCACCTCACTGTGGGTGGGGCCACTCCTGGGCAGGTTGTTCCATATCATATAAGAAAGCAGGCTGAGCATGGGACAGAGAGGAGGTCAGTAAGCAGTGTTCCTCTGTAAACTGTGCTTCAGCTCCTGCCTCCAGGTTCCTCCCCCGAGTTCCTACCTTGGCCTCCCTCAGTGATGAATTGTGACATGGCAGGTGAAAGATAAAAGAAACCATTTTTTTTCCAAGTTGGTTTTGGTCTGATTTTGTTATAGCAATTGAAAGCAAACTTGGACAGTGGGTTCTATGGACTACAATCTGAAACTACAATTCCCTCTCTTAAACTGCTTATTCCAGAAATTTGGATAGTGAAGCTAAAACTAAACTGTTCGGGAATAGGCACAATAAAACAACCTGATAAAATAAGGAAAGTAGGAAACAGAAAGAAGGTGCTATTTCAAATTATTTTGAGTCATTCTACCAAGAGACATTTGGGAACACAAACCTAGGTAAATAAGTCTTAATATCTAGAACAAAACGCCTGGGATTCAGCAAGAAGGGGCAGTGGCACGGGTTGGTGAGGAGAAGGCTGTCATTATGTTCAAGATGTATTATATGAAATTTGCAAAAATTCATATTCAAAAACAGAGAAGAGAGAACTCAGAACGTAGCTGGGAGAGCGGTTTGAACATTTGTGCCCTCCCCAGATTCATATGGAGAATTCAGTGGATGGCACGAGGACTCAGCTTTGACAAACGTGATTAGCACTGCCACCTAAAGACAAAATACGTGCCCTCATCATGCTGCCTCTGGAATTGGCTTGGACATTGTCATAAGCTTTCAAATTCCTAGAATGATGAAAAAATGTCATCTAAAAGCCATTTATTCTTTGATAATGTGTTATAATAGCCCAGATGAACTAATATTAATGGAGGAGGTGAGAGGCGCTGAAAGAGGAGAACGAAGAGCCTGGGCAGGGGGTGGGGAAGGGACAAGAGGTCACACATCTAAGGAAAACTTCAGATTGCTTTGTGATAGTTACATTTAGCCATGAGGTGTTTTCCATAAATGATAAAGATTCTTGTCTGACATTTACAGCACCTTTGTTTCATGTCTGTGATTTGACTTAATTCTCAGGTCTGGTCAGTATGCTCAGATGAAGATTTTCTTTTTAGAATCTCCTGTTTTGATTTCTTACCACTAATCAACATCTAGATTCTCCATGATAAATTGATTCTGTTTTCACATCCTTTTGTCTGGTCATAAGAAGTTAAATGAAGCCCATCCTATCATTTCTCATAAATTTCTGACTGTAGAATGTATGAATAATAATACTATTTTTAAGCAATTAGCATGATCAGCTCTAGGCTCAGATATATTATACTCATTTCCTAGATGCAGAAACTGAGGCTCTGAAGCGAAACAGAATGCACAAATCAATTCTATAAGAAGTATCTGATCTGGATTTTTATGTCAGCTCTCTCTGCCTCTGAAAGTAATCACAGTATTAACCATGAGTTCTATTTTCAATTCTGACAGTATTTTTGTACAGAAATCAAAGTTGCAAATTGTTTTCTATATGAATTATCATTGCAACATGATTTCTGGTGAAAGATTGGTTCACTATTGCATATATCATCCATCAGCCTTCCTCTGATACAGATGCCTCTTTAGAACAGTTATATCTTTTCAGGCTACTGGAGACATTTGTCACTTGTTCCAGGGTCCAAGCACTGAGGGTAACGTTCCCAAAGGACCAACATTAAGAAAACCCATCCAGCTTAAGAAAGATTTTCCTGCCGTGTCAGAATGTGCAGATGTTGTCCTGCGTTCACACTGTGAGTCCTAGGAAGCTACCTCTATTGTTGAGAGTATCCTTCAGAAAGTTCTGTGCACTTCGTCTGATCTTTGAAATGTATGGTGACCTTAATGGGAAGGGGATTTGGCAAGGAGCTTGCTGCTGCTTGATCAGCACTACACTTAACGGAGGAACTCCCATATTTCTTCGATAGCCAAGTCAGGGGTCATTTACTTAGGAGACAGTCTTGCCTTTATAGATTTTACAACAATACACTTTAAGAATTTCTTAGGCATTTTAAGTCCATTTCAGCTGGTGCTATTTTATTCCCTATTCATATGAGCCATGCTTTTAATGTACAATTCAGAATATAACCTCCTATTTCAGTAAGGGTCTTTCTGTATTTAACTTTGATGCTGCTTTTCATGGAAAGAATGATTGTATCACATATCAAATATTGTCAGAAAATACCATGTAATTATTTTTGGAGAAACTAAACTCTCTGAGTACTTATCTGAAAAGACTGAAAATGCCACAGAGAAAGATGTGCTCTTTTGATCCAAATAGATGTAGGATCCTGCTGATTGTATATTAAACACCGATGATAGCCCTGACTGCACACCACGTGTCTGGCTATTAATCTGATAATGTGTGATGCTGTCTCTGAAGTCTGACTACATAGTTCTGATTAGCAGATTTGTAAAGCTTTGTTAAGAGGGGACTGTTTAAAATTTAAATCTTTTTGTGATCTTTCATATAAGGATGGGGCTATGTGGACATGTCCATTCATTTGAACTATTTAACAAGAAAAGAAAATCATGCCTTTTTCTATAAAACTTACCAATATCCCATCTTCAATTTCCACAAGAATAAGGTTTCCCTTAAACATTGAACCTACTGCAAATTAATTAAATATTTTGTAGGCTTTTTTTTTAGAGTGACTGTTGGCTTTTTTTTCCTATTGAAAGTATACAGGATAACTGCACCAGCTGAGGCATGGAACCATAACTTACATTTTTTACTTTCTTAGAAAATCAGCAAATAGATATTATTTTTGTTTATTTCATACATTCATAATATGTGAAACATCATTTCAAAATATTTAATTTACACTTATTTATTTCTATATTTATTTATTTAATTTTATATGTCTGAGTGCCTGCATGCATGTAAATCCATCCGTGTTGATCAATGCCTTTGTACGCTCGGCAGGTAAAGTAGATGCAATTCTTAAGAAGAAAAAGTTGTTGTCTAACCTCAACCAAAATTTTTATGCCAAGATTTTGATGTATATTTTCATTACCATGTGGATAAAATTCTTTAGAAAAATATCAATGAAACATTCATTTTACAAAGTATGTAAAATTAGATGATACCCTTAGGCAAAAATTAGTTAAATAGAAATAGGTTCAAGGAGCAAAAGGAAATTGTTTAAAAGTTTAATAGAAATCTGTATTTTAAAAAGGTCACTGGAAAATAACTTTTTACTGAATAATCAACACAAAATTGATAGTAATTACATAAAATAATTACAAAAGTAAATATAAATGCCAATACAATATATGTACGTTCATTAAAACTTCCCTGGCTTACATATTTCAAAAACATTGTTTAATGCAAAAATGATAAACCTCTTTGAATGACGAGAGAATGAATTGTATATGATTATTTGACTGGGCTTTGATATCTTCAGACAGCTTGTTACATATTGCTGAGTTGTATCTTTACAGATTCCTAGAAGGCTATTTTTCTTTCTTTTCTTTCTTTCTTTCTTTCTTTTCTTTCTTTCTTTTTCTTTCTTTCTTTCTTTCTTTCTTTCTTTCTTTCTCTTTCTCTTTCTCTCTCTATCTATTCTATATATCATGGATTATCTCTCCTCTATTTATCTATCTTCTCTCTCTGTTCACAGATCTACCTATTATCTATCATTTATATTCTATCTATCATCTAAATACCTCTCTATCTATAATAAATTTCTCTATGAAATGAAAGAAAAGATATATAGCAAAGCACAGATTTCTAAACTGTTGATATTCTTGTGAATTGGTGTTGAACAAACTGGTTTTAAATGAAAATGGTAGTGTCAATCCATATGACAACTCAAAAATATATACAAATTGAATGAAATATCACATATATTTTAAATGAAAGTCATAGGGGATAAAGAATTGGTTCAGCGATTAAGAACACTGACTCATCTTCCAGAGGTTTCAGAATCAATTCCCAGTGCCCACATGGTGACGTTAATAACCATCCAAAACTCATGTTCCTGGGGAATCTGATCCCCTCTTGTGATCTCCCTAGGCATTGTAGGACACAGGTGCACTTACATACATGCAAGCAATGCAACCATACACACAAAATAAAATAATAAAGAAAGAAGAAAATAACAGGGAGAGAAAAATGCAAAAACTATAGAATAAAATAAAATGAAAGAACAGATTCCTACCATCATTTAGAATTATATTACAAATAATTTCATCAAAATTCTCAACCCAGAAACACAGAAGTTAACAGAGCAGAAGTTAACACTGTGCCTGGAAGGTTGAACAGTCTCCATGTGATGGACCTACTCCAAAGAGCATTTGCATTACACATAATTGAATTGATAGGCTTTTACAAAAAATTAAAATAATAAGAGAGGAGATGGAATCAGTGAGGGATATTAAGATGTGAAGTAGAGATGGAGGAGAGAGGTGTGAGTGTGATAAAACACATTCTATGAAATTCTACAAGAATCAAATAATACATTTAGGAAAAAGACTACATTGCATTGCATTCATTCTTTAAGATGCAAAAGCTGAAATTAAACTAAAGGGCTATGAGGAGTTCATGGCCTCAGGGGAGGGAGAGTCCACTTTCTTTAAAGGTATGGATACATGATGCATGGATGGAGGATTATGGCCTGTATAAATTGAAGTGGAGGGGATCCTATGTGTTTTTAAAAGGACTTGAACTCAGGGGGATAGGAAGGCAGATATGACAGGAGAGGAGAGAAGCTGGAAGTGAATATGATCAAATGCATTGTATGATACTCAATGAATTAGTAAAATGTTTCTAACATCATGCAAAAGGTAAAACTTGTAGAGAAAGACATGTATCTTCAAAAATGTTTAATATTTCTTAACACAAGTAGCTACAGAATTGAAAGAATTATAGGTCAAAAGAAAACGGATGGAGGAGAGGAGTGTGCTCTTTGGGATATATCAACAAAAAATAGCTCTATTGATAAAAAAAATATTCCTGACAGTTAATATTGTCAAGAAGACAGAAATGGCAGAAACATCAATCCTATGGGAAACCAAATGCTTAGGAGCAGACATGGGACAACACAGAGCCCCAAATTACATGCAGTGTCATGAAAAAAGAAAAAAAAATACATAGATAACTGAAAAACAATACCTGGAAGGTTTAAACCCTGCCTAGAGTAATGGGAAGATCGGTGTATGAAAACGAACGGCACTTCTATGCTGGAGCAATAAATAGCCTGAAAACATAAATAGAATTTTTCCATTTATAATAACAACAGAAAAAATAAAGTCCTTGAGAATTTACTTACTCAAAGAGATGTGCTAGGTACTGTTAAGGAAAAAAATTTGTTAAAAGATGTTATAGAAGAATTAAATAAAATATAAGATGATAATACTCCCCATGTTGGATCACATAATTAACCAATCCAAAAAAAAACTATGCAGAATTCCACCCCACCCCTGAACTACACAAGATTATCATATAATATAAGGCACATAGACAGCAGAAAATGGAGTGGACTAAGGAATCAAAGATAGAAGACTAGCATTTTTTTTATTTCAAATTTTAAATTTACCATTTAGTGAAGTAATTAAATCAATAAAATACAGGTATAATCACAGATACATAGAACAAGGAAATGTACTAATGATTAACTTATCTTTTAAAAAATGTTTATTATTGTGTGTGTGTATGTGTAGTAGGGGGTGCATGTGCCATGGGTATTTGTGGGTCAGAAGATAGCACTGTGGAGTTGATTCTCTCCTTCTACCTCTATGTTTCTCCTGTAGGTTGAACTTTCTCACTGTCAGGGTTGTGTGTGAAGAGCCTTCAACCAGCTGAACACTCTCAGCAGCCTGTTTTCTCAATTTGAGTAGAATATCCGATTCAATGGAGACAATATTTTTCATTAAATAGCACAAAGACAGTTATATACACAATCACATAAGGATATATGATTCCATCCTCTATTCTATCAAAAAGTGACTCGATATTGTGATCTTTCTAGGGCATGAAGGCATGCTCTTCTATGGAAGGGACACTTGAACTAAAGTAGTATAAATAAGAGTTAATTAGGTGCCTGTGTGTGTGTGTGTGTGTGTGTGTGTGTGTGTGTGTGTGTGTTTGTGTAGACGCTGTGGTGGTATGGATGGAAATCATCCCACACAGGCTCATGTACTACAGTGCTTGGTCCAGTTGTGGTGCTGCTTGTGGACACTTAGGAGTGGGAGCTAGTTGAAGGAAGTATGACACGGGCTCTGGCTTTGAGAGTTCCTAGCCTCATCTCAATTACAGCTTGTCTCACTGCTCTGTGTGTCTGTCTGGATATGTGAGTGCTCAGCTTTCTGTTCTGGCTAAATCCAGCTACCAGTCTTCTCCTACCCTATAGATTCTCCCTCTGGAGCCATAAGCCAAGCAAACTCTTCAGTCTATATAAAAGACTCAAAATTGGCTCATGAACTAGGTGTCGTGGTCATTGGGAAGCTGAGGTAGTAATAATATGAGAATTAAACAAGCCTAGGCTACATACCAAGACCCAACTCAAAAAGAATATAAACAAGCTCAGAAACATCAATAGAAGACTTGAAATTATGAACCAAGAAAACACAATGTAAGTGTGATTTTTATGAAGTTGAAATTGGCAACAATTTCCTAGGGCACCTAAATATAGGCAACAACAATGAAAATTTGATAACATAGATTTTATCAGCAATAAAATCTGTATGCTTCAAAGAACACCATCAAAGAGCTAAATAGTCCATACCCAGGGAAAAATATTTGTAAAATTTATATACATATATATATGTATATATATATATATAGAGAGAGAGAAATAACCCATCACCCTAAAATAATAACTATTAGGAAACAATTGAAGAAATATTTTAGTAAGCATACAGTTTGTCAGTAAGCATATAAAAATATGGCCAATATATTAATTTGTAGTCCAGAAAACTAAATCAAACCCACAATGAGATATTACTTCAATAATTTCTCCATATTAAGATTCCTACAAGTTTGAAGACAAGTGGTTAACATGTTGCTAGACATGTGTGGAACAAAGATCACACTGCATTTCTAGAGAGAATATTAAATGGAATCATTTTTTTGGAAAATAATCGGGAAGATTCTCAGAAGTTAAAATTGATTTATCTAATAATTTAGCATTTTCATTCTAAAGGGAATTTTTAATAGAAACAAGCATAGGTCTATGTAAAACCTTGAAAATGATGTTTGTTTCACCCATATTAAGAATCAAGCATAGGAACTGGAGAGGTAGTTCAGCAATTAAGAGCATTACTGTTCTTCGAGAGGACTCAGGATCAATTCCCAGCACCTACATTAAGCAGCTTACATTAAGCAACTCTACTTCCATGGTCTATGACACCCACTTCTGGATTTTTTAGGTACCACAAACACTTGGTAGAGTTACATACATTTAGGCACTCACACTTACACATAAAATAAAAATAAATAAATTTTAAAATTAAGGTCACATCTAAACACTAGCAAAATCTTCATAAATGGATGAATTGATGAATATAGTATTATGGGCTTGAATATATAATAGAATAATACTCAGCAATAAAAATGAAATAGTGAAATATACTGCAGTGTGGATGAAAAGTGTCAGTATACTAAATGAAGGAAACAATTTATAAAAAGCCAATGCTCTTCAATAAGAATACATTTTTAAATGAAATGTCTACTAATATAAGGGTTGAATGACAGCTAGTAGGAATTTTTGGAAAAGAAGGGTGCTGTAAATATTCCTTAGTTATTTTGTGGTCATGTTTGCAAAGTTCTTTTTAAAAATATATTATTATTTTTATTTTATGTGTATGAGTTTATTGCCTGCGTGTATACAAGTGAACGAGTGTTGCACAATGCCTATCAAGGTCAAAGGTAGTGTCAGGTTCCCTGGAACTGGAGTTACAGATAGTTGTCAACCATCATGAGGTTGCTGAGAACTGAACCACCGTCCTCTGCAAGGGCAGCCAGAGCTCTTAACCTCTGTACCATCTCTCCAGCTCAATTTTTATCCGGTTCTATCCTTACTAAAATCACTTACATATGTGTATGTGTCTATATGGAGGTATGTGTACATTGATGCAGGTATCTGTTGAGGCCATAAGAGAGTATTGGATTTTCTGGAACTGAAATTACAAGCAATTAATTAAAAGGATTGTTTATAGTCAAAATCAGGCACTCAGCACATATTCCTAACTCCTTAGCCTTCTCTTCATTACCAAACATAAATGAATAATCTACTTTTATTACTTACCTATGTTTTGTGAGGTATTGTAAGATGTTAACTGGTGTACAGAGGAAGGTTTACAGGGACACTTCAGTAATCTGATAGTTCTGTTTAGGATGATGGTGTTTAGAACATTTTCATATCAAGATATAGTACTTGATTAATTTGCTGTAGAATGGAGATGACTAAAGTAACCCAAATGTCGATGATTTTTATGCTGTACCAGCAAGCCACAAGCATATTTATGAATAAACAAATCATCAAATATATGTGTTTGTGTAGATAGAAACATAGATGAGAGATAGAAACAAAGATAGATTAGAGAATGAAAGATAGCTATTCATACCTATGGATTCACTTATAAATACAAAGTAGGAAGTTCTTTAGAAGTTCAGCACCATATAGTAAAGCATTTTACCTTCCTGTTTTCCTTAAAAACAGCTGGTATTATAAGAGACCTTTGTTTGGTTAGTTTTTGACAGAGGGATTCACCACATAGCTAAATCGAATGTTGAACTCAAGATGCTTTTGACTCTTGTCTACTACTGTAGGGACTGTAGGCTTGTCCCACCACATTTCAATCTGGTAAAGATATACTGACATGTAGACTCCCCCAAATTTATACAAAAAACAAACAAACAAAAAATATGTCGTTGCAATTATTTTTAGAACACATACAGATTCTACTACAGTACCAGTGCTGAGTCAGCTTTTCCACCTAACAGCATTCTGTGCAAAATGTGTTCAGAAATTTCTGCGCTGTTCTAATCCCAACACTGCCAACCACGAGCTTCCATCTGAGAAGCTTCACTGTAACCCTGAAAACTCCTGCATCACACTGGTGATGAACCACCATAAAGAAGGGAGAAGGGAGAAGTGCTCGCATCAACAGTGACAATCACCGGATGCTGCAGAAGGCTGCCTAAGCACGGGACAGAAGTTTTCATGTTCGTTATCAGGGAAGAAGACAGTAAACTACCCAGTCAGAAATCAAAATGGCCTCAGAGCAGACTTCCTCTCCCAGCAATTGCAGTAGCTCAGGAACCTGGTCTCATTAACGCCCCTTGCAAGGAAATCAGCAAAGATGGATGTGATCTTTCTTTTCGGTTGACATTATGATATATCTTCTCCAGTCCATTAGTATGAATTCCAGAAAGAAAAAAAAATAAAGAAGAAGAAAAAGAAATGGAGCTAACAATTCATTTTAGTGTCAAACAGGAAGTCTGTTAGAAATGCTTCTTCAAATATAACTTTGATATTATCATTACTGCCATTGATGGTGTTTTTTTTCCTTTAATACACCTCTGCAGAAAATTTTAAACTTTGCAAATGAAGGACCCAAGAAGGAATCAATGACAAGTTTCAGATTAATTGAAGCACCCTAATGGAATAAACCAATGATCATTAGCTTCAATGTATCAAAGGATATATTAATTTCTATATTGAAAACATAGTAGAACAACGATATATAAATAAAATTTGTTGAGACTTGTGGGAGAGCCCAAACAAGACAGATTCTATGCCCCTCTACTGCCAGGAAGGATGGTTGTCAGGCGAGGATACTAAACAGCCAATGAATGAGCAGCTTTTAGACCTGGAGGTTAGTGGGAAGGGCATCTCAGGAAGTAAGGAGCTTGGAATCACAGTGTAACATGCAGTGAAGGCAGTGAAGGTGTGCAGAGCTGTACCATGAAGCAGAAAGCAACACAGGCAGGTCAAGTGGGACTCATAATTACATTACGTAATTATGCAGTTATGCAACTGGGCCCAAACTGTCTACATATGCCATTTCCAGAGGCAGAAATTACATTTTTTACTCTCGGTTCTAAGGATCCAAATCTTTGTAAGATCATTTCTTATTCCCTATTAAACCCAATTTTCTGATTCTGTCCTCATTGGTTGGTGTCATTCAACTTAAGGCCACAGTTACCAGGTTGCTATTCTTCAGAGCAAAGCATCAAACATTTGAAATCTGAGCCTCTGCATGACAGCTGAAAAACAAATTTGTGGGCAAAACACAGAAATATGTATAATCTAGACTTTGCAGTTGATGAAACAGCATGTTTTTATTAAAGCCTCTTACAAAATATCAGCAAAGAGTGTATGGAAGAAAGGTTGACTACACGATGCATTTTTTAATCCAGAAAACCAAAGTGTGTTTACTCAATTTTTGTGATTAAGACCATTTTTCTTGCTCTTCACTATTTTCAGAAGAAAACCAATGCATTAAATAACAATCATATATCAGATTTTTTTCTGGTAATTGGTAATTAGATTATATTAACATGAAAGTCAGGATAAAGTTTCAGTCCAATAATCTAGTCGAAAAAGGCAGCCAGTGCAAAGAGAATAACCCCTGGAGTATACAGAAGAGGACAACAGATCATCCCTTATGCTGCTAGAGAGACAACAGACTGAGAAATCAGATGGCAAATACAGAACATCCAGTGTTATTGCATCATCTATTGATTTCTGTTAAAAGGGGCGTCTTCTACGTTTGGATTTTTTCCAAGTTATTTCCAAACTCCATGCCATACTCATAACTGCATAAAGTGGTTCTGCCTATATTGTTTTGGTTCTTTGCTTCTTTTTTGAATATCCAGAATTATCAGAACCCAACAACGATGTTCTTGGCTTGAATCCCTACCTATAATCTAATCTCCTTCATTGATGATTGATTGATTGATTGGTTGGTTGATTAATGATTAATTGGTGTCACTGAATTCTCAGTGGTCCAGTTGTCATTTCATTTGTGAAAGATTTTCTTTGTCTCAGATAGCATTTGTAGTATTAAGTGTAAATTAAATGTATACTATGTTACTTACATTGAAAAAAATAAGTAATAATGTATCTTTGTGATATGATTGAGAAATATATGAGATAACAAAATCCCATGTCTGAATGTGGCTGTCAAGATTCTTCCAGAAAGGATTAATAAAAGGAAATAGAGCCATCCTTCATGAAGGGAGCAGCATCTGGCAATCTAGAGACTGGATGAAATAAAAAAGAAAAATAAATAGAAAGCCAGAGAAAGTGAGCAGTATCTCTCCCTCTCCTCCACCTCTCTCTGGCCCTATCCTCTCTATTGCTCAATCTGTATCTTTTCCTACCCTTCCTGTCCACTGTGGGGTGAGCAGAGCAGCCTGTACTACATGCTTCAGCCACCATGATGCCCAGTGCTGACAAAGACAAGACTGTGTACTGAGATCTCTGAATATCAACTAAAATATGAGTTGTTTCTCAAGTTGCTTCTGTCTTGTATTTTGTCACAGTGACACAAAGGCTAACTGTGGTCGTAGTATGATTTCTTTGGATCTTTCATCTCACTTCTTCCATATTTTGTCTTTGTGAAAAAATATATACAACTCCTCTGCTTCTAATATTCTATCCAAACATTCCTGAGCCTTGATTGTGTATTTGTCATAATTTTTGACCCTTCTGTATCGGTCACATATCCTTTACCAGCCATGGTGATTGCTCTTGGAATGAATCTGGTCTTCACCCTCATAGATTTAACTCACTGATCAGAGCGTTGAATGCTACTCTTGGAGCTCAAATATTTTTCAGATGAATACCCAAGTAAAAGCATTTCTTACAAGAGGTAAAGGCACTACTGGTTTACCTGTACGCACCAGTATTCAAACATAATAATGCCAGCAACTTCAAGTGCTTTCCCAGAAGAATGGTCATTGATAGTTTAGACATTGCACATTCATAAGGTAAAAATGTGTGATTCACTTTTCTCACTTTGTATAGGGAAAAATTGTTTAAAAACATTTCATCTCATTAGCACAAGATGCAGCATTTGGAGCACTGTGTACAGTAATTTTGGTCTGGGTATTTCTGCTTCATTTGATCTCCTCTCTCTGACCTTGAGAAAGCATTCATTTGAGAAGCTGTTAAATAGTAACATGAGTGAAGCACGTGACCGTATATTTAAGGAAATAGAGCTGGTTGATTCATAGAATGATAAGGTTTATAACATATTTCTTGCTTGGTTGTTTATGTAAGCAGGATTTTTACCAAGACTATAATGACAGAAATGCAAGTTTAAACAAAGGAAACTTGTCAAACGGTGTTTAAAAATTGATTGCTGAGGGGAAGGGGTGCAGCAAGTGTTTGTTTCTTCCTTGCTGTGCAAGAACAAGGACAGGAGTTCTAATTTCCAGAACCCTTGGGAAAGACAAGCATGCATTGTGGTCACCTGCAATTCCATCCATCAGTTAGGAGGAATTTCCAGGACAAGATTTTCAGGAAGTCTAGCTGATCATTGAGTTCTGGGTTCCACTAGAGACTTTGCTTCAATTACTTAAAAAGTGGGGAACGACTGGGGAAAATACCCACTGTCAGCTTCTGGCCTACACACACACACACACACACACACACACACACACACACACACACACACAGCCACAGATGTACCTGCATAACATATTCACCTACACACACTAAAGACATACACATGCAAAAATATCTGTTTTCTTGTATGCAACTGAAATAATTTTAAACCTCATATAGTTTACCAAGACTTACATTGTCAAATATTGTTGATAATTGTCCTTCTGGAGCATCTGCTCACTAAACTCTGCAAAGTTAATGTGAAACAATTATATGAAGACAACTACATATACAATTCTACATTATAAAGAATAATTTAATGATTATATTCAATCCAATTTCATCCTTACTTTCCTATTCCAGCTTTTGTCTCTAAAATTGACTTTTACTTTTGCTATTGTGCTGGTGAATGGCTCTCATTGGAATTGATGTCCAGGAAGCCCCACAATTCTCAGAGGTAATAATGAAAAAATAAATCACTTTAATTCACAAGGTACCTATGAAGCTTTTGTATTGATGCTTAAATCAAATTAAAGTAAGGTCACAGAGATATCTGACTCTCCTAGCATTAAAAAAAACTGCAAGGTATATTGAAAGAGACTGCAAATATTTAATAATATTAAGACTTTACGAAATAGATCTAGCTTTTAATGGCAATTCCCAATCGTTTTCTCAGGCTGCATGTCTCTATTGCTTTAATATTGGTTTTTCATTCAGGGAAGTCAGCTGATTTCACATTAATGTCTACTTACTATCATGATTTATGTTTTGTAAATTCAAATTAAGCACCAGAAGTTGTGTGGTCTGCCTATCATAGTTACAATAGGAAGCTTCCTTCACTGAAAGAACTATCTGCCAACAGGCTAGTGAAGTAGCTCATACAATCAGAACACAGAAATACTAAAAATCTAGTTAGATCTTTCTCTAAGACCATTTTTTGAGTACTGATATGCACCTTGAAGAAATGTAGGTTTTGTTCAGGATAGCAGTTTTGGCAATATCATTGCCACAGTCTACTCAGCATAGTTTTAGTCGATTGTAAGCCAAAAAGTCAAAAGAATTTAAAGTGCAGCAATAAAAACTGTCTCAAGGCTCAAATATTTTCCACACAGTTATAAAATTAATAGATCAGACAAAGAAACAACTCCTTGTCCTGGTCTGGAACTACCTCCTGGTTTTAAACAGAAGAAAAAGCTTAACAAGAATGTATGTGCATTCTGCTTTATTGCCTTAGCTAAAAGAAGAATTTGAAAGACAACTGGAAATCAGTCAATCAAGCCATTGTTCTTGTAAAGTCTAAGAAGAAGCACCTGGTTGATTGGGTATGTTTGACATGAAAAATATAATAAGTTATAACGATGTTACCCCAATACTCATGTGTGTCCAACTTTCTTCCTTCCCAGGAAAGAAGATGAACTTTTTGATTAAAAAAAAAAAAAAAAAAACAGTATCTTTCTACAGTAGAATGTTGAATCTCAGAGTAGAAATGTCTTTAATTTATATCAAACTGGCAAGAATCAAAGTAAATATTAATTCAGATAGAAAAACAAATACAACAAAACACAAAACCAATGAAACACTTATAGACATGGGGTTCAGATCACAAAAACAATTAGTAAGAAGAATGCAGGACATTACAAGTGTTCTAATTCCTAGTTAGATGACATTGATAATAAAGTTAGGAAAAAAAGTTAAATCTCCCTGCCATTTGCTTCCAGAGAAATACTTAGGCAGTTACCACAGCATTTATAGCCTGGGTTAGTTTATATTCTTCTTCAAAAGAATAAGCCTTAAAAACCATTCACACATTTAATTTAGTATCACATACAGTCAATTGTCTAAGAGAAGTAATGAACTCTATTTACTTATATGGCCCATAAGCTGCTGTGAAGATTTGTCATTTAAATTAACCCAAAAGAGAGCTCCAGCATTATTAAACAAAGTATCACTGAGAGATAATGCCATAACACAAAATCTATAAAGACTTTAATTTAAATATTTATTTTTATTATTTTAAAAATACGTGTGTTTATGCACCTGTTTACAGGCATTTGCATGTGAGTTCAGGTGCCCATGGGGGCTACGTCCTTCAGCTCCTCTTTGTAGATAGAGCTATAGGTGGTGGTAAGGCATCAAACGTGTTTATTGGGAACAAAATTTGGGTTTCTGAAAGAGCAGTACTCACTCTTAACAACTGAACAGCCGTTCAAGACAAAGTTTCAAAAAGTCAATAGATTTCTGACCCAAAATGTCCATCATCGAAACACAGGTCATCATACATCACCAGTGTGCAACTAAATTTACACAAGGGACTTTTTTTCTCTATCTCTGCTTACTTGGCCACAAAATGAGCAATAAAGGATTACTTTATCTCATATAAGTAGAGGTTGGCATTTAGATAAAATTTAATAAAGATAACTGTTGTGCTTATTTGAAACCTGTAACATATTCCAAGATTAAACTTTTATAATTTGTTCCTTACATATTTGAGTTTAGCTCTGTATTTGCAAGCTTGCTATATCATTGGGTCCTTTAATTTGCAGAAATATTTTTTCTTATGTTTTTGTAAGGTGAACGTTGAAAGATGACACTTGTTAGTATAGTTTGCAGTGAGACCTCTCCTCCTGCCATGTAAGCAGCTGCCTTCTCTGTCCTCACCTGTGCTCGTGGGGTGATTATTTATATATATAATATATATATATTATATATATATATCATATATTATATATATATATATATTAGAGAAAGACAGAAGACAGAAAGACAGACTGACTGACAGCAAAGGACAAAGACAGGGAGACAGAGAGAGAGTTCAGGTTGTCTCCTATTCTTATAATAGTTCCATAATATTAGTACAAAATATTTTTGTCTTCAATTGATCTTAATAATTCTTATAATTCCTATTTTTAATGGTAATAACAAGAAGAATGATGGTCTCAATATATGACTGAAGGACACAATTCAGTTCATAGCAAATGTCCAAAAACATGTTATTCTGTATGTCATTTTCCATTATAATCATAATATTTGTTTTTAACTGTCTGAAATATTTCATCAAAATACATTGCTACAAAATAGCACCATTCTGTATCTATAATCTCATAGTGATGCCGTATGTACATATGTAGCTTTTCTTCTGAGTTTAGTGTAAATAGATTATTTATATATGTAAACATATATGTATGTACTATAGTTAATTAATATATTTAGTACAGATTCTAGTAGATTTATATTTTAAATAGATTTGGGGATAAGGGCAGTAAAGTAACTGATTATCCAATATTTTTTGAAGTTTGTTACTAGTTCTGACTTTTTAACTAAATGTCTTTTTATTGATGATGTGTTATTAAGATTAAGTTTCGATTTTAAGATTATTAGTTTATGCACTATTATAACATGAAAGAATAATTTTGGCAAATACTGATGTGAGTTGTTTTCTTAGACTCCCCAATGCACCCTCTGCTTAGTAACCCCAGGCCTTGAGAAATCATAGCAACATGAAAAAATCTTCCATGCAGTTCCTTACTTGGTGATCACTTCAGCTGCATTCTATGACCTTACTCTGTGCTTCTTCTTCAGAAAGTCGGTCATTGACATCCTCAGTACCAATGGACAGTGAGTATGCCTTATGAACAGTACACACCTTGTTACATGTTTCTAGGTCACCTTTTTTTTTTTTTCTGAAAACAGAAGGGGCTGGGATTCACACTAAAGTGACACTTCCAACAACATCACTGTAACTCAATAACTTTCACTAAAGGGTGAAATTTCCTTGGGTTTACTTGTTGAATTGTACAAAAGAAAATCTTTCCTGAATTATCTTCGAAGAGATCCCTGGGTACATTACTTTTCCTTAGTTTTCTTACTGGTGTTTCACAAATGATCAATCTTGACTGAAATTTAGTATTTGATCTGTTTTCTCCACGGCAAAAATTTAAAAGGATATATCTTGTATCAGACCAAAGATTCAATGTATTTACATGCCACACAAAATACTTTGGAGATGTTTCTTGAAGCAATTTAACCCACCATTTTAATAGAATACTCATTTACTGTCCAATAATAACAGGTTAAATAGTAACATTTTTATTTCATCCCCATCTAGGATTAATATACACGCAGGAAACTAAGGATTTAGGGTTATGAATATAAGGCCAGGCTGTACTTACAGAATGAAACCATTATCAAAAATCAGTACACATAAAAAACATATATGTGCTCATACACATATTTGTTTTTATACAGCTATATATTTATATATGAATGAAATGTTGACTAAGGTCATGGATCTGAAGTGTGATAAAAAATTATTTTTATTAATTGTCTTAATTAATTAGCTTTCATTAATTGTCTAAAATATACCAGACACTCTGCTAGGCTTAAGAATATGGTAGTTCACATTCTCCAGGAGGGTGATTACTAATAGGCAGTATTCCTTGCCCTTTCTTTTCTTTTTCTGAGAGGCTGAGTTAATGAAAGTTTGGTGACTTGCCTAAGGCTGTCTGATCTCTGATCCAGATGGATATTTTCTTTAACCAGTACCTATTTTCTTTCCACACATTGTTGTTGTGTACCTGTGAGAGTGTGAGAGCAAAGAGAGTCATATTTCCTCACAAAATGACCAAGGGGAAACAGGAAGAAAGACGGGAAGAGAAATGACTAGAGGAGTAGAACTGGGGCCTTCTGGTTTGCTGAAGTGTATGCAAATTTAACATCATTAAAACTTACAATTTTAAAGATGAGTTGTATCATAAGGCTCTTATCGTAGTTGACACTAGACTATATAAAATGATGCAAAATCTCCTATATAACATTTATTTGAAAATAATATGACAATGCCAAGGAAAAATTAGAGATATTCCTCTGATGTGTTGCTTAGGGTACAGATTCACTATGATTGCTTTGCACAACATACTTTAGAATTAGCTAGTAAGGTAATAGAAAGACATCTTCTATTGGAAACCCTCAATTCTGAACGAGGTATGAACAGAAGACAGTACAGTAGTACTACTTTACTGTAGAAGGTCACACACACACTTACGGAAGTATAAATATGAATTGTATGTATTCATTGCAGATGTTTTATTGCATATATTTGAGTGCAAATGGTCAAAAGTCTATTTAGCAGATAAATGTCAAATTTCATGTGTACATACTTAAATAATAAAATATATATGAAACATAACAAATGCTAAGGTAGTTAGAAATTAATAATACATTGATTAGTGCTAACATGGAATATTACTAAGAGATGATAGAAAATATTCAACATTCAGGTTTGGTTGTTGTCACAAAAATATCAGATAGCAAAGTCTTTGTGAAGTTCTACACAGGAACCTATCAAATTAGGATTCCCTTCGTTTCTAATTTGGGAAGTGTATATGCCCACTCATTTTAGTTGACTATTGTAATGCATTTAGGGTTTGAGTGCAAAGTGTGTGATACCATTGTCTCATCAACAGCAAAATCTCATTTAGAAATATAGGAGATAAGCTATGAATGTAACATCATCACAGTTATGGGCTGCTTTCCAGAGATAGGTGCTTATTCATTTCTTATTTCTTTAGAAACATCTTTTGCATGCAAAGTCATTTGTACAAAAATTTCAAGGAAGTAATTAAAAAGACAGCATATTTGCTGCAGGCATTTAGAATTTGGAAAGAGAGGCATGTTACTCAATATGCGCTGTGCTCTCTATCAAGGGAGTCTGAGCTTGTTAACCTCTTTCATCTTGTGTACTCTATCCATGTGATGATCTGGGGTAATGAAGTCTCACTCTGTATGCTTCCCATCACAGAGACACATGTACGACATTAATATCAGAAGCTACTGAGTAGAGAGATGGCAGATGCTTCATCCATCCCTAGCAGAACTAGCATGGGCACATTAGGTGAGATGAATGGGTATGTTTATGCTATATGATGGTAATTTTTCTTGGAAACAAATAAGGGGAGCTAATTTAAATATTACTTCCTCATCTTCCATTGTTGCATTTTCTATAATTAGAAACTGTCTCCTCTCTCCCCCAGGTCCACATTTCTATAGTCTTACCCTGTTTATTTTAATCCCATCTAAAATAATAGATGGTGAGGTGGGCATTGTGATACATACCTGTAATCACTACACTTCAGAGGGGTAGGCGAGAGGATCAGGTGTTCAACCTCATTCTCTACAGGTAATTTAAGGAATGTCTGGTCTACATGAGACTAAGTCACAGAAAGCAAAAGTAAAATCATTAAAGTACAATGCAATAAAATAAAACAATGACTAAAACATACAAAGTTCCCTTTGAGGCTGACTCTGTGATGTGATGGAAGCATAGCTGTGTAAATGTGATAAAATTCACTGATTTATACCCTATAGAGTAGGTGAATTTTATGTTGTGTGAATTTTGATTTAATAAATGTGTTTACAAAAAATGATAATGAAGGAGAAAATTTCAGGTTTTTAATAATAAGTTCTGAAGGTCATGAGTACCTCCTCATTAACACTGAAATGGTAGAATTCTAAAAAACTGTACCTCATACACAGACAATAGTAAGAGTAGGAATAGTTAGAGTACACGTTAGATGTCTAAGACCTAAGCTCTGAATGAGTACTTGATGCGATTAATATGCAATTAATGAGACTATGCAATGGAGAAAAATTTAAATATGAAATATTGTCAAATTAATGAGAGCAAGATATAGTAGAAATTCAGAGTCAAGATGTAATGATGTCACAGTAAACATAAAGACTCAGAATGTTTTTAGATATGAATTCATTATGCCAATGAACTCCTTTACTGTGGGTTCTAGAGATAATCATAATATCATACAGACTTAGAGCATAATAAGAATCCACACTTGGGTTTTCCAGAGTTAAAAGCATGTGATATCTTGAAAAGGGGAGCCTCCTTCTTCATATTTTTTATTGCTACAGTTACTGAAAGAAGAGGAAGGAAAGAATACTGTTGAGAATCATTGGTCATAAGGGTTTTTATTTTCTAACAGTAGGTGTTGAGCATCACAGTAATATTTTGATCAGCCCCAGTTTAGATAAGCATATTTTGAGTAAATTCAAATGGTTCTGTAAAGCTCTTTACATCTTTCCTTGTTACCTTGTATATTCATTTTTCTTTCAGCACATAAATGTATTAAATAGTGCAGCAAAAATTATATCTCATTAGATTTAATTTTTAGACTTCACATGTAACTTACATAGTTTACATCAAATACAGGATTTCCATACTACAAATAAATGAAAAAAATCATTTAGTTTAAGTAAGAACATTAGCTACAAATGTTCAAGCATTCTTTAGAAATGTGTGTCACTAAGGACACAATCTGCTTTATGTAAAAATGTCTGTAGGGGTTAGATAGCAAATTAACCAGAAAGAAATAAAAATTTCCCCAGGAATTATAGACAATCTGTTGTGTGTGGGGACACTGAAACTAATAATGTTGTCTCATGTTAGAAGACAGAATGTGAAGGAGCCAACCAGGCATCTGTGTGCTCCAAGACAATGGGTAGAAACAAATCAGAAGATTTAATGGAGAAATCCTAACCACATTACATCATTGTCACTTTCCATAAACCACAGACATTCAGGAAATAGATTTCCAAAAACCCCAATTAGAAGTGGTCATTCCGGAACAGTATCTCCAGTGTTCTCTATAGAGCTGGTTATACTGATCAGCTGGAATGCCCTCTTTAAAATTATCATTGTCATAATGATCATCATTCTCTTATCAGAGCCTCATGTGTCTACTTTCATCTTTACAAACAGATTTCTGGGTCACCTTGCCCAAACTCATGACTTTAAATAAATCTTGAATGTAATTCTTAATTAATATCAGCAGCTTTGAACTCTCCATTAATTGACTCAGTTGCACTTTTAACATCTTCACTAGATGAAAAGCAAGACAATTCTTTATCCCCTTCCAAACAACTTTGCTTTTCTGAACACACACAGTGCAACTGTCATCTATATTGTAGTTTAGATCAAAGAAGATAAAAGCCAAGCGTTAACTGTTCATTTTTGTTTTTCTCACAAGTCTGATAACATTTCTCTGAGCAAGCCAAATAAGCTCTCCTGTATAATGAATTCTGAAATTCAGAACGTGCACAATAAGAATCTTTTTGCAGTCTTTCCTATTCTTCTAACATCTAGAAATTGCCCAACTGCAATGCAGCCACTACTCACAATCTCTGCAATGCAGTTAGTGCCAGAATAATTGTTTAAAATGCAAATCAGATATTATCTGAAGTCTCCTGCTTCTAGCACTCTGGTAGTTTACTGCAGCATCCTTTGAATAAAGTCCATAGTACGTGCGTGGTCTAAAATATAGCTGTATGATCTCAAATCATATGACCTAGTCAGAATTTTGGCTCACTTCACGTTCTACATCATTTCACTTTTGCTTTGTATTCAGTGTGCGTTTTTCCAACCCTATATTATTATGAATGTGTGTGCACATACAGAAGTTCAGCCAGGGTACTATGATCCATTCTCATACTTTGAAATGTCATCATTTTATTTGTAAATTTTTTAAAGAATATCTTAATTTTTGTATTTATTTTATTTTTGTTGACTGCTTATGTGATAAATTACCTAGTCACAGCTCACCTGGAAGTCATGATATGAACAAGGGTGGCCTTTATCTCATAGAAATCCACCTGCTTCCTCCTTCAATGGACCAGGATTAAAGACATGTGCTACCTCTTCAAGAGTTATTTTTTGCACATGTTAATTGGATTTTTGTGTGTATCATAAACAACATCTTAGCCATCTGTATATGCCTTTCCCACTGGCAACCTCTCATAGTGCCCCCCCATGACCCTTCACTGGATTTAGTGCACTCTGTCATTATTTCTAAACTTTTATTTCTTGTTGATGTTTCCCAAGTATTAATTACAATATATTTTTTTAATTAGGAAGCTGTTCTTGAACAGTTTAACACTGTAATTCATCCTCTATCTCTTCTTATCTCACTAAAATTATCTGCCTTCATTTATCAGTACACTTTGTATCTAACAATTTATGTCACTTGGCTTTATTCAAACAGTCAGACATTAATACTTTTGAATTTTTAACCTATACATGCATCTCAATTCACTTTAACTGTCTCAAATCTAACAAGTCACTTGTAGCCCAAATGCATTTATTACATGCTGCGTCATGTCTAATGACATCTTCCTCGTCTTGAACTCCACTGTATTCGTGCTATTCCAATATCATCTATAATCCAATGTCATGGCACAGTTTCTGACAAAAGAGCAAACTTCCAATATTCTCCTTTATACTATTCCTTTCTACAATAATAAAATAGGTATAATATAGCAAAGGATTATAGTTTAACATAATTATTTTTTCTATAGTCCCTCACCACAGTCTACTGAAGTGCCATAAAAATAAATTACTTGTATTTCTCCAAGCAAATGAAACCCATTTGGCATTTGTGTCTTTGATCTTTTTCAAGAAGTATGGCATACTAGAATCTTTTCATATTTTAAACAAATTACATTGAAATATCTTTAGTGTATATTGTAATTTACTGTGTTTTTGTTTTTGCATCTTCTGACGTTATTTCCCTCCTTCCTAGAACACAGAGGTCTCTGAAAATACACTTGTGCATATTGAAAACAGCATCCTAACTAGGTCTGGCCATGCTATAGGTCTTACCTGTGAGTTAAGTGGTTATTTTCCTTTATACAGGACATTAATATGATGAATACCATCCGATCACGGAGATAGGGAGCATCAACTGGAGGAATTTCTCAAACACTGCTGAGGTGTGAGGACTGTCAAGCAGGCACTGTTTGGGAACATTACTCAATATTCATAAGACCAAGTCAAGTTTATTTCTGTTGTACTTCATGGAATTTAATGTAAAACTTTTGCTGATGCAGAAGTAACATTTTTTTAAGAGCTTGGCCTTTCTATGTTATGTATTTTGTACTAAGATAATGACATTTCAATGTTTTGTTTTCAGTTGAATTATCATCTTGCACATGTGTTCTGTAAGATGTTGAAATGTAATAGTGTTTGTTTAAATAACAGAGATAGACCAGTGGGACTCATCAATCCCTGACCACTGTGAAAGTGATATAGTTTAAAATTTGTTAAAATCTAATAAAATGGCTGTTAGTGATAATTATGAATTCTTTGAGCATAAACTGTCATTGTTCCTTCCTTTGTTATGTGTGTGTGTGTGTGTGTGTTTGTGTGTGTGTGTGTGTGTGTGTGTGTGTGTACATAATCCAAATGATGGGGATAATTCTGCTCTCTTATATGTAGCTGTTGAATCAAATTTTCGGCCCAGGCTGCATTTAGAAAAACAACTGCATGTCCATTGGAATTACCATTGTGCCAGCACCAGGCATCCTGAACACTTATAGCACAGTGCTGTCCACTCCTTAGTTTATAAACGCACAGGCTCAACCTGGACTGTTGAAAACTTTTTCTATCATAACTATGATGAATTCCCATCTTGAGAGGGGGAGTTATTCTCCTGTTAGTGAGCTTTCTGTGTTTGATTCTAAGTGACAAGACTGTGACTGGTATAAGCAAATGGCTGTGGTTAGCCCAAGTAACTACTCTACTACTCTCAAGCTTTATACACAAGCTAGCTGTTCAGACTTTACCAGTGAGTTAGTTTGGGGAAACTTTCTTATGCTATTTATTCTAGTGATGTAACAACAGGCTCAACAGCTGCTTCTCTGAAGGGGTCTTTTGTCACCTACTTATTGTACTGTAGGCTGACATGAGAATAGGAAGAAAAAAGTAGCAGAGAATGAAGATGCAGAAAGCAGAAATGGCCTTGACTCTATGGTAAGTGAGTACTCAAGAGTCAACCTCAAACAGAAACCACCTCTTGCTTACTTTCTCTGGAATTGTAAAGTGGCAAGAAAATGCACACTATAAAATTGTTTGCCAATATTTTCCAAAGAGAAATATCAGAAATGATTTAAAAATAGAACTCCTGGTCAAAATGCAAGATGAATCAATGAATCTGGGTCGCCAAAATTCATGGATAAGTATGTGCATAAATGTTCTATTTGTAGTTTACACATTTAGAAACAATGTTTATTTACAGTGGGTACCTAAGTTTTTAATATTCTTAAACAACAGGTTGCTGTATATGAATGAAAGAGTCAAACTGTACATAAAACAATACAGATAAGAGTATGAAATTGAAAGGTTAGAAAAGATAATGTGCTCTGTATGAACATTTTAAAATAGGAGAAAACAAATTCAGTATTTGGTAAGGTGAGAGGAAGGGGAGGTACAAAGTACTGACAGGATGAGCATGAGAGTACTCAGTGGATGCAGCATCACACACAATATGGGCACAGATTACAAGAATATCTAAATACGTGACAAACTTCTATGTCTCACTTAGGACTCATGGACTTTATCATATATAAGTATTCAAAAATATTACACGCCCAAAACTCAAAGCTCTCTTAAGGTTCAGAAATCATTGTTTCTTCTTGTAACACACTGTTTTACATTACTACTGAAGCCTTCTGTGTCTTCTAGTTAATTATCACAGGTACATGAAATTTTATTGCTCAATTATTCACAGTATTATGATTTAGCTACTCCGCATGTTGAAACTAATTTGATAGGGAAATATTTTTATGGTGACATTTATTACCAACAAATGAATTATAATTCTAAATTTATTCCTAATATGCTTAATCAGAATTTTACCAAGTATAAACACAAATTCAGTCAAAATAAAGTTTCAAAATGAGAAAGAAAGAAAAGAATTATAAAAGCTTCAAGAAGGATGATAACTGTGGTATGATAAAGAAACATCATGGCCAGATTTATACCCAACTTCCTCAAGCTCAAAAAACTTGATATTTAAAAGAGAGTATATTATAAACTCAAATCAGAGGAGTCCATGTTACTTACTGCTCTGGTTTGCTTTTCTGTTGCCCTGATAAATCACTGAACAAAAGCACGTTGAGGAAGGAAAATGTTTATTTGGTTAACAGGTTACAGTCTTTCATCCAGGGAAATCAAGGCAAGAACCTGGAGGCAGGAACAGAAGCAGAGACCACAGAGGAAAGCTGCTTCCTGTTTTTTGCAAAGCCCTGCTTACTCATTTGGTATTCTTAGGGAGCCCAGACCAACCTTCCGAGATACGGCAGCACACAGTGGACTGGGCCCTCCATGGAAGATAACATATGCATAGAGTGTCGATTGTAATACAATACTATGCTATTATTCTCGCTACATCATATGTTAACACTGAGTTTTCTTTTGCTCACATAGCCATCATATATGCATGGATAGATAGATAGTTAGATAATAGATAGATAGGTATAAATAGATAGATATAGATAGATATAAACTATTCATATTAAGTTCATGATAGATACCTTGTCCTCGGTGTCAAGCATACTAATCACCCAGGCAATCATGTGTTTAAGGTCTGAAACTTTAAATAACACTGCCAGTGAAGACTTCACAATCAGAAAATAGAACAAGGACACATATATAAGATGTGATCATCTCAGCAATTCCATAGCACCTGAAAGGATGTCCAAGGGCAACACTCAAAGAGATAAGAGACTAAAGAAGTGAAGGCAAGATCCTGAAACCGTTGAGTCAAAAAATGAACCTACACAAGGGCTCAGCTGTTCTAGGCCAGGAAAAGAATATTGAAGAACATATTGGCCATTACATTTATGGAAGGATCATCATGTCCTTAAAGGAGCAGTTACAACAATTCAAAAGAAAAACAAAACAAAACAAACAAACAAACAAAAGAAAACAAAGAGGAGAAGAGTCCAAGTCAATGAATTTGAATATCTTTTAAGGGCTTTATTTTCAAGCTAGAAGCAATAGTGTACGACATGACAGGGAAGGATAGGTTTATTATATCTTATTTTATTGAACTGATATAAGTACATGAATGTGCACAAATCATGGAAACTTGTTGAGCAAAAAGTGCATTGTTGAAATAATGTCTTAACTATGTGAGAATGCTGGTGTGCAAAGATATCAAAACCTTTGCAGCAGATGAAAACTAAGGAAGCTCATTTGATGCAATCACAGTTGAAAATACTATTTGCATACAGATGTTGATACCTGAGTAGATTTATCAATCTTTTCTAAGTTCATTTCAACAACAGTCAGCCCAACATGACAGTAGTGAGTGAACAACTGAAAATTTCAAAAGAATGCGGGTGGGTAACACAGTCGTCAAGGAGAGAAGGAATCTATAATATGGCATTAATGACAGATGACACTGTGCTTAGCTGAAATTTAATAATTTTCTTAGATGTAGAAAGATTCAGATCCTAGGAAAATCCATTCATTTATTTGTACTCAGACAGTTTACTTCATAGCATTTTGATATGTGCTTAGAAATTAATATTCCTTCAAAAGGGATGCCGAAACTTAGGCTGTAATGTTCATTTAGTTCAGTTCCAAGTCTTTCTAAGATGAGAATTTCAAAGGAATAACAATAAATCATTGGGTTAGCAGACCATCAAATGATGTAAATAGAATCGACAGTATATCTTATATCAACAATAGATGAGTTCAACCTATTGTCCCACTTCTCCAAAGGTAATACTTTTTTAAAATTAACAGTCTCGGATTTTAAAGGTACTACCTTTCATTTAACACATAAAGCTCTGCCTTTATGGAAGAGTAGTGGTTTCAATGGTGTTCTCTCAGTCCCGGGCCTATGATTCATATCTTGAGCAGAAGTTTCTTCCAGTTCCTCGTTGCCTCCCCCCAGTAAATTGTATGATAGATATCAAAGTAAGTGAATGAATCAAAAACCCTGAGTCACCCTAGGATACCTCTGAACATGTCAATGTTTACCTCATTTAAAAATGAAGTAGCACAAACAGCTTTATATATCCTGAAACTGTTATATGAAAACCTTTTTATGGAAGAAAATCTGCATTGATATACTTTCAAAGGGAATTCACACATGTATTCCTCATATACCTTTGCATCATTTCTTCAGTTTATTAAATATAGTAAGCATTTGTGAGACAAAATATTAAAAATAATAAAAACATTTAGACTAATTGATATTCAGAAGTGCCTGAGAAACATCACATACTATATGTATCTTTTAATGTCAGTAACCCCAGGACTCAGGAGATTGAGGCAGGTGGATCAGATGATTAAGGACAACTTCAGCTGCATAGCTAGTTCAAGTTTAGCCTGGGATATAAGAAGCACTCTCTCATTTACAAAATTAGGAAAATTTCTGGTTCACAAAGTTCCTGTTTAAAAATCTATTTGTTTTCCTTCACATATGACCTAAACTATATACAGCATTTGGCATATAATAAGTTAGAGTTCTAATAATTCACATTGCTTTAATTGAGCTAGTTTCTGTTAGAGACATAAAGAGGCTATTTTAAGACAAAACAGTACACATAGGTCCATAAGCAATTCAAGGAGAGCATCAAAGTGTTTTTCAGAAATTCCTTTAGCATTCCTCATCCTGGAAGCAGGTACTTTTGTCCTGCTTTCTCACTTCTCTGTGGTTTCATAACGGGTAAGAGAGTCATTGCTAAATGTTTTGTGCTATGTGCACTGCTCTTAAATTCCTGTCCTTGAATCATGTTTCAAATCAATAGTATAGAACATCGGTATTTTACATTTTACACACATGCTCACTCTGCATATGTAGTTTAAGTATGGTATTTTAACATAAAGGTATATTCTTTTTAGGATCATGTACATACACAGTTAATATATTATACACATCTATTTACATTCAATGAAAACTACAAGTAAGACTAAAAGACAACATGATAAGAAATAAACTACAGTAAAATGAGAGTTCTTATTCTGGAGAAAACTAAGCTCTCCTCACCATCCTTTCACTGTGAGTTGGGCTTACTTGGAGCAACACAAAGGCAGCAATTGGATCACCCCAGTTGGTCATGCTCTCTAGGAAAGGAGAAATCCTCCCATATGAGAAAATAAATGTGTCTCAAGAGTTCTATTGAAACTTTATTGCCCAGGCTCTTAATAAAATTCCTTCCCTTTTCTGTCAAGATGTGCTGACTGAGTCAGAGTCAGACATAAACAGAAAAAACAATCTTGCAATGTAGCAGAAGTGAGAACTTCTTTGCTCATAAATTAGGTACATTTCACTGGAATAAATTGCCTTCCATCATGCCATCATTTCCTGTAAAGTTGTCTTCTATAGATGAAGCATCTCATATTTATCACATGGAGTTCAACAGTTAAAATGTGTCTCAATGAATAAAATCCTTAATTGGGCCAAAAGGTATTCACCTTATGTGGCTGTTTTAATATTCAGTTGTGCAATTTTCCAATTATGGCCCATTGAATTAAAATATCACAAAAAGTTGCGTGATATACTGAACTTGAATAATTTTCTCTGTATCTTGTATAAAGCAGTTTATTTTACCTATGTTTTGAATTTAACACAACACAGTCACATTTAAGTTAAATGTTTAAGATGATCAAAACGCATTGAATAAAAACGTGAAGCTGAATGAATAAAAAAGTGAAAAGAAAAATGAAACAAATACATACTATAAATAACCCTCAAATGTGGATTCTTGATCTCAATATGGAACAAAAAGAATTTTAAAAAGTCCATAATTTGAGAATGTGTGACTACAGAACCTAAAATACAGTCCAGTCACATACTGGGGAGTGGCCTTATTTCAGGGATACTCTTAGTAAGAATCTTGTCTTCAACTCAGTTGGTTATTAATATGCTGTGACAATTGATAATAGAGGACGATATATAATCAGGCAATAATTCACATTCCTCACTATATAAAAACATTAACTTGGCTTCTTTCCTTTTGTAAGGAGGATTATTTATATATCTATTTATTTATTTATTTGTGTGTGTGTGTGTGTGTGTGTGTGTGTGTGTGTGTGTATCACGAGGCTAGAAGAAGGTGCTGGATCTCCTGGGGCTGGAGTCAAATGTGGTTGTAAATAACCTAATGTGAATTCTGAGAACTGAACTAAGTCACCTGGAGGAACAGTAAGTGCTCTTAACAGCTGTGCTATTTCACCAGCCCCCACCTGATCTCCCATTTGTAGATTGATACTTGATGTAATTCCTACTTTTAATACTATCTCATTGGCATCTGTTAAAAATTACACATGTTGGGGCTGGAGAGGTGGCTTAGCAGATAAGAGCACTGGCTGCGCTTGTAGAGGACCTGGGTTCCATTCTCAGCACCCACTTTTTGGCTTACATTTGTCCGTATCTCCAGTTCCAGGGGAATCGACACATTTTTCTGACCTCCGTGGGTACTGTATGACATGGGCACACTTACATACATGCAGGCAATACACTTGTACACAGTAAATAAAAACAATCAGTAAAAAAGAAATTACATGTTTTAGCAATAATATACATTGAGCAATTGAATCCCAGTTTGAAATATGCAGAGATTAGTACTTCTAAGGAAATTTTTGCATTGGAAAAACTGTGTTAAATACTAAGGACAAAAGTTCAAAGACATTTGAGCATTTCCTTTCCTTTTCCTTTTCTAATTCAAAATTTTAGATTTGAGAGAATTTTTCTAGTTTCATTTACAGCATTTTTTTCCAAAGAACATCACTATTTTATCAATTGATTTAATTTTAAACATACACTAAACCGCAATTATTTATGTATTTAAATAAAATGTTTTCATTTAGATATTATTAAAATCTAGGTCCTTAAATATTATTTGTTCTGATTTCCTAAAATTTAAAAATTATATTGAGGTAGTAATTGCTAAAATTTTAGTAATTGTTAAAAATTATTAATCAAATGCAGTTTAAGTTTCCAGTGGGTAAACAAGGAGTTAAAACTTTCATTACTTTATACTAAGATGATAGAGAGTGTGGGATTCAGCAATATTCTAAATTTTGAAGCCATCGTAGTGAAACTGGGATTCCTGCCTTCCAGTAGAGCCTGATATTTCTAATGTGAATTAAAGGAGGCAAAGAAACCTTGTTTGTACAAATCGAAAAATAATGAGATGCTACAATCAATGAATAAACATGAATATTCCAGGGCTACAACTACATAATAGTCCACCACTTAATCTAATTCCTAACAAAGTAGCTACATCCAGATGACTGTGCTGGATGCAATTAGCTCATGACCAATATTTGCTCCCCTGAATAATCATTCATTTTATTTTCCTTAAAGGCTTTTATTATTTAGATTGCGTAGTACACTCTGTTAGAATTTTCAGAAGTTTCCTAGGAAAACATCATTTCCCTACACAGAAAATGTTAAGAAAATTTTACACTTCATTTTGCCTATAACATATGTACCTTAAAATATTTGAGAGATATTTTTTTTTCATTTTCACATAAACTTAGGCCATAGATATACGATTTTTAAATTGTTTTTAGGAATGATGAATCATTTATTTTCATATTATGGCATAATATATAAATGATGTCACTACGGCATGTAGTATAGACACACTGGACAGATATTAGATTTATAGGCTCCTTCATGCAATGATATGTTTCTGGCCCTACACTTCCCTTAAACATATTTTATATTTTTAGTAATGTGAGTCTATGTATACAAGCAAGAAATAAATACTCAAAAGAAAATATTTAATAACATTGACTCATAATTAAGTGGAGAATATAAAACTTTATTTTTTAAATCATATTCATTTATTTAATACTAAGAGGATGCTGAAAGAGCGTCTGTCCAAATTATGCCAAGCAACCTTGGAATTGTATATTTACTCCCATCTATTGACAGAACACATGTTATGTTTGCAACATTTAAATGTAACATTCAGACTTACTAAAATGTCTATATTACAGGAGGGAAGATCAGCTTCAGTTTTGTTTTTCTGCTGCATAGTCAAATAACTAATAGCAAAAATAATTTGTGATATATCTCTAGTACCTCGAAATAGCAGAACATTCTCAAAATACTAAGCAACTTTAAAGATGGAAATACTTGTCACTTATTTGATTATCCTCCATTATCATCAACATGGTGTATACCATAAAAATGTGCCAATACTATCCAAATATTTCAAGAGACTTCTTTATTGATATATCCAATTATATGTATTTATAAACATGTATGGCCTATACGTATAGGATAGATTAAGAGAAAGGACGAGTCTAGTGAGAAGAGAGGAGGAAGAGGGGTGTAAACAGGAAGGGAATTTAAGATGGTTCACATGGTCAAAATTCATGATATACTTGAAAGAAACAGGCTACATGAAGCCCAACACTATGTACATGAATATAATCTAATAAAAATTTCACAAAGAATTTTCCCCATTCTTTATGTTGCTTCCTGCCTTTTCATTCAGATGATGGTGTCCTTCACTGTACACAAGCTTTTTAATTTCATGAGTACCAATTGTAAAATTTTCCTAATGCCTGCAATTCCAAAGTCCTGTTCAGAATGTGCTTTCCTGTACCTATAAATTGAAGTGTAGTCCTTATCTTTCTTCTCTGCCATATTTAAGGTATCAGGTTTTAGGCTGAGGTCCCCCTGAACTCACAGTGGCTATTACCAAAGGCAAAATCCTGAACAAGTCAATCCAACTAATACCCCAGCAGGGAGAGGGTAGGAGTTCAAACACATACAAATGAATTTATAACGGGGAAGAAATTCTCCTACCCCAAAACTCAGACCAGTAAATAAAAGCCCAATGCCAGGAATGGGATCGCTCTTTTGTAGATTTTAGCCATGGAAGTCCCATATGCCCTCAAAGAATAAAAGGTATTTTTATTGCTACTGCTTGTCCTCAAGAACTTGACAGTAAGATCATATTCAGAAGACACCACACATTTGAGTCAGAAGACAAACATGGACAAATCAAGTTGCTTCTGACTTCGATATTTAATTTCTGCTAGCTGTCTCTCAGAGCATCACAAAGTATTATGAATGTTGGTGACAGAAGAAAGTAATCATCAACCTTACCCAACTCTGAAACCCGCAAGCTACAATAATGGTGTGATCTCCTAAGATATGCCAACTGGTCTGATAGTGGCATGAATGATAATGATGTAATCAACTACTTTCTAATTGGATTTAGTGCTCACTTCACAAGATGGAGCCCATCCCTCACACTTTTTATTGGTGACAAGAACATGTGACTAGATAGGACACAGGTCATAGGGGAAAAAAAATCAAATTACCACTGTCATTCTACTAACTCAACATCATAATAAACTGACTCCTAATAAATTATTTGCTTTACCCATTGATAGGTGTATCTATGAGTATAAAGTATCAACTCTCACCATGGATGATTCCACTTGCAGCATATGTTCATTGGCATAGAGGCTTACGACTGGCCATGTCCAGAGGATGATCTAATATGGGATGCTAAACCTTAAATGGGATACATTTATCATACTCTCTCAGGAGAGGAGCAGAAAGACTGTAGGAGTCAAAATTGGTGGATGATTATTAAAAAAAAAAACATGTTTAGTGGACACAATAAGTCAGCTACAAATATGAACCCACAGTTCTTGTGACAACATGAATGCATGAATGGAGAAAGAGGGCAAGAACCCCAAGACCTAGGTGAGGATATGTTGGCAATTTATACCTATTGAGAGAAAGTGTGTGAATTTTCTTTAAATGTTTGTTGTTGTATAAGTTGATTAGGCTCCTGGGTATGGACCCTCACCCAAGGGCATTTTGGGGAACACATGTTACCCTGGCATTCTTTCTTTTATTTTTGGATAGATAGATAGATATAGATATGGATATATATATATATATATATATATATATATATATATATATTACATTTTGTGCATTTAATACAAATGTCTTAATCAACTTTACATACCCTCCCCACCTTATCCTCCCCCAAATAATCCCCACCAGATTACCAGATTTCATGCATTCTGTCATGTATGTTAAGGCCTATTGAGTAAAGTTTGTGTTCCAGATGTTCTTCAGGGCAAGTTCGTCCACAGGAGTCTAGTCAGCCTGTCCTCCCTTAAACAAGATAAATTTTACCTCACCCAGCAGAAATCAGCTGCCAGTGGTTCTTCGGTTCTTTTTGGGGATAGCTCCCCATTCCCCCATTAATGTGCTGTTTTTTGTCTGATTGAGTTTTCTGGTTCTTATGCATGTTGACACCATTATGCTTAAAAAAATAGAACACATGAAGTGAGGGGGGCTTGGGAGGTGTTTGGAGATGAGAGAGATTATTAGGGAAAAAGACTGAATATAATAAAAATGCAGTGCATGGAATTCTCAAAGTTTCACTACGAATATTATTAAAAAATAAAGAGGGAGCTCATAAATTGTGAGGGAGAAGTGGTGTTGAAGTGGAAGGCAGGGAGTTCTGCAGGACATTTTCAGGAAAAATATTGATAAAAAAGAGAATTATTACCTATGCTTTGCCCCGGTCACCTATGGGAAATTTATTTTATTTAAGAAAATGTGAGCTTTAAAGGATGGAGACACAAAATAACAAGATTTACTTGAAAATTGATAAATTTAGAGTAATCAAGTGGAGTGACAAAATTCATATGCGATATCTGTGCCAATACATGAACTAGCAAATGTATTTCTACAGCTATGTAAAATATAACCAAGGAGACACACAGGAAAAGGTAAGGCAGATATCAGCACCTCTGTAATGAGACCTTTCAGAAATCCATTTTAACATGTTTGTCAACCGTTGGTTAATATATGAAAACTTTCAGGAATTAGAAAAAGTAAATGAAATCACTTGATCTACACTGTTGTTTCATTTCTACTGTGATGGCATAATGTTAGGCTATAAATAGATTACTTAAATGCTGCTAATTAGTAGTAAGCCTTAGAAAAGTTTTGATGAATTTTTTTTTTTTTTTTTTTGTCAGCTGTTATATTCCCTGAAGAAGAAATTCTGGCACAGCTTCCATATCTTTTCACTGGGAGGTGTTTGCTAATATGTTGCAATTGGCTTGCCTGGCAGAGGAAGAAAAACAACCCTGACTGCTGCCAATGTTTATGTAATTATAACTAGATAGTCACTCTTCCCAACAGTGAGAATATGCATATCTGAAAATCTTTGCAAGGTCAGGGAAAACAGCAACTACCAAAACTTGTTCTACGTTTTAACAAATATATTTCTCTTTAGAACTAGCACATGGTGTAAATTACTATAACAATCCTAAAATATTTATATATTAGCTTAATGTTTTTAGTCTGTCAATATAGACAGAAATCATAAACACAGAAAAAACATAGGACTTGTGAAACTCCTCCATGGGTGAAGGTATTTACCACCATGCCTGTGGACTTACTGATGGAAGGAAGGAACAATTCCCGCATGTTATGTGTGGCATTGATGCATTGCATGTGTAGATGCATGCATGCAAACACATACAATTAAATAAAATTTAAACTCAAATAAAACTTTAGAAGTAAATTACACATACTTCATCTTCATACTAATACAAAGTTGCAGATGTCTAGCACAAACTTTGATGTAATGCTCTCAAGAACCACTGCAATCTTAGGCTTTTCAACTGATCATTGACACGAGGAGTTCTCACAGCAATTGAGACAGGTTTTCAGCCAATGGTCATTAGAAAATGCTCATTTTCTGAAATCCCACACATCACTGTTCTTCAATCAACTTCCTTAGATTGTTCATATTGTTAATCACAAACTTAAACCTCTGTGTATTTCTATATTCTGCTATGAAGAATAGCTATTTCTACATTCTTTGAAAACAGATTCTTTTTCAAAAATAAAAGTACTTATTATGAATAGGAATTTAGAAGGAGCATTGTGATGATGACTTGTTTTATTTAAAAAATCAGGGGTTATTAATGTACCCAGAAAAACGATGGTTTAGCACACAGAATAGCAATAAAATCTCAAGAGCTTTCTTCAGTCTGCATTTCTGTTAAAGTGTTAATGTCATCTATGGAAATATGTGGATAGTACATTAGAAGCTATGTTATGCTGAGTCTGAGATTAATTGCTGTATTAATTCAGGTAATTAATACAGTATTAACATAATGCCAAAATAGCACTATACACATTCCAGTGCAACATGCCCAGGTGATTTGCATGAAAAGTTGAAGGGAGACATGAACTGAAGGGGAGTGGGCATAAATTAGAAGCAGCAGTGGGAACTCACATGCACATTGTGCCAGGCACATAGACAGTGGATTAAAGACTGATAATTTTCTTCATTCTTCTAGAAGATTTGGACTTTAAAGGAGTATGCATCATAGCCATGTTTGAAGGTACATGAAGTTTGGAGGATGAAGGAGGATTCCCAAGATTCTATACCAGCCTAGCCTACAGATTGAGATCCAAATCTCAAAATTTCACACCACATATTTTTCATTACAGAAAACTCCCATGATTTGAAATAAATTTATTGTATTAACTTTTGTGAATAGGTTTTTAATTATTTAGCATATTCAAACAGCCTAACAAAGCTGTTATAAATTATAAAATTCTGAACTAATTGGACAATTACTTAATTTGGTAAATTTCAATATATTTTTTTGTCTATTTTTGATTACTTTTTATATATACTTTCTTGGGGCTTTGTGAACTTTAACAAATCAGATTATCACATGATATTTCATATCTTCATATCTGAAACAGGAAGGTAGACTTCAGCATATGTAGTCCTTCATCTGGGTGATCAATGTTGTTACCGTAATTTTATGCAAAATATAATTTCTATTCTTGAATTTTCAAACTTTGCTGACAAATTTTGTTTCTAATGTATTTACTAGCTTGTAATCGTCAATTGGTAATAGATGGTTATTTTTGAAATCAGGATTATTCTATCAGTAAGCCCAAGGACAGACTGAGCCATACTAGTATTTGGGTCCCACTTTAAACCTAGACAAATGCAATCTGAGTTTATATACAATGTTGTCTAAAGAGAATGAGGAAAAATTATTATTTACTCATGAAATGTAAAAAGAGCAAGATTAACATGGAACATATATTTTTTACTCTGACAAAAATGTCATGTGTAACAAATTTAAGAAATAGTTGCTGGACCACATGCCTGAATACATCTACATATGCACCTGCTCACACATATACCCATGGACAGACATACCCATGGACATAAAGGTGTGCACACACACACACCACACAACAATGAAGTGATTGCTGACAGTGTTGCAATTTTTGTACTATGTGAATGTATCCCTTAATAACTCGGTTATATTTATAAAAGTTGTAAATTCTAATATATATATACACATATGTACATAAGTCTTGTAAATATTTTAATAAAGCATGTAAATGGAAATTTACAAATTTCATATAAATATAACCATATGAAAAATTAGAAATTTCAATTCCTATCACTAATGTGTGTTTGTTTTTCATAAATCTCCCTATTGTATATTCTATTTTCATAAGCCTGTCTTTCTCTTCAGCTTGCTTCCTTAAATAAAGGAAGATCCTGAGAATTCTGAGCATTTTATATGTTGGACATACTGATTCAAATAACCTCTCAACACAAACTCATAGTTCTAAATGTTACTAAAATATTTTACTGGATCATCACTCTACACCTTCTAATATTCCCATGAATAGGTTGTCTTATTTCTTGTACACTTTTGATTTTAGCCCAGGTGTTCTGTTACCCAGCATATCCCAGAAAGTCCCTTCTTTAATCCCTCTTTAGTTACCAAGCAATTTTTCAAAGTGAAATTACACTTTGCTATGCCTGGAAGTTATTTCACTTTTGTTATATGATGATCTCTTTTTCCTAGCTGATTAACATATTTTGCTAGCATTTGTAACTTCTGACATGTGGGTAAGACTTTGTTCATAATCCTACTTGAATGTCATAAGTAGCTGAATATAATATCTCAAAAAAAGACTCATGATAATCTTGCCAAGCATATTTCTTAAACTGTTTTCTCTTAAAATATGAGCAATTGATAAAACCTAAGAATATCACCTTCATTATCAACATCTCAGTATAAGTTCTCCATAGAGTCTTACGTAGCTATTTCCTCAGGAAACATTTACCCTTGGTGGGGAAATCACATGAAACATCTATGTAAGTTACAAGAACTCACAAGAAATTTTCACTGTTTATGCAAACTAAATAAGTAATCAATTAAAGTTGAGGAAAACTCCTGTTCTCCTCCTTGTCATTAAGATAGAGAATTAAATGCTCAATATGACCAAGGGCTTGTACATTATTTCTTCTCTCTGGCTCCAGTTACCTCAATTTTCTTTCCCAAGTTTGTAGGGTAGCTACTTATCTAACTCATCCCTCCTCTCATCCTGTTCAATAAATTGTTACTTAAATAAATGGTTCAATTTACAAAGAATGAGAAGTAGATACCTAAGCATCCCTAACATACACTTTTTTGATTTGAAAGTATTTTTGAGTTCTGAACGAACATTGTTCCCAACTTTCTTTTTATTTCTTCCTCAGATTTTGCCTTTTGGAATTTGTGTATATGAAATAGAACTCTGTAGAATGTTTTTAAAAGAATATATATTGAAATGTTATTTTATGCAAAATCTGTGACTTTAGGCTATGTGACTGATATGAGATGTTCTTTGATAATAAAGCTATTGCCATCAATTAAAGCAAGTAGATTGAGAGAGACATTCTTTTTCCTCAGTTCATCAATGAGTTTCTTCTTGAGCTTCCTAGACTTGATGCTGCATGTGGACATATTTTTCATTATGATTTACATTGCTATGGGTTCTATATCAATGGTTCAAGATCTACTGTATATTAGAAAGGGGTGCTGTGATTTTTTTTTTTCTGAATGGAGCATCAGCCAGGGATTACATAATGAATCTGTTTGTTTCAAGGCTTCCAATGTAGACATTAGAAGCATTCTGGAATTTTCAGTTCCTGTTTCCTTGAAAATCTGAAGAATGTTTCTTGAGTAAATATGTTCCCCATTAGACAAGCATATTTACATTAATCATTATCATTAAGTCAGTTCTGTTTTTGCTTCCTTGTCACTGTAAATGTAACTTCAGGCTGTATTAAGAAATTAGAAAATAAAGATATAATTTTGAACTATTATTGTCTCTATTCTGAAAACAAACAGAATATTTAGATCTTATTAAAATCTAGTGGTGATTCCTTGAATCATCCATGATATCATAATAACCACAGTGTTTCAGTTAACATAAACATATTATTTTAGCTGTTTACTAATATAAACTGGGCATTTCATACTTTGTCCCCCATATAAATTGTGATGCTTGATAACTTATATAATTATCAGCTTGTAATTTTGATTTTACAATAATAAATTTTATGTATAGTCTTTGTCACTTTAGATGTATACTATTTTAAAATCTTCTACATAAACCCTTTTCATTTAATCTTTCCTTTTATCTGCATCCTGATGCTGCCCTTGATTTTCCTCTCTCTGCCAGCTTTGCCAATCTCCACAGTCTTTCTTCCTTCCTTAAAGACATTCCATTTTTTTCTGTCTGGGTCTCTCATAAGTTGTTTCTGTATTTATATTTTAAGGCGCTTCCCTATTTTTCAGTTCTATCACCACTGATTTTCACCTGAAGTCGCATGATTCACGGCCGGCATATGTCTCCAAATATATTATCATAACACTTTCTGTTTTCTCTGCTGATGAAAATAAAATTGCATTTTCCATTTTAGCCATTTTTCACCAGGAATCCATTCCAAACATAGCATAGCAGTGTATATTTTTCCTTGTAGAACAGATTGGTGGATGAGTTAAAACACAATTAATTTTGTGCCCTATAAGATGAAGTTCCAACTCCCAAATAGTGATAGAGAAACAGTTTTGTTAGATTTTTACCCATTGAGAGCAAAGAAAAACCCCAACAGCTTTAAATCATTAAATAATGATTCAAATTATAAATATGATTGTAGAGTAAGGGCAGACTAGACAGCTATTAGTGGTGAGCGCAGGTAGTGTGGTTTCCTTTCTTCCCCACTAAGAACAATAGAGGAAATACATCCAATCCAAACTTTCTAGTTATTCTCTTTCTTTTAATGAAAGGATTCCAATGGACTTAGTCCTGACAAGAAATATTAAGAAATCATTGGGGACTTTTTGTTGAAAAGCTTTTGAAATAATAAATTCTCAGCTTGCATGAACTTTTGTCTCTCAGCCTCCTCCTGTCACTTTCAGATTGACATAAAACAAAGAATTGATCATTCAAAATCAACCATAAGATGAAAATCATGCTGGACTTTGTGATGTGGGTCTGCCCGTAAGCATCTGAATTGAGTGTAAATACACTGCAGGTAAGAGATGAGTTACATAGTCTAGGAGACTGTGTGTAATATATGTGAGTCTGCCACTCCATTTGTCTCCAATGTATTGATTTCAGTGTTCACCAAGCCATTTGTGCAGTCTTTAACATGTTCACTAGTCAAAATATATGTGAAATTAATGAAAAGGTAAAAAGCCAGAAGTCCAAACATGCATGAGTGAATTTGAACAAAAAGCTCTGTTTAAGTGATATATAGAGCTAGCAGATTTGTGAAAGTCTATTTACCAAAAATAAAATTTTACATTACAAATACTATCTGTAAAATAAACTTTAGAATATGGAGATAAGAATAAATAAGAAAGCAACTTTCATCAACTAGAAATAACCTTTGTTCTCAGAATATCAATACATTTTAGCATAATACTAAATATTTTGTTCTATATCAAAGAACAAAAGATATCTATATCTATCCCTTTTTTATGATGTGAAATATTTCATTATAGTGAGATATACCACAAGGTGTTATTAAAATATCTCCATTTTTAAAAATGTAGAGCTCTACATTCCCTTGGTATGGTAAATATTACTAAGTATTTATAAATATTTCTTTCATATTAATTCCAAGTAGACTTTGTATCTTTTTAAGGTTTGATATATTTTTCAGACTTTCTATTTCTGTCTTCTTTAATAATGTGGGTGTTTATTTTCTACATTTTCTCATTACAAAATTTGAAATATGTTTACAATGAGAACTGACAAACTTGGAAATAAAATATAATCTATATTTGCATTGCAGTAATTATAAACTTTTATCTTGTAAATTTCTTAATCTGACCAATTTTCACCAAACGAGTTATTTTACATACTCACATGCATATCAATAACTTATTCTATTTATTTACTCATTTTTGTTAAGTGAGGGCTATTATTTTAGAGTACATGTTCAATGGCAACCTTGTCATTTCATATTTATTTGTAGCTTTACAGATGCACAGTTTATATACAAATACATATCTGATTAGTTTCTATTTAAGTTCAAACATTCAATTTTATGCACGTATCTGTGAAAGCATCAATAGGAAGCAGTGAAGATATACAACCTCCCTAGCCGAAGTTTCCTTCGGTCTATCTCTTTCTGTGTGCATGTGATTGTGTGTGTGTGTGTGTGTGTGTGTGTGTGTGTGTATGTGTGTGTGCCATAGAATTAAGAACATTTATTGTAATATCTACCTTGCTAAATGCTTAAGTAAACAGCTATATATTACTTGTGTTCTATGATGAACTTCTGAGGACACAGAAGATGGATGAATTGTTAAGCTCTTGCATACTACTCTGGCAGGAGCCAAGTTCAATTCCCAGTACTTATATTGACTGGTCATGACCACCCATAACTACAACTTGATAGACTCCAAAGCTTCTCACCCCTGTAGAAATCTGCACATACTTTCACACATAATTAAAAAAATAAAGATAATATACTTTGGAACTACTTTGCTTCAATCACCAAATATACAAATCATGAGAAAGAGAAATTATAAAGTAGGGATTCCCAGTCACAGTACCATCAGACTTTGATTAGACTACTTTTACTCTGAGGACTTTATGCTTTATTGTGGAATGTTGAGTAATCTCTAATTTCTACCCCTAGAATGCAACTAGCTTAGTACCCAGTATGACAATCAAATGTGAAGATGGATACTTCCAAATATTCCCTAAAAAATAAAGGCTTTCCCCACTAAGAACCAATGGAATCAAAGATGCAGTGTTTATCCCATTAGAGTGACTGGCTGAAACTCAGGCACACAGCCACACTCACAGGACAGGGAGGTAGAGAAAGAAGCTAACTAAGAGTCACAAAACTAATGTAAATGTGTTGAGTCACTCCCATGTCTCTGTAACTACAACATAATAATCTATTTTTCTCACCTGTTTTTCTCTTGTGTGGAAAACAATGTGCTGTTTTTCCATCCCTCACATGTTGCTGTCTTTCAATCATCTTTCTTCAATACCATTTTCACTTGATGAAGTTTGGTCTGTTCAGTTTGGTTTAGATTTTTTTACTGAATTTACTTTACTTTAGTTTTTTTTTTTATTTTTATTTTATTTTTTATTTTTTTTATTTTCGGTCAGGGTCTTAGCACTTCATCTAAAGATAGCCTGGAACTTGCTATGTAGCTGAGCCTGGGGTTAACCTCTTGACAATTCTCCTGTCTCAGTTTCCCTAATTAAAGGACTACAGCTCTTCGTCATCCTGCTCAATTTTGAGCACTATTTTTAAATATTACAACAACTTAACCTAGCTAATTGATTGCTGATTTTTGTATTATTTTATGATATCATAATGTAGCCAGTTCTGCACATATTATCATGAGCAAGGATCATCTTTAGCTAATAAAAGTAATAAACCTTTCAATCATGTGTTGGGAGGTCGATGTGTTAGCCTGGGAATGACTGGATCAACCTCCTGCTTAAGTGAGTAAGTTATTTTAACTTATTCCCTTCCCACTATATGAAGGCATATTTTTAATTTTATGTTGTATCATTTATAAGCTTACAAATAAAAGTCTGAATATATTTCCATAGTCACCAAGGTTTCCAAAGAGTTTTAATGTTTCTTTCTCATTTATGCAACAAAACATCTTAGAGAAATAATTTAAAAGTAGGAAAAATGTATAAATGTTTTGGAGGCTTCTGTCTATGGACATTTGACCCTGTGGCTGGAAGTAAGTTGTAAATCAGTTCATGATGTCTAACAAACACAGAAAATGAGGTTGGAGGGAATAGTCTGAAAGCAAGATGCACCTATTAATGGTATACCTCCAGTGATCCACTTCTGTAACAGACCATTTCACTAGGAAGACATCAGTCCTTCAGAATCCAATCATCTCTCAACATCTCCACAAGTTTGGATTAAAATCTCCAAACATAAGCCTTCTCAAGGGCAGGGTGACTTCACTAAAATCATAATGTTTTCTATCCATTTTTCATGCAGTATCATTATTGATACTGAAATTCCTTGCTACATCGAATTATTCTCCTAGACTTCTAATACACACACACACACACACACACACACACCACATATATATATATACACACACACACACACACACACTCTGGACATTTCTTTCCCTCTTGGATATTTCTTATTGAATATGCCCCTTAAATCAGTAGACAGCTATCAATACTCCATTTTCATTGTACTAACTCCAGACATTCTGAAATGATCAGTTGTATAAAGAATGCATATTGTGTAAGACAAAATTTAATTTTATACCGTCAGCTGGAGGATTGCTTATAGAACATTTCATACAGTTTACACTAAAACTAAATTGATTAGTTTTTAAACAAACAGAATTATGGTGTTCGCATAAGCCTATTATAACTTTAAGTAGAACACAACTTTTAGCAAACAAAGGTTCTTCCTAGAATACTCAATGAATATAAATTATTGGTGATTCATTCTATTTTTATCAGTCTATGAAGGAACATGGTTTTCCAACACCTGCCCTTGGTGAATATATTTCTATACTACTGCTCACTTGGTTAATTGCATTTTTTAATCTTTTGATCTCTCCATTGTACAAAGGTAAGGTATGTATTCAATGGCAATTTTAAGGCAAATTTTATATTAAAATATTTTAGTAAAATTTATCTTCTATGTAAATATTGTATGTATACTTTACAGTGTGCTTTGAGATACACTTCCCTCTTGTTTTTCATACCACCTAAGCATTATTTCTCTCTCCTTCCTCTCTACCTGTATAATTCTCCTTCCTCCTTTCCCAAATAAATTCTCTCATTTTCCCCATTTCCTCTCTGATAACACATGACTCCTATTCTCCCCTTCATTCGGAGCTGCTGCTCCTTCTTACCACATAGCGCCTTTTCATTTTTCTGGCCTTTTTTTGTTACATTACATATAAACTCACATATAAGGATTTGGAACTAAGATCCAGAAATGAGAGAGAACTTCTGAAACGTTATTTTCTAAATCTATGTCAATGCATTTAGTATAATGGAATATATAAAGAACTCAAAAAAAAAAAAGCACCAAAGAATTGAGAGAGAAAAGAGCTGATTAAAATCATTCTAAGAATATTGTATTAGTTTGCTTTTCTGTTGCTGTGATAGAAACACTAATCAAGGAAACTTTTATTATAAAAGGAAGAGTTTATTTAGCATAAAGTTCCAAAGGGGCAAGAATCCATCATGGTGGGGAGGCATGGCGCAAGAGGTGGCTTGAGCAGACACAACAGCTAAGCATTTGCATCCACAAGCAGGCACAGGAAGCACAGAGCGACTGGAGATCAGGCAAGGCTTAAGAACTCTCTAAGCCCATCCCAGTGATATGCTTCCTTCAGCATGACCACAGCCTCTAAGACCTCCCAAAAAAGTGCCACCAAGTGAGAACAAAAATCTTCAAATATTTAGAGTCTATAGGAAGCATTCTAAATCGACTAAGAAACACTTTAAAAAGTATTCAGCTGTTTCGTGCTAGCCTTGGACGCAGCAGGCAGGCATCCTCTGCCTCAGATCTCTGGTCTAACTTCCCAACACAGACTAAATACTCTAGCACTTACTGCTTAGTCTCTCCTTAAATGAATTTTAAAAAATCACTAAGAAACACCTTAAAATATGCTGGACACCCTTAGCAAATAGAGAAATGCAGATAAAAACCACTTTAAGATTCTATCTTTTCCCATTAAAACAGATTAAGACCAAGAGAACAAAAGAAACCACATGCTGACAAGGATGTGGCATTCCCCCTGCTGGTGGGAATGTAACCTGGATCAAACGCAATGGAAAGCATTGTGAAGAATTCTTAAAAAACCAAAAACGTATCTACCATATATCTGGTTAATTGACTCCTTGACATACACTCAAACACTCTCCTGCCGTGGAGACACCTATGTGTTTTTAGCTGCTATCTTCACAATAGTTAAGGAGTGGAAACAACTTGAATGTCCCTGAACTTTTGATGTATATTGAAAATGTGGTACATTTACACAGTGGCATTTTACTCCATAGTAAGAAAAGATTAAATTTGCAGGTAAATGAATGGAACTAGGGACTATTACACTTAGTGAAGTAACACAGATTCAGGAAAAGCAAGTGGCCCATGTATGTTCTCCTTCACTTGTGGATGGTATCACCAATCCCTTATATGTGCGTATATGTCCTGATTTAGCACCGGGAGCCATGGAAAGCATGCACAGAGTTAAAGGAAAAGACAGAACTGGAATGGGGTCTAGCGGGATGCAGATGATGCAAGGAGGGGGCGGGGAAAGTAAGTACTGAGCTGGGAGTGGAGGAGAGAGGGACATGCAGGGGACAATGGCGGGTGGTGGGGGGACTCTACTGAGTGATAAAGAAAAGTGAATTCATGAAATTTGTAGGTACATGGATCGAACTACAATGTGTCATAAACTTTTTAAAAAGACCTTTTAGGTCAGAATCTTCTTATGCAGTACTAGATCTATGAAAACACATATGTATCAGAGTAGTTTTACAAAATATGGTCCTTGTGGAAGCACTAGAAAATTTTCTGTAAAATTTGTTTCACTCCAGAAACACAGAGCCTCCTATCTGTAGTCTTACTGTCATGTTTCATTTTAATCACACAATATTAATGCTAAAACTCAGGGGAAATTTTGAAAATAGATTTACACATACTAACTTTTCCCACAGGAAAATATACTCATGTAACTTGTTTATATACTAGGTTGATTTATGGACATTTGGAGCAATTTCTTAATTTTTATTCATATTACATATTATATAATTTTATTATGAAAATATTATCCTAAGTTCCTTAAAATAACACAGAAAGCAGCATAGAAATAAGATGACATCAAAACAACTGAGAAACCTCTTCTTAGAGATAACACTGTTTGTAAAATATCTTAAAGGTTTTTAACATGTTGAAGTGTTAATTATTTCCCCCAAATTCAAATGCTCTTAAAATAGGCCACTCATTAATATTACGATGCATTTATTGTTGCTGTTGTCACTATGGGTATGCAATTATTATATCAAATAGATAAGGCAATATTCAATTGATAGTGCTATTATAAAGACAAAACTCAAAAGAGAATTAAAGAGCTGCCAAAAATAAGTTTATGATCATCAGAAAATCAAGAGAAATAGCCTGCCTTGAATCCTTGCGGCACTTTGCAACTGTTACAGAGAACTTAAAATAACCCTGGTCCTCTGTTTATTGAAGGATATTTTAATTGTCTGTGAGCTCCCTTAGGTTTAGGGGGAGGGCATTTCTGGTTTGCTTAACATTGTACCACTAGATCAACACCTCCTCAGACTGTTCTCTCAGAAGATGGTATGCATAAAGACCAACCTACCCCATAATGATTCTGGCTAGACATAGGTCATTGTGAACCGAAAACTTTCATCAATGGAAATGGGATCCATTTCACTGTCAATAACTCTTGTACATAGTGAAAATATAAAGAAGTATTGGTGGAGTATATTCAGAGTGAAACTTCTTACACATCTTAGCTGGTAAGCAAATCACATACGCATCTTCTCTGTATTTTTATAATAAGCATGCACATGTTGAGGACACTTCCTGGAACATTATTTGTCTTCAAAGAAATGTAGAAATGAAAGTGCATAATGTCCTTCAGGGGGAAATAGTTAAAGCATATTACAAGTAGATGTATGTTACATGTCTATATTTAATTATACAGAGTAGCATTCTTATTGAGATATTGGACTAAACTGTAATATTGGATATGTAGTCATTCATATATCACATAGATGATACAAATTTGAAAACCAAGTATTTTAGTTTTTCCTGTCTCAATAACTTTGAAGAACCTTGGGATATTGACTGAAACAAAAACTTCAGACAAAAACACATGAAGTAGCTGAGTTGAATGCTGATGCCATTACAAAATAATTCAAATTAGATTAGATGCATATATTGACTTGCACCAGGATTTTATTAATGTCATTGACCTTGAGACCCAGTAGTACCTGCTGTTTGTCCTGAATTAGTCCCTCTAGGACCTGGCTGTAAGACCCTCCCTTCATTCTGAAATTCCTCTGCATCATGTATAAGCTTTAGTTGCTATAACAGGTTTCCAGAGATGTTGACCAATACAGCAAAAAATTCTCACCACTTTAGCAGATAGAACACCCAAGGTCAGGGCCCCCTTTTGAGCAAGTTGTGGTCAGGGTTCTCCTTCTGGTAATGCTATCAAACGGTTTTCCATGGAAGTAGCTCACGTTTTATCTCTTTTTTATACCACTAGTATTTCATGATATCCCTATACTCACAGCCTTATCTAAACATATATTTCCCAAAGTCAATCACTCTTAATGCCACAGTATATGGGCTTTGACCTTCAACAATGAGCATGGGAAAATGCTGGGAGCAGTTACATAGTCATAGATTTCTTCATTTTGATAAAAAATATGCATTGTTTTTTGACCCAATATCTGTTTATATGTGTGACTTGTTTAGATAAATCTTGTACAAATCAGTATTTGTCATATACAAATTTGTTTCTTAGATGTTAGACTTTTAATGTCTTGACAAGGAAGATATATAAACAAAAATACTCTTTAGAAAACATGCAACAATGAAATGTTAAAGTGCACCTCACTGAAGGTATCACTCCATTTGTCAACATGTACTGTTTTAAACTTTTTAAAAATTATATAGTTTTCATATGGAAAAGCAAATGGTAACAAAGTTCTAGGACTATATACTACAGTCTCAGGGTCTAAGAAGCACTACATCTATATATTACAGTTTGGGGTTCTAAAAAGCACTACATCTATATATTATAGTTTCTGGGTCTAAAAGGCACAAAATCAGAGAGCTACTTTTATATTCTTTCCCTGACTCAACTAGAATTTTTCTTTAATTCAACCATTTAAATAGACCTAATATGTGAGTTTTAGAGATATGTACACTTACGTGTAACTATATTAGACAAATGCTTTGTTTTATATTATAGTCATTTTCCACTAAATTAAAAAATCAATACATCTTTGTTAAGCTTTCAATTTTATGGCGTGCATTTGAGGCTATTCATAGGATAGTAAGACATGTAATGTCTGCATTCATCAACAGATATGTAGTACAAGTAAATCCCATAACTACAGTGCTTTAAACACATGCCTTTTGGTATGCTGAAAGTAGAAGGCAAGAAGTAATTTGCCAAGTGACTATGATGGCATCATCATTCTTATTACGTCTAAATATCATATATTATTTTACCAAATTGGGAAAAAATAGGTTTATTGTTGAAAACCCGGTGAGTTTTCAACATTAATCATTAAAGTGATGGATATATACTCCTGTGATATAATTTTGCATAGTAAAATGAAGCAGAGATTCAATATTCAATTAAAAGAATCATCTTTTTTTTCTTCCTCTAAAAGAGAATGCATTTTGAAGATATGTAATATTCTTTTACTAGATAGTTATCATAACATAAATTATTCTAACCTTGAATTTACCTTTTCCAAGATAATTTTAAAATAAAGTACAAAAAAACTGTGATGGGCACAAGCTATTATCATATTCAGCTTACCTACTTTACTAAGTATCTTTTAATTGATTAATTACATTCTTAATTTATGGTTATCATGGTACTTTAGGGTTAGGGCAGATCTCCTGGGCATGCTAATTGAATAGTAAAATTATCTCACATCCTTTCACTCAGGTTTAGCTAAATTTATAATTACCATAACTTAAATCATATGGACTTATTAAAAGTAATCTTTCTCTCTCTATTCCCTCAATATTTCCCATGGGAATATATTGTATATAAGCCACAATCTAGAAATCATTATAAAAATTGTTAATACAGGTTAAATTGTGAAAACCTATTCACCTAATTTATGAGACTTAAAATAAGTATGAGATTATTTTTGCTAATGGATATTTTCAGCAATTAAAGACATATTTATCTTCATTTCTTGTGTAAATAAGATGATGAAACAACCACACTCCATGTCTCTATATCTTCCAAGTATTCAATGCCTCATTTCTTCTCTTTGATATTACTGAATATTGAGCTAGAAGGCAAGATTTTTGAGGAACAAATAAAAATCAGGAAACAAAAGTCCACTTTCATTTTATTTATTTATTTACTTAATATTTTTTGAATGTGTGTGTGTGTGTCACAGTGAGTGTCACAATGCCACATGTGGAAAAATTAAAAGGTCAGCATTCAAGGTTAGTTCATGTCTTGCACACTCTTGGCGGACAGACAAGCTTGCTGTCTTGTCTATTCCAGTCTAGAAGCCCAGCAGACTTAAAACTGACTCGTGTCTCCTCCTTCCATGTCCTCATAGAAGCGATGCGATTACAAAGGTCCTTGCCACATCCATCTTCTTACCAAGATTCCAGAAATTATAGTTAGATCTTAGGTCTTGTGTAGCAAATACTTATCCATGGAGCCATATCAAACTTTCAACAAAAAATTTCTAAGATAAGGTATTTCCTAAACATACAGGAACAATGTCAGGATATTCATAGAAATGAGGTGTTGGGGCTGGCATACAGACTGCAGAAATAAAAGTTTGGGCTCAGATTTATAAAGACATGATGATAGACCTGACTCATTCATTGGCTGTATGACTTTGAAACTTAACATAGTCATTCTTTATTCTCTGTAGTCTAAAGTGAAGCCAGTGAAATTATTTTATATGTTTACTATGAAAAGTAATGGATGAAAGGCAGAAAGATTGCATAGCTTACTGAATGTGAAAGCATCCTGGCTGTTATATTATGGTTTTCTGATTATTGATGTCTGTACACATTGGAATTATTACTCATTGTTATTATTACTACACTGTGCCTCTTTTTCATAAAAGTAACCAGCATCATCCAGCTGAAGTATTATAATTCAATGTAAGAAGTGAAGTAAAACCTCAAAGCACTTGGAAAACTCATTTGATGACACAAGTTGAAAAATGGCAGCGTCTAGAGTGAAATCCAATTATTTAGCTCACTTTCCTGTTCTATCAATAACCATAAGTGAGCAATGTTATAGCAAAAATCCATGAAAATCAGACCTTGAAATGTGTAGATTACCAAGTTGACTGCGTTAGCAATTTCTACAAAACACACATTGGGGAGCCACTTGGAAACCCGTTGAGTAACATAATATATACTGCTCATTCCTCTTCCATATTTCTATGCACAGTCTCTCTTCTTAGCATTGATTTTTGAAATCGGCTCTTCACTGAACTTTAGCTGCCCCAGTCCTGGAAAGATTCATCTTTAAATAATATCATTATGCATTTAGTTTACCGAGCCTCACTCCTCCAATTCACGAGTATGCTAAAGCTTTAATATTTAGAAAGCAGTTGTATTTTACATTACTGTAAACTTTACAATGTATTGTAATATCCTATGGCTGACATTTTAAACAGTGAAAATATAGACATAGTCTGCACAGTGGTTGAAAAGCTACCAACTTGGATTAATTTCCTAACAAGGCCTGAATTATTTCTAAATAAATTATCTTTTAAATTAGAATTAAAATGAAGAATGCCATTAGCTTATATATTATATACTACAGTTTGATCTATCAGAAATAAAAAAGCAAAATGAATGTGTATCTGTGTGCCTATTAATGCAGTATTATACATATATGTTTATATGGATACATATATTCTTACACAATTCTAAGTTGCTATTTCTGTATTACTAAATGACTTACTAAAAAAGTAGATATGAGGCCGTAAAGGTCATTTTTTGAATTGTGTTTCACCTCAATCTTGCCTATGAAACAAAGATTAGGTATTATTTGCCTCCCGAGCTAATAATTTTTTATGCTGGTTGAAATGTGGAATACAAGATTGTGATGTTACATTGCTTCATTGGGAATGATTTTATGCAATAATTTTTCAGGAAGAATAAATATTCAGCCATAAAATGGAAATTTATAGCGGATTTGAGTTACAGACTGATTTCTAAACTTGATCATATATACTTAGTATGCATTTTTGACTTTTTAAAAATATCTTAAAGAAAATATTATAAATTTGTTTTCTGAAAGTATTATTGCATATATTAAGTTTAAAACTTAATGACTCAGTAAGTCATTATTTGTAAATTTATTAAATGTTATATACAACTATGAATATACATGCATATATGTGTATATACATACATATATACATATACAGACACACACACACACATATATATATATATATGTTTATTTATATTTGAGACTGGATCTTATATAGCATCAAGTTGGCCTCAAATTTGCTACTAACTGAAAATGACTATGAAACCATGAACACCTGATCCTTTTGCTGGGGAGCTGAATCCAGACTCATGCATATACTAGGCAAGGACTCTGCAAACTGAGCTATACCTCCAGCTTAGTAGTAAAGAAATTCAATAATCTATGGTACATTTGTAATCTGATTAGTCAGAATGAGAAGGATTTGTTTTAAATACAAATCCAACCTTGGTGCATGTATCAGCATAGAACACTGGGAAAAGTTAACTCTAAGAATTTTTTTTTTCATTTGCGTTCTTTAAAAAAATGGCATTACATTTTTGAACAGTAAAATAGCATATACATTCATGGATAAATAAATCAAACTACAAACTCCATAACGCAATGAAATTATGAATCTCTTTGCCAGCAAAGAAATCACCTCAAATGCCTCAAATCAATATTTCACTGAACCCAAAGAAAAATTTTTGAGTGCTGGAACATGCATAATGTGGTGAATGCACACCACAGTTCAGTAGAGAACTGTGTTCTGCTGTTAACATAGAGAACTCTTGAGGTTGGAGAGATGACTCTGTGGTTAACAGAGACTGCTCATTCTTGTGGGGAAGTCAGGTACAGCTCCCAACAACCACATTGCTGCTAACAACTTCTGTAATTGCAGATTCAGGGAAGGCAATGCCCTCTTTGGTCTCTTCAGGCATGTCACGCACTGATGCACTTACATACACCCAAGCAAAAACATATTCATACACATAAAAAATAATAACTTCAGAATGTTTTTCTTATCACATCAATAGTTTGGAGAGCTAGATACTGACTAATTTGGTGAGATGTTAAGAATTTCTATCTTTCTTTTCTTTTTCCTTCTGTATTTCTGAGATAGGGTCTCTCTGTAGCCCCAGCTGGCCCAGAACTCACTACAGAGCCCAGCCTATCCTTCACCTCTCAGAGATCATCATGCTTCTGCTTCCTAAGTGCTGGCATTAAAGGTGTGCAGCACCATACCCAGATTATTAAAACTTTTAACCACTTGAGTAAAATTTGCATTTCACTTAAAAGTTACTTACTTAGGTAAGCTTATTTTCCACATATCACTAAAGGCAGAGTGAATACAGAAAACACAATAAAGATCCCAAGGGTAAATCTTGCACACATTAAACATTTTAATCCAAATTTTAAGTAGAGCTTTTTAGCCAAGAACTCAGAATATTCAAACTACCTTGCTTACAATAACATTATTCATTTACAAACTCAAGGCCAAAAAAATACTTCCATGTTCTGTCTAAAGTAGAATTGTACCAGTAAGAGATAACATCCTGTGAAATGCTAATTTTTCTATACTTTTAAGTGAGTTTTCTGAAATATTAATTCAAGTGATAAAAGAGAGTTCTTATACATGGTGGTGAGAAGAATGAACTTCTCTACAGTTGTTTTCTTGTCAGTATTACACATCTTTTAGGAAGGGAGCCCCTGCAACTTACTTGCTCTAGCTATTAGCTAACAAGTTAAATTTACTGCTTCTTTCTAATCTTTAGAGAAAGCACTCACATTCCTTACTAAGGCATTCCACGCAGATGAATTGTAAGTGTGAAGTTTTTCTATAAAATTCTGACTTAAGAACTCACACCAGCTTCTCTTTCCCCCCATTTCCAAACTGTAATGAATTTTTATTATCTTTCATTTAATTCCATGTAGGTTTATTCTTGCTGATAACATGATCTATTGTTCTCTGAGCCATGGTGAGATTGCCATTTCTTAAACCGAGAGCACTTATTGGAAATTAAACTTCTACTAATGTATTATAATTATTACTTGAGGGTAATTTGCAGCTCCAGCAGGGAGCCACAGCCAACGTGATGGCAACGTTTCTTCCAGGGAGCTCTTAATATTTCTTCTACGCTGAAATTTCACATAATGGATCTTGCCTAAGGCTGATTAATGATTTCAGAGCTGGAACAGTGATTTGTAGCTAAATCAGTCCTCACTGGAGGAGATTCAGGGTTATTTTAGTCAATACTGTTAAATAAGTATAAACAGTAACTTCAGTTACCACACATGTAATCTAGTAGGTAAGAAAGAGCAGTGATCAAAGGAAGTAAATAATGGTAATCCTCTTGTCCTTGCATTTCATTTACACTTATAACAGACTCAGGGAAGAAACACACTGCAGTGTCATCAAATCCACAGAATTACTTCATTGCAACACATTTTTCTGCATTGAAAAAGCAATTTCCCAAACAAGTAAAAGCAAATTGAGCTAAGTGCCCGAGGTAAATCAGCACTTCCCCTTCCTTTAACTTTATATCACCTTCTTCACTAAGAAAGATTTTGGATGAATAACTTGGAAAAGATCTTCTGTGAAACAGACTTCACGGGGAAGCAGGGGTTCATTTAGAATAATAACCCACAAGTATGCAGACACCTAACTTTGTCCATGCCTTCTAAGCCCTAGAGATTCTGTGTTTGTCCAAACTGATGTGAAGTATCGATATTCCAAGAAGTAACCTTGAATTCCCTTTGCTTTGAGGCTGACATGTGGCATGTATAAAATCAGTACCCTCCAGCCACTTAACTAAATTCTTTGTTAATGTAAAGTCGATATCAATAAAAAGGCAGCAGCATAACTGCAGTTAAGAATGATGCTTCGACATTAATGCACATCTTCCAACATAATGACCCTGCTTCCCACGGTTGCATTGATTCCTAGACATTCTGATATGTTTTGTGTATCTGAAAACTCAGTTTTTGACTAGTAAAATGAATTAACAATTCACTTCTAAGTAATATAGCAAAGGAAAAGAAAAATGTATATTAGATAGAATCTGATAGGAAAATTAATACACTGATTACCAGCAAAGCCATTAGTACTCTAATAATAAAAGAAGAGTAAAAAAATGAAAGAATTGCTGATATTTTTACAACTTAACACTTTCAGGTAAAACATAAAAGATAGTAGAATTATGTCATCATGTTTCAAATGCCTAGCAGAATCTGAACTAAAGGAGACACTGAAGAAATAGCAGTGCATTATGAAATATTCAAAAAGAGAGAATTTAGAGTTAGGCTCTTATAAGCTAGATTCGAATTTCATTTCCAGTATAGACTTCTTCATGGTCTGTAGAGCCCTTTCCCTCACAAAAACATACGTCTTTGGTCAACAGATTTTATTTCTTAATCAGGATCTATATACTAGAACATCTTTACCTTCAATAAAATCAATACAAATCATTTTATGAATTGAAAATACCTCAATTTTTCAGTGCAAAATTTCTCCAAGGACCTATAAACATATGTTATTCTGAAGATTTGAAGCAGACTTCTTTTATTCATGGATCATCATAGCTTTAAATAGTTTTTTAAAGGTATAATTCATAGAATGCAACATTCACCCATTAAAATGTATAATTATTCAGTATTTAGTACGTTCATGATTATAAAATCACTGCTTCAATCCAGTTTTAGAACTGGATTACTCCAACTCACATCCATAATTTAAAACTCCACAGTCTCCTTTAACCAGTACTAGAGCACCATTAACATATTTTTAATTTGACAAATTTTCCTATTCTGGACTTTTTAGACACATTTGAAATGATATAACATGTAGTCTTTTGTAACCAGTTTCTTTCTCTTGTCATGTTTTTAAGAGACCTTCAGGATAAAGGGACACTTGCATCAACATTTCTTTCATTTGTATTGGTATATATTGACTCCATGCATATAACACATTATGTCCATACCTTAGTTTCTGTAATGAATAATCTTGGGTGTGAATTTTACTGGCTCTGGGATTGAGTGAAATGAGAGATGTTCTTGATTTGATCACTTAAGTTGAAAGACCCATCCTAAATGCAGGCATTACCTTCTGATGGCAGCCAGTATAAAAGGCCAATGCAGAAGAGAGCTTGGACACTTTGCCACTGGCTTTCTTTCTCACTGGTGAGTTCATCTTGCCATTGTGACTAATTTCTTCAGATGTAGACTTATGACCAGCAGATCTCCCAGAATCCAACAGGCATTCAGTGCCAGATTAGCACTGAGGAGACATTCATCCTTGTAGACTGAGCAACTACCAGATTCTCGGCCTCTCCAGAGTGGTGCAGTCATGGCTTGAATACTTGGATTCTGTCCTGCATGCTAAGCTATTCAATATATATATATTATATATATATATATATATAATATTTATATGATATATTGCATATATATTCATTTTATCAGTTCTGTTTCTATAGAGAACCGTGACCAATACAGCGTCTAAGAGATCTCAGTTAACTAAACTTCTTTGTGTCTCATGCATTGTCCCCTCACCATATAACCTTCTATGTTAGAAAACATTTGTTTCAAAATCTTTTTCTGCCTTCTACCCACTTAAAACTAGTGTGTTTACATCTAACTGTGCCACTTAGATAAAACATAATTACGTAACAAAAAATTGTGTTCTTAAATGAATATGGGACTAGAGAGATGGTTTAGTAGTTAAAAGTTCTACTTGCTCTTCCAGAGGTCTCGAGTTCCTCGCACCCATGTAGGGCAGCTGACAAATGCAACCCTATCTCCAGAGGATCTGACCCTTCTTCTGGTTTCAATGGGCATGTACACATATGGCATATATTCACACAGACACACACACATACATACTCATAAATGAAACAAATAAAAAAGATCTGTATGTTATAATAATATTCTTTAATGTAGATACTTTGCATTATGTGGAGGAAGAAGTGGCATCATAATATTCCTGTTCCATAATGTAAAGTGGCAAGATTATATTATAATAATAGTTATTCATTTATGTATTAATGGCCTACAAATTATAAATGTCTTTTACTAATTTAAAACATCTCTAAAGTTGATACAATGCTGACTTATTACCAAACACAAGTTAAATGGGAAACAAATAAAAAGGAAGATGTAAATAAGAACCACAGTTTCTGCTACATGGTCTGGCAGCTTCCTACCCCCTTTAGAACATTTCATATCTATGAAAGATATCTTAAAATTGCATTGTTCCATGCTAGGAAGTCCATGAAAATAGAACAGAGAATGAATAGCTATTTTCATGTTCTGACTTAGCAAATTATCAGCTGTGAGACCTTGATTAGAGCATTTTCTCTGTTTTTAATTTTTCCCCCACTTTAATGCAGAAAAGTAACTAAGAGCTCCCAGGAGGTTTCTGATGACTTAAGTCTGAAAGATATAATATGAAGAAAGGCTCTTGTGATGTAATAACTAAATAAAAATGCTCGACAGGTACAATTTAATTCCCACTTGAGATAGAAAAACAGATATTTTTAAAGTAAATCTCTTTTTAGAGGCTAGGGCAATAGCTCAGCTAGTAACCATTTGCCTTGCAAGCATTAGAGCCTGAGTTTGATTCCCTAAAACATGACTAAACCTTGGTGTGCTGGAATTTGAGTGAAAACCAGCACTAAGGAGGCAGAGTCAGGCAGGCCCCTATGCTCCGTCGTCACCCAGCCTATTCCGGTCAGTGAGAGATCCTCTCTTATAAAAGAAGTGCACTGTACCAAAGGAATGAAAGACTCCTGGGGCCATCCTCTGGTCTCCCCACACATGCATAAACATGCATGTGTATTTTCATACAACCTAACATGCACACATAGATGTGCTATTTGAATATATATATATATATATACATATATATATATATATATATATGTATATATATATATATATATTTGATACTTAAGATATCCTAACCAAATACATGGATCATAGTAAAGAAATATGAAATGGTAAATTTAGAGTTAAATGTACATTCATATTATTCTCAGCACTTTCAAATGAAACAATAGCAAATTTATTATCTAGAAACTCCTCTCTGCTACTCTGATCCATGTTGTGTAGGATTTTACATTCACTGATTGATCAGTAGTGGGTCTTGCAGTGATGGAACATTTACATTGCACTCCAATCTCAGTAACCAATAATACCATCTGGCAACCTGAGCATGTTTTTCCCATCATAGCAAGTCAGAGAAGTGTGTTAATTGGCTCACTGAAATTGCACTTCTCAAGACTAGCAAATGTAAGAGACATTTTTCCCTTTCAATGGCTGAAAAATAAGAATGCCATAAATGATAGATTGTCACATAATTTTATAGAAATATAAAAACACAAGGGGAAACACTAACAATGCAGAGATAATGCTCTAAATTGTTATTAAAATTTCCTATTTTAAAAGCTATTTTCATTTGGTTTAGAATGGGAGAGTAATTGGAATCCCATCACTGAATTAATGAAGAAGAGGGTGTTTTGGATGATAACAAAACTGTCAGTTAATGTTTATTTACTTGTGAACAGGTGTTAAATGATTGATTTCAAAGTACAATAGTATAGGCTGCCTTACAAGTAGAGCTGTGAATATTATTCACTGCCTGAACTAAAAAGAGAGTGTTAAGAAAGGGAGGGGTAAACTGAATATGAGTTTAAAAAAACTGAGTGTATTAACACAACAGATATATAAAAACATTCTAGTCTGCATCAGGGACATGTATCTTCTCTCTAGACAATTCGTCATTAGCTATGAAACTTGCCAAATATCCTATTTTCTGGCTTCAGTAATTACAGAACTCTTGTGTGGGCAAATACATAGAGAACCCTTGGATAAGAAGCATCGTGGTGGATGTGATGGGTGCTCACAGTCCCTAAACAACTACACTGACTCTAGTTCTCAGCTAACCATAGAGATGTACATGGTTATCACGGTACTGTTAAAGGTACTGTTCTTAGAATCCTTAAGAAGATAACTTACATGCTTTGAAGTACATCTGTGATTCCTTTGTCAATATCATGAAAATGGTCTCTGGGCATGTCTGTGGAGCATTTTCCTGGTGACTGATCGATGTAGGAGTCCCAGATCACTGTGTGCAGTGGCATCTTTGGACACTGGGCCTGGACTATTTATGTAAGAAAGATAGCTAAGCATGCTGTGGGAAGCAAGCCAGTAAGCAGGACACCTTAATGGTCTCTGCTTCAGTTCCTGCCTCAAGGTCCTGCCTTGAGTTCTCTTGAAGAGGAACTGTAACTTGAAGTCAACTAAATCCTTTATTCCCCAAGCTGCTTGTGGCCATGGTGATTACCATAGCAGCAGAAAAGCAAACCAAGAAAGAAGCCATTTATAACCGATGTTCATATGTTTGTAAAATCTTTGCAATGCAAAAACAGACAGACCCTGAGTTTTCATCAACTGATGCTATCAGAGACCTATCACTGAGAGTTCCTCACTTTCCTGTAGCTCACCAACCTGGTATATCCAATAATGCATTCAAATTGTCTTCAGGTATGATTTTCTTCGGTCTGTTGAAATAAAACTTCATGAAATTGTTACCCTCTTGGAACACAGAATTTGAGATTGGCTCAATCTATGTTTCTGGGTCACTCACACTTGATTCTAGACTAAGCTTATCTCTTTTCTTATTTAAGGTGAGATATGTACTTTTACATCCATAGAATTATACATTGCCCTTTTGATCTTGGAATACCAGGGGTCATGTGTGAGTGTGGTAGCCCAGCAGGAAACTCAGGGGCACAGATGAACTCATCTATGCAGTGGGATGAGTTACTTGAGCTGAACATTTTACATTCTGAATTGACTTAAGAATTTTTATTTTTTTATTATTTACTCTCTAGTTCCTGAAGGAAGATTTATGCTGATTTAAAAATTACAAGTTTATATACATTATAAACTTAAAATATATCTTTCAGGTAATTCAATAAGGTCATGAAATATTTCAAAATCATGGTCGTATATGTAAACATGTGACAATAAAATGGAAATGTAAAACTATACATTCATTTGCAGAGCAGAAAAGCCTTTGTTTCAGATGGACATTCAGGTTCATTTCCTTTCAACCTCACCAGATGCCAAGTAAAGTATCAATAATAACGTAATTCTCTGCTCTCTGTCCTCTCCAACAAGATTTAGTGGGCTGAGATGTCTCCTTTCCAGTTATAGAAGAACTTTTCAGAGCATTGCGACTTCATGTATGAGAACTATCGGAATACCTATTTGAAAAATTGGTGAACTTTTCATGTAATGGTTTGATTTAGATTTAATAAAAGAGGGTTTTACAAATCCTTCCTTAGAGATGTCCTGCTCTTTACTGGCCTCCAAGCTTTGGTAAACATCAACTCCATTTATCCTCCCTCTAGCTGAAGTCATTTGCCATCTTTTGTGATTTAGATAACTCTTTCCACAGGATTTAGCTGTCCCAGGCATTAACTGTCATCCCTATCTTGAGAGCTAGCACAATTCCCAGCCCATTATAAATTGGCATTAAATGTTAGGTAAAAGTGCAAGCGAAATGTTAGTGATGCGGGCAAGGTAAGGAATAAAGTCAGGAAGAACCCCCTCCTCTCATTTCACTTTCTCCCACTCTGTAACATCACATTTCTTTACTGGTTGCAAAATTAATTGCTTCAACAGCTTCTTCATCCAACTGAGACATTAGAAGATGAGACCTTTAAAATTCAAACTGATCACTCAAGGTCCTGTCAAGGTAAAAGAAATTTCTAGGTGCCTGCTTTTATAGTGGTTTGGTGGGAAAATGAAATACCGATCAGACAGATTTCATTTTATATGCAAGGTCAAAAACAAACAAAAAAACACACAAACAAACCAGGTGCTGGAACCGTGGTTCAAATGTGAAGAGCATTTGCTGCTCTTGCAGAAGACCTGGATTCCATTCCCAGTGCCCACAAGGTGGCTAACAAGGGTCTGAAACTCCAGATGCAGGCCATCTATTGCCCTCTTCTGACCTCCAAAAAAATAAAAGAAGAAAAAAAAAAAAAAAAAAAAAACACAAACCAAACCAACAAACATGCAAAAGGAAAAAAAAAAAAAAGGGACAGTGTACTATGACTGCCTAGATGATCCTAGATGACCTCTGCTTCTTTTCCACTGGGCTCATGCAACACCCTGAATGGCAAACTGTTAGCAAAGCTGCAATGTGGTCGGGTGTTCTCTCTCCCTCTGTCTCTCTGTCTCTCTGTGTCTCTCTCTCTTTCCTCTGTATGTGTCTATCTATCTATCTATCTATATCTATAGATTTTACATTATTTCCTCTCCTCCCATATCTGTTTTTGTTACTGATCTTTTCATAATAGCTATGAAATGTGAAGGACCTAAATGTCCTTAACTGAGGACTGGATAATGAAAGTGTTTTACATTCATACAATATAGTTCTACTCTATGAGAATCTTATTTCAATAAGAGATTCTAATAGCTTTGTGCAACAAGTTGTAGATTTATTTAAAGCATAATCCCTGGGTGATTTCAGTAAGTTTTTTTTTTCTGAATGTCTGTAATGTAATCATAAAGTTTTATGGAAGCGATGACTAAACTTATTTTTCTAGAATGTCACTGTACCTTGTGCTTCCTCCGTTTTGTCACTTATAGCTTTATGATTCTTGAGATTAATAACAGATATTCTACATGAGGTTTTCAGTTAAAGTGGACTTGAGGTTTAAATTGACATGAAACGATTTTTTTTCTCTTTTAACTCCATGAGTAGTTTTCTTTAAAGAAAAAGTTAGTTCATATTCATCTATTATCTAAATACTTGCATAGCATCTTCCTCCTGGCCAGAAACTATGTGGGGTGACAGGATCCAGCAGAACAAACAAAGAACCACCCAACTCCCTTATGAATGTGGTGCCGGCCGCAGTTCAGGGAGACTCCTCAGCTAAATATAGAAAATAGAAAGGGACATTTAGCAGGGTGTGCTGGCATATGCCAATAATCCCAGCACACTAGAGGCAAAGGTACACTGTTCTCTGTGAGATCTAGACCAGCCTGGTCTACATAACAAGCACTAGGCCAGCTAGGGCTAGAGGGAGACCCTGTCTCAAAAACAAACAAACAAAAACAACAAACAATAAAATATGATTTTGGATTTCTTTACATCCTTTAAATGAAAAATGACCATATTTTCTGTGCCTTCATTTTAGACAAAATTTCAAATAAATAAATTGAAAAAAAATAAGTTGAAAAAAGCTGATAATTGTTCACAAACCATCAATTGCTATCTCCAATATTGAGGTCATGAATTCATTCAGATTTAACAATCTGAATGAACATTAAGGTTTTTTTTGTATTTAAGTTTGATCTTAACTTAATCTGTAAATAATCTTTGTTCAAATATATTATACACAAACCTAAAATTGAATTCAATTTTAGTTCTTAACAAAAATGTTAGTTATTACGTAATTTACAACTCTGCAGAATGTTTACTTATTGTCAAAAAAACAATATTGCCCAGTTGTAAAGCCTATTAACCAGAACAACGATATGCCCAGCAAATGAACTCTTTTGATGTAACAGTGGCACTTTTATGTTGGGGGTAGTCAACATCTGTCTATTTGAACTTAAAGACCACTGAATGGGAGGGAATAGATATGTGCCGCTATAACATAACCAAGTACATTTGACACTAGAGAAGAATATTCTTCTTTCACTTCCCTAAACCAACACAATATTTTACCCTATTCTAAATATACATCCTTATATTTACAGAAAAGTACACTTACCTCTCGTCAAAGAAACTTCTTTATACAAAAGATGGAGACTATAACAAGGTTCCATAACTGTTCAAACAAAGGAAATAATCAACTGTGTAACCTCTATATTTAAGGTCAGAGAACAACATAAAATAGGGCACAGAAAAAATATAAGAATCAGAGGGACAAGACACTTGCTACTAGTTAATGCATTCCAGTTATGTCAGGGAAGGTACATCAGTGAAAGTTCATAGTATGGTGGTCCAACAATATCTGCACAATGTCAAAATAAGTTGACATTCCAATGTGGATAGGGAGGTTTCAAGGTCCTACCTCAAGAAAAAGAGCTATAGCGAATCATTGAATGCTGGAGGAAGGATTATTGGATATCTGTAGGTACTAGCTGCCCAGATGTTATCTAATCTGAAATGGGTATCCCCAATTTCAGGCACATGTGCAAACACCAATAAATGTGCCTTCCGTTTTTTTTTTCTATGTTAATCAGAATATGGATTAGATGTATTTTCCTCTTATGTAATTGTAGGTACCTTAATTTATTTTTTAAGAAAATAGGTTTACTTTCTAGATGGAGCTTTTCAGGAACTAGAATAACTTCTAAAGATTCTACCCTTTACTCTCCAACAATAATCAAGTCAATGGACATTTCTACAATATTCATTGAAATGCCATTTTAATGTTCCATAAATAATTACATATGTATTATCCATTTAATATTTCCCCAAATACTTTGTTTCAATTGTCGAGTACTGCATTTCTGTTGAAATAACTGGAACAGCTTACTCCAGTATCAACTGGCACTCAAACCAAGTATATGCAGCTTTCAAGAAGAAAATCTGAAATGATATTCCTAAATTTTAAGAGAAATTGATATTATTTAAGGAGGTATTTCTCTTCGATCTAATCTGAAGTTTGAGCTTATTGTTGAAATGATATAGATGTTCAGCATGGGATTTTTATTTAGGAAATCTTTAAAAAACTCACTTGATGTAACATCATCCTCCTATAACGCCTTCCTTCTCTGATGAAATTGTACAGTAGATTGGATGTAGATATAGACAGCAGTTGATTTCAGATGACTGAGTATAGTTATTCATACAAAAATTCAGGTAAGCTCATAGCAAGATTCTTCTCTATATAAAAGGAAATGTATGTCTATCCTAGAGAGCAACAGTATCATCCCTCCAAACACTCCTTCTTAAGTAGTTCTGAAATGGTTTGGCAAAACCCTGGGTGAGCACTGGATTAAATCTCTATAATTGGAACATGTTACAGAAATAAATCGCAATGAATTAACAGACAGGGTCTTAGAAAGGAAATTAATCACAGGATAGATGCCTAATCCAAATAGGAAAATACACCAGAAGCAGCTGCGACAAGCAAGGAAGGGAGTCCTTATCAGAAATCAATCCTTCATCTCAGAACTTCAGTCTCCAGACATGGGAAAAATACTTTTCTTTTGCTAATTTGACCCTATCCTTGATTTGTATGGCAACATGCCCAAGAAAAATTGTTGTATTTTTTTTAAGTTAAAGTTGTTTAAAGTTTTTAAGTTGACTTTATGAATCGGAAGCTATCACATGCTCACATCCTTTGAATGTATACAGACATGCAGGCATTTGCTAGAAAACAGATTTACTGATTTATAAAATCCAGACACACACTGAAGCCTGAAAGAACTTTGGGAAATTAATATGAATGAATACAGTATGCATTTTCTCTGTATAACTGACTGCCAGGAGTTCCTTACATGTGTCAACCACAGAGCTCTTAATGGATATCATTCTCACTTACAAAGCACGCTGTTATGCACAAACACTTCCATGTGTGTCCCAGGTGTACAGCATTTGTGTGTGTATAATATTATATAGATGATTTTATATAGACATATATATATATATATATATACATGAGAGACAGTTTTTAGAAAAAAAAGGATGGAAACAGATACAGAAGTGAAGGAAAGGAAGGCAGCGCGAAGAGAGGAGGTTTTACAATCGTAATTATTAGAAACTTACCAGTATGAGGATCAAAGCTCATCTACTTTCTTATGGGAGAAACGTGATAAAATGTTATCAACTTATTGTTTTCAACTTGGACAAATAAAAATACCATGAGAGATAAAGGAAAATTACCTTTACCTCCCAGGATTCTGTAGTCATGATGTCTTCATTTCTTCCTGTTTGTAGTACATTTTTTGTCCAAATAGGAAAAGCAATCTGTGTTATTCTGCCAATAGAATGCATGAATGTACTTACTGAAAAATAATTTGTTCAATTGCCTCTAAAGCAGTGATGCGAAGAAGAAAGAACTATGAGAGCACGAGCACTCACACATTTCCCATGTGCATAGAAACCTAAAGGCAACCAAAGATGATCCAGACTTATCTATCTGCTGTGTGTTTTTGCAACACAAAGGCATCTGATATTGCACAATGTAATTTCTTTGCTAGATGTTTTCCCACATTTTTTGATCAGCAATTGAATATGTATCCTTAAAGTTGCAGTTAAACTAAAAATATAGTGTTATGTTCAATAAAGTGTAGAATTATTATTCATAATTGATGCAAAAAAATAATATTACAAGAATTCAATGCACACACAAAAACCATGGCTTCCTTCCAAGTATTGTTGCTACTCGTTTATCAAAAAGAATTGGCCTTACAAAATCTCAATATTGTTTGTGAACTCTAGAATTTAAACAACTAAAAAGGGAAATTGACATCCAACAACAGTGCCTCCTGGAAATGTGTTGAAGGACTCAGGGAATTGTTGTCTCCCTCAGAGAGTTTCTAGTTATGTCTTAAGATGAGTGTCACACATGTTTCTAGGTATACAAACATGACCATTTTTATGAAAATCTGTATATATTAATTGGACTCATAGATAGAGATATAACCAGTCTCAAGTATACACAAGGACTAGAAGTACATAGCTGCTAGCATACTATTTTCTCCCACTTTGTTAGTTCTACTGACATACTGACTGAAAGATTACAGCGATCCTCTCTGGATGATGTCCCTACTAAACATTTACTTCCCTCATCTTCCTCAGATACTGAGGAAGTATCTTGTTGAATATCGCAGGCTTCCCGCTTATCTTTTGATTCCACATGCTTCTTTCCTGATAGAACTCTGTTCAGAATCCTCAGTTTCACCACAATCATACCACTTGTGGTGGTCGATTAAGTCTAACTTAATCAGGTTCTGAAGTACCATTATGATATTGCTTTACCTTGTTAGAGATAGTTAAAATATGGTTATGATTTTTAACTGTGGACTATGAAATGCATGCTAAAATTTGTTAAGAGACTGTTCATAAAGTGTCTTGCTTTATGAATAGGCGATCTACACAGAAGTTTCCTTCTTACTGTGAGTAGTAGTGAAACTGCAGATCACAGACACAACTGTATTAGCCATCAACTTAGTTATTGTGACTTATTTACAACAAGGATTGGACATATATGAAAATACATATTTATTTTTGTGTGTATATGTATGTATGATGTGTTCATATACATGTGTGTAGATTTATGTATGTGAATGGTTATATGGTGTACAGGTAGAATTCAAGAATCAGTCATTGGCTCCCACCATGACTGAAGGGGAATTTCTCTGTTATTCACACTGTGTGAGCTAGGCTAGCCAGGCCAGGAGCTTACAGGGATTCTTCTCTGATTTCTGTCTCTCTAAAAGCACTGGGATCACAGACGTGAATTACCACACCTAGATTTACTTGAGTCCTGGAGATCTGACCTCAGGTCCTAATGCCAGTGCAGCAAGCCCTTTACCCACTGAACCACATTCCCAGCCAGAACGCGTGCTGATATTAAGAAAACAAGACAGGAAAATGCCCTAGGTTCATCATGATGATACTCAACTACTAAATTTTCTAGTCCTTTCATCATTTCTGCATATGAATGCAGAGGTCTATGAGACACTATCCCTTAGCTATGAGTTAACTTTAAGGACTTTTAAACATCAAATTGCTCTTCTACATCTTAAAAGAATTTTACGTTTATTTATTTGTCTATTAGTGGCATGGTGCTATGTGCCATGTGTGGAGCTTGTGTATGGCATGTGTGGAAATAAGGACAGAACTTGCAGGAATTGTTTCTCTTCATCCATAAGTGTGAGTTCCTGGGATTATATTCACGTCATCGGACTTGGCATCTGTGCCCTTGCTCACTGAGCTATGTTATCAATCTGTAAAGATTACAACTTTATGATCTTTTACCATTCCATAAAACTTTGTCACGTGCTTCAAATGTTAAATATTTATAAATGTGGTGCTTTCAATGAGTTTTCTCCATGAGCTCCAATTATTTGGATACTTGGTTTCCAGTTCTGACACTATTTGTGGGCAGGTGTTAAATTGTTTTGGAACTAAAAGGCTATGTGGACATTTATGACTGAACTAAATGTATTTTTCATTTTATATATCCATAAGTCTAGGGTGGCAAGGGAGTGGAATATGGTGATTTGAATCAGTATTCCTCATAGGCTCCAAGTGTCTGGACAGTTAATGGAGTTGTTTGGGGAGGAGGGCCATGGGATCTTTAGGAAATGAGGTCATGCTGAAGGAAACACGTCACTATGAGCAGACTTTGAGAGTTCTTAAGCTTTGAGGGATTTCGAGTTTCTCTCTGCTTCCTGTGTCTGCCTGAAGATGTAAGCCATTTGCTCTTTGCTCCAGTCACCTCTGTCACCGTGTTTCCTTGATATGATAGACATTTACTCTCTAGAAACATAAGCCAAATAAACTCTTCCTTCTATATGGTGCCTTGGTCATTGTGTTTTATCACAGGAACAGAAAAGTAACTAATACAGAAAATATATAGCATGTTTTCGATAAGGCATTGTAAAGCACTGCTATTTAGAATATCAGTCTAACCATTAGGTAAACATTTCCTAAAATATTTCCTGTATTATAGCTTATGTGATTACTGGTATTTAATATAAAAGTATTTTCTACTTTTTAATTGTATACCACCCAATATGAAACTTCAACAAGAGCACTATAACACTTGCCTTTGTTGTTTTATTTACTGTTTTCTTGGCACTGTCCAAGGGTATCTATAACAGAAATTAATGAGCATAATGACATCTATTGTTTAATGGGTATACGCATTGAATGTTCTATGGTCGGCCAGTTGCTCCAGATATACTGAAAACTATTCATTAGTCTTTCTGTGAATAATCTATGTGGAAGCACTCTGACGTCCTTTCCTAAGCTAGAAAGATGCTTAGACCCATGGACAATTCCACGAAAGACATTTAGGAAGCCCCTTTTAAGCATTTCTTGTTTGGTATCCACAAAAGTGGTTCTAAGACTCTGAATACCAAATCTTGCACTGACAGAAATGTCTGATTCTGGCCAAATTCTAAACATCTTACTATATTCTAAACTTTTTTTTTTCTCTAGACAAGTTCTTTCAGCATGCTCAAGCTTTCTCTTTTCTATTCATTCATCAGTGCTATGATTCCTGAGGAATCTCCCTGCCTCTCTCTGTCTTCCTCTCTGTCTCTATCTGTCTCTGTTTGAGTCTCTCTTTCAGTACTTCATCTCTTCAGTCACTTTTGATTTTTACAGCCAGTAAGAATGAATTATCTGTCAGGAATGATGGTGCATAACTTTAATCTTAACATTCAGAAGGACATACGGCAGATCACTGTGAGTTCAAGGCCAACATGGTCTACATACTGAGGTCAAATTCAGCCCAGACTACATGGTATGATGTCGTCTCAAAGAAAAATAATATTCTCTGATATTTGGAAATGGATTAGGTAGATAAAGTTTTCTGCAATAAACAAACTTTTGCCCTTTGATTTCTTTTCATTCCAAATCTAATTTGTGTAAGTAGCTAGATGAATTTTACGATCCATTTCTTCGCTTTTCTTCACTTGCTCACAAATAGTCTCTAACTCTCCAATCCCTATAATCTTATCTGCTACATATCAATCTTTGGAACTTAAAAATATATTTCTCTCTACTCTCAAGTCTATACTAACAATTCAAACCCCATCTCCCTGTGTGTATAAAATCAGCTGTCATGGCTGAAAGCATGTTTCTGCTACAAGTTATAGTCTTTGGACTATTGTTTGTTTGTCTCCAGAAATCTTTTTTATTCAAATACATATCACACTGTCCTTATCTAAACAAGATCCTAGCAGAAATGCCGTCTCGCCCTTGCTGAGTGATGCAGCTTTATATGATTGTCCTGTTCTTTGAATATGCTTTGTTCTAGCTTCCTATTCCGCTGTACAGAATTTCACTTTTACTGTGCTTATTAGAGTTTCATTTCTTTACTTTTGGTTACGGAAAGCTAATTTAAAATAAAATTTTACAGTACTTAGTAAACTTTCCCTTCAAATCAGCATGCACTAAAGATCAGCAATTAATGGCATATTTGCCCTCAGTAATGACACAAAAACCTGCCATACAGGTCAGCTCTACATTTCCTCAGCACTCTTTCAATTTCACCTCCCCTAATATGGGTATGCTGATATTCTTGAAGCATATTAATGAGTCACAATGAAAACGATAGAATGAATAAGAGAAGCATGCAAATCTAACTCCAAATTAAATATGATAATAATCGGAATTATTGGAGCTGATTTTCCATAGACAATATACTTTCTATATATTTTCTGTGGTTCTTCACACTGAAGAAATGTACTACATGCATTTTAATGCATATAATTTTCTTTCAAGTACTATAAAAACTAGGTGTTAGAGCAGGCATTTCATAGTAGTAGTAGGGTAGCATAAAATGTCTGTTTGTATAAGAGATACTCTCAAAACAAATTGGGACAGTCTAGTTGGTCTGAAAATGTTTTTGCATGTGTCATGTTCCTTGTGCCTCCTTGACATGGATTTTAATTAGGATATTTAGATACTCTTCCCCAGAAATTTGGATATATTTTTCAAGGAAAATTATTTTCCCAAAACTGTTAAGAGAGGGCTTTTAGGCTCAGGAATATTTATGGTCATCATTTTGAATGTATCTAGGAAGGCAGTGACAGGAACAGAAAGGGAAGGAACTGAGATGGTACACGAAGGACCTGCACAGTGTTAGATGGCAGAAGTAAGTGGGCCAGGGTGTGCTCCGTCTTCCAGACTCCATGAGCAACAACTTTAGGCTGTGATAAGAGTAACTGGTTTAATCTCATTCAACTCCTCCTCACAAAAAAAAAAAATGTGTTTTCAGATAAACCAGACATGATTTGGCAATACATTTGTTGGATACTATATAGAACAGTATGGATATGCTGTTCCAGTTTCAGAAGCTCAGCTACACTTTAATGAATAAGAAACTATGGAACTGTAAAGCTTAATTTAGGGCTTTTTAAAAATAAAATTAAGTATTGCTATATAGGACAAGATAATGAAATATCTATGGAACAATCAAAAAATAAGAATAATTATGGACTTGCCCTAACTCATGTGAACTCTATTTCAAACTATAGAAAACTTATTAAAATAAATGAAGATCATTCCCAACTTGACATTCTTTAGATTGATGTAAGCTCAAAAAAGTTTAAACAGCTGTTAAATCTATATTATCATATGAATGATAGTTTATATAATAATTTAATAGACTATATTATCAAATTCCCCCTTTATTTCATTATTTTCTATACCTGCATAAATAAAAGTGTTAAGTGTTTGTGTGTGTGTGTGTGTGTGTGTGTGTATGTGTGTTTGTTTGGGTTGGGTCTGTGTCATTGCTTGTGGAAAACATGTAACTGATTATTTGAGGTAATAATTCATAATTTACTAATACACAAAAGAAAATATTTTAATGCAGGTTTAAATATTCTTGCTCAAGGCTACAAAGTTAATGAATATTTGATCCTCAAGGATATTAACAATGTCCATAAAATACACTCTCTGTTTAATGTGACAAATCCAAAAGCCTATCATTTCGGTCTCAACCCCAGATTCTTTGGGAAAATCTTAACAATATAAACAGTTCAGTTTCCATTTCACAAATAATCTTTTTTTGTATTGATTCTTTGAGTATTTCATACAATGCATTTTGATCCCAGTCAGACATCCTCCTTTATTTCAGTCTATGCTAAGATACTCGTGATAGCTTGCACAGCTCTAAACTGTCCGTGCACGTGGTCCCCTTTCTTCTCATGAACCAAGTCTGCTCCCACTCTTCTGCCTCAGATCTCTGGACTACCTTCCTAACCAAATATAGCTTAATCCTCTGTCTTAGATTGCTCGATTCTCCACAGCCTGTCCCCATCACATCTTGCCCCGGGCCTCCTGATCTGCTAACCACAGACCTGCGTACCACCAGGGTAAATCAGATTCTACCCTTGTGCCTTGATTCCCCGGTAGCCCAAAGCTCCAGTCTGTCCCCACATTCAGTCCTCTTTCTAGTGTTGTGTCCAGGTCCGCTCCTCGTGTTCATTCTACCTTAGATCTCTGACCTCCCCTCTAGGTCCAGATCACCAACTGCATCCTGAAGCCCTGAGCTCAGAGCAGCTCTAATCTGAGCTTTGTTGGTCAGATACTTCGCAGGTTGCCCATCCCATGACTCCCCACTCTGCTAACAGGCTTCCCCTGGGTTAAATCTATATTCAACCTGCCACAACCAGTCTTCTTCCCTGGTAAGTCAGATCCCATTCATTGTGCTTTGATTTCTTTGCAACGTAAGTAGCTACACTCTCTCCCCAAACTAGGTCCCCATTGTAGCCTTGAACTCGGGCCCAATTCTGCTCTTTCTGCCACAGATCTCTGGACTACCCTCTTAGTCCAGAACTGCACACTGAGTTCAGATCCTTTGTACCCAATCTATCTCAGCTCTTCTGCTTTGTTTCTTAGATTTTCCTCAGACTGTTCCCACCATGGACTCTGCCTTGCCTCCCATCTGGTCTGCCTGATATGAACCTGCCTATTACCTAGACCAGCGTGCTTCACTCAAGTACCTTAAGCACACATCAAATAAATTTTATACCTAAGCAAAAAGTAACTAAGCTACATCAACAATATAAGCAAAATCAAATTTTAAACACAGGCGGAATAACATTTCCTATTGTTCACAAAACAAATAAAAGACATTCGCATTCCCGACTAGCAAAATAAAACCACAAATAATATGAAAAATAATGTGACTGTGTCCCCAACAAAACCCACCAGCCCTACAAAAGTGGATGACAAGGAGAATCACCCCAAGGAACAGGAAGAGGCAGAATTCAAAAGAACAATCATAAACATGATTAAAGAAACTATAAAACACACAGACAGCTCAAACAACTCAAAGAGGATAGAGGTAAACTTGTGATGGAAACTCAAGAACATACAGCTAAATGAAATAAAGAAGTAATTCAAGACTTGAAAAGGGTATTCACAACGAGAGGGAAATATTGAAGAAAAGAAAAAGCCAAAATGAAGATTGAATTGAAAATCTCAGCTGTTCAGTTTGAAAAGAATGAGAAAGCCTCACAGCAGAATGAATGAAACAGAAAACAGATATCAAGACTGGATGACAAAGTTGAAGGACTGAACTCTTTAAAGAAAGTCTATTAAAAAGAAAAAAAAATGTTAAAAATCACAGGAATGGAATAGGGAAGGAATGTGGCTCACCCTCAAAAGACAAAATCTACATATCATAGGTATAGAGGTAGAAGAAGACTCCCTTATCAATGGCACTGACCAGAACTTCAGCAGTTTTATAGCAATTACAGAAGAAAACTTTGGCAAATTAAGGATAGACACACCTATACAGATAGAAGAAGCTCATAGAATGCCAATTAGACAAGACTATAACAGAACCCCCCTACAGAAGTTCATAGTTAAAAAACTAAATGCATATAACAAAGACAGAATACCAAAAGCAACTAGAGAAAACCAAGTTACATATATAGGAAAACCCATCAGATTGACAACTGACCTTCAATGCTAAACATGAAATTCAGAAAAACCTGGATCACAGAATCCCCGATTCTGCCACAGGCAGCATCATTTTATGTTGAGGAGTAATGTGAAAACAAGGTTTCATTACGAAAATGAATCTCTGACACTGCTATAAGAAAACCGGCAGTCTGTAAGATCAAGGTATAGGAAAGGACTTTCTAAACTGACATCAGTTACTTAGGCATTACGGTCAACAATTACCAACTGGGAACTCATTGAACTAAAAAGATTTTCTACAGCAAAAGAAGCAGCCAAGGAAGTGAAGAGGAAACCACTGAATGGGAGAAAATCTGCACCAGCTACATATCCAACAGAGGAATAAAAACAGGAATATACAAAGAACTCAAAAAATACAGAAAGTAATTGATCCAACAGAAAGATAAGCTATAGACTAGAACACATAGTTCTCAAATGAAGAAATAAAAATGGCCAAGAACCACCTTAAAGAGTGCTCAATGTCCTTATCAATTAGAAAAATGTAGATCAAAGCCTTTTTAAGATTCCATCTTACCCCAATCAGACCAGCTAAGATCTAGAGAACAAAAATAGTAAATGCTAGTGAGAATGTGAAGAAAGTGGAACATTCACTCAAAGCTGGCAGTGGGGGGGGGCAGGTGCAAACGTGTTCAAGCCCTGTGGAAACCAGTGTGTAGAACTCTTTAAGAAACTAAAAAGGAATCTCCCATATGATCTGGTTATATAATCCAAAGCATTCATCCTACTGTAGAGATACCTGTACATCCATGTTTGTTGCTGACATCCATGTTTGTTGCTGATCATGACAATAGCTAAGAAAAGGAAACACCCAAAAATGTTCCTCAACTGATGAGTGGATAATAAAAATGTGGTACATTTACACAATGGAGTTCTACGCAATGGTATGGAAAAATGAAATTATAAAAATTTCACGTAAATTGATGGAACTAAAAATTGTTACACTAAATGAATTAAAACATATTCAGAAAAGTATGTTCTCCCTTGTTTGCAAATATTACTATCAATTCCTTATATGTAATCATATATGCTGAAATAACAACAGGAGCCAGGAAATTGAAAAGGAAGCCTGTAAGTAAAGGGAAATAAAAACTCCAAGAGAAGGCCATAGTAAGAAACAGATGTTATTCAGCTTTAAGTAAGACCATGGGAGTATTCAAGATGGAAGGTAGTAGGCAAGATTCGAGAAGGAGTGATGGGGTTAAAGGGGAAGAAGGAACTCCAGAGAGGGGAAAACAAGAGACAGGTATTATCAAGAGGAAAATGGGAACACTTAAATTGGGGAGGGAGAATGGAGTTAGAGAGGGGGATATGTGAGATAAACAAAGCTAAGTAGGTATGTAGGTATAAAAAGCAAGAAAAAAATTAATTAATTAACTCAAACCTCCTGGGAAATACACATTCAATACCTGAACATGAGTGCATGTGTATACCTGAAGGCTATCATACAAAAACACACAGCCAGACAGAAACTTCCCTTTGAGTGGTGGTCTGAGAGATTTCCATACTGATTGATTACCTCCCAGAACTTGAAGGTAAGACCCTATTGCTGAAGACAAGACATAATTCAGACACATGACTCAGAGCAATGGATCTGGAACTGTACTGCAGGCCTGCTCACAAACTAGCTTTCATATTTCTTGAGGGTAGGGTACAAGCAGCTAAGGGAGAAAAAACAATCAATGGTCCAGCCTAGCTGCAATGCCTGCTCGTCTGTATTGGTGCAGCAGTGGCACTTTTATGTTGTAGATTCATATCCTAGAGAAAGCCTATCACTGTCACCGCTCTAGTCAAATGAAATTTCTTATTGTATGCTAAATATAGATTCTTATATTTAGAGAGAAGTATATTGCATACCAGTCATCAAAGAAGCGTCTTTTTACAAGAGATGGAGGTTATTAATGTTACGCAACTGGTCAAACACATAGACTATATGTCTGAGAAAACCACAACCTTAAGTGACACATCTACAGTGGAACCTCTGTCTATACCTAGTGCTCATGGAACATAACTGAACAAGGGAAAACAATACACCCGTCAACACTCACCATTGAAACATTCTCATACAACAGATTGTGATGCACACCAGAGACCACAGTTGGCTAAGTTTTAGAGAATAAGAGACTGCTGAGTACACAGAGTCCTGCATAGCATTTCCATATTTAAACTCACGCACTCACAGCTCATGGACCATTGAGGAAAAGGGGGGTGGAAAGATTATAACAACGAGGGTTGGTTCATGAACACAGGGAAGCAGAGGCTTTCAAACCACTGAAACTTGTTCATGTGAACTTCAACAGTGGTGACAGAATGTGCAAGTTCCATGCTGACTCAGTCAGATAAAAACCCAGCACAGAATGAGGTAATGGACAGCAGGCCCCAACTGTAACTAACAAACTATCGATAACTGATTACTGCTTGGTAATGGGGATCTTTAAGGGAGTGATTCTGGACTTGCTGATTAAAATGGATGAAAATGAACTGAAGGATATCTGGTTACAAATACTTGACTGGATAGAACTTAGCATATAAGAAAGAATGCATGAAATCTTTGGAGGAGGCAATGCGAGGCACAGATAGGGGTGTGTGTCTAAATTTGATTAAAATTCTATTATATAAAATCCACAAAAAACAATAAAAACACAAAAAATGTTTAAAAACATTTTAAAAAGAAAACACATGCATACATATAGTATTCATAGAATAAAAACAGTCTATGGATAATAATGCAACTCATTTCAAATTATATTATCGATACAATAGTCCAATGATGGCATAAATATTATGGGAGCAACCCACGGCCTTCTGAAATTAAGGCCTTCTTCATGAGTTTGAATTCATACCTGATACTGTTATTTGTACCAAGAGTCTGTAGCTAGTTCAGGCCATGTGGCCTAGGGTATAAGAAACATAATATTCTGCTAAATTGTGATAGTATTAAATGACTCTTAACAACTTCATACAGACAGTCACATCTCTCAATGCCCATTAGAGAAGCTTTTTCTGGAAGTAGAGAGAAAGCAACACAGTGATTCACAAGTGGCCAACATGTAGAGAAAAGAGACTGAAGAGAGCTCTACTCTAAATGGGACATCTGAATCACATTCCTATCCCAAGGTGAAGAGGTGGGAAGATTATAACAAAAGGAGTTGGTGGGTAAGTACAGACATACTGAATCTTCTAGAGAGCAGACCAGTAACACATAGAGACTTACAGAAATTGTGTGAGTATGCAGAAGACCTGTTGAAGCTCAGGCCAGACAAAAATCCCAGCATGGGATGGGGGATAGGAAGACATGAAGTCCCACACCAAGTTGAGGAACTGTTAACATTTGATAGCTACTTAGAGAAGATGACTTAGGTTTCTCTTACAGTCTAAAACCTAATAAGAAGCCCATGCTCTAGGTAAGGCTCCAATCCAAGAAGTTTTGGGTAACACAAATTGGACTTCATAAGTCAAAAAACACCAACAACAAGAAAAGTAAAGCACAATGCTATGGGGGGGTTAGAGAGGGATGTCTGAAGGAGGGGTGAATATGATCAAAATACATTGTATGGGATTCTCAAAGCATCAATAAAAATATTTTTAAAAACACTTTCCTATTGCAGTATTTTGAGAAGAAAAATAGAAAGTGCATTTAAAGTTCAAAAACGGTTCAGCAAAAAAATATAATTCTATATATGCCACCAAGGGAGAAGATAATTACTTTTTTGCATTTTAGTACACACAAAGGGATAAAAGAATATAATAAAACAAAAAACCTCACATTACCACATTGTTTGGTATTTAATCATCACTTTTATGTGTGTGTTAATAAGACTAAAAATGATGACAATTTTTCCAGGATTTTTTTCCTTATTATAATGGTATAGTTAATCAAAATGCTATAATAAGGCAAACAGAAAAATATTTCTATTGCATTAGGTTTTCCTGCATTTTTCATTGAATAATTCTTGCCAAACATCAGATGACAGATATTATTTATATCATTTAATTTGGAGGAGGCTTCAGATAACTGGGAAATGTATTTTGCTGAGTAGTTATTTGTAAACATTAGAGCTTTGGGCAAGCAACCATTTTTTGGATGTGAAATTTTCTTTCTACATGGTAGAATTTCATCTACTCCCTTAGCTTCTCACTGTCAGGTGGAGCCATGCCTCCCTCATTTATTTCCCTATAGTTTATATTTACTCTTAACATATCTTAGCAAAAATATATTCAAAAGTACTCTCAACTTTTTAGACATATTCCTTTGGTTATCATGAGGCTAAAGAACAGATATTCTATAATTTCAAGTATCTTAAGTAACAAGATTAATTTAGTAATGTATAACTTATACTTCAAATTATAAATGTAATGTCACCATTTTTGAATCAATATACAGACTAAAGAATTAAGGAAAATACAGCAAGTGATATGGGAAGAATCATACATGTATAAAAAATGCGAAGATTCATGAATCATACTTGTTTGAGTTATTTGGATTTACATTTCACAGTTCAATTTAATGCTTTGTCTCTTCTCTGAATGATTCCTGAGAATTAATATATGGCTGTATATCACAATTTGAGATTATATAGTAAACTATTTTATAATTGTGAAGTTTCACCCCGAAACACTAGGTTCTCATAAATTTCCACTATAAATCTTAAATTTAGCATCTTTGTAAACATTTTCATGCACTAAATTTTCATGTATGAAATACTGAGACAAAAGATGTTAGCAATTTAAATGCTAACCAAAAGAGAAACTGATTTGTTTATTATAAATTGTCTCAGAATCTCCTCTTTATTTTTCGCCACTATCCTGAAAAGGTAAGAAAACCCTATGTTAATATGTCATTGTTTGCTGTGTAGGAAAGTAAATACAAACAATGAGGTGGAAGGTTCACAACTATCTTCCACATACAGGTATCTAAACGTGGACTTTTCCAGCACTACAGTCTTGCCCTTCCGCGGGGTCCCATTCCAACATTCCATGTACTCTCTCTGTGCATGCACCACTGAGAACTGATTTTATTCCCACCTAATCATACTCCGCCTACTTTACACAGCAGAGTGATTCAAGAAGACACCACATTAAGCCTACTACATATGCATAAATCCCTTCAATTAAAACTCTGAAGGATTGTTTTTTCATGTTGAACATACATTCTAATTGTTAGTGTCCCTTAACTGTGCTAAAGAGATTATATGTGTTAATTACATTCTTCTTTGTAAAACTTTCTTTGAAATTTTTACCATGCAATAACTAACCAGAAAGAACTTGTTAACGTTTAATGAGGACTGCCATCTTCTCTCAACATTTAACATGCTTTTTTAGTCTTTTATTTTTCTACATTATTCCATTATTCTACAATGCAGGAAGACTGTTCAGGAAAGCAATGGTACATTTAGATCTTTCAGATATCATCAACGCTATTCATTATATATAAAAAAAATACCAGTCACAAAACTATCACATTGAAAAGCCTTCAATAATACACTGATTTGATGAAGAAATCGGTCTTTTGGCTAATTTTACTAAAAGAGTTGGTTTCTCTCATTGGCACACAGTGAATAGCCTACTTGCTTTAATCTCAGGTATGAAACTGAATGAAGCCATTCTTTTTAAAATGACCAATCAAGAGTTCCATTTGAGTTTTGCAATTCTCTGCTACTAAGTGATTCTCTGCTGCTTGAGATGAGGGGAAAATCTCTTCTAAGTTATAATTATTAAGCAGGTATCTGAGGCATGACAAATACTGTTTAGGAATCTTTATCGATTCTGTCTTCAGTTTGTAAATGTCTCAGTAACAGAAGAAAGTAAAAAATAGTCATCAATGATGAGATTTGAGAGATTTAAGATAGTCTTACGTGGTAGTGATAACCTGGGCATAGTAATGTATAGTGTGTTTCAAGTTAACATTTCTCTTAGAAAACGCTGTATAGTGAAACAGAAAATAATATCAAGATAGACCCACATTTTCCCACCCAAGTAAATAATTCATACATTAGTTAACTTGTGAAATTAATGTATATTCACTGGTCCCTTGGCACTGTGGTTTACCTTGGAAATAGGAAGGTAATTGTCTTACTGAGTGCCCATGCTTTGGTAGCCCGTTCAACACTGTGCACATAAAAACATACCCTCACCTCAACGTGCACGAGTCCAAAAATTTCTAATGTCTAATGAAATTCTGGTAAAGAGAAGTAAGGCACAGGAAATATGCAAAGTTAGCTTGGGAAAGTATTGAACCTTTTTGGCGTTCAGGGATGTGTGAAAGGAATGAATTGCCAAAATAAAATCAATAGATACCTATGCACGTTCAAAGAAACTAGGGACAAATAAGTAGGACTAATTTCTGGCCAGTGTGGTGGGTGCACATGTCGCACAAGGCTCAATGTGGGGCGGGGGCTGTGTTTGGAGTTAGAGCTATGATGGCTCATTGGATTAGATAATATGTACAAACCATTATTTGGTTCATTTTCAGCATTTAGTAGAAACACAAATAAGAGATAGTTAGGGAAAAGAGAGACATATTTAAAGAATATTTTAAAAATGTATTCTAAATATTGATTATTTGTTGTTATCAAAGAAACTAGCAAATTGGATAATCATCGCGATTTATTACACACACAACAACTAAATAACCTAAACATGCCTTACTTAATAGAAAATAAAGAAAGCATATGATGTAGAATAACAGGTAAACATGTTTATATTACTTAAGTTCTGTGAGGTTTTCATGATGCAAACTGAAGCAAGCTAAAACCGAATGGTGAGGTACCAGACTCCAGGTCACTCACCCAATATCCTGAATGAAGAGGATGCATCCTTTTTGGTCAAAAGGACAGTGAACAGGGAAGGTTTTGGGCATAAGGAACTGCAATCTAACTCTAATGTATAAATTCACAGAGGGCTGCTGTGGAATAAAAACCTAGAAGTGGCAAATTTTTCTCACTAACAAGAAAGAAATTAATATAGCTGCTTTGTCTTCTAAATGCAGTGTTGGAAGGGGAAGGAGAATGCTTAACTGAAACAGACACTTCAGTTCTGAGGAAAAAAAAAGGACTAAATCAAATAACAATCTGTAATATTCAAAAAATTATTTTTAAATGTTATATTGGAAAAAGACACAGATAAAACTGTGCAGAAATATACAGAAAATTTAAGTACATGTGCAAGCTACAAATAGCCCGAGCATACAGAAAAAAAAAAAAGAAAGAATGGATAAGTATGAGGGGTTGGAGGTGATGCATTTTTGGTTTTTAAGAGTATTTAAGTATTTAACCACTTATCTCCTAGAAGTTGTACACTTTATTAGAAAAAAATTAAAGATAATAATTTAAATTTGTGCTGTAATATTTGTATAATCAATACATTTGACCCAATGTATCTTTCTGTATTAAAAATCTAAGGAATATGCGTTCTTATCTGGCATACATGGATTACATTTATAAAAATCTTCATCTTTGTACTGGAGAGACGGCTCCGTGGTTAAGAGTTCTGGCTACTATTCAGAGGACTCAGGTTTGGTATCCAGCACACACATAGGAGCTTACAACCACACCTAACTCCAGATATATGGGATCCCATGCTCTCTTCTGACCTTCATGGGCATTGAACGACATGGTGCACTTACATACATGCAGACAATGTGCACAAAATAAAAAAATTTAAAATATTTAAAAATTATATTTATCTTATATTGGGTTATAATACTTCTCAACAAATAGAAACCTATGCAGGCTGACAAGTTACTGTAGTAGTAAAACATTTATAAAGTTTAACATAAAGTTTGCTCTGAACAAAATTGAGGATTGGATCTTTGAACCAGGATAGGGACAGAGAGAGCTGCTCCTGCAGTCATCAGTCTTTCTCTTTCCCTTGGCATTGGGTCTTTTTTTTTCCTTTGGAAAGTAGGTACACTGAGCACATTTCACATCATGGAGTTCCCTGGCAATCAGGTGTGATTTTTAACCACCATAGGTAAGTTTTGAATAATAGGCCATAGAGAAGACAATAGAACAAAATACAAGTAGTTCAGGTCCCTGAAAATACTGAGCCATAATATTAGCTTTGTTGAACTACTTAAGTCTACACTCTTTCAAGAAAGAGAACTAACTTTCTATGGTTATGATTTGTCTTATTTTGATTCTCTGTTTCCATATACAAGCTTACTTCATGATAATTAGTGAACTTAAACAGATTTCAAAAATACAAACTGACCAGAAGTGATTACTCATGGTTATAATATAAATTAGAGGCTCTGATATTAGATATCTTTTACATTTAGTATTTTTTCCTCTAAAAATAATTGAGTGAAGAAACATAAAATGTAACTAGTTTTATTGAAAGTAAGAGTTGTATTTCAAATTAATTTTCATTCACAAAACTTTGCAATTGTCTTAGATATACTGAGTGAAAAGAAATACGACATTAACCAAAGCAACTAAGAAAGCAATGAGTGTCGATATATAGAAAATGCAATAATTTTCAGAATAAGCTTTCGACTAACATTTTTCAAAGCATTTTTCATAATATAATTTATCTCAGATTTTAAGGATAAGAATTTAGCATAACATACACACTATAATCACATTCTTTAAAGGTTTCCAGAACATTGAACTTTATGAACTTCAAAGAAAAAAGTTCAACTTAAATAGGCAACTGCTTGACCCTCCTTTCTGAAGAGTATTATAAAAAATCTACTTCTCAACTGCTTGGCCTTTGGCTTGATTTAGATGGCAACCTTAAACTGAGTTTGGTATTTGTAGGTAGAAACCTGGAGTCTGCCTTGTGCCAGTGGAATTGACCTGTCTATGACATCATTCAAAAATATATTTCTGATACCTTCATGACCTTGTTGTCTAAAAGTAATGTGGTTCGGAAGGACTGATACATTCAATTGCATGTACTTGCTTATAATTTGTTAAATCTTTTTATTGCATGCATGAAAGTCTTGTGTCAATGAGATTGTTAATAACAGAATCAGTGGTTTTGATCAGAATTTGCTGATTCATGAGAGCATCAGAGTGAATCTTACTACTTAGCAAAATAATTTTATGTAATATAGAGAAAAGTCAGAAAAATGAAATCTATGGAGCAAATGTATAATAAAGGAGATAATTAAAGAGATATTATAGTGTTATATGAAATACAATAGTAATATATATGTCTTTTGTAAATATTTTATTGAATCATTGTGTGTTTCATATGGAACATCTCAACCAGTCTTAAACATCTTTTTATCCCTTTCACCACTGGCACCTCCTAAAGCCCCCCAACTGTAATTCCTACATTTTTCATCGGTGTTAAGATCTATTATGTCAAGTTAGTGTCTCCAAATGACATCTCAGTGCTGGTTTATTCACTGAGGCCTAGTCAGCCTATCTGGAGTCTCTCACTTTAGGAAGATTAGCTCATTCTCACCCAAAAGTAATCAGTTGCCAATACTTCTTAAGCAAAGTTTGGGTTCTTCTACACATTTCCCCAGTTTTATGCTGGGTTTTTATCTATCTGAACTTGCATGGGTCTTGAGCATGCAGAAACCATGGCTGCAGGTTCAATTGAGTAGGGACTCAGGACATTGTAGGATTCTATTTCCATATGGTCATGCACCTCTTCACTGGCACCTTTCCAACCCCTCTTCCACAATGATCCCTGAGCCCTTGGTGAGTGAAACTTAATATAGAAGCCTGTCCAGGAACCTACACTCTGCAGATTCCTAATCTCCATGTAGCCATTCATGACCTTTTGTGTTCTTGACCCTTTGTTACCTGAGGGAGTTAGTTGAGAGATTATTAAGCCAGGTGTCTTGGTGCGTGTTTCTAACCCCAGGTCAACAGAGGGAGAGGAAGACAGATCTCTGTAAGATTGAAGATGGCCTGGTCTAGAAGTCAAGCTTAAAAACAGCTGGACCTACAGGGATACCTTGTCTGAAAAAACAAAATGTACACACACAAGTAAACACCCAAGTTTCATGTGCATGTATATGTGTGTTGTATGTGTATGTTCATGTTTCCTTTTAATGGATTCTGTGTATCTCAGCTAGGAAGATAAATAAGTTATTAAGCAAGACAGCATGAAGTTAATATGAAATCAGAGGTATGGAATAGCTTCAGGCTGTGTTCTACATAAAGCTATACAACCTGGCATATTTTAGAAGGCTTAATCAGTACAACACTCAAAAGAACTGCAAAAAAGTATCTTATTCTTCAATATTGACTCTTGGAAGACTGAATAATAAAGAGAATATCTATACTTGTTTACTATTTACATTTTTCTGCATGTTCGTTAACAAGCAGGGCTTGCATTAAGTCATGAAAATAATAGGACATTATGTTGAGAATTTGATACTCTCTAGCTTTATATCAATTACAGTGTGAAATTCAAAAGGATTTTTTTTTATTGATTGTCTTAAAACATTTGTCAAGATAACAAATTCCTTAGGAGGAAATCCTTGTGAAATTCCATGAAAGAAATTCACAGTTTATTGACTGATTCTTGAAAAACGCTAGAAGTAAATTATGAAGGTAGAAATGCAGTAACTGAACACTAATAGAACTCTTGAGGGCACATATCAAAAATTCAAATCCTAATTTGCTCACAATTTAAAAGAATTTACATTTGTTGGATATAAGCCTATTATTTAAGGGTTAAGTTTTTTTAGTATTCATTTAATTAGTATGGGTATAATATTTTGAGTCCATATTCATTCTTTTTGTTTGTTTTTTACATGGTGTCCCTAGTCCTAGCCCATCGGGAAGTCACAATGTGGATCACTTCGGCCTTGATCTCACAGAGATCTACCTGTCACTTTCTCCTGGAAGCTGAGAGTAAAGATCTGCACCATCATGTACATTATCAGTTCATAATAAATTTCATTTCATAAAGATTTTATACAGTTATGTTGGTGCCAACAGAAATGTCTGTTCTAACATCTCTTAAAGTTGTCAAATCTAGGAGAAATCCCACAAATTAATGTCAAATAGTGTTGTCATTACTTCAGAAATGGTATTTCAATGTTTCCTTTGAATATGAGGGGAGAATTTTTTTAAAGTAATAAAATTGTTTAATTAAATGTTTGACATAAAATTGTGATTACAATATTGATATCTGAAAATTAGCCCATTCACTTGTACTAATGAAGAATGATTTGATTATTCAAGTCGTGTAATTTTACATTTCATTTTAAAATTTCATTAAACTACAAATAATTTTCAATATTAACACATCACTTTTTCTTTACATTTATTGCTGTCAATAAAATACATTTGATTTGGTAAACAGTACAGGTGGGCCTGTGTATTTGCACAGGGTAAACTGGTGAAAGCCTCAAGGATCCTGTTCTCCATTGTGCCTTCTATATTTCATCCAGTGTATAATCATCTCAGGACAGAAATCACTGTTTTTAAGTGATTCATCTGTGGGTGATGGTCTTCTAAACATTTTGCTTGTATTTATTATTTTAATCCTTACCAAAACATATAAACTACTAATTAAAGGGCTTCTTTTAGAGATGGGAAAACCTAATTAAATTCATGTCATTTGTTCAATGTGTTCAAATAAATAAAAAGGAGAAACCAGAAATTGCACAAGAGAAGCTCTGCTCTGTGGAAATCTTTATCCCAGAAGATCAGAAAAATGCTGCTCACCCATTTCGATTTATATCAGAGAAAATGATCGTATCATAATTAGCTTTAGTTGTCAACTTTACACACCTGGTTGGAGGAAACCACAACTGAGGGATTTCCTCTATCAGACTGGCCTGTGGGCATGCTTTGGAAGCTTTATTTGATTACTAATTGACATTAAAAGGCCCAGTCCATTGTGGGCTATGCCATCTCTGGGAAAGTACATTTAGTTGGTATAAAAAAGGTAACAGAACAAGCCAGGAGAGGCAAGACAAATAGCAAGCAGCATTCCTCCATGAGCTCCACTTAGGTTCCTATCTCTAAATTCCTACCTTGATCTCCCTCCTTGAAATCCCTTGATGATGGGTTGTGATCTGTAGAATGATGCAAAACCTTTCCTATCTAAGTTTCTTTGGATCATGATATTTACCACAGCAAGAGAAAACAAATTAGGCCAAATGGTTATAAACATAATTAAGTATACATACTTTTAAAAACCACTTGAAATCTGTTATACATACTCCTTTTAAAATTCTATATAATTCAATTAGATAATTTATAATCTCCTTAACATGAGTTATAGAATAATGCTTAATGGAGTCTCTATCTGGAAATTTGACTTAGCTGAAACCCTTTACAGAAGAATCATTAAGATTTTCCTAACTTTAACTGGATGTGGTAGTTCATGTCTATAATTTTGCACATAGGAAGCTAAGACAGGAGGATTGCTACAAGTTCCAGACCAGACTGGGATAGTCTGTTCAACTCCTGCCTGGTCTACAAAAGTGCCATCCTTTCTCAAAAAATAAAACCAAATCAAGTCAAACCAAATCAAACAGAAACTAACAAACAAAAAATGATTCTCAAACTTAAGATACACACGTCCTTTATACCCATCTCTCTAGTTCACCTGGGAGATGGCCAGAAGTGCTAGTTTGTTGTATTTTCCTCTTTTTCAGTTTATGAACATCAACATTATTAACATTCTTGTCTCATAGGGAAGAAGTAAAAATAAAGTGATTTGATATATAAAACATGTTTGGAACTAAGCTTTACAAATAGCATATACTCCAGAATATCATACTCCAGATATACTCCTGATTTTCAATCAATTATATACTAGGAATATATCTAAAAAAACCTGTGAAATAATAGACACGTAGCATTAAATTAAATTTATAAAAATTAAAACTTTATACATGGATGCATATATACATATGAATATCTATAAATAGTAGGTGAGAGGATACATGTGTTTATTTCTTATTGAAGGTATTCATATTTTGTGGTGTGGTCTTATAACATCCTCCTTCCATGGCTATTGTAATCCATAATTACCATAGTTATCCTTAAATTTAATATTCCCATTGTACATATTTCAAGGTATCGGGCAATTCAAATGTTCTAACGTGTTTTCACATGCGAGGTCACAATATTTCTGTTTTCACTCTTGGCTCTAATTCAATGCCCTGTGCATGAACTCAGTGTTGAGTCCTGTTCCTTCCCTCCTGCCTATCACAACTCCAGAAATAAAGTGTACCCTCCTTCTTTACTGCAGCTCTCTAATCAAAGTACTAACAAGCTGGACTTTATCTGTCAAGTCCTTGGTTGACTTTGTTTTCAAATTTCCAGTAGGTTAGCAATTCGACCATACAGCATCTGTGTTTCAATGATCCCTACAGATGAGATTGGCTTTGAGGACAACATATAATTTTCTAATAGGCTTGTCTTTTCCTGGCATGGCCTGATCCATCCTCTCAACTAAATGCCTGCTATTCAAATTAGCTTTCTTCTCTATTGCATTCCTATCCCTGAAATTTTACTTGCCCAGTACAAAGATGGTCAGACATTTAATTATAAACAGCGCATCACCTTCCTATTTCCTCTGATGTAGTCTTTCTTTTCAATGGATTTGTTAGGGGATTTTTGAGCTGTCTAATCCTCCTCTCATTCAAAAGCTTCTCTCTGGCTGTCAGGAGACATGGTTTCATAGGGATAGGTTATCAGCTCCAGAGGGGACGAATACCTTTTATTTTTCATATCTTCCCATGATAACTGACCCATAATTTTGGTCCCAACATATTTTAGAATCAGATAATCATATAAATTATGATGGTAGCTCAAGGACCAATTTTAGAAAAGTTTTATGTTTTTTTTACTAGATATATAGGCACAATGGAAAGAAAGTGAGAAAAAAATGAGAAAAGGTTAATCATGGCTTAAAACTGGGTAATACATGAGCATTTAAATATCAGCCTCAGTGAAGAACTCATTACCACCACAGAGACATTTAACAGCCAATTTATTCCAAAAGGCCCTCCTAATTTGCCAGTGATGCTTAAAATGAGCTGTTTTTCAGTAATCATATTGAGGTCCCTTTGTTTCAGAAAACCTGTTTCCGTAAAGCAAGACACAAACCAAAATGATATTTTCCTTTCTGTTTGGAATCAAATTCTGGAGAAAAATAATTTTTTTCAATAATTAAAGCAGATCCAAACTCTTTGATTTGCTAATTTTCAAGGTGATATACGTGCACCATATTACAGCTCTCCGGCTGTATTTGATGCTTATGTGAGCCATACTTTGATTACGCAAAGGGTAAATTATGGTTCTGAACTTCTGGTTCACATAAGATTCACTGAGCTACTCCACACATCTGTTACTTAGAGCATCGGAACTCTAGCAAATCTAGCTTAACCATCACAGATACTAAACACCTGTCAAATTAAACTTAAAAATCAGTTTTACATGGTACATCTCATATCAATCAGTAAATATTAGATTCCGTGAATTCAATATTCAGTTTATTATTTAAATTTCTTTGAATATTATAGTTTGACTCTTAACATCTATCTTAGCATATTTTAATGAATTATGATTTATTTTATTTATCCAGCTTATGAATGGGTAATCTCTCATTATTTCCTGAATCATATACCTTCAGTATTGATAAAAATAAGTCTGAAAGCATCATTCCATTTATTCAATGATTCTTCACTCTCTCACTCACTCTGTGGCTAATCTACACTAAACATTATGAATTTTGGAATAGATAGAAAATGAAAGAGAGTACTTACCTCTGTTTTAAACAGAGAACGCAATAAAGAACTGAGATAGGAAAATTCAGGGATACTGTAGCTGAGAAGGTGAGAAGGTGTAGGGAAGTTGCATCAAAGTAGGGGAGGGAAGAACAGTGACAGACAGCCATGCTACCTTATAAATATACATGTATCTATGAATAAAAACTGTACACATTCATTTTATAAAATAGTACATAGTTTGAATGGAGTTATACCATTATAATGTGCTTCCCCAATTGCCATAAATTACCTAAGAAAAAGACAGCACTAAACCTCCCTTTCAGTTGGTTTTCTGTGAAATCCATGAGACTTGCAAAGCATTATGGTTTGCCCAATTGCCCCAACTGGGCATAATTTATCCAAGAAAAAATTTGCCCAATTACCATAAATTAAGAAAAACACAGCACTAAACCTCCCTTTCAGTTGCTTTTCTGTGAAATCCATGAGACTCACAAAGCATTATGGGCTGTTGCTATTGCCCTTGGTTTCTTCCTGCGCTTGAATGTAAAACCTAGTGCTGAAGACACCATACACTTCAGTCCTAGGACCTTGAAGGAATTGAGCTACTGACATAGAAGACTCCTCTTTGAGAATCAGGACTCATACTACCTGAAAATGCTATACAAGATGCCAAGGGAGAAAAGCAACCAAAGAACGGTTCTACCATGTGTAAAGCCTCTGAAACACAACAATGATCAGCTTGGCAGGATAACTCCAAACATGTAGCAGTAGCATTTTAATCTCATGGGTAACCAACATCTGTCTAATTTCAGGAATTAAGGTCCATATCATAGGAAGGAATTCGTTTCTAGTATTTTAAACCAATTCAAATATATCCATAACTGCAAAGGTGATAAGACCCTAAGAGAAAGCCTACTTCTGTAATTTTCTTAAAACAAATAATATCTAACTGCAGTCTAAATACTAACCATTATATCCACAGATAAGCATAGTAGTCACCCCCTTGTTAATGGTGTTTCTTCTTGCAACTGATGGAGATTATCACAGAGATCCACAACTGGTCAAAATGCAGTGAATAAGTGACTGTGAGGTGCCCAGCCCAATAAACACATCTATAATGCAATGTTTACATCCAAGGATGAAGGAACATCACAGAATTGTAGGCAAAAAGATTATACTAGCCAGAGAATCCGCATGCCTGCAGCTCGACAGTGTCTTCTAGACACGACAGGGAAGCTGCTCCAACAGAATCTCAACAACATGGTGGCCTAAACACGACCTCCATAAGGACAATACTGATTACATGAATGGGGGGAATTCCACCGTGTCCCACCTCTAGATGAAGAGGTATGTGCAATCGATGGACACTAAGAAAGGGAGAATCTGTCCTCTCCAGTGTCACACACTCTGATATGGTATCACTCCCAAGTGGTCAGCCCTAAACTGATGTACATACAAACAACACTAAATGGTTCAACAGAACTCTCTCTTTCCACTGCCCCCTGTCTTTCTGTCTCTCACACATAGTGTGTGTCTGTGCCTTGTGTAAACAATAGTTGAAGAACAAGAGGTTAGTAAATTGAAAGTGAGTGGAAGGTTTGGAAGGAAAAGGAGAGTGAAGAATAATGGAAATGTAAATACAGTACTTATATATGATTGTCTCAAAAAATTAATTTTAAAAGTACAATTGAATAGACAGTATGTTAATAACAGAAGACTAAACCTAAAAAGATTTGGAATCAGAGGAAGGACAGATCTGAGAGTTTCCTCTTAGACTAGTGAAGGATATAACATAAAGTTCTGGGTTTTAAGACTACCTGACCTCTACGGAGTTCAATTCTGTTCTCTAAGGTTTAGAGTTGGAAGACTCTTCCCTACCCAATTTCAACTAGTGTTTTTCACACACTCCTAATTCAAATATTATATTCTAAACAAAAGTTATTAAATTTTCTGACTTTGTCTAATAGCTACGTTTATGAAGGAAAATAAGTATATCTTAATCTAGCCCATATCTATAATTCAGTTTTAATTCAGCTTTCTAGTTTTGTCTTTTCATAATGAATGCATGATTAATTCATAAGCAGAGCTTCAGACTGAAGTAATATTTTTGTATTTGAATTTATGTCTGCATCTTAAAAATGGTTTATTTTACCTAATGCATATTTGTTAAATATACAATTATTGAAAAATCACTTGAATTCTTTAAATACTAGGTTTTCTTCTCTGGAAAATATCAGTTTAGGGCCTTAGTAAGTTTCACAGATTATATTATAGGAAATTATATTATAAGCACCAATCAGTAAAGAGTAGAGTGTTGAATAGGTTTCAAAATGATGCCTCTCTTTCCATCAACCCTCTCAGCTCACATGAAAGCAACACCTGCCCTGTTTCATAAATGCTAAGCACTTTACACATACATGAAAAATACTCATAATATTTTGTTCTGTTTTATATATATATATATATATATATATATATGGAGTGAAAGACAAATATTTATTGTTGTTGTAACATGAGACTAGGAAATAGGGTCAAAAGAATTAAGGCCAATGAAAATGAACCACGTAAGAATATGACAAATACTATCAGTTTTTAAAATGGGAAATGTTTTCAATTACATAATTTCTTTAAAATTCATAATTATATTTACTGTAACTACTCAACAATTCTACCAATAATCAAAATTTGATACACAAATCATCGGTGAAAACCATTTTTTAACATTGTTAATTTGCAATTTTCTTCTAATAATTTGATAATTTGATGCTATTAAGTTATCCTCTTATCAGCACCTCCTCTATCTGCTCCTCTGTCTAATTTAGCGTACTCTATTACATATACAATAAGGTCTATAAAGCCTAAATTGTATCCCCAAATGTCATTCATCATGGATCCATCTGCTGGAGCCTACCAAGAGTTGTATAGTCCATGGCTCAGGAAGCACTGTGGAGGACGTAGGAGAAAGACTGTATGAGCCTAAAATTGTGAATTATCACAAGGAAACAGAGTTTGCCAGACAGCTGGTCAACTATTTAAATCAAAGAAATGGTGACAGCATGCACAGGTCCCATATGAGCTCAAACCAGACAAAATCCCAGCATAGACACGGGAAAGTAGGTGAGACATCCTGCCTAACTTAAGGAACTTTTGGCAGCCTGAGGTTTCTGGGAGGAGGAGAGATAGTCTCTTTCATGAACAGGATTCTTGGTAGGTTAACTAAGTTCCAGTGAATACTATCACCTTTTAAAATTAAATTTGAGACAGTGTATAATGAAAAATGAATCTTAAAATTTACTATAAGTACTCCATGTTCTCTTTGTTCAATATAATGTAACAATGAATATGTAACTTTTGGCATGAGCTTTGGGAGACGTGTGGATTTCCCAACTCCAGTGGGAGAAAACGGCAGCAGCCTGCATCTCCAGGATGTATGGATATTACAAGCCTGAGAAGCACAAGGTGATCAAGATCCAGTAACATTCTAGACACCAAACATCAAGTGAGTTTGCTAGCGCAGTAAAATCTGAGTACTTCACAAAGTGAAGTAAAATTTAGACATGTCATCAAAAACCCTAAGAGAGGATGGCTAGATTTTCCACCTAAATTTCTCCTTAATTCATCCTTGTGCCTCAACCTTTTCTTCTTGTAATTTGCATCTTTTCATTAAAATTAAAGTATACTGCTAAATACAGTGCTTTTTCTTATTGTCACGTGTTCTATTGAATGATCCAAACATGAGACTGACTACCCAATATTGTAGACTTATGATCTAAAGAGAAAAAGCCTAGGGATCACCAAGCTTAGGGTTGCTCTCTGCGGTTAGGTGAACATGTTAGCAGGGCTGTTCAGAAGTAGAAAGTTGTCTAAACTCACTGTGAACACTAAAAACCAATGGTGTTCCCCGCTGAGTTGGTATACATCTCCTGTATTAGATATGGTATAAATGGTATGTGAACTCTCTGTTCCTATTAAAAACATACAATACACACACACACAATAACTAATGAAACTATATCCAGATGGATATGGCCAGGGCAGAAGTTAGATGTTTGGGACGATAGTATAACATTCTTCTTTAGGAAAGAGTTATCATAAAAGATCATCTCTCCATTGGTCACGTGGTACCAGTGAGGTCAAGCTGTTGTGAAAGTAGAGGACACGAATATATGTTTATTGTGTCATTGCACTGGGCTGCAGAAACTTCCTCCTATACAGCATCAATTCTGAGTATGCTGTCCATTTGCAGGAAGACCCTGAACATTGGAATGCCTTGTTGCAGTACAGTGAAGGGGAAAGTGGCACATTTCATATGGCTTACCCTACTTTTATTTCCTCTATTAACAAAACAAAACAAAACATGCAGTAGACTTTTCTTGCAGAAAGACTTTAGATTTCTCTTTCTCATCTAAATGGATCACATAATCTTGGCGTTCATACTTTGTTTCTATTAGGTTTAGCTTGCAGGTTTATGTAGATACAGCACTAAGATTTGTTTCAAGTTATATAGGGATTTCCTATAATATATGGCATTTTAAATGACTTCTGAGAGATTATATCATTACTTAACAGTCTTTCATTTGCTACACAACCAGGAGCCTCGTCTATAAAACCTAAGTTACCTGTTACTATCTTTACAAACATTACCATTGTCTTTCTTAGAAGGGTCCATGTTGTTCTTTGATTTTCCATACAGACATGATCTCCACAGAACAGAAAGCACTGACTCTTCTCTGTTCTGGGAAGATCTTTCACATTCTTTGTAAAAATCATTGACTGCAGAGTTTCTCTAATCCTAAAAAGCATTTTTGTTTCCTTTTGCAAATTGGAGTCTAAAATAAGTAGGCATTTTATTTTTACACTGAACTCTGACAAACACCTCCTGCAATGGTAATGGCTTCTTTCTTTGTCTTCTCTCAGTGCTTGGAGCAAATTTTGCATTTTCACATTGTGCTCTTCATTTTAATAATCTGTTTACATGTGCATTTTCTGTCATGCGCATAGGCTTCTTGAGAGCCACAGCTTTTCTTTGAGCCATTGACTTTATATCATCTGCTCAGGGACTGACTGGGAAAACACAAGTTCTGCAGCCTCTCTGCTCTATCCAGCACTTCCTTGTGCTACCAAGAGTCATGCAAACCTTTCTACTTTTCTATGAACAAACTGCTCGGGGCACACAAGAGAGAAAGAGAGAAAGAAAACAAGAGAAACAGAGAAAGAGAGAAAAAGAGAAAGAGAGAAGAGAGAAAGAAAAAAAAAAGAATTAGAAAAGAAAACCTCCCTGAGACATCTCTTATGTGGCTTTACAATCATTTATATCTCCTCTGCCATTTGTCTGCACCCTAGGTATCTCCACTCACCTTGGTGATACTCTTGTAACATTTATTATAGGTTAGGTGGGATTGGGTGGCACTTATTTATCTGGATGCTTTGGTGCTAAACTCTGAACTGTTAGAAAACACTACCATATTGTGTGAAACCTTGTGTGCTCAGCAACAAGTCCAGTGTCTGGCATATAGTCACTGTATTCCTGTACTAATTAAGTAGCTTGGGACCTAGAAAAAGAGTTTATGATGGTGTTTTCCTCATGTTCAACTTCTTTCAATACAGTCACTGGCAGAATCCTATCAGAAAGGTGGCTGAAGCTTTTTTTTTTTTTTTGAAACCTCTCTGTGGATTGGTTATTTTAATAATAAATATTTCCCTTAAATTTAAGCAATTACAATTCACAGTGACTCTCCCTTATACTATGATTTAAAATGATGAGGAATAACTTTGATAAATTGTCCAGAATGTCATCAATCCAATGTCAGAAGAGAATCAAGAGCCTAAAACTGATAGAAAATTTCAAGTGAAATAGGTTTTAAAACTTGTTAGGCAAAAAAAAAAAAAAAAAAAAAAAAAAAAATCCATCCATCCAGATGTCTTCACAAATATGAGGGCACACAGAGGCACCCGTTAGCAGAGGCAAGTCCCAGGGAAGCAGATGCATATCTACATTTCACACAGGAAACTATGTGCCCTTGCATAACAAGTATGAAACTAAAATGAGAGTGCTGATGACGATAACTGCTCTCTAAGGGAAGACTCTAAATTTGATACTGAATTTGGTTTTCTTCCCATATGTGTTTATGTACCTTGAGTCTTGTGTGAGCAAAGTGTGCAATTCTGATGCTTTTATTCCTGTTTCCTCGCTCAGGGACAGAATCATTGTAAAATATCACCCTAAATGCAGCTTCATTTCACTGGGGGCGTCCCTTTAAATATATCTTGTAAACATTGGGAGGCATTTTGCAGTCGAGAGGCAATGTAGCTCATCTTGTCTCTATAGTAACTGAGGAGACCAAAAATTTTAGCAGTACTGTAAATAACGTAATTGTTAATTCTTTTCTTCAAAAATATTTTGAGGTTCCCATCTTATATTGCCTCGTGTCTTTTTAAAAATGTAAGACAGGTTCATTGTAGAAAATTTCACATTTACAAAAGTACAAAAGGTGGGAATGGGTTAGAAGAAAAGCAATTAACGTATTTATGCTCAACCCTTGGCAAAATGTATCATTAGGTTTGTTTTCCAGAAGCCAAACCCCGTATATCACTGTGTGATAAATGGGCAGTGCAGAGGTCGTTATCCTGCTTCTACCTACAACCTGCCAGCAGATACAGAATGAAAAGATTAGCCCAAAGGGCTTAACCCAAAGTTCAGCCTAAAATAATGGGTAAAGACACATCTATAATACCAAATATGCAGTAGGAGTTATTCTCAAGATGATTCCATGTACAATAAATTTATACATTCCCTTTCAAATAGCAAAAGTCAGATCTAAAGCTTCGTGATGCTTTCTGGCACACAGAGTAAATCAGAACTTTCACAAACTTCAGGGTAAAGTTTACATTCCAACCCCATATGGATTTTAGTGTTTAAATTATGCTTGTGTGTGATGGAGTGGGTATGTAAATATATGTTCACGTGACAAAAGAGGTTAGAAGAGCATGGTGGGTACCCTGGAGCTAGGGTTATGAACAGCTGTGACCTGTGTTATGTAGGCACAGGGAACTGACATTTGATTCTGTAGAAGAAGATGATACATCTTTAATTACAGAGCCATCCTTCCATTCACCATAACAATGTATCTGGAAGAAAATACAGATTATTTTCCCTCTCTATTTGTTGAATAAAATTTATTTAGGTAATTATAAATGGGGAAGATAAGGAAATGAAGAACATTTTAAGAATGTATTTTTCACTAAAGGATCTTAATGGTAATTTCCCATGTTTTCTTGAAATGTATTGTCTGTGATAGGGAAATACAATAACAACTTTCCTTTATGTCATAAGGGTACAAGTAATTACAAATGCTTCATACACTGTGGAATGTAAATTTGTGAGTTCTTTCTGTAATCTCAACTCACAACAACCTCATAATTATTTCCTAAATTTTACTGTTGAGAAAAGGAAGCACAGAATAGATGGAATGCCTTCAATGTCTCTTAAATAGCCATCACCAGAAAAAGGAAGGTGAAATCACACTCTCTTGATTTGGGTCTGAATCAATGACCATAGAAATAGAGTTCAGAATTATGCATTACTAGCACATTTTTTAAAACTTTCCCCAAACTTGCATTTTTGTGTAACTGAAATTATTTAATATATAAAATCTGCAAACATTCAGACCATAGTTTCACATTTCTGCAGAAAGTAGCATTAATAAAAAGATGTAAAATATTTTAAGATATGAGGCAGAAGGTCAAAACTAAATTATGATCCATCAAGGTTGAACCTCTTTTAAAGTATAAAGATATGTTCAAAGTACACTGCATACTTTCACGAAAATGACCTTATAAATTTCTGTATGTATGCCAATTAAAAACCATAACATAGGATTTGTTTTATATATTCAATTTTGTTTCTTTGATTTTTATTTTAAAAATGCTTCAGTTTTTAATCAACTTTAGGTTCACAGCAAAATAAATCAGAAAGAACTGAGATTTCCTTTATTATTTGTATTTCACACCAAACAGTATATTTATTGCAATCAATAAATAATGTGATATCACTTTAATCATCACACTCCATAGGTAATCTTAAGGCTTACTCTTCATGTACATTTTATGCATTTTAAATAATATCTAATGAGAGGTTTTCATCCTCAGTTCACCAAAGCAAGTACTTTCACTGTCCTAAAAGTCCGGAGTTGTATCTCTCACTCCTCCCTCTCCCCTGTCTCCAGTAATGGTGATGTTTTTTTCTTTCACTGGTTCCTATAGTTGAGTCTTCCATGAATATCATATAGTTGGAATTATATTGTATAAATTTCTTCAATGTCTCATTGTAGATTAATAGAACATTTATGGAAACACTAAATCACACTGCAGCTTCTGGATTCATGGGAATTTCTCCATTTACTTCTCAAAGAAATCTTATTTGCTCCAGAACTTTAGAAAATTCAAATAAACCCATGAAAATCAAGTCATATTTGTTGTTCATCAATTTTGTACTTATTTGCCAATCATAAAAGTATAGTGACCGTAGAGTTTGCTGACAGAATGTTTCATTTCGTCAGAAGCATCCCAACTCTCCTCTCAAAGAGCACATCATTTTGCATACCCACGAGCACTGAATTCATTTTATTCACATTTTTGCTAGTATTAAGTGTTGTGATGTTTTCACATAGTGACCAAGGCTAGTGGGAGCTGGACTCCAGTTCCTCTTTTGGAACTTCAGTTGGCTTCTCTCGACTTGAGCTGTCTCAGCTCTATTGCTACAGAACCTGCCTTAGACTGAGTGACTTCAACTAAAATAATTTGTATCTCAGAGTTCTCGAGTCTAAGAAGTCCCCCTTCAATTTCTGACTGGTCAAGTATGGTGAAGATTCACTTTCTGATTTGTAACTGGCTACCTGCCTTTGTGTCCTCACATGGAGGAAGGAAAGGAAGTCCTCTCATATCTTATCTTATAGGGGGCTACTGACAGCATCAGGACTGCAGATCATCCACTGACCACCTGAACACTCCGGGTGTAATAGCGGAGCACTGGGAGTAAGAGTTTAAACGTATGAGCATGGTGGGGACAAAAATCCGAGGGTTCAGGACATTACGAGCAAATGTTCTCAAATGCTGACTTAGTACTAGACCGCAGGGCCTCACTGAACGCTAGGTTTGGGATTAATTGAAGTTCTGTTATTAGTACTAAGTTTCACAAATTTGGAAGATTAAATAAGTAGCTCACAAGCCAGAATAAAGCTGTTTATAAGGATTTGGTCCTTATCTCAGCTTCAGAATCCTTACTAAACTGTCTTCATTGGACAGAAATGTTATCTGTCTTCCTGCTTCCACGTGGCCCTACAGAATGTCAAAGAAACCAAGATATGATGAATCCTCTTCATTCTCCGAGTCTATTACTTCCTCTTCAATTTCTGTTAAGAGTGATTGCATTGCAATACCTAAGGCTCTGGGAACATAGTGGAACAGGGTGCAGAGATATATTAATTCATCTCTTAATTTTCATCATTTCATCAGTGAAGCTTCCTCATGCAACACTTGGTCACTAATCCAGAAAGTCACAACTGGAAAAAGAACATAGAATAAGAAGAGACTGTAGAGAAATTAAATTCATGAACATCTTTATGAAACCTCTGCCATCCAAGGCTCAGGGATAATTGTCCAAGAGGGAGCAGACAGACTGTAAGAACCAGAGGTGGGTTAAGTTAACAGAGTTTTCAAGACAGCTGGGAAATTGCTGATTTGAACTTGCAGCAATGGTAACAGCATGCACAAGACTCATGCAAACTCTAAACAGAATCCCAGAACAGAAATGTCAAAGAAGTCTCCAGCTTAGCTGAGGAACTACTGACAAACTGATAACTCATGAAACAGGAAGAGTTGGCTTCCTTTAAGGGTGTTGTGTTAGGTTAACCAGGTTCCAGTGGAGGGACCCACAACAAAGGAAATTTTGGGAAAGAAGCTTGACCCAATAGACCTTAATATATATGACAAAGTACATGAAACCCAAGGGGGTTATATGAGAGATGTAAATAGAGAATGGGGTCTAAATATGATCCAATAATACTGTATCTAATTTCAAAACATTTAATAGGCAAAATATGTATAAAACAATCAACCACCTCAAAAAATTCACTCATGTTAAATAAATCACAAACATTCTCTCTTTATAAAAAGAAAAGCTTGATGATGGATGTTTCCATCACATATCTAACGCCCTCATCAAGGACTGTGAAAAATGTTTCACTGCTGCTGCTCTTTCCTTTTTTCAGCTTTAAAAATGGTCTCTATCTAAACATTGAACTTATTTTTTCGTTACTACATGGAAATAGAAAGACTCATTGTCAGGTTTGAATTCAGTGCTTCACCTTTGTCTCAAAATTTTCTTATTCATTCAGCAGAATGAGCCTGAAAGCCTGAAGCTTACTAGGCTGGCAGGGAGAAATCTAGTTTTTACATCCCTCTACACTGGATGCAAATAGCCTCATCTTTCTGAGTCTTGGTGTTTATCTATTAATTTTCAAATACACTTTCTTCTGTGCTGAATTGCTGGGGGAGCTTATAAGTAAATTTAAAATTTACTCTTGGTTTTCAGAATGTTAATCAAACATAAAATTTGTCCATTAAGCAAGCAAATTCAATGGATTTGAATCGCTTTGAGGATAGGTAGTTCTCCTGCTTTTTGTGTATATCAATTTAATTAATATGGTACAACTGTAAATGTAAATGAGATGCAAAAACCCAGCAAAACCAAGAGGAAAGCATTTAGCAAGCAATGGGGTGGGGGACAAGAAGAGGTAATGATATGGGTAATGAATATGATAAAATATATATTATGTTGGGAGCGGAGAGACAGCTCATCAGTTAAGAGCACTGAGTGCTCTTACAGAGAACCAGGGTTTTATTCTCAGCACCAGGGGATCTGACACCTTCTTTTGACCTCTGTGGGAACTGCATGATAAGAGTGCACTTACATAAAGCAAGTAATGCACTCATACACACTAAAGAAAATTTTTAAATTTTATAATGCATAGTGGTGCAAATATAGTGAAGAATAGTAGTTCAGGAGGTAAAGCATTTGCCTCACCATCCTAAAGACCTGCATTCAATCCTAGAACCCATATGAAAAAGGCAGAACTGACTCCATAATGTTTTCCTTTGACCTCCCCATGCCCATCCTAGCAAGCATGATTACTCTACACTATACTATACACACACATTCATAATGCTCATAAATTAATGTAAAATATAATAAAACAATTTATAATGTGTAATATCTCCTAAATAAAAACATAAAAAACAGATATGAACAATGTTACCAAATTTAATCTTGTCCATCTTCTATTAGCTTTGAGTACCCTTGAAACTTTGGAGTAAATATTTAATAACTCTATAGAATACTGAGACCCAGTCATGAACAAGATATATTGTCATGCTCTGGGACCAAGTTTCAATGAGCTGCATGTACTCTCATCACCCTGTAACAATAGATTCAGAATTGTTTTGGCAGCAGGCAGAATAAAATGCTAGGGAAACTGTTTTATTCTTATTGCAACATTTATAGAGGTTATGATTACAGCTTTTGCTTCCAACCTTGTTGAACATGTTTGAATTCAAGTTCAAGTATAATGTTTTAGAACATTCTGAAACTTTCAAGGAAAAGCAATGTCACACATAATTATAAATGAGCTTAGAAAAAAGCACCAAAGGCCATCTGTGAGACCGGAACAGATGTATTTGTTCAAAATATTTTGTTCTTTTTCCAACTAGGGGATCATGAAGTTTAAGTAACTGGTGTGTAGCTACTAGCAAACTAGAGAAAAAAATAAATATATGAGCAATCATTTGTATAATTTGTGTTATTTAATAGTTCCCCATTTTATGTATAATTTCTTCCTTTTGTATATAAACATGAGTCCTAATAAGTAAAATCAAAGTGAGGGCCATGGAAAGATGGCTCAGCTGTTAACACTATTGGCTGCTCATGCAGAGGACCCTGGTTCATTCCCAGACTCCAACATGGCAGCTAACAACCATCAATAAGTCTAAATCTAGTTCTGTAGGATCAAACACTCTTGTCTGCCTTCTGTGGGCATTGCATACTTGTGGATGGACTCATATGCATGCAAGGAAAGTATTCATACACATAAAATTAAAATAATAAATTTTTCAATAGTTTCTTGCTCTTGAAGAGGACCAGTATTCATTTCTAAAACCTACATGAGGTGGCTTACAGCTGCCTATAAGTCCAGCTCTGAGGGATTTGACACTCTCTTCGCAATTCCTCATGTGCTCATGCATGTGTGCATGTACATACCTACTTCAGTCATAAAATATACTAAAACAATTCTTTCTAAAAATGATATTGACATGGATAAAAGAAAAGAGAAGGAACAAATGGCATTAACATTTCTTTGTCAGAGGTTTCTAATTGAATTCAGCTCTTAATGGTCCCCATCACATACTTATATTAGGAATATTTCCTAATATTAAGAAATTGCTACCTCTCAAAGGATTCTTAGTTATCTCCTTCTCTTAGATGTGTTTATCCTGCTTGGCTATGCAGTAGAAATATGAGGAGATAATTTTAAAACACTTTTGTTGTCTTTATCATAAATTAATTAAGGAAAATTCTCAGGTAAATGACCTAACCATCAATTATTTTATAAGCATTCTTAAGTGGCTGTCGAGACAATTAAGTTCAAGAGCTGGCATCTTCAGACTTACTACAGGCCACTCAAAGTTAGTGTTTGAGAGATTTTTAAATGCAATTAAAACTTTGAAAAATGCTTTTATGATTTATAAAATGTTTAAATATTGTATTGTTAATAAAGTGTAGAATTTGTACATGGATTGATACAGATTTAAATAACCAACTTTTCAATGGCTATGGGAATTCAACTATAAAGTGAGTACAGAAATAAATAAATAAATGCAAGATTCAATTTGACGTAAGAGAAGAGGATCTCTGAGTTTGAAAAATCAAGACAACCTATTTTAAAATTCTATAAAGTCTCAGAAGCAATTATTCTTTGCTAAATATTATGTGATATCCTTAATTTTACATTTATTTAGAGAGTAATAGGCACTATTTTTCAAATATTATTTTTAACGATCTCCTCATGTCTTGAATATCCATTCGTGTTTTTCTGAATTTGCCTGCTTATTTTAAATGTATGTAATTAACAATTATGCAATTAATAACTGAACAAATATAACACCGATTGGCTAATTTTTTTTTCTCATTTTTATGTATTGACTGCACATACTTATGTTACCATATGTCTGCCTGGGGTTCACAGAGGCCAGAAGAAGAACTCAGACTCCTGGAACTGGAATTATAGATGGTTGTGAGTCATCCTGTGGGTGCTAGGAACCAAACTCAGATCTTTGATGGAAAATTACTGTTCATAAACTTCCAAAAAATTAGTTTCAATGGAGTTAATAATGCTCCTCCCAGAAGCATTAGGTTGTCAAATAAAATTTTCAGGTCAGGTGGTCAGGCGTGTGTTACATACTCTGGATTATGGTCAAAGGGTGTCCTAGAGATACTCCAAAGAATGTAGATCATTTCTATTTGACTTGGGAACCCCCAGACCCTGATGGGAAGACTTTGTTACTTCAAATATCACATAATCTGGTAAAAGAATTTGGAGTAAGCAAGTTGTTATCAACCTAGAAGCTTCCTCTGTGATAACTAGCTTTCATAGAAATAGAAGGTGCTATTCAGGATGGTGGAGGAGAAAAGTCATCAACCATCCTAATCACCTGTGAACTCTGTGTGATACAATAATGATTAGACTGATAAGATATGTCCATGCATAGAATAGTAGCATGAATATTATATGGATAATGCACTACTCTCAACTGGAGAAAATATAACTCGTCCTGTAAATACAGCCAAGAACTCATCACTGGGGAACTCATCGTCCTTAGGGGCTAAGCTAATATTTGTATTTTGCTAAATAGCATAGTATCCAACTGAAAATACATAACTCTATATCCATACATTAATATTGTCCTCAGTTCTCAGCCGAGAAGTATCTTTGTCCAGTGGATGGGGGATAATAGACTCAAAACTAGTCAAAATTCAGTCTGTAAAGTTCTCAGCCTGAAGTTGAGACATCTATATTACATTCTCTTCCCCTAAACTTCTGAAAATATTCTGTAAGATGGGCAGAAATTTCAATAGCCAGAGGTTTAGAAGACTAGGGCAAAAGAAAAGGTTTCCTGAAGATGGAATGACTGTTTTACTCATGAACTCATGGCAGATGTGATTGACTGAACAAGATTTGTATAAGATCAAGACAATCAACCTTCTTTGATTGACCAGAAGGGAGAAAACAAACCTCAATTCCTAGTTAGATTATTGATTTTTGATGCCTTCTAGGAGAGAGCTCAGTATGTCTGGGCAACTTGGAGGGGAAAGTGAGGATATCTATGATTGAAATATATTGTATGCATATATGAAATAGTCAAAGGACAAATAAACATTTTAATTTAAAATATTTAAAAGCAAAATTAAAACTATCCTAAGTTAGCTTGCCCAAATATAAGGGGCCTAAAATTCATTTTTATTGGAAGATTGTACAGTTTTTTACTAAAATGTGAATTTGTTACATTGAAACAAAAAAAGAATCAGGGTAAGGTGATACTGCAGGAGAACTCCAAAATGAACGATATCTTCATATGAAAGGGAAACTGCAACAGAGACCCACCTCGGGGAAGGCTCACTGAAGATGAATACTGAAATTAAGGTGATGCATCACCCATAAGTGAAGTAATGCCAATGCTCTATCTCCAATCACCAGCAGCCAGCAGACAGGCAGGAGGAGAGCCACCATCACTCAGGAACCTCTGCAAGAAGCTTCTGTTGACATCTCAACCATACAGGGGCTTCCTGCAATGCCCTGAGGCAGTGTTGCAGCTCTAAGCCTAAGAGACTCAGGTATCATAACACGTAACTTTAGGAAATTAGCATACCTTTTTGAAGTACTCTTAAGTACATTGATAAAAAGAAAACCTATTTTAATAAAACAAATATTTATATATTGAATTTGAATAAATTGTGTGATGTGGTACAGCATGCAAAAATAAGACTAATTAGGGAGTAAGTGGTTACTACCCTTGAGAACTAATAGCAAATAATAAATGTGAATTTAAATGCCATCATTGAAATGAAATTTCAAATTAAGATTAAATCTACTTTATTGCTAATTGAACTACAGAGTTCACCTAAGGGGGGGGGGTTGTCTTCAGGAATTACATGCTAATATTTTTAATTAGATAGTTTGAAAATTATTGTGCAAATTTCTCAATGTTTAGGTCTTATATATTTATAAGGATAAATCATTGAAATTTCTGAGAAAAGTATAAAACTATAAAATATGTTTACGTAAGCTGTGTTCTTTTCTTGAACTTACGCTGCTATTTTCATTATGAATCGTGGTGTTTAGCTCTGTATGTTCAGCATGTGTCGTCCTATGATTCATTTCTCCCACCATTTTCCTCTTTTAACTTCTATGAAATATCACCTCATATTGATGTACCTATGAAGTCATATATTTTGACAATCCAAATGTTAATTTGGTGAAGTATGTTGACACCTACACAAATCTACCAAATGAACAATGCATGGTGTAGAATATCCAAAGCATACTCGAAATATATTGACTTATAAGACTCTTTCGTGTATTTTCTTTATTATCATTTTATTTTCTGTGTATGAGTCTATGGTCTGCATGTATGTAGTACACCTGGGTCACGCAATGACCAGAGAGGTCAGAAGAGTGTGTGAGATCCCCTGGGACTGGAGCTACAGACTCACGTGAGTGCTGGGAATCGAATCCAGCATCCCTGAAAGAACAGCTATTAAATGCTGAGACATCTCTTGAGCCCCAAGACTCTCTTTATATTTAAAGGGGGCATTTAGTATAAACATTTTATGTTTCCCTGTGGGGAAATGTACTCTTCAGAAACACTCCTTGGCCCTATGCATCCTTCCTCCAAAGAATTGTTTCGATCAATTAAATTGGTAGATATTATAGAAGAAAATGCATTTTCACTTCTCTATCTTTGGTTTCATAAGACATATTCAGGTTTCTTTCCTCTGATGAAATAATTACTTTGCTTATGGAGTCTTGTTACAATGAGTAAACACTTTTATATGAGTTTTGTATTGTCTACAATTGCATAGAAATTGTCTGACGTTCAATGACTATTTTCTGTTATTGATTGGCATAGATTTATCTTCTGTATATGTCTTTAATTATTTTTAATGAGTAATAGGAAAATAGTAATGACTATGGATAAACAGGTTGATCCTTCATTCCAAACATTTTTTAGGCAATATTAACAATAAAAAGTTAAAAGTTAAAAATACCTCTTCTATAAAATAATTTTATAAAATGTTTGAGAAATCTTATCATAGTGGGAGAGAAGAAAAGTAAAATGTTTAAAAGCATTTCTTCTTTTTAGAAAATTGGTTTTCTAATATCTAAGTTCTATGAAACTCTGTCTCTAGTGAATAAGATTGGTGAGGTAGTTTGGGTAAAGTTTGAGTAAAATGTCAGCGACAATCACTGCTCACCTATTGATTCAGGAATCAGAAGACAATATGTGTCAAAATTATGAGAACATTTGTATCAGTACTGAATCAGATTTGTATATACCCAAACGTTGGTCTTGAGGTGGGGTAGAAAAAATTTTGCAGAATAATGAATAATTAATTAATCATAAGAAATCTGTGCATTCATCAAGAATTTCTGTAATTATCTATTAATCCCATCAATAAATAACTTATAAACAGTAGCCCTATACTCTTTAAAATATTACAAATTGTTTTTTCAATTTGCCATTTGGGTTGATGATTATTAGTTAAAAATGAATAGAAGAAAAAAAATGTTTAGGAGAAAATTGATCACCACTAAGGCACAACTTGAGTAATGATACTGTAAAATTAAAATTACATGAAGGATAAAGAGGATTTTTTTGATGCCTTTGTTTTCAAATACCTTATATTTATCCTTGCCATTTTGAACTAGCTAGTTTTATTGTGAAAGATTTTAACATATTCCTTTTTTTCTAAATTAATTTTGTCATTTATATGGAAATCATTACATGTGTGATCATATGTTTGCATTGTATTCTTTTGTTATCATTTTACTCTTCAGGTTATAATAACAAATAGCCTTATAAATAAGAATGCTTCTGTCTCTCTTGCTTCTATCACCCTGTGATTTCCATAGTCAGTTTCTTTTTATTGTGTTATTTTGTTGTTTTTGTTTTGCTCTTTTCTTGAGACAGTATCTCACTATGTAGTCCTGGCTTGCCTGGAACTTGCTGTGTAGACCAGGGTGACCTCCAGCTTAACAGTACTCTTCGTGCCTCTGCCTACTCAGTTGTGAGAAGAACAGCATGTACCACCACCTCTAGTTCGTAGTCAGTTTTTATTAGTCATTACAAAATAAAATGCATGAAAGTTGGATTTTTTAAATTTATAAGTTTTGCTTTCTCTAAGTAAATAATTGTTGTCAAGAATCTCACTCAGTTAGACTTTTTGATTACCACACCGTACCATTTTCTTTATATGCAATTCTCTGGATAGACAGACAGATCCAGAGAGGGGTCGGGGGAGAGGCCAAGTGACAGAAACAGAGACAGACTGAGACAAACAGAAAGAAATTTTAAAAGAAATAGTCCCTTTATTTATAAATCATGTCATAAAACTAATACCTTGAGAAATTCCAAAGAATTTCTGAAAGACTTGGTATTTGGCGCTTCTACTCCAGTATGAGAAAAGGAATTAAATATCAATATTCTTAAAATACCTACTACTGAAAACATTATTTATGTTTCTTAAAAAGCAGAAAAGGATCATCTTGCATTAGAAAACAGTTAACACAACCCACTACTAGCCAAAGTCCAGAGAGTAAAACTCCAGAGTGCTTAGTCCCCAAAGGGCCACTGAAGCCATACCCCTGCATGCCCTACAAGGCTCAGGGGGTCATCATTTAAAAGGGCACAGAAACCTGTAAGAGCCAAAGGTGGTGGGCATACAAGGAAACAATTTGTTCCAGACAGCAGGGCAGTTGCTCACATGTATGTGAACTCACAGAAACTGCAACAGCTTGCACCAGATCTCAAACCGAGTCATACAAAATTCCTTCATGGAGGGAGGTAGCTGGGAGGAGATGTTTCCCTTCACCGAAAAGCTACCTGCATATGGTAACTGAGAGACAGGGAGAGTTGGTTTTCTTTACATGTTTGAGTGACCCTAGCTCAGCAACATTGCAAGGAGGTTTCTACATCTAATAGTATTTGGGCAACACATATGGCACTCTACAGAGGGTGCTTAAAGGTAGGGAGAAGAATAAGAAGCTGCAAAGTTGACTGGTGAGCATGCGTGGAACTAAGAGGGCTTCAGGGAAGAAGAAATATTATCAATACATTGTATGAAGTTCTCAAAGAATTAATAACAATACTTATTATAAAAAAGGAAAAAATGCCATTAAGGTGTATGTCAATGAACATGAGCCTCAGTAGAGCAAAGGTTTCCTTCTTGATATTAATGCAAATCAATCTGTACAACTGTGTAAATTTAAAATTACCAATAATCTCCAAAAACGTAATAAGAAGTACTACTCCACGGTTTACAAACAAATTCAAGCCTTGATATTAGATTACTCAAATTAAAACATGGGGTATAAAATGTGTATTTTCAATTATAGTTATTCTACCATATCCCAAATATTATCTACATTATCAAACTTTTCTATTTTGGAAACTTAGTTATAATCCAGAATATGTTAAGGAATTTCAGACTATGATTATGGAGACTGTGTTTAATAAATTTTAAAAGAATCAAAATATTTAGGGCTTGTAAGATATCTTTTCAGGTAAAAGTATAAACTTGTTGACTTGAGTTTGATTTCTAGAGCCCATAGTAGAAGGACAGAACTCACTCAAGAATATTGTACTCTTTCTTCCACACATGCACTGTGGAAATTAAACACCCTCACACAGACGCGTACACACATACACACACATATCATACACTGACAATAAAAAATAAAATATATAAAAAACTATTTGTTCTTTATTATAATCACATTAACAAGTTTTGAGCTGGTAAATAATTTCTGTTTTAAAATTTAAAAATATACATATGACATTCTCAGATAATTGGTTTTCCAAATTTGTATAACTTGTATCTTTATGGGGAGGGTATAAAAATATATGCTTTATTTTTTGAGACCGTTTCTTCCAGTAGCCATAACTGAATTGAATCTTACAGAGTAGAGCAGGCTGGCCTCCATCTCATAGAGATTTGCCTGTCTTTGCCTCTCAAGTGCTGAGATGAAAGTGTGTGCCACCATATGTCGCGTCTGTCTCGTCCAGCAAGGAAGACGCGACCCCGGACTCTTCCAAAAGCAGTTTATTCAGGAACCTTGAACAACCTTTTGGCTTCTTAACTTTCTAACTTCTTCTTCCCTCTCCTTACTGCTTCTCCTTCTCCTCCCAGGGAAAGCCCGCCACAAAGTTAAATTCCCTCCTGCCAGCCAACCCCAAACTACCACGTGGTGAAAGCAGATAGGCGCACACAGACAGAAGCAGGGCCGAACCTCAGCCACAGCCAATTATGGAGCTGTTTGCTCCAGAGAGCGCCCACCTCGGGATGGTGGGAGGCGGGATCAGGCGCCATCTTTAAGACGCAGCAATCCGGCTCTCTACATCTCCCCCTTTTATTTTATATAACTTAGCAGAAACGGGCAAAGATAGAGGTCTGATCCCTGGTGTGCACAATTGGGATTATGTCCTGGAGACACCCACAGATTCATCACCTGCGGTGACCCAGACCCATCCCGTACCAATTTTCCCAGGGGAAGGAGCTAAGGGTACCACTTTCATGCAACCAGACATGTCTTCCAAGGAAATGCTTAAACACCAGCAGGCGAAACCTTGTGCAGTGCTTAGCCTCGCATCCCGTCCTCATAACTCCTTCATGGCAATTAGCCATGCTTGGGGGGACTGTCCAGCTTTAATGGCTGTAAGGCTTGAATGATCATAGTTGCATTCTGCTTTTGTGTGGCTCTAATCTTACATATACACCACAGGCAGACCAGGGAGGCCATAATCAGGAGACCTGCTAACACTCCCATTCCCGCCCACTCTTTCAGATGGTTCATAGTAATTCTTTTAGGGTGTCTTTAAAATTAAATGTCCAGTTCGGCATTGGCTTTGGAAACACCGACAGGATTCCCCATCTCGGTTTCATTTTCCCTAGTTGGCTCATCAGGGCTGGAAGCAGGGGTATTGTCATGCTGACTTTTGAGCTGAATTCTTCTAACCAGGCGTTCAGGTACCCATACTGGATCTTGTTGGTCCTGTGGAAAAATGCAAACAGATCCTCGTGCCCATGTCAGCACGGGGTCAGGCCCACGCCAGAGGCCCGTTAATACGTCTTTTCACTTAGCCATCCCTTTTGCAGGGCCATGATGGTCCTGATGTCTATCCGCTGCTGAGCAGCCTTGAGCATCCAAATTCAAAAATTTATAGTAAAGAAGGCTAGGGAAAGTCTTTCCCTTGGGGTGCGGCCGTGGCCTACTCCCCCTTTTTGTTTTTGAAGACATTTTTTTTTAATGTACGTTTTACAATGCCTTGTCCCTGAGGATTATATGGTAACCCATGAAAAAGTTGTACCTCCATTTGCTGGCAAAAAGAGGTAAAACTGCAAGCCGTATAGGCTGGTCCATTGTCAGTTTTTAGTTGTTGGGGCTTGCCCCATGCAGCCCAGGCCTCTAAGCAATGAGTTAGAGTGCCTTTTCTCCTGTCAAAGGTGTAGCGTGTAGAATACCTGAACAGGTATCCACAGACACATGAACATATTTTTGGTTTCCAAACTCCGAAATATGTGTCACATCCATCTGCCAAATCTTTACTACCAAGTGGTGAAAGCAGATAGGCACACACAGACGAAAACAGGGCCAGACCTCAGCCACAGCCAATTATGGAGCTGTTTACTCCAGAGAGCGCCCACCTCGGGATGGTGGGAGGCGGGAGCAGGCGCCATCTTTAAGACACAGCAATCCGCGGCTCTCTACAACCATACCCACCTCTGTTCTCGTTCTCTCTCTCTCTCTCTCTCTCTCTCTCTCTCTCTCTCTCCCCTTGTATTTTAAGTAAAATGAGTTAAACTCAAGAAGAAAATCCCACTTATATCATTTGAGAAATGTCTTTTAAACTCTGAAACTGCTTTTGTTTTTTTAAAGAATTTCTAACAAAAGTGCATAGACTGTTAATAAAGTCCTTTATATGCACACACATTTTTTATATTATTAGAAATAAAGTATACATTAGAGTCAGCAATTTTTACATTAAACTTTCTTTTTATTGAGGAATAATACTTCAGAAAATGTGAATATTTTCCTTATTACACTTTCGTCAGCACTTTTACATAAGTATCATATAGTTCTGGGGAAAAGCAATACAGGCTAGAAGCTGATAGTTTAAACGCAAGAATGCTTAGAAATAGAGAAGACAGTTGTCATAGCAACATAATCCAGCCATATTCATGTAATTCTCTTCATCACTGGAAGTATTTTCAAAGATTCACGGAGTTGTTGCAACTCATATGGGAGAGCAGTCTGTGTGCTTTTAATATAGAACCTTAAGGTACTGTTAGTATAGTCCATTTTCATGAGAAGGAAGATGATATTTGAAATCTAATTCAGGGAGTGCATCATTTAGGAAGATTTCTGTTAAAATAATCTCTTTGGAATAATGTACAGTTAAGCCTAATTTTTTCCTCTTTCTAGGTAATCTAAAGACAAAAGTAAACCATAGTAATGTCATAAAATCATCCCAACTTTACTAAATCTGTTTGCTTTCATTTCCCACTGGCTTTTCAGTGGTTTGTGTAACAAAGGAGAAATTATTGCTTCTCTTCCTTGAACAGAGAATACTACATATTTTTCTTGCATGGTTCATTATCAATACATGGAGGATTCTTCTAATTTAGTGATGCCCCTGTTTTCATTCCATGATACATGTAGAAACTAATAATATACTATAAAACTAAAGCCAGCCTTAAATACAATTGTTTCCTAGAAAACAATTATCAATAAGGTAAAAAAGAACATTTACATAAATCATAAAATAGCTGAAAGATTAAAATAAGCTTTATTATTATAATAATAATAAAGATTATTATTATTAAAAACTTTTTAGTTTTTTAACCTATACAATAAATTGATTATAATTATCAGTGTAATTAACCTACAAACTTGCCCATAGCTATACTATTTACAATTATGTAATGAGGGAAGACTGGTAAGAGCACATAGAAAATAAAGGAAAAACTCATAAATTAACAAAAATATAATATAAATTAAAACAAGTATGAGCTATTTGAAAAGAACTGTACTTTGAATGAATTCAATGTAGCAGGTAAAGCTCAATAAGAAGCTAATTATCTCTTAAGTATGAGCATTTACAGAATATGGTAAGGAATTAAAGAGACAGCACATGAAGCTGGAAGGGTTCAGTGACTGAGAACAGGAGAGAAATGAAGACGAAGAGAAAGCAGTAATTTGGTCAGAACATATTAGATGCACGTATGAAACTCAAAATCTCTTAGTACTCTTTATTTTGAATGACATTCTCCTGCAGCTTTTGATGTGATTCAGACTTATTTCTTCATATATACATACATATATATGTATATACACATATGTATATACAGATATATGTTTGATAATGTCATACACAAGCACTGTATTCACATCATTTCCACATCTTCTTCTCCTCCATCTAATCTAAGTCATCTTATGTCACCCTATTACTGTTCCAATTCACAATTTCTTTTTGTCATTTTGATTGTTAGTCACAGCCTTTGAAGCTTTGTCAGCCTCCACCCTGATCTTATTACTGTTGTTACACACACACACACACATACACAAACATAAAGTCTACTGACACCATTTAGTACTGTGCATATGTGCACGCATTTGTGGCATTTAGAAAACATGAATTGAGTTCACTGAGAGTTATACAAAGGACAAGAATATGATAATATATTTCATTCTTTTCTTACTAAGTTTATTATTCTACATTTACCTTAAAGTCATTAATAATATTTCATCTACTTTGAAAGTGAGACATTGGGAGTGATATAACTACCTATTAGCTGTGATCATCTGGAAGCCAAGTTCTAGGGAGTGTTAAAATTGTACAGCAAGGACCTAGCACACTGAACCAGGCCAGGACATATCTGAGTCAGAGGAGAGAATGTGAACCACTGATCAGTAGAAACCGACGAGCTAAAGGGAGCTCCATCAGGGCGACACCAAGGCCTAGTGCAAGTTTAGTAGTGGATTATACTGTGACTACTTTACAGCAGGGTAGCTGCACAGACACTGGGCTGGCCACACAAGCAGAGTTTCTGTTCTGACCTTCACTTGTATATTAAGTTTGGAAAACCTATCTTAGAAAACTTCAAGAAAGCATTCTATATTCTTTTTTCTTTTTTTTTTTTTTTTTTTTTTTTTTTTTTTTTTTTGGCGGGGGATCCTCCTTGTAGCTCCAGTCTAGTTGGCCTGGAACTAACTATATAGACCAGACTAGCCTTGATCTCACAGAGATTCACCTGCCTCTGCTTCTCAAGTACTGGGATTGGAACCACTTCCCGGTGTGCTCAGTAAAACCACATTTTCTTAAAGATATCTGTTTTTTCCCATGAACAAAATGTCTGTTCTTCATATCCAAGCTGCCATTTTGATATTATTTCACCCAAATTTCTGATCTGACAGTGATGAAGTGCGAATCGGTAAGTGACATAGGTGAAGTTAGTGTAAAAGACACTATCTCATATACTGACGTGTTGGGGAATTAGCTCTTAAATTATGAAAATTATTCAAATGTAACCATTAAGGGACCGATGCTAACAAAAATCAACAAGTAATATGAAAACAATAAACTTGTTTTACCCTAAATTTGCAAACATATTTAAACATATAAATTCTGATAGTGTACACTAGGAAATTTCACAATGATGAAGAATATACCTACTAATGTTTATAGTATTTCAGTACCAATATTTTTTCATATGTTCAATTAGCCAAAGGGAGACATGTTCAGATGAAGACATTATTACCCTAAAACCAAAGGCCAAAGCTCTGACATTAGAATATATCATGAATTTGAATACATGTGCTTAAGCATTATATTGTTCCCCATAAAACTGTGCAATTGTTTTAAGTAAACTAAACTGGAAGAAAAAGCAAAACAAAACAATAATGATTAATGGTGGTTTGAATAAAGAGTGTCCCCCATCTACTCTAAGTATGAGCACCTGGAGGTGCTGGTGCTGTTTTGGGAAGATCAAGGAATCCGTGGGAAGTACAGCCTTGCTGGAGGAGGCATGTGGGGTTTTGGGAGTTGTTAGCAAAGGCCCTCTGCCAGCTTCTCTCTCTGCTTCCCAGGTCTCTTTGAAAGTGTTAGCCCTCTGCTTGCCACTCCAACTGCCTCTTGCTATTCTGACTCCTTAATATGATGGGCTCTTATTGTTCTGGAAACACAAGCCCAATAAAGTCTTCCATCTGCAAGTTTCCTTGGATAGGGTGTTTTAGTATAGCAACAGCAAATAATAAATGTAGATGGATAAACACATTATTTAACTAAAGCATATAGTAAGGTTCTGCTAAATTTAAGCCCTGTTTCCCCTTGTACCTAGTTACTTTTTCCCTTGGAACCTAATTCTAGTTTCCCCGTGGTAAGTTCTATAGCAGAATGATGCTCCTTTTGGGTTACTGAGATAAAGAAAACAAGAATCTTCTTGCCAATCTCTAGGCCAGTTCTCCACACCTCCCCAGGAGCAGGACACTGCCATTACTGATCATCCCTAAAGGGAGAACTAGTTTAGGAAAGATTGTCTAAGAGGTCTGGCATGATTTCATTCATCAAGTCTCAACACATACAGTAGAAATTATACCCTTTATCTCTTCAAAGGCTGAGATAACTTGGGGACTTGCTTGCCTGCATTCCAATTGATTCCCAGAAGCAAGCAAAGAACGACAGACCTCTGCCTTTTTTGAATTCTTGCTTATGAAGTGAGGTAGCTACTCCAAGAAGAGCATGAACTATCCCACTTTCATTTCTGAAACAAACACAGAGAACTTTGACAACAGAAGGATAGAGGAAATCATGAATGTATATTTCTTCTTTTTGGTTGTATTTATTGATTTAAAAAGTATTATGTAAATTCTAGCCTATAGAACATACACATCTACACTGTATGTTATATTAAAATATAATATGAAAGTTATAATAAGGGACAAGTATATTCAAATTACAAGAAGGGTGAACACAGAAGATGGTAATATGTGATTTAAATAATGTAAATTATATACCAGTAAGTCGTCACCATGCGTAATGAAAATAGCAATCCCGCTCCTTCTCTTTCCCCTAGCCCCTGACAAAAATCACTCTACTGTCTTTTTTTCAGCCATATGTCACAATACATTTAATATGAATGTAATGTAGTCAAATAGAATCATATGCACTGAGATTCCAACTCCAATTCTGACATGCTCTAAGCCATCAAATGACATATTTTAACCTTGGACTTTCTAATGTATAAGATGAGGGACATTATGCCACTTGGCCTTGCTGGATATAGGTGGGGAAGACTAGAATAAATTTCATGAATTTTCTATCTCTCTGTAAGATTAAAAGATGCCAAACAGAAACATAGTTTGTGGCTTCTTGTTTAGAATAGGAAATAATTTGCTTTTAGGGAGACAGGAGTAATTCCTACATAACTGAATTTAACAGTCTTTCTTGTATTGTATATGAAACGGTTATCTTATTTGTATCTAGAATGCTTTCTGCAATACCATTTTGCCTATTTGAAAACCAGATAAATTTTCACAGGAAAATAATCTAATATTTCCATTTACGTTATATATCAAGGACATCATTCTCATTCAGTTCTTCATTTTGTGTGGCTGTGCACGTTCTGCACAGTATGGCAAGCTCTGAAACTTGAGCTCGGGGCCTTAAGCATTATAGTTGAGTGCTCTGTCACTGGACAATGTCTGCAGTCCTCATTGTTTTATTTTTATCCTTCTCATTTTTTTCTACCTCTTTTTTTTTTTTGATACAGGGTCTTTTGTAGCCCCACCCCTCCCTATGTAGACCATAATGCCCTCGATCTCATAGAGATCCAAATGCCTCTGCCTTTGTCTCTGTTGTGCCGGGAATAAGGGGTATGTCTCCATGCACAACCTGTATAGACAGGTTCTTGTATAGACATGTGATCAGGTAGTTGTACTCCTTGTTAGTTCTTAAACTAAAATATTCCTTTTCAAGGGACAAATTGGAGTCAAATTATATAAGGTTATTCTGAAGACACTTCTTTTGTTCCATTATATTTATATTATTGAATTTTAGAAATAATTGCTAAATATTTATCTATGTTTATCAGACATGCTTCAAGAAAGTCTACTACTTTATATATTATGGGAATCTAATAAGTATTGAGTGTTTTGGAACTGACATTTGGAACATATTCTAAATGTGAAAGTGATAATTCAAACAGATTTATGCATATTCTGGAATCTGTGGTTGTTTCTTCCTTTAGATTTTTCCTTTTCAGTCATCTTGCATATGATGGGATGAACATGTAACTGAGAAGTTCTGTGAGTCAAAGATGTGTATTGTTTTTAACTGGGCTAAAATTGCATTGGTTGCAAAATGGTAGCCTTATTGAAAAACTTATTTATTTTTATTTATATGTACGAGTGTTATGTCTGCATGTGTGTAAGTGCACCTCTGCCATACATACAGTGCCTACGGAGGACAGAAAAATACATCAGATACCCTGGAATTGGAGTTATAGACAGCTGTTAAACACCATGTGGGTGCTGGGATTCAAACGTGGTCCTCTACAAGAGCAGCCACTGCTCTTAACCACTGACCCATCTCTCCAGCCCTGGATATTGGTTTTTCAATGACAATTTGAGAGCTATTTTAAGTGAAATGATTTATCTTCAAAGATAATTCATCAAGGACCAGTAAATGGCTCAGTGGCTGAAGATGATTGTTATACAACCTGGGAGACATGAATTTATTGCATAGAAACCATACAAAGATGGAAAGAGAGAACTGACTCTAAAAAGTTCTCCTCTGACTTCCAAATGTGTACCTCAATCTAAAAGCCGAACTACTATACACATCATGTACAAACAATCACAGAATCCCAATGAATGAATGAAAAATAAAATTCACTAAGTAAAGTTTTCTATATTATTATTATTTCTGTAAGTATGTTTATCATAAGATAAGACAATATACCCTGTCAAAATAATGGATGTCTCACTTTTCTCAGCATGTTTCAGGTTAAATAGCTCCTGATTCATTGTAGACATCAGTTCATCAGTTTCAAACATTTTCTCAAATGTCTTCTACATAATTAAGATGTCATATTATAAAAGGTGCAAATTAGAGTCACTTGTAAACCCTTATTGTTTATGAAGTGCACCATAATTAAATGCTGTCATACAGATATGTTTAATAATTTAGTATAATTTACTTAATATATTGGTGGCATCCCATTATTTTCAGAGGATTTATTGTCTTATCTAATTTCCAGTCTACCTTAATGAAAATTAGTTTAGCTTTCAAAAGCATTCGGGCTGTTGAGATGGTCCAGAACTTAAGAGTACTGTGTGTTCTTACAAAGGACCCAAGTTCAGTTACATTCAGGTACTATATATCAATGGTGCACTGATATACATACATGCAAAACACTCATCACATAAAAAGAAATTAATTGTAAAAAGAAATTTAAAAACATGTGACATATTCTAGAGTGCTTCTAGAAAACCAATACTTTGACAACCTATAGTTGGAACTGTAGATTATTTCCTCATATAGTCATACATAGAGATTTCCAGTGATTTTTATTTTAAAAATTAGATTACTGCCTATACTTGATTTTCCTACTCTTATCCTTCTATTTTTTAAGAAAGTTTGGGTAGCAAATATCAGAACATCTCAAGTCAAAATGGATTGAACACTGTTTTTGTTTTTTCATTACTAGCGTTCTGGTATATGTGGGGAGAATGGGTTCCCTGAGCTGGTGGTACCACAGTTAAAATGTTCTGTAGGGTGCGTCCAGGTACCATTTTTTCATGGACCAAAGATCAGTACTGAGACAGTTGGTGTTGTGAGGAAAGAGTTTGGTTTTTATGCACTACTGTTTCACAGAAGACTTTTTAACACTTCATTATATATGATTTAGGTTTGTTGTTGATTTTGCTTTGTGTGTGTGGGGGGGGGGCTGTGTTTTACCAGATATTCAATGATACTCAAATGTGTAGCCTGTGAATAGGTTTCCCACAAGTTAAGACAGAATACATAAAGAGAAAATCTCTATCCAGAGTTCTTATCACTCTAAGGAGAAACATTTAAACATAGTTTATAAAGCACATTGAATGAAAAACAGGTGATACATATTCAGAGCAAGCAAGGTCTTGAAAATCTGGCCATTGTGAGTAAACACAAGTGAGATCCTTGGAGTAAAATATCTCAAAATCATCTTTACAAAAGAGTAAAGCAAATGGCCATTTATCATATTATATGTGTGGATCTCATCTAATCAAGAATAGCCACAAAAAGAAATGTTACAAAAAGATTGACCCTTTCCTGAATGCAGGGGAAATTTTCTTCTAGTTTACCATTTTAATACTGAAATATCAGCTTTTTCTTGGTTTTAAAGCTGACACACTTCAGACCAGCACTTTCATTATCAGCTTCCTCATCAGACTCAGCCTTGATCTGCACCCAGTCTTCTCCCTGGAGCTTGCTGAGGCATACTCTGGATCCTTGGATTCCCAACTTCCAGAACCCTTTGACCCAATCCCCATCCACATGAAAACACATACACACACACACACACACACACACACACACACATACACCTGCACAAACTATGTACATGAATCATATTGCTTTTACATCTCAAGAGGACTCTAATCAATGTGTATTATGAAAAATTGTTATGAGAAGGTGTCACGACCACCTCGTCCAGCAAGGAAGACGCAACACCAGACTCTTCTTTAAGCAGTTTACTCAGGAACCTTAAACAATCTTCTGACCCTGGGGAAAGCCTGCCAGAGACTTAAATCCCCTCCTGCCAACCAACCCCAAACTACCACGTGGTGCAAGTAGATAGGCGCACATATGCAGAAGCAGGCCCAGATCTCAGCTACAGCCAAATATGGAGTTGTTTACTCCAGAGAGCCCTCACCCTCGGGATGGTGGAAGGCGGAAGCAGGCGCCATCTTTAAGACGCTGCAATCTGCAGCTCTCTACAAGAAGGCATTCCTGGTAAGGAAGCTGTGTGGACATGATAAACTGAGTATAAGAACTGCTACAGAAACAAAGTCTATGTGTTACCTTCCCTAAGTGTGAAGACAAAGTGCACGTCAGCTGATTCTCCATTACAATGCTCAGCATTACCTTCTGTAATACTATTTGGTGTAATAAAACTTCTTCAGGGTCATTATACAAGAAATGTTTTACTTATTTTACTCCGACTTCACAGTAATTATATATTATAAAATATTAACTCTATCATATTTTAAATATTAAATATATATTAAATTATAAAAGGCAGAAAGACAGTTTTAAAAGACTTTGACTGCCATAGTGACTTTTATCTCTACCTTATAAAAAACTTCTATAAAACTGGTGCTAAAGCAGTCAAGATATTTAATGGCTAATGTTATTTAATTCTAACTATCTCTAGGTATTTGCTTCATAGTCTTGGATTTCCTAAAGTATTTTTAATGTGTTCTGTTACATTCAGTAGTTTATTAAATCAGATTTCTATTATTATGTGGTTTGTTATTTGAACTATATTTGTAATTCCTCATTAGATACATGCTTTATACTTCAAAGAATATTCTTAAAAATTTTGGACACAAAATATTTACATTTTTCCAAAAATATGAACATCTCCTATGACAGCCATTGTCATAGGCTAGGACCTATTGTTGGTTCTCACTCTCAGCCCAGGGGACTCAAACCCCTTTAGGCTGCCTGAGAGCCAACCTCGGGGGGCCTTACCCCTCTCCCACTCTCAGCCTAGGGGACTCGAACCCCTTCAGGCTGCCTGAGTGTCCGTCCCAAGAATCCAGATGGTCAGATGCAAACAGCAAGAGGTTTATTACACTTGCGCAAGTGGGTGACTTGGTCTCGGAATGCCAAGCCCCCCCCCCCGCCCCTGCTCCGACCAAGCTCTTATAGCAAAAAACCACAAGATTATCATATATTGACATATAGGGTATAGATTGGCACAAACCAGGGTTACATAAAGACAACTTTTACATAGTCCAACCTTTTTCTCAGTAATGCCACAAGCACATTACAAATTGTTGACTTGACAAATGTCTTGACCAGGAGTCTATTTTTATTAGAAAAAGGGCTTTTTCTGTTATTATCCCAGACATTATCTCACCTACCACGAGTTGTTGACATGGTTCTTGTGACAGGAGATGCTGACATAGCCTTTATAACTTTTGGGACTTTCCAATTAGGGAGGGGTGAGCTGACAAGGAGGTTTTAATGGCTTTTTATTTTATTTGAGTGAGGGTCCTACACTATGACCTCAAACTCTGGCTAAGAATTGTTATTAACATTGAAAAAAACTTCCTTATCATTTAAAATATTAATGTGAGTTTGGTTATGTTTCATCAATAATTATAATTCATATTTTATATTCATTAGTCACTTGTCTTACTAAGAAATCTTTTTGCACATTTATAAATTACAATGTTTTTGATGCAAAGGGATAAGTTAATCACTATAAATCATTTGTGTTTCCTCAACTAGACCAAATATATGTCTCACTGGGACATTTTCAAATCCTAATTGTGCCTAGTGTGGCAGCACCGACCTTTAATCCGAGCACCGGGATCCTCCTCTTCCTGCACCTTCTCATCCTCTTCCTCTTCCTCCTCCTCTTCTTCCTCCCTCCCTCCTCCCCTTTGTTACCTTCTCCCTCCTTCCCTGCCTCCTGTCCCTCTGTTGTGTGTGCGTATGCCTGGGTTTCTTTTAATGAAATTTGTTTTCTGTGGGGAGAAATAAAGATGGCACCTTGCTGCCGCTTCCTCCTAGAGGGGGAGGTTGCCAAGGTTACAGGAAGGAAGTATGATTGGTTGTTAAGAGCGTGCATGCCTAGTGCCCTGCGCGATGTTTATTATGATTGGAGGCCCGCTGCTTGCAGACTTGACCTTTTAGGCGATTGGCTAAACTAGGGGATATAAAAGGAGAAGAAGCCCAGGAAGGGGAGTTCCTGTTTTGGAAGAAGAACTGAAAAAAGGTGCTTGCAACAGGTACATCTGGAGTGCGGTTTTTTTCCTTGCTGGTCGAGGGACCCAACAGTTTTCATTGCTTTCTTTAGTGTCTGATTTTTTTCCTTCCATTAATTCTGCAGTTGTTGGATAAAAGCAATCTGATCCATATTCCTTGTGCTCATGCCCATTATCATTGTTCCACAAAAGCTGAATTAGATAAATTTCTGTTGCTGTAATGTAAAAAGAAAAAAACAAAAAAAACAAAAAAAACAAAAACACTATCCATGCAAAATTGGAAGAGGAAAGATTTTACTGGGCTTATACTTCCAGTCAGTCCATCACTGAAGGAAGTCCAGGCCAGGATTCAAGGCAGGAACCTGGAGCAGGAGCTCAAGCTGCTTACTGGCTGGTTTCCCCTGTCTTTCTCAGCAGGTCTTATATAGCTGTGGCCTGCTTGCCAACGGATGGAACTACCCACAATGTGCTAGGCCTTCTTACATCCACCTTCAAACAAGAAAATGCCCCCTAGACAGGCCAACAGGCCAATCTGATAGAGGAAATTCCTCAATCAGGTTTCCTTTCCCTGGGTGCTTCTAGTCGGTGTCAAGTAGACAAAACCTGATCAGTATATAAATTCAGCATCTGCTAAAAATATATTACTATGATGACATTTTATGCCATATAATTGTACGGTTTCTATTGTCACAATGGAGTATTGTCACAGTTGTAACTTGTGCAATCAGGGAACACTAAGAACCTACCAATCCATGTATTCTTGTCTACAGATGGAGATAATAATATATACCTGACATAAAGGTATCAGTTAATCTTCTAATGTACAAAACTTTAAAACAGCACAGCACCTAGTCAGCAGTCGAAAATTAATTATCAACCCACAAAACATATCTGCATATTGTAAATGTTTCATGTTTTAAAATAGCAAGCCCTTTTTTATGGAATTATTAACTTTACATTAAACTGTCTATAATGAAACTTAATTTTTTTGCATTGTGTTCTGTTCAGTAGGTCATTAGGCCAGGAATGTCATTTGTCTTCAAATATCTATTTTCTCTTCTTACACAGAAGGATATTAACATCATTGTTCCAAGTCCGTAATTGAAAAGTTAAGCAACAAAACAACAAATAAGCATTGCAGTGGGATTTTTAAAACTGTACCAGGTGTTAAGGACCAATCTGTGAAGATCTGACATGTTTTTAAATTTAAACCTCTCACCTAGAAACATCAGTTATATAATTTAAAATGCAGTCTTTAAATTGTGATTCCAGCAATTAAGCTGTATTCTCATAAGGGCTCAGTCATTTAAAAGGTCAAAAATATTTACACTGTGTGAAATTTAATAATTGGTTCATGTGTGAAATACAATAATTGGTTCACCTGTCAATTAAATGAAAATATTTCAGCATTCAGCAATTAATTTCTCCAAAGTGTAATTATCATATAAGTATAAAGGAACACAGTTTATACCTATGGCAGCTGTATCTTTGTCGAGTGCCACCTGAAAATGACATGGAATTGAAACGCAGGCCAGCCTGCTACACGACTTCCTTTGACTAATTGGTCTTTGGAGGTTGTTTGGTGGTTGGTATCTCATTATCACTCTCCCAAATCCCATAACATAAAAAGCAATTTAAATAAGGTCACTTTACTTATCTCCTCATGAGTCTCATTGAAAACAGACAGAATGGTCAGGGTTTTGTTGTTGTTGTTGTTGTTGTTATACAAGCATATGGATAACTGTTAAACAAAAACCTGTAAATATGGATATAGTGTTTATCACAATACATATTTTATTGTAATTGTGGAAAACTAAATACAGCAATAATAAAAAATATATATCAAAAGTATACCTTTATTTCTTTGTGGCAATTTATTACAAACAAAACTATTTACAACCATAAGAAAATAAATTTGTAATACAATAAACATAACAATTATACTTGTCTGCCCAGTATTATTTTTATAAAAGGCATTGTACACAACTTCAGCATTGTACTGAGCTCTTATGACCAAACACCTATCAACTTAGCCCTACAACATATCAAATCAGCATTCTGTCAAGTGCTTTGAAAAGAAAAATTTGCTTCAGATATTTATAGCAAAATTATTGTGGCACCAAAGATACTTAAAGAAAGATGAAACATATGCTGATTTTCTGATACACAGCCACCCCCTTCTTCAGAGCAACTGAATATCACTGCTGAGAAAGCCAAAAACAGAAACCTCAAAAGCTGAGACTGTAGATACTAGGAGGTAGGGGCAACTCAATTTTACTTCTGCCTCCCAGAACCAGATAACTTTATGATGTTTTCCAATTTCAAAAGCAATGTGTTCCTTAAAAAATTAATCGCAGGGAAAGTAAGGTAAAAATAAATATGCCAGGCCACATAATTTGCAAACGAGAGGAATTTTTAAATAATCACTGGAGGTTTCCTTTCAAACAAAGACTCTATTCACAAATACTTGCAAAACTTTGAATTATCCTGATATTCAAAATTTCAAAGAAAGTGACTAAATAAATTCAAATTTTACTAAATTGGGCCTTCTGTTTCTTTAACAAGCATCAATTTTTTTCAATGCTGAATTTTACCAATGTTTTCATTTTTTGAGAATGTATTCAAAGAGTATTTTTTAACATAACCTGTCCCTCTATTTCCCTCTCGACTTCTTCACATGTACCATCAACTGTTTCAATTTGATGACATTCTCCTTAATTAATAATGTTACACACACACACACACACACACAACATAGTAAGTTCATTGAATGGTGCTTGTATAATATGTGTTTAGTTAGGGCTGACCACTTGAGATTGGATAACTTATTCACAGAGACTTTGGTGTGGAAAATTATTTCTATATCCTTCAGCATCCACTGATTTTTTTGTAGCTTTTCATCTAGACATAATACATAATAAAATTTTCCTGTCCACAATGGCATATAAGCTGGTATTATCATTATATAGTTCTTGTGGAGTTTTCAGGGGTATAGCTCCTGTGTCACTTGAGCCAACTCACCTGTCTTTAGAGTCACAGCTTTAATAACTGAAGCTGAATATTTAGTTCTTATGGCTCAAATTTTCAATTGGGGTATTGAAAATTACAAACACATAATTCTATTGAAAAACAGTTTGGAGTTTCTCAAAACTTTTAATGACATTGAATAATCTATTTTTTATTGTGGGTATTCTTTTCAAACATTGTTCCATATAAGGAAGTACATAGCTGTGGGAGTAGGGTATGTTTATATATTTTAAATTTTTATGTTTGTTACTTCAAGAATAATGATTGCCTTCTAAATATTAAAGTGTAGGCTGGACTCTCCTACATCACTTATTAAGCAAGAAAATGCCTTACATACATGGCCACAGGTCAATATGACCTGGATGATTGTTCAGCTGAGGTTCCCTCTACCAAGACAACACTAAGTCTGTGTCAAGTTGTGGAAACTAAGTATGACACTTAGGAAAGCTCAATGTGAGCATTCTTGCACTGTTTAATCCACAAAAATGCTTAAACATTTTAATATAAAAACCTATTTGAAGGTTTGTTTAAATAAAATATGGGTAAGTCCAAATAGCAAGAGATGAATAACCACATTTAAAAAAGTAGAACAAAAATGAAGATGAAGATAAATCCTAATTTCTGTGCAACTGAGTAACTGGATTTCTAGTATCAAGATATTTTCAATGAAAGATATAAGCTGATACTCAGAGTCTTCAGTAGTGGACATAAAAGCATGCAAAGGAAATTGATGATGACCTACTCAACACGTAAATGAGGAGATTAGATGCCACAGAGTGCTCCCAAAATATAGACAGCCCTCAAAAGACAGGAATGTCACAAGCAAGTGAATATTTGAAAGACATGAGTGTATGGAGAGAACAAACAAAACGAAAAAAGGCAAACATGAAAGCAGGGCTCAAAACTTTGATGTGCTCAGTACTGAATATTGTGTGACTGAATATCAGGATGCATTCTGGTATCTGTTGAGCTGGTATCTTCCACAAGCTCAGTGAAAGACTGGCCTATCTTTTATAATTCAAAGTGAAAAAAAGCATATCTAAAGATCTAAAGCAACTTCTTTGCACAGAGTGCACCAAAGAGTTTCAAGTATCATATCATTAAAAACGAAATCTCAGAGAAATAATAGAGGACGCTGTTAGAATGTGCGGAAATCTCAGTAGGAAACATATTCTGTAAATATTTCCCACTAAATCTTTTCATCAAAAATGATGTTCAGTATATTCTAAATGGCAAAATAACAACTAAAAACTTTCTGAAGTTTATAGTAAGCACTGGTTCTTTGATTTCAAATTGTCCCCAGCTGATCATTATCAGCCCAGACTTCTAGTGCTTGAGATGCACTGTGTGCAGTTGACAATCAGTAGTTCTACGTGAAGTGATGGAATAGAGAAGTGGTAGGAAGGAGGTGAAGCTGACTTAGGCAAGCAAAGCATAAAGGTGACTTTGTTTCTAGACACAGTTCTTTCAAGACAAGTGCAAATAGCACTTAACTGAGCAGTGTTTTTGTTCTGTTGGATGAATCAGAGCAGACACCTGATGCATTGCCAGTTGGGTTGTAATTTACAACCACAGATTGGAAATTTTCTCAGGCGCAATGGGTGTGCTGATCAGACATAGGAGCACCAGCGTTTTCCGGGAATGGGATTCGTGTTTAAAGATCAGATAGAAAATGAATCAGGAAAGGCACAGTGATAGGCAGTTTCCTAGAGGCTAGAATACCAAATTTGTTGTCAAGATAAGACAGTATTTAGATATTTTATTAAATATAAAAATCCCATACTTGAAATATTACGTGTTTCTCAAAGTTATCTTTGGTTAAAATATTATATTTTTATAGATAAGCAGATCTAAATTCAAAGAGAGGGACTAGAATACAATTCCAATGACTAAATACATTAATTTTATTACACAAAGATAAGCAAATTTACAGTTATTAAGTGAAATACAGTAGAGATTACCAGTATAAATAATACAAATGTTGTACCCTAGAAAATCTTACTGAGGACTCAAATGCAGTAGATGATAGCTAGATAGATGATAGATGATATACATAGATAGATAAAGAGATGATAACCTCATCTACTTTTTTCCAAACACTTGGTGTGACTACTTCATGAGAAAATAGTATTTATTGTTAGACATAAAAATGTGTGCTGAGAAGCATCCCTCCCACCTTTCCTGTGCTCAGAAATGAAATTCTTTTCTCTAGTACATCTGTTTAGTCTACTGTAACCAGGCATTTCGTTAACTTTTTCTCTATTTTGGAGACAGGATCTCTAGTAACGAGGAATTTTCTGAAGCTCATTTTGTAGCAGAGAATGACCATGAACACCTGATCTCCCTAACTCCACTTACCAGTTGGTGGGATTTCAGACATGTGTATCATTCCCAGTTTATGCAGTCTGGGGCTAGTACATAGGTCTTCACGTGTGGGAGGCAAGGATTCAACGTTCACAGCACTATCATCATTATGCTTGATGCCATACTTTTCTAATGGCATGCGTATACCAATGTACATGTAGTTTTCTAATCTGAAATACTCCTGAATTTCTTACTCCTGTATTCACAACACATACTATTTAAAATCTCTAATATATGACTCTCACAAGGCATTAATTCTACCTTGGTTTGATCTTTTCCTATTGAGAAAATTATATATTGAATTATAATAATGGAATTTAAAGTTAGAGTAGATGATTTTAATTGATTTCATGAAAGCAAACAGAAGAGTCCTGGATTAATCATTACCTGGAATGTTTTAAAAAGCAACTCCAGAGGAAAGTCACTTAATCTGGACTTGAATGTGGAGAGTCGAAGAAGAAGATGTTGAATGGAAAGCTTGGTTAAAATTATGGATGGCATTAACTATCCTGTTGACAAAACTAAACTTTATTCACTAGGGGATGCCAAGCGATGTCCTCCTTCACTAATCACTGTATCCTCGTCTATTTCCTGAGTCAAAAAATAATTGGACTGAGTAGGGAAGAAAAGAGGATATTAATTTCACTTAGAAAGTTAAGGCACTTTTCCACATGGAGGGAAATGGCAGCTTAATTAAGGTAATAAACAAGAGAATCAAACAAAAGCATCCAAAATTTTAAAGTATGAGACATACTAAAGGAAGACAGAAACCACCTTGAAAGGGCAGTGACCAAGTTAGTACTCAACACTGGGAGACGTAGAGCACTGGAGGAGGGAGTACATACCCCTTTGGAGTTAGGGATGACACAGATACTTTGAAGAGTCAGGCTTAAAAGTAAAATGGGGAAAGAGAGAGAAACTGACTCAGGTTCTCTATATAATAAGAGTAAGATAATAAAGTAACATAATTTAGCACCTGAATAAATGTCTCTAAAATTCAGAAGTAAGGTTTCAAGTAAATATATAGATTTGAGGAGGCTAAGATGTTTGTGTGCTTAACATTTTAATGTTAGGGATATCTGAATCTAAAAAAGAGAGATCAAAGGAAAAGGAGAGAGAAAGAGAGAGAGAGCGAGAGGAGAGAGTAAGAAAAAACAGGATGAGGTAAGAGGAATAAACTAAATGATTTTGTTCACAGGAAGCAGAATATTTGGATCACAGAAAGATACTGGGAGTAGAGTTTTGTTTTATTCTAAAATTTTTTAATTAAAAATTAATTCCCAGAATAATAATATAAGGTTTTCACTTTTGTTATATAAACATATAAATGCAAATATAATTTCCTTTAGTAACTATTTAATACATGAAATAAGAGCTGTTTTTTTCACTTCCACTTGACATATTTTTTTCTCTGAATGTCATAAATAACAACTCACTGTTGACCCAGGAAGAAACCACAGTAATACCCCAATGGCATCCAATTTTACAGGAGATGTATCTGCTTCCTCTTTGCTCACATGGAGGTGGATTGCAATATTTTACTATTACAAACAAATATCTCACAAGTTCAGTTAAAAAAAGGTAAATAACAAAACAGAATGTATATGTGATGTGTTGTGGTATCTTTGTGAAAATATTCGAGCATGGCCTAGAGGTCGACAAAAATAAAATTATTAGCCATTATATCTTTCTACAGACTCTGTACAATCTCTCAAAGTAAGTAACCATATCTTCTACTAAATTAAAGTCTCAGTTAACATCTATTGTTTGTATTATTAAAAGACACTGTTAAGAGTCTTCTAGAGACAATTATTTTTACAAATGAAGTTAATTATCATTAGTACTACAGAAATGATTTGAAAATTGTGGTGGTATTGCAAATATAGCTCTAGAATTTAACTCTGAATTGGTATCACTCTTTTCCAAATACACAATAACCATGTATTCTGTGTCAATTTGAAATATGCAAAAAGATTTGGTGATCCAAATGCATCTCTTGTCAAACCAGTGTTCTGTGTTCAACCATGTACCTGAGGTGATTTTAACATGTTGCCAATTAGCAAAATTAGCTAATTTTATGAACTTTAATAATAATATGCTGATTATGTTTTATTATAAACAATAATAATATGACTCCACTCTTCATGTGTATTACTTGTTGGAAATAAAGAATTTTATATATATATGTACATATATATTATATTTACTGTACAGTTGACAATCAGATGCATTACTTTATTTTTAAGATGTGTAACCCACAACAAGTCTAAACAAAGAGAGATCAATTGCTATAATTTCTGTGTAAAGAGGTTCAACCAAAAGGTTGCAGATCGAGTATTAGATATTAAAAATTAAATGCATTACATTTTATAACAGCTGCTATTTATTTTGCTTTTGCTTCACGGCAGGTACAATCAATATTGTTTCAGGCATAGATTTATAAAATTTTCTCCATGGGTAGTCCCATTAGAAAAAATCGTTTGCACTCAAATACCCACAGATAGTCCTTGACTATTTGTTAATATAGAGCATTACAAGAAAAAAAAAAGAACTTTAATGTACCATGTACTAAATTAATTAAAAGCAGACTGACTTCAATAATTAAACTTTCAAAGAAACCAGAAAGTATGCAAGCTATGTAAACCAAGGTTTTCATGAGTGATTATGCCATTTACTTTTGATGTTATTTCTTAAATCTGCTGCTACTCTGTACTGAGACTGCCATTTACATTCATTTATCAAACTCTGCCTGCACAATTGTTTCAGGTTCTGGTGATGCAGTGACGAAGAAAGCAGGTGACACATGATGTTCCTTGAAGTTTGTATTTCCTCATAGAAGACAAGCAAGAAAAGTAATAAACAAAAGAACATCTGAATGTGTGTGGAGCCTGAAATGTCAAATGCCTTGGGGAAAACAAACAACACACGGACCTAGGAAGAGGAAGCCCTAGTTAGAATGTCACTGAAAAATCTCTTTGAGAAGGTGAAACTTTGGCTACATTCAGATTGTTGATAAAACCAGGTCTGTTAATACCTAGGAGTCCACTCAGCCAAAATAAACACAAATCAAAGCCTAATAATGCACAACAACCTTGTCAATTTCAAAGAAACAGAGAAGAAAAGGGAAGACTAACTTAACTCAGATTCAGATGGCAGATCGGTGGGGAAATAGCCACAGGCAGATCATACTGCCAGTGAGGCCTTCCTGGGAAGTCTGAATTTCAGTTTAAAAGCAAAATGAACACACTAGAATAATTTCAACAGCAACTGATCATAGGTTTGTTTTAAACACCGATATTTTTGACTTTATGTGTTGAGAAAATTAATGGCCTAGTTTAATTCCCTTTTGTTCTTCTTTGTCAACTAAAGTTGAATACTGAGAAAACTATTATTCATCTAGTTATTCTAAGTCTTCCACAATAATTTGCACTGTTAAAAGACTGGAGTTCAAAATTCCTAACTATTAACTAACTTGAGTCCCTTTTATTTCAATTATTATGCTTATTTCTTTATTTTCCCTCTTAATGAAAAGAGGAACAGCTGTTCACCATCATCTATGCTTTTTATAAATTTGAAATCTATTATTAAGATATTCTTTCATTCATGCCTTCTAATTCACACTCAATCATCCAGATTGACTGTTTAAAGTCAAAAGCATTGCAAATAACTAAGTCATCTAGATGACCAAAATAATGTGTCAATTATACATCATCAAACCAAAGAAATTAAATTCAAATTATGAGAGCAATTAAATCAGTATAAATATACCCAGAAAGCAATTTGAATGCTTCAGAAGTGTATAAAATAATGTCATTCCATTGCATATGAGTATCAAAAATGGCTACAACTCCATTTGCCAAAAGAATATTTATTCTTTTCTGAGTTACAGACTATGGACAGTGTCTTGCTTTACAGCTATGACAGGCCACAGGGCAATTAGACAAAGAAACGCAAGACATGAGGAGTATGGCATTACAGAGTGGGGAGAAGGTATGAGGGGTTCCTGTGCAGAAAGAACTATCCAGGTGATAGTCATCATAAAGTTAAAGAGAAAGTAGAGTAAATTCAATGAGAAAGGGGAGACAAGGGCAGATATGGGAATATTGAAAGCACACATAAAAAAATACAGCATCTTCACAAACCAAAGGTTTGAGAGTCAAAGGTTCAGAGGAATTTAAATCAAACACAGTGATCTGGGAAGGGCACACATAAAGACAAGAAAACTCGCCAGTCAACTTGTCACAAATAAGGTCATAAACACTAGTGACCCTAGGAGCACTTCTGTGACTACATCAGATGATTCTACTCACAGACTGAAAATGACCTCAGTAGGGGAAAATCTGAATTCAAAGAAATTGTTTTACTTCTTATAATAGTTAATTTGGTTTAGTTTTCTTTTTTTTTTTAATTTCATGTGTATGAGTGTATTGATTGCATTTAACACCAGTGCGCCTGTGTTGTGCAGTGCCCGTGAAGATCAGAGGAGGACTTAGGATCCCTTAGATCTAGAATTGCAGATGGGTGCCATGTGGGTGGTGGGAATTGAAACCAGATCCTCTGTAAGAGCAGTCAATGCTCTTCACTGTATAGTCATCCCTCCAGTCCTTGGTATAGTTTCTATAATATGGATTTTATGCACTTGCATTCATGTTTAACATTATTGCCTTCATAAACTCATCTATTGCATGAAGACAGAATAACCCAGGGGACATCTGTCTGCATCAAAGTCATGTGAGATTTTATAAATTTCTCTGTCTCTAATCCACAGATATTAGGTTTCTATTTTAGGTATAGAAAGAATCTCTATCACAAAGCATTAGTTAAAAAGGTGAAATTGATAGAAGCAAATTGAAAACAAAGGCACTAGCACATTAGGACAGAAACCTGCTAACATTCTCCAGGACTCTTGGAAATATATTCTTTGAATGAGTTTCACAAGCTTTCTTTTTTACAGTCATTAATTTCATTTATAAAATATTTCATGTATCATGAAACCTCAAATAAAAATATCTTAATATAGATTTCCAATATCACTTTCAGTTAACAAATTATTCACGTTCCTGAAATACTTGCTAATTACTGAATCAGAAATGTGTTAAACTGCACTTAATGCGTTTATTTTTTTTTTGGTTAGTTCCATTTTAGCAATATATCACAAAGAATTTATCAATTGGAAACTAACTTTTTAAGTGAAACTTGAAGAATATAGGGTGTCAATTCATTTTTTGCCTCAGTTAAATTTTCAACAAGAACAAATTTTTCAACTTCTTAAGCTCTTATTAAATATGAGGTAACATAATCTATCTTTATGGATGCTCTGTAGAGAAATGGGTGAAGGAAAGAAAAGTCAGTATACAATAACTTTACCTTGGTTAGAAACTTATATTTATTTTTTTTTAACCTCAAGAATTAATATAGCAAATTCTAGTTATTTCTACTCATGCGTTCCTCAGTCTCACCTCTTCTCTCTTTCCCACTAGAGCTCTTCTTCTCCACAAGTTCTGTTTATATATTCATATATTCCTTTTATGTGTGACGCATTGAGTTTAATTAGAGTTTCTTGTCCAAGAATAAGTTTCAGGCTATTTACTGAAGCAGTAGCATATTATCAGCGAGTACCAAGCTCAAGAAAATGACACACTGATTTTAAATTCAGGACAATATTGGCATCATTTTCCTTCCTTGTTAGGGCCACTATAATAGTTTATAGTTTTAAGCTTCGTTTACTCAAACACATTTGTAGCAAATTTAGCACAGCTGAATTTCCAAAGTATTGAGGCATTTTAATTCATTTGTTATTTGCATTAAATATATATGCTTTACTCAACAATGAGAAAGATACTTTTTTTTTAAGTTATTGTACTTACACTTAATAATGTAGAATTGTACAAAAGCACACAATGCACACCACTAGGAATATCACCGTCACTTTGTCATATTCTTCTTTTTTTTAAATCCGAACAATTATTGTAAGTCATATTTTGTAAGTAACTTAAAGAAAAAGGTGTTCTGTCAAAGAGGCCCAGATAAATGATGAAATGACTTGAGTTTTGAGACTTTGAGCCTGAGGCTTATAATGGCATAGTCACATGTATCACATGGTCCATATATGTAGGGGAGTAGCCATGTTAAAATAGAAAACTTGGAGCAGGAGTTGAGACAGAGTCTCCTGTAGTTTAGAACTCACTACATATACTAGCCTGGCCTCCAACTCCTTGCGATTCCTAAGTGCTGAGATTAAAGGCATCATAACACCCTGCTTTATAATAGCAAATTTAATTTAAAAATGATTTGAGAGTAACAACAGTAATATATTTTACATTTATTACTTGGAAGGAAACATAATTATATAGTAATCTTCATTTAATTATAAAAAAATAAAATATTTAGGAAAGTACTATAATGGTTAATATTCTATCTAATTACAACTCCTTTCTATAATTTATATATGTAAATATACTTAGCTAAGCTATTTTCTTGAAAATATTTAATGTTTAAAATGGAAGATTATCTCAAGAAAACAATGATTTTTCTGTAATACTCCATTTATGTATCCTAGTTTCTTAAAGCTATGAGAACTATGAGACAGTCTCAAACCATTCCTGCCTTTCAGTTTGATGATTGGAGCTATTCCTTTGTTTTGGTCATTGTTCTGTGAGTTATCCTCTTTCCCTGTGTAAGGAAAAGCTGGACACCAGATTTTCACTGAGTATGGTAACATTAACAAGAAAAGATTTTTATAAGTATAACATCCTGAAAAGAAAAATATTCTTCATTTTTCATTTTCTGGGTTTGGTAATCATAATGAGAGCATTTATTCTTCCTGAAGATGTATATAAACAATTCTTACTGAGGAAGATGGAATAGATATCTAATATCTCTGGGAAAATTGTCAACTGTCTATCAACTGTGTTTAAAAATTTGGATTGGGTACACGGTATAGAATACTGACTTTGCTGAAAACCAGTGAGTTCTTTATAGCATCTTAGAATAGACTGCAGCTAATTTATCTTTTTGGTGAAGATGATTTAGAAGGTTTAGGTGATTAGTATTGTTCATTAAATGTAATAGAACCAGTAATCTAGCACAGTTGTAGAACTATTATCTAGTGTGCACAAGGCTCCAATTTCTATCAATAATAAATAGACAAATAAATAACAAAACAATAAAGTTATAATTGAGCTTTACTTTTGATAGAGAGTATCAATAGATAATTTCATATGAAATAAAGAGTTTATAAAACTTTGGAACTTTTTACATGAATTTTAGATATTCAGCATGCTCAGGTATATTTTCTATCATTCAAACTTTTCATTAAAAGGAAAAAAATCAATTTTCCACATAGAAGCATACTTATACTCCTTTTATCTTTATCTCCAATACGTCACAAGTCACTCCAAAGCATACAATGTTTAACAATGAACTATTAAAATATATAATTTGTTTGCAAGATTTCTGATAATCCTTAGTAACCTTGGATTCCTCAGCTTTGTCCTTTTCTCAATGACAATTATGAAGTCAGAAGAAAGAATTGGTCCCCTACGAAATCCTTAAATAGAGTAAATTTTAAAATCCTTCCATGCATTTCCCTGCCAGTCACCATGCATGATCCCATTCAATCTCATAATTAGTATTCTAAGCGAGTTATTCCCACCAGGGCCATGTAGCACAGCACCATGGAGTGGGGCGGGGTGTAGGAAAGGAAAACTCCCAGAAGGGCTTTACATGACACAATGTGTGAATCAATTTTAATTAATTCTGCCTCTTTAAACCTGTCTGCTGTTTAGGAAAGATTGCTATCTCTGTCAGTAACTATGGCAAGATAAAGACCAGAACCACCGTTAGAGGCTGAGAGCAGATGCAGCTGATAGCTGCACTCAAGTGCACTAGAATTTATTGTTACTGATTAAACAATATCTTTGAAGCATTAATACTTAGTTATCACTGAACATCGCATGTAAGGAAAAAAAAGCATATTTGTAAACCACAATCTTTTCCCTCTTTTCTTTTTCTTTTTTTACATTATTTTTAGTTGCATATGCATGAATATGTTACCTACATGTATGCAATGGTACTTAAATGTACAATACCTATGGGGTCTAAAGATAGTGTCAGATCCCCTGGAACTGGAGTTAAGGACCACTATCAGCCACCATGTAAGTGCTGTGAATTGAACCAATGTCCTCTGTAAGAACAGTCAGTGCTCTTAGATGCTGAGCCACCTATCCAGCCTCTTTACTTTTCTTATTGTGACAGGGTCTTGCAACATAGCTCTGGCTATTCTGGTACTCTCTACATTGCTCAGGATGACCTTGAATTCACTTCATACTTCCTTGTTTTAGTAACTACTTTTAACTCTTCTCACAAATTTTCACCTGGTTTTTGTGCTCTTGTGCTGCATGACTTTTTCTGAGATCTCTTCTTCTATTCATGCCAGGGAGAGAGGGCCAAGACAGACCCAAAGAGTAATTCCAAATTCCAAATCTCTCTTGGTGACCCTATGACTTTAATTGGGGTTATTTACACACATGCACATGAGTGAGGAGTCCTTTGTAGAAATATGGGAAACTCACACAATGAAAGAAGAGTAGTCCACCTCTCCCCTAGTAACTATTAACTTCTTGATAAGTGTATTCTCTGGGAGGATGGGGTTTAAGAAGACAGGAAACTCTCCAAGAGTACAGTGGAAAAGAAAATGCCAATAGGTGCAACCTTGTGAGTGTCTAGTGTGCGTAGACATTACTTCGTGAATTTAAAGATAGCAATGACCATACAGTGTCCAAGGACAGAGTTTCATAGTACTTTCCTGTCACATCCAGAAAGAAACAGTAATCATTCATGCATGAAAATATAAGATGTAAACTATAAAGTAAATATATAATATTATTTGTCTTTAATAGTATATGTATATTATTTTATCAGTTTTTCATTCATTCTGTAACTTGGTCTCTTCCCCTTTTCTTATTATTAAATCAATATTTTTCTTGTTAGGTGTCAGCAGGTAACATTGATGTATCACAGTGAACTGTGTGTGTATCCTTTAACAATACTGAAACTTAAAATTATCTTTTAAATTGCAAAGAATTGCTCATTCAGCTCTTTGAAAATAATTATTTTTAAATGTTTCATTTATTAATGTATTTTGAATTATTTAAAATGTATTTATTGGGGATGGAGAGATGGTTCAGCAGGTAGGAGCACTAGCTGCTCTTATGGATTCAGTTCTCAGCACCTACATGCTGGATTGTAACTGCCTATAATTCCAGTTCCAGAATATGTGACACCCTCTTCTGATCTGAGTGGCCATGACACAACACAGGTGCACTTACATGCAATCAGGCAATACACTGATACACATAAACTAAAATAATATTTTTAAAAATTTATTTATGTGTGCCTATTTCTCTGTATGTGCCCCATGTGTGCAGTGCCTGTGAATATTAAAACAAGCATTCAGATCAGCTTGAACCAGAGTTACAGACAGTTGTGAGCTCCCCAATGCAAGTGCTAGAAATTGAAGCCAGGTCCTTCTCAAGTGTAACAAGTGCTTTTCACCACTGATCCATCTGTCCAACCCCACTAATTATTATTTATAATTTTAAAACCAAGATTGGTTTATTGATTGAGTCCTCCAAATAGTATATGAGGCTATTATAAGTAATGGAATATTTCCAATAGTCACTGACTGCTGGGAAATCTATCATTCAATAGTTCTTTGCAAATATTTATTTCAACCATTATTTCATCAGGCATTTTGTGAAGAGCTAATATTTATGCATTACTTAGACTATATGTTCTCAAGTATTTTATCACTATCAAGGGAACTAACATGATAACTAAATAAAACTGTGACAGTATGCCACATAAAAGATGAATAAACAGACTCAAAGAAGACAAATGACTCTCATTTTTTCAATTATTTTAATTGAATTTTTGTGTGTTGCATACAAACCATCCCAATCATCTCTATAATCACTTACCCTATTGGCACACTCCCACAACCCAGCCCAATGGTAGTTTTATGTTCTGTCATCTACATGAAGGCCCATTGTGTCAAGCTAGTTTCCCAGACTTCCCTCAGTACAAGTTCATCCACAGGGTTCTAGTCATTCCATTCAGAGCTCCTCTCCTTAAGAAGTTCAGCCTGTTCTCATCCAACAGTAATCAGCTACCAAGAATGTTTCAACAAAGACTGGGGCCTGTTGGCCTGTTCCACAGTTCTGTGTTGGCTTTTGTCTGTTTCACGTTGCATGGGTCCTGTCAATGCTGACACCATTGCTGTAGGTTCATATGAGCAAGGTCCCTGGAAGTCCCTGTAGGACTCTATTTCCATGTGGTCATGCAGCCCTTCCCTAGCTCCTACTACCTTTCCACCCCTTTGCCTCAAAGTTCCCTGAGTCTTGGGTGGTTGAATTTTAATATAGAAGTCCTGTCCAAGGACCCACATTCTGCAGACTCTTATTCTCTACCTTTGGGCCATTTGTGAACTTTTGTGTTCTTAGCCATCTAGTGAATAAAGGAGCTTCATTGTTGAGAAATGTGTGGTGCATTAGTGTTCTCTTTACCCCTTGTTCTGTATTGCATGAGCCTTATTGGTTGTATTGTGGAAATGCCACTCAGACTTGGACAATTCACAAATAATCTCTGCATATGACCTGTTGTGTACCTCTGGAATAATCTATGTCTATTGCAAAAGAATCTTATTTGATGAGTGCTGACTGTAATACTTCCCTGTAAATATAGTGATCCATGTTTTTACTAATAAATTATATTTTTCTATGTGTATGACAGGCTTGCATTTTCTCTGAGACACATGACCTCTCTAGTCATGTGTTTTAGGTTATGTTCACAGTATCATACATGAGTTTCCTCCCATTGAGGTGGCTGTTGATTACTTACAAGTTAAAAGTGTCAGTACTGCACCAATGTCATTTCCTATATTGGTCATTGGTGTGATTATTATTCCTTAAAGCTGGAGTTGGACCATTGATTGATATTTTCACTTAGTGGCTTACATAGTGTTCTTCAAAGCTAGTTATAAAAGCTAGTTTTCAGGGGAGGAGATAGCCAGGCCAGTTCCAACTCAATTGCCCCAAATCCTATGTCCAAAGTATGCCCTGTCTTCAACAATAGAGTCTTATCTTCAAACTGTGGGAGGAAGTCAATGACTGTGGCAATAGCATGTCCAATTGTTGGAGTCTCTAGGAATACCTGGCCAACAGCTCAGAAGAAAGTTTCTCCTCTCTGGCACTGTTTCTTGTAATGTAGCCTTCAGATATACACATGGACTCATGCAGAGATATTATATGAGTAATTTTTCAGTACTTTTTTGGACTAATATTTTTCTCTGGTGTTTGACACTAGCTAGGCATTGTTTATCACGCCTCTCTGTCTCCCTATCTAACCCTCCCTCTATAACTTCCCCATTTCAAGTAGCACCATTTTTCCCATTTCTTCCTTGATAATAGCTGTCCCCTATGGTCCCATGTCTCTTGAACTCCTTCTTCCCCTTTCTTCCCATAGTTCCTTGTATAATCCTCTTTCATCCTCTCCAATTTAAATGAGTCCATTTTATCTCTTACTCCCTTAGTAACATCTGTCTCCTACTGTTCTCTCTCAGGTTCCTTCTTTCCATTTAACTCACTACTTTCGGATTCATAAATACCAGATTGGCAACTGAGCAGTGACTTATATGACTCATATAAGTATATTACTTATAGCACTGGTAACAGCAGACACAATTCTCATGTAAGCCCAAGCCAAACAGAATCCTAGCATAGATGAGTTAAAAGCCTCAACCCTATCTGAGGAACTACTGGCTGCTGGGAATAAGAGAGTCAGTCTCTTTTAAGTGTGTGATTCTTGGTAGGTTAACCAGGCTCCAGTGGATGAATCCACACTGAAGGACATTTATATATTCCTATAGAGCAAACCCTAAATACACCCAAACACACACACAGATAGATAGATAGATAGATAGATAGATAGATAGATAGATAGACCGACAGAGAACAAGAAAACAGGCACAGGATAGAATAGCAATACAGACAAGGTAGGTAATCTAAATATGAACTAAATATTTTGTATGAAATTTGCAAACATTTAACTAAAGGGTAAAAATTTGGGTTTGAATTATTTCTTTTCTCATGGTCCTCCTAAAAATTTGACAGCAGACCCAAAAATTTTCAATCATCATCCATAGCTACAATGCTTAAATACAGACCAGCTTTAATTAGCACTAGAATCAATATAAGTTAGATTCATTATTGAAGGAAATATCTTCAAGTTGGTTAATCATGATATTCTCAGTGTTTAAACAATATTAATAAACAGCACATGCTCAATAGGTATTTGAAGAATGAATGAAAATGTAAGTTAATAAATCAGATACTGTGCTACATTCTCAGAGGATAATTATCTCACCAAACCCATATACTTCATAGTCTATTAACTTTAATAACTAACATTCAATATTCAAAAGACACGAAACTAAGGTATAATCCTCTGTGCATGAACAGAAATTTAGATGCCAGAAACACATAGAATATTCACCTTTTTCTTTCTTTTGATGGATAATTTTCTGCACATAGAAAATTAAAATGTAAAACCTACAATATTCATTCAAGTATAAGTTGATGTTTTTTGTACTTGTATACATTTTCATAAATAAAATTCATTCTATTTTGCTATTACTAAGGGATAATTGAGTTTGTCATATTTCTTAATATTACTTTTCATTTATTAATGAATGATGCTCTATAGATGTGTGTCTTGTCACATGTTTTCACTTGTAGGTTTCCATCTTTTACACTTCAAGCTGGCAAAATCCTGAAATGTCAGGTGACACTCAGCATCTCATGAAGATTAATGGAGTCCTCTGTGTCTTGATTTATGGCCTGAGATTTACTCATGCTATTTCATATTTTAAAGATTTTTCACATGTGTCACCTCTTCTAAATCTTCATAAAAGCTTGGTGAAAACAACTCATTTTTCTTATTTCTGTGAATAACTTAAAGTTCTCAATAAAAGAGCAGTTTTACAGTTTTTAAGGACGAGTATTCCAAGGCATGACTGTGCCTTAGTGTGTTGGCAGCAACATATACACTGATGATCTATAATATTATGTTCTACATAATAGTTTTTCAAATTGAATTCTTATATAATATATTAGAGGATTTGCTTTATTAGCATGATCTAACTTTCTTTCTACCATCATCTTTATTCTTATCTAAGTGCTAACGACTGTCCTAGAGTCTTCTGATATGAATCATATCTGCTCTTCAGTTCTAATATCAATTCCTCTGCGGAGTTGCTACTCATAAAATCTTTATTATTTATACCTTATACTAAAACATAAACTGATAAATATTTTACAGTTTTATTCTGTTCTTTCTAACAAATTTATCAATCACTAGATAGATAGTAGATAGATAGATAGACAGGTGTTAGATAGATAGATGATAGATAGATAGATAGATAGATAGATAGATAGATAGATAGATAGATAGACTCAGAGATTCTCTGTAGCCCTTTCTGGCCCAGAACTCACTATGCACTAGTCTGCTTTCAGACAGATCCTCTGGCTTCAGAGGGCTCGATCTTCCTCTGACTCCTGGCTGCTGCATTAAAAGTATGCCCCCCAAACCCACAGCATTCATTCATTTTTCTAAATAAAACTCTACTTTCAGTCAGACTTTGACCTAATACATACATTTTCCTCTAGCTTTTCATACCATTTAACCATTAATTTTCTCTCCTCTCACTCCTGGGTGTAATCCTCCCTTCTCCCCCTGCAGTATCCCCATTTTTCCCAAATTCCTCTTAATAACACCTGTCTCCTCCTATTTCAGTTCTAATGGGGCTCCTACTTCCATTTTATCTACAGAGTTTTCCTGGCTCCTGCAGTTATATCAGGATGTCTACTCACATTTAGGGATATGGAACTAAGATCCACAAATGAGAGAAAACATATGTCACTTATTTTACTGAGTCTATGTTAGTTCACTTAGTATAACAACTTCAAGTTAAATACGTTTACCTCCAAATTTCATGACTGCATATTTTTTTTACTGCTGAGCAGAATACCATTTTGTAGGTGTACCATATTTTCATTATCCATTCCTCAATTGTAGGACATTTAGGTTGTTTCCATTTCTCAGAATTGTGTCTGTGTGAGGAAGTTAATCTTAAGTGACACATCTCAATGAAACCTCTACATTTAGGATGAATACATTTCATTTAAAAAAAATATTTGCTTATTTATTTTTATTTTATGTGAGCAAGTGTTACACTTGCATGTATGTAAGTGCACCCATGTTTTACAGTGCCCAAGGAGGACAGAAAAGGGTGCCAGATTCCCTGGAACTGGAGTTTATGATTACTGTTAACCATCATGTTGGTACTGGCTTTGAATCTGAGTCTTCTGCAAGAGCAGTCAGAGCTCTTAACTACTGAGCCAACTCTCCAGCTCCCATGAATTCATCTCTTATCTCTCACTAGTTTCTTTATGCAACCAATGGTGATTGGCATAGAGCCCCACAATTAACCAGTGAGTGGAAAACTAGAGGCTTCAGGATACCTCTCCGTGAACAGAACAGCTATATCAAACTCTGCCTCACAAGGATCAAGGATAATTGCAGAAGAAGAGGTAGAAAGATTGTAAGAGCCAGAGCGGTTGGATGACCACAAGAAAGCGGGGTCTTCAAGACAACTGGTCAGTTACTCATACCTATTCACAGTAGTGATGACAGAATGCACAAGTTGTATGCACACTGAAATCAGATAAATTCCCAGCATAGACATGGAGAAGAAAGTAAAAATCCCCACACAACTTAAGGAACTCGGGAATTGATGGATTCTGAGAGAGTGAAAAACAGTCTTACAGAGTTGGGATTCTTGATGGACTAAATGAATGGGTTCATACTGAAAGACACTGGGTGACACAAGTCATATGCTATAGGTCATATAGCATAATACATAAGATAGTTCATTAAATTGGGCAGGGGGACATTGGAGGGAGCTGTGGAAAGTGTAGTAGATCTAAATTTCATCAAACTACATTGTGCAAAAAATCACAAACCTCAAAAATTCAAGAATGTTCTATCAGATCAATTGATATGCTAAAGCATGAGTCAAAATAGCTCCAAAATATTTTGGAAGTTATTGTTGACCAAAACAAAAAGACATAAAATTAACTCAGTAGTAAACAAAGAAAAATCATAACATTTCTAAAAAATCAATGGAATTAGAAACAGTTATACTAAGTGAAGTAACACAGAATCAGAAAAAACAATGACATATATTCACTCTCATTTGTGGATCGTAGCATCAAACGCTTATATTCAAGCATCCCAGTCACCATTCATCAATGAATCTTCTTTTGCATCACAGAGAGATTTTTAGAGTACCACAGCTGGTCACACACAGATACTGTGAATTGTCCATGTATAAGCGGCACATCTACAAAGCAACCTCTACACATAAGGCTCACGCAATACAGAACAAGGGATAAAGAATTCACTGATGAGTCTCTCAGCTCTCATTAATGAAGGTTCCTCATGCTTCATTACCATGCCAGTAACATAAAAGGTCACAAATGGCCAAATCATGGCGATTAGGAATCTGCTGAGTGCCGGTCCCTTGACAGGTCTCTTATGTTATATATCAATCCCCCAGAGCACAGGGATAATTGTAGAAGAGATGAGGGAAGATTGTAAGAGCTAGTGAGGATGGGCTTGGCCATATGGAGAGAGAATCCTACAAGCTCCTGGGACCCTGCTTATAGGAACAGCAATGGTTTCAGCACCCTCAAGGTCCATGCAAACTCAAGCAGACAAAAACCACCAGCATGGCACTGGGGAAATGGGCAGCAGACCTCAAAATTTGCTTTATAAATATAGGCAACTGACTACTGATAGGTGAGAATGAGCTAGTCATCATAATATGAGGGACTCCTGGTAGGCTGGCTTGACCCCAATGGATGAAAACGCACTGAGGTCACTTGGAAACACTCCTTGACACATTAGACCTTAACACAAATGAAAGAATGCATGGATTCCAGTTGTGGGGCTGTGGAGGGGCCAGTGCGGTAGGGGGTATAAAGATGATTAATATTGATTGAGATTTTCTGTATGAAACACACACTGATGCAATAAAAATACTTAAAACAAAAATATATTTAAAAAGAAAATGTAAGATTTTACTCTCAACTTTATTAGAACTCAGTCATCTGTGCCTGTCACATTATTCATTTCTGAAAATGGTACTTAATGTACAGAATTTCAGAATTGAAAATTGTTTACACATACATCTTGGAGGCATATAAAGTACAATTTGTAAATATATTTTAGGCAGGGATCTGAAGCTGTGAGCTTAGATCTTCATATATAGGGAATTAGAATATGTTTCACAAATTATCAACAAAATAATACTCATTTAAAATGAGATGACAGATAAAGGTACTCTCAAACATAGTCAATCAGAGTCAATCCTGTTTCTTTTACAGTTTACACACCATAGAATACCTTTGTGTGTTTGAGTGCATGTGAGTGTATATGTGAGAGAGTGTGTGTTCCGAAGGAGTGAATTTTATCTTCGACTATTGTAATATTGTGTTTAGATTTATTTTAAATAGTACGATAGTCTAGAATTCTTTATTAATATCAATATAGATGAACAATTCATTTTATGGTAATAGTTTTCATTCCAGTAGAACAGCTTGACTGAAGCTAAGAGTTATATATTAGCTACTGTAGCAAAAACCTAGATCACATAATCTGCATAGCTACATGATTAGGACTGAGATTTAAGATTATTTGTGTCAAATAGACTCAATCATTTTCTTCACACATCTTCCTCTAAGAAGATAAGGCTGTCAACTAATTATTTACTGTTTGCTTCAGTTAATCTTTGTAAACAAATGGATCTTAATAAAGTGTTCACATTTTGAGTAACCAATATTTTCTATTAGGACTATAGTTATCTGTGGAAACACTTTTATTTCTGTATCACAGCTTAGCTCTTGTGACCTCCTTCATCAACCTTCTATTTTTCTTTCTGCACACACATGCTAAACCATTTGGTTATAGGCTTGGTTCAAGTCCAAAGATTTCCCTTCCTGTAAATGTTGTCATTTAAGAACTGGAGTCCAGGTTCCTAAACAATAAAAGCACAAAATACTGAATACATCTATGCTTATATCTGTATTCTACTGAGAATATTTCATGCTGATATTCTAGCTCACTGGCACAAGTTTGACAAAATTAGCTTAATATATTTGGAACCAAATAACCTAATGTTTTCTTTAAAAATATTAACTAGAAGACCAGAGTAAGCTGTAATGCCTCAAAATAAGAATACAAAGCAGAGCGACATTTGGACTGTTTCTATTTTTTAGCTATTTGTTAAAGATAACCAACAAATATGGATGTACACGTATCTCTATAGTAGGATGAGTCCTATGGGTATATGCCAAGGAGTGGTATAACTAGATTATATGTTCCCAATTCATTTTTAGTTTTTTTAAGGAGTTTTCCACACAGCTTTCCATGGAGGTTGTATGAGTAATAATCCAACCAGCAGAGAATGTGCACTTACCCTTTATTCACATTCTCTGGAGAATGTATTGCCTTCCATTCTCTTGATTTTCTCCACTCTGACTGTGGTATGATGGAATCTTAAAGAGGCTTTTATCTGCATTATTCTAATTGGTAAGGATGTTGAGCACTGTTTAAGATGTTTCTTAGCCATTTTTATTTCTTTGTTTGAAAGCTCTTTCTATTCTGGGGATTTTTTTGTATATTCTGGATTTTAAACCTCTGTCAGGAGTGTGGCATGTGAAGATTTTCTTCTCCTCAGTGGGTTTCCTCTTCACTTCTTTGGTTGCTTCTTTTACTATACTGAATCATTGTACCTTAATGAGGTTCCACTTGTTGATTGCTGATCTTTATCCCTGGGCAACTTATGTGCAATTTAGAAAGTCCTTTCGTAAACCTATACCTATTAGGGTACTGCTTATGTTTTCTTCTAGCAGTTTCAAAGCACCAACACAATCTGACAAGCGGCCAGAATATTGCATGGAAAATATGTACTGGGCTTTCCCTAGCTAGAAAACTGTTAGAAACATATTATGGGTGAATGAGGGAGAGTAGATATTCCATAATATCTATAAACAGACTGAATAGACTCCAATGGATGAACATTCACAGAAGAACAATGGTTAAAATGCTTGGCCCAATGGGTCTTAGCATGTGTGACAGAGACATGATGTCTGTTGGGGAGAGGTATACAAGTGGATCTGAATTTGATTAGGAATATTGTACACAATGTACGAAAGTTCAATACAAAGAATAAAAAGTTGAGAATCCAATCCCTAGACCTTGACACTTGTTAGCTATAAAAATATAAAACTTTCTTCCATTTTATATGCCATTGTAGTACAGAATACATTATTATGACATACCTTTTCTTTGCTGCAGATAACCCAGTTGTGTAGAAATAATCAGAACCTGTGCTGCATAGATTAAGTCATCAATTTCACATACCTGGGAAGAAAGGACTACAAGTGACTTTAATTGAGAATTCTCTCCATTGTACTGACTTGTGGTCATATTTCTAGGTCATTTTCTGAATTGTTGACTGATGTGGGAGAGCGTGGCCCACTGTGGGATGTGTCAACTGTGGATAGGGAGTCTTCCTGTGTTGTATAACAAAGTCAGCTGAGCCCAGGCCAGAGGAGTAAACCAATAAGGAACATTTCCCCATGCTCTCTGCTTCAGCCCTTGTTACAGGTCCCTGTCCTGTTGGAATTTCTGCCTTGACTTCCCTCCCTGGTGGACTATTACATGGACATGTAAATCAAGTAAACCATTTTCTCCACAGGTTATTTTTCATTTGTGTTTCATCACAGCAACAGAAAGAAAATTAGAACAGAATTCGGTACCAGGGGTTTGGTGTTACTGTGAGAAAACAGAACTGCCTCTGTGATATTTTGAACTGAGTATCTATAGTTTCTGGTGGCCGGGGCTGAAGAATCATCAGTGATTAGCAAGAGACCAGAACAACCAAAGTGAAATCTTTGATTTACTGAGACAATTGGTGCTGCTTAGCTGGGGATGAAAAATCAACTGTGACTAAGAAGAGAAAATTGTTATCATTGTGAAACATTTTGGACACTATTTCCTCAGGCTCAGTACACACATAAACTGTGGTGAAGAGGGGTCATAAAACCCCATTGAAAGCATAACTTAATAATGTGTAAGAGTCTCCTATATTGTACTGGTTTTGAAGGCATTAAGGAGGTCATGGGGACTAATTCAGGTTTGACCAGGAAAGTCTATTAGTGAAAGAGTGAGCTCAGTTTTCCTGTATCTTCCCCGCCACCCCTCCGGATTGAAGGGGTCGTGGAGAAGATCTGAGACTCGACAATATTTAGGGGCAGGTGAGAGCACTGGTGAAAATGCAGCCCCAGCTGCAATGGAGACCCCAGCTAGTGGAGATGTTAGGAACCTGAAACGGCCATCAAGGGCAGCAACATGCGTGGAGTGGCACTCACCTGAGCCTATAAAATAAGCTTCATCTGCTGTGAAGAGGAGAGTCAGAGAAATGGAGCTGTCGAAGCCCCTGGACATCCAAATTAGCATGAGTGAATTCCAGATGTCCAACACTGAGTTAAATTGTTGAACATTGCTTTTACTTAAGTGTCCAGTTCTTTCCTTTTGAAATAAGACTGAATATAACTTGATTTGGATTTTGCCAACACTCACAGGTAAGAGATTTTTAAACAGAATTTGAACTTTTAGACTGAATTTTTAAATACAGGGAGAATTTTAAAGTTACTTTTATATTGTGATATTAAAAGTAGCAATATATCCTGGGTCCCCAAATTGGAAAGTTTGTGGTTTAATCTCGATGTGTTTGTGTGTCAAACTGACAAAGGGTCAGTTGCCCTGGGTAGCTTCTGTAGTCAACACCCAGTTACAGAGAACTTGAGTTGAGGGATTTCCTCCATTGTATTGGCTTCTGGTCATGCTTCTGGGACATTTTCTGGGTTGTTGAGTGATGCAAAAGGGTCCAGCCCATTCTGGGTGATTCCTTCCCTGGGCAGGTAGTCCTGTGTTGTATAAAAATGTCGGCTTATTGCCAACCAGGGGAGTAAGGGAGTACGCAGTGTTCTTCCGTGGTTTTTGCTTCTGTTCTGGCTTCCAGGCTTCTGGCCTGTTTGAATTCCTGCCATGGCTTCCTTCACTTTGAACTGTTATAAGGGCATATAAACAAATGAAGCCTTTCCTCCTAACGTTGGTTTTGGTTAGTATTTCATCATAGCAACAGAAAGTAAATTAGTACATTACCCACAGGTAAAGAAAAGCACAAAGTACTTTGGTAATTTGGATTTGAATAGTCATATATGAAATAACATGAAGAATGCATGTTACAAATTCATGCTTGACCTATAAATGTAATTGGACATTTCTACAAACTAAACAGTGAAAAACTCTGTTTCAATTATTGATTATGAATTCCTAAAAACATAAAATGAACCAACTACTTTCACACATGAAGTTTTCAGATTATTCTTTTGGAATTTCTGAAATTCTAGTCATTCTTTAATTTTATTTTAAACAGTATTTTTTTTTTCATGTGTATGAGTGTATTTCCTGCAATGTATATGGTGTGCTGATGTCATGCAATACCCATGGAGGTCAGAAGAGGGCATGTCATTCACCTTGACCTGGAGTAACAGGCAGGGCTAGGTGCTGGGACTCAAACCTGGTCCTTCAGCAGGAGTAGGCAGTACTCTTAACCAATAAGCAATCTCTCGAGCCCACTCATTCTCTAATTTTAAATACTAGCATCTTTGTTCTTTTGATCTTTAACTGTAAAATTAAAAGGAGAAGGCTTAAAAGAACAACGCATGCACATTACTCCCAGGGAGTCACATGAGTTCTATTTAAATGATGTTACACGAAAACTTTAGTTTTTGGAGAGAGTCAGTTGTTTTGATAAACGTGAAAGCTTACAATTTGGCTAGCTTCCAGAACACTCTTATGAAATGTTAGAAACTTGGTGTCCTGTAGGAAATAAGTTGGTGTGCTTTATCATTATTTTTAAATGAAAATTACTTGTAAAATTTAATGGAGAGGAAATTTTTAAATTCACTATTAGACATGTGTATTTTTAGAAAATTATTTAGTTTTATATTTTGTAGCAAATATATACATATATACAGTATACACACGTTCTTTACATAGATCAAATAAAATTTATGGATATAGCAATTGCTCGTGTTAAGTTTATGGATTTTAACATATGAATTTTAGAAATATTATTATGAAATAATAGACTTAAAAGAGATAATCTTGCAGTATACCCAGTATAAATACAATTCACAATGAATACAGATGAAAATAATTAAATCTGGCTAAGTTTTCATTACTTTAACATCAGAGGTTATAGATATTGGTACATAACCACTTCATATATCAATCATTTGAACGTTTAAAATTGAGATAATTCAATTTGTAATGACATTTAAAATCACCTTTTATAATCTCATAATACTGGTAGTTCTATGTGGAAAGGCCTACATTATTAAAAGCAAATTTTTAAAAATACAAGTTGCAAATTTAAGACATTTCATGTAATTAGGGTACATATAATTCTTTTAAAAATGATACATAGATTATAAAAAATCATTAGTTTGAATCAACTAGTTTGAATATTAAACAATAAAATCAATTGTCATATAATAAAATATACTGAGTACACCTAAGAATATAAAAATTAAAAAAAAATAGTTTCTATAGACATAGGCTTCCATATGACGTTTTCAAAGGGCCTTAGTGTTAGTTACTCCACACTCTGTCCTCCACCTTCGCACTTCCTGTTCCATTTCAGCACTTCCGTTTCATAGTCCCCTTTAACCCGTACATCATTGCATTCCCTCTCTCCTCCCATGAAGTCCACACCCTTGTCTCTTACTAGCTTCCTAACCATGAAGGATTTTCCAATTGAAGCACATATATCTAAAAATTCAAAGCTAGCTAAGAAACATACTACTGTATAAACATTTTAAAATATGTTCATAAAAAATATAAACCCTAATGGAGGCAGGCAATGCCACTTCAGATATCACAGGTTAGGAGAGGCTTTGATGTTGTTGACCAGGGAGCTCCCATAGAACTTCATGTTGCACTGGCTCTTGCCGTTGCATGGGGTCACCCACCAGAACTTGGGTGTAAGTACCTATTACTGAAGACACTACATGTGCGAGGAGTAGAAAAATGAGGTGATACGAAGCTGGTCCTGAACTTTAAGCTTCGATTCTACTGGCTAGCTTCCATATTGCTGGAAAGCGTTATGCATGCTATAAGAGAAAAGTAATCATCAGTCTTATCCCACTGTGAACTGAGGGCTACAATAATGAATGACCTGACAAAATATGCTCACTGGTACAATAGTGGAACAAATGTCAAGGGAATAACCAACCACAAATTGTGATTAGATTTAACCATTGCTTCACAAAATGGAGCCGGTACCTGGCACTGTTAGAAGGTCCAAGAACATAGGCCTAGGCAAATCACAGTCCATAAGGGGGAACCTACTATTATTATTCTGCTAAATGGACATCATATTAAATCAGTTTCTTGTGATTTATTGTTAGACCCATAGATTGATGCTTCTCTCTACTCCCATCAGAGGAAGTTCTTCTGGCAGCAGATGATGAATAACCTAGAAATCCACAAGTGGTCAATGCTCAGAGAATAAGATTACAGAGTGCTTGACCTTAAATGGGGCATATATGTCACTTTCACCTAAGGTTCAACAATCATTGTAGAAGAGGTGGTAGAAAGATTGTAAGACCCAGAGGTGGCAGAAGACTGCTTGGAATAAGTGTTTCTCAGAGAGTTGCATATATTAACTCAGTAGTTTTGACAGCATCCACAAGACCTACACACGCTCCAGTCAGAAAGAATAGCAGCATGGGCCAGTTAGGTGAAAATTCCCCGCACTGCTGCGGCAGCCCTGTCCTCTGAAGGCTGTTAGGAGAGGGAGAGTACCTTTTCTTTAAGGGTGTGACACCAGAAGGATCACCAGGCTCCATGGAATGAACCATACCCAAGAGGACTGAGGAACACACATTAGAATCTATGGTCTTTAAAAAAATAGAAAATAGAAGTCATGAGGTTCGGGGTGGGTAGTAAATGAGGAGATGGGAGGAAGAGTAAGAATATGGGCAAATTTTCATTCTATGAAATTCTTAAAGAATCAATAAAATATTTCTAAAAATTAAATAGCAAACAAATAATACAGGTTTTTAAAATGTAAGAAACCCACTTAAGAAAGCAGTATTGGTTGACTTAAATTTTCGACTTTACCTAGTCTAGAGTCTTCTGAGAGGAATGTTTCCATCAAGGGATTGGCTAAACCACATTGATCCCTAGGTTATGTCTGTGGGAGACTGCCTTCTTAAGAGATATAGTAGGGCTCACTGTGAGTAACACTGTTCCCTGGCCAGGTGATCCTGGATTTTACAGAAAAGCTAACCTAAGTATACACAGGAGGAAGCAAGCAAGCCTCAGTCCACTGTGTTTTCTGTTTCAAGACCCTGCTTGAGCTCCTACTGGAATGTAAGTCAGTGATGGACTGTGACCTGTAAGGTGAAATAAACCTACTCCTCCCTTAGGTGACTTCTAGTCACACAACAGAAAGGAAAATAAAACAAAAAGGAAAATAGTCATCAACAAACTTCTGAAAAACATGGTAAATGGCATGATAATGGAAGAATTTTAAGTGACAATAAGAGGATAGACTTTGACATCTGTTGTGTAGTCAAAGAACAATACAGCTGTCTAGCATGAGTAAAGATGCAGGACAATGTGACATCTTAGAACAATGGGAGTGAGAGGACAGTTCAGCAGACTCAGTTTAACAATGATTTAACATATATTCACCAAAATATGTTCCAAGCATACAAACAAAATTCTAAATTAGTCTAAAACTGTTCACACATTTACATAAATGAATGTACAAAGATGCACAAAATACCCTCAATTCCAGTTAGAAAAATAAATTAAAAATTAAAGAAAATTGATAATTATGTACATGCACACAATGGACTTGGGCAGCACTGGAAATATGTAAAAGTGAGCTACATATATCAGGGTTCATCTACTATAATACCATTGTGCTGAATTGCAAATTCAGATTGCAGAGGCAGCGAAAACATGATTCCAATTTGCAGAATATAATATATTTAAAACTGCACTTTGGAAACATACTCTGAAGTAATAGAAAATACAGAGACCATGAAAAGGGCACTTAAGAGAATTCAACCTGATATGTGTCGCTATAGGACTTTACAGTATATATGTATCTTTGTTATTTATGAACATGAAATTTTAAAATGCATTTATACACCTTTGTACTTTACATATACGTTGGACTTCATCAAATCTAATATTTTGGTTTTAAACAATGTATTTAGTAAATTAATTGACTTTTAAATTTTACATCATTCGCAAAAATATCAACCCTTTTCACTATTAAACCAATCAATGTTTAGAATGCAAACTGACTATAGTTTTCTGAAAGTATTTCTTGTATACACTATATGTACAGAATATGTCTTAGACTTTGAATGGCACTTCCTTATGAGGATTAGATTCTGAAAAAAAGGTATTTTTGACTGACTCACTGACAGTGATATTTCAATACCAATATATTAATTTTACAACTGATTATAATAATAACTATCTTTGAATTTTAACTAAACTTAAGAAAATAAATTAAAACAAAGTTTAAATGTCTCAAGAGAATATCAAATTCAATAAGTAGTAAAGAGACTAAGCCCAAGCCAAGAAATTCACATCTCAGTGTTTACCATATAATCACCTGAATAAATGAGGCTTGAAATCACTGTGGAATCGAGGGAGGAACAATCAGTTTTCTTCAGTGACTAGGTCCCTGAGAGGTTATCTAATCCTAGGTGGTCATCTCTAATCACAGGTTGAGTCAATGCATTACGTATATATGTATATATGTATATATTCACACAAATATATATATATATATTTATATATCTCTATATATAGATACTTGTATATACATATAATCATATTCATATAAAAATATACATATAAATTGATGCATTTATATATAAATGTATACATATAAATTTGTATATAAATACATGTAAATGTTTCTATTTGTGTATACAAAATAATAATCAAAGAAGAGACCAAGAATTTGTGTAGGAATGGAATGGACAAAGGAGAAGCTGGAGGGACTGGGAGGTATGCAAATGAGGTGAATATGATGCCAGTGACTGAAGTTCTCAAAATAAAATAACCTGGCCATGTAGTTCATGGGCTTCTGGAATTGTCTTTTGTGGGGGAAAACAAAGCAGTCCCAGGATGCTTTTAAAGAGATGAGAACTGCTGGGGAGAAACATTCACTTTGCACCGGGACGGTAGGACAGCCACTGCTGTCAAACCACTGAGTTTTAGCATGGAAAAACTCAAATTCATTTGGCAGGAAAGAGCTGAAACTGAGAATTGCAATTTGGTGGTGTTATCTACTATGACAAAACAAAACTAAACTAATCTAAAACAAACATAAAGAGGTGCCCAGAGATCACTGTAGTTGTGTCATGGACTCAGGCTACATCTTGAGCTGGCAACAAGATTTGTTGTCATCATTTATAGCATGATGGTTTTATAACAATGCAAGATAGAGACTGAGGAAGCACCTCCCTAGCACTGGGTTTGGGGATTACGTTTGGTCCGGAGTTACAGTTTGCCTCTCCCTGCTCCCTGTCCTCTTCTGCCATGGCATGACCAGGTGCCAGGTCACACAAGCCCCAGCTTCGGTGCTTCCCCTGCTGTGAACAGTGAGGTAAAACAAACCTTTTACTAAGAATTTTTTCATCATGGAATTATTTTAAATGGCTATACAATTAACTAATACATTCCAAGACTTGCTAAGGAGAAAAAAATTTGATTTCTGTTTGTATCTCACAATTTTTGTCTTTTAACGAACAAGGTAGACATATTTACTCAGCATGAACTGAAGTTCATTTAAAATGTAAAACAACGTAAGATCAAAATGTAACACATGGTGGCAGAAACCATAGTCATTAATGCCTAGCATGCACAGACAGTATAGTTATGCAAAGTTTATTTGGAAAGATACATGGCACTGTTGAAACTCAAATATTTAAATTCCTAAAAGCCTAAAATAGAAATTGTAAACTCTGATATCCAGTATTTTCAATAACATAAAACCGAAAGGAATTTTAAGGTGAAAACTGGCTAGTAAATAAAAATGTTATGCACTCAAAGACGCATATATTTGCATGCATATCTACATGTGTATACGGATACAGAAGATGGACATCTTATTTTGCTCCCATAAAGTAAATTGAAAAGAACATACATTTGGTTTCTCAATAAGTAAAATATATGGTTTTGCTTAGATGTATTGGCCTTGACAACATGAGGTAAACAATAAACTTGAACTTTGTCATTGTTATATAGACATTACAGGTTAACAGATGTTATAATTGAGCAAGATATGTGTCATTTCTGAAATCAATATATCACTGATGCAAAAATCAGTGTCCATAACATTACTTAAGGAACAGAGTTTCACAAGAATATACTTGCATATTTTGCTTTAGGAATTTATATCACGCAAGTCTTACATATAACTAATTCCAGTAAAAATTTTGCCTAGGAATATATTTTTTATTTTATTTGGAGATATAGAATATTTAAATAACTCAGAGAGTAATTTAATTATTTAATTGTATGTACTTGTCATTATTTTATGTCTGAGTGTTTGTCTGTATACCAAGTAGATGCCAGAGAGGGAATCAGATCTGCTGTAGCCATGTGGGTACTGAGAATCAAACCTGGTTCCCCTGGAAGAACAGCAAGTCCTCTTAGTCATTGAGTCACTTCTCTAGTCCATCATACAGTAATTTTAATCCATAATCAATATAATTTAATAGAAGGAATCAGTAGACTATGTTAATATTGAAGTATTATTTTTTTGAAGTGATTTTAACACATCATCTGAGATTTACTAATTAGAACTGTATAGATACTCACAAAGAATGAGGGGGTGAACTACCTGAAGAGCATTTAATACTACCAAATGTGTGTGCGCTTTAAAACGTGGCACACAGAAACTTAATTACCTCGAGAATTTGTGACCTTTAGAAAAGCTGAATAAGCCACATGTGGTGCTGCACACCTTAGTCTTTGGTCACAACACTCTGCAGGAAGAAGCAATAGGATCTCTGACATTGAGGCCAGTTTGGTCTACATGGTGAGTGTGAGGTGGCAGAGCAGAGAGTCCCTGTCTGAAAAAGACAGACAGATGGGAAGGAAAGGAGAGGGGAGAGGGAGGGAGGGAGAGAAGGAGGGAAGGAGCAGAAAAGAAGGAAGGAGAAAGAAAGAAAAAGAAGGAAAGAAGAAAAAGAGGAAACATAAATCTGAACAACTTAATGGAGATTCAGTAATTATATACATGATCTGCAGTATTTATAGACCCTTCAGCACAGTATAAGATATGATTAAAGAGCAAGCCATTGCATCCATTATATAAAAACATATATCAATACTAAACACCACGTTCTGGGATCATTTTCACTTCACAGTATTACATTTGGATGATTTTAAAGAGTTAAAACTTAATTTGAGAAATTACTGTTATCATCTACATCAGCATTTACTATGAATAGAGGAACATATAATCAATGTTCATTCATAAAGGAACCACAGTGTTCCTTTATGTGTTGTACATGTGAATGTGCATGGAACTGAGGAAGGTAATCATACGAGAAGACATCATTGCCTATGCTAATGGCATATGCAGAGCTGTGTTGGCACTGAAGGGAGTGCCTTTCTACCACGCTCTGTAATAGGAAAAGTATTCCAAAGGAGAAGTCAATTCCAAATTTATATAGCAAAGCATGAGCTTTTGTGTGAAAAAATAGAAGCATGCCTAACAAAGTTGGGAGGTAGGGAAAAAATGTAGAGTATATTCTAAATTTATTTTCATGGACAGGAGTTTTCTAGGAATTAAAAAAAGGAATTATATAAGACATTGTAGAGTCATGAGAAAGAAGTGTCTTTAGAATCAAGTATTTGTTATCAATGTTTAAAGTATGCTAAAAAGAAACAAAATTTACAACTTTATGACAAAAGGTGTCTTATTGTGAATATTCTTAATATCTCACACTACATGGTACAAGTGAATTTTGATTTTATTGCTTCAGACACAAGCATATCTACAAGTAGATGCAGAAAGAAGTTGAGTTATGCACAGTCTGTTTCAAATAACCTTCATATTTGACTTATCATGTATTCAACAGATTTAGGCAGAAGTGCAACATCTTCTACTATTCTCTGGTCTGCTGAATACATGTTTGATCATCATGTTTCTGTGAATCCGTTTTTTTTTTCTTTTGGTTTTATGCTATCCTAAAGAGTTTATTCTGACAAATCTGTGTTTATAAGTATAAAACCCATGATCTCCACAACTACCCATAAAAACAAAGAGAAATGAAATAACATGAAATAATGTAGACAGAGGAGCAATCTTCCAAGTCATGATTCCCACCCACAGTCCAAATTCTCCTGTATTTTTTTCCTTTGATGAGTGATATGGACTTTTGTTATGTTATATCTAGCTTATAATTCATATTTTTCATACACAAAATGCATTGTAATATATGCTACATGAATTCTATTTATTATTGTTGCATATTCAAAATTGTTTTCATCTAGCTCATTGAAATATTACTATTATTTAGGTAAGGATATATAGGACATGCTAGCATAACAAAGACTTAGACATTTCTACTAATTAAGCATTATTTAAGCAATCGCTATCTTTGTATTAAATTTGCAATGGCTGGTCAAAAACATCTCTTATATGTTTATTCTCTCTCTCTGCCACTCATGTGTGTGTCTCCATCCAAGTTCAAAAAAGAGAATTATTGTATTTTTGTCAATTTTGGATATAAAATCATTGTTTTATATGAGTTTCAATTGCATTTCTTCAACTGACTATTTGCCCTTAAATTTTGTTTACATTGATTTTTGCCATGGGATATCTATGTTATTCCTTATGAGTTCATTACATGCTACAGAAAAAAAATTACAGGTCTAAAAATTTTCCGTCTTACATACATGTTTCCATTCATAACGCTGCTGTTACATCGGGTTTTGATGGTGATTAATGTAGTTTAGCTCTTGTAGCCCTCTGGGCTTGCTACTTCCTCAAGAGTCTCATTAATCAAACACAGTAAACGTCACTGTTAGATTTCACAGAATGGAGACCTTTCCATGTGGAAGTGTCCTTCCAGCAGGAGAAGGGATTTTACATTTACTACCAACAGCTTCATCCCTGAAAGGAAGTAGAAAAAAATCTGTCAAAGTAACTGATAATACTCCCATATCTTGAGTACTTCTGCACACCACTGAATTATTCCAAATCCCAAAGGAAGAGCTTAGGATTCCTCCTTCAGCAATTCAACAAAATATGAGTATTAGTGAATGTGAAAATTAGACCGAATTATATATTGTGGTGTTTTGCATGGGAGAACAGAAGCATATTTGACAATATTAGTTAACTTTATAATTTTTAACATGTATTATTCAGAAAGACAAGCTATTTTAGTCAGCTTCTAGAATCAATAGATAGTCCTAAATCAATTTCATAGACTGAATGGTTTTAATCATTTCTATAGAGCTCATATTTTTAGAGATTTTGCCAAGTGAAGAAATTTGTTTGCATCACCATCAAAGAAAATGGAAGTTCAAAGACTAAACTGATTAAGAATGTAATATTCAATATGTCTTTTCATCCATTTTCTAAGTTAACAGTTAATATAGTTTTAACTATTTAGTGTGGTTACTAAACTTCAATTTTCTGTTTAGAACAATAGAAGTTTTAAATGGAAGTGTATCTACAAATGGAGACAAAAATCTAGTCCAGAATACTCTGTAAAAACATCAGTAAACTTATGTTTTATAGTTTATAAAAAAAAGTCTGATATACAGTTCTGATGTTTACTTCTTGGCTCCAGATTTTCAAGGCTTTATATTTGCTCAAATGTTACCTCTAAGTTACTCTAATGCAATGCTATTTTGAAGTCACTTTGATGTCTATCAAAGGATTCTATGAGAAGCACTAACATTTCAGAAATGGCTGCCTCTATACTATTTAAAATTAAATACATTTCAGACATGCGGAAGAAAATTTCTTTAAAAAAAAAAGCTTTCACAAGGTACTTTCTTTGGTTTGATTAACATTGACATGGAATTTGAGGTCATGTGTATCCTGTCATCTAAACTAAATGAAACCAGTTCCAGTGTCATTAAAAAATTTGAGCCACTTATTTCATCAGACAATATCACTAATATAGTTTAGAAAATCATGAGTTGGGCATCTTCCCACACTAAATGTCTAAAACTCATGATTTTCTAAACTATATTAGTGATATTGTCTGATGGCAGGAGGCAGGAAGATTAGGATTTTGAGGCCAGCATAGGTTACATAGTGAGAGACTTCCTTAAAGATAAACAACCATTAACAAAACTTAAGTCAACAGTTAAATACGTCATTGAACATAAAAATCAGTATTTTACCTTTATAACTATGTTTTTATATAGACACTCTCCTACTACACAACACACAGCAAATTTTTAAAATGAATCATTTTATTTATAACCCAAAATATAAATTCCCTATAACAAAGCAAAAGTAACTCAAAGAAAATTGCTGGCTTTGACTTATTGACAGCACTGAATTTTCAAGAACTGTGATCTATAGACAAATATCTACCCATAATTTCAGGAAAAGACTTTTTGTATGGTTTCTATAGAAACGCTTATTTTCATAGTTTATAAATCGCAATTATGCCACTAGCTGCAAAATTTCTAAGTCATCTTAAACATAATCACTATTGACATAATATGACAGGGAGGGGATGGAAGGCCACAGTCTAGATCCATCTTATAAATCCTGTCTCCATGCTTTAGTATAACACAACAGTGAAAAGCACGAATGTATAAATCAAATGTGACCCCTTATAGGATAACTCATTTTAATAATTTATAATATTTATATATATACTTAAAGATATTTTGTTTATCATTCTTATCTCATGTGTATGAATGTATTGTCTGTATATTTATATGTATATTTTATACATATATAAATGTATATATAAACATACATTTAATATATATATGTATATATTAAATGTATATTTATATACAATAATATAAAGGGATAAAGGAGAATAATGGAATAGGAGGGTTAATTGGGGTAGGGAACGGGAATGCATGAGAGAGGACAGAGTATGCGGGAGGGATAACTAAAACTAAAGTTCTTAGAAAATTTGCATGATCATGGCCAGTCATTTAAAATTAGTTGTTAGGTTTGGGATTACACACTAAATTTTCTATAAGTTGTGAGTATTTGAACACACTTTATTTATACACTAAATAAAACATGTATATTCTCTTATGCACTGCTAGTTGGAATGAACAGAGATGTAGTCACTATATGAGTCAATGTGGACAATTGTCCAAAAGCTAGAAATCAGTCTATCATCTGACACAGCCATACCACTTGGGCATACATAGAAAAAGCTCTATATCCTATTTCAGATATATTTGTTCAACCATGCTCATTGCTCCCCTGTTGACAAAAATGGATGGTAACAATCTAATTGTCCATCAGCTAAGGAATGGATAATAAAAGAATGCCATATTTACACAATAGAATATTATTCATCTGTCAAAATGTGAGATTGACAGGGAAATTAATAGAACTGGAAATAATCATCCTGAGTCAGGTCATCCAGACCCAGAATGACAAATTGTATGTTCTCTCACATAGCAGGACACTACATTTGAATTCTTAGGAATATGTTTCAACTGGAAAATTCAGAGAGATCCATAAACAAATAATTGGCCAAGTGGGAGAGGGAACTTGATGGGAGAGTTGATAGAATGCAATAATATAAAGAGATAAAGGGGAATCATAGAATAGGAGAGTTAACTGGGGTAGGAAATGGGAATGCATGATGAAGGACAGAGTATGGGGAGGGATAACTAACTAAAAGTCCTTAGAAAAAGTCATGTGGAAACCAACCACTCCAGAAACTTCTTAAAGTGTGTATATATAATGGCTGGGGAGATGGCTCAAGGTCAAGAGCCTGGTTGCTCTTGCAAAAGCTCCAGATTCAACTTCAAGCACCCAAGTCATGGCTAACAACCATCCATAATTCCAGTTCCAGGGAATCTGATCTCAGCAGGCATTGTATTGCATGGGTGCACTTACACACATTCAGGCAAAACACTCATTCATATAAGAATAATAAGCAAGATATCTTTAAGTATATGTATAAACATTATAAAAAAATTTGAAATGAGTCATCCTATGATGGGGTAATATTGCCCCACTAGATACCCTGGACAAGCAAAGTAAAAGTCAGTATGACTCTTATTTAGAAGCTGCTTACCAGGGGTACCATAGACCCTCAAACAACAATGTCACTGCTTCTATCTTAGTGATTCACCAGAACTGGAAGGTAAGCCCATATTGCTGAAGACACTACACCCATGAGCTGTAGAGTAAGCAAGGAGAAGTCATTAGTGCTGACTTCAAAGTTTCATCTCTCCTGGCTAGCAGGAGGTGCTATCCACGCCTTCAGAAGAAAGGATTAAGTATTAACCTAGGTATCAGTCCTGCTTGCTTCAACAACAAGCGGCCTGGCAAGATATGACCATTAGCTGAATACTGACATAAATAATGAAAAGCAACCAATTACTTCCTAATTGGATTTGAGGCCTGCATTATAAGATGGACCCATGATTAATACTGATCTCAGACCTAGGAACATGTGGCTACACAGGGCACATGCTACAGAGGTGGGCCTAATGCTATATTCTTCTAAATATGAATGGTATTAATGTGACGCCAAATGGCTTATTTTTAGATTCATATATTAATATATCTCAACTTAACTCTCCTCAGACAAGTTCCTTATACCACAGACAGTGATGATCACAGAAACCCACAAGTAGCCAAGGTGCAAGAGAATAAGAGTCTGCAGAGAGCATTTCACTGAATCTCCAAAGTCTCAGGGAGCATTTCAGAAGAGTTGGCTGAAAGACTGTAAGAACCAGAGGTAGAGGATGATCACAAGGAAATACTTTTTTTTTTTTTTTTCAGACAGCAGGGACATACTCAAATGAACTCACAGAAACTATAACAATATGCGAAATTCCCAAATAAGCTCAGGCAGATAATTTTAAGCTTAGACATGGGGAAGAATGTAAGAAACCCCAACCCAACCTGGGAAACTATTTTAAAACCATGACTGTTGGGAAGAGGAGAGAAGACTCTTTTAAGGATGTGATCCTTGGTGGGTCAATGAGACTCCTGTGAATGTTTTCACCCAGAAGTACATTTGGGGACAAAAATCTGACGTTATAAACTTGAACATATATATTATTTAAGAAGCATATATATATATATATATATATATATATATAAAGAGAGAGAGAGAACAGAGTAAACAAAATGAGATAGGGGGTGATAAGGGATTGCAGGTATTGGAGGAGGGCTAAATGATACAAAATATATTGCATGAAACTCTAATTCAGTAAAACTAGAAAACTCAATATATATCATTTTAAGTAACTGAATAGTCAAAGTTGGAGATATGATTCTCTAGTAGTTATGAAAGCCAATTTTCTAAAAGGTTTCTTTCTAGTGCCATCATGGAAGAGTCACTGTGTTTTTCCTCCTCCACCATATTTTTGTTTATCTTTAATCCTTAGTTACCACTGTATCCCATTCTCTTGTCCCATTGTTAAAGCACTTATACTCAAAAACAGTGTGTATTCTAATATTCCATTATGCAAAGTACTATATTCAGAAAAGGTAGGCTATGAAAGGAATCTTAATTTTCATATAAACATTACAATAGCTCAAAACTGTTTTACTCTTGTTTAAATTTAGCCTGACTAATCGTTGTAATTTTTATTGTTATTTTTGAGGAAGATATGCCCTGGAACCCCAGCTGTCTTGGAACGTACTATGTAGAACAGACTGGCCTCAGTCTCACAGAGATTCACCTGCCTCTGACTCCCACGTGCTGGGATTAAAAATGTTTTTGGTGCAACATAATGCCTAGCAAAGATTACTTTTGTATATCCAGGAACCCATAGAAAATTTTGGTATCATCAACAGGAAATGAAACTGTAAAGTAATTCATCTATAAGATAAGTATAATGTATATAAAAATCTTTTCTTGTCTTTCTGGTCTATTTCTTTCCTCTGGCTCTCTGGCTACCAAGCCAACACTCCCTAAATGTCATATCACCACTGAAATCTTCATTTCTTATTTCTTCTCTTGTTCTGACCTATTTTCTTACATTTTTAGCTCCAACCCAGAATTGAAAAGCTTTGTTAGCTGTTATTCTCAGCAGCAATAGGCAGCTTTCCTTTGGAAATAAGTGACTGAAATCACCTCTAATAGACTCTGTTCTCTGTAGTACAGAGTAATTGATCCTATTAATTTTCCCAGTTTCTTAGAGACCAGAATACACTTCTAAGGATAGAATGGTTTGGTGAGGGAGCCAGGATTCAGGGAAGTCCTGTTTAGTAGAACAAGGCTTGAAGACAATGGGGAACATGAATTTTTTGGGTAAGGGTTATACAGTTAAAAATGGATGTCTTTGGGTTTGAATATTTTTATTTATCTATGAAGATATCTATCCACTAACAGGTTACATGTTCAAAATTGTTTTACAATATTCTCCCCTGAAATGAAAATCAAGAGTTGTCATCTGTTTGCTTCATATTATCTACTCTTAATTACATAATTTATCTGGAAATAATTAAGATTCATTGGGATATATGTGTTCATCAATTGCTCAAGGACACATTATTTTTAATTTTTCACAACAAAAAAGATGGACCGGTTACAGATCATTTGCAAACAAAAATTAACTAGGCACTGCCTTCTTCAGTTACATGAGTCTTCCCCAAAACATTCACTTTCATTTTATTTTTTTACTTTGTTGAGAATGAAGTGGAGAATGAATTGCTATAGATCTGGATAATATTGCCTATGTCTTAGGCATACAGAGATAAAATCCGGCATGGTTGTAATATAATCTAAACACTAAATTTGGATTATATTAATGTTATATGAAAATCATTAACTTTATCTTTTTCTATTTAAGTTCAAATCAGACACACATTTTGGACCTTGGAAGTACATTCATAATTATGTTTCTGTCCCTTTAAGTGTTGTAAGCTTAGAATTCATGATCATAAAATGCCATAGAAAAGTTCTGTTCTGCTTATAAATAAATGAGACACTATCCCAGGGAATTTATGCTGAAGTTGAGCCACAGCTGTGAGTAACTAGAGGTTAATGGAAAGAGCTCAGCTCAATGCCCTCAAGACCTATGCTTAGTTCCACGACTCACTCTAGTTTTATTAACCCAAGGAGAAAATTGGGTTAGGAAAAGCTTTGCTAAACTCAGATGACTCACAGGAAATGGGTGTCATCATAATAAAAGGTTTTTATATTTACAGAGCTGTCAACTCATAGCTATAGGGAGTCAGGCAGGTGATATGCACTTCAGAACTTATTCAGGAGACTATGAAGTGCAATATGATACATCTGTCAGCATTAATATTAACATTATTAGTTTATTGATAGAAATTCACAGAAATATCTGAAATTCTCTGATAGAACAAATGTAAAGAAAGAAGCATCTATATTTCCTTGTAATGGCCCAAAGTAGAACATTTTCAAATAGGAGATAGGATACGAATCTGATGGAAGTGCCTTCTCTAATACCATTACAGACAATGGGGGTAGGTCTGAAGGTCTGAATAAACAAGGTTTATGCCCTGATTGAAGATATAATTCAACATCTTATTTTCCATCCCTCTTCTTCCTCATGTCTGTCCATCAAACAAATACTCTACAGAGAAGGTGGTTCAAAAGGTTTTTAAAATTAGGTTTATTAACTAGTCACACATGAAGTATTTTTCCTGTTTTGCTCATGGATAAGGACACTATTACTTATTTACTCAGTGTATTTATATTAATAATTAAAATTTATCTTCTAATTTGTTGCTAAACTGAATATAAAGATATTTTGTATTAATATAATTTATTTTGTTTTATTTTATTTGTATTTTCATAATAATGTTTATTACTAATATTTTATTTGTTATTATATTTATTATTTATTATGGCAATGGCATATGTGATGATATTGTAGTGGTATATCTATTATATACAATGTATAATAATCAAATCAGGAAAATTAGTATTTTTTTCACAGCATTCAAAACTCTTCTATCTCTTTTTTGAACAATAATGTGTTTTACAGATAACAAAAATGAGAATATAAGTTATCAATCAATAACTCCCGTCATTGATTGTTTTTCTCTTCTTAGTCACTTTCAGTCACTATTTTTCTCAGTACTTCTAAAAGATAAAATTATAATACATAACGGTATAGTCTGAATATGAAATGCTTTCCCCAGGGTCATGTGTCTGAACATTTGGTCCCTAACAAGTAGCACTTTTTTAGGAAATTGTAGAATATTTAGGATATGAAGTCTACCTGCAGGCAGTTTCTCACACAAAGCTGATATCGAAAGTCAGTTCCACTTATAGCTCAGTCCTTTCAAACATGCTGCCAGGATGGAACCAAGTCTCCTCACATTCCTCGCACAGACAGGAAATGTATTAGCTGTGATGAGGAATTCTATGTCTTTCCTGCCACTAAACAACTGGGAGCTAAAACAGTAAATTCTTTAATTAAGTAACTTCATAATAATGAGAGAAGTTTAAGTAATACAGAAAATTGATGCATGGAAATAGGTTCAAGGCCATCATGAACCTGACTGTGTAGTTCAGTAGAGTTTGGACCTGGCTCGTGGGAAGAATGTAAGGCTCTAGAGTGCAGGATAGTGAAAAACTAGAGTGCTATAAACATAAAATTGTGGCTAATATTGGTGGGTGTATGGGTGTCTAGGGGGCAAATAGAAATAAGGACAATAAAGACTCTGCTCAGTTGATTTCAGAGAAAAAATATAACTTTACAAGGAATTCGATTAGATCCCATTTGGGGTACATCCTTGCCTAGAATATGAATGTGTTCTCTAGCACTGAGATTTTGAGTGAGGTTGAATCAAAAAATAGGAACTGGGGGTACAGAGGATACTAATTCATCTCTTACCTCTCATTATCAAGTTCTTCCTCATGTTACATAATGAGATGCATAGAGATGGCCACAACTGTCCAAAATATAGAGAATAAGAGACTGCAAAGACATGTCCTTGGATAGGCTCATATATTAAACCCAGGACTCAGAGACCATTGCAGAAGATAGTGCAGAAAGATTGCAAGAGCCAGGGTAATAGGTGCATGACCATAAGGAAACAGAGTTTTGGGGGCTACTGAGAGCTTGTTGATATGAACGTACAGCAACGGTGATAGCAGACACAAAACTAATGAAAATGTAGTTAGACAAAAACCCAGCATAGAAATGGGGAAATGGGTAGAAGACCGCAAACTGAACCAAGTAGCTACTGCAGCTGATCACTGCTTTAGAGGGAGTGTGGATATCTTTTAAGGGAGAGACCTTAGATAGGCTGAAGTGGTTTCAGTAGATTAATCCACACTGAAGAACATCTAGGCACCCAGACTTGACAAAAAAAAAAAAAAAAAAAAAATATATATATATATATATATATATATATATATATAAGAATGAATGAAATTTCGTGGGCAGGCTATGGGGGTGCAGATATAGAAGGGGTTCTAACTATGTTGAAGAAGCATTGTATTATTATATGAACAAAATTTCAATAAAATCTAATCTGCTAATTTGTTTGGCACTGGCACGTTTTCGGTAGCGTAACATTTAGGCTCTGCAGTGGCTACGCTCCCTGCGCTTCGCCAGGCTTATGTTCAAAAGGAAAACGGGAAACAGAAGAGAAACAAGTATAAAATGTGCAGTTTGGTAAACAAAACCACATGAACAAATCTGAGGCTGTAAAGAAGCCTGACAAAGTTTTGGGCCAAGTTGTGGAAACTGTTGACTAGTGCAATAAAAGAGAAAAATCTATATTCTGTACAGGAACAATAGAAATGAGTTGAGGTTAAGTTTCTCCCCATTGAAGATTTCAGGTCATGCATCAACATGGTGCTGGTTACAGGCATATTAGTTAAGGGAGCGTAAAGGCTTACATCAAGATTCTAGAAAAAGAGATGTGGATGCCGGAACCTGCATAACAAGGTTGAATTCTCTGGATGAAGATCCTGAGTAGTCTGTGCGTGAAAGTGTACAGTAAAATCTGCTTCAGTGGAGTCTCCAGGATGGTGTAGATGCAGAAACATGTGATAATGAGGCTGGCCTGGTTTACACAGTAAGCTCCAGGGGTGTTAGGGTTACAGGATGACCCTGTCTTAAAAATAAAACCTTCAGTTGGTGAAGAAAATAACAGAATTAGGAGACCTGTAGAACGGGAGAAAATATTTCACTGATAATGAATAATGGTTAACAGCCATAATTATTAAGATACTCAAAAACTTAATGGAAAAATTCTCAAAAAAGGAGGGCTGCAGAGATGGCTCAGCAGTTAAAGAGTCATGGCAGCTCTTGCAGAGAACCTGGGTTCAATTCCCAGCACCCATATAATGGCTAGCAACCCAACTCCAGTTCCAGAGAATCTGATGCCCTCTTCTGACCCTGCTGATATTGCCCAACATGCGTGCACCCACATACATGCATACTTTACTCTGATACACATAAAAAAATAAAAATAACAAAATACTTTTTCAAAGACTTAACAGCAAATAGTATTAACAATTCGATTTGAAAACAAAGATCTTAATAGAAGTTTCACAAAGTATTCACTGAACTGTCTAACTCAAATGTAAAAAGAAGCTTAATATCACCATGAGGGAAACAGAAACAATTAATGGGTGGCAGGGATGGTCCCTGGTTAAGAGCACCGGCTGCTCGTGCAGAAAGCCTGTGTTTGGTCCCAGCACACACGTGACAGATAACAAGATCTGCAACTCTAGTTCCAGGAGATCTGATGCCCTCACGGACCTCTGTGGGCACTGCATGACATGGATGCATTTACATGCATGAAGGCCTTATATTCATAAAATTAAAAAATAAAATATTTTTAAGACTACAATTAAATATTATTCTTTTCATAAAATATGCAATTTTAAAATAAATTTTCATACAAAGACTGACAGTATTTTCATTTTTCTCTACTAATACTGTTATAAAGCTAGTACATTCTATAATTTTCATTTACATATTGTTTATTTTAGAGTCAAGGATCTTTTTTCCCAATGGGCAAGCTTCTGAACTAGTCCAAACTTGAATGTCCAGTTTCCTACTATATTGTGCTAACTTTTTGGTCACATTTGTACTTTTCTTTCTTTTTAACTTTCTCCATCTCACATATTTCCTGTCTTAGACAAAATATCTTTTATTCACCTGTTCCCCTTGTCCTTCAAATTGCACTGATTGAACTGAACATTTGTGAATGTTATTCAGTTTTCCTTCCTAAGTATTCCTTAAATTTCTACTAAGAGTGTTCTACAAAGAACTGTTACCACTAATGTCTGGAAAACAGTCACCAATCCACCATTCTACTCTGCTCCACTGCATGTTTTCTCTTTACTGGATCCAAAATATACTGGTTATGATGAACAATATTATTTATTTATATTATGCTATACCAAACAATCAACAACAAAACAAACATATTTTAAACTCAGAGTCACTACCAGACACTAATATATTACTAAATATCTAGAGTATCATTTCCCCATATTCATTTTGAGTTACCTTTTTCTTGACCGACAAGTATAGAATGTTAACATTCACAATACTGTTCTTAAGATTTTGAAGTAAGTTTAAATATACAACTTTACGATGAAATAAATATTAATTGAATATATGCTTTGTGAAACATTGAAATATTTGAAATAGTTCATGTCAATTTTCAGAGAACCTGCTTTAAATATGTTTATGGCATTCACTCTGCATGATAACAAGGGCAGTGACTGTAATGCTTTATCCCAATTAAACTACATCCCCTGTCCACACACATGTACATGTACATGAGCACACTGGCTCTGCTTCTTATGACCTTCCTTCTATTTACCATCATTAGGAGTATTTTATGTTAAGTTATACAGAGTGGCAATTCTCACCTCTGTATTGAATGAAGTTTGATCCTCTGAAATCATATATATATATATATATATATATGTATATATATATGTAGGATTTGATGTCAGATATTTGGAGTACAAATTTGAAGCAAAAAAGACTTAAATACCTTTAAGAGGATTCTTCATTTCCATATATTTCCTCCCCATGTGTGTATCTTTTCATCAGACTGTAAAGCAATGTACTTCAATTCATATTCTCATTTCTGCTGAACTGCTTGCATGCACGCATGTTAATATGAGCATACCCGTTCTGTTCTTTCATTCTTCTTCATTCAGCATTTTTAAGAGTCAACAGATAGGTTACTACGGTGGTAAATTTCCTATTAACTGTTAGCATACCTCAAAATGAAAATATTGAAAGTATATTTCAAATATTTAATTATTTTTTTTTGCCTGACTGTGTTTCTAAGCCTGAAAAACTAATTTTTGTCTGTTTCTGGTATAGAAGGACATGCAGCTAAAGACAAACAGGAGGTAGACTATAGTGGATCCATAAAAGAGGAAACATAGAGGAAGACATATGCACTGATAGACGAGTTTTTCTTTCAGATAAAAAGTGAAGATGGACATTTTAAGGACAATTTTAGTTGGGACTTGAAGAATATGCAAAAAGGAAACACTAAATAATAGAACTTTCGCTTTTAGGACGCTTATGTCCATATCATGCAAAATAACATTAATATTTTTGAAGAAGCATTGAACAAAGCCACATTCTCATCAGAGTTGCTTGCCAGGATTCATACAATTTTAAGCAAAATAGAAAGACTGTTATTGCATAGAATTTTATTATTTTTCCTCAATTGATTTCCACTATCAATTACTGTTTATTTTCTAATGATACCAAATAATTTCTATGTAATCCCTGTAAACCCCACTGCAACTAAAGACAGAATGTGTTGGCCACTTTTTCTGTATAGGAGATGATAGTAAATATTTTGAGCTTTGCCATGAAATCTCATTTGCATCTGCTCAACTCTTTCGATTTAGTGTGGCAACAGGCACTGAAAATACAACCAAGTATCCCAGTCATCATTCTTTAAAGTAGCTTGTTTTTGCAACAGATGGAGACTCTTAGAGATCTCTACAACTGGTCTCATGTAGAGAATAAGTGTCCCTAAGATGCTCATCTCTAAGCAACACATCTACAATGGAATCTATACACCTAAGACTCACAGAACATAGTGGAAGAGGAGACAGAGAGAACACTAATACCTCTCTCAATTCTCAAAAGTGAAGCATCCTCATGCAACAGAAAGCTATTGACATAGAAGGCCACAATGAGCAAAGTTGTAGAGACAAAGAATCACAGAATGTGTGTCACTGGCTATCCAGGGAACTCATAAGGACTTAGAGACCACTGCAGAAGTGAGGGCAGAAATGACTGTTAATAGCCAGGGGTAGTGAATGACTATAAGGAAACAGAGTCATTAAGGATTTAGGGAACCTGCTTATATGGACATAAGGTAATGGCGATAGCATGCCCGAGAGCCTTGCAAACTCACACCAGACCAAAGCCCAGCATAGAACTGGATAGAAAGCTACAAAGCCTCAACCTTATTTGAGGAACCAGTGGCAGCTGATCATTGCTGGGGGAGGGAGAGTTGATCTTCTTTAAAGGAGTGAAACTAAATAGGTTTAAAAGGCTGCAGTGGGTGTACTCACACCAAGAGTCATCTGAAATACGAACTTGACTTGGTAGGCCTTAACATATATGACAGAATGTATGAAAACCTGTGCAGGCTATGGGGAGTGCAGTCTGTGGAAGGAGTCTAAATATAAGATATATTGTATGAAATGCACAGAATTCAATATAAGTACATAAGTGACAAAAGGGAAATACAGATAAATGGGTAAGTTTGTGTTTTTTAAGAGTTCATGAAGCTGAAGAGATGGCTCAGTGGTAAAGAGGATCTGGTGCTCTTCCTGAGGAGCTGAGTTCAGTCCCAGTACCTATGTTCGCATGCCTACAAATACCTCAGATTCCAACTCCAGCAGATCTGAGTCTCTTCTGCACTCTGCAAGCCCCTGTATGCCATGTGCACACACCCACCAACACCCAACAAGCACGTAACTAAAAATAAAATTAACAGTTTTTAAAAATCTATACAGAAAAGCAGTTGCTTGTACTAAATAAGACACAGTTAGTCATCTGTCAGTACCTAGTTACAAGGGGAAGAAAATATGAGACTGTGTCCGCTTGAACAACAGACATCATACAGCAGATATCATGCAATCTAGCTTACTCTCAAAGAGGACCTGGTGAGAGGATCAGGGATGAATGAGTCAGACTCATTGGGTCACCCAAAAGAAAAAAAAAAGATACATGAAAACATAAAGATAACTAACTAGTTGGAAACAGGAATTGTATCAGCAGGAGTGAAAGAAAAACAAGACAGCATATTGGGGTAGAATATGATCAAAATACATTACATACATTGCAAAATGTCAGCATGAAACCCAATATTATGTATAATTAATAGAGGCCTATAAAAGTCATTAAAACCAAAGGAATACTTTAGACTTTATTTGAAAAGAAACTGCCATACTTATAAAAGTATGAAACTGTATACATTCACTGTGTAGAAAAGAGTTAAAACAGCAGGTCTTTCTCCTTATTCTCAGAAAAACCTATTGTGAAGTTGGCATTTGGCTGGAATACTACAATCTGGTTAGTTGGCAAGGGGAACCATAAACCTTTAAAATTTGAAATGGTTTGGATGGTTCCTGTTCTCAAATGGCCAAATAATACTAAAAATTACAGACCATTTGTTTTAGCGAGGTTTACCTGGTAACGCCATGGCACTTGTGTTGATATGTTATACAGATGCAGAATTTGATCATCCCTTCTATGTGTGCAATGGGGCTGATATTGGCAAACACAGTAGGACGTCTGTGCCTAGGTTCTACCAGACTCAGCATAAGGTGCCTTTTTAATTATATTGATAAAATACAGCTGTGAATATCACTGTAGCAGGAGAATGAGTATCCCGTGAATGTTTATATATAATTATATGCTCTTAACACATGCACACAAATACACACAGAGACATCCAAAACACACACACACACACACACACACACACACACACACACACACACAGAGTTCCAATACCAAAAGAAAACACTTTGTACCCTCTTCTCTCTTATATACTATTTTCTACTTCATTCCATTGTATTCTGTTTTATTAGAAACATTCTATTCTAATTAATTCAATTTATTTCACACCCACTTCATTCCATTTAAGTCAAAATACATTAGTATTGAACTATGAAATTATATGACTCACTAGTGGGACACAGTTCCTGCTTGCTTACTGAGTTACCATCCAAGCTTCTTTATCTTATTTGCTTAAATATTATCTGGAAAAAATATATAATTATTTTTAAAGATCTGAGCAGTATTCTATGCTGAAATCCATGTATGGAAGTAATATGTCAGCTTTATGCTGTGGTATAACAAAAATATGTTGGCTTGAAATGATTAATATTTATTTCCTCATTTTGGTGACAGTTTTGACTCAAGGTCCTTACTAGATTGAAATCAAAGCGTCACCTTTGGTTGTATACATTTCAAGCTTCATCTTTTTAATTTGCTTCCCAGTTTACTAACATGACCGATTAACTCAACATAGCAGGTCTCTACCAGGTTCTTTCCAAGACCGTATTCCCTATGGTCTCATATTAATAGACAAGTTCACACCACAACTGCTGGCTCCCCTCAGCGGGCAATGAGGCAGAAGAAGGCAGAAAGACATAAGCCAGTTTTTATACTTAAAACCTGCAAATGATTTTCCAATGCTACTTCTATATTAAATTCATTAGAGATGCGTCAGATCCATCCCTGACAAATAATGGAAAGTATTATACCAGTGCATATGGATCAGCAAGCACAGGTCCCGGATGATCACCCTGAAGTCTTTCACAAGAAGGGAGAAATAAACACTAAAAAGTCAAAACAGTTATAAAGTGTTTCAAGGACATAGGGTCAGTTATCCTGAGTATCCTATTTATGTTTTTCTATTATCTTAAATGATCACCTGCATTTATTTTTATTTTTTTATAATCTCAAAGGTCTGTAGAAGTTTCTTTTTTAAAAAATCAGTTGTTACTTGCCTCATGATGCACAAATTGGCCTGAGACTCACTTTCAGATTGAGGAACCGTGAACTCTAGTTCTCCTCTTTCTACCTTCAGAGTTCTGGGAGTATAAACATTGCCACAATATTCAACATTCATTACAATTTCAGCTGTGTACTTAGAGGTGTGAGAGAGGGGATGGGGATACAGGAAAGAAGAAAATAAGTAAAATAAAAGAGAAAATTATCATTTTTGTTACTGCAATGCAGTCACTACTCAATTCAGATATATTTTTCATTATACAAAATTGAAATGATAAAGCATGTATAGTTCTGTTTATGTACTTTAGGTAAAAATGTTCATATAGAATATACGAAACAATATATAGCTGTATACTAATATAAAATATATAGTAAATGTTAACACATTTATTTTTCTTAATCTTTGAAAAAAGGTAGTTGTTATTTTGAAGATACAGATGCAGATGAGAAGCTTGAAAGTAGATGGGTCTAAGAGCAGCCCCTGAGAACCTGGATAATCTCCCTAACTGTATTCAAACATGGACTCAAGTACACACTAATCAGTTTCTTTCTGTTTTCTTTTGTTGTGTTGAGATAAGCCCTCCCTATGTAATCTAGGCTGGCTTGCAAATAATTACATTAACCTCAAACTCGCCTCAACCTCTGACTTCCAGAATTGCAAATGTTCACTCCACTGGATAGGAATAACATTTCATAAATGAAGAAGGACTCAAACTTAAAGAAATATACACAAATGAGATATTTACAGTATCTGACATACATATGTGGGTAAGCAGTAAATGTTAGCTGGGTAAATAAAAAATGATTGTTTATTCTGAATATTCTGAAAAATGAACTTAAATAGCACTATAGTGCATAAGTTTAGATACTTGCTTAAAATATATAAATAAAAAGATAGAAAACAATTTCTAAAAAACAGCAAAATAAAATATCTAAGAGAGAAAACAAGGAAGATATAAAAGAGGACGAGAAAGATAGAAAAAGAAATAAATCCAAAAATGTTAGGGGATTTCAATTTATATCTAATATTCAGTTTTATTTTGCATATAAAGAACCTCAAAAGATTTTAATACTTGTGCATATCACTTATATGTGATTAAGACACAGTAGAACATCATTTAATTTTGAAGTTTTAGGATTAAAGTGACAATAATAACTAAATAATTAGAATGATAATAAAGAAATTGAATTTTATTGTATGCAATAATTCACATACCATGGAAATGCACAATTTATAACCACAAATTAATTATATATAAGGTTCTAAAATCATAGTAGCTATGTAAAATACAACTTAATATCAGCATGCATATGTTAATATGAATTTTCCTTTTTAGTTAAAGACACAAATTTATAGTTATTTCACTAAACTCTACAGGGTTCTGGAACAAAAGTACTTATTGAATTTAATATATTTCACATGAAAGTGTCTCAGAAGTATTAATTTCATGCTCGACACAACTTTTCATAAGCTTTGTGATTTTATATCTCTGACTTACAACAGGCTAGTTTTATTGAATGATAAACTCTGAAATTTGTGAAATTTGAAAACTTAAAAGAGATTTTTAAATATAGCAAAATTTTACAGCTTAAAATTTTTTAAATGCTTGAAATGCATTCATTTATTCCAATAATAATGTAACTATAATAGTTTCATATTTATTGGGAAGAATGCAGTACATACAAAATATATATGAACCATTAGACTTCTCTTAATTTACACTTTTGGAATTCTCTTAGAAGCTTAATGTAAAATAGGTGAAAAACGTCTCCTAAAATATTTTTAAAATGTAGCATGTCTAATATTTTCCTGACAAATGCAGATACAAAATAGGATGTTTGTTGGGACAGGTTGTTTCTAAATCTTGACAAAATTAATGTACACAGAAAACACTTTCAAGTCAAAAAAAGTTCTTGAAAAAAAAATAGTAGCAGGAAATATATTAATTCGAACTCCCCCTGAAAAATGCACCTAAAATATCTGAACATGAGTGCATATGTATACCTGAAAGCTATATAGCATGAAACACAGTGCCATAGAAAAGGCCCCCTTGAAGTTATTGGTCATTGTGGTCCAAAAGACTCCCAATATAACATAGGCTACTGCTATAGCTCTTGATTACCTCCTAGAACTTGAAAGTAAGACACTAATGCTGAAGACAGGACCTGCTTCAGTCATAAGACTTGGAGCAATGGAGTTGGAACTGACCTGGAAGCCTTCTCCATAAAGACTAGCTCTCATAGTTACAGAAGACACTAAGCAAGCTGATAAGGGCAAAACATCACTCAATTGCCCAACAGAGCTCCAATGTATAATAACCATAATGATTTGCACAGCAACCTACCTCTATTGGGGCCATAGTAACTCATTTGTCTCTGAAGTAATCAAGAGCTATATAATTGAACTTAAACTCGCTCAATGGGAGGGAACTCATGGCTGGCACTGTAAGTAAATACAGTCAAATATATATGGCTAGAGAGGTCATAGATCCTTGAGAAAATGACATGAGTGTCGTAGACATTTCATAGACAAATGAAATGTCTTACTATATTCACAATCTGGATCTTTATATTACAAAGAAGGTTAGTGCACACCACTCATTGAGGAAGCTTTTTTTTTGCAACAGATGGAAGCTATTACAGAGTTCCACAACTGGTCACACACAGAGAATATACGTCTGAGAGACATTCAACCCTAAGTGACACATTTACAATCGAACTTTCACACACAAGACTCACAGAACAAGGTGTAGAGAAAATACTAATACATCCATCAATTATCATCAGCTTCTTCATACAACAGACTGTGATGTACAAAGAAGGCCAAAAGTGGCTACGTTTTAGACAATAAGAGACTTTGGATAGGACTCTTCTATTAAACCTCACCCAACCACAGCTCAGGGACTACTGTGGAAGAAGTGATGGAAAGATTGTAAGTGCGATGGTTGATGCATGAACATAAGGAAATAAAGCTTTTCAGGCCTCTGGGAATTTGCTCATATGATCTTGTAACAACAACAGTGACGGCATGTACAAGAGTCATGGCAGCTCAATCATAGAAATACCGGGCATAGAACGAGGGAATTGGTGGCATGCTCCATCCTTAGCCTAAGAAGTATGGGAAACTGATTACTGGTGGGTGAGGGAGAGTAGATCTCCTTTAAGGGAGTGACTCTAGATATGCTGACTAGACTACAGTGGATGAACTTGCACTGAGGGGATATCTGAGTACAAATGATAGACCAAATAGGACTTAACATATATGACAGAATGTAAGAAATCAGTGAATTGGAGAATTTGGGGGATTTGGATGGGAGCAGGGGGTCTAAATTTGATTAAGATCTATTATGTGAAATGCAACAAAATATTTTAAAAAGAAAAAATAATATAGAATATTTTCCTGATATGGATAACAAGGTGATTCTTTTGTAAGAGTTGATTATATTATGGCCAAGAATAAACAATGTGTGTTTTGCTGGGACAGTGATACTTAGGAGATCGTAGATTTTTTTATTAAGAAGAAGTACATGAATACCTGTCAATAACCTGCTTGAGGTGGCTAGTTAACATAAGGATAATAATCAGTGCTGGGTTGAAGAATAAATAAATATTCCTAACATCGGGAAAGAAGCCTGTACAGGTTTCATACGATTCCACATGCAATATATTTGCAAACTTGTAAATACATTGGTTTAAATACTTCTATTTCTACTTCTACTTGATAACAATTCATGCCTTACATTTCAGAACTATAATCAGGCTACATGAATAAAGCGACTTCCAGTCCACTCAGGTCTCCCAGTACTGGCATTGCTGTTCCCTAGAACTAAGTAACACCCCACAGATAGCAAGTTCATTATTTGGCATAAAAATGCATTACTTATCATTTTGATTTATAAATGCCCAACCATGTGAACTATTACTGGGCCTAACAAACATTCATAGATTTGGTTTACCTTGGAAATAAGAGGAATGAGGAATAAAAATGCATACCTTCTTTGATAGGCAAACTAACAAGTTATTTGAGGAAAGATGTCTTGAGGAAATGTTGCAGAGGTCTGAATTTATGGATGCTTTACTACATATCTGTGACTGCCAGTACTCCACAGTTTGTTTCATATAAGATAGATGGTAGTTTGCAAGGACAAATCAAATTTATGTGCACACATCTCTTACATTTTGAAAATACCTAAATAGATTGTGCTAGTAAGTCAGGGGACATGCCCCATTGCCAGAGGTCAAAGACTGTGGAAAGTGATCAAGAAGGTATGCAGAGACTGTGTGAAAACTGCTTGTGGAATGATACTCTACTAAGAGAGTATATCTATGAAAACTATGATGGACTAAGCATAAGTGACTTCCTAGCTTCCTCGAGATCCTATCAAGGAGAGATCCATTATGGTACACAATGTGACCTTAATTCTGGGGTGGAGGCCATATGATTGAATTTCTTAATAAACATAAAGAAATACAAGTTACTTCCCACAGCTAACTCAGAAGCAATTTGTACAAATCATAGGACAATGGCACTCCAGTTGAGTCTTGCCTTCCTTACTCTAAATTGAAATTCAGTCTGACTCTATTCCTCAAATGCTGTGTTACGAGCAGACTCCAGTGACACCAGGAGAGAGGATTTTCTGTTATAAGAAAATGGATTGGAAACTTGACATTGCGGAAAACAGTTTCAATTCTGATATATGTTTTCACATATATAAAACCAGCAGAGCAGTATTAATCAGAACTATTTGGAGCACAACCTGTCATAGAACAGAGTCATAATCTAATCAGAGAGGGGTGTGGCTGATCATTCTGGATTTAATGCTTTGAACAGGACTGTGTAGAATGTATTTCACCAGATTTTGGACTCATTATTTTGTTCACACTCTGATATTTATAATCAAGACTCATCTTCTATTCAACAGTATGTCAGTGGTAATTGAGAATATTTCTTTATTTTCAGCGTATAGCCAAATGTTGTTTTCCGTATAAATACTCTGATGGGAAGGCATGTCATGAACTAGGGCTTTTGCCTTATGATTTTTATTGTTCAAAAATTGTATACATGTATAAAACATATCTTGGTAATATCCTTTCCTCTTCTCCTCCTTCCTTCCCTTCTCCCTCCTTCCTTCCTTCCTTCCCTCCTTTCTCCAACTCTTACTAGGACCCCCACAACACACACTTTGTCCTCTTTTCTTTTTATAGCCCACTGAGTCCAATTAGTACTGCCCATATGTACATGGCATTGGGTTATCTACTGTAGCTTTGGCAACCTTCAAGTGGTCACCCCCCAAACTAATGAAATGCGATATGCATTCCCGCAGCAACCATCAACTATTAATATCTCATTCAGTGGATGACATCTAGAGGTAACAGGAGTCCCACCTCCCCATGCTGAAATTTTAATTGGATTAACTTTCTGCGGGTCTTCAATAGGCAATCGATGATGCTTTGAGTTCCTGTGTGCAACAGCCATCATTTTACTGTACTTTGCCCCATCCTTTAGCTCAAATGTAGACTAATAGGATAAAGGCACATTGAGCGGTCTTCTGATTAAAATCTGGCTTATCTGTACCATGTTGACTTTGGTAAATTATGCTCTCAGCAAACAAAAGTGAAGTTTTTGTTGTGTTTTCTTTTTTTCTCAGGCATAATAAGCTGCTAACTTTTAAATACTGACATGGTGAAGTCCTGTGAGTTCTGAAATAATGACCATTTGTGCTGGACAAATTCAGTTTATGATGTGTTGTGAAGAGATGCAGGAACTGGGCACTGATGATCATCAGCATCATTTTGGCATAAAAAGCTCTTAGCTGACACACAGAGTCTACCAATGCCATCAATGCCTAGCTGTTGTCATGACTTCATTATAGGTTTAGATAACACAACATCCAGTATTAACCTGTTATGATGTTATGTATTGTCACGTTTTGTCTTGCTTATCAACTTCATGGGCTCTGTAATCACTTTACCATACCTCTGGACTTGTCTATGAGGGACTTTTTTAAGAGAAGAAAACAAGGGTGACAACCTACGCTCAGTACCCAGTTCCTTCCAAACGACAGCATAGACATAAAGAGACCAAGGACACAATGAGCATTAGCCTGCCTGCCTTCATTTCTTTCTGAGAAACTCTGTCTCTTGCAGCCTCTGTCATCTGAGTGACCTTACATTCCAGCTTCTCCAGCTTTCCGTCACGGACTCCATACCAGCAACCATGCATGATTATTCCATCCTGCCGTGCTCCAGTGGGACTACTGAGGCATCCAGCTTTGTGAACTGGGCATCTTTGTAGCTCACTATTTCTCTGCCTCTTTCACAAGCAGCCATTTTTGTCCTACTAGCTCCATGTTGTACAAGTCAATTTAATACACTCCTTTCTATCAAGAATATCTTAACTAATTTTTGTGAATTGTACACAATCTATTTTTAGGATATTTAGAGCCCCTTCCCTATATGACCCCCTCCTTACAACTTTCACTTACTCCCTGTGTCTAGCCTGTAATTTTTTTCTGGCATGAGCTAACATGGGACTTGTGTATGCTATCACCATTCTTGTGAGTTCATGTGAGTAAATGACAAACTATCTGGCAAACTCTGTTTACCTGTGATCATTTGCCACCTGTAGCTCTTAATCTTTCCACCACCTCTTTCACAATGATCCCTGAGTCTTGAGATTCAGAATTTTGATATAAATGTTCAATTCATGGATAATCCATCTACAGTCTTATTCTCTGCACATTGACCAGCTGTGGGTTTCTTTATGAATCATCAATGCTTCTTTAAAAAGTTTCTCTGGTGAGAGTTGAGAGATACTTTAACCTATAGATATAACATTAGGTCTTTAGGAGTCACTATAATACCAAATCTACTTAGCAGAATAAAAGCATTAGTCACACGTATCTAGGTTTGAAATCACTGTCATTTACGGGCTTCATTTTATGAAGTAGACCTAAACTCCCATTAGAAAGTAATTGGTTACTCCCATAATATTTACGTCACTATTCCACCAGCGGTCATAACTTGCCAGGTCACTTGTTGAAGCAAGTAGAATTCACAGCTGAGTAAGGTTAATGTTTTTCTTCAGGTAGTATGCATATCATCCTCAATACTCTGAACCTCTTTGTGTGTTTGTATGCGCATGTGTGTATGTGTGATAAAATGAGGATACTAGTTTCCTATCTTATGTTATCTAGTAGGGGCAATGCCCCTTTGTTAAAAAGTAATTAATTTCATTTCATTTTATAATGTATATGTATATACTTTAAGAATCTTCTACAATTGTAGGTTTCCATATGGTTTTCGCTAATGGTCTCTAGTACTAGTTATCCTTTTCTATACTCCCTCCCCAGTACTGCCCTCCCATTCCACACCCCAATCAATCCTTCTAGATACCACAGGCTATCAAAGTAAAAAAAAAAAGCTTAATGCCACAGATGGACACCTTTTTTGAAACTTTTGACTACCAGGCCCATTGACCCTCAAACAATGCTGATCATTGCCTCTGCTTTTGGTCACTTACCCAAAGTGATGGTAAGGGTGTATTATGAAGACACTGCAATCATGAGCTGTACAGGTTCACTGTGCAGTTACTTTTCTTTTAGAGAACTCTGATCAAAAGTTACTTGCTAGACTTTCACCAATAATTTTTACTGCTTGAGATGTTATTATTCAGCCTCATTCTCTTTGTACCAGGGCATCCTAATCTAGTACTCAAATAGTTGTGTTTAGATAACATTTCTCGACTCTTGTTGCTACGGATCTATTCATGAAGTGCCAAAGCTCCTTTAGTTCTGTTAGTGCTACATCACACAATTGATTTTTATTGATCTCATTGTCAAGCAAACTTGCAATTTCTTTTACCCATGGTATTCCTGTATCTGATACTGTACTTCCTATGTTTGCTGTATTAGATTTGGTGACAAAATCGTAGACCAAATCACAATAAAGTGCATCTTATTAGGTTTATCCCTTCAATCCTTGTTATCCAAGTATTGCTGTCTTTATTGTGCAATAAAACATATGAACCAGCTTTGGGTGTACACAAACATAGTGGTAATAACCAAAGTTTCAAAGTAGAAATTGAACTGATTGCAACTGGATGAATGGACTGTATTGATTTTATATCAGAGATAATGACATAGAACCCTGCTTGGAAAAAGCTGATATGACAGTACTGTACTCTGCCTCCTCATTATGAATATGCCATGAGAGATGCTTAGATCAAAATTAGTTTTCCTTATTGTCTTGACTTATCTGTCTTTGTTTAACAAAAGAATAATCAACAGTAACAATGTACTTTCTAAGGTTTAATGAACATGAAAAATATGAACTAATCATGTGCCCAAATCTTGTAAAGTCTTTTCTTATACATTTTGAGGTGACAGCTATGTGCTCTCCAATAAGACATGAAAAGATGATAGAAATGACCCTTTCCTCACAGTTGTAATATCCTGGCAAGCTCTTGTTAACAGTCTCTGATGCATACTAACAACATCTTCATTATTGTGAAGGCATTAATTAAAGTCAATCACATTTGTATAGGTATTATTACACACTTTCTAACAAATATTAATTTCCCCTGCATTGCATCAATTAAAGACAAACTACAAAGTGTAGCATATTTTTTCATTGTCCAAGTCATTTAACATGTAGTGAATTATCTATGAAGTGAAAAGCTAATGGAAATAATTATGTTTTCACTGCTGTCAATAGACAAATCCATCTTTACCTGTCAGCCCAGATGTCACCTTTAAAAAAATTAAATGTGTAATTTTTATTTTATGTGTATGAGTGTTGTGCCTGCATGTTCATATGTGTACCACATGTATGCAATGCCTCTCAGGACAGAAGAGCAGGGACGTTTCCTAGGAACTGGAGTTACAGTTACAGATCATTGTTGGTCCCCATATAGGTGCTGAGAATAAAACATTAGTCCTCTGCAGGAGAAGCCAGTGATCTTAACCTCTGAATCATCTCTCCTGATCCCCTTCATGTCATTTTAATGACAAAAGTCAGTAGATTCAACAGAATTAACCACTCTGTATCACAAACACACTGATTGACTAGACTACTACCCTCTCCAGAAGAGAAAACATAGCAAATAATTGTCAGTATCTAAGGCCAAGAAAAAAGAATGCAAATCAAACACTGGGAATAATTCACGGGTTCATCATAACAGCTCATCTTTGGGCTCTCCACCAGCATAGATTGATACTTAATTATGAGGAAATATTTTTTTCATCCAATAGTCAACTCATTTTATAGTTTATATATATATATATATATATATATATATATATGTTTATATACCTTACACATCTTTTTGAAAGTCATTATCTGAATAAGATTTTCTTTTCCAAGGAGATTTTCTCTGTTCTTAATCTTTTGGTTATTCTTCATGCCACAACCTCACCTAGTACAGGCAGTATGAGACAAAACTTGGGAGAAGAAATATGTCTTGGAAAACTATTTTAAACTGAACTTGTGTCTAATCTTATAACACACATCACACATTGCAAAAAGGAAAGAAGAATGTCCAATCCAGAAGCTAAGAGCAGTCTGATGGACTGCTGCATTTGCTCACTAAAGTCACACGCTGGATCATAACTCCTTGCCATTTGGTATTAGGAGGATGAGGCTCTAAAGAGGTGACTAAGTCACAAAGGTTAAGTCCAGGAGTACCATTACTGCTCCTAGTAAAAGGGATTCATTGAGTTCCCAAGCCTGTCTGCTCCCTGTGGACAATCCTGGCAACTGCTTATGAAGCAACAAGCAGGCTGCAACAGAAAATGCTCCACAGGTGTTCTGATTTGGTGTACCAGATTCCACAATTACGAGAAATAAATTATTACTGTTGATTATAAGCCAGATAGTGGGTGCCCCTGTTAGACTTGTCTGAGCCAATTAAAACACTTTCTAGTATATGGTCTCTTGCAGGAAGTATATGAGTACATTAGGACAGACTGTATAGTTTCTTGGTGCAGGTAGAGTGGATTGATTCTCCGAGGAAAAAGGTGGACAAACACCCCCTCCCCGAGTAGTATCACCCAGGACCACCTTGAGCAGAAAGACAAGGAGTTGGGAAAGTCCTATGCCCCACCCACCCTGTCTATTGGCCTTAGATGTGAGAAGAGGAAGGGCTACAAGTATTTAAACTGGGGCACGCGGAGGCTGGCCCTTTCTTCTCCCCTCCCCCATGGGCCATTTGGATCTGTTCACCGGGAAGTTGCAAGATCCCAGCCACATGAATTTACTAATGTAACTTACGGAGAGAAGGGTGGGCGCCCGTGTTCTGTAAATAACCCCTTACCTATTGCTCTCTTAGTAAGCCCAAGTAAACTAGCTAGAATCCGTTTAACTGTGAGTGGAGAAATTTGTGTGTTTGTTACAAGGCCTGGGGAGACTTTTTGGGTTGCAAGGCAGGGAGAGAGAGGCAGGTTAAATTGGTCTGCCTCTCCCAAGGAGAAATTTTAATAACAGTGCAATAACAAAGTTTGCCTCAGAGAAGTTTAGAAATTCTGTGTTTGTGTCTGTGTGTGTGTGTGTGTGTGTGTGTGTTAATTACTTGAAATACATTCATAAAAAAGAAAAATCCGAAATAAGAAAAATAAAGTGGAAGTCACAGATTTTTCATCTAGAAATAAAATAATTCTTATGGGGGACATGATGGTGCACCCTTTAATTCCGTACTGAGGAGGTAGATATCTGTGAGAGTCAGACCAGCCTGGTGGACATAGTGAGTTCTAGGACAGCTGGGGCTACAACAGACCTTATTTAAAACAAATAATCAAAAAATATTAAGATAAAATTATAATCAAGTAAAATTACTTTGTCTTAGATATTAGCAGATTCAACTATTTTGTTTCACCTAACTTTTAACAGTAAAATTTTTTCTGGATTTAAATTTCTAATTAGAAATGAACATATTGCAATTGCACTACACACAGACACACTCTACACATACACACAAACATATACACACACATACACACAAAATGACTGAGATGAGTGTATTTCTCAGTGACAGAATGCTTTCCTCTAACAGGCAAGGGCCTGTGTTCAATCACTAGACTTGGACAAAGATAAAATAAAATACATATCTGGTTAAGGTGTTGAATCACTTAATTTTTGTATGATCTTTTAAAATGTGAGTTCTTATTCTTATATATAAAACGAGAATAACAACAGTTCTATCTGAAAAAGTTGCTCCTGAGGAATGAAGAACAGGATGCACTGTCTTGGTGCCATGTTAGGTATATTGTGACTTTGTCCAACCGTGAGCATTTTCTCACCAGCTTTGTTACAGACAGGAAGCCTTAGGCAAACCTCTAACAAAAAGAAAATGCTTTTGTTCCCACCTCCTACTCTTCCCTATTCTTTTTCTGACTTAACACATATGTTATTCTTATCCTCTCCTCAAATACCCCGTAGGTGAAGTTCAGTCCTACTTTATAATGCTTAATCTAGTCCTGTCTTCTTGAAATAAATTCCTGAAACTGAAATTTCTTGCTTCAATTTTGATCCCAATCTGGCTACCCCAAATTCTCATTTCCTCTGTGGCATATGATCTATAGACCATTAGATAAAAATACATCTACTAATGTGTAGCTCACACATTAACAATGCCATAATAATTCAACTAATTGAATGTATTGAGGTCTATTCGAAATCTACAGACACATATGCACAGTTATATCATGTCCATTTGATAAATTTCATTTTTATCATAAAACGTATTTCTCCATCAAAAGAAGGACATACAGTCTGAGACAAATCACAAAAGACCAAAATAACATCAAAAGAAGGAGCAATAATGGGTATGATAAAACATATTTAAGAGCAAAATATTAGAGCACAGTTTGGTCATTTTATTTTATATAAATGCTTGTAAAATGAATATCTTAATGGTAAATGCTAATACATAGGGTGATTTCATTTTTCAGCAAAAAGGTCATGCTGATAACTGTCAATATGTGATGATATTGCTGACTCATCAGTTTGAACATTTATCTTCTCTGTGAAGGAAAGAATGCTCAATGAGAACAGTGATTGGCAGTTAATAAAGCATTTAATATATGTCAGGAAAACATAAATATTATAGAAACATTAAAAATCACACAAAGAGATGCTTTTCCCTAAAATGAAAAGGCTAGTTCATTTGTTACAGATGATAATGCTTCAGGGATAATTTGTAATTTCTATCTTTATAATATATAGTATTTCAAATGACTTGTTAAAATGTATAAATGCATTTGTATTAACTTGTTAGAGGTAATGGATTGGAAAATAATACAATAAAATTGTCAGAGAGGAATGTCTGTTAAACTTTTATTTTCAGTCCGTGAAGATGAGCTATTAGAGTGAGAGAACTTTTACTTGAAACACTTCTTAACGTACCTCTGTGCTTTAATGTATTGCAATTCCAAATTGCTATCTTATTCTAATCTCCAGCAGATAATTGTGTCAGTTTATCTTAGTGCACTCCTGACATTCACTTAATGAATATTTATTAAATACACTAAGCACATATCTTATACTAGGAAAAACATGCACACACTTATTCCCTTCAACTTATATATACTCACAAACATATGAACCAATTTTTGAAGTAAATAGCCATTTTCAAAGTTCAGAACAATCCATAATCACATTAATCCCAAGATCGATTTTTAATCTCAAAACTATATTCTTAGGAATCTAATAATATTCTAGAAAATAGAAAACTACAGAATAACAAATAATTATTGCCAATAAGTTTTAATTAATGTGTTCTGTCTCAAAATGTTTAAATATATCTTGTTGTGTGACACAACACATACAAGGACAATTATCGGAGCTCACAGCATTGGGGGCCATCCCAAGTGGGGATGGTGGCGAGTAGATGCCAGACACAGACCCAGTCAAGATGCAGTCTCTGGGAGATGGATGGGAAGCAGGCCAAGCATGTGGCACTGCCAACTCATTTATTGAGTAGGTCATAAGCTCTTACAGGCCTGAATAGCCAATGACCATATGGGGTGGGTCCCAAATACAGCCAATAGTAAGTTTGTCCCCAGGTAGGCAGGTTCTTTCCAGGTGCTGGTCTCACAACTAGCCAGAGCAGAATGCCACACCCACAGAAGCCATGCTAGGCCCACCTTGCATTATACCCAACAGACAATTAAACAATAATATCAGTATTAGAAAAAAAGTTAAACAAAATGATTCAGCAGTTCCGGAGGAAGTGGTAGCTAGTTCAGCTGGAGTATTCAAGTAATGAGGCACAAAGAAGATACTGTAGGTATGTTTGGCAAACCGCCTGGTAGAAATGCTGTCATAAATGCAAGTTTAGCCTTGATGTTTTTAAATTTAAGCTTTTTCAGAATTTCATCCGTGCGTGCTATATTTATACTATTCCATTCTTCCTGCTCTATTCTGCCAACTATTTCACATGCATACCCAAATCCCTCTCAATTTTTGATCTCCTATAATTATAACTGTTACATACTGTTAACTCTTTTTGCTAAATACTTTTACCTATGTGCACATGTGTTAAGAGCTGACCATTTAGAATTGGATAACCTCTCATGGAACTGGTTCCTGGAAAAAACTGACTCTCTTCCTCTCAGCAGCCGTTGATTGCCTGTGGCTCCTCACCTAGGAGTGGGACCAGGAGGAATTTCCCTCAAACACAAAGGCTTGTCAGTTGGTGCTATTATTATGCAGATCTGGTTTAACCAACCATGTGCTTATAGGCTTTCAACTTCTGCAGGTCACTGAGAAAAATTATACCAACCTCAGCTACAGAAGTCACAAACACATTTTTGTGTAAACTAGTTTCTTCATTAAGGAAATTGTTTTCTTTCTTACTATTTAAAATTTAAAAAGCTAATATGATATTTATTCTAAACTTTATCTCCATAAACTTTAAAAAATATTTTACTTATTATTTTTATTTTGTCTATTAGTGTATTGCTTACATACATGTAAGTTCACCCATGCTGTACAATGCCTACAGAGATCAGAAGAGGACATTGGATTCCCTGGAGCTGAAGTTATGGAAGGTTGCTAGGAGTCATGAGGGTTCTGGGAATTGAACCCAGATCCTATGCAAGAGAAGCCAGTACTCTTAACAGTCCTTTCTCCAGTCCTCTCTCCAGAATAGTTACCATAAACCCTTGGTTTCATATGTTCGTAGATGCTCTTGTTAATATGATTCTGGCACCAAATTTGCATTATGTTACAACTGTAAAATCTACATAAGCATGTTACTTTCACAGTCTATAGCTATGTTTTACAGCCTATAGATGATGAAAAATGTTATTTGAAAGCATGTCTTCAATATTATACAAAGTATTCTGACTGCCTTTTAACATCTACCAAATCCCAAATTTTTATCACTCAACACTTTTATCTTAAAGGCGCCTTTATTTTTCTTTTACAGAAGATCCTGTAATTGAAACCATATGAAATTTACCTTTTCAGACAGACTTCCTTCACTTTGTAATATGCCTAAAATATTCATCCTGTTATTCCATGCCTTTATGGTTCATTCATTTTAAGCACTGAGTAATATTCCATTATCCGCATTGACCACATTTTACTTATTCACTCCCTGGGGAACATTATCATGGATTCCAAGCAAGTCAATTATGGATAATGTTGCTAACAACTACTATGTGTAAGTTTTCTTTGGTCAGAGTTTTCAGATGTGTTGTGTCAATATCTAAGAGCTTATTTTCTGAATTGTATGTTGGAAGAATGTTTAGTTTTCGAGCATTTACTTAACACTTTTCCAATATGGCTGTGCATATTTTGTTTCTACCAGCAATGGATAGAGTTCTTGTTGCTTCAAATTGCAGACAGCATTTGGGGATGTCTGTGCTCTGGATTATAATATTTCTTTTAGGTATGTGATAAGTTACAGTGTGTTCTTAGAAATATTCAGGAAATCAGATTACTGGGCTCAGTAGGCCACATTTTTAGTAAAAGGTATTCATTCATAATTCAGTATTTTCTCAACCTAGCCATGTATGATTTGAGATGACTTTATGGACATTTACTCTGAGATATTTAGGGTGTCAACAATTGAACTGCTTACTTTTAAAAAGCCAGTGACTATATTATCCCATGATAGAGTACTTTTTAGTTCACTTTGATTTCTCTCTGATGATTCCATGCATTTTAAAATCTTAAAATACTGTTCATATCACACATCTAATTTAATTTAAATATCTTTTTGTCTATATTTTATACTTAGAATTATCAATTTATGTTTATTATAGTTAATTTCCATTTACAAAAACTACATTAAATTTTAACTTTGTTTATTGGGAAGATCTGAGGTTTTTTTAATATATATTTCCTTGACGTTGTTTTGAAGGGAAGGTAAAATGCTCTTTGAGATTATGTAAAACCATAACACAGTCAGAAGCCTATTACATTGATTTTTGAAGTAGCAGGATCAAACCCAGAACCCTATGCATGCAAGGCAAATGGTTTACCACTACACCTTATCCTGACACAAGTTTTAATTTTGTTGTTATAAATATTTGTCTCTTGTTCAGACTGGGGGCATACACATTGATTTTTACTGTGACAAAGCATCGTTTATCCTTCCTCCCTACTTTGGCTTTTATTTGGGAAATTCTTCATCATTGTTTTCACTATTTATGTAGTTTGCAATGATGGTGAATTCAAATGTCTTGAGGAGTCCATATTCAGAAACGTGGAATCAATCCTCCTTTTTATATTTTGCTGTATTACCTTTTATTTGATTAACATGTGTTCGTTTTATATATTAATTGAGTGCACAGGGTACTATTTCAGCACATGTACACAATGTGTACTCATCACAACCCTAATTTATTTCAGTAACTTTTTGGTAGGAATTTGAACATTTTGAGTTTCTCTGATTTGAAGTCACTCCTTTGAAGTGGCTCCTTTTTGATCTTTATCACAATTTCTGTGCTGGGATGTTGGTAATCTTTCCCATTGCTGTTCTTGTACATAATTTGTTACTAATACTTAATGGCTCATTTGATGTCTTTGTTTATTTATTTTCTGATTTGAGTAAGGTTCCTAGATGTGTATTTACATTATTTCTTATTGCATGATCGTTTTAAAACAGAACTACAAGAAACTCATATTCATTTATTCTATCAAAACATTTTCCCCTTTTCAAGAGACTCTCCTTTAAGTGTATATGGAATACGTCATACTTTCCTAATATCACTGATATTTTCCACATGAGAGACATGATCATTAGTAGTATAAATGATTTTCTAGAATCTTTTTCTTCTAAATTATTATTACTTTTTTTTGCTACTCAAAATGAACATTAAATTAAAACTCCAAGAAGCAGACAGGAGAGATGGCTTAGAGCTTAAAAACACTGGCTGCTCTTGCACAGGACCCAGGTTCAATTCCCAGAACCCACATGATGACAAACAACTACCTGTAACTCCAGTTGCAGGGGGATCTGACATCCACATATGACCTCCACAGGCATTTCATGGTTCATGGCACAGTTTTCTTACATACTCGCAGGCAACACACATAATTTTATATATATAATTCCAAAGAGCTTGTTAGTGTCTCCATTTATTTTATCCTGGATTATTAAATGCCAGAGAAACACATTTCTGTAGATTAAAGTCTTAATAAATATATCATCTTTCTTTTCTTCTTATTTATTTAAACATTAAAGAGTAGAGTTTGGCATCCTTTAACACATTATATATGTGTATATTAGCATATTTATATAAATATATGTGTTTGTACTTAAAGTTTATTTGCAGGCTAGTCTGTGCTGCAGAGTGAAATCTTGTCTCAATAAAATCAATAGGATAAAATAAAATAAAATAAAATTTATTTCTATTAGATAGGTCAATTAAATGTGGAAGGTTTTCCAAAGATACAAAGTTTTGAGAGGGATAACATGAAAGTCCGTATCTCCCTTCAAGTGTTGACAAACACTAAGCTTCTATTCCTAAAGCTTAATTGCCATCAAACAGAGCAATTAGCACCCTAATTAGCAACTTATCTTTTGTCAAAGGGGAAGTCTTTTTTATTTCTGGTTATTTTCTAAATGCAAAATATTTTGTGATTAAAGAGTATGTGTATAGAACTTCCAAGAAAGTATTTTTTCAAGTTATCTATTCTACATTTCTAAAAGCAGAAAAGAAAAATATACTCAATAGAACTGCAAATTTTATTTATTTATTTATTATGTATATGAGCGTTTTGTCTGAATGTATATAAGTGTACCCATGTCAGGAAATAGCCACAGATGCCACAAGAGGGTGTTGGTACCCTGGAGTTAGTGTAAAGGATGGTTATTAGTCACCATGCTATGAACCAAATCCTGATCCTCTGTAAGAGCTGTCAGTGCTCTTTAGCAGTAATCCATCTCTGCAGCCCAACAGAAACAATTTTGTAAATTATCACTCTCATAAACCATGTTTAAAATCTGAGGGCCATGTCCTACTTCCAACGTACTGGCACAGCCATATTTATTTTAATTCATTTCAGTACAGCTAAGAAATGGAAATAAACTAAATGTCCCTCAACTGATGGATGGATAATGCAAATTCAGTACATTTCCATAATGGAATTCTGCTCCTCAATAAAGATAGATGAAATTACCTTTGGGTTGGGAAGAGTTAATCTTCTTAAATCGAGGGATTTTAAATAGGCTGAGTAGACCTCAGTGGATGAACTTGCACTGAGGAATGTCTGGGGACACTGACTTGATGCAATAAGCCTTAACGCAAATGACAAGATGTATGAATTCTGGAGGTGGGGTGGGGGGGTGAGACTATGGGAGGGTACCAATGAGGAAAGTGGTATTTAAAAATTATTAAGATTGAGATGTTTTGTATGAAATATACAAATATTCAATAAAAAAAAAACTTAAAGAAGAAAGATGAAATCATGAAATTTGCAAGTAAAAGGATGGAACCCGAAACTGTTCTACTAAGTAAAGTAACACAGACTCAGAAAAACAAGCAATGGCATATGTTCCCTCATTTGTGGATCTTAGCTCCCAAACCCTAATACAACTGTACCTTTCATCCCCGATCAAAGAAACTTCCTTCTTATGACAAATGGAGACAATTACAGAACTGGTAAAAAACAGAGAATAAATGTCTGTGAGAAACTTAACTCCAAGTTATACATCTTCAATGCAACCTCTACTCTTAGTATGAATGCATCTTTCCACTCTCACCAGAAAAATTTCCTCATGCAGAAGATGATGATTAACACAGAGAACTACAATTAGTCAAGGAATAGAGCAGTTATTTCAAACTTTTGTCTCCCAAGGCTAGGGGTCATTGTGGAAGAGTGGGTAGAAAGATTTTAAAAGCCAGTGGGGGTAGATGATGACAAGGAAATAGAATCTTCCAGACAGCTAGTCATTTACTCATATGATCTCACAGCAATTATAAAGCATGCAAAGGCCCTATGCAAGCTTAAACAAGACAAAATCCAAGCACAGACATGATGAAGCTTGTAAGAAATTCCAAACTAACCTAAGGAACTTTTGGTAGTTTGTGACTGCTAGGAGGGAGAGAGATAATGTCTTACAGGGTTGTAATTCTTGTTTGACCCAGTAAATGGATTCATACTGAAGGACACTGAGGGGTGAATATCTAATTTTTAGGCCATATCATACATTATATTATACATATATATTATATGGTCTGGATTGGGGTAGTATGAGGCAGGCAGGAAAGGGGAGTGTATCTAAATGCCAGCACACTTTAGTATTGGTTGTGCCTGCATGTATATAAGTGCACCCTGGGTATGCAGTACCAATAGATGCCAGAAGAGGGGCATCAGATTTCCCTGGAACTGGAATTACCAATGGTTATTAGCAACCATATGGTGCTGGAATTTGAACCTAGTTCCTTTGGAAGAGCAGCCAGAGCTCTTTACCACTGAGGCAACTCTCCTCAATGGTTTAATAATAATAATAATAATAAAACTGAAGTTCCATTACTTTCTTTTAATTCTCATGGTACACAGATAATATGTGTCTGACTCCACACCTTGCTGTTTAACTTTTGAAAGGGTTTTAAGGCTCATTCCTCCCTTGTTCTTCTGTACAATCTCTGCTAAGCTAGTAAAATTTAAAAAGGCTTTATTTAACATCAACTAAAATTTCAAAGCATAAAATGTAACATCCCCTGCAGCCTCACTGGTATACATCCATCAACACTGCAGTCTAACTAATTTTCCCAGTTCTCTTGACTGTTTCAGATGTGTTTGAGTGTTTCTTCATCTGCTTAGAAAAGCCCCATACAAGGGATTAACCTTTACAAACCCTCTTGGTGTGTACATGTGCTATACTGTCACTTAAGATGAACTTTTTTAGAGGTCTATGCAATTGCTAGACAACAGGAGAAAACATAGTTGGTAAATACTAATACCATTTTGATTTCATTGAGAGTATTCAAGTTATTAAAGTGAACATATGTTATATTTACAAACAAATTATTGCAGTTATTGCATTAAAATAAGTGAAAAAACATGAAGAAATTCTTACAAATAAAGTAAAAGCTTATGTGAAACTAGAGAAGATAAGCTATATATTGCTATAATTAATACTATGTAACTTTAAATTCATTTTATGTGTTGTTTCTCTGATGTTGACTCTATTAAAAGTAAAACTATAAGATCATGGCAAATTAAACTCCATGAAACCAACAGGTAGGTTTGCAGTAAGGAAGGAGGGCATATTGGAATCTCCAGTGTGACTTATGTTTGCCAACCTGTAGAAAAGGCTGCAAGTTCAAGCAGTATTTAATAGTGATGTACTAGTTATGTTTTTATCAACTTGACACAAACTAGAGACATCAGTGAAGGAGGAGCCTCAGCTGAGGATTTTCCTCCATCTGAGCAGCCTGTGGTCATCATTGTGAGGTATATTCTTAATTGTTAATTGATATAGGCAGGCAAAGCCCACTGTAAACAGTGGTATCCCTGGTCTGTATTAAAGAAGGTAGCAGAAGCCTGAGGATGAGAAAAGCATTCCTCCATGGTCTTTATTTCAGGTCCTGTTTCCAGGTTCATACTTGAGTTCTGCTGACAGTGGACTGTTATTACCTGTCAGATGTAATGAACCATTTCCCCGGCCCATGTTGCTTTTTGGATGTGCTGTTTTATTTTATCACAGCAACAGAAAGCCAATTAGAACAAATATATATTTGACTTAATTTGCTTCCCTTGGGAAGCAATTTTTGGTCTTATGTCCTTCCGTTGATTGATCATATACATTTTTGATATATGAGTCATATTATAGCAATGTTAACCACATCAACAAAGCAAATTTAAACTAGTAGCAATTGTTCAACCAGTGAAATTGCACAGGCAAGAAGACTCACAAACTTTCACAGATGATTAAATTTAGTATTAATTGTGAAAATACACATAGTGTATTTGTGAGATAGATGTCTAACTTACAGAGCAAATAAGACAATACAACACTATTCTCTCTCTCTTTTTCTCATATTTACAATACTGCACTCCAAGAGGTCACCCAGAAGTAGTTGGCTACTTTACGTATGGAGAAGAATCCCAAGCAGGGAGGATATTATGTACTTTTAGTTGGAATGTAAAATTCTGTAAGACTTATAAAATTATTTAATAGAATTTGACACAATTCAAAATGTGAATCCATAAAGTAGAAATTCCCACTATCAAAAAGACCTCATTCATACAAGCCATTTATATCATCATACTTATAGAAGAAAATCATTAAATATAAAGAGAGAATTCTAGATAAATTTATATAATAAAGCACTGAAAATGAATAAAATTGAGGATCTTTATGCACCATCATGCCCTGATGTAATTGAAACTCACAATCATATTGTTTGAAAACTGCTCCCATTCGTATAAACATATATTCAGAATACATAAGTAATATTCAACTAATAAACAGCATACACATTATGTTATTTTTTAAAAAATAGGAATAAGCTGGGAGTGTACACCTGGAATTTTATCACTCAGGAGGGAAGAGCAGGAGGACTGTGAGTTTAAAAACAGCTGAGCTAAATAGCAAAATTATGTCTCTCAGAAAGAACAAATCAAATAATAAGAATAGTAACTTCAACCCAAAAAACTTGCCTTGAATAGATTGGAGAAATGACTTCTATCTGTAAATTGCTTGAATTTTGAGTAAATGGTTGTTAAAATTCTTCTCATTAATACGAGTTTTTCCCTAGTTGATATATTTCCGGTGAAGATAAAAAATTGTTTCATTAAAATGTCTTTTCAAGGTATGTAAAATACTGAAGTAGGTTTTATGTGCCAAGGATTGAATAACATATAGCAGTATAATTTAGATTTTTATCTCTCCACAATACAATTATTTTCTATATAGTGAACAATACATAGTTAGAACATGATAACCAAAATCATTATCTTTTGGTGATTTAATAATGAGTTTAATTGACATAATGTTCTAAAATTTCAGCCTTTGTTCTGAATGTATACCTGTGCATATTGATGTTTGTATAATTTAGGCTTTACATCACTTTCACTTAAATAAAGCTTGGATATAAATGGCACTTTAAGAGCATGCTTCTCCTGTTGCATGTATTCATGACTTAGATAAGCTAAAGTATACTAATGCTGTGCAGGTACCTATGATGATTTCAAGTGAAGTGAATTATATAAAAGACTATACATAAGTTATTACAGGAAGAATTTGAATATTGTTAGTATTACTCACATTCATGCTATCTACACCACTAATGAATAGTCTAGTAAGCCCAATGAGGTCATCTAAAGCACACATGAACCATCCTTTGGAAACAAATATTCCTTTACAAATTGCCTCTTAGATACTGTGTCTTGTAGAATTAAATTGTGTTTGAAGAACAAGAAGGATGAAAAAAATCACTAAAATCCTTTTTCAGAGTTTTAAAATGGGTTTAGTTATTGAATATTGTAAAAAAGAATTAAATGGCATTTTAATGGACACAATAAAGGAGGTGGCTTGTTTGAGTATGACTTTTATTATCATACTTTATGGATATAGGAGAATACTCTGCATTTAGCTGTTTTATTTTACATATCATAAATTCACACGTATACTAACTGGAAAATCTTCATATGATATTCACTTACAGAGCAAGGCACATATGTAAAGTATATGTTTTACTGATTTTTCTCTAGTAAGCAGCTATACTGAGAATTAAAATGCCAGAACTGTCTAAAGAATAATATAAAATAAATTCTTCGGAGTCATATTAAGGCAAAGAAACCATGTAACAAAAGTAATTCTGATGCTTTGCAGGTCTATCATTTGATTTTTCAGATTGAAATTACTTTAACTTAGATGCCGCCTTTAAAATGCATTTAGGGAATTCTAGGTATTCATTATTCGTTAAGATGTGCAATATGTCAGTTATGTTTCTGAGAACGTTACACAACTCAACACTAACTTTTTCTACCACATGTCAAGTATGTGAAGCCAGGCAATAGCATATTTTGACTTCTGAATATAGAATCATCTGATGATTATACTCTGTCAAGTCCAGCAGAGTAATCAAATATAAAATACATGTACAAATGTATTTTAAAATACACACAAATTATTTTGGATTCAGTTTAATACATCAAAGCTGAATATATGTAAATGTATCTTGATAAGAACAGCTGCCATTAAAACAAACTTAAAAAGATCATCTACTTAGGAGATCAAAAGTCTGAAGCTATTTCGAATTTGCTTAAGAGAAAAGAACAGTAGGAACCACTTACTTAGCTGTAAAAAGTAGGTGTTCATCTTTACAGAGTATTCATTTATTAATACAAAATCTGTTTTCAACTGAAAAAAATTGTACTTCCAAATTCTATGTTCAGAGATATTTAGAAAAAATGTAATGGGTAAATATTTTTTCATGAAATTATTAATGGAATTTAGTTCAAATGCTATATAAATATAATACATGTTTATCAAGTAAATAGAATAATTCAAGGGTATATTCTATGTTTTCTTATCGCATTGCAATTGCTTTTTCATAGAACACAGATTTATTCTATCTTAAATTTAATACTGTTATATGTAACTTATTTTACATTTTTATACTGATTGATGAAATTAATTTTGAACATTTAAAAGTACTGAATGTCAAGCAGGGAATGGTGGCAAATGCCTTTAAGCCCAGCATTGGGGAGGGAGAAGCAGTCTGATCTCTGTGGCTCTGAGGTGACTCTCGTCTACACAGTGCCTTTCAAATCTATGGGGGAAACAAGAACATCCTGTCTCCAAAAAAGTGTGTGTGGCGGGGGTGAATGTCAGGTCATTACTCTGTGTCCTTAGTTAACATATATAGATGAAATCAAACCAGGTCTATATTTTTCAAACTCATTAGTTTATATTTGTTCAAAGACAGAGCTAGACAAGGCAATCTTTGTTGAAGTCCAAAGGGATATAGTTACCTTTATAATATGAGTCAGATATCAGTGGAGAGAAATCCCTAATGATCATTTTCATATACTTTCATTTAACCAAGTTCTATTGAGCACATCCAAGATCCATGCACTGTACTAATTCCTGAGTATCCACAAGTGAAAGAGATAATCCAAAACTTCAGTTTATACAAGGGCTAACTGCAAACAAAGATTGCAAAAAGCTGTGAGGGTTGCACGGCCAAATATTAATCATTGTTGTTTGAGTATTTCTCTCATCTTTATTCTACACTTGTATTCAAGTGTACATTTTATTTTCCCCAAGAGCACTTACATGAAAGTGAAACTCAAAATTTAACTCAACCTCATTAAGACTTAGAATCTTTTTCCCAGCAATACTTCATAATGTGAAACCTGAGGAAGAGTTAAGCAAAGACTGAAGGCATTAGAAACAATACTGTAAGTTTATTTGGAGGGGGGGGTGGCTAGAAGTACAAAATTGGGACACATTAAGGGTTCATGTGGATTCTAAAAGTATACTATAGAGCTATAGCCATAAAACAGTAAGATATAGACTCATAGGTCATAGGTCAATGGAACATAGTTGAAGACCCATACATGAGTACATGTATTTTCAGTCATCTGATATTTGACAAGGTACCAAGAATACACACTGGAAGAAAGACAGAATCTTCAATAAATGGTGCTTTAAAACTAACTCTCCAACAATATAAGAATGAAACTAGACCCTTACCTTTTACCTTGCACAAAGTCAGCTCCAAATGTATCAAATATCTCTATATGAAATCTGAAATTCTGAAATTATTAGAAGGAAACACTGGCAGTAGCCCTCCTAGGTATAGGAAGCACATTCTAAATCAGTTGATCAGAAATGAAGATCAATAATTGACAAGTGGGAACTTATTAAACTAAAACACTTCTGTACAGTAAAAGTAAAAACCAAGGAAGTGAACAAAAACCCACAGAGTGGGAGAATATCTTTAATAGTGACATCAAAGAAACTTCTTTTCTACCAGATGGAGACTAATACAGATTGCCCCAACTGAACATATTCAGAGATTGCCTGAGAATTGCCCAACCTAAGTGACACATCTACAATGCACTCTTTGAACCTAAGGCTCACAGAACATTGTGGAACAAGGGGTAAAAGAACACTAGGCATTTTTCAACTCACATCAATGAAGCTCCTTCATCAACAGAGGGCCATGAACACAAAAGGACCCAACAGTCAAACCTTAGAAAATAAGAGTCTGCAGTGTGTGTTTCCTTGGACAGGATTTGTATATTAACACCACCCACCCAGTGCTCAGGGAACACTGTGAAAGAGGGGAGAGAAAAACAGTAAGAGCCAGGGAGGAGATGCAGAACCATATGGAAATAGATTCCTACAGGCTCCTGGAACCTTGCACGTATCAACCTATAGCAATGTTGCCAGCATGCACAAGACCCATGCAAACTAAACCAGACAAAAACTCAGCACAGAACAGTAGAAATGCACCGTAGGAGATAATCCTAACCAAAGTACTACTGGCAGCTGATTATTGCTGGGTGAGGAAGAGCTGATCTTATTAAAGGACTCTATATAGGCTGACTAGATCTCTATGGATGAACTTGTGCTGAAGGACATCTGGTTACACTAACATGACTGGATACTCAACAGACCTTGACCCAACTAACAGAACGCATGAATTCCAGTCGGGAGGGTGTAGACAGGAAAGAGGTTATAAAGTTGGGTAAGATTTTTCTGTATGAAATATGCAAATATTCAATAAACATTACAAAAAAATAGAAGAGTTCATGTGGATATAGAAAGTAATTTGCATATGAGCACAGGTGTTGTTCAAGGTGGTGAGGCTGGGATTCTCTGATGTTGCTCATTTATAAATCCATTAATAAACTGCTGCAGTAGGTCAAAGTCACCTGACATGACTATCAGGGAAGAAAAGGGTTTGGGCCCCCAGCAAGATAAGATTTAATTGATTAAGACAGAGAAGTCCAGTCTTTTGAGGGGAAAGAATGACAGACGTGCTACATTGTTACCATATTGTGCCACCGTTGCTTGTTTATTGACGAAGTCCACGACTTTTGAAACAAAAACATGTGTGGCTAGTCTTCTTTCACAAGAATAAGGTATAATAGAGGTGGCTTAAACTGATAGGAAATGCTTCTGTTTTACCAAAATGAATAGTTGGATAAATGTTTATTCTTAAAGGAACTGTTTTGCCGAGGTGTGGAATAGGATAATCACATTAGTCTGGGTAGGATTCTGGTGCCACTACAAGCAGGAATGCCATATGCTGCAAAGGATGGGACGAAGAGGAAAGCTAATGAAACTGAAATAATGCAGTGGCCATATGCAAAATGCCACTGGCTGCTAGAAAAGGAATCACTGAAGAAGGACTTCCCTTCCATTCTCAACACATCCCTAAGCACATTTAGTGGGAAAACAGGAACCAAAAAAGAGTGCTGTGTGAGCCGAGATTACTAACTGGAATAGAAATGTGACAGCAGGGCAAGAATGACTTTCAAGTGGACAATAGAAAGTACCTACATATAGTAGTTATTTTTCTTTTGCTGTGATAGAATACTGTGATGAAGGCAACTTGTCGAAGGAGGACTTATATGGGTTTACAGTTCCAGAGGAAGAGTTCACAATGGAGGGGAGGCATGGGGGCAGAGGCAGCCTTAGAGGAAATTTGAGGGTTCACATCTTCGAGCACACTCAGGAAGAGAGAGAGGGAAACTGCAAGTTGTACAGCCTATAAACTTCCAAATTCTACTCCTAGTGACCTGAGTCCTACAGGAAGACCATACTTCCTCCAGAGTCCATGACCCACTCCAAACAGTACCACCAGTTAACCACATGTTCAAATGCCTGAACTTATGGAGGCCATATTTTATTTAACCTAGCACACCATCAACAGTCCACAGTTTGTTGGGGAGGATTTATCTAAACTTAAAATACACAGAATGAAGAAGGACTTAGCTCATGGTGGAATGATGTATATAAAGTAATAAATGTATGACTATGTAAAATATAGTGAAATTTAAATTAAATATATTTTAACTGATACAGAAAACACCAAAAATTATCATATAATGATGTATATCATATCAAATTAATATATTGTATATCAAGTTAACTATACCTAACCCCTTAAATACTTAGTAATTTTTAAATATTTTTATTGACTTTTTTGCATTTCAAACAAAACGTCTTTATCACCTTCATATCCCCTTCCCCACCCTCATCTCTTCCCTACAGAATTTCATGCATTCTGTCATATGTTTTAAGGCCTATCAGTTCATTTGTACTGTACTCCCTGCAAGTTCATCCCCTGGAGTCTAAGCATATTTTAATAGGTTGTTTGAAAATTTTATACAATGTAACGTGATCGTATAAGCATCTCAGACCCCTTCAGTTTTCTTGAGTATGCTACCAATACAACCCTGCCTACAAATTCCTGTCGTCTTTCTTTTTTTCTTTTTCTTAACCCATTGAGTTGCCCATATATACATGGACATGGGATCCTAACAGTATGGACAATCTAACAATGGCCACCCTTCCCAAAGTCTCTTTAATTCCACCAGCAGCCATCAATTGCCAGTTGTTCCTTAAGTAGATTTGGGGTGTCAGAGGCCCTCCTCCATCTATGCTTGAGTTTGCAACTGGCCAATAGTGAAAGTATTCAGGAAACTTTCTTCTAGATTTATGAGACTTATACTCCACAATTATTATCGTCACCCTATTGCTGAATCGCATATCACAATGACTCAGCTGAAAGTTAACACATCCGTGATGAACACTCTCCACACTGCCAAGTTACTTGCACAGCCATGTTTGTTGCTGCTCTTTTCACAATAGCAAAAGGATGGATGCAACCTAAATGCCTATCAACTGATGAGTGGATGATGAAAATATGGTACATTTCCACAATGAAGTGTTACTCTGCGGGAAATAATGACAAATCCATGACATTTGTAGATAAACGAATGGAACCAGTAACTGCTATGCTAAGTGAAATAACTCAGATACAGGAAAATAAACAATGTATGTTCTCCCTCATTTGAGGATCCTAGCACCAATGCCTTGTAGTATGTGAATATGTATCCTGATATAACTGTAGGAACCAGGAAAAAAAATAAAGAACATGAGAGAGAAGAAGAGTAGTAGACAGGTGCTGCTAAGAGAAAAAAATCGATAAAATATGGGTATTTAAATGGGAGAATATAGGATTATACAAAGAACTATTGGGATAAAGGGAAAGAAGGAGCTCAAGAGAGGTTGGGCCATGGCAAACAGGTATTTTCAAGGGAGAAATGGGGAAAATAGAATACTTTAAATGAAGAACCTATAGAGGGAGGGTTTGACAGGGTGAGAGAGAGAAGAGATAATTAATGCCTATCAAGTGTAAAATACCAGAGGAAATCATATTAGTCTAACAACCTAATGACAAATTTCACATACAATATCTCTAAATAAGTCCATGTGCATAGATGAAGGCTACATAACAACAACCAGTTCCAGACAGGAGAAACCTTCCTTTAAGTTGTTGCCATGCCAAGAGATTCCCAAAATTACACAGGCTCCCAATTGCTAAAAACAAGACCCAATTTGGAGACTGTATTTGGTGCAGTGGAACTGGAACTGACCTGAAAGCCACTTCCCCTGAAGGCTAGCTCTCATAGTTCTGGTGAACACTATCCAAGCAGCTAAGGGAGAACTTTGCTGGATGGCCCAACACCAGCTTCATGACCAAATAACAGCATAAAACACTAGGACAGCATACCATACTGGTGCAGTAGTGACACTTTTAGTGTGGGGGAAAGCAATAGCTACCTAACTGGTTTTAGAGCCCACTCAATTGGAGGAAACTCATGTGTGGTATTGTAATCATAGTCAAATACCCATGGCTGAAGAGGTAATTGATCTTAGAATAAACATTAACATTGCCACATCCCTGCTCTAATGTGGATTCTTACTAAGTGCAAAATATTTATCCTTATATTTACAGTCAAGTATTGCAGACTCCACTCATCGAAGGGGCTTCTTCTGCACCAGATGGTGATTACTACAGAGTACCACAACGGGTCATACAAAGACATTGTCTGTGAATTTTCCATGGGTAAGCAGCATATCTACAATGCAATCTCTGTTTCTAAGGATCACAAAACATAGAGCAAGGGGTAAAGAGGACACTGACAAATCTCTCACGGCTCATTAATGAAGCTCCCTCATACAACATCAACTCTGTGACAAAAAGGTCACATATCAATGGTGTCACCAATGCTCAAGACCCAGGCAAACTCAAGGAGACAAAATCCTAGCATGGAACCGGGGTAATGGGTAGCAGACCCCAAACTTTACTGAAGAAATATTGTAGACTGATTACCATTGTGTGAGAATGAATATCTTACAGCAAGGAACTATGGATAAGGTGAGTAGACATCATTGATGAACTTGTACTGAGGAACATTTGTGGGCACTAACTTGACACAAAAGACCTTAACAAAGAAGAAAAACATGTATGAATTCCAGTTGGCGGACTATGGGAGTACCTGTACAGAAGCAGGTAATAAAGATGATTAAGATTGATTGAGATGTTCTATATGAAATACACAAAAATTCAGGAAAATAATTAATGACAAATGAAAGTAGTTTATTATTTTACTTATGAACTTATGTCATTCTTACAGAATAAAATGTTAAATACAAAGTGTTATACAAGGAACAAGGTTCCAAAAATGGGAAAAAAATGTTTAAAGAAGGGAAGAAGGGCATGAAATTAAGTTTTAATTTTATTCATAACTAAGAAGAATTATGTGAAGCCATTATTTTTTCTTTCTGTTTATTAATGTGCTTTTAGAAACATTCTACTGATTGGATATTTATTTTCTTCACTTAATATAAAGTATAGAGATATAATTTTTATTGGATATGTCTAATTTTAAAACTTAACTCCCACTAGGCCTGATGGTTAATTGAAATACACAAAGATAAAATAGGCTATGTATATATAGTTGTTTTGATGAAAGAGACATCTTTTATTTCTAATGATAAATAATATAACTTTACAAATTATAAATGATCTTCTGCCAGATGATTTTAAGAGAGAAAAATAAAGGAATAGAGAACTAGAATATTAGAATTGTCAAGGCTGTCAAAAAATATTAGCAATATACCAAATATTTCTGGCAAAGAAAGGGATGCTCAGTTTTTGCTTAAGAATGAGAAAATGAGAGAGCTGTGAAGGAATTTGCACTTTAGATCCTAGGATAAGCTTTGATGATTGCACACAACACTTGGTCTTTCAAGAAGAGGTCAAAATAAAACTCATCATATGTGAAACAGGTCATTCTGAGGACAATCTTTTGTTTAGTGGGAAATTTCTGCAAAAGAAATATACTCTTTTTATCATACTGGAATTCTACCATATTGGAGTGTTCATTTTCCGGAAAAATTTAGCATAGAACCAGAGAGAACACAATGAGCAGAACTTCTTATCACGAAGTCTCTCTCTTTATGTAAACTCTAGTTGGAATAGGAGAAACACATTTCAGGAAGTAATTTCAATTAAGAATCATAAACTTTAAAAAAGGGACATAGATTTGTAAGGACAGATATGAGATCTTATACTGGAAATAGACTCTCTTGGCAGCAACGATGAGTGAGCTGCTAAGAGAAAGGATAAGAAAAATCACATTTTATAGTATTAGGAGTTAAATTGACTGGATTATAGGTTCAGAAAAAAGAGCTGTATTACTGATATATGTCTGAAGAAAGCTTCTGTGTAGTCAGAGCTTACTAAAGCCGGGAGGACGAGTCCAAAGTCATTCTTAAAAAGACCAGGATTTAAATCAGAACTTCCCTGAAGTCACTCAAGTGGAATAAAAACAGCGACACTCTCATGGTCCCAGAAACTTTTATTTGAAAATATACTTGTAATTAAGAAACATGAATTACAATTATTTTTTCAGTAGGGTGATTCCCCAATTAGTAGACAAAGAAATTGAAGCTTAGGGAAGTTATTCAACTATCCCAAGTAAGCAGTCCTGACAGGATTCAAATAAGGATTTTTTTTTTTCCCCATAAAACTTACAGCTTTCTTTTTTCTTGGCCTTAAGAGTTCTTTCCTACCATCTTCAAAATAGCCAAATGACTTGATGTACAAATCTTGCTAAAAGAGTGAGATTGAAATGGCAAATGGGAATATTTTAGCAGGCAGTACAAGAGAGATCAATTTGTTAGACTTGAAGTGAATCACAGAGAAACATATCTACTTTTCTTGGATGATTAATCCAATGCATCTAGTATTGAGTAAATCCATCTACTTGCTGCAATGAAAAACAAACAGACTAAAAATTCACTTTTAAGCCATTTTAAATAGTTAATTAAATATGACCCTGGACAACAAATGGAAAAAAATGGCAAATACAACTCTAGAAGAATTACTATTAACCTGAGCCGTTGGATAGATTCACTGGGCTCTACATCACATACTTTTGAACTTAATAGTAGGCAAATTTCTCTGAGATTAATTTGCTTAAATTAGTAGAGGTTTTATTTTACAATAAAAAATATATCAAAACTTAAGAGAAAATTCGTATCATTATTTTTTGTACATAAATATTAATGAAACTTAAGAATTAATTATTTCTTTGAGGAAAAAGTTTGTGTAACAACTTTAATTGTGATCAACACTTCTCCTTTAAAAAATGGATTTCCATTTAAAATTAATCTTAATTTCCTTACGACTAATTTGATCTCTCCCTTACTCAAACAATATCATCCTAGGTGATCTGTTCAGAAAACAACAGTATTTTTTCTTTCAAAAATTTCTGCTCTAACTTTCATAAACTATTATATTCATATTAAAAGCCTGTTGTATATCATCTGACACATTATGTCTAATTATTATTTAACTCTTTGAAAAATGTACTATAATAAATGAATATATAAAGTTTGTCATAACCATAGAAGTGGTCTTTCCAAAGTGATTATTTTTCACAGTATTTACTACTTAATAAAAATTTTAAACTGACATGACTGCTTGAAGTTTTTAAAGTTATATAATTCCTACAAATTCTTCAAAATGGCTGTTTTACTAATTGGAAGGTTATTAAAACATCTGAAATACGTGTTGACATTTTCATTGTTTGTAAGTATAGACTTTTAATTATACAATATACTTTCTAGATATTTAGCTACTTAATCTTTGACTAAAGATTACAATATATTCAGTTCACATTTCCATCTTTCATTGTGAATAGTAGAAATAACTGTACCTAATTAGATATAATTCCTCAATCCAATGATTATTTGAGTGCTAGATAAGGAATGTAAATACACAGATGCTTAATTGCTTTACACACACTTTCTCTATAATTTCAGGGAGATATTATCAGTAGAATTAATTATAAAAGTTTAATCTATTAAAATAACAATCAACTTATCATAAACTAAACAATACTCTGATAAATAAGCAATCATTTCATGTCCCATCACATATGTTCTGTTATTCTATTCATGAACACCTTTGATACTAAAGCTGGATATATTCATGTTTTAGGAGTTTAAGATACAGCTGATGGAATAGTGTGTTAATGCTCACCATCACTAAATTGAAGTTTGCAAAGAGGGACGTTGTGGCACTAACTTGTATACTGACAGAAACCTTTCAAGAAATGTTAATATAAAGGGAATTTAAAATGAGATAAGAATAATAAAATATATGCAAAAGTAGAAATTTTACACAATTCTTAGGTGAATACTGATTCAATTAAGGATATTAATCTGAAAAGTCATATGTGAAATAATATTATTTTCTGTGTGCGCTAGAAAGTTTCTCAGGATACACTGAGTATGATCAGATCATCAACTTTCTTTTGATCAAATAACTAATTTCATTTTAACATACTTATGATTAAAAAATAAATATAGCACACTCTCTTGTTTAAAACAAAGTCAAAAGTCAAAACCAAAAGTCAGAATCATCATTTTAATCATGATGATCTCTACAACATTGTACAAATCAAGTTATAATAGATGTTAATGATCAAATCTTAACTTTTAGGAGTTTCAGTATCTAAGATGAATTTGAACATATTTATCCTTGAATTTTACAAGATAACTTACTGTTCCTCTGATGACATTAATAAAAACTTAAACATTTTGTGCATTGGATCCCAAACTCTGCATATTTCTGAATCTTTTTTTAATCAATTGCCTATTTTAATGTTAAAACTAACTACAATGCCACACAAACACACACAATCTCATATATACATTAAAGTTGTATGATTTAATAAACATAGTCACTTAATATAAACTATAAGTTCTTTCTTAGTATAATTATATTCACTAGCCTATAAAATGTGAAAAAGTTGTTAGTGATGGTAACTCATGCTTAGAAGGAATTATAAAGTATAAATCTGATATTCTTGAATTTGAGGACTGTTCATCTTAAATTCATTGCAGGCCTGCTGTTAGTTATGTTCCAAGTAAACTCTGAAATAGCTTTTACCGACCATGGAAAGTAAAAAGTACTGAAGAATGAAAAACAGAGGGATTGTCTAGCATGTGGGTCATACTTAAAATAGAGCATAAAAATCAAACTGCGCAAACCATAGTATATTTTCAACAATGCCTTTTAAATATCAGTATCTAGACTAAAAGGCCTTCTGAAAATACTACTTTGCCTCTTTCAAAGTAATTTTCAATTAGATGAAGCATACTTTCCTAGTGAGACTTTATGTATGCACTATAAAGAGAATCCATGTAACCGACTCCAAAGTCAAGACCTGGTGTCTTTCACACATTCTCTCAGGGCCCCAGTCACCTCCATTTCACTGTAAGATTCCATTCTATTCTTACTATCAAATGTTTTCATTTGTTTCACACTGATTGTTGTACATGAAAACTTTCCCTGCTGACACCTGCATTCATTTATTTTCATTTTATTCTATCCATTTTGTCTCTCTCTCCTCCCTCTCTCTCATTCCTTTCTCTCTCCTCCCCCTCCCCCCCTCATATAGAGTAGGAAATGATGGCAAGATTTGAGGAAAATGGCTCCCAGAGTCCATACTCCTCAGAGTCATGGCTTGAAAAAGAGTAAGCTGCAATGTGTTTGAAACAAGGGTACTTTAAAATGTAAATGCAGAAACAATAATATTTAAATGTGCTATATTAAAACTTATAAATTACATATTTCAATGATTGTAATGATTTGAAAATGGACAAACAAGATTGATCAATTAAGATTACTTACTTTCTACCACTAGAAATTCCAAAACTGACAATAAATTATTGAGATCTTAAAGAACCACAACATTTCTTTTAAGACATGACTAAAAATAAGTTTGTTTCAAAGTACTAACACAATGTTAGTGCTTTCTTTTTGGTAGTCAAATATGTATACTTTGTCGATCAGAAGGAAGGAATATATGTTTTAGAAGAGAAGAGATTGGTTTCAAGGTAATTTTTTCTCATCTCGTTAGGCTAAGAATCCTGACTGGACCACTAAATGAAAAAAAAAAAATACTACTTTAAAAATGTTATCAAACCTATTTAAAAATATATCAATAAATTATAAATTGTTATCAAAGACCAAAAAGTAGGTAGTGGGGAAGCCTAGACTCAAATCAGACAGACGTGTGCCATCATGGGGAAACAGCTGGACCTCAGGCAAAAGGAACAAGTGAAAATCATGACTTCTCCTGGGATGTTAAGAGCAAGACAGATGTGTAATTGAAGAAGCTAGAGGAAGCCTTCATATGCAAAGTATACTGGAGAACTGAAAATGCCTACAAATGAGAAAATATTTAAAATATGTAGGATTGAGCCTTCCATTAGTCACAAAGAGGAAGGAAACAGAAATTCTCCCTGAATAAAAACTTGTCCAATAGAATATTTAGAAAATTCATGTTTGGTGTTGATTATATATGAGATCATATATGAGTATCAAATATCCATTCTCACAGAAAATATATGAGCTAGAAGGAACAGGAGGAAAATACATGATAAACATCAAACTGGAGCTGTAAAGATGGCTTGGCAGTAAAAAGCACTCGCTGTTGTTGCAGAAGACCTTGGTTGGCTTCTAGCAATGGACTTTTACTTCAGTTCCACAGAGCATTGTGATTCAGGAATAAAGAAAGGAAACTGTTCTTTAAACCTTCAGTTAAAAAGTTGGGAATGGGGCCCAGATCTTTGCAGACACAGATCCTACCATGCCCATCCCCCTGCTTTGAGACCATCTGCAGTCCCCCCCACTGCTGAAGAGTAAGAGCAGCACTTCCATCTCCCATCTCCTCTTGCTGAAACATGGTACTATCGATACATCTGATGCTTCTGAACTAATGATTAGCCAGGATTGTTTGTTCTCCTGGAGAGCTCCCGAGTAGCCTCATTGGACCTTCTGATTCATACAATATAAAAATCAAAAGACAGAATCTGAAGTCTAGATCATACAGCTTTATGTACCTTATCAGAAAGCAACAAAGGTACATCAGTGATACAATCAGAATCAGACTTCAACTCAACAAAGGAAGGCTTCAGTTTCATACCAGAATCACAATCAACAAATGAAATCTACATGCTAGATTGACAAAAAACATGAAAAACCAAAATAATAGGTTCCCACAATACCGAAGGAGTCCTATACAAGAGTTGTACAAGAACTCCCTAGAGATAACCCAGGACACAGAATATAAGAGAACAATAAACATAATCAAAGAATTCAATGAATTTAAAGAACACACAAATGAACAACTCAAAGTACTTTAAGAAGACAGGGATACACTTCTGGTTTAATTCACAAAAGAGATAGAAATATTAAAGGAATCTCAGACTGAAATGAAGAAGGAAGCAAAAAACTAAGTAAGTCGATTTGAAATAAAATGAGAAAGCTTCACCAATAGAATGAATGAAATTGAACACAGAATATCAAGATTAAATGAAAAAGTTAAAGATTTGGACTGCTTAAGCAAAGAGTATGAAAAATAAAAAAAAAAACAGGAATGGAATATGCAGGAAATTTGGAACACCATGAAAAGAACAAATGTACACAACAAAGGCATAGAGGAAGGAGAAGAATCTCAAGTAAATGGGAAGGCATGCCCACAGAGATACAAGAAGCATATAGAACACAAAATTGAAAGAACCAGAAAAGAAACTCCTCATGGCATATCACAGTAAAAACACTAAATATGCAGACCAAAGAGAGAATATTGAAAGCTGGAAGAGAAAAACAAGGTGTTGAATATAAATGAAAACACATCAGAATTACAGTTGAATTTGCAGTACAAACAATGAGACCCAGAAGAGCCTGGAAACAAACAAACAAACAAACAAAAACCAAAAACAGTTCTAAATGGCCATAGATGCCATCCCAGAACAATGGGTAGAAAAAGTACTAATCTCACAGCTTTCATCAATGAAACTCCCTCATGCAGTGGAGGGAAATTATCACAAAAGGCCACAAATAGCAAAGGGTAGAGATGTAGGTCCTTGTACAGAATTCCTTTATTAAACCGCACCCAAGAGAGCAAGAATAAGAAATAAAGTTCATCCAAATTAGAAAAGAAGTTAAACTTTCAGTGTTTTCAGATGACATGATCAATTATTGAAAAAAAAATTCTAGTCTCCACTGAAAAGTTATTGGAACTCAACAAAATTTAAGAAATTTGCAGGACATAAAATCATATGCAAAAAATCAGTATCATTGGGGGATGGGAGTGATACTCAACAGGAAGAGTACTTGTCTAGCATGCACAAAGGACTGGGTTTAATTCTTGTATAAACCAGGTATAGTGGAACACATAGGTAATCACAGCACTGGAAGGCAGGTTCAGAAGTTCAAAGTCATTATTTGTGAAATAATAAGGTTGAAGCCAGCCCTGTATACATCAACACTGAAATAAATCAGTAGCACTGCTACATACTGGGGACAACTTGACAGGATCTAGAATTACCAAGGAGACACGTGTGAGGAAGTTTCTAGACTGAGTTAACTGAGGTAGGAAATTACTCTCTAAATGTGGGCAGTGGGAGTTCCTAGGCTTGGCTCCTGGACTGTCAAAGGAAACAGTAAGCTGAGCACCAGCATTTTGCATTTATAGTCACTACAACATGCAGCAATTTTACAATGTATAACAAGCCATGATTTCACATAATACTACTTAAGTTTAAATATTCTTAAAATAGTAAACAGCAGTTTAATTTTAAATGAAATTAATTTTTTTTAATCCAACTTCTTTGAAACAAAGGCTTTTTATTTTGCCTCCTGGGGAAGATATTGTTAATGCCTGTCTTGTGACTCTCAGAACACATTTTTATCTTTTCTAAAGATTGTATTTTATTCAAAACGTTTAAGAAAAAAATATACAATATACTGAATATATTTCTTTCTAGTATTCTCACTACCACCGCTTCACTATTTTCCTACAGTCTTACTTTCAGAGGTTCCATTATAAACGTGACATTTAAGGCTGGATATCTCACAGACACTTATTCTCTGTGTTTGAACAACCACTTGTAAAAATTTTGAATAGGTTCCATCTGTTTAAAAGAAATTTATTTGGTGAGTGGTGACCGGTATAATTCTCTTTAAATGTAAGGGTATACATTTAGCATATAGTAAGAAATTACATTTTTTTAGGAATGTGGAAGAGGAGTAGGTTTTGTTCAAGGGTCTATGACCTCTCCAGCACTGTTTCTTTGCCTATGTTTACAGTACCATGTAATGGTTCCTCTCTACTGAGTAGAATTAGATAACTGAGTAGAATTAGAAAACTAAACAAAACCTTAGCATAGAACTAGGGAAATATGAAATAAGCCCTAACCTTAGCTAAGGAGTGACTGGCAGCTGACCCCCGCTGGGTGAGGGAGTGTTGACCTTCTTTAAGGGAGGGATTCTATGTGGGCTGAATAGGCTGCAGTGGAAGAACTCACACTGAGGGACATCTGAGGATACCAACTGGACCAAAAAGGCCTTAATATATATAACATAATTTATGAAATCAGGTGGACAGGCTATGGGGCATACAGATAGGGGAGGACATCTAAATATGTTTAAGATGTGGCGGATGAGATGCACGAAAACTCAATAAAATTATGCATATTGAAAAAATTTTCCTACTGTGATGTGAAATACAAGATTAATATTTTTATTGTTCAAAATATTCTGAAAGTAGTATTTTTATTCTAGATACATGTACAGTTGTGTGTCTGTATATGTATATTAATGACAACAGTTTTGCTACAGCATAACATATGAATATTTTCCTGTGGTAGGAGTGAAACTTAATTAGAATGTTGACTTGAGTTAGCTACTTAAGACAAATGATATTGTTTCCCCTATTCATTATTATAAATGAGAATAATGTTCATTTACAAAGATTTAATGAGGCAGTTTCTGGTTTTGAGTTTCTGCTTCATTTATAAACATCCTACTTAACTCTATTCCCATTGATATTTTTACTGTTTATTAATACATTCTGTCTTAAGTTTCATCTTTCAAGTTATTTTATGATTATAAGAAAAGTTTGGGTGAATCATTTATGAAATTGTCCTTCGAGATGAATTTCTTCAAAAAAGTTAAATTTGGTTTAAAACCTAAATCTAATTAATTTATTAAGTTACAATTAGTGAATACTGCAGAAAGTACACACACACACACACACACACACACACGCAGGGGGGAAAAGAGGGAGGGAGGCAGATGAGAGAGACATTTAGAAGCTAATAATTGTCATGATCTAAACAGTCCTCTCTTGTATTTATTTGTGCTACGATTTACTAACTCGCCATTAAAACTTGACTGTGAAAATTCTCTCAGCTTCTCATGATTGGTCCATATCTGGTGTGTTACTGTTACAGAGGACTGTGCAATCTAAGGGATGTGGCTTCTAGCTAGAAAAATAGATCACTAAGAGTCAGTCTTTGAATTTTTTACCTGCTTCTTGTTGCTGTTTGTTTTGCTTCCTGGCTAGACTTACATGTTGTGCAGCATGTTCCTAAGTCCATGGAGCTGCTAGGCCATGCCTTCTGCACTAGGAGAGACTGAAGTCCCTTAAAATAAGGAGCCAACATGAACCTTTTCTTCCCCTTACATGTTTCATTGTGATGGCAATGAGAAAAGTAACTACTACAACTGTAACATAATGTACAGTATTAACATTAATATTAATGTATTAAGCTACTAAAATCCAAAAGGCAAACAGTATGAAACCTCTTTTAGTTATTACCCACAGCATTAATATTTTCCTGATCTAGGCACTTTATATTATTTATGTGGCAGTTCTGTTTCAGTTCAGGCTGAATTGAACTTGCCATATTCTTAGATTCCAATAGTCAATGATGACTTGATGTCTACAAACGTTCATAGTCTACAGTAACAAGACATGGAATATAATGGAGAGAGGATGATATACTGACCCTCTACGGAAACAGAAAGCTTCCTATTTTGAAGAGAAATAAAATGTTTTCGAAGAAAAAGTTTACAGTGGGTAGTCAGTCAAACAGGAATGGAGATAATTCTAAGAAATGTAAAAATAAAGGCTAATAAATGTCGTGGCTCAGAAGTGTGGGGAGGGATGGGGAGGTGTTTCAACAAAAGTTTGGGGTAGCAGGAAATGAAGTATTTGGGAATTAATGTTGCCATTTTCAGTTGTTACTGTGCAGATGAGAAGAAATAAATCAAAACTGTTCACTGCATGACCATGGCTGATTCCAGCTGGATAAGTGTGTCAGCTTTGTGACCAAACATGAAGAAGGGAATGAGGAAAGAAGCAAATCAAGGACTGTCTAATTATACAGGAAGGATCATTTAAAAAATTGAACGCCATTTAGTAACAGAGTATCTTTGGGAATTATTTTGAATGATTGTTTAGGTAATTCACTGGAGGAAGAAACCGGATGGAGAACGCTCCTGAATTCCAGATAGGCAGGAATAGATAGGAAACATTATTAAGAGAGAGAAATACAAAGGTGGCTGTGAGAAGTCATGTGGGTTCTGAGAACCTACCCAGCCTTTGTCAACACGACCAAGTACTATTAACAACTGAGCCCTGTCTTTAACCTGGAGTAAATTATTTTTATGTGTTTTTACTTGCAAAGACATAAGTGACAAATAATATTTGAAGATATTGGAATTTTGAAACACAGAAAGAGTAGAGCACTGAGACTTTAAAAAAAATAGAGTCTGAAATGATGTCTATGGGATTTTTTTCTATCATTGACATAAAATTACCAAATTAATATTTTGTGAGTTTGCTAATAATTACAACAGATTATGTTCTGAGTATCACTTTATTAAATCAAGTTATATGATGCTGCAATCTTCTGACATCAGTTAATCTTTTCATTGACAAAATAATGATGTCATACATAGATATTTGCATGAGTGAGGTAAAGCATCAGGAGATGCCCACTGAGCATGGCAGCTCATTACAGAGACAAGCCGTGGTCCTCTTTAGCTTTGTTTTGAACTGATGGACATGACCCTTCATTAGCTCTGCACTCCTTGATTTCCTGTAAGGCTTCTGGAGAGCATACCTATTGTCCCATTAATAATCCTTGACCTTCAACTGCTGAACACAAAGGAATCTTCTTTTACCTACTGCACATTCTAATTGCAAAATTCTCTGTTCATTACTTAAACTGCCTTTCATTTTAGAGCAGGTGAGCGTGCTCAGGATTGGTTCTGTTCTTTTTGGACCATTTATGGAAGAGAACAAGTGAGTACAAGGATTTGGATGGGGGCTAATGTTTGGAAGTCTTGGGGGTGATCGTGCAGAGTTACACTTGAAAACAAAATGAATGAGTGAGTAATTTAATACAGTTATAACCAAGACCAATAAGAATGACAGATTATTTGCAGAAATAAATCCAAGTAATTAATTTGACCTCAAAACTAATGAAAATATTTCCAAGTACATTTCTCCAAGGCATGTAGTAATTAAGTATGTTCATTTCAACAAGTACATTTATTATTAAAAAATTGTGCACTCTTTCAGTATGATTTTACAAAAGGTGTAGTTTAAAGTCTCTCCTTTGTGTTTCCTGTTTTTTTTTCAATTGCAATTAAGATGTGCAGCAAGCTTCCAATAAATGAATTTGTACTTACTTCACAGAAGTAATGCAATTGAGAAATTATGCTAGAATTCAATTGGTTTACTGATGGTATCTGAGGACACACATGCAAAATGATTGTTTCAACAATATATCATATCAGACTTTTATGTCAAGTGTATTATTTTAATTGATCATATTTTGTTTCATGATTTAACAATAAGGAGCCAGTCAGCATATACTTCTGAAAAAGTGCAAAATAAAAGGAGTAGGTGGGAATAGAAGGAAGGAAGAGCAACAAGAAGGGGGAGAATGAGGGAGAGATGGAAAGACAGGAAAGGATAAGAATGGATAAAGAGATGAGAGAGAGAGAAGAGAGAGAGGGGAGAAAATACAGGGGAAGTAAGAAGGGGTGATGAGGAGAGGCTGTGAGCTTAAATGGCATATAAGATGCAAAAGGTTAAATAGCATTCTAGAAAAATGAAGGCACTTGGAGTGTCTAATTAAATAAAGGTACACGAAACTCTGTAATATGCTTGCATTTCTATTTTGCAAAATTCAATACTGAGAAAATGTCATGGAAGTTTTTTTCCTGCAACAATCTATTGACTTTGTGTTAGCCTGTAAAATTAGCATATTCAATGTGAATTTTATTGTCATATCACACTATTCTTGTGTTCCTGTGAATGTTCTATTTGCATTTAGCATCCATTGATTTGGCTTCTCTAGGCCCCAAATGCTTATGTCTGTGTGGGCTCTTAATCTTGCAAAAGAGCCTATCACTTAAAAAAAAATCAATTGAATAGTGAAAGATTTATGTACTATCAGAAACTAGGAGGTACTCAATGAAGAAGTTCCAGAGGGAAAGCAACATTACAAGAATACATTACACTACTGTCCTTATAGCTACATGCCTTCACTTCCATCATGGACAGTACGCTCATACTGTGAGCCAAAATAAATTCTTCTATCCCTAAACTAGGAGAACCACCTTTTATTAATTTAAATGTATTCAGTAATTTTATTTAGAAGTTAGTATCCTGTCATGTTAGCGATAAGAGCATACATGTGAATTATTTTAATGTGGGGCAAATTAAGACGAAGAATGTTACTACCAAGGAGATGAGGTTGTATGATCCTTACCTTCATTAACCTTCTCTGAAACTAAGTTTTCCATGCCACCATTTTTCTAGTAACCAGTTTTTGGCAAACTGGGGTTGAGGACATTTTTTCTATCATCTCCTCTAGTAAGAAACCATTAACCTGACCTTCTTTCACTTTGTCTTTCTCGTATCTACAGAATCTACCTTGGAACTGGTTAACCTTCAGAAGCCTGTCCATAACAATGTGCATGTTATTCATTTCTAAACAAGCTCCTGCTTCCACACTTGCTGGCCCATGTGACATTGAAAAGGATAACTGAAGACAAGAGTCCAAATATGAACATTAATTCCATGTAAATTATTATGGCATTGGATCGATTTGTAATTGCTAAACTGAGAGGCAATGCACTATGATGTTACTGGAAGTTTTATTTCCTCTGCTCCTAGAAAGAGGTGGTGAGCTAGCATTCGTCTTTACAAATGCATACACAGCAGGCATATGGTCAAATTATTGCCTTTACAAGAAGTTTTATATATGTGATAATAATTAGACTATAAATAGATAAGTAATCCTAAAAGAAAAGATTAATGGTCCAGAAAAAAATTGACAAAGTTTCTTTGTAACCTCCAGTTCACTCATACAAAAGGGGGAGATTTTTATTCACATGGCATTCTTTGAAATTTACTTTTTATGTATTTATTATGTGCATGAGTGTTAGGACTTCATGTGTACGAATGCATCCTTGTCACGTATATAACTAACAAAGCTTTGTCAACAGGGGAGGATGGAATACTAGCATGTTATGCAGATTTTCACCAGCTGACTGCAAATGTGCATTGTTCAGAGTGCATTTTGATAACAGTATAAAGGTAAAATGAAGGAGCAGCAATTCTCTTCAAAGACCACAGAAGAGACCTAGGCTCATCCTCATCCAGCCTATACTCCATCAACGTCTGTCCCAATGGATGGCCATGCTGACAAAGAGCAGCCTTAGCTCCTTTGCTGACATCTACAAAAAGCCATCCCTCAAGAGAAGGAACTGGTCATTGGAGGAATGGCTTCCTGTTATCAGCTACTCTTGTTCCCATACAGGGTCATACGTGCTTGGATTCTCAGACAGTCTTGTCATCTTTGTTCCTTGTCACTGAACTACAGGCAGCTTAGAAAGTATCTAGTTCCTCCTGATCTTAAATTACAACTTGCACCCTTTCATTGTCCAGACAACCTACGAAGTTCCTCCTCATTTCTGAACTTCATTCTAAAGCTGATCTTCCAATGGCCACAAAATTAAAGCAGATTCTGCTTCTGTATTTAACCTTCCCTTAAGGCAATTCAATGTTTATTATCAATGAAATAATAGTAATACTCTATGATAAGGAAAAGCAAGACTTCCTTTACCCATTTCTTTCAACATGTATTTTATTATTTCACCAACAGTTAAAATTTAAGCAAATATCTTCTGTCATCAGAGTCTATACTTTTCTTTAATATAATCATGGTAGTATGGTTTGGGCTTTGTAGAGGGATGAGCATACATGTAAGTACAGGTGTTCATGCACATATATTTATAGACCAGAGGACAACTTCGATTGCTGCATTTCAAGAACTTTATAACTGATTTTTGGAGACAGGGTCTTTTAATTGGCATAAGTGAACCAACCAGTTTTTTTTTTGATTATTTTGTTTTGTTTTAATGGTATTAAAGATTGATCTATGGTCTTCATGCTTCCCAGCTACCACTTTACTGAGCTCAAACTGCATCCCATAATTATGTTTAAATAACATATGTATTGACTAATTTCTATTGATTTTCTGTTTATAACAGCCAAAAAAAATTAAAGGAGTCATAGATACTACATTAAAGTGTATATCAAATATATATAATTCTCATAGCTCAACATCAACATTATTTAAAATCTTATTCCATCCTTACTTCACTTCTTTTCATTTATATGTATGTTTTTCTACTCTTTAAATGGCACAACTAACAATCTGGCTTGCTTTAATTCAGCTTAGTAACAGTAACACAAAAATATAAGTAGATACTTTCTAGGATACATGTATTCATATTAAAGCTCAAATGCATTCTTTCTTGTTTCATAAGTGAAATGAACACTTAAAATTATACAAGGTTACACAAATAATTATCAGATACAGAATATCAGGTAGATAGTTTATCCTCCAATGTAATTGAGAAAGTAAATTCAGAAAGAATAATAATGCAGTCAATCAAGGACAATTAAAACGGAACAACAGAGTTAAACAAAATCAAATGACAGAACATGTGACTGGCATTGGTGCCATTTCAAATGTTTCTAAAAATCAAGTATATTTTAATTATAAATAAACAAAATATGGATATTTACTTAACCATGCATAAAATTACTTATCAAAACAGACAGATGTATATTCATGTATATGAATGTTTATATACACCTGTCATAAAAAAGCATAAGAAAATTGGCACAACTAGGTCAATCACTTATTGAAAGGGACATATACAAACATAAGTACAAGCATTTGTTTACAAATACTTTGCAAGGGGGCTGGAGAGCTGATATTGCTGTTAAAGGCTCAGGCTTACAACCAAAAAGACAAATACAATGCAAGTGCTTACTGTGCTCAAGTAGGTTAAGGACTGTTCTTGTCTCTTGAGACCTATGAATATATAAATTAAAAAGGCCCTTGTTTCTCAAATGTTGGTATTCCCAGAATAGGAAAAAGCTATAAATAATATATGCAACGTGGTAAATATGAAAAAAACAGCCTCAGCATAAAGCATCTATGAGAATTTTACATAGCAGACAGTACTAGGGACTGAACATAGAGCCTTAAGCTATAGCTACCTTTTAGCTATAGCCCCAGACCTTAATGAGACATATTATAAATGGATGAGTTTGTTTTTGAAGTTAGCAGCTTTCAGATAATTATTAACACCCCCTGGGTCGTGGATATAGCAGAACCAGTGAGCATTGGTAAGAATAAAACAGACACTTAGATGTAGGGGCATAAGGATTTCCTGGGAGATCAGTCTGCAGCATGAGACAAAAGGGGGTATGTAAGAGAATTTGATCTGGAGATTTCAGCTTGACTAAGTACTCAGGTGGAGCTGTTAAATAGTGAAGTCTGATCCATAGTTGTGAGTGAAGATCAGGATTCATTTGAATGTGTACATGTGAATTTGATGTGTCTATCAGAAATATAATTCATATGCTAGAAATGTACTTGGGTTCAGACTATATTTTGAGAAATCTGAGCTTGGAAATGTGTATTTTGGAGTTTTCAGCATATGGTGTCTAAAATTATGAATTTGGATGAGATCAACATGGGTGTGGGTGTAGAGAGAGGAAAAGAAACCTTCTCTTATAATATGAGGAACAGAATCCAGTAAATAAGACTGAGAAGGGGTTGCTAGTTAGGAAAAAGGTAAATTATTAGCATGTTCCTACTTGAGAATCCATGTTTGGTATTTGCATTGAGGATGTAGGAGTGCTTTGATGGATCAAGGAGAGCCATTAAGCAAACTGAAGGCAGAGAATAGTCTACTACATAGCCATTCTTTTAGGAGTTGACACAATGTTTCTTGGAAAATTATAGGATATTATTGTGTGAACATTTACCTTTGGGAAGTAAGAGAGCAGGTGAATAGGAACAGAAGTGAAGTTTTTAACACATTCTACTGTAATTGACTTTATTTTGGCAAGAAGATTCATTAAATATAATAAAATATAAACGTGTAACTAAAATAAGAATCATTATATATTCAACCAAAAATATATCAGATTATGACAGATAAAAATCCAGATGGATTATATTTGGAGGCAAAATCCTCAAAATAACATCTATAGGAGCTGGAACTGTAATAGAAGCTAAATCAACTCTTATTAGTCATATCTTGGATTGAACTTCACCTCCAGATGGCTTCATTTAAAAATGTAAACATATGACTTGAAGTGGATAATGCTAAATAAGTGATCTCAAATTATTTTTAACTATGTATGGCTAAAATTATTACAGTGGCTCCCTTTACTAAGGGGCTTCACTCTGGAAAGCCACTTGAATGTAGTAAATTTGTAAATCAGATTGAATTTAGTACACCTAACTTCTGAACACAGAGCACAACCCTGCAGAATATTCATAGTCTGAGCTTTTCATTGATCGTGGGCCTGTAATCTGTGGTTTGCTGTTGATAATCTCACATGATGAGAGTATATTCTCTATATATTTGCTAAAGTAAAGATGAAAACATAAAGTACCAAATGTCTACAACTTTACACAGTTTTAAAGGATAGAAATTGTATATAAAGTTATCACAATTCACGGACCACCTGAACCTGCATATACAGAGCTAAAGAGAAAGTTGTATGCAACACAGGAGAAATGAAAGTTCTGTTATTCTGACTATGGAAACTACACTGTGGAGAATAAGCAGAGGTTTGCATGATTTTTGCATAACTGCTCCCACAAACATGGCCTTCCAGAGCATTCTGCAATGTCACTGGTGATAACAGTGACAATAGTCAAGAACCAATGCATGAGTACATGAATGATTGGTAACAGATTGGGCACATGAGATTAATAGCCATTGAGAGCCAATGTGCTCTGTAAGTGAGGAATAAGGCAAAACATCTTTAAAGTTCCTATAAAGGAAGGTTGAATACAGGAGAATGAAAGAATTTTGATATTTTTATAATTAGTAACCAAAACCAACTGCTTTCTATCGTGCTAAATGACTACAGTTTGCTAAACATATTTTAAACAATGAATAATATTCTTAAGGAAAGTCTCCATGAATTTTGGAAGTCCTTGTGTTTATTTCTTAATTTCTATCAGACATAAACAAGTACGTTTTTTAAAGATGATTCTGCTTATAAACAGAATTGTGTCCTTTCTATTTCACCCTAAAAATTAACATGAAATCTTTTTTTTTTCCATAGAGTTTGAAAGTATTCTTGGCATGAAAGAATGGAAGAGTAAATCTATTCTAGAAAACTGGTTAACTAACCATTTATGAAAATATCTTAGCTCTTGGGTTAAAGTTATTAATCATAGCTCTGTGACTGGAAAACAAAGTACAATAATTTGTCAGGGTGTTTTTCTGAGAATTCACATTATTTGATACTTTTCTCCAATTCTATTTGCAAAAATACTCATAACTTACTAGTTCTCTTTGATGGCACAAACTAATTGATCATCTTTCAATTAATTCACTTATAAAAACCAACCACTGCACCATATTCTCTTTCTCTCTAGTATCAAGTACACAAGGTCTCGTTATTCTTCTAATCTCCCATGCTTGTCATCTCCACACTGTAAATCACAGAGGGAGAATAAACGAAGTTGTTTTCCTACTGTTGTTCATATTTCATAGCTTGCACTATAGTGTGGAAGTATTTCATTTTTAGGAAGGATCAATGCGAAGACTGTTTATTGCCTTCTATGAGAAACATTCAGCCAGTTTTAGAGATCTGCTGAAGAAGTCACTCTTCATTTGTGTGCATCCATGTCCATGTGTATGTCCCCATGAGCATGCACATGAGGGTGATAAATTTGAAATGTGAGGCCATTCCAGAAATGCTTTGAGAAACATTTAAAACATGTTTCCCAGTGTACTTAATTTTCCTTGATTTCTAAGACTTCTTAGTATAGATATATGACTCTCAAGTTATGGTAGAGAATTAAAGAGAAAATACTAAGTAAAAGATGCAATACCAACCTGGCAATACAGACTACTTTGTTGCTTCCTGAGCTACTTATAAGTGATATGCCCTTTATAAAATATTGTAAATGAAATTGTATATGTAAATGTCATTGTTACATGTAGCTGTGTATGTATGTATTTTTGTGTTAATGTATGCATGCATGAGGAAACAAGAATAACTGGTATTTCAATTATGGAGAAGCTACTCAGGAATTTCCCACACTTCATCAAGAAAATCAATAGCTAAAAAGATAAAAAAAAACTGTTTAAAATAACAGAGGAGTAGGGAAAGATAAAAATGCCCATCTTTCTGATCAAAAAGATGCCAAAATGAACTCAGAATAATCAGCTTCTCTTCTCACAAGAAAATGGACTCTTAGTTGAGACTCCCTGCTGTGGATAAAAATAGTTACTCATCGGTGGTGATTAGACATAAAGGCTGATGGATTCCAGACCAAGGTTTCCTGTAAGAACTTGGAAATCTCTAAAACAAGAGAAGAAGCTCCCATTATTTGGATGCAGTTACATGACCACATGAATGTTAAGGATAATGGGGAACTTAGCTCACTGCAAATCACACAGTTCAATGATTCATTATTAACCTAAGTGAGCCTGGGCTTCACTGAGGCTGCTCTCTAAATGAATTGGTCACCACCTGTTCGAAAGCTCAGGGATTTGCTAATATTCCAAGGACTTAGAGTAGATTAGAACTGGCTGCCTAAGCATGCGCAAAATTGAAGGTAGCTCTGGATAGTTAATATGCCTTGATTTATATACTAATAAGGTGAACACTACTGCTTTGACATTGACTTACTGAGAACAGTCTTTGAGACATTATCTTGCATAAATGTGTATTATGTGTCAATCTCTAAAGAAAAGAGGACTGCGTTGAAAATACTCCATAAGAGGAAATAAGTTTCCACTTGAAGTCGACTTCATAATGCAATTAACTACATTAGAGAGAACGGAATTCTGAATATTGTTCAAATTAAGGCAGTACAGTTAGAAGTAGGAGCGATTCAAAAAGAATTAGTAGTGCCCTTCAGAAGAGAGCTGCCGAGTTAAACGTTGGAGGGCAATAAGATTAAACTACTTAATTGTTACTTTAGTTGCTCCAAATCGTACATAGATTCAAGCCCAGGTGTTAGTATTGATTCTCCTCTGTACTCTTCAGATTAAAAAAAAAAAAAAAGCTGAATCTCAGAGCCAATTAAAAAAACAAAAACATTTTAGACACATCCTGTTCTCCTTGTAGCAATGGACAAAGGCCTACTCTCATTCTTAGTACCTCAGATTTCTGGACTACACTCGTTGTCCAAATCCACCAACAGCATCCAGATCCCCCTTACTCAGACAAGCTCAGATTTTCAGTCTAGTTCGTTAGAGCTTTCACAGGCTGTCCCAACCCCCTTCTTGCCTATATACTCCTGAGAGCAGTCTTCTACCTTGCCAGTACTCACCCCCAATTTGACTTGGATTCAGGAGAACAGCTTTGGTCCCTGGTAAATGTTATCCTGCACACAGCATCTCTGAATCCCTATTGCTTCAACCTTGCCAAACTACTCCAATCACTCCCTATTCTTCTAGCCTTAGATACAGGCACACTTTAAGTCCCCCAGATCTCTGTACTTCACTCTTACTTCTGCCCAACAGTGAGCTCTCCAAATCAAGCTGTGCCCATCCTCAGGCACTGGAACCTTCTGAAGTCCCTCCCACTGCTGCAGTGCTAAGTTTTCTTTAGTAGGTCCCAGACCTTTGAAGACTGCCTGAGAAAGCCTGTATTGAGTCTCTGCCAAGAAATTTTTCCAAATTGTGCTATGATTTCTGGCTAGAGGGTCCCAGATCTTAAGAGCCTGAGAGCATCTGATCTCATCTAACTTGTGCCTATGAAGGAAATCCTGAGCAGATGCACTAGAACGATTTAAGTCCCAAAAATTTGAAATCAAAAGAGAGAACCTGACAAACAAAATCAGATTTCAACACAACAAAGGAAGGCATTAGTCTTACCTCATAATCACAAACAAAAGAAATCCGTATGCCAAGATCACAATGAAAAAATAATATGAAAAACCCAAATAATATGTCCCCACCAAATATCACCAGTCCAATAGAAGAGTTTTGCAACTAGAACCCATAGACATAACACAGAATCTAATAAATAACCATAAACATGATCAATGAATTCATTGAATTTTAAAAAAGATACAAAAACAAATCAAGAACTAAAAGAAGGTAGGGATAAACTTCTGACTGAATTCACAAAAGTGTTAGAAATATTAAAGAAAACTGAGGCTGAAAGGAGGAAGGAAGTGAAAACTCAGAAAGCCAATCTGAAACTATGGCAGAAAGCCTCACCAACAGAAGGAATGAAATGGAAAACATAATGTCAAGTATGGACGATAAAGTTGAAGAGTTGGATCACTCAAGCAAAGATTATGAAAAAAATTCAAAAAAAGTAATGGGATATAGGCAAGAAATTCATGACACCATGAAAAGATCAAATTTATGCATGATAGGCATAGAGGAAGGAGAAGAACCTCAGGATAATGGCATTAGCCAGATCTTCAACCAGACTGTAGAAGAAAATTTCCCCCAAATTAAGGAAAGTCAGGCCCATATACATACAAGAAACCCACAGAACACCAAATAGACAGGGTCATGAAAGAAACTCCCCATGGCACATCATAGCAAAAACGAAGCATACAGAAGAGAGAATTATGAAACCTGAAAAAAAATAAACAAAAATGACATATAAAAGAAAGCACATCAGAATTAGAACTGACATTGCAATGTAAATTATGAAAGGCAGAAGAGCCTGGACCAAAATATTCCCAAATCTAAATGATCATAGATGCCAGCCTAGAATCTTTATGCAGCAAAAATGTCTATTGTAACTGAAGAGGAAAGAAAAACCGTCCCCGGCATGAATAGGCTGAAAGAATTAATGTCCAGAAAATCTGCCCTTCAGAGAATTCTTGAAACACTACAAAGATTTGAAGAAAGGAAGAACTGTACCAGTGGGGAAAGAAACTAATTGAAGGTATAAGAGGAAAACCACAAAGTAAGATCAAGAATACAAACAGAAATTAAAATGACAAGAACCAATACACACCTTTCAATAATAACTCTAAGTATCAATGGACTGAACTTTCCAGCCAAAACACGTATGCTTCCTGAATGGATCAAGAAACAAAATCCACCTTTTTATTGTCTGCAAGAAATCCATCTCACCCTCAAAGACAGGCACTGCCTTAAGGTGAAGGCATGGATAAAATATTCCAACTAAATGACATTAAGATAAAAGGAGGAATTAGCATCCTAATATCTGACAAAATAGAATTCACACTAAAACTATTCAGGATAAAGAGAGTCACTTCATTCTGATCAAAAGTATAATTAACCAAGAAGATATTACAATCGTGCCATATATGCACCAAACTCTGGTGCACCCAACTTCAATCAGTACTACAGGACTTTAAGACACAGATTGATCCCAATTCACCAGTAGCAGGGAACTTCAATACCCCACTGTCTCCATTGGACAGCTGAATCAGACAGAGAATAAACAGAAAGACATCTGAATTAAACAATACCATTCATCAAATGGACATAACAGACATCTACCCAATATTCCACCCAAGCACCAAAGAATACATATTCTTTTCACCACCCTGTGGAACTTTCTCAAAAATCAGCTGGGGTGGAGGCAACCTACCTCAAAGGTATATACAAAAAAATCCCACAGTCAACAACATTTTAAATGGAGAAAAACTTGACATAGTACCATTAAATTCAGGAACTGGACATGCTCATGGATTAGAAGAATTAATATTGTGGCAAAACTAGTAAAAAAAAAATTCCAAAAATTCATATGGAAGCACAAAAGACCACAGATAGACAAAACAACCCTGGAAACAAATAACAATGCATTGGGGGATTAATATACCTAATTTCAAACAATATTACAAAGCTATACTCACAAAAAAAATCATGACGCTGACAAAAAATAGACACGTAGAAAAATGGAATAAAAATGAAGACTCAAACATGAGTACATGCAATTTCAGCCATCTGATATTTGACCAAGAAGCCAAGAACATTCAGTGGAGGAAAGACAACATCTTCGGCAAATGGTGCTGGCAAAACTGGATCTCCACCTGTTGAAGAATGAAACTAGACCCTTATCTTTAACTTGTACAAAAGTCAACTCCGAATGGATCAAAGACCTCAATGTGAAATCCGAAACTCTGAAACAGTTGGAAGTAAACTTTGGCAATGAAATACAAGGTATAGGTGTAGGAAAGGACTTTATACATGAGACATCAGTTGCTCAATATTAAAGTCAATAATCAGTAAATGGGACCTCATTAATTAAAAATTTAAAAACTTCTGAATAGGAAAAGAAAAAACCAAGGAAGTGAAGAGAAAACCCACAGTGTGGGAGAAAATCTTCACCAGCAACACATATGACAGATGCTTAATAGCCAGAATATTTAAAGATTCTATTGCTGAAAACAGTTCTGAAATACTTCAGAGACTGGATTTGGAGCGATGGAGTTGTAACTGGCTTGAATTCCACATTCCCTGAAGGCTACCTCTCAAGCTCCAGAGAGCACCATGCAAGCAGCCAATGGAAAACAACAATCAATGACCCAACAACAGCTTCATGACAAAATAACTACATCAATGACTTGCACAAGCATTCTACTCTGGTGCAATAGTGTCACTTTCACCTTGGGTCCGATCAATGGCTGCATAATTGGTGCAATCAAAGGGAGGAAACTCCTGTGTGGTTCTGTACTCAAAGTCAAATGCCCACGGATGAATACACATTGATCTTAGAGAAATCTTAAATACTGTCACATTCCTAGGTTAACCTAACTTCTTAAAAATGTGTATTCTTATATCCCAGTTACCACTCATCAAAGAAGCTTCTGTTACATCAGATGAAGACTACTACAGAGTAACAAATGGTCACACATAGACATTTTTCATGAATTGCCCATACCTAAATGACACATCTACAATGCACCATTCATAAAAACAGTTCATGCCACATAGAATAATGGGTAAAGAGAACACTAATGAATCTCTCAACTTTCATTAACTCTCGTGCAACAGAGGGTTAGTTACACAAAAGGTCACAAATAGTCAAAGAATAAAGATTAAGAATCTGCAAGGCTCAGGTGCCAATGTGGAACAGGGTTCAGAAAGATTGTAATAGCCAGTGAGGAGTGAGTAACCATATGGAAAGAGAATTCTAATGCTAATGAGATCCTCCTCATATGAGCCAACAGCAATCACTTCAGCATGCTCAAGACCCACGCACACTCAAACTGACAAAAAAAAAACAGCATTGAATTGGGGAAATGGGTAAAGGACCCCAACTTTGCTGAAGAACTATTTGGCAACTGATTACTGTTGGGTAAGAATGAGCTAATCTTCCTAAAGTGAGGGACTCAGATAGGATGACTAGGCATCAGTGATTAACCTGCACTGAGCAAAACTTGGGGTCACTAACTTAACGGAATAGACATTAACAGAGACGAAAGTATATATTGATTCTAGGTGGGGGGTTGGGGGGTTTTAGGAGGGTGTCAGAGGGGAAGGGGTTATAAATATGTTAAGACTGATTGAGATGCTCTACATTAAATATACAATGATTCAAAAAAATAAATTAAGAGAACAACAAAGACTCAAAGAGACATGCTGAAGCTGTCAAAAATGCTTAATCCGTTAACTCTCATGATAGTAACACATATATGTGCATAATTCCACGTTTACTATGTATATATTTTTTCAGTGCTTTTGTATATTTGCTGTACCTCAATAAATCTATATAAGAGGAAATAGTATTTGGAAATGTGTAATGATTGAAATAGTATATACAAAGCATGGTATTCATTCTATAAAAAATATAAACTAGTGTGTGAATGTGCTCGTGTAGCAGATGTTAAAGAAATCATCAAAATACTTGAAAGTAGCAAGGGAGTTCCCAAAACGTAGAAGTGACTTTGTGAGGAGACAGAAGTGCTTCTTACTTTGATTTTATCACTAAACAGTATGTATATGTCTAAAATGTTCAGAAAGTTCCTTATCATGTACCACTACAATGTGTAAATAATAACATAAGAGAAAAATATATTTAAAGGCCTTCATACCACTTTTTAGTGTATCCAAGAAGTTTTGCCTTAGTTTTGGCAATATGGGATATTGGAGCATTACACAGTAAAATAATATTGAGTTTTGAGTTGAAAGGTTGTCCAGTACTTCCATAACTTATTCTGTGTTCAATCTTAAAATCCATTTGTATATGCTGACATTCAAATTGTATTCCATTTATTCCAAGTGAATACCATCCTATACTAAATACAAATATATATGACATAACATGAAAATTATTAATGTATTTATATGCTAAGTTTTATATGTAGAAATAAAAGTCTCCCTTTATGCATAGAAATTATTTCATAAATTTGTCTCACTTTCCCTAAATCTTTCAAATTGCACTTTATGTGTAAGTATAAATTTAGGTAAACTTATACGCTCATCTTTATTCCTTCAAATTATTAACTCACCAACAACTGATTGTTGAGAGCTTTCAAGTGCCAGACACTATTGTTAGAGTTTCTCTCGGGGACATGTAATGTATTTTTACCAATGAATAGAAGATTCCTGGGTTACAGTTTGGTTGCATCACAAAACCCACAAAAAGCTGAAAGGATTTTTGTCTTACTAATATAATAATTAACTTGCTAACCATCATATCTTAGCCACACAGTACAGTGTAGAGTAATGACATTTATTCCTACAGGGTCATAATACGTTGGGAGATGAGACTTTCAGTTGCCATGCAGTATCATGAGAGAGCGATAGTGCCTACAGTTAATGCAAGAAACAATCACATTTTAAAATTTGAAGAATAGACCCTACTGAACTCACATCATCATAAAGTACCAAAGCTATAAATCAATACATTTTAAGTTAGTTATCATCTAAAAGCAATGTCATCATTCAGTAAAAAAGTATTCTTGAGTGTTCATATTTAAATAAAATTAACAAAGGAAAAAAGTAAATATTATCGTTGAAAAGTAAATAAAATTACAGACAATGCATAAAACATATCATTCAGTAGTAAGGACACACATAGTTTTATTTGGAATAAAGTTTATCTGGAAGGGGATGAAAGATTTTTTATTAGGGAAGACCTGATCCTAATACAAAAGAAAATGGAGAGGTTTGACTACTCATCGATTCTAAGCCATGGGTTGTTTTTTGACAGTAATACAGATTTTTTTGTCTCTGTATACTTATGCCCAAAATTATGATGGGAGAGTGCAATTGCAAAAGTATCACCAGAAGGATCAATGTACACATTATGGCACAATCTAGGTCTAAGATGAGAGTAACTGAGGAAAAGGTAAGTGGTGATATGGGACATAAGAAGTCATCGGCTTACCGATATTTCTATTCCAGACAATGATTCTCTGAAGCCACTGTATTAGCATGAGTTGAGTATGTGCAGAATCGGGTGGGAGATCTCAGAAGTGATTCTGATGTCTCAAGCTATTAGATACACAACTATGTGTTATGTTTAGCTTGCGAGTGTTTCTCAAAGGGAATTTTATAATATCTTACTTTCAAAACTGCTGAAGAACAGAGAGGATCGTGGCATCTCCTGAAAGCAGATATTATCAAGTGACTCTCTCCACTTCCTGTGCACCATGAAGTGAGGACCAGTTTTCCTCATCACACATTGTACTTCATGATGTCCTTTTTGTCTCACCACAAGTTCAGAAAAATGTAGTCAACTGATAATCGGCTGATAACTCAGAACAATGAGCCATAATAAGTATTTTCTCTTTATAAGTTGTCTGAAGGATTTTGCCATAGGTATGAAAATCAAAACATATCATGTAATCTCCAAGATGAACATATTTAGTAAAATGAGTAGCATATTTAGGTTGTGTGAGAACAAATAAAACAGGAGTTTAGTTCTGAACTAGTTATTCTTGAAAAGGTTATTAAATGCTCAAGCGGAAATGCTGAACAAGCATTCTATGAAGACAGGCTGTTCAATGATGAACAAGGTATGGTGGCACAAGCCTTTACTTTCAGCACTCCTGATGCAGAGGCAGAGGCAGGTGAATTTTTGTGAGATGGAGGAACTTCAGGTCTATATAGTGAGTTACAGGCCAGCTGGGATTACAGGGAGGTCTGATCACAAAAGACCAAATAAATAAATAAATAAAAGAATTGTAGATATATAGTTTTGGAAACAAATACACAGGTAACATTTAAACCTGTGTTATTGAGATGAATCACAATATCATTGAATCTCTATGAGAAGTGTCTATGATATTTTATGACTGAATCCCAGAATACCCTGTTCCTTGATATGTATAGCTTGCAAACAAAGAAGACTCAGGAAAGGAGAATGAAAAGACTGTGGAGGAAAACATGAAATAGTAAAATAAAATGAATACCATTTAAAATACCTTTACAGTCAAAAGTTAGAATTGCTGGATTTTTAATTTTGACCCTATACTATCAAATTTCCTGCCAAATATTTTGCACTTTAAAATCCATCTAACTCATTTAGACAGGCCTGTGCCTTTGAGATTTCCTCAGGATGTCTGGCCTTAATATTTGCTTTCCTTGAGGATGCCTAGTCTTAATATTTGCTTATAGAAAATAATACCTGCTTAGCGATATTCTTGCTAGAGAGGTGTGTAAATTTGCAGGCCAAAACAGACTACATATCACAATTATTTCACATTCTTTTCCTTATGACTGCTGGTATATAATTTTAAGTATAGTATAAAATATACTAGTTAAATGACAGTGTAGAATATTGACTGTATTAGAGAACTAATATCCCACTAACACCTCTGGTAACATGTTCTATTGTTAGTTTTAATATGAATAGTACATATGCAAGATCACATAACTGGCATGATCACATATGGTCATAACTACAATACAGGGAAGGATTCATTCTATTAGAACCTAACTAATAGTGACCATCTTCTCACACGCGGCTAGGTACAGATGCTGAAAACTGATTAAGAAAGCTATCCTTTTCCCTGTGAAGATATTGTTCATTTCAGAAATATATTCTGATCTTCTCATTTCTAAATGACATAGAACTTAAAATCTTAGCATGAACACTTTTTCTGCATGCCTCACTCTGTATCCTACTGGTAGTAATTAGGGAAGAGTGGAGTTTTAGTCAAAATTTACCTTAAAATCTGCCAGCAATCACATCCCTTGGAGAAATGGCAGTTGTTCATGGAAATATTGATTCACAGCCTTGTGGGAGGATAGTTCATTGTATGCTTACAGATACACATTGCTTAAGGAAAGAGAAACATACTGAAAACTGCACCATTAGGCACTTTTATCACTGTACAAATATTATGAAGTAATCTGCAAAAACTTAGATGGTATTGGTCAATTAGTCAGTGAACTGGCCCTCAACACAATCAAGAGACAATGCATAAAATACAGGAGTTTGCTGTCAGATAACATGACACACATTTCAAAGTAAACACTTTTTAAGAACAATATGCATACTACAAAACATTAATTAAAAGCATTTTTCAGTAAAATTTTTATTATTACAAAATATTATGTACTGCACATAAATGAGCATGTTTTTATAATACTGGTAGCATAATCATTTTGTTTATACCAGCAGCACCACAATTAATTAATTTGCTGTATTACAATGTTATGACAACAGTGAGTTTTGAGCTCTATTCTATTCTTTGGAACCACTATTGTGTGCAAAGTCTCTCATTATTGCAATAGTATGTGGCTACATTTTAATTTGCTTTTTTTCTACTTTGATAATTCCTATATTGCTCCTCAGACATTTCTACATTTTAAATGTAGAAATGCCAGTTACATCAAAGTAGGGTGCCCTTAAAAACTTTTATTTACACTTGAAAATAGATCTTATTAATGTTACTTTTTACTAGTTCTCGACATTAACTTAGCATATGGGGCTTCCTTAAGAAAAAAAAATTATGGATAATTGAACTAGCCTAATATTTTGCTTTATTCTCTAACAAGTAATAAGATATCAATTAATACTTAAATAGCTGATAAAAAATCAATATTCAAATCTTCAAATACTATAGTAATGCCAACATCTTACCCGGGCTCTGATTATTATTTAATCTTTTGTGAAACCATAAACAGTCACAAGTGTTATTTTCTGTCATTCTTAGACACTTAAGATTCTGTATGCCCTCTTCATTTTTCCAAGTATTTATTTTTTAAAAACCTCCTTTAATTCTTGACTCTCTTTCTTATTGGTCTAGATTATTTGCATTTAAATTTCCTTAAATAAGATGATAAAATGTCATCACAATCACAGATTATTCAATGATACCAGAAATACACATACCTATCTATTACATAAATCTTTCAAATCGCATGTATATTTATATATACCGTGAAGTACTTGTGGAGTCAGAAAACTTTCAGGAAGGATTTTTGTTCTTCTACCATGTGAGTCCTGGGAACTGAAGTCAGGTCATCATCTTGATTGCAGTCACCTTTATGCCCCAAACCAGGCATAGATAGATAGATAGATAGATAGATAGATAGATAGATAGATAGATCGATGATAGATAGATAGTCAGATATACAGACAGAATTATAGACAGAATCATAGATAGACAGATGATTGATAGATGAGAGACAGAATATAGATGATAGCATATGACTGATAGGTGATAGAGTATTGATAGACAGATGGTAGATTACTGATAGATAGATGATAAACTGAGAGCAGCTTTAACTCTATCATTATAACTAAGCCCAACATAAAAAAATCCTGATTGACAACCATATAGCAACCATCATCTATCCTACTGGGCCTCACTACTTTGACTTAACTTATCCTGTAAAATAGAATTCTCTAATTAGGGAAGGTTAAAAAGAGAAAGATATATCCATTATTGAGTGATGTCCATGGAATAATAACATACAGCAATAGTACAAGAAGCGAAAAATCAAGAAGAAAAAATAATTTCCCCCTAAATATCCAAACAACTTCTCACAACACTGTTTTAAACCATAACTCAGCTCTTCAGTTGTAACTATTCTACACCATCATGAAGACAGCAAATCATCATTTTCATATTTATATATCAGGATGTTTTGTATATCAGAGCAAATTTACAAAAAGTAAGAGATAAAGAACCATTGGTTATATGACAAGTCCACATGAGTCTAGCATCTTACACTGCATAAGACATGAGTCTATATCAAGACATATTCCCTAATGTCCAGACATCTTTAGACTGAATAAAGCATGTCTTTTAGCATTTGAGCACATCACATCAGTTAAGTGTTGACATGGAAGCCCTATAATTTTCCTTGTGAGTTCCTGTGAACATATTAGAGCCTCACATTCTTTCACTCTAATTCTCACACATATATGAATGACATGTACAGATTTTAAGAAGAATATTACACTGTGAAGTAATATATCAATATATTCAAGGTACGATGAAGTGAATCATAGAGCAGTAATGCAGATGGTCACAGAATAAAGGTAAGAAATGAAAATCAATCCACAGAAAATAAAGTATACTAAAGATTTAATGCATCCTCAATATCATAAATGCCAACATGCCACAGTGGTAGAAATCTGAATAAAACTAAATGTAGAACATAATGTGGATATGCTTTTCTATATTTTAGAATTTCCTTATCAAAAGACAAAATAAAGTTTAATACATGAATAACAGGTGTCAGTATCACAGATGTGAAATCTTCACGAAGAACTCATTACTTATTGAACTTCAGTGGCTATCTTTCATTTCTCTATTATAAAAATGCTATTTTTCTCCATTTTTATTCATTATTCCATGTGTTACTTTGTTTGGGGAGACACTATGCTGTATCACACACACAGATGCACACAAATTCTCCTTTCAAAGTTCAATTTCAATATGAGAACTCTTATGCAAACCAATTCAGGGAAAATGCATTTGCCTTAAAATCAAAACTCAAAATGTTTTGGATAGTTATAACCAAGCAAATTGCTTGATTATCTTATGTCAGTAAAGTCAAAAGAAAGCACCACCAAAAACTCCATAAAATTTCAAACCTTGTAAGATGAAATAATTATTATTTTTAGCATCAGTTTTACCTATTAATAAATGTAAAACTTAATTTTCTTAAAAAAGAAAGGGTAAAAGAGTTTCCACTTATATTTTGAGATAAATAGAATCAAGAAGGTGTACTCTACTACAAACTAAATGCTGTACACTGATCTGGTCGTGATGACATGATAATATGGGATATAATAACTTTAAAAAAACAATGATTTGCTACAAGACAGAGACCTACCTTACATGAGACTTGTGTAAACACACCTTTTTAAGGGGGAATATAAAGTCATTTGCTGCAGAATCTGCTAGCAGGGTCAATTTAATATTTAAGGGTTTCTATTTGATATTTTCACAAGAAAACATGGCTCACTTCTAAGAACCATTATGCTGTGCCCCTTCCTAACACACTGTTAGATTTAATCACATGGCATCTAGATGGCACATGTGTGAAAACACAGGATGCTTCACATTCTTGTTAAGAGCAGTTTAATCAGGATATCTGGAGCTTTATTTCCTTAGCAGGAGTGATTAGTAAGAGTCCATCACAGTGCATTTTAAGAGACATGAGTGACATATTCTTACCACCACAAAATGAGTAAGAAATGATTGATTTCAGCCCCCCGTATCACAGACTATTATAGGAAACCTGCCACAAAAGCAGATCATAAAAATGATCAGTGCAGGATGAGCATGATCACTCATATGGAGGGGTAAATATGTCATGTGAAACATTAGCTAGGGTTTTGTTTCTCCGACGAGCTAAGTACGATTTTTGCTACAATAAGAACTAAATACACGTGGAACAGATGACACCCTCTACTGTTAATTCAGCTCCCTGCTTTTTGTGGTTCTAATCGGATAGGATCACATCACTAAGCAGATCAGTGAAAAGGAGAGGGCTGGAGTTGGAAAACATGCTTGGCTTGAAACTTGCCCCTGCTGCTCGGAAATAGCACACAGCAGGGGGAGTTAAGAATATAGCAACGGAGGATCTGAGAAACACAGTATATGAGTAAAATTGTTTTGTTCTCTATGAGAGTTTTAGTGACAGGTTAATCATGCAGTTAGAGTTTGAAATCTTATTAATAACGGAAAAGGATCAGTTCTTAAATAGGAGTATCAAGTTAACTGGAATCTCTTTGTACTTCAGGAGTTTCCCTAAGCAGGTGGAGAAATCGTTCCTGGCTTTTTGCTGATTAAGCAGATCGTGCCGGATAGTTAAATGGGAGCTCCCACTTTGCCTATGGATCTGCAGGTGAGAACCCCAAAAGAATTCGTCAATCGTGCTTAGGGCTTAGCAATGGCACCCATCTACCTTTCAATTCTGAAGGTACCTTCTGCTAGAATCAAGTAAATAGTTCTAGCCTAAACCTATTCTGTTTGATTTCTTTCTACCAGCAATATTTGAAATGAGAAGTTACAAATGGTATTTTAAATTGTTTAAGCTATGTGTTAAGTAAATTGTGCTATTACTTGATGAGGATTGGTATTTCTAGATAGATATGTCTGACTAGTATTTTATGAATTTTACATCTGTTCAAGTATCCTGCAAAGATTACGCTAACACCTGCTAGATGTTTTTGGATCTTCCATGATTCGGTCATCTATAGTGTAATTTAGCAGTATATAATATATTCAGAGTATGTATCATTGGAATCCCCCCTGCAGTGTGTAAGGTAATTTTCTTGCTGAGAAACGTGTGATTGAGCTTCAAAATACCTGATGAGAAACCAACAACCATGAAATGGTTACTGAATCAGCCAAAAGTATGTCAGTTGCCTCTCCAGAGAATACAGAGAGATGTGTCTGTAAGAAGCATTGCACACCCTGAAGTATATTTCAAAATCACCATGATACCAATATAAGGGAAAAAAAGAACCAATGGTGTTTAAAATAATATTTATAAAAATACCAAAAGTGTTCTTGAAAAAAATGATTAACTTCCACATTCTCTGTCACACACACCTACATCGTATATCATATTACTTTTATCAAATGTGTAATAACAAAGTTCATTTTAAGATGTATGTTATATAACTCTTCACCCATCTGGTTATCTGATATCTCTTCCATTTGTCCCAAGTTAGTTTTCTGGTAGGAACCCCAAATTTCGATATACTGAGAGGGAGGCTGCAAATAACATGAAATCATTTTACGTTTGTCATTTTAAATAAAGAATGTTTAAAAATTTCAGTGTCAGTGAAGCAGTTAAGAGGAACTGACAATCTGAAACTAAAGCATCATATCGTTTTAAGAGCCAAATATCACTAAAATCATTTCTGAAATAACCAGTTGAACATCTACCATACCTATTTATTTTCATGTGAAATTTTACTCAAACTGAGGTGCATTCCTGGTTGAAACATCTCTCTCCCTCTCCTTTAATGTAGCTTCTTGCTGGGAAGACTAGAGACTTATTTAGAACTTGCAGAAGTTTCCCAAAGCTCAGGCTTTCGATTCGGATGCCGGGAGGACCTTGTGCAACCTTCTCCAGCTTCTGACTAGCCGAACGTCACTTTATTAATCATGCATGCCTTTCTGTGCGTGTTCCCTGAAGCAATTACACACACACACACACACACAGAGGAAATGCAAACCCTGTCAGCAAAAAGAAGCCTTACCTGATGGCTGAGATCAGCTGGCAACTGCAGGAAGGGCAGTGGAATCGGAAGCAGCAGGATGCCACAATGCAGCCGTGCTCAAAGGTGATACTTCTCCTTCTGCCTCTCTTTCTTTCCGCTTCTAAATCACCATAACAGTCCACTGCTTCGCATTTTGTCCCTTTTCATTCACAGAAGGTTCCCCGGCCAGGCAGCCAGCAGACACCACTTTGTTCCTGGAAGAGGCTGCCTCTCTTCTCAGAAATGCTTAGACCCCTCTCTGTGGCTCCCTCCACATTTACCCTTCAGATCAATAGTGCTCTCAGAGCGGCTGGAGCTCGGCTGCAGAAGCTAGCCGCGAGCCAATGGGGGCGCCGAATCTCTTCCCTGTCATCTCCCCGCCCTCAAAACAAAACACAGCGTGGCTTTGACACATCTTGGAGTTGTGAAAAGTAATTGAATCCTATATTTGAAATGTGTCTTGTTTGTTCATTTTCCCCCTAGTGTTCACTGCAGAATGCTTTGAATGAATGGAAGTCCCGCACATCTCTCGGAAGACTCGTTTACGGAGCTCAAGACAGGGCGAGGGTGAAATGCCTAAAAAGTGAGAGACAGCACCTGACTTACACCTGAAGCTGGGGTTTGAAAACGCTTTAGGTTTATTTTAGATCAGAGAATGACCAACCGGGAGCAAAATGCTTCGGTGTCTGTCCTCACTCCAGTAAGGAAGTTTGATTCTTTGTTTTGTGAGAAAAAAATAAATAAACTATATGACTCAAAGTTGTCTCTTTGCGCATTGAACAATCAAAAGATAGTTGGCGATAACTGCAGCCCAGCAGTTCTTCGTAACTCATTTTTATGCTGATTTAACTCAGGCTCTGCATTGTAGGGAACTAGAAATGTTTGAGGCTATCTTTGGGTCTGTTTTAATTTGTTCATATTTATCATTGCTAGATTTTAAAATTAGCATGAATTTAATTTACTAAGGGAGTATTTTGTTATTGTTTGAATTTTTGAAATATATCTTAACGATGATAAAATGAAGAATTCCGGGGCAGAAAATATGAGAAAGTTTTCCAAAGCTATCCAAAATCACCTCATTCGTAATGACCTCTCTATGTATTTCACAATTAAAATATTTTACAACGAATACAAATTTGCTTAAACAAACTCAATAGAAATCATTTCTTTCTCTTGAGGCAAAGGTAATTTTACCATTAATGTATCCAGATGGCAGCAATATTTGAGATAATCATTTAATATATCAGTAAAAATGTCAAGTACACAATCTTTATATGATTTTAAAATATGAATAAGAATGAACGGGATTGAAAACCCAAAAACCTGCAAAAATAATGTCTTTTCACTGTGTGTGCTGAATAAGAATAAAATTAATGGATTTTTCTGAAATCTTTTCTGTTCCACTGAAGTAATACAAATAACTTGATGTATTTGGTGTAGCTAAGCTTTGTGTATCCTGACAAGTTAAAATAGCTTGGGGAGGCCTTACAAACAAAACAATTTCATTTCCTGTCCATCATGTGATGAAGGCATGGAGAAATGTAATATTTACAGCAGTGAAAGCTGTGTCACTACAAAAAGTGAATGCTAACTTTGCTGTAACTTCCTTATGTCAGCAGTAAAATTTTATACAGGGCAGAGTACTGCGAAGTGTAGAAATCTGTGTAGAGCCACCCAGATTTAAAGAAAAGAATATGCTTTTGAAATATGAAATATTAATAGTCTTTACCTTAGTTTCACAATACGCATGTTCATTTATTTACGTTCATTTATTTGATCCCAATTTAGAAGGCACTGGATTTAGAATATTGTCTTCTGTGGATGGATGTTTGTCATTTTGTGTTTCTGTGAATACCAGTATGTAATTCACCCGGAACTTGTTAAAATATTAGTCCTTTATCCTTTTACCTATAGTGAATAACACATTTCAAGAGAGGTAACTAACAATCTATGTTTTAATATACTTTCAGATGATTTGTATGTAAACTCAGACTGGCAGACTACTGCTCTAGGGTTGGTGTCTGGAAATTATCAAGGAAGACCAGCCACCTGTTTTCATAAAGTTACTGAAATACTGTCACATTCATGCCTTTACAGATCTTCTATTGCTACTTTTGAAGCATCATGGAAGAAGTAATTTTCACAAGAGCTTGCAGCTGGAATCCTGAAGCATTTACTGTTCCTTCAAAAAAATTGTTAATTTTTCCTAGGAGATTAATAGATGCTTAATATAGTTAACATAAATAACAGTATATAAATTACATTGAGAGAAGCCAGAATAATGAAAACAGTAGCGTTCTGGATAGAATTCCAACGGAAGTTTGTTAAAGTGTAGTAAGTGTGTTCTCTATAGGCTTAGCTGTTCACAATTTGTTTTCAGGGTCCATTCTTCTCCCATTATGTTTTTCAATTGCTTTGGACTGGGAAATGAATTGCTTCAGCTGTGTCAAATTAAACCATGGAGTAATGTAGGACAGACCATTCAACTTGTATCTAATAAGTCAATAAGTTCTGTTCATTTTGACTTCCAAAATGTCATAAAATTATCAGTCTATCAGGTATTTTATCTATCATTAACATGGTTTTGATACAGGTGTTCAGATTTCTTGCCTAGACTTCTATAGCAATTTCTCCTCAATATATCTATTATTGGTGAATGGAAATCTTGTTACAAAGCTTCTTTTTCTCCAAGACTGAATCTGGTTGATGTTGCAGTATGTTTTAATTTTTTATAGTAGCTTTATCCATAATTGTCCAAACCTGGGCATTACCAAGTTAACTCTGAGTAGATGAACATTTTTATTTCATAGTTATAAATGCGGTATTCTGCAATAAAAAGGACAATGAGAAAACAAACATATTATTGAATATAATTGTCAATCAAAAAGGCTGCATAACAACTGGATATAGAACTTCTAATCTCCTAGAAGAAGGAGGTAACATGCCACCACAGCCAGAAGATTTGAATTTATATAACACTGATTTTATTTAAGAAGTGATTAAGGACAAATGTGTTTATAATTTACTGGTCAAAGAAAGGTGTAACACATTGCTAAGGCCTGTCAATATGACCGAGGTACATCTTCAGAGAGGAAACCAGGAGAAAATGCATCAACTATTTTTAATTTTTAAATTTAATTTATTTTTTCATACATATGAGTGTTATTCATGAATTTATGTAAGTGCATACTGTTGCACAATGACTGTGGAGGCCAGATAAGTGAATCAGATTCCCAGGAACTATAGAAAGGTAGGTTGTTAGCCACCATTTGGCTGCTGGGAACCAAACCCTGGTCCTCTGCAAGTGCAATCAGTCCTCTAAATCATCTCTCCAGCCACATCAGTTTTGAAAACTAATAAAACTCAATAATCTCTTCTGGCCTTAACAAAGATGAGGTTGCTCCCCAAGTGTTTTGTATATCTAGGTACTAGAATTCTTCCTCTTTATTTTACCATTTCATATATATATATATATATATATATATAAATTCATAAAACCATGATGCTGAATATTCGGGGATTCAAATTAAGGTAGTCTATCTAAGACTAGAATCGGCTGATGATTCCAGAAACAGAACCCAACCGCCCTCCATCAAAGACAACAATCATTTGCCTAGTAATCACTCGGTAGCGATAATGATAATAAATTGTGATTACTCATTTTGTGTATGTATGCTTGTAGGCACATGCACATGTCTGTATGTGGAGGCACAGTTGCATGTTGGTTTTCTTTATTTTTATGCACCTTATATGTTGATGTGGGATTTGGCTCCTAACATTTAGCAAATTCGTTCAATTAGTCTGGCTAGCCAGCTTGCTCTGCATATTTCCTGTCTCTGCCTTCAGGGTGCTAGGATTGTAGGCAGCTACCATACTGACCCCACTTTTATGTGGATTCTGGGAATCACATCTCTGATCATCATGCTCCAGCAGCAAGTATTTTACATGCTGAGCCATTTCCCTAGCCAAGTGATGATGAACTTTCACTGTCAACTTTTAAAGGACTGAAAATCACCTAAGAGAGAAACTTTGTCGCAAATCCATACGAGTGTTTCCATGAGGTTTAACCAAGTAGTGAAAACCTGTAGGCTGTGATGGCACCATTCCATGGGACTGTGGAATGTGAAAATGGAGAGAGGAAACAGAGTAGCAGCATACATCTCTCCAGGTCTCTCTACCTTCTACCTGCAGGTGTTGTCTTATAGCTTTACTCCTGGTCCTGCTCCCATGCCTTCCCTTCCCTGCTCGGACTGTAACCTCATATCATAAACCAAAATAAATTCTTCTCATTCCTTTCATCAATTATATTGACATATAATACCAACAACAATGCGCCTATTACTAATGGCAAATGGGCACTTCCTGAGCCTTTTATTCGGTGTCATGCATGATGGTATATACACATCGAATATGAAGGCGGTACTTCTGTTTCTTCAATTTAAAGTGGGTAAAAGCAATGTGGAATGATTAAAAGTATTTAGTGATATATTCACACTAAATACTGAAATCAAAATAAAATCATGTCCCCGAAACTGCAGTGCTTAATGTCTTTTGAATTTTCATATATATTTTATTTTATGTGTATGAATACATTCCTGCCTGGATGCATGTGTACCATGTGTATTTATAGTCCCCAAGAAAGCAAGAAAAGGTAATAAGATATCCTACGGCTGGAGTTACAGGTGGTTTGTGCAACCATGTGGTTGCTAGGAACCAACCCTTGTCCTCTAAAAGAGTAGCCTATATTCTGAACCTCTGAATTTATCCTCACTCCCTATGTCAAAGCTTCTTCACTCCATATGTCGAAACTCACTTTTGTCATTGGTTATATCTAATATTTCTATATTGCCGTGTTTATAAAAATATCTATAGCAATTTAATATCAGTAGCATAAATATTCTTGAATATTAACAAAAGTTCTGGGGCTTGGGTTACAATTTAGTGACAGAGCACTTGCTTAGCCTGAACTATGGTTCAGTACCAAAACAAGCAAATAACCAAACACTTTCCACATAAGCTCACAAAAGTTACATTAAACTTTCAACAAGTAATTGTTGAACTCATACTACTGAGTTGTCTGGCAGTATGCCTTTGTTTATGGCAGGAGCTAGTGGTGAATATGAAACACTATAGCGAATAAAATATTACCAGAGGCTCAAGAAAAACTAATTTTTTCTCTCCAAAGCTTAAGGAAAGCACATATTTTAACTCAACTACATGCATATTTAAATACTTTTACTATGAAATACCATTTCATTCTGAGATCATAATTTCATCTCAGTGGAAAAAAATTAAAAGCAATATCTAAGAAAGAAAAGCCAAAATAATAGACTGTTTGGACAAAAGCAGTGTACTTCAGACTAAGGATGGTACATAAACATAGATCACCCCTATCATATGAATGTTTCATTCAAGTTCTCAGTGTGTTGAAAAGAAGTGCACGTACAGCTTTGGCTGTATATGGGAGGAAATAATTATCAAGAACCATGTGTGTGTTCATCATAAATCTAATTTACCAAACAAAGAAGTATTAAGAAATGTCACCAAGGACACGAGTGAATAAATTACAAGTAGATAAGAAAAATTCTATCATTTACTATCATAACATCACAACTCTGTTTAAAACTATAAACTTTTGTGCTGGAGACACGCTCCAGCTCCAGCGGTTAAGAGCACCTGCAGTTCTTGCAGAAAACCTGGCTTCAAATCCCAGCACACACATCATGGCTAACAACTGTCTGTAACTCCAGTTCTAGGGGAATTAGTGTCCTCTTCTGTCCTCTGCAGGTACTGCATGATATAGGTACACTTACATACATGCAGGCATAACAATCTTACACATAAAATAATAAATAAATAAAAATTAAAACTTATATACCCACCAAACTACACATTGTATATATCGTGCCCTTCTTAGTTAAGAGACATGTAATAAAAAAAAGATATAGTATTAAATAAGAATGCAATAAAATATACAGTGAGCAGCAGTAATAATAAAATACATAGTGGACTACATTTATGATTGCCTAGCCATTTTCTGTTACCATGTATACAAGTCTGCACATTGCACTCATTTTCTTCATCCCTCTATGTTATCTATCTACATGTAAACACATGTTAATTTCATGGCAGAGCACAAATAGCTTGCAAGTTTATTGTAAATAATACATACATAATATTAGTATACAACATGATATGTTGATAATTATATCATTGATATCAGTAGGCTATAATAAATTTTCTTGAAGATTAACACTTTCTGTTGACACTTGACTATAAAGGTTGTTGACAAATGTGACCTCTCTGTTAATTAAGGGTGAGCTCTAGATGGTCAAAAACAGAGAGATAAGAGATTTTCACATGATTTCAAGTTTACATGACTGATGAAATATCGATGCTTCAGGATGATTCTGGAAAGTTTCAAGTTGGCATTACTTGTGCAGAGAAGACAGGTCTTATTTACTATTGCTTTGCATAAACAAATTCTTATGTTATAACTTAAAACTGAGCCTCAACCTTAATGTCAGTCTCATTAAGAATAAAAACATCAATAATCACACACCAACAGTATTTAATTTATAGAGTAAATACACAAAAGTCATTTGCATTCACTGAGTTCATAAAATATTGAGATTATCTTATTCTGAAAGCATTGCATTTCTATATTAAGTAACAACGGTCATAGGATTTTTAAAATTTGAATTGTGTAAGTATATCTATCATGTATGTTTTCATTTTACAAAGATGTTTTTATTTATGCATGTGTGTATATGTGTCTGTGTGAGTATATTCCACAAGTGCGGAGGTTTCTCTGGATGTTGGAGTTACAGGATGTTGTGGGCCACATGACATGGGTGTTGGAAACCAAACTAATCTACAGAAAGCAAGTGCCCTTTAAACATAGAGCCGTCTTTTCATCTCCGTACATGGATTCTAGTTAACCAATCACCAGCTTTGCAATGTATTTCACATGACACTATTGCAAAAAGAAAATATATAATTTCCCTGTGTAGATTTTTTTGACTGACAAATTTTATTGATATTTTGTGCAGTTCATATATTATATTTTAATCAAATGTACCCTCCCCACACGCACCTCTCTTAATTCCCCCACCACCAGATTTCAAGTATTTGTACCCAGATGTCCCTAGGTGCAAGTTCATCCACTGCAGACTAGTCAGTCAATCCAGAGTCACCCCCTTAAAGAAGAGCCACTCTTCACCCTACAGTAGTTACTTACCAATAGTACCTTGGCTAGGGTTAGGTACTGCACATTTCCCACTTTCTATGCTGGGTTTTGTAAAATTGGTAGGGCACGGGTCTACACTTGCTGTCACCCTGTTGCAAGTTCATGAACAAGTTCCCAGAGGTCAGAAAAAACTCTCTTTCCTTATGCTTATGTACCAACACTGGCTCTTAGACTAGTTCTACCCCCTCTTCCGCAATGGTCACTGAGCCGTGGGTTGGTGAATTTTAATATAAGTCCTATCCAGGACTTATACTGCACTTATAATGCACTCTCCATTCTTTTATTCTCTGCAACTCAGCCAGCTGTGGTCTTCTGTGTGCATCACACTCTCTTTTATGAGGAAGATTTGTTGTTGAGAGTTGAGGCATTAGTGTTCTCTCAACCCCTTGTTCTGTTATATTCCATGAACATCAGGTGTAGAGATTCCACAGAAGAAGTGTCACTTAGGGCTCAGCATCTCAAAGACATGTATTTTCTGAGTGAACAGCTGTGCAACTCTGTACTAGCATCTATTCAGTGACAAGGATACCATATGCCACTCATTAAAGAAGTTTCTTTTTGCAATCGGTGGAGGCTATTACAGAGTTCCACAAGAAGTCACATACAGAGAATATATGTCTGAGAAATGCCCTGTGTAGTTTTGAGCAATTACTTAGCTTGAAAGCAAAAAAGTATCCTCATTCAAGTATTCATTTTATTAATTTAATTAACTTAATTTAATTTATTTCTTTAGGAATTCATATGTAGACTAGACTTATCTCAGTCTCACAGAGATCTGCCTGCCTGTTCTTCAGTGCTGGGATTAAAGGCAAGAATTGTCACAGTAGTCTTCAAATCTTAATTTTAAAGTCAATTTACTTAAGAAAATGTTGTTTATTTTATCATTAGTTGCAGTTCAACCTATTTGTTATAGATCCTCCAGCCATATTAAAATGTGATATACTGAGAAACTTTTAGTACACTAAAATACATTTTATCTCAATTAACTTCTATATGTTTTAATAGCTCAAATCTCCCCTTTGTTACACATAATTTTAAATCTCATTTAATTTTTAACTAGGCTCTCAATAATTGTTTTTAGCACTTCCCATTTTACAATAATACATAAATAAAAATATATCTTAGTAATCATTGATTTTGAAGTTCCGTATCTGAAATGGAACAATCAGAAGAGAAGAAATGATGTTTTATAACTATATGTTTAGGGAGTGAAAAATGAAATGAGCTTGTGAGATTGTCAAAACCAGGTGTTTCTCTCAGGTCTCTTCCAACCCTTGGTTTGGGAAATCAAATGTGCATCCTGCAGAGGATAGAGGCACTGAGAAAGTGCAGGAATTGAATTTAAACATGTGTTGTTCCTGGCTGCTGCAATGAAGCATGGCAATAAAGGGAAGAATTAAACACCTCTAAAGTGTCTTGAGTCTTAAAAGGCCCCAAACAGCTAACCTTGTACAAGGTTGAATTTTAAAATAAAACTAAAAATATATGTGAAGGCAATAGGTATACAAAGATCATCTCCCTTTTTAGGGATACTGTACAATCAGCATTATGTCAGAAATCTGAAGAAACTCCCAAGGCTACTTTTGACTATAATAAAATCTTGAAAGAGGAAGAAATGGATTAGTGTGTCTCCTCATAATGGACCAAAAACTAGAGATGAAAAAAGTAAAAGAACAAAATAAGATATCTGCTATAGCTTATTCTTTTCACCCTCCCAATAAGCATGCTAGACTTTTATGTTAACAGGACCATATACAGACTTGCTGGTGTTTCAGATGTCTGAGGACTCTACATGGGAAATAGCCCAAAATAGGTGTATTTATCAAGGGCATGGAAGGATAGGCATAGTTTCTGATGAATGTCCGAAAAATTTTCATTCCATTGGCAATAAAAAAGATTATTATAGAAAACTCTTAAGGCATACTGGGAATCACTACATTACAAAGTGACAACTTTAAGAATGCCAAATTTCATGACCATTGTTTAACACAAATTTGCACATCCCTTATGATGAATAGCTATCTAAATAGGATTATTCATGAGGATAATCAAGAGTATTTGATTTCACTAAAAATCATATATAATTAAAGAAATTCATGATGCAGAAAAAGCAAAAATCTTAAGTGGAAGGAATTCCATAAATGTAAAAGAAAGAAGGGGAAGGAAGGAAAGAAGGAAGAAAGAAAAGAAGGAAAATGGAAAGGAAGAAAGGAGAAAAGAAAATTTCCTTTCTAGTAATATCCAGTATAAAGATGAAAAAGTGAAGAAAGGCACATCTTATCAAGATAATAAGCAATGTTTCTTCATTTATTTATCCATGACTTTCGAATGCTCATTCCAAAATTATTAGGATGGGGACTAAACTGCATGCATGATGGCACATGCTTGTAATCCCAGTACTCAAGAGGTGAAGGCATAATTTCAAGGTGGTCATGTTTCAAAAAGCCAAGAAAAGTATATATATTTTTAAATATGTATGTAATTTTTTTTATTTTACATAAAATGGACATGTACATACATATATAACAGTTGTCATTTTATTTTTTAAATTGATTACTTTTATCACTTTTATGGATTCTTTTCTGATTTTATAGGCAATGTTTTAAACTTTATATTCATTTTATGTAGGAGTGTTATATCTGTATGTATATAGGTGCACCTGTTTTATGCAGTGCATGTGAAGATCTGAAGATGGCTAACATTCTACGGAACTGGAGTTCTGAGTGGTTGTTAGTTGCCATTTATGTGTTAGGATTTGAACCTGGGTGTTTTACAAGAGCAGCCAGTGCACCCCATATCCCACTCACAAGATATCATGCATTTTGTCATATATGTGAAGCCCTATCAAGTCAAGTCTGAAGGACCCATCAGTCCTTCAGAGTATCTTCATCCACTGGAGACTGCTCAGTCTGTCTAGTGACACTCCCTTAAAGAAGATTAACTCAGGCATGGAGAGATGGCTCAGCAAGTCAGATACAGGCTATTCTTGCAGAGGACCTAAGATTGATTCCCAGAACCCATATGATGTCTAATAACCATCCATAATTCAAGATTCAGGGTATTAGATGCCCTCTACAGACACTGCAGGACACAGGTGCTCCTACCTACATGACGACAATACACTTAGAGCATAGCTGTAGGTTCATAGGAGTAAGGTCCCAGGAACCTGTATGACAATGTTTCCTTATAGCCATGTGCATCCTCTGCCGGTTCCCACAATCTCAATAGATGGAGGAAAACCTTTTGAGGAAATCTTACATGTATGTATGTTAACAGTTCTAGAGGGAATTTGTACTGCAGGGAACATACCTCAATATAATTAAAGATTTAAACAAGAAATCCATGATTAACATCATTGTAAATGGGGAAAAATTTGAATGATTCCCATTGAAATCAAGAACAGGATGAGGCTATACGTTTTTACTTACATGTGTTTTTTTTTTGATATTCTAGACTATAATGCTCTTTAAAATGCCTAGTTAGTAGAGAATTTTTCCCATTTTGTACCCTTACTCCCTTGATTGTGTCCTTTGTTGTAAAAAAGCTTTGTACTTACTGAGAGATCCCATTTATCAATCATTGATCTTAATGCCTGTGCTATCTGTGGTCCTGTTGAAAAAATCCTTTCTGTGAGTGGGTCTCCATCTCAAGCACTGCTGTTGTGCTCCAGCCATGCTAGAGAATGGAGGACTATCGACCGGGACCTCAGGTGGCTCAGAGTGCGGCGGGAGGAGTTCCCTCCCTGGAGACTACGTCGGTGGGTAGTTTGGTTATTAGAGCCAATGCAGGGGTTTATATAGGGAGGCCTTCCTGACCGTTACAGAAGGCGGCAAAGTTAGAGGTGGGGTTTTAGGGTAAAGGGTGGGAAGGCTGTGGAAGTTCAGGAACGAGGAAACGAAACCCCAAAACCTGGTTCTGGTCTGGGGTGGGGGAAAGGAAGATTCATATCACATCAAGTAGAGCAGGTAATACACCTGCCATCCCTTTAGGGTATCCAGAGTTGCTTGCCTTGCTCAATAACCAGATCCCCACACCTTTCCTGTGTTTATAAGCTCCAGATTATTCTCTACTTTCTCCTCTGTCTGCTTCAGGGTATCAGGTGTTATGTGGAGGTCCTAGATTCATTTGGAGTTGGGTTTTGTACTGGATAAGAATTAAGGATTTGCATTCATTTTTCTAGATGGTCCTGTCAATCCCATTTTACTGGGATTTACTGGAACCAGCTACATCTGCTGGCTTTCTCTTTTAATGCAATCTAGAAATTTACCTATGGTATGTTACTGCATACATTCAGGGTGGGTCTTCTGATCTACAGCTTAATCAATAAACTTACTCACAGACACATCCAGTGGTTTGTCTATTTGGTGATTCCAGGTCCTCTCAGATTGACAATCATTATTTAAATCCACATAATCTATTACTTTTCTGAATGTCTTTTGGAAATATAAAGACTCTCTTGTTTATATTTAAGATGATATAAGGTTCATTCTGTTGTACTGAATATTTTTTCCTAACCCACAAGATTTTCTACACAAGATTTTCTACTATTTGTTCAAATGAAGTTTTATTGTGTTAAGTATTATAATTAGGTGTGTAACTTTTTGTTTATGAGACGACTGTAATCATTTCTGAAAAGGGATATTCAATTTCTTAAGCACAAATGTTTAAAAAAAAATCACATTTCCTCAATGAATTTCCCAAGCTCCTTAGTGGAAAAATCAATTGAAGTAGAAAGTGACAAATTTCACATGCTTTGATTATCTTGCCATCACTTTTTTATCGGTAAATAAGCCATATCTTTGAGGGAACAAATGAAGAAAATTAATGAGGCAGCATCGTTATTCCTTTCATATAGTCAGCTCCTTTGACAACATGCTAACCTGGGATTTGTATAAAAACATAATCAAAGTTTACTGCTTAGCTACTTGGAATTAGCAGTGTAGCATTTGAACAGAAAGGAAAACCATGTTAAAAAGAATTTTCAATATTATGGTTTTTGTTATTTTTGTAAAGAAAATCAATTTGTAGCTTGTATTTACTTAGTCACTATTTTAGTGCCATAAGTACAGGGCAATTTTATTGTAATAAGTGAGTTATTACTGTACTTTACTATATTATCTCTCTATTCATACCCCTTATGAGGTTAATCATTTGTTGACACAGTTTGAAATAAGAGCTGTAGTCCATATTGTAAGCAATAGACAGGTTATGTTGGAGAGTTCTTTCTGAACTATTTTTGCTAACAACTGCTACTTATGGTTGCCATGTGAGAGACAGTACCCAACTTGAGATATTCTTCAGGGAATGAAAGGTGATCTTTAATGTTGTAAGCGAGATAGCTGACTCTGAACTACTGTTATAGCAGCTTAATGGTTCCCAGTGGGAGACAGTTAGAGAATTTATTTCTTACATTCTGATTGGGAGAAAAGTCATGCTTGCACCCATGTCATATATAGAGATTTCCTTCAGAATAAGCCTTTCACAGATACAGAGAGTAATTGAGTGCTCTACATAAAATACACTAAAGATAGGGGAAAAAAAACGTTTTTCTGGCTGAAATCCCAGGATTTGAAACACAAGGCAAATAAAAATGTTTGTGGGAAATCAAATGTAAGCATAAAAAAATAAGTTAAAAGGCCAGAAAATAAGAGAAATGGAACTAAAATTGAACAAATTCTAAAACTAATGTAAATATAACAGGTACAGTGTTTGGAAAATATATGAATTTGGTAAATGGGGGAGATTGTAGAAGTCAAGGCTCCATTTTCTAACCATTTTGTGGTGGTTGATTTCAGCAGTTCCACTTATTGTAATTCATGCCTTGGCTGTTTAAGACATTTTGTTCAATGAATAGTATAAAATATAAGTAACTCCTTGAGCACTGGAGTGTACATACTTCTTATTCTTGAATCCCTGCTCAGTATTTCTAAGTGGATGTCCATATGAGTATAATTGTAACAGATGCACCAAAAATACAGCTTTAGACCAGCTAACTACTGCCGATCAGCATAGGGCAATATAGGTTTACGATGAACTCAATATAATATTCTGAGTTTCTCCTGGGCCAGAGCAGCTAAGAGAACCCAAATTATTCCACAACAAATTTTGACCTACAGAATCATGAATAAGATCAAAGATTACTGGAGCTAGAGAGGTGACTGAACAATTAAAAAATCTCACTTCTCTTACAGAGGACCTTAGTTTGGTTCTAGAACCCATTTGGTGGCTCACAAACTGCAACTCATCTCTAGTGGATCCGGTGCCTCCTCTGGCCTCATTAGACATGCACACATGAGGCATGCACTCACACACACACACATACACATACACACATGCATACATATAAATACATACACAAATAAAAATAAAAAGAAGACAGATTACTGTTTTAAGCCACTACACTGTGATTGTTTGATATACAACAAATGCCATATATATAAAACAGAAGTTTTATATATTTGGAAAGTACGATTGAATATTGTACATATTTTAAATAAAATTCTTAAGCATTTTACCTTGACCCAAGAAATTATCATTTACTCTCATCTGCATAGTAATAACCTTTTCAATTTTTGGTGCTGCTTAAGTAGTGACAATGTAGCAATAGCTAAATATAACATTATATTTTATATATTTTTTCTACCTAGAACCAATTTTTGCCTTACAAGGAAAAGTATATATTTGGGGATAGAGCAATGATCCAGTGGTTAACAGTACTGACTGCTCTTGCAATGGACCCAGGTTTAAATCCCCAAATCCACATGGCAGCTAACACCAGTCCATATCTTCAGTTCCAAGGTAGCCAACACCCTCTTCTGACCTCCACAAACAATACACAATACAGATTCACTAATATACATTTAGACAATACACTCATATACATATAATGAAGGTAAGAAAGAAAATAACAAACACAGAATAAATAAGTATTTGCACGAGTTTATGCACAAGCAAAATTGACTTGAAAACAGTTCCTAATGCCAGGATTGAAATAAATAACCCAAAATAATAATGAGGATGGCCGTATGCCACAGTTGCTCCTGTTTCTACATGCCAAATATTAATTATATTTGGTCTAAGAATATCACAGCCATTTTTATTAAAATAACTGAATACTTGATTTTCTTTAAACATCTAGAAGAAATAAATGGATTCAGAAAAAAAATATATGTGTTCACAAACTAAGGAGAGGGCAAAGAATGGCCATGCATTGGTGTACCAGTCTTTTATGAATCTGGGATGATATTAAAGCAAATCATCTCATTATGAATTGTGAAGTAACAGTTATATTTTTCTCAAGTATGTTGATGTGCAATATAGATTTATGCTTCAGCAACATATCACTTTCCTTAGAATGTGCCTGCTTTTGTCTTTTCTCTTCACTGTACTCCTTCTGTAATGCCTCCTTGAAAATAATTCAAACCTCTTGAATTTGAAGACAGGTTGTATGGATCACCACAGATATCATTAGGAAAAGAGCATAAAATAAAATTAGAGAAAAAGAAAATAACAGAAAATGAATAAAAACATATTATTATAAGGTAATATTTTAATAATTAATGTGGTAGTAATTTAAGCTTATAACCTGCTATAGAGTGATAAATATGGGACGTGCAGAAATATGAGAGCATGTAGAAAGTACATAACTCAACAGGAGTGTGTACTGTTTTGTTTTATTTGTATTCATTCTTTTCCTGGATAAGTGCAGGGACCTCTACTGAAAATGCATGAAATGGTGTACATAGAAAAGATATTTTTCTCCAAGTCTGTCTCTGGGTTCTTTCTCCAAATGCAACTCATGTCACTCTTAGATATTATTTTATAGAAATGTCTGAGTTCTTAGATATCACATTTTCTTCTTATTTGTCCAGAGAATACTTCTTCTGTGCCAACAAGTCAAACTTATGTTTTTTTCAGTAGGATTTGATGAAACAAAATCATATGAATTCTTTGCTTTTGATCTAATCGAGAAGAGCAAAAATGAACTCCTTTTACACTCTCGATGTTTATAAAATCCATACAGCAAGTGTTCCAGGACCCTGAAAGCAATATATATCTCTCTGGTCATTCAATTTTTGACCTCAGCTACTAAAGAATCTCAGAAGTTGTCAATGTAAGCTTTCCTATGAACTCAATCACAAAGAATTTTTTGGTTTCAGAAAGGCCTTTAAACTGTCATGAATTGTTTCTTTTAGTTTTCAGAACAACAAACATTAAAGATGTAATATCTTTTACTTTGTGTTACAGAATAAAGACATTTCATTAACTTCTAGAGAGATGTGAGAAATTCTACTACTTCTAATTTGCAAAAAAAAAAAAAAAATTCAAGCTAGCTGTGATGGCATGTGCCTAAAATCTTAGCCTCGAAGAGGCAGAAGGGAGCTTAAGGATGCAGGAGGCTCAAGATTATAAAGCCAGCTTGGCCTATTTTATGAATTAGTGTCACATTGAAAAAAGGAAGGAAGGAAGGAAGGAAAGAAGGAAGGAAGGAAGGAAGGAAGGAAGGAAGGAAGGAAGGAAGGAAGGAAGGAAGGAGAAGAGGGAGGCAGAGAGAAGGAAAGGGACAAGGGAGGAAGGGAAGGATGAAAGGAAAGATGGAAGAAAATAAGGCAGGCAGGCAGGAAGACAGAAGGAGGGAAGGAGGGAAAATGGAAGAAAGGGAAAAATATTTCAAGTTATGTTTTTCTTAGCTGCCAGATGGTGTTGTATCCTTGTCTCTTACCATGTGACTTCTGAGGCTTCCAGCAGCTATATCTACTTGGATAGGCTAAAGTGATTTCTGGCCTGACCATGTGACTTTCTCTGTTCAGTGGATTATTGGAATATAAGTAGAAATCATGTGAACTGAATCTCGGTTAAAATTTTAAGGACTTTAATATTAATCTGTTCTTGATATTTCTTTACCTCATGAAAATCACAAGCCACTCATAAGGGCTGCTTATTGCTTTTGAGTTTTCTGGTTTCTAGATGTTGGAAAAAGTCGTATCTCTGATGCGGCAACAAGATGCACAAGCCATTGAAACCCTGTTAACTCTCCTAAGTATAACAAAGCATAGTGAGTAGACTGCTTCAAAGTACCACAAATTTGACTTCTATAAACCTGAATTTATGTGTCAATATATTAATTTTGTAAGTATAAAACCTCACATTTGTTAATAAATCTGTGAAATCTAGCTAATTTTTAAACCTCTGTACAAAGGCAACTGTATTTGTATGTTTGAGTATGTTTGTGTCATATAGAAACTGACAATGTGAAATCCATTCAAATTAAATTTAAATATATTCATCAATGAGAAGTAATACTAACAATGGTGATTTGGAAAGTATATATTTTTAAGAATTTGATAATCAAAGAAAGCAATGGTTAAGGTGTACGAACATAAAACTGAATCACCTAATGTGACACTAGAATAGGGAGTATTAGAAATGACAGCTGACCACTAACTTGGTTTGAAACAATGTTTTCTTCATTATGGCTGACTATGAAAATTTACATGTGTATATATCCTAACATAAATCAGATATAATTTACTAGAGGTAGAATGTTTTTAAAGTTGTAAAATAAAATATAAACACTGATAAATAACAGAGACTCATGTATTAAAGGGAAATATTGCTTCATTAAAATCAAATCTTAATGTTTTATCTTACCATTTTCCCATATTTTGCAAAATCATATATCTATATCATACACATGATTTCAAAATACTGTTGTTGCATCATGGATTTTATTAAGAGATATAAACAGATGCTGCTGAATTTAAGTATGTTTCAATTTAACTAAATTTATTGATGAATGCACAATTTATGTTGGTGTTTGTATTGGCACAACTGTGTTTAGATTAGCTAGAGGTGCAAGTTTTTGTTTAAATGACTGCTACAGTACACATGGATCTATGAGGAACCAAATGATGAAACTTAAATAATGGAACACACAACAAAAAAGGCCACAAGCTGTTGTTTTGCAGCACCTCCAACAAGAATTCAGTAAGCCATTACCTAAGTCTGGAAACAGTACCTATGCAGATGTTGAACATTTACTCTATTCTTCTGTAGTATAGACAGACACTCAGGTGTAGTACAGGAGAGCAGAGCATGAGAAACTGGTTGGGGGAAAAGAAGGAACCATTTTCTGTCTTTTACCTTTAGAAGCCTAAGAATTAACAGAACTATTTTATAGCCTCAAATTGTTTCCTAGACTACTGTATTAGTAATGATAATACACATTTAAAGACCGTTCTGATAAGGTCACATTTACACAAATAGCAGTAGAACAGACTGACCGTGAATGGACCAAATCTGAAAAACAATGGTGTAGAAATCAGGAAAACAAATAACATGCAGTTTAAATTTTTGAATGAGCTTAAATTTGAAGATAAATAGATATGTATTGGTAACTTGAATGTTCCAGATAAATCATAACCTTTACCTGTTTTCTCAGTTTCCCCCACCCCTACATAATCTAACTAACATGAAAACACATATTTGATTTGGCATCAATCCACTGCATTGAAAACATAAAAATACATTTATGGGCTGGAGAGATGACTCAGAGATTAAGAGCACTGACCCTGGTTTGATTCCCAGCATGCACAAGGAAGCTAACAACCATCCATAACTCCAGTTCCAGGGGATCTGATGCCCTCTTTTGATCTCTGTGTGCACTTCATGACAAGAGTGTGCCTATTTCCATGCAAGCAATATCACTTGTACACATAAAGTAAAATATTTTAAGAAGATATATTTATAACAATCTGAATTTTACCATAGCATGTGACAATAAATATTTTGCTGGTCTACTCTGCTTGAGAAAAATGATAAATTCTAAGGATATAGGGAACACAGATCTTTCCCATTAAGATGACTTATTCCCCCCTCCCCCAAATTATCCAATGAATATCTTCCCTATCTATTCTGAGGTACCACCTGACCTATTAGAAGCAGTGTTGTGGAGAATACTACTGGTATACCCATTTCACCCTTGACCTTGAGTACACTAGTTTTATTCCCTCTATAAAATAGTTTCAGAAGTCTGTTACGGCTGCTCTTGGGTGAGATGTTTTTTCTAGTTATGATCTTTCTGCAATAAATTAATTGTACAATTATTTCCATTTATTTTATGATATAATCCACAGACTACAAACTCTGTAATTCTGTGTAAATATATTAAACTGACTTGGTCAGATGATATTCATTAGGGAAATGGGACATGTTTTAAAAGATTATAGCTTTTTCCTAAGTCAAAAAATCCATGATCTTAATACTGACTTTGAACGGTTACTCGGCATAAAGTGGTAAGTTTTGTGCACAGTAATATAATCCATAGTCATAAAATTAGAATATTGCAAAAGATAAACAAATTTGCCATATATAAGATAGTGAATATCATTAATTATATTGCGTGAGTAGAATATGACTATTTTTGTCCTCAAATGGGAAAAATTCATATGGGGAAGTATAAAATGGCACATCACAATAAGAAAGCTTCATTCATTTTAGCAGAATAAAGTCAGAAGAGTTAATAGTTGAAAAGTGGTCCTTGTCTGGAAAGAAGTTTCTCTACAGTCACTTAAGTTGTCACATCTAGAATTTTAGTGCTTCGTAGTCAGACTGCATGATTGATGTTTGAACTTAATGAAGTGACTCTAATCGAGAACCCTGCCTCTTATAGCCTTACATCACAAGAAATGAGAAGCCAATTGGTATATTTGAAAAATGAATATTAGTTTGCCTTCCAAATCTTCTCACAGTAGCATAATGTTTAAAAGGTCTAAATTAATTAGTTTCTTGGTTTTTCTATGGTGTGCAATGTCATTAATGTACACAAGTTCACTATGCCTTCCATCAGTAAAGGGATATTGAACTAACTGAAAGCTATTGGTTATAATAATGGTTTGGAAGTGGAGGGATGTGTTAGTAGTCTCTGTGCATTTCCTGTTCTGCTATGTTCCATGAGCCTCAGGTTTAGAGGTTCCACTGCAGATGTGTCTCTTTGAACTGGGCATTTCTCCACACCAGTTGTGGAACTCTGTAACAGCCTCTCTCAGTTGCAGAGAGATGCTTCTATGATGAGAGATGTACAGTATATTCATCCACAAATATAAGGATCCATATTTAGCATACAGTAAATTTCATTTTTCTAGAGCTATAACAGAGATAAGGTTTTCTCTAGGATCTATAATTTCTCCAGCCATGTGCGCTTGGATATGTTTACAGTACTACCCATGTTTACAGTGCTTCCCTGCCATTGAGAGGACTTTAATTCCAGCTTGATAACTGTTGATTACTCTCTAGATAACAGTGCCACTGTGCTCCAATAGAGATAGTTTCCTGTGATAATAATTGTAGTTGGAAGCTGAGTTAGACCACTGGGTGGTTCTCTCCCATAGCAGCTTTCATAGTATTCTCTAAAACTGTGAGAGTCAGTCTTCAGGAACGAGGCTTTGGGGTTAGTTCCTGCTCTATTGCTCAATTCCTGTGTCCAAAGTGTGTCCTATCTTCAGCAGTAGGATCTTAACTTTGTGTTCTGGGAAGTAATCAAGGGCTATCTAATTTCTGCCTTCTTCCTAGGTAAAATACTCCCGGTTTTCCACATTCTTCCTTTGACATATATCTTAAATCCTATTACCCTCCCCACACTCTTGAGTTCCTTCCTCTCCTTTACCATCACCGTCCTTCCTTCTCCCTCCTCAGTTCATTTTTTCCATTTATCCCCTGGTAACACTTGTTTCCTGTTATGCCCTTCTATTGCTCTCTTCCTTTCCCGTTACCTCCTTGATTCCTCATTTTCCTGGTTCCTGCTGAGACGTCAGAATATATGCTCACGTATACGGGATTGGTACTGAGATCCACAAATGAAGGAGAATATATGCTGCTTGTTTTTCTGAGTCTGTGTTATTTCATCTAGTAAAACAGTTTCTAGTTCCATCTATTCATTAAACATTTCATGATTTCTTCTTTCCTTACTACAGAGTAGAACTCCATTGTGTAACTGTACATTTTCATTACATTTGTCAGTTGAGGGATATTTAAGTTGTTTTTATTTATTAGCTATTGTGCAAAGAACAGGAACAAACAAAGGATACATAGGTATCTCTACACAAGGGTGAGTCCCTTAGGTATATGCCAAGGAGTGGTATAACCAGACCATATGGTAGACTCATTTTTAGTTTTTTAAGAATTCTTCACACTGCTTTTCTTAGTGGTTTCACAGGTTTGCAGTCCCTCCAGCAGTGAATGAGTGTTCCTCTTGATCTTAGTTTGTCTGACTGCGGTAAGATGAAATGTTAAATTTGTTTTGATTTCCATTTCTCTAGTTAGCAAGGGTATTGAGAACATTTTAAGGTATTTCTTAACCATTTTTATTTCTTCATTTCAGAATGCTCTGTTCAGGTCCTTCAGCCATTTTTTTGGTCGGGCTCATTTATTTATTTGTTTCTTTGGTTTTTGAGTTCTTTATATAATCTGGACATTAGTCTTCTGTTGGATGTGTTTTTTTTCTAACAGAATTTATATTTCAGATATAAAACATATGGTGAATTTAATATCATGATAATGTTTTAAAAATAAATAAGAGTGTGTAAGTCATTGTCCATGATGTTCACATGCTAAGGTAATCTTCCCCATGTTGTGATTTAATTATGTAGTTTGTACTGAATTTGTTTTTGGTGATAAGTGTATAAGTGTATAGTGCATTGTTATTAATGCAACTCCAACACTATTTAGCCTCCATTTCATGACCCCTTATATTTATCTTTCAAATATTCATAAGTATGTAGTTTCAATGTTCATTTCTCTTTAATTATGTCACTGAAAGCTAAGGGCATTTGTTCTGTATGTCAGATGTTTAGTTTGTAATTCATTATTATATTAAAAATATGTTACCTTTGTATGGAAGTGTGTAATTTGTTCATAATATGAGGCTTAGGTTACAAATAATGAAAATAATTAAGAATACTGTGTGTGTGTGCATGTGTGTGTGTGTGTGTGTGTGTCTTTTACACTGCTACCCTGGCCAGTGTAGTGACCAGATGTTGTTGTCAGCTGCCTTCCATAGTCATTTTTTCAACATTTTTTTAAAAAGATGCCTCATTGAACCTGAAACTCACCATTTCTACTGGACTTCCTGGTGAAGGCCCTGGGATATATCTGTCTACTCCACCCACCAAACCCTCTGTATGACTGTGAGGACTGCAACTACAAACTGCTTCGTCAGGCTTCCATACTGGTACTGGAGATCAGACTCAGGTCTTCATACTCAAGCAGCAAGCACTTTATTCACTTAGCTGTCTTCTGTTGAAGAACACCACTTTTAAGTGTAGTACAAATACTGCCATATTATGTATATTAGATGTTTATAGGCAACTTTGCATACATAATGTCAAACTGGTATCATGTACAGAGTTTTTGGCAATACAGAATACATAATATAAACTGATTACATAATGTATGTGAGGTTATCTCAGTATATTTTTCTATATCCTATTAGGCAGTTTTAAATATAAACAGAAAAATCACAATAGAAAGATTATGAATTAAGTATTTATATGTTAAAATTGGAAAAATGTTATAAAATATACATATAAAGTATCAATTATTTAAATTATACCTTATGAAATGTAAGGTTTGAAAATAGTCAAAGATGAGTAGGCTAACCAACTTCAATTATACCAATAATTACATGAAAATATAACTTTAAAATTGTATTTAGATATTCTGCATTCAATCAAGCACACATGTATGCAAGCTTGTATGAACACAGTTACATACTCTATTCAGAGACTTGTGAACAACATGGTTAAGGGATACAGAAGGAAAAATACAAAGTAAAACTCTGGTTGGGGTCATTCATTCAGTTCATCCCAGCACTTTGGAGGCAGAGGCAGGCAAATCTCTGTGATTTGGAGTCCAGCCTGGACTAATAGAAAATTGTTGTTCTGTAATGGCTACATAGTGAGACCATGTCTCTATAATTTAAATAGAAATAAGGAAACTAAAATAATACCATAAAGAAGTCAAGGATGAGCACATAAAACAAATGAAGATGTAGGTAAAGAAAATTAGAAAACTAAGATAAAATGAAAAAGAAACGAGCACTCAGATCATAAAATGAGTAACAAAATAAACGAAAGACTGAAATATTTTCACATATTTTAAAATGCTAATTATTTAAATGAAAACTAAGTATTATAAACATTACTCAAATATGAGACCAAAAATATTGAACTTCACAATATTCAATAATACAAATGAGTTCAGAAAACAGATGTTTATAACATAAGTTAACATGGTATATATTAATTGTCACACTTCCTGAATGAATATTCATGACATAAAATACCTTATCAAAACATTTTGGAGTTTATATCCTTGAAAGATATTTGCTGTGACTCTACATGTCCTCCTTAGTTAGAATATTTTTAAAATTTTCTATTGATTATCTTGTCATTTCTACATGAACTGTCTATATATTTTAAAGTTCTGACATCATATTTATCTTATTTACTCTATATTTTTATAAAATATAGTTGAAAATTTAATGGAAAAATTCTATATTTCACAAAGTCTCATGTGCATAATAGTCTCATGGCTCCATAATTCATATATATATATATATAAGAGAGAGAGAGGGAGAGAGTCTAATTTGCTTTCCAAAATATCCTTCAGTGTGGGCTCATCTCTTGAAGCCTTGCTAACTGAACAAGAGTGCCATTCCTATAAGACACTGCCTTTTCCTCCAAGAGCAGCCATTAATTGCAAATAGTTCCTAAGGCTGGATGGAGAATTTCTTATACTCTTCCCCATGTCTATGTGGAATTCTGTCTGGTTGGACTTCTGCATGATGAGAGCTTACTCTTAAATATTTTTTAGCTGTAACCAGCCACCTGCCGTTCATACTCAATTCACCCAAATATTCTGGGCATGAATGTTGACCCCTAGAAAATTATTAATAGCAACAACTTAAAGCAAGGACCTTGGGGTCGATATGGGCCACTTCAATGAAGCTGTTTATGCACTGCTGACCCCTTTTTCTACTCTTCACATCTAACCATTTGCCATTGGAGTTTCTGCTTGTTTCTATTTATTCTCAAATGTTTGTTCTAAACTCAGTGTTTGATTAGCTTTTGGCTCAGAAATCGCCAACCCATAATCTGAGTCCCAGGAAATCCAACCTCCAGTTGTCTATTTGAGTACTAGCAGATGAGAAGAACCACTCAGTGTTCTGTAAGAAAGTAATTTGTCACTGATGGTGAGAGGAACATAAATGGTGGTCTGTAGCCAATGGAAAATCATTTAATATCATTTGTGGGAGATACGGTATGTGGATATTTGTATTAAGGATTTGAAAAAAAAGGGATATATTAACTAATCTGAACATGTAATAGCATGGATATATAGACTGAGCTGAAATGGAAAAAAAATGTTAGTGGAAGATTGGAGTAGTTTTCAAGTAATCTTTTGTCAAGTGTGAAAGTAAGAAAACCTTTTCAATCCAAGTGGATCCCATCTCCTATATTAAGTGGAAGGAGAATTCAGGATTAGAATGAAAAAATAATTTTTCACTAAAATTGCATGTGAGCTGGACATGATAGTGTACTCCTTTAATTCCAGCTCTAAGGAAGTAAAGGCAAGTAGATCTCTGTGAATTGGAAGCCAGCTTGATTGACCTAGTGAGTTCCAGGTCAGTCAGGGTTACATAGTGAGAACTTGTCTTAAAAATCAAGCAATCTATCAGTTAATCAATAAACTACCTGTGAAAGAAAGATGGCTATAGTATAATCAGCAAAATGTTGGGTAAGATTGTGATATTTAAAATTTGGAAAATATATAAAGGTAGGGGCCTGATGTGTCTTGCATTCCTTCAATAAAGATAGCTAATTAGGCCTAAAATGACAAGTCCACAGGTTGGGAAGTTCAGTACAGGGAGTTCCTTTCATGTTGGAGCAGCCCCATTTGATGATGACAGAAATTGACTTTTTTTTTTTTAACATGGGTTTGTCTTCCTGATCACTTTATACATTATACAGCAGCAACCGGAAAACCATTTTTCAGGAATGAGAGTGAAATGGGTCAACAACCAGCCATTAGCTATAGGCCCTCTTACCAGTGCTGAAGCTCCCTGTCTAACAGATGGCTCCCATTATTTCCTGAATTCAGACTTGAAGAAATAGTGTAAAAGTTATGTTACACACCAATGGATGAAATTTCTTTGTAGCTAATTTGACACAACTGTCACACCCAGCTGTCTTCTAAAAGTTTGTTTGTACTCGCAGTACATTTCTCTGTTCAGTCTTAATCAGAATCTTCACAATGAAAGGTGCCAGTTGGAAAGAGTCATGGTGCATGTCTGCCTGATATCGAGACTAAGCAGTGGTTGATTGTGTAGCCCTAAAGAAGACATTCAAATCAGTTCCTCATGGAATAACCAGTGAGAGAAGGCATGAAATTGGAGGGGGATGTTTTGGGGTGTCCCACTGAGGTGGGAGGGGAAAGTGGGCATGGGATATCATACATTAACACATGTATGAAATTCACAGTGGACAAATTGGACAAAAAACAAATTTGATATATATAGAAAAGAAACCAAATGGTATATTAAATACTTATCCTTTGCCTTGTTTTCTTGCATTGATTTTTTTTAAGAACAACTCGTTCTTTTGTATTTCTGCCTTTTAAATATTACACATCTTTTTTACATAAATCAAGGCTTTGTATACTTACAGAAATTATTTTTTAGTACTGGAGGTTGCATCCAGGGCTTGCTCACGTCAGGAAGTTGTTGAGTACTGAGCTACATCTCTAACTTTCCATCTTGCTTTTTAATGAGCATGCTTGGAGGAATGCTTTCTCTTTGATTACTAATTTGGCTTTTTTTCCTTTATGATTATGACAGGTTAAAACTCATTATATTTTCATCCAAAATAGAGTCTACTATGATTTGCATTTTAAGATAAGACTTATATAGCTGAATTTCCTTTATACATAGATTTTGAAAATTAATGTTTTTGTTGTTCTCTTAGGTTGATTCATTTTGAATCTGCAATTCAAAGTATATGGGAAAACTGGGCTCAAGTGTTTATGAGATTTATCTTTGGTTTTCTTCATGAAAAATTATATGAATAGATTTCTGCTATGTGTATAAATTAATGTTCTCAGTTTTGATTGATGCTGAAATGCTCATACTAGTCCATGTTTATTCAGTTTTCCATATCTTCTATATTCTTAATTATAGAATAATTTGTTATTTATATTCTTAATTATATTAGTCATTTTCTTACAAAAATTACTAATTTAACAGTACGCCTCAATAGCTAGCTACATTTTCTTTAGTTCGCTGGCTCTGCTGATATCTGTGATTCCCTGCAGCTGTTAAGATCTATATTGCAGTCTGCTTTAGATAGCTGGTGAATTGCTGAATTGGATGTGCAGGAATTCCACAATCTTTTACCTAAAATGACTCCTTATGACATATTATGAAAGCTGGAAATATGAATTATAGAATGAACTATATCATCTATAAAAGGATCAGCAGCAAAAATCCAGAGGCATAAAGAAAGTGCTAAAGATAAGATCAACTGAAAGATACACATCAGGAAATCAGTCTAACAGGACAGATTAAATCCAGCTGGAGATCTGATGGGTGAATCCAGCTCCAATGATCACTCTGAAATCAGGAATGGTTTGAAGCCAGTGGGAGAATTAAACCTGAGAACTGTTCCATCCAGTGTGTGGAACACAATGGTGATTGGACAGAAGGTCTGGGTACACATACTATGTCACAAATCAGTGTGTAGAACAGAAGGGTGATTGGATAGAAAATCTGGGTACACAGACTTTGTCACAAATCAGTGAAAATGTGCTTTCTGGCTTATGGTTTATAACTTAGTGTTTTAATATGATTATGTCCACTTGTATATATGCTTCAGAAACAAACATAATTCCATTCATCTATGTAGCTAAATAAAACTCAATAGAATATATGTTCCACATTTTCTTTATTTGTTCATCTATTGATGGACCCCTAGGCTGAATTTAGATCTTGGTTATTGTAACTAGTGTGACCATAAACATGATGTGCTATCATCTATGTGCTTTGTTTTTAAGATTTAAATTAAATCAAATCAACTGGACATCATGTTAAAATGTAGATTTTGATTCAGCAGGCCTGAAATCAGAAAACATTGTCCAGGAGGTGTGCTGCATAACCAGCAGGATTCTGAATGGCGGAATCCCCATATTTTAAAAGAATGTTAAAGAGATGCAGTCAAGAAGGAACAAATATCATGCTATTAAGGTACTGCAGCAGATGAAGATACCACCAAGCCTACATTTGATACCCTGAACCCTAATGGGTGAGGGAAAGAACCTTTTCCCACTGGATATATTCTGACCTTGACACATGCACTGTGGTACATACACACACACACACACACATCAAACTAATGTAAAAAATAAATCAATGTAGGGTCTATAGTAGCAGAGTGTTCTCTCAGCAAAATCTCAGAACTAGAAGATTAATTTGTGGAATCTGAGTTCTGAGATTTTGGACCTTACTAAAGAAAGCGTGCAGGATACAAGCCGCAGGGCATGGATTTCTTGTAGAAATGTGTTGTTTCTTATGAAGCAGAGACACTGGAGTTAGAAGCAGCATTCCATTCCACCCACAGACTGTGTGTTCTCTAAATGAGAAGGAATATCCAGATTCATGTTCCTTATTGGTAAAGCCTCATGCTCTAAAATACACTAAAATAAGTGTTTAGGATATACTACAATCATTAGAAAGAACAACAGTGTGGTCTGACTTACGGAGCACATGAAGGTAATTACAATTACTAAAGTAAGAAGTAACCCTTTAATTTCGTTTTATCTCTTAAATATTACTTTTGTACTAGGAAATAATTTCTTCCAATTTGTTTGACTTATTTGCCATATTTTTTATGAAAAAAAGTTTTATTCACTAGAGATAGTCGTACAATGTACTAACCATCTCTCCTCTGAAATGAAGATAACTTTGAAACAGCTAAAAAATCCAAGAGTACAAACATTTCTTGTTTTGCTTGTTTGTTTGATTGGTTTTAGGCAAAAATCTCACTTTCCAGGACAAGTTGGACTGGAACATGCTACATGGCCAACTATGGCCTCAAAGTGACTGTGCTTCTCCTGGGTCTGCTTCCCATGAGGTGGAATTAAGTAGTGCTCAGTTCCGAAGTTCCTAGGATCTTTATGTGAAATAATAACTGAGTGCTTCCAGCATATTCTCTCTCTTACTTCTATTCTCTCACTGATGCGGTGTTTATTTATAGGAAGGCTTTTCCAGTGATAATAATGAAACCATTTCTTTATGGAGAGACATTTGAAAACTATGCTGAGCTAAATTTCATTGAGAAAATTGGAATTACCTATTTTTGAATGAAAATATAATTTTAATGATATCTCTTACATGTGTCCAAATGGAATGCTTCCTGAAGGCTCTTAGTTGCTTTGGAAAAATGGGGAAAAAATGCTACTATCTATGAAAGTACTTGAAAGGTCAAGTGTGACACGTGACAGTGGGAACCTCAGTTTGCTGAGGCAATATCCCAGAGACATGCATCAAAAATACATCAGTTTATATTTCAGGATGAGACTATCAATGAACCACCATGTTTCAGATACCTAAACTCAAATATCCCAACAGGGCTAAATGGACTCAATATGTCACATTTCTAAATTATCTTACAATCTATGTTATGGAGAATTTTATCTGATTTGTGGCAGCCATCATCACAGGTTTCTTACAAATATATTTAATCCTGTGTGATGAGAAATGATGGTGGATATGACAGAAAAATTAAAAAGTTCCCTGTGAGGACCCATTTTGGTTTCTATACTAAATCTGTGCAAGTTTACTTCTGAGAACTTTCCTTTATTCTATCTTTCTCAGGATCACTTAGATGGCATGGATTACTAATTACTAATTAATCTCTAATGTATGTTAACATTAATGTCACATGTTTATTACATTTATTATTTTTTCTAAAGTGACTAATAACTTTTATATGGCCTATGATCTAGTTTCAGGCATTTTGGTATTTCATTTAGAAGTTCAGTACAGGAATCATTCAAAGTGAGAATTGACTGCTTTTACTAATTAGTGATATGACTATCCATTCTCTTCCTTTGTTTTTTTTTCCTTATTTTTGTAAAGTGAATTGCATACTCTTTCTCAAGTGTATTTTTGTGAATACAAACCATATTATCAAGATATTTCTGAAGTAATATGGCAATGTTTTGCTTATATACAGTTGGGGGAAAAAAAAAAAAACTATGTTCATGGCATTTTTCAAAGACAGAAAGTAAAGAACCCCAGAACATGTATCAAAAGGTTCAAAATTAATTACAACCTATGTTTGGATATATCACTGTTCTTTTCAAAATCATAATTGGCTATATTTATGACGAAAAAGCAAACAATTTCCCATTTACATTTTCTAGGAAACTGAGTTCTTCCAGTGCCAAAAAGCTTTCCAAGGTTTAATGAAAATGATGATTACTACAACTGACACATCATTATATGTGTATCTATAACTGGATATGCTTCCAAAGTAGTCCCTATAGATAGAAAATGGGAGATCAAATACATGGAAATTGATCAATGGATATTCATTTATTATAATGATAATTTTACTGTCGTCTTAGTTACAAAATGAAACCTACATTTCCTGAGAAATATATAACTCAAATTAACTTTAAATCATAACTAAAATACATGCTACATGTCAATAATTGGTTATGGAACAATTATTTTGGAAGATTATTTTGGAAACAGAATCATAGTTTGTACAACTATTCAAAGACGTACTGAAAGTGACCACCAGAGGGCGACTGTTCTTGGGAACGTCAAAAAAATAGATTCATTCTAGTAGAAATTATCAAAGTTAATAATAGCAATTCAAAATTGTTACCAAAGCACAGTAATCTATGACTACTATGTAAACACTGGCAGTCTTTGGACAATTAAAATTCCCTCTTAGCTAGGGCTCTGTCAGTTACTCAATTCCTTGACCCCTTGCTCTGTGCAGAACACCCTCCCTTTCTGTCTCTGGACTTTCCAGTTTCTAAAACTTGCACGTTCAGTTTCACTACTTATATGAAGTTTCTCTGGTCAGCTCCTTTTTCTAATGCAGGCTTAGGATAGTTTAAAAAGGAAAAAAATTGTTTCTTTTGCATTACGGAAAGTTTGCACTTAGAATATCATTCTTCATGTGAGGTGGCTTTGTGTGAGAGATTTGAAAAGCAGTGATTATTTACTAAACAGTGTTAACTGAAAATTACATATTATATACTATGATAATATGAACAGAGTTGTATACAGAACAAAGAAAAATTATAGAGATAGAGAGACACATATAAGCTGTAAATTACTGAAGTTCTTGAGAAAGTAAATGAATGTGCCTAATAATAAGCAAAAACTGGGAACTCTCAAAAAATGAGGCTTATTAAGAGGAAACCTTTCACTGGTGTGAACAGTGAATCAGAATTTAGCTGAATCCACAACAAAAACCTGGTTACACATTGTTATTTTCTGAATAAAGTCCACACTGAATATTCGCTATCATATGACATTGTAGCAGAGTCTGATGTTTTCTAATGTTCATATGATTACTCCCCTAGATACTAATTAGGGCATTTCCTAGTCATAAGCACCCAAGAAAGGCTATAGCATTCACCATTCTCAGAAAGTTCTCAATGCATAAGACATCATACTCTCCACAGCATGGGATATGTCCTGTTGGATTCTGTGACTCCATATGCTCTTAAATCATCTTGTCACTTTATTGTTTATATGCTCTTAATCTGGTTTACTGGAATATACTAACATTTCGGGTATATTTAGTTTGTTATCCTCTTCCTGCTCTATCAGACTCTACAAAGTGAAATGTTCATGGCTTAAATAAAGGCTATGTTGATGAAAAACACAGCTGTTCCTACAAAGAAAATAAAAAGTTTGTTTCTAAGCCAAATGTCCATGACCAAAGCCAGAAAGCCTAGATTCAAGTTACTGTGAACAGTGTGCTCCACCATGGAAAGTATTACATGAACTTCTATTGTCCCCTCTGCCCGCCCCCCAAGACATAAAGCATGTAAAGTGATAGTACCATCAGGTAGGTGGGCTACAGCAAAGCAGGAACATCAATAAGTTTCTGATATTCACTTCTGGAATTCATAGCTTTAGTGCTCAGGGTGGATAAATATTTGGTTACACTACAAATGTTATAGACAATAGTCCAAATGTTAAATCGGATATAAAGGTTGAAGCAAATGGCTATTAAGAGGGGTTTAAAAGGGGCCAAGATAATTTTTACTCCTGACAGGCAGTGCTCTATCCCTGCCTCCTGAGACATAAAGTTCTACACAGTTGAGGTAACACAATGTACAAGATATCTAATATAGACACATATTTTCAGAAAATGTGTCTCTGTCTTTCTAAGGTACACACTGTATTAGTTACTTTTCCATTAATGTCATAAAATACCATGATCAAGAGAACTAACAGAAGGAATAGTTTACTTGAGTTTAAGAAGGTAAGAATCAACACTAGCAACAAAAGCATTGTGGTGCAAGTGACCGGAGCAGAAAGCAGAGAGATCACATCTTCACATCAACCCAGGAAGCACAGCATGACTGGAAATCTGGAAAGACTCAAGAACTCTCCAAGCACACCCTCAATAACATGCTTCCACTAGCAAGGGCGCCCTTCCTACAACCTTTCAAAACAGTACCAACAACTGGAGACAAAATGTCAAAATATTTCAAGTCAATGGGAGACATTTTTACTCAAACTACCACATTCCAATCCCTGGTTCCCATAGGTTCATGATCATATAAAATGCAATATGCATTTAGTCCAAGCTTAAAAGTCCACATAGTTTTTACCAGTCTCAATATTCCTCAAATGTTCAGAGTTTAAAGTCTCTTCTGAAACTCAAGACAATCTCTCACCTGTAAGCCCCAATAAACTCAAAAAAGAAATTGCATACTTACAACATGAAATCGAACTGAATAATCTTTCCCATTCAAAAAGGGAGAAATAAGGGCACATTGAGGAAACATTGGTCCAAAACTCGGCAAGGCAAACAGCAAATCAAATAGCTCCATTTCCGAATACTGGGACTTTACTTCCAAAGATGCCAGCCCTTTCCAGCTTTGTTGCATGCAAGGTACAGCCCATTCGGGTTGGTACCAATTTTGCGTGCAGATCTCCTTGGTGAGTATCTCCAGAGCTCGAGTATATTTGGTCTTCACTGTCAATCAGGCTTCTTCTTCCCACCTTTACACAATGGTATTTCAGGGCCTTTTGGCCTTTCAGGGATTCCTTTATGCAGGGAGTCCCCTGCTGCATACTGAATAACCACAATGGCTCTCTGAATCCAAGGAAGAAGGATAAATTATCCTTCACTCTTCCATCTTTCATGCCTCTAGAGCCAGCAGTACTTGAGTGACACTGCCAAGTTTGGTGGCCAGCCTGGGATGGACCCTTATCTGCTTCATCCACAGTAGCATCTTTTCTACACTGTGATTTTCTAGGAGCAGAAAACCCTACAGCATTTCCTTTCACAAGTTGGAGGCTTAGCTGTGTGTGTTCTGAGGGTCCATTTCCCATTGTTTCTGTGGAGATCTGAAGGCCTCTCTTAACAGATCTTGACTCCAACATTATTAAACATAATAATCTCTAAAACTCCCAACTGTATATGATGCATACCTTTCTGTTCTACTTGCTCTTTTTCATTGTAGTTCTGCATACATTCATTATTAATATCCACAGCACAATGGAACCTCTACACCTAGGGCTTATGGAACACAGTGGACAAAATGGTAGAGAGAACACTAATGTATCTTTCCACGGTCATCATTGATGCTTTCTCATACAACAGATAGCAATGAATACAAAAGGACACAAATGACCAATGCATACAGAATAATAATCTGTAGAATGTGGGTCCTTGGACAGAACTCCTATATTAAACATCACCTACCCAGGGCTCAGGGACAATTGTGGAAGAATGTATGGAAAATTGTAAAGGCCAGGGGAGGAGGTGCATGACAATATGAAAATAGAGTCCTATATGTTCTTGGGTCCTTGCTAATATGAAACTGCAAAATGTTGTCAGCATGCACAAGACTCATGCAACGCTGACAAAAACACATTATAGAACTGTGGAAATGACCAGCAGGTCCCAGTCTTCTGAAGAGCTAGTAGCATCTGATTACTGCTGGTGAAGAAGACCCGATCTTCTTAAAGGGAGGAATTCCAGATAGGCTGACTAGACCTCAGTAGATTAATTTGCACTGAAGGTTGTCTTAGGACACGAACTTGACTTGATAGGCCTTAACCTAAAGAACAGAATGCATGGCATTAGGGAGGGGTGGAGTGTCAGCGAGGAAGATGATAAAAGATGGTTAAGATGGCCATTATGTGGGCTGGAGAGATGACTCGATGGTTAAGAGCACTGGCTGCTCTTTTAGAGAACCCAGGTTTGATTCCCAGAACCCACATGGCAGATAACAATCATCCACATCTCCAGTTAAGACAGTTGTTTGTGACTTCAATTCCAGGGGATCTAATGACCTCTTCAGAGCTGCAAGGGTAGTGTACCACACAGGTGCATTTCCCTAGGTGGCACACATAAAAAAAAAAAAAGAAGGAATGAAATAATAAAAAAGAAAGATGCTGTGAATATAATATACACAAATTCAATAAAAATTGCAACAAATAACCACAAAAATAAACAATTCCATATTAGACTGTCTTGAAATTTACTCTGGCAGAGGAATGAGTCCACTACTTTTCAACTAAGCCTCAGACAATCAATTAAGGTCTGTGCAGACAGCAGGTAGGTATTACGCCATAACATGTCAGTTACTGTGTAAATCCTTCTCTCTTAGTAGACTTTGTTCTTAGTACTACTTTATTGCAAGCTACTAGACTTGCCTGTTATCAACCACTTTTCTAGTCCAAGATTCCAAAGTTCCACATTCCTCCAAAAACTCACAGGGTCAGAATAGTCACACCAATAACTCACTCTCTGGTATCAACTTCTGTGGACAATTTGCCTATGTGCATGTGAGATAGGTAGAGAGAGAGAGGTAGAAATATATATATATATATATATATATATATATATATATATATATATATATATATATCTTTATGTGAATTCAAGCTCATACTGACCTCAAAACTTTATTGCTCCTGGATAGTTTTCAAAGTACTAGAAGATTGTATGAATGCTACTAAATGAAAAATTAATCATTAACCTTACACAGCTGTGAAACCTGTAATCCATTATAACTGGCCAGACAGGATATGTCCACTGGGTATTGACATGTCTGTTAGGGGAGAAACCAATCACTTCCTTATTGGATTTAAGACTCATCAAGACAGAACCTATGACTGACACAGCTATTGGAAATCAAAACCTGTAGCTAGCTAGATAGTTCACAGGTAACAGTGGAGAATCTACTACTATTATCCTGCAAAGTAGATACAGTATTAAACTGACTTCTAATGGCTTACCACTATATCCGTAGATTAGTGAATTTCTCAATTCTCCCAAAAGAAGTTTCTTGATACAATAGATGTAATTAACATAGAGACACACAAGTGGTCAATATGCAGAAAATAAGCCCTCAGATTGCTCAGTTCTAGCTGGAATACCTAAATCCCTATATCACCTATAACACACCCTCTTTTCACAAGAATCAAGGATCATTGCAGATTAGGGAGTGAAAAGTTTGCAAGAGTCAGAAGTGGTAGATAATACAAGGTACCCTGTGTACCACAGGGTGTTTGCACGTATGAAGTCAAAGCACTTATCACAGCATTCACAAAGACTCTTCAAGCCAAATGAAAACACGGCATGGATGAATAACAGTTGTTGGAAGAGGGAAATCCAGTGTTCTTTAAGCATGTCAAAACTTGCTGGTTGACGAGACTTCCAGGGATGGACTCATATCTAAGAGCATTTGAGGAACACAAATTAGATTCAATATGCTTTTATAAAAGTTATAGTTGTGTTCACGAAGTTGAAAACGGATAGGGAATGGGAGTACTTGTGAGTTGTTGCTCAAATTTTCCCCTTGCCTAGGTGGGCGGGGTTTGGTCCCACCCTCTGGTGCCAATTTGACTGAACAGAACAGAGAAAATGCCCTCTAATGAGAGGATTTAGTTTACTTACAAAGGTCTCCTTGCATGGAGGGAGGGGAACATACCCATGCCCTAGCATTGTGAGAAGAGGCCGTTATGTTACCCACAGCTCCCAGTTCTGAGCTCCCTGGCAAGATGGTGCTGGCCTCCAGAAGTCCACAGCAAGTTGCATTCCCAAGTTAGTCCATTCATGCCCTATGCTGCCGTCAGAGTTGCTGGCCATGGCACTTTCGTTCCTCTGGGTGCTTCCACATGACTTTTTCCAGGATAGATTTTGTTACTTAATTTTTTTCCTGTGGGACCCTCTTCCCGTCTGTCCTCTGCCCCGCTTCTCCAGCCCCTTACTGGTCTAGGGGCAGGTCTTGCTGCTGAATGAGCCAATAGCAAAACACAGAGAGAAATTCCAACTAAATTCACTCTACATGGGTCTAAATGTGATTAAAATACATTGTACGAAGTTCTTAAAGAATCAATAAAAATATATTTTGTAAATTACATACTTAAGGTCTGGAAGGAATTTGCAGAAGTTTTCCTCAGTCTTGAACATTTTTCTTAGCAGTAAGGATTCTTGGCTTGCTCTAATCTTTGAGAGTCAGTTTGAACAGCAGTAATTCAGCTATGCATTCTATTTAAAATTCTTGTGCCCTAATTTTCATTCACTAAATCAACAAAAGCAAACGTAAAAAACAAAGGCAGAATAGAATTTCCTATTGGACACAGAACCAATAAAAGACATCTATTAACAGAAATGATAATGCAAATACACAAATTTTAAAATCCAAGAGACGATGTCTCTAACAAAATCCGCGAGACCTATAGAAGTGTACTACAATGAGAATCACCCTGAGGATCCCTATGACACTGAATTTAAAAGAACAGGCATAGATATGATCAAATAACTTAACATACAGAGAGACAACTCAAAGAACTAAGAGAAAATAGGCTTAAATATGTGTCTGAAGCTCAGGAAAATAGAAATACTTGGCTGAATGAAATAACAAAAACAATGACTTGTAAGGGAATTCAAAAAAGTAATAGAAATATTGAAGGAAACCCAAGTCAAAGAGAAAACATAGCTGAAAAATTAAATAAGTAAATTTGAAACAACAGGGAAAAGCATCATAAAATGAATACACGAAGGGAAAACAGACTATCAACACCAAACAACTAAGGTAAAGAATTTCATGTGGAATCTAAAAAGAGTCCACAGAGCCAAAAAATCTTGAGCAAAATGAAAAATCCTGGGTGGATCAACGTATCAAATCTAAAATCTTATTAAAGACAGTTAGATATTGCCACAAAAACAGATATATAGATCAGTGGAAATAATACAAGAAGAGCAAAACATGTGTGAACACAACTTCTGTCACATGATTATTGACATATATGTGCAAAGAACACATAATAGAGGTAAACAGCCAATTCAACACATTGATGGGGTAAAACTGGATCTTTACCTGTAGAAGAATGAAATTGGTTCCTCATCTTTCACCTTACACATAAGTTAATTCCAGATGCATCAAAGACCTCAATATAAAACCTGAATTTCTGAAAATGCTTAAAGAAAACATAGGCAGTACTGAACAAGATAGAGATCTGTGAAATTACTTTCTAAATCAGACATCACTTGCTTAGGCATTAAGGTCAACAATTGAAAAGTGGGACCTTATTCAACTGTTCTGTACCATTCTGTACAGAAAAAGAAACAAACAAGGATGTGAAAAGAAAACCCACTAAGAGGGAGAAAATATTCACATGTTACACACCCAATAAAGGAATAATATACAAAGAACTCAGAAAAAAAAAATAAGAAAGAAGAAACAAGTAACTAAAAGACCCAATAAAAAGATGGGCTAAGGACTTTAACACAGACTTGTAAAACAAAGAATGTCTAAGAAAAAGATAAAATGTGTTCTTAACCACTGAACCATTTCTCCAGCACCAGATTTCCTGTTCTTTAAATAAGGTCATTTGGAATTTGGTTTTGTTTTGTTTGAGTTTTGAGTTATTTTTTGAGTTTTAGGGTAGATATTAAATACCTGTCATATGTATAGCTGGTAAAAAATGATTCCCATTCTACAGGTTGTCATTTCACATCAACAATGGTGTCATTGATATAAAGAAGATTTGAATTTATTTTTTTAAAGAAGATTCTTTTTTATATATGTTTTATCAATTGTTTTTATTTTTAACATGTATGTACAAGTATCTTTGCAATAGAATGAGTCCTTTGGGTATAGGCCAAGGAGTGGTAAAATCAGGTCAAATTATAGGTTCATTTTTAGATTTTTAGGAGTTTTTCACACTGCTTTCCCTAGGGCCTGTAAGAATTTGCAATTCCACAAGCAGTGAATGAGCATTAGTCTTTCCACACATCCTCTCCAACATTTACATCTCATTTGTTCTAATCTTAGTCACTGTGATTGGGGTAAGATGAAATACTAAAGTGGTTTTAATTTGCATTTCTATAATTTCTAAATGTTGAAGACATGTTTAGATGTTTCTTGTCCATCTTTATTTCTTTTGAGAACTGTCTGGTGAGATTCTCAGCACATCTTTTAATTGGGTCACTCATTTCTTTGATTCTTTTTTCTTTGAGTTATTTATATATTCTTGATTTTAGACTTATGTTGAATGTGTATTTGGAGATTTTCTCCAAATCTGTGGTTTTCTCTTTATTTTTTTGGTTGTTTCTTTTTGCGCTACAGAATCTTTTTAGTTTAATGAAGTTCCACTAGTTGGTATTAAACTAATGCTTGGTTCATGGAAGGAATCTGGGAGTTCTCCCTCTCTTCTTACATTTTTTAATAAATTATGTAAAATTGGATACAGATCTTTGAACGTGCGAATGTCTGGTAGCATTCTGCTGTGATCCATCTGTGCCTGTTTTTCTTGTTCTGGTTTGGTTTGGTTTTATGTTATTGTTCTTTTTGTATTTTTTTAGGAGGTTCGACATTGGTGTTTCAGGATCCTTATACGTTATGATCAGTTTATGCTGTTGCACTCTTCTTGGATTATCTTTGGTGATGGTTCCCAACATTTAAGACATCCGTACATTTCCTTTTGGGCTTCATATTTAATAGTGTATAGGTTTTTAAACTATTCCCTTGCAATGTTCTGATTTGTTTTGTTTTGTGTTGTGATGTTTCCCCTTTCATCTCTGATTTGTGGTTGGGAGGTTTTTTTTGTTTTTTTTTTTTCTTTTTGTTGTCCATGATAATTTTCAATCTTGTTTATCTTTTCAAAGAACAAGCTCTTTTGTTAAATGATTTTTATGTTGTTTTATTTGTTTCTATTTCATTCATTCCTGCTCATATTTTTGTTTCTTCTTGTCTACCTGGGTTGGGATTCTTTTCTTGTTTCATTTCTTTAATTGCAGGCTTAAATAATTTATTTGTGCTCTTTCGGATTTTTTAATAAAGGCACTTAGAGGTATAAAATTCCCTCTCAGGACTGCTTTTAAAATGTTTCAGATGCTTTGTTGTGCTATATTGTCTTTTTGTTGAATTCCAGTAATACTTTATTTCTTTCTTAATTTTTCTTTTGGCCAATTCATCATTCCAGGGTGTGCTGTTTATTTGTCCATTTGTTTAGTAGGGCTTCTTCTGCTGTTGATTTTTAGTTTTATTGCATTATGGTCTGATAAAATTATGGAAATGAATGGAATTATTCAATTTTTTTCTGTTTATTTGTATTCCACTCTGTGGTTCTGTGGGGTGCTGAATAAAATGGGTATTCTTTGGTGCTTGAGTGGAATATTTGGAAGGTGTCTGTTAGGTCAGTTTGATGAATAGTTTTTTTAAATGAAAATGCATTTCTATTTGTTCTTTGTTTGGATCACCTGTCTATTGGAGACAGTGGTATATTGAAGTCCTCTACTATTAGTAAATTTGGATTAATCTGTGCCTTAAAGTCCGACAGTACTATTTTTATGATGTTGAGTGCACCAGAGTTTGGTGCATATATGTTCATGATTGTTACATCTTCTTGGTTAATAGTTCCTTTGATCAGAAAGAAGAGACTCTATCTCTTCTGATTAGTTTTAGTTTGAAGTTTATTTTGTCATATATTAGAATGGCAACTCATGCATCTTTCTTAAATGCCATTTGGTTGGAATATTTTTTTCATCCTTTCACTTTAATGCACTGCTTATCCTTGAAGTTGAGATGGGTTTCTTTCAGTTAACAAAAAGATAGATATTTTTTTTCTTATCCAGTCATCTACATTGTGTCTTTTAACTAGAGTATTCAGTCTATTGATATCTAAAGTTATTATTAAAACATGTTTTGTATTCTTGTTCTAACTTTGTGGTGTCCTAGTTATGCCTTCCTTTACTTTCTTTCTGTTGCTTCTTGGGTATAATTATTCCTTTCTTCAGCTCTGTGAATTTCTTCAAGAATTCTCTGGAGGTCTGGTTTCATGAACAAGAATTCTTTCAGTTTATTCATGATACAGAAGAAATTATTTTCCTCTCTAGCTATAACTGATATTGTTAATGGGTAAAATATTCTGGATTGGTATCTTTGGTTATTTAGAAATGAGAACATTTTGTTCTAGGTTCTTCTGGCTTTTGTGGTTTGCATTGAAATGTCAGCTGTAATTCCAATGGGTTTTCCATTATGTGTGTGTGTTTTTTTTTTGCAACTACAACTTAAGGAAATCTCTCTTTGTTCTGTGGCTTTACTGTATTTACTGTAATATTCCTTGTGAAATTTCTTATTAGCCCTGTCTATTTGGTGTTCTATGTACTTCTTTTATTTGTATGGTTATGATTTTCCTTAGTTTAGGGAAATTTTCTTCTGCAATCCTGTTGAAGATAAGGTCAATATCATTATCTTGAGATTGTTCTCTTCCTCTATGCCTATGATGTATAAATTTCACCTTTTCATGATGTCCCTTACTTCCTGCATATTCCATTCCTTTAAAAAAATTCATAATCTTTGCTTGAGAAATCCAGTTTTTCAGCTTTATTGTCTACTTTTGATATTCTGTTTTCTGTTTCCTTCATTCTATTGATTAGGCTTTCTACTGTCATTTGAAACTCACTAATTAGTGTTTTTCTTCCTTCTTTGTTTCAATCCGAACTTTCTTTACTATTTCTATCTCTTTTGTAAATTAAACCTTAGATTTATCACTGTCTTCTGGTAGTTCTTGGTTTGTTTTTGTGTTCTTTAAATGCATTGAATTATATGATCATGTTTATGATTGTTCTTCTAAACTTTGAGTCCTGGGTGATCTCTATGGGGCTCTCATTGTAGGATCCTTCTTATAGGACTGGTGATGTTTGGTGGGGACGTATTATTTGGGCTTTTCATATTATTAATTTTTATTCATTCGGATGTTAGCATGTGGATTTCTTTTGTTGTTTATGCTTCTGATGTGAAACTCAAGCCTTCCTCTTTTGAGTTGAAGTCCCATTCTGTTTGTATTCTTAATCTGCTTTGGTTGTTTTCATATTAGATATGAAAAGCTCGTTGGTCAAGGCTTCAGGTTCTCTCTTTTGATTTTATACTGGAGGAATCAGGTGGCTCTAGCTCACCTGCTCAGGAATTGCTGCAGAGACACAAGTCAAGGGGGAATCAGATACTCTCAGGCTCTCCTAACGTCTGGGCTCCTCTAGCCAGCAGGCACAGCACAATTTTCAAAGCTTGTTAGGCAGAGGCTAGATTTGGGCTTTCTTAGGCAGTCTGAAAATGTCTGTGCCTCTGTTAAATATCACTGAAGCATAGCTATACAGCGACAAAGTTGTAGGAGGCAACAATGTAGCGGGAGAGGGATAGCACAATTTGGAGAACTCTGGATCAGGTGCAGCTTAGAGAGGAGAGCAGGCCAGTATCTTTCTAGAAGGAGAGGATGTGGGGAGGGAGAATTTTTGGAGTTTCTCAGGAAATAGGGAGTGGAGACTCAGTGGTTGGGACCAGACTTACCAGGAAGAGCTGGTCTCCAGAATCCAAGGTAGTTGGGGATGAGGACAGTCAGAGTATAAATCTAGTCTCAGGAATGAATGCAAAGTCAAGTTGGGGTGGGACAGCCTGTGAAATCTCTTAACAAACTAGACTGAAAATTAACCTTGTCAGATTATAGGGTCTCAAGACACATTAAGCTGATCTGGACTAAAAGGGTAGTGCAGAGATATGGGTTACTAAGAGCAAAAGCTGGCCTGTGCCCAAGGCTCGAAAAAGAAAGGGATACGACAGGAGTAATGGAATTGTTCTGGGGGTAGTGGAATGGAGATCGAATGGGCCAGATCATGCTTACCAGGGAAGACGGCTGCTCTCAGGAACCCAAGGCAATTTGGAAATGCAGATAGCCTGTCAAGACCCTAACAGACCTGACTGAAAAATTGGCCTGGTCTGAATATAGGGGATCAGGACATAGTGGGTCAGTCTGGACTGACTGTAGTGCAGAGACTTGGGGTGCTAAGAGCAAAAGTGGGCCTGTGTACAAGGCTTGCACGAGAATTGTTAGTGTGGTGGGGAGACTGGAGTTGCTCAGGTAATAAGGGAGTAGAAACACAGTTCTATAATTTTTACTTTTATGTGTATGAGTGTATTACCTCATGTATGTAAATGTACCTGTGTCATGCAATGTCCACGCAGGTCAGCAGAAGGCATTTGATTTTCCCCAAACTGGAGGTACGGATGATTTTTATCCACATGCAAGTCACGGGATTCAAACTCAGGTCCTCTACAAGAGCAGAAAATGCTCTTAACCACTGAACTATCTCTCCAACCCCCAAGAGAGAATTCCCTAACCAGGAAGCATTTAGATTTATGTGGTCACTTTTTTTTTGTTTGTTTATTTTTGTTTTTTGACCATAGGAGTCCAATTCAGAAAGTCCTTTCCTGTACTTTAAGTTCCGGTATGTTTCCTACTTTCTTCTCTATCTGACTAGATGTCTATCTACTGATAAATGGAAAAAGTGTGGTAACTATACCTAATAGAATATTATTCAGCTCTTAAAAAACAAAATTGTAAAATTCTCTTAAGTGAATGCAAGTAGAAGCAATCAATCTGAATGAGATAACCCAGAATCAAAAATACGAATTTCACAGGTTCTTTCTAAGGTTTGTTTTGAAATCTTAGATAAATATGTTTTAATTAAAAAATTCATAGAAGTCAAGAAACAACAGCTCTTGAGATTTTACTGGTGGGGGTGATAGATTGCAATGATTTGAAGGATAATGGGGGCGCATCAATGTAGAAATGGTTAAACGGAGTGAGGAATGGGGATTGGGCAAAGGATGGAGTATAGCAAGGATTAGCTAGCACTGAAGACCTTCAGAAAAAGCTGTATGGAAACCTAACACTGTAGAACCTCTTAATATATATATATATATATATATATATATATATATATATATATATACATACATCATAGAGGGAGACTAAAAGGCGTTATCTTATAACAAGGGGACATTATCCTTCTAGATCTCATAGGCTAACAACAACAAAAACCTGCAATATAATGAATGGACACTCTGCCTAGACGCTGTTGACCAGGGATTCCATAGATCTTTAAATAATACTGTCCATTGCCTCTGCTCTTGGCTACCCACATGAACAAGGTCATAAGATCCTATGCCTGAAGACACTACATACATGAACTGTAGAATGAATGGGAAGAAATCAAGCTGGTGCTGACTTCAGAATTTCATTCCTACTGATGAGTGTCCGTAGTGCTGGAAGGTGCTATGCATGTGGCTTTATGTAAGAACTAATCATCAACCCTACCCAGCTGTGAATTCTGTGATCTGTAGTAACAACTGGCCTGGAAGTTATGCTCAACAGTGGAACAGTAGCAGAAATATTATGGGAATAACCAACCACTCTTTAATTCGATATAAGTTCTGTTTTGTAGGTTGGAGTCCACACCTGACAATGATATCAGGCTTAGGAATGTGTGGCTAGACAGGTCACAAGTCAATGGGGAGAACATAATACTAATTTTCTATTAAATATTTATAGTATTAAATTGATTCATAATGACTTATGGTTATATACATGAATGAATACATATCTTAGCAGAAGATTATTATTATTATTATGGTGATTAATACAGAAACCCATACTGGCCAATATGTAGAAAAAGTGGTAGCCGAGCGGTTTTTCTTAACTAGGACATCTAAATCAAACTTCTGCCTCCCAAAACTCATGGATCATTGTAAAAGAGAGGGATTAAAAAAAATTTAAGAGACTAAGATGGTGGATGACCAAAAGGAATGGAGTTTCCCAGACTGCTGGTTAGTTACTCAAATGAACACACAATAATAGTAACAACATGTCTAATTCCCAAGCAAGCTCAAATAAAAAATAGTTCTTAGCATAGACTTGAATAGGTGGGTAAGAAATCCCAAACTATCCTAAGTTAACTGTGGCAATTTATGGCTGCTGGGCATAGCAGAGACAGTCTCGTTCAAGAATGGGATTCTTGGTGGACTAACCAGGCTCCAGTGAATGGACCCATACTGAAGGACATTTGAGGATACTAATTTGGCTCTGTAGGCCTTATCATATACTACATTACATGATACATTACATTGGGCAGGGTTCAGTAACGGAAGGTGTGAATAGGGAAGGATCTGAATACCAACAAATTATATAGTATATAAATTTTGAAAATTCAATAAAAAATAAAATTAAATTGAAGGTGTACCTGTAGACATAGGTCACTGTTTGAGTACCTGCTTAATATGTACCTATGTACCAGGATCAGGATATGATCCTAAGGAATGAAGAAAGAAGAGAGAGAGAGAGAGAGAGAGAGAGAGAGAGAGAGAGAGAGAGAGAGAATCAGTTACCTTGAGTTTGCATTTGTTTATAAAACTCCATCTCAAAAATAAATATAAATATTATGTGTCAGTCATAGTAAAGGAAATATATTTAAAATAAGGTTTATTTTTTCCTCTGTTTTAAAGTTATTTTCTTTGACTCATCCTCAGATATATTCTTGTCATTTGTTTCTAAAAACACCTTAATTCTAAGATAAAACAAGGAAATTTTATTTAGTCAATAAGAAAATAAAATGAAATTGAATGTTTGTGTATTTGCAGTTACATAAACTAATCTCAGAAAAAAGTGCTGCAACTTGTTTTCTGATGAGGCAAGCATAATTGCTTGTTATTTTATCTGACCTCTATTTGTGACGGAGGATTTAAAACATGTTTGCTAGAGACAGTAATACCATCTTACTAACTTAAAGACAACTATTAGTCATGTCCTAGGCAAATTGGGATTCATGACTCAAACATAATTCTTCCAAATACACTTGCTGTTCATAAAATGGCAGAAATATATGACTCAAAAATAACATAACACAGAAATAATTTCATACTTCGCTCTGCCACACTGACTTTCCTCTGAGTTGTATGGCAAATTCCTCAGTTTATGAATAGGCTTTTGTCAATACAACAAATATATGATTTCAACATCTAAATCAAGCAAATTCCTATGTCAAAATAAATAATCTGCTTCAATGGAGGCAAAGTGTATAGAAATGTGTGTAACAATCCTGGTTTAAGTTTTATTAGGGAGCATCCAACACTGTTGGTGTTGAATGTGCTTAAAACAAAGGGTAGAATATCACTTAATTTTAAAAATCATTGTGCTGCTCTCCTTATCAGGAAAATATATCTCATGTGGTGAATTATGGAGAAGCGAGAAGGTTTAAATGAACAAATCATGGAGAAACACAACAAAAATTATTTTCACATCACAATATATGCAAATATTATGAAAATCAATTCAAAGCTCCCTGAATGGTAATGAAACAAAGTAAAGTAAGTACTAATATAACATTTACTTGATAATTTCCCCAGAAGAATTCATGTCTCTTGTTTAAAGATTTGGGGAGTTTTATCATCTATCTAAATTACAAAAGATACATTTTCTTCAAAATCTATATTGACCTTAAAGAATGAGAAAAGTCCTACTTATATTTATAAATTAAAGCTAAATACATTTTCCAAACTTCCATGATAGTCATTTTAGCTTTTCCAAATTCCATCTGTGTGGGACAGCTTCAGCTGTCAAACTGACAATACCTCGATATGGGGATCTCAAGTGAGGAATTTCTTCCATAAGATTTGACTTTGGCCATACCTTTTGGGCATTTTCTTGACTTTTGAATGATTTTGGAGGACTCTGCTCACTGTGCGTGGTGCTACCCTTGGGCTGGTGGTTCCGTGTTGTATAAGAAAGCAGGCTTAGTGCCACTCGGGGGAGCAATCCAGTAAACAGAAACCCTTCTTGGTTCCTGCTCTGAGCTGCTCTGACTTCCTTCCATGATGAACTGTAAGCTGAAGTGGAAATATAACCTTTACTCCCCAAGTTAGTTTGGGTCAGTGGTTTTATCACAGCAATAGAAATCTAACTAGAACACATCTTTTCAAATCATTTACATGAATCAAAAACACTGTCTTTCTCTGCCCATGAGTGTGTTAGCTGAACATTAAAATATGGATTTTAAATGCATACAAATTAATCTTAATCGACGCTTTGCTTAATATCCAATGCGAGATTTCTAAAGTGCATTATAATGCAAGAAAGAAAAGCAGCTTATAATGTTGTTAAAAGCTATTAAAATTTTCTAATTAGAAATATTAATATTACAGTCACACTACATTTTAGAATTAAAGATATTTTTGTTTTATTTTAAAAACTCCAGAAAAGGCTTGAAAGTTTTTGCAAAGGAGATAGACATTTGTTTTCTAAATATTCTTCTCTGCCGTGATAAAATGGGTAGATGCAAACAGTTATGTATTTGACATCAATTGTGGGGATCTGTATGTGTAAAGTCATTCATTCCACAGGGTGAACTTTAATATGATCAAACATTGGTTTGATACTAGAACCCTAAAAAGGGAATAAACATTACTTCATAAAATTCTGCAGAAAGCTTGAAAATTGGATCAAATGAAAAAAATAGGCATAGAACGGTAAATTTTGTGTGAGCAGAATAATAAAGAAACTAATTTACTATTTTGAGACTTTGTGTGTAGTATCTACTCTGCTCATATCAATGTTTAGGTTATAATTTAATTTACATTAAGAAGCCTATATCAAACAAAGGGGTACCCCTTCTGGCCTCATTTGCTCATAAATCCCTCATTTGGTTTAGATAATTGTGTGATATATTATTTGTGAAGGGCATAATATGACATTTCACTGACATTAACGATGACAGTCCTACTATTTGTCATTCTGATGTTTATTCAGTTTTCTGCTTGTAGCTTGATATGGATAGTTATGCAAATATATAATTAAATAATTAGTTAAAAGGGAATGAAGACAGTGAAGTTCCTTTTCTTTTCTCTTTGTTTTGAAGATGAACATAATATCTAATAGTTTAAGGCCCAAGTTCTGACAAGGAGTTTACAGGGAATCATTCCAAACACAAGACATAGTGGGCATGCCAATAAATGCTTTTTGGACCCAGATGACACTATTAGCAGAGACACCAATATCAGCAATAATGATATCAAGATGTTTTCCAAAATGAAAATAATAAATACTTGCATCTTTAAGCTCTTAAATGGCTTTCCAGGTCCATATTTTCATAAGCACTACTTTTATTTTTATTATTATTAAATTTTATGGAATTTTTGAGCTTTCCATATAATATACTTTGAGATTTAGTAACCATCTTTTTTTTTTTATTTCCACTATATGTCCATCATTGTTGTTTATTAGGCTTTACAGCTGAGTAGGACCATGATTAGTTTTCTTCCATGGCAACTTGTATTGCGTCCTCTGATAGTATGAGAGATGGTCTTCAGGGAAGAGGCTTCCCGGTTAGTTCCAGCTTGATTGCTCTAAGACTTCTGTCAACTATTGTCTGTCTGAATAAATAGGGTCTAGCCTTCAAGTTCTTCAAGGCAATTAAGGGTTGTGGCAATAGTCTGTGTAATATTGGGGAGTCTCCTGTACTACCCTGACCAGCAACTTGAAGGGACCTTTCCCCTGCCTCGCACTGTGTTTATTGCTATTTAGCCTTCAACTATACACTTCTACTCACATACGTATTGTATGTATACTTTTCTGTAATGTACTTTAATACAGTTCCTTCTGATTTTTCACACATTTAAACATTGTTTATCACTCATCCTGTATAACGCTCGTTACTCCCTCCCTAGTTAAAGTACCCCCCCCATTTTCTATAATTATGCCTTCATTTGTTTTCTTTCTGTAGTCCCTTGGGTGTGATCATTCCTTTCTTCAGTCCTTTGCATTGCTTTGAGTATTTACTATGGAGCTTGTTTTGTGAACATAGATTCTTTCATCCCTTCCATATCATGGATTGTTTTTCTTTCCACTTTGACTATGATATACAGTTTTGCTGGGTAAAGTATTCTGTTTTGGGCACCTATGATCATTTAGAACTTGGAATACTTTGCTCCAAGCTCTTCTGGCTTTTACACATTAAAAGTCAGAGGTAATTTTAATGGGTTTTCCTTTAAATGTAACTTGTTTTTATCTTGCAGCTTTCAGTACTCTTTCATTTTTCTGTACATTTAGTATTTTTACTATGCTATGACATGGGGATTTTTCTGTTTGGTACTGTCTGATGTTCTTGTGTACTCTTTGTATCTGTGTGCATATATCCTTCCTTAATTTAGGAAAACTTTCTTCTGTAATCCTGATGAAGAGCTTATCAATTCCGTTGACCTGGGATTCTTTTCTTTCCTTTATTCCCATACAGCATACATTGAGCTTTTCACAGTACTGCACATGCCTATTCCATTCCTGTGTTTTATTTTTTTTTCATATTCTTTGCTATGAGTCATCCAGTTTTTCAACTTGGATGTCACTCTTAATATTCTGATTTCCATTTCATTCATTCTGCTGATTAGGTTTCTTCCTGTCCTTTCAAAATAGCTTATTAAGCTCTTCAATTCCATGTTTCTTGCAGCCTGAGATTTCCTTATATTTCTACTCCTTTGTGAATTCACTTTTCAAATCCCGAGCTTTCTTTTCTCATTTCATTATTCCACATATTTGTGTTTTCGTGAACTTCAGTCATTTACCTCTGTCTTCTCTGGGTTCTTTGGCTTGTCCCTGTGTTCCTTAAATTCACTAAATTCACTGATCGTACCTATGACTGTTGTTTCAAATTATGTGTCCTGGGATTCTTGTAAGTAGTGATCATTGTAGAATACTTCTACAGAACTGATGGGGTTTGGTGTGAACAAAATTTTGGTTTTTCATATTAACTGTATTTTTTGTTGTACTCTGGGCATATGGCTTTCTTTATTTCTTGTGTTTCTAGTATGCAATTCAAGCTTGCTTTTGTTGAGGTAAAGTTGGATTCTGTTTATATTATTGATGTAGCTTGGTGTGTAGCTTTCTGACCTGATATTAATAGTTAGTTCTCTCTTATGATCTTTTATTTTTTTTTCTTTTTTTACAGGAAGAACAGGATGGATGCAGCAGGTTACTTAATAACTATCTAGTCAGGAGTATAAAGGCATGTAGGCCCAGGTGGCAGTGATGGGTGTCAGCTGGGTGGGTTCTAACCAGAGTAGCAAATATTGTTTGATCCCTGGAGTGAAGGAACTGGGTCTGGTCTCAAAGTCAGGGAATGGTGATCCTGCCTAATGGGATCTGGCTGTTTTTTTTGGTTAGTCAAGTGCTTTCTGGCAGTCTTGGTGGGACAGGACTAATACTGAAGAACAGACAAGGAGAACACGATGAACTGGTTCTTACTATCTAGCAGAGAAGGCTTATGCTCTGGAGCAGTGGCTGTGGCAAGAGATGGTCCTAAAGCAAGGTGATGGGCATGGTGGGATTTGGGTAACTTACCCTGGTTAGTCATGTACTCTCTGGTAGCCTCAATGGGACTGGGTCAAAGACCAAAGGGAGCTAACAGAAGAGAAGGAGATGATTCTTAATAGCCAGAAGATAAATCTGAACTCTGGAACAACAAGATTGGAGATGGTCCCAAAGCAGGGACACTGGTGTGAAAAAATTTGGGTAATTCCATTATAAGAGTTCTTGATTGCTATGGTCCTTGAAGAATTAAAACAGCATAGATTCATACAATCCTAAGTCTGTGAGAACTAAAATAATGATGCTTTTTGGTGTAAATATGATTTAATTGCATGTGTAAAGGTTATTTAGCTCTTACTTAAATACATTAAAATATTACATCGCAATGTGCATGATCATAATTTACATTTAAAATGCCCTTTAAAACAAAAATAAGCAGTATACTTGAACTACTTGGAAGGAATCTGCTATAATAAATTGAATGCATTAGAAAGGGGTACTCACCTGCCCACAACCTTCAGCACTTAACTATATAAAATAGTTAAATGAAAGGTTAATTTTTAAATTCATGTAGATAGAGGAGTTTTATATTCACAAACATTTCACCATAAGATAACCACTAAATGACAACTCGTATTCATCAAAATAGTAGTGAAATTTTGTAACTGAAAAAAAAAGTATATATATGTATGTGTGCACGTGTGCAAGCACATGCCTATGGACAATGTAACTTGCCATTGCCTGTTTCTTACCTTAAGGCAGGGTCTTTTGTTGTCCCATTAGATTATCTCAGTCGGACTGTCCATCTGATAATTCTCTAGTCTATGCCTTCCCTCTCATGGTAGGAATACTGGGTTATAGACTTGTACTACTCTATCTGAATTTACATGAGACTCTAGATCCAAAATCAGGTTCTTGTGCTGGTATGGAAAATTCATTACCCACTGAGCTATCCGTCAACAAGTTTTCATTAGTTGGTGTGAGTGAATTAGGATTATTTCCTTGACACTTATGCACTGACAGTGTTCTGTGTTTGCATCAGATGAATCATGACTCGGTTATTAATGAACATGACAAGAGTGGTGGGTATATACTTTATGGTGGAATAACATCCTTCTGTTTAAACTAAATATACTTGAAGTCTATGTCACTCTCAGTTTACAACTGCAGAATTCTTGTTCTTTAAAAATAAACCCCAAAGTTTGTTAAATGGGTGGAGAAGAGAAGACAGAAACAATCCATGTGAATAATATTTTGTAAATTTTTTTAAATCCTCAAGATACTAACGCCATCTTGTTATTTAAAAAAAAATAGAGCGGGATAAATAAACAAAGGAGTGTCTTGGGGAGGTGTATGATGGGCGTTTCCCATGACTAGCTCTGGGCCCTGGTTTAGCTGTTTTTAGTGCTTATTCACAGAACACTTCCTGGTGAAAAAAAAAAAAAAGAGTCACTGTGGGAGACAGAAATACCTCGGCTATTTTTGAGCTTATTATCACTAACAGGCAATCTCGATAATGTTTCCTGGATGAATTTTTGTCCATGCCTTCTGCTAGGATAAGTGGCATCTGCTAACCTAGTTTGGGTCTGGCTGAGTCATTTTCCTGTGACCATGAAAGTGTTGAGATGTAGAAACACCCCAGCAATCAGTTTGCCCTGTGCTCAGAGGAGAAAAAGGCAAAGACACAGCTATGATGGCCTCCTCTCTTCCAAGGTTTATAACAAACCAGAGGTATATAAGACTTCTTTTGTGCACTTATTAAAAAGACATTAAGAAGAAAAGATGACTATATCATTTTATGCCTAATCTGAGTAAACTTACTGGTATACTTCTCTATTAATTAAGGGTTTTTTTTTCTTTTTCCTCCAAAGAAAACATTTTCATATGCATATAATCCATCATAGACTAGGTTTCCCCCTGAAGAATTTAGCTACATTGCAAAAATGTAAAGTTAAAACAACAAAGTGAGACAATAAAAATGGTAAGCAATCAGGTGTAAATACAACACAGGCACAAGATGAGAAAGTACTACAAAGTATTCATAGTATTAGGCTAATACAGGAATTGTACCCTGCTAAATATTATTAACTCAAAGAGCAGTGTGACTTTGAAGTTTATATTTTTTCTCTGATCCCAGGCTCTCTATTTCCTTCAAGCCACTTTATCCACTTCATACTCCATGAAAATTTCTCTACCACATACTCCTGTCATCATGATACTCTGCCTTAACAGAGACAAAACTGTAATGGAGACAGTTGACCGTGCACTGGAACCTTTGAAAAAATGATCATCCAAACTAAACTTTTCATATATCAACAGCAATGTTTTTCAGTGCTTTTGTCACAGCTGCATTATGATTATTCTCTTTTTCACATGCCATTTGAATAGTCCTAGCACTGAGGTAATATCATTCTAGAGAATCAAATGAAAGTGCAACAACTGCCTCGATTTTATTGAGAATTTAGAAAATGCTATTATGAATACTTGTTAAAATATTTAGTGGAAATGCCAGCTATTTCAATGTTGATTTTTTTTTTTTTAGATTTTACTTTCAGGTTTATTTAAAAAAAAAAAAAACACTAAGCCAATATATTTATTTGTTAGAATTTTATTCCAATCACCTATTTTCTGTGAAAATATCCCAATCCTTCTCAAGTTAGTTCCAGATATTTGTAGTTGCCCATAAACTAGTATTTAACCTAAGTTATCAAATTAGTAGGCAAATAAAGGTTTTTAGGACGTCGGGTTGCATGAGGGGTGAACTCAACACAGGACTCTACATGTGGTAAGCTAACATTCTATCACTGAGCTACATCTCCAGATCACCTTTCCTCTCTCTCATTTTCTCATCCTTATATTAATTTCCATTTCATTAACTGTGCTTCCTTCATTTCATCTAACTTCTTGTAAACTTTACTGGCCTTTCATAAAAGTAGTTTTTTGTCTTATTAATGTGCTCAATTATTGTTCAATACCCACATCACTAGTTTAGAAAATTATCTTTATTATTTCATTGCAATGTTTATGTTGTATGTTAGGGACATATATAAGCAAATTGATTTAAATAATATTCATTTTATAACTTTATTCTCATTGTCTCTGGTTTCTTTTTAAAAATATTTCATTTATTATTTTTATTGTATTTGTATGAATGTTTCGGTTCTACATATGTAAGTACACCTGTGTCATGCCATGCCTGTGAAGGTCACAAGTGAGTCTCAGATTCCCCTGAAACTGGAGTTAAGTTATATTTTTTAGTCATCATGTGTGTGCTGGGAATTAGACCAGAGTCCTCTACAAGAGAAGCCAGTCCTCTTAACTAGGAGTCAACGCTCCAGCCCTGCTTCTGGTTTCTTCAGGTGGATGGTGAAATTTTGATTTAAGGTTGTTTTTCATTTTTCATATAAATATAAAATACTGCGTCTGAAGCTTTTCCTTCAGTGGCTGTTTCATGTGGATCTCATAAGTTTCATAGCTTTATTTTCACTTTATTGCAACTTTAACTATTTTCTAATTTTCCTTATGATGTCTTTTGGAGGCAATGATTTGAAAAAAATCATTGTTTAAACCATATTGTGGAATATTCACAAATTTGACTTTCTTTACTTACTTTACTTACTTTTTTCTAATTTGTTGTCATTGTGCTTAGAGAGTTTACTTTACAAAGTTGTCCAAGGATTGTTTTAGGAATATTTGAAAAGTGTGTAATTGACTATTACAAATCATCTGGGAATGAAGAAAAGATATCCAAATAGGAAATTTTGTTTTTTAAACAACTTATCAAAGCAAGTACAGAAATGGTGTTAAATTACAGATAAGGTGTCACAAAGGTGCAGAGTTTTACTGGAAATGTAAAATGTATTTTTTTTAACTTAAACTGAAGAGCTCTGGATAAAATCATGGCATTTACTGATCTGTGTTTGATGAGGATAATAGAATTTGAACAATGGGGATTATAATTACTCTTATGACTATAAAAGTGATTTAAATGTTTCAGAAAACTTCTTTAGACCATGAAGTTTGTTTAACAATTAAGAGGCAAGGCCAATAGAAATTCCAATAGCCAGATTGTACTAGCCTTGATTCTTGTTATAAGAAGAAACAAGGCCAAAGGGTCTTTGTAAGATGTCAGGTGGGATGCAATGGAATTGTTATCTTTTTAGAAAATCTAATAGGAAGTCTCATAGATTTGTGGCTAACAGGAAACCGACATATTGACACTTCAGTATGAAATGGATCTCTACTATTCCCAAAGGCAGCACAGACGCTTCAGCACTGACTTCCTTAGAGTCCCCCGATGTCATATTTTGTTGTATTGACCTAAGTTAGCGGTCATATTGGATTTCTTTGACCTTGGGTATGCAAACTTTTGCAACTCCTGGGTAAATCACATGCTATTGATAAAATGTTCATTACAAGTATATTTATCTTCCTTCGAGAAACAAATGCTGAAATGAAATTTTATGTCATTAGCAGCAGAAGTTCAGTAAAGATTATTAGATATTGGATAAATATAGTTTAGTCACTATATATGAACACATACTCCCCACTCACTGTAAGATCCTGAATACCCTGAAGAATAATTGCCATATCATTTCAGGTGTGACTCTGAACAAATATTACCTAATATAAATTAGGTAATTGTTGGGTGTGGAGAAACATAAAAGAATAAATTGGAACTTGTTTTAGATTTGAAGGTAAATGCAGTTTACTAATCCTTTGTAGATATGTCCTGGTGTGAAAAACAGTATAAAGTTATAGTTCCTTAAAGTCTTCATTAGTAATTGATTTATTTGTGTTTTCAGGATTTAACTATTATTCTCAACTCTCTAATTTTCATCAGGGGATATATAAATAATTCGCATTATAGGAGAGTATAGTTTGTTTGCAGTGGGCTCATAGTGTCAGAGAATAAGAATTAGGCTCAGCTTTCAGAAGGAAAGCTCAGGAAAGAGCTGATGAGCTTCAGTGAACATCTTATTGCCTCTTTGTACTCCTGGGATAAAGGTTCATGGGAGGGAAATTATTTGAAATTTCCAGGCTCAAGAGCTCAAGCACAATGAATCCTAGATCTCAGGTAAATGGAGTTAATCCGATTTAAGGCTTTAGTGTAACATAGGATTTGACTAGTAACTGAGGAAGAAATGAATATGTGGGCTTGCAGGAAGAAATCATCAGTGATTATAGTTAGTACTCGTGAAATAGAGAGAACTTGATCCTAAATGTCACTTCAATCTGAATCAAGCCATGATTGCATGTTAGAGTTTGAACTGACCCTGTCTCTTTGGTATCAACAAATTCAGTTTTATTTAGATCTTGCCATTCTTTTCCCAGTGCTGCAAGTGTAGTAATAGTATGTTTCAGAATATTTAGCCCCTGTAAGATCTATAGTTGAAGAATTCATGAAATGTTTCACCTTTGTTTTGAGACATGGTTTACTGCATGTATGAAGTGAAGTGATTTTTATGACAGAAAATATTTTCTATAAACATTTGTTTCTTTATCTGAGTAAAGAAAACCTCTCCAGCTCTTCTAGCATGTGTGCTTTGCTAAGTAGACCATTCTGCTCAACTTGACATAACAGAGGACTGAGAATTGGGTGGATTCAACAACAAGAATTAATTTTCTCAAAAGTTAGGGTGAAGAGACTCCAAGACCTATGACCCAGCATTGTGGTTTCTGATGAAACTACCTTTCCTGACATGCAGACAGGGCTGTTCTTCCTATAGCCTAATGAAGCTTTGATTGATCAAGGTGCGATCAAAGAGATAGTGAAAACATGGGATTTTCCTCTGTTAATATCAATCCCATTTGATTAAGGCATTACTCTAATGAACTCATTTAACTGTACCTCCTAAAAATCCTTTTTCTAAATATAATGTATGAAGTCCCAAGGAGGATTAGGACTTTACCATTCTTGTTTTGTGAGAACACTCTTTATTCCATCTCAATTCATAAGATGTTCACTTTAACACTTACGGTAACTGAAAAGTAGTCATTCCTTCTTATATCATACCAAGACAAAGTGACTATATCCAGACCGAGATTATTTATTTAATTATTTACTCAATCATTCATTTATTCATCCCTTTATTCAAACAAAAGCTTTATATGGAACCCAGGTTGAACCAGAACTTGAAATTCTCCTGTCTCAGGATCTTAAATGACAGGGTTTGCAGTCATACACAACCACATTCTCCTGAAATAATTTCCTTTTTGAAGAAATAGGTGTGGAAGTCAGGTATGGTAGGACATATCTACATTCAAGTACTTGAGAAGTCGAGACAATAAAATCAGGAACTGGCCAAGCTTGTCTACTTCCTGAGTTCTATGCTTGCCTGTCAGACTAGAGACGCTGCCTCAAAACTAACAACAGAAGAAAGACAAATAAAAGCTTTGACGCTTTAACTGAATGAATTACAGGGGATAAATAAAATGGGTAGAAGGTATCTATGTAGAAGAAACAACTAGTATTCGGAGGTAACACCTGCTTCATCAGGCAGAATGCAAAACAAAATGCAAAGAGGCAGTTTTCAGCCTAGTGAGGATCTTCTCAAAATTAGCGTTGCTCATTACCTGTGTCATAAAATGAAGAGCTCATGGTACAGTATATTTTTAATCCTGGACTAGATGGTGATTAGTTTCAAGAAATCACTGGGGACTAGAATTTAGGTTGATGGCCTTCAATATTTACTGAGTGTTCATAATGACTCAAGGACATTAACATGTTACATGAAAATGTTCATAGGGAGCCAATTAATATTAATAGACAAGAGGAGCAGACAGTGGAACGTGAAAGATTCTTTCCATGTTTTGATTAATTCATCAAATATAAAGAAATATTTTAGACTAACATAAGTTTGAAAATAGTAATTCATATTTTGATACTTTAAAATTCATACTATCAAAATGATTTAAGGAGATTTATGGATTTTTCTTCCTGAAGAATCACACCATCAGCACAATGAAACACAGTGAACATAATCTCAAAGATTGTTCAAGTCCTTAATAATCAGACATAGATTTGCGTAGCCTGTGCATCTCTTTTAGGTGGTGATCCTTGATGGGAAGAAATATATCTTGATTTCCTTTTGTATTTTAGACTCACAGAAGGAAGAACTTAAGAAATGTTAAATAATTTAATTTTTATTGACCTGAATTGATTTGTAGTCCATGACCTTCTTCCCATACATATGACACTTCTTACCTTAAATGCGTTTTTTATGTGGAATAAAATAGGTATGCATTTTGCACTTGAACAACACAAATACTGTATTATAAAACCTTTGAAATGTAGGCTGAGAGATACCAAGACCATTACTAATTCTTCTAATACAAAAAATGCATTCAAGATATGGACAATAGTTTACTTTTAAGAATTTCAGAAATGTTATCAGAAAAAAAAAAAAAACGAGAAAATGCAGCTCAGGAACAAGCTAGTGCTTGCAAGAAATTGGAAGTAGAATTGTTACATTGTTTATTTTCAGCTCCTTTATATTGATTATGTTTCTTATACCATGTCTGTGGAGTAAAATACTGACTAGCATCAGAGTGATAATAGTTCTTTCTTTCTTTCATATACTTCCAAATAACAGATTTAACAGAGCTGTTTGGTTAAATATAAGAAATTTCCTTGAGTAACAATTTCCTGTCACAATAGGACTCAATCTTAAATGTTTGCTGAATCTTGGGATGTCTTATAGCTCTAGCTAATCATCTTAACAAAACAGAGTTCTTAGGTGATTGTGAATATTCTTTTTCATAGTGACAATTTTAAGTTAAATAAGTATTAAAATTCCTGTATTTTGAATAAAGCAACAAACTATGTTAGAAAAGACAAAAGTTGATTGCTTATAAAATGTGGCTTAAAATAAATGTTTCATTTTTCCTGGTGTTCTACTTGTACTTTTGGTTCAATTTCAAAAATATGATTAGGAATTTCATTCAAGAAATTAAGTTAAAATTACCCTGAGTGAACTCAGTTCTGTTTGCTTTTATCCATGTTTGATTTTAAAAGAGTATTAATTTGGCATCTCTCCTAATTTACTATCCAGGTTTCTTCTTTTATTTTTGGACTGAATGAATCTCTCTCATAGCTACATGCCTATAATCTACCTGGTTGACTGTTCTTAATATGTAGAGGGCCTTTAAAATAATAATTGGTTCATTTTCCATTGGTTATTATTGTGTTTTTATTAGGTTATCGTAAAAAATAATAATAGAGTAGACCAGGTGACAAAAGAGATTTAACTTAATTTTCTCATGATTTGTGAGTCTACAAGTCTAAGGAAAGGCAGAAGGAGGCTTTGTTTCTCCTTAGATCTCCTTCTAGACATTTATCTTCATACTCCTTCAATTTTCATGCTCATACATCTATCATTTTTTTGTTGTTGTTGTTCAAGTTCTTCTTATGAAGATGCTATTTAAATCAGGCCCACCCAGAAGACACAGGCAGCTGAAGACTTTGTATCCCGAAACAATTTTATTCTATCATATAGGTAGTTAGGCCTTCCACATATGAATCTTCTTATCACTCTGTTTTAGATCTTCATGTAAGCATAATAGTGCCCACATAAGCCAGAGACAGTTTCCAGGATTAGGGAGATACAGAGAGAGCCTAGGACAGGGAAGATATGCAATCGCTTGTAATTAGGAACCTAAAGAAAAAGTATCACATTCATTTAGTATGCCATAAACAGGGCATCTTTCAGGAAGAAGGAATCTGTGTCACTGGGCATAGAACTATTTTAATAATAATAATAATAATTTAAAATATCCAATAATAGTGTCTATTGGACTGTAATTTTAAGATTTTATGACATTAAAATGTCTTCTTAAGCAGTGTTATAATTAAATATCTAGCAAGACAGAAGGGTGAGCAATACTCAACTTTCAATATTCCAATTCTTTTCATAGATAGCAATATATATATGATATATATATGCATATATAAAGCTGAAGGAAATTAAAATTCTTCCTAAAGATAAGAATGTCAAATTCATTGGCCTTATCAGATCAAGAAGTCTCTGTTACTATCAAGATTCTAGTCAGATGAAAGTGTCACAAAGCTCAGCCCAAAAAAAGATAAAATCTAGGAAAGGCAGAAGATAAATAAAAGATAACTTACATCATAGCCTCTGATGTACTTGACGCCAGTCACTGGCTGCTCATTCTATTTGAATAGCATAGGCATCAGGCAAATCCAAGAACAGGGCATTCATCTCATTTTTTTTCCACACTAGAAATAGAGGAATTGAATGTCAAAAGCAATAAGAAGGGAAATTACACAACATGTCCCTTATGAATATCTCTAAAAATGCCCAGTGTCTTGTAGCACACTCTCAGGGAAATAGGATGAGTAGAATCAGGCATAGCATATGCAATCTCATGAATATGCCATTTAGGGAGGGAGGAAGTGTTCCTCAACTGAAAATAAGTGCTCACTTGACCCTACATCCCCTCAAATCACAATTCCGTTTCTTTTCTACCATTTAAGTTAGAATTTCATGCTGGTAAACATGTGGGATGCAGCCGTCATTTTGTTCCCTTCAAATTAAAACAGCTTATTTTGCAAAAATCATTCTGTACATGTAAGTCATCTATAGAAACTGAAATAATAAACATGTCAGACACAAAACATGAGGTTCGCATTCTTGATCTTCAACCTCAACTTTGAAAGAAGTTTTATCTTTCTGTTCATTTTTAACATTCTATATGTATGTCATACTTCTAAGTAATGTTTTTTTAAGTCTCTCTTAGCATGGCAGATTTCTTCAAAATGTATTGACTTCACATTTTCAGAGGATGAAAATTTAGCAGACTTCCACTAAGCTTAACTTCTTCCAGCTTTACTTCCAAAATACTGTCTCTTACATAAGATATCTATATGCATGCATTTGCATTTATAAATAAAATATTCCTTTATCATCACTGTCAGTGAATATTTATGTATTTAGGTTTTCAATAGATTTTAAAGATAAATATATATGGGTAATGCTGCAAACTCTATTCTTTCCTGTATTTTTATCCTTTCTAGTATGACTTAGCACATCAGTAGATTTGTGATAAAATTTCATATGGAGAAGCACTGATATCTGGGTCATTATTTCAAAGGAAGGATCACTGAAATGGGGTCATGTTCATTTTTGGTGCATTCTTTCCTTTATATAGCTTTAATATAGTTTCAGAAAGATATTCTGTATGATACGTTTTTTTAAAGCACTATAAATATTTCCAAGATTTATGTGCCCTAAACATTTTTTGGGTTTTTTTGTTGTTGTTTGGTTTTGGTTTTGGTTGTGTTTTTTGAGACAGGGTCTCCTTAGATCCCCAATTGGCCTGGAGCTCCCCTCTATCTCAAGGAGATCTGCCTGCCTCGGTCTCCCGAGTGCTGGGATTAAAGAAATGCATTACCATGCCCTGTTTCCCTAAGGATTTTAAAAGTCTTTCATCATGCTAGCATTTATTTTCTGTTAAAATGCTATTCTCTTCTTCTGAGTCCAAGCATATTACTTTAAAAATTTCTTTTTGAGCTTTGTAGGGCATATTTACAGGAAATTTGGGGAAAGACAGAAGATAGTTTCATGGAATTTTCTATATTTAAAAGGTCTTTTTTTTTCATTATTACACTATATTGTTACATTAAAATAATATTTTTCCACATAGGATTTTGATACTTTTTTCTATAGGTGTTTACATTTATTCTGACAGTCATTGTTTTCTGTTTAATTTTATTCATAATCTCTGGATGGTAAAATTCTAAATTTATGTTTATGGATAATAATACATATATATTATGGATTTCACATTTTTCTAAAGAGTATCTTCATTGTGTCAGGTTTTTCCTGTTGTTGTTCTTGGCGGTGGTGGTCTTTTCAGACAGAATCTCCCTATATTGGTCATAGTTGGCCTGCGACTCACTATGTACATCAAACTGGTCTTGATCTCACAGAGATGCCTGCCTCTGCCTCAGGAGTACTGGGATTAAAGTGGTATGCTACCACACCTAGCTTAATGTGCCTTTTAGTTTTATTTTATACCAAAATTTATGAGGTTTGTTGATGTCTTATTTCCTCTACATTTTTGTATCTCTTGTTATTTTAAATCCTATTGAATTAATTTTTGTTTCTAACTCTACTATATCAACTTTCAATGTTCATTTCATGTAATATTATTATTTCATTTTCAATTGTTTTATGTTTTAGAGTGTAATCAGTATAATCAAATTGTACAGATAGGCAAGCACTCTACAACTGAGCTAGAGCCCTAGTCCCTCTTAGTGTTACTGAATGACCACTTACCTACTATGTGCGATATGTTGAGAAAGACTGCTGTGAACAGTTTTCCATGAGTTCATCAGAATGCAATTTCTGTTTAGAACATATCAAGGAAACTTTACAGTAGAATGTTTAGGGACAGCATTTAATACTCAAGAATGTCTTTCCCTAGTAAAACAATAACTTTCTTCAAGTAGCAAAACAGAGAACTGGAAAAATCCCCTATATATTGTTCTTATCTTGGAATAAGTGCCTCACTGCTCTTAAAAGAGTGGGAGTTTTTCACGGTTCTGGCCAATTCATACAGCTTCTACAGTGTTAATAGATTATAATCCTTATCAATAACATTGTCCTCATCACTGGATCAATTAAAGTATCATTCAGAGTGAAAAATGAGCAACACACATACCCACCATAATACACCTCTCTGTATTCTCTGGGCGGCAACATACGTCATTGTGATTACATCTTCTGTCCACCATTCAGCAGGCCATTTGAAACTTTTACTGCTGATATCCAGTGTCCTTCTTCAAGTCTGAAATTTCTATCAGATTATCCTTATGTTTGGATGTCTTTGGAAGGGGAAGAAAGCAAGACAGTTGCTCATTCTGCCACGTTTCTCCATAGGCAGTCACTCATTACTCACCTCTTAGTCATCTGTATTCTTACCCACAGTCTTCTGGTTATTTTATACTTAATGCAACACTCTCATTCTACTTGACTTCAAACCAACATAATACATAAGAATCATTTCTTCTTTTTTAAAAAGTGTTTCCTTTTGCAGTCTCTTTGAAACTTGTCAATAGAATACCTTTAGTCATTATGACTTTCCCTTTACAAGATAAAGCATTGCTTTGAGTTTGGCCTTGGACAGTGTATATCCTCTTCAGTTTAGGAAAGAACTTCAGGTATAAGGTGTCACATGTCATTTTCTCCTTGCTGAAGTTTAAAGTACAGTCCTCATTGCTCTACTGCTTGTCTGAAGCAACACATGATAAGGTAAAGGGAGATTTAGTGGCAATCATAAACATATGAACTCGTGATCTCATCTATCATACTTCAACACACAGAGAAATTTGCTAACATTTGAATTTAAAGGAAAATTCTGATGACTAACCTGAACAAAAATTAAAATGACATTCTATGGAAGACTAGGAAATCCTAATAAGGGCTTCTTCAAACACAGTCTGTCACTCTGTTGGTTCAGAAAAGAAGAATAGATTCTTTTGTTGGACAAAAATCCCATCTGAAACACACATTTAAGTACTTATTCAGTCTTTTATATTCACCAGGTTTGATGGGGCATGCCTTTAATTCCAAGCACTAATGAGGTGGAGGCAGGCAGATTTCAGAGATCAAGGCGACTTATTCTGTATAGTGAATTCCAGGCAATCTAGTACTAGAGGGAAACCCTGCCTCAAAAAATAGCATTACCAGAATCATCTGAAATTTGAGAAGCTATTAAATCTGAAATATAAAACTCCTGGTAAAGAATATAGAATTTGTCTCGAAGATTTTTAGAGAAAATATGCATTTAAAAAGAAACTTCAAGCAAAACAGAAACACTTTAGTGCTTTCATTATAAAAAGTTTTGCATTATTATATGCATAGCCTACTGTGTGATATTTGAATGAAAAAGCTATCCTGATTTAGATTGCTTTTAAAGAGTTTTATTGATGGGAAAATTTAGCAGGATGGACTTTTATTAAAGAATGAAAAAGAGATGTTGTATCCAAAAGGATGAATTAATCTCCAAGCTCCAAAAATTCAGCCCTGTGAAAGGAATAAATTTTTTCAAGTGGTATGACATAAAAATTAATCCATGATATGGGACTGGAGAAATGGCTCAGCAGGTAAGAGCAATGGCTGCTCTGGCAGAAGATACTGGTTTGGTTCCCAGCACCCACAAGGCAACTAACAAGCATCAGTAACTCCAAGTCTGCTGGATCAAAAGCCCTCTTCTGGGCTTTTTATGCATTACATACAGATGAACTTACACACATGCAGGTAAAGCACTAATACACATAAAACGTAAATAAAAATAGACCAATATATTAGAGTTTCAAAAATTAAAACAAAAAGTATTAAAATTATAATAATGTCCTAAAATGATGGGAATTTGAGGCTACAAATGCACAGCTAGGAAAATTCCAGAAAAAAAATACAATAAGTAAAGAATCTCCAACTATTATTTTCAAAAGAAAACATTTTTTCCAACAAACCACATAAACCACACTTCCAACAACAAAATCACAGTGGCTGAACGAATGTAAGCAATTGAAGCAATGCTTTTGAATTATCAAGATAATTTATATTTAGTTAGAATATTTAGTTAGAATGGGAAAGAAAAACTAAATTTTTAATTAATGTATTCAAAATATTTATCACAGTCCAACTTTCTTTGAAATTTACTAGAAGATACTTATAGAAAAAGAGGAGAGCAAACCAGAAACACGATAAATTATCAGAAACACAATAAACAACACAGTAATCTAGTTAAAGCAGGCTCTACAGTAACAGATAGACTGGACCCTTACATAAGAGAATATACGATTTGTTAGAGAGGTTGTCAGGAATAAAGGAAATCCTTGAAATTAAAAAAAAATGTTAGTGAATGAATGGCTCACTGAAGATACGAAAATGATATATGTTATGTAGAGTAAATATAAAGTAGCAATCACAAAATTTTCCATGTACAAAGTTTATCGTCAACACATGAAAACTAGGATGTGATTAAGTACACTACATGTAGGTGAAATAACACTGATTTTCATCTATACTTGTATACAATAAGATGATTAGAATGATTAGAAATAAGACATATTTCTTGTCCTACAGATAAAATAGAAATAAAGGCCAGGTATAGTGGTGCATGCCTTTAATACCAGCACTCTGAAGGCCGAGGTAGGTGGATATCTGTGAGTTCAAGGCCCACCTGGTCTATGCCAGGCAGGGCTATAAGGAGACCCTGTATCAAAAAGAAGACTAACAAAATAATAGAGATAAGAAGGAAAAGCTGGAAGAGTTCACAGAGCTTTGTATATCCATATGGTTGGGTGCCTTCTTCATGTACCTATTTAATTTGGGGATTAGGGAACTAGCTCAGTGCTCAGTAGTAGAGTTTTTGTTTCCTATGTTCAAGGTCTTGGTTTAGAACCCAAGCCTTTCTCTCTCTCTCTCTCTCTCTCTCTCTCTCTCTCTCTCTTTCATCTTTCTCAGCTGTCTCTCAGACCTAGACCTCTTGTTATTAAAATTTCTCTCAGGAGAGGCAGACCAGCTTAACCTGCCTCTCTCTCCAGGCCTTGCAACAAACACACAAATTTCTCAACTCAGGCAAATTCTAGCTATATATATATAATTTCTTTATAGAATTCATTTATGTATATGTCTAAAAAGATACAGTAATTGACCACTTTTAATAAGAGAAAAAGCTATAAATTAATATTTTCTCTACCATGTTCTTAAATTTTTCAGCTTTTTGTGGTTCGCTAAATTTGTGGCACATTCATATATGTATCCAGTATCTTTTCAGTACACTGACTACAATGACTAGAGCATATTACTTTCGTTTGTGTATGTGTATAGCAGGTATGTAAAATAAAGGGACAACAGAAATTCAAGTTTAATATAAGAAAAAATAGAAAGAAGCCATATAAAGAAACTGTTCTAGCTCAAACTACAGGGCAGAGGTTACTATTCACTCCCCATTAGTCTTTTATCATTCAAGACTATGGCAGCAAACTTTTCATTAATTATCAGAAGAGTATGTTATGAAGACTTTTGTCATTTAATGGCAATGAAATGCTGATTTAATTTGCTGAATTTCTGATGAAATGCATTTTGAAATTTTAAAGCTTGGGGCCCCTGGGACTATAGAGATGGTTCAATGGCTGTTCATGAGGATGACTCAGATTCAATTCTCAGAACTCATATGGTGGCTAACCACTGTCCTTAGCTCCAGTTCCAGGGGAATCCATCATCCTCTTCTGACTCCATGGGGCACTGCACAGCAGGAGTGTATTTACATACATGCAGGTAATATACTCATATACATAAAATAAAAATAATAATTAATAAATTTAAAAGATATTGAACTAACAGGCAGTGAATGAAAGTAACATAATTTGAGTATAATTTTAGGAAATTAAAATGTGATATGCCCTAGGGCTTCCTCCAGTCAAAGAATTCTGCCTGTCATTCAAAATCAAGAAAATGTCATCTTGATTCTCCAGATCTAACTCCCAAGCCTTGTGAACTCTCACACATTTTCCACACTGAACTTGATGATGTTATGTAGGTCATCTCTAATGAGTAAGATCAACAAATATTTTCCCTTAAATCTTCATACTGGGCTTGTGCAAAAATCAAACAGATGTTTGATTTGGTATATTTGGTTTTGTGTGTGTGTATGTGTTGTTATTGCATTCATCATTACTCTTTTTAGGTATGAGAGTTTTAAATTTTAACTTACCTTTTTAAGTTTTAAAATGATAAATCAAATATTTGTCATAAAATTCTGTTGTCTGTCACAATTCTGGGATTTGTCACATACTCTGTCTAAAGTACTGCTTTGTTAAGAAACTGGAGCCTTGCTCCTATCATGTGTATAGCTGAGTTGTTAAGTTTTAATAAGTGTCTTAGTTCACTTTCTATTGCTGTGGTAAAATACAGACCAAATGCACCTTGGGAAGAAAAGGATTTATCTGGATTATATGGACTGATAACAGTTTATCATTGAGGGAAATTAGGCAGGAACTCAATTCAGGAACCTGGGGACAGAAGTGAACCATGGAGAACTGCATTTACTGCCTTGCTCCTCTGGCTTGTGCTCAGCCTGCTTTTTAAACAACTGAGTGGCGGGGAGGAACCACCCCTAGTGCACTGGGTACTCATAATCACCTAAAAATCAAGAAACTATCTCATCTCTCCCAGGCCAACCCCATAGAGGAGATTACGTAGTTGAGATTCCCTTTTTGAGATGTGACAAGTTGACAAATGAAACTATCAAATAAGAGAATCATGATGGGTACAGATAAAGAGTCATTTATTAAACAAGTATACTAAATCTAATGATGGATGCCATAATTCAAAAGAAACAGGGAAAAATTAAGAATGAGCAACATTAGAGTTTATGCAGGAGTAAAGCAAACAGATACCCTGTTTCATCCTTCTACCCTCTCTTAAGCTAGCAGTCAAGACACAGGGGTGTTACTCAGTTATAAAGAAAGATAAAATCATGAAATTTGCGGGAAAATCAGGAAAGCAAATGACATATGTTCTCACTCATATGTAGATCTTGGCACAAAATCCTTATATGTGAGTATGTATCCTGATGAAACTGCAGAAGCAGGATAATGGAAAGGAAGCAGGGAGGTAAAGAGAAAGAAGGAACCTGAGAGAGAACATTAGGAGACAGGTGTTACTAAGGGGGAAACAGATAAAATGGATATCTAAATGGGAGGAGGGAGGAGGACTATAAAAAATATGGGGATAAAGGGAAAGAACAAGCTCAAGAGAGGTGAGGCCATAGGAGACTGGTATTATCAAGAGAGAAATGGGAAAGTGGGGACACTTCAAATTGGGAAGGCATGGAGGAATATTTAGACTGAAGTAGAGAGGAGAAACAAATAATGCCCAGATAGTGTAAAAAAACAGAAGGCATCATATTAGTCTACCAACTTCATGACAAATTACACATACAATAATCTCTACATGAGCCCATGTGCATAGCTGAAGGATATATAAAAAAAAAAAAAAAACAGTGCCAGACAGAAAAAAACAAAAAAACAAACAAACAAACAAACAAAAAAAAACAACAAAAAAAAACTTCCTTTGAGCTGTTGGCAAATTATAGTCTAAGAGACTCCCAAAAATTACACAGGCTATTAACACAGCCCATGACTACCACCCAGAACATGAAGGTAAGACTCTATTGCTTAAGGCAGAAGATACTTCAGACATGAGATTTGGAGCAATGGAGCTGGAGCTGACATGGAAGTCACTTCCCCTGAAGGCTAGCACTCATAGCTCTGGAGAGCAACATGCAGGCTCCTAAGGGAGAACACCAATTTATGGCCCAACCATCTTAAAGGCCAAAGGACCACATCAATGACCAGCACAGCACATGACATTTGTGCATTAGTGGTACTTTTATCTTGGGAGCAATCAACAACTACCTAATTGGACAAAACGTCTACTCGGTGGGAGGAAACTCACGTGTGTGGTATTTGGTGTAAACACAGCCAAATACATATGTATGCAAGAAGAGGATATAGATCTAAGAGAAAACCCCAAGACTTTTACATCCCTAGATAAATGTAACTTCTTACAAGTGAAAAATATGCATTGTTATGTTTACAGACAAATATCCCAGTTGTCACTCATCAAAGCTTCTTTTATACCAGACAGAGACTATTACAAAGTGCCACAACTAGTCACACACAAATTTTGTCTGTGAATTGACCAATCATAAGTGGCACACCTACTATGCAAACTCTACCTTCAAGGCTCACTCCCAGAACATAGAAAAAATAATAAAGAGGTCACTAATGAATCTCTTAATTCTCATTAATGAAGCTTCCTCATGAAGCAGAGGGCCAGGAAGACAAAAGGTCAAAAATGGTCAACGCATAGAGGGTAAGAGTCGGTAGAATAATGATCCTATAGGACTTCTATATTAAACTTTACTAACCCAGGCTTCAGGGACCACTGGGGAGGAGGGGACGTAAAGATTCTAAGAGCCAGGGAGGAGGTGAATGACTATTTGGACATAGGATCCTACAAGTTCCTGAAGCCCTGCTCATATGAACCTACATCAATGGAGGCAGTGTGTGCGAGACCCATGCACACTCAGGCAGACAAAAATTTAGGATGACATTGGGGAATTGGGTAGCAGACCCCATCCTTTGATTAAGAAATATTTGCAACTGATTATTGTTGGGTGAGGATGGGTTAGTCTTCCTAAAGTGAGGGACTCTGCTTAGGCTGACTAGACCTCGATGGATGAACATGCACTGAGGTAATTTGCGGACACTAACTTGACAAAATAGATATTAACACAGATGAAAGAATGTATGGATCCACTTGGGGGGCCATGAGGGTGCCTGTGGGTAAGAGGGTATAAAGCTTATTAACATCGATTTAGATCTTCTGTATGAAATGCACATTCAATAAAAAATTAAAAATTTATAAAGGCACAGTAGAAAAGCCAAAAGTAAAAGAAAAAAAATACTTTTCAAGTTGAACAATCCATTTTTGTTTCTTTTACCCAATGTGCACTCTGCTGACAGTGATGGTTTTTCAGTACCTCGTTGTTTTACAGCTATACAAACTGTTTTCTCTTGTATCTTCTTAGCATTAAAAATGTGAAAACTTAATCTTTGCCTCCAGAGAAAGAGAAGTGCCTTAATGTAAAGGGATTCTTAGGAGATCTGCCCTCTTTCTAAATAGAAGGCAAAAACAATGCATGTAATTCATCCTATTTTAGGGTTTTCATAACTCATCTTAATATTTCTTCTTTATATTGAAGTGTAAATTTTCATGTGGTTCAAAAAATTTTAGTGTTTCGAGCTGTCACTTCTAACCTTCTTTTGTCTTTTGCAAATTTCATACAATCTATTTTGATCTTTAGATTCCCTCCCCTACTTGGATGCCCCCTTCTGCCACCCCCCACCAAAGTTTTATATATATATATATATATATATATATATATATATATATATATATCTCCCCATAGTGTCAGGTTTGTGTTCCTAATTGCCCTTTGGTATGGGTTCATCCACTGGAGCCTGGTCAGCTTTCTAAGAGTCTCACAATTAAACGAGATTGAATTTCTTGTCCCCAGCAGTTATCCACTAGCAATAGCTTATCAGTTAGATGCGAGTTTCTTACCCACTTTTTCATGTCTACGTGGAGATACTGTGTGACTTGAACTTACAAAATTTATTGTGTCATTATAAACATTGTCTTTGCTTGTTACCATCATTACAACTAATATTTTAACTAACTTATCTTCTTTCCATGGTTCCCAGATATCACATAAAAAAATGTGACTTTCTTACATTAGGTAGACAGTTACATGCTGAAACTAAAATTCATGGACAGAATGTATTCCTGAGTGAAAGAGAACAGCAAAATGAAAGTATGGAGAATCTGGCAAAATCTGGCATAAAACTGAGAAAGATCATTTGGGTCATAATTTAATAAACAATATTTCATAACTTATTTTAAATTCATATTGTGTATAATTTAAAAGCTATTTGAATACCTTAAGTGGGCATTGCTTACTCTATTTAACATATCTCTCAGTTTCTCCAAAGATTTATCAAAATTACATTTGTGTTCTTCCCTTCTTCTAAACTTTCCTCTAGTACCTTGATGGCTATTTTGCCTAATTCTTTTGGAATGCCCCAAGTCATATTTCTCAATGCAATTAAGCTAGAAACTGTTAGCATGAAATCTGGAAGAAATATCACTATTCAAACTGTAAAACTGTTTTGCGCTTATTATAAGGATCAAATTTAAATATGTACAGCTATATTTTATCTAAAAGACAGGTAATGGATTTGGTTAATATTTCCCCATAGGAGTCTATAAATCTCTAATGAATTCATTCAAAAGTATCTCATTAACATTAAATCCTCAAATTGGTTTATTACTGATATTCTACATTTCAAAACCTACCATCAACACCACACACACACACACACACACACACACACACAGAAGGAGAGACAGAGACAGAGACAGAGAGACAGCAAGAGAAGCAGAGACAGAGCAGAGAGAGAGAGAGCCTTAACTTAAAAATAAAGAATGCAATCTCTAATAGTTCATTATTCAACACCTTGCCCAACTTCCCATATATAAACAGGACACGTTGACATTCTTTCTCTGAAAAAATGCATTTTTTCTCCTCTCTGATCTACTCTTATAATACATGTCACAGTATTTACCAATATTTCCCCTGGGTCAGTGAATATCTCAACTAAACTCTTTTGCACATTATTTTGCACATTATTCCCTCAAATATTCATGGTGTACATAAAGAGATCTATGGGTTGTAATTTCATTTACATTACTTTCTTTGTGGTTCAATATACTTAATTAACCATATTCTTCTACCTCACCTTCATTCTAACATTCTGTCAAGCAAATAGTCCAATCTTAAATTTGCTCAAGCATTGTTTATTTTTTTTTACCAGGATCTTGCTTGGCCCTCCCTTTCTCACACAGCTATGTCCACAGTTCTTATTTCCTTTTGAACTAGAATCTCTCTATGTAGCCCAGAAAGACTCCAACTCCCCATCCTCCGGCCACCACGATAGGAGCGAATCACTGTGCCTGGCTATCAAGAATGACTTTCTAAAGTTTTCCTGAAACAATAACAGGTCTGAATTTTTTTTTCTTCTTTCAACAATCACTCTTTATTTAACTCTCAAAAGATAGTTTCATCTTCAACTTTTATCAGAATTAACTGATTTTTGCTGTTTATTCTCTGCTATCACCAAATCAATCTCTTAAAGTTAATCCACCTTAACAGCAAGAATCAATTTTGTATTAATTCATTGTTCTCTTATCTACAAGAAATCACCACAATATTTATGTACTGATTTTATGTGTGTTTGTCTAAGTGTTTGTCTGTCTATGTTAAGAATAACCCTGATATTGTGACCTTAAGAAAATAAGGGGTTTGGTTTTTCAGAGAAACAGAAGCTTTTTCATTGACATCAGGCAAATGATTCAGACAAGAACACACACTAAAGAAAATATTTCATGTTTTTGCCAAGTATCTGAATGTACTAAGCTAGATAAACAATGACAGGGATAATAGAATTTCCCAGAGTAATGTACACTCTAGTCAAACTCTAGCTAACCCCCACTCTTCACAGAAAGCCAATACAGATAATATCTAAGTCAATGGGTGTCACCACATGGCTTTCTTTGTAATGGTTGAAGTACCTCTGAAATGATGACAAATATATTACATATGGTTTCAAGTAAAACAAAAGCTAGTCAGAAAGAATCCAAGAAGAACTCTACGGACAGCATAAAGACCTACATTAATTTTAGGTGCTTTAACATTGAGTATAAAAATCCTCCAACTCCTCCTCTAGAATATATTTTAGGTAACTAGAGAGTCACTGCTTCAAAAATAGACACAAGATTAGTATGTCATACTCAAGACTACATTATGCTCAGTTTTCCATTGTTGTGACAAAATACTTCTCAAATCAACTAAGAAAGAAAATATTTATTTTGGCCCTAGGTTGCAAGTGTTTTAGTGTATGTATGGCTAGGTGAAAATTTTCCCTGGCCTTATGGTGAGTCAGGATATCATAGTTGGAAGCATGTACTACAACAAAAATTGATTAAATACAGAAAAAGGAGCAAGATAGAAGAAAGAAAAAATGGAGGAGGGAGGGAGGAAGAGAGAGAGAGAGATTGAGAGAGAGAGAAGAGTGAATACATATAATACCAATGTAGAGATCAAAGATTGAAATATAATTGAAACCTATTGTTCCATCAAGGAACCAAATCCTAACATTTCCATACCCTTTAGAGTTATGCTGCCAGCTTGTGACCTGGCTTTCAAAATAACATTCTTTGGATGATACCCCAGATGAGACTCAAGCAGAGCTGAAGTAATTTTATATCTCATAAAAATATTTTTAAGAATTTGATTGAATTTTTGAGATTTTCAGATCACCTCCTCGATTTGTACCTCCCTTTGTTTTGCCCCCAATTACATATATATATATATATATATATATATATATATATCTTGAAGAGATTAATCATATTTGGGGCTGGAGAGCTGACGCAGCAGTTAAGAGTACTGGCTGCTCTAGGAGAGGACCCAGGTTTCATTCCCAGAACCTACATGGCTTAGAATGGTTAAGAACCATTCATAACTCCAGTTCCAAGGGAATCTGAAGCCTTCTTTTGAACTCTGGGTGCACTTACATACATACAGACAACACACTCAATACACACAAAAATAATAAAATATTTATAAAAGTCTACTTTGTGTACTGAAATGATGTTCATTATGGGTTCATCCTTTGGACCCTGGTTAATCTTGAAAGAGACTGTCTCTCTTGGTGTTAGCAGGCATCACTTGTCAAAATTTCCATAAGCTGGGTTGAGCTTTCTTACCCACTTCTTATCCCCAAGTTGGAATTTTGTCTAGTTTGAGCTTACATAGGATTTATGCATACTTTCAACCTTGTTGTGAGTTCATTTAAGTAACTGAATAGTTGTCTGGAAAACTCTGTTCTTGTGGTTATGTGATCACCAGCCACCTGGCTCTTACAATCGTTCAGCCCTCCTTTCTACAATAATTTCAAAGGCTTGGGAGGCAGATTTTTGATGCAGGCTTCTGATTCAGTGATAACTTTCTTTTTCTCTGCAAATTGGCCACTTATGGTTGTATGTGTTAATCCAGAACACTGTAAGAACATACTTTAAATTTCTATTTTCCACCTAGAGAAAACTTCTTAATGAAATGCTAAAATTCTGCTGCTGCTAATCTCATTGTTTTGATTTTTTTAAGAGATAAAGTTACCTCGGAATATAATATATCATAAATATATCTTATGTCTTCATATGTAGTATTTTGTTTTAATTTTTTAACGCAACAAAAGTCTGCTATTCTTAGAACTAGTAAATATTCCAGATGTTCTACAGACTTTGTGGGTTAAAAAGCACATGAAGGATCAATCTGCCTGTTGCAACCTCAAGAATATGCTGCGGCAGTAACTCGGTCCTTGATTCCATTAGAAATTAAACCTGTCATTAAGCACTGAAACCCCTCACTTGTCTTAACTGTCATACTTACATTGACTTCTCATTATTCTTGACTGCCCAGTGATGGTTGCTAATGGAGTAGGAATTCCCTTTTATTTCCGCTCGTCATCTGCTCTGCAGCTAATTTTTGTCCATAGGAAAAATGGAAGGTATTAAACTGTGATTCCCATCATCCATAGTTAACGATCAAATAATCTGTTTCTAACAACCTTGCATGACTTGGGTTTCTCATAATCTTGGAAATGTTCTAGAACAGAGGTGAGGATTTTGCCTTAATTAGTCATATAATATCTTAAAAACATGATTTATTTATTCTTAGGATCTACCTATGAAATTTTGTAATTACTAATTGTTCTTCAAATTTGAAAATATCTAGATGAATTTGAAGTAATAGTATTTTATAACTGTATATATATATATTCTTATATTCTAAAAATCATTTTCATATTTAAATTATATAAACTACTATTTACTATTTCTTGTGTGGAGAAGGGAACACATGCACCTATCTATCATCGTCCTCACCATCTGTCCTCTTCTATACACAGATGTATATATACACACATATACTTTAATTTTTGTAGTGCTTAACAATTCATCAAGATGCTTACAACTTCTGTACACTAGGCTAGCATTGTACTACTGAGCTACATCCTCAGTTCAAATCTTGCTTTTATCTTCATATATATATATAATTTATTTATATATATTATATACATTATGTATAAATATGTAACATCATTTCTTGATATCTCATATGTCTAAAAAATTAGAGTATATCTCACATTCATGAGGAATATTGTCCTTATTTGATCATAATAGATACTATTTAAAATACACAGAACTTCTTTCTTAGGACATATTTTGGAGATGCCTATACAGAGATTGTGCATGCAAAAAGATTACACAGTCCAAAGGGGATCTAATTCTTGAGAATTAAGTGAATTAGTGAATCTACTAGAACTATGTGTTTAATATAAAACTTTGCATGCTTGTCTACATGTGCATATGTGTGTGTGCATGTGCACAAGTTTGTGGTTGTCCACATATACATGGATTCTTGTATGTATGAAGGGAGGAGGTTGATATTTCCTGACTTCCTTATTTCCTTCCTCTTATTTGCTGACACAAGGTCTCTGAACCTGAAGATTTCAAATCTTCCAGACTAACTGGGCTGGGCAGTAAGTTCTGAGGATCCTTCTGTCTCTGTCTACAAAGTGCTGTGATTACAACATTGTATAAAGCAATTTTTTATGTGGGTTCTGGAGCACAAATTTCAGGAGGTCATGCTTACATGTCAGTCACCTACTGACTAACCCTTCTAATTAATCCAGTGTCAAAATTTTGACAGTATTGAACTCTGATTTCAATGGCATTCCTAGAATTATTAGAGTAAGAATTTCTGACAAAATAGATGATTGTTAAAGCAATGAATCCCCAAACTGAAATTTTCCTCAAATCACGAAGAAATTTTTATTTATTTATTTTATTATTTGTTTGTTTTTATCTCATATGCATGACTGTTTTGCATACATGCATATAATGGCACTTATATTGTGCAGTGCCCTCAGAGGTCAGAAACAGGTGTTGGATCCCTTGGAACTGGAGGTAAAGACAGTTGTTGGCAAATATGTGTGTGCTAAAAACTGAACCAAGGACCCCTGCAAGAGCAGCCAGTGCTCTAACTTCTGTGTCATCTTTCCTACCTCCTGAAAAACATTTGAGAGATTATACATTTTGAGAATGCCTAGAGTACCATATTGTTTATATTGTATGACATGTAATTGTTAATTTGAATATTGCTTTTCCCAATGGGCCTTGATTGTTTTATATTTTGGTGTGGCATATTTTTAGACAAACTTCTCATCATTCCATGCTGCTAACTCAATTAAGGAAAATGATCTGTGTGAGTTAAAGTAACAAAATCTAGAAAGAGAATTAACATTGAAAATTGGAAAATATTAAATATTTTAGATGTGATTATTCCATTTTATGTGTTACTGAGAGTTGAGAATCTCACGGAAAATTATTCTCTGTGTTTGGCCAGTTGTGGCACTCAATTATAATCTCATCTGTAGCAAAAGAACCTTTTTGATGGGTGGTGACTAGCATACCTGTCTGTAAACATAAAGATCCATTTTTAGCATATAGCAAAAACTACATGAGTCTAGGGATAGGACAGCCTCAGTGTTTTATATATAACCTCTCCAGCCATGTGTATTTGACTATGCTTATAGGACCACACATGAGTTCCCTCCAATTGAGTGGCTTTTAAGTCAAATTTTGTAGCTGATGATTACCCCCAAAGATAAAAGTGCCACTAGTACAACAATATTGTCTCTGGTGTTGGAATCTGTTGTAAATTTTAGTCTTTAAATCTGGGTTTGGACAATCGATTAATTTTCTCCTTTAGTGGCTTGCATAGGATCCTCCAAAACTATGAGAACCAGCCTTCAGAAAGTTGATTCAAAGTCAGTTCCAGTTCCATTGTTCCAAGTTCTGTGTTGGAACACATACAGTCTTCAGCAAATGGACTTACCTTAAAGTTCAGGGAAGCAATCAAAGGCTGTGGTAAAAACCTGTATAACCTGGAGAGTCTCTTGGACTACCCTGGCCAAGAGAGGTTTCTTCTGTCTGATAGTATATTTTGTTATATAACCTTCAGCTATATGCATAGCCTCCTGTAGAGATATTCTATGTGAAATTTTTAGTAGTCTTTGAACTAATACAATTCCCTCTGATATTTTACAAAAAAATGCAAAGCATTATTTATCTCCTCTCTCCCTCTTTTTCTCTCTTTTTCTCTCTCTAACTCTTTATCTCCAGTTAACATACTCACATTCCCCCATTCACCCTTGATGATCCCTGTCTCCTGTGGTGCCCCCTCTCTTGAGCTCCTTCTTCCCCTTTATGGTTCCTTGTATAACCTTCGCTATTGGCCTCCCCTTTAAATACCTCCAGTGTACCCATTTCCCCCTTAGTAACACCTATCTTCTACTGTTCCTTTCTCTCAGTCTCCTTCTTTCCCTTTATCTTTCTAGTTCCTTTCCATTTTCCTGTGCTCTGTGTTGTAACACATACAGCTTTCAGCACAAGGGTCTTACCTTAAAGTTCAGGAAAGCAATCCAGGGCTGTAGTAATAGTCTGTGTAATTTTGTGCGTCTCCTGGACTTGCAGTTAAATTAGGACATATACCACAGTATAGTTAAAGATCATGGGACACAGTAGAACAAGAGGTAGATAGAATACTAATGTATCTCTCAACTGTGATCAATGAAGCCACCTAGTGTATCAGAGGGCAATAAATACAAAAGTCCAAAATTAGAAAGTAAGAGTCTGTGGACAGGACTCCTACATTAAACTTCACACACCCAGGGCTCAGGAATCATTGAGAAAGAGGAGGCAGAAAGGCTGTAAGAATCAGGGGAGAAGGTACATGACCATACAGAAAGAGAGTCTTACAGGTTCCCTGCTAATATGAACCTACAGCAATAGTGACAGCATACTCAAGACCCATGAAATTTCAAGCAGATAAATCTCAGCATAGAACTGCAGAAATGAGCAGCAGTTACCAACCTTAGCTAAAGAACTGTTGGCAGCTGACTACTGCTGGGAAAGGTGACTCTAGATAGACTGACTAGAGCCCAGAGGATGAACTTGCATTGAGGGATGTCTGGGTATACTAAGTTGACTCCCTAGGCCTTATGATAAATGAGAGAATACATGAAATCCAGTGGATGGCGATGCAATGGGGATACAGAGCGGGAGTGGGGCATAAAGATCATTAAGCTGCTTTGTATGAAATACACTAAAATTCAATTAAATTGTACAAAAAATTATTCCCTGGAAATGGAGCAATTCCAGTGGGAAAAATAATATGGAGGTTTCAACTTGAGTATACTGCTCAATGAAAGACAAAAATCATATTGTTCAGTTATTGAAATAATCCATGCATTTGAGGAAACTTAAACATTACATACTTTACTAGGATTTTGTCAAGTAAGTAACAGTTATTTATTCTATATTATCTGACTCTAATAGTCATTCTGTTTTTTAGCATACAACCATATTAACAATAGCAACCAAACAGCATGAGAAAACAAGCTAAATGTCTAAAGAAAAATGGTATTATTCAGAGATCAATGCATCATGTAATAGAAATAGCGGAAGTACTTTTTGTGGAAGTAGATTACTTAAAGCACATTTTTCTCAGAAAGAATAAAAGATTATTGCTTTCATCTTATTAGGAAACCTGTGACATATTTGACTTGTATTTATCATCATTTCCTCTGCAATCTAAGATTCCTTAGGGATTCTTAGACATTCCTCCTGAACTTTCAAATAAAACTATTTTCCTATGTTTTAGTGGAATATAGAATACAGGAGAATATTGAAGTAATATACTATTGTTAAAAATCCAAGGTATATCTAAGTATGGGAGGCCACAACTATAATCTTAGCACTCAGAGACTCAGATTAGGAGATTTCTTGGCGAGCCTCAATTTGCCCAGCATCATTTAGATTCAAAAACAAAACAAAACAAAATGAACAAAATAATAAGGAGAGAAACTACAGTATTTCATCCTTAACCCAAAGGTTTTGATTCCCTTTGTTACAACTAAAATCATTCCATGGCAAAATTTCTAGAATAATTACCTAATCTGTAATGGCCTGTAAAAACTAATCCTCACTTACAGTCTACAAGGTCTACTTTACATTCAGCTCCTTAAAACATCAGTGCAAACTGCTAACACACAGAGCTGCAAATGTGTGCATGACTTAAAGTTGCATGGATTCTAGTGTGACTGAAGCAGAGGTATACAGTGGTAAGTTCACAAATAGTTATCAAAAGAAAATATCTTGACTAAACAGACTGTAGTCATATTTCAGTGATGTGTGAAAACTGGGTCAGGAAGTTACCAAAGGATGAACTCAGCTGTTTTAGGAGCGCCTGAAGAGTTGCTCATTTCCACTTGCCAAGTGAACATCATCAGCTCCGGCTATGTTTTGTGCCCATGGGATCAATATCGGAAAATCTTCTGAAATTGAAATTAAACTATCACATTAAAAAAACTTGAATATGTACATTTATCACACAGCTGTGTAAATCCGTTATATTGTATGGACTGACCTTTTTTTTATTTTATGTTCAGTCCTGGCCTCTTTTTAAAAAGAACAAATGTGAAGGGTACTATACCCTCAACAGCTGTGATGACGGGGACAATATCCATCTACAGGAAAGGCACTTAGGAACATTTCTAGCCAGAGAGGAACTAGAGTTATCCAATTAACACCAGTGTTCTATGGGCTTTTCATGCAAACACTCAACAAAACAAAATCACTCCAGTATGTAAACCTCATCATAGAAGAGCCATTTAAAAGGAAATATAATCAACAACAAAAAAGAAATGGCATTTAAACCACGCTGCTTTATGGAATGTAACAGATTTAAAGTACAATAATGTCTTCACTTTGGGAACATGTTAGCTGTACACAGTAATAGTAGAAACATGTAGTAAACAACCTTGAGCAATGGACTAAATATGCTGTCAGACAGAGCTGACTTATTAATGCGTAGAGTAAGTTTAATTTAAGAGAATACATTTGGCCAGGAATAAAATGAATGAAGTTCCAACACTTGTGAAATTTTCTCATAAATCAAAACAGATAAACTTCCATTGATTCAGGACTTAGCAGCTAACATTTAAAAGAAATTTTGGCAATAAAATTGCTAATATTTTAATCATCTTTATTGATGGCTGAATAAGAAAAAATCCTTACATTTAAAAAAATTATTAGACCCTTTATAAGTTGATAATGCACAAATCTAGACTTTCCACATCACACAAACAATTAAATACTGGAAGATAAAAATGTATTGTTAGAAGTTGAGCACATTTTTATTTCTTCTTTCGTTTTTTTATATCACAGTCTTTTGATGTTCACATGTAAAATTTAGCTAGTTTATTAAGGAGTTGCTAATATTTTTTGGCCAATCTATGTTCTAGTTTATGTGACTTTTATCTATAGATAGTGTAAACTTACTTTAAAAGAAAAAAATCAAAATATGTTAATAGGTGATTTATTGGTAATTATTATATCTATATAGTTGACTTTATGAGAAAGGAATGAATGCTATTCAACCACTTTTCCAGTTAGTGACTATTTTACTTCACATATGTAATAAAAGTTGATAGAGATTTTGCACTTAAAATCTCTCTCTATTAAAATAATGGTACTTGGCAAAGTACTCATTTTAAGTCCCTGCTGTATGTGAAATTCAAACTATAATTACTATCTTTTGGCTTTTGCCATCATAAAAAACATAGTAATCTGGAACTCCATACTTAGTAATTGGTGCAAAAACAGCATACTGAGGAGAACTCTGAATGCTCTTTATTAAATACATATGTATGTACACCTATATGAACTAAATTTGATACTGTTTTGGTGGCAAGTTTTCATACACTGATACATTAGTAGGAGAGTGAAACCTCAGAGGTGTGGAATCATTTTCACTTGAGTTGAAAATGTTGCACATCATTTAATATTGGCTGAAGATAATTCTTTTTATATCAAACACATCCCTAGGTGTTATGAATAAATCAGTGCAAAACAGACTCAGAATTTGCTCTTCCAACTGAGCTCACAGATAGCAGAAGTGTCAGAAAGAAAGCAAAACTAATATATTACATCAGAATGAGTCTTTTGGGAAAAATAAATAGGTAAGGAAAATAAGGTATTCCAGGAGGTTTTACAAATTTAGGTTCTGATTTGGTAGATAAGATACTACTTGTAGGATAAGATTTGAACAAGTTTGAGCAAGCCATGAAACAGTGTCAGAAATGAACCATGGAGAAACTATAGCAAGAATATCTCAAGGATAGTAAGGCTAGTAACACCACCATGCTTCATGCTCTTAGGCCACTGAAGACATTTTGACAGATAAAACAGATAAATAGAATAAAAGGAAAAGAGAGAGGCACAGCAGTATTAGAGGAGAGGGATTGCAAATATTTTGAGCAATGGAGTGGACAAGATGTGACTAACCATTTAAAAGAGGCAAAATGATCAGATATTTTGTGGCACTCTTACTTTATTATTACCACTTGTCTCATGAAATTTATTTTCCACACTGTCGCAGGCTGGGTCTGGTTAATCCAGCTGGATAAAATGGAAACTGATCTTCTATTTAGAGAGATTGATTTATTTTCTATATCCATGGGGATCAGGATACACATTTCCTTCCTTATTACTGTGGTGATTTACCCATTTTATTTTAATTAGTTACTTCATCACAAGTTCCTTTTAGACTGCAACATAAAACAGAAGAGTAGAAACTTCAAGGAACCTGCCTTTCAGAGGAGTGACAAGTGAATCTGAAGAAACTGACAACATCACTTTTATTGGAATGCTTAATATAGTCCAGATTTATAGTACTGAAACATTTGTTTGCTGAAGAAAAAAGGGTCTTATATAGTGGGAAATATTTGTAATACTTTCCAAACCCTTGCCTCACTTTGGTCTTCCCTGTCGCTGGCAGCCTAGAAGAATGTAACCCACATACCAAAGTGGATATTTTTTTCAGATGAAGGAGACTAAGTGCCTTACTTAGAAGTCTGTTGTTATCTGCTTTTTATTTATTTGTTTGTTTTGTTTTTTATCCTTTGACCTGTCTAAAGGAATAGTATAAAGGACTTACATTTATTATTATTTTTTCCCAAGTTGAAATATTTAACAACGTAGATAAGTTTCAGAAGCAAAGTATTCTTTACTAACAGAAAGGAACATGAGCTAGTCACTCCTACAAAGTGCAATGAATATGTAAAAGACAGAGCATAGAAATAAGGAAATGTGTGGTGATCTAATCTGGAAATTGAGATATATCAAGCAACATGGTCTTTATTAAGCTCATGCATATTTGGAGCAAGATAAAGGAACAGAGACATGCATGCCTTGATATGGATGCTCTAGATATATTTGAGAAGATTATTTCTATTTGGTTTTAAGCTATGCACTAAGGATAGACAAGACAAAGGCTGACTTTTGATACTCCAATAAAGTGTAGACTGCGTGCCAAACAATCATACAAGGGGTAAGATGGAAAAACTTTTCCTTTTTCTCATTCATTAAACTACTTACATTAAATCACTTGATATGCTTAAGCTCTTGGAACACATACTTCAGGGATGATACACACAACAAAGAATATGTTTTATAGAATATTACAGGAGAGGGAGATTAAGCATGCTAACAACATGAACCCTAATCCAGAAACAACAGCAAATTCAAGGGAGAAGAAAAAAAATCTGTTTTCCAATATTTCCACATTATAACATTATAAGTATTCTGTTCTTAAAAATATAATTTACAATATTACTAAGCTATAGGTCATGCAAAAATCCAGAAAGCATTATCTATTCACCAGAGAAAGACAAATAATAGAGATCTTTCTTTAAGAAAACCCAGAGCTTGAACTTATGAGGAAAAGTCATTAAATCTGTTATAAACAAGATCCCACAAATAAAGTATGCATAGCCAATAACTATAAATCATAAAATAATCTGTGAGGAAATAAGGATATCAATAATGAAAGCACGTAAAAAGAAAGAAAACAGAAATTATGAAGCTGAAAAATACCTTGTTTGACCTTACTTGGGAGACAGGAATAACCCCCTGTTAGGGCATCGGTGATAGAGAAAGTGAATGGTTAGAGCTAAGTCTCCTTGTTGAACCAATAAATTTATTGGGGTTACTTAGAGAAACCTGGTGAGGGTTACTTGAACATAGGTATCTCAAAGGCTGCAGAGTCATTTGAAAGCTAATCTCAGCATGAGTGACAACTCATCAAATCGACATTTTTTTCATTTCCTGCTCAAAAAAAAAAAAATGTTGAGTTTCAGCTTTCTGTTCTGGCTGCCTCCGACATACCTCTCTGCCATGATGAACACTTGAAGCTTTGGAACTGTCAGCCCAAATAAACTCTTTCAAAGTGATCTTTGTCTTTGTGTTTTGTTACAATAACAGATAAGCAGTTAATACAGATTGTGGTACCAGGAATAGAACTGAAGAAACAGAATGGGAAGGATAAATTTCTCTAATGGACTTGGCAATATCTGGAGCTGATTCTCTAACTCAAAGAACCACCCCCCCCAAAAGCTATTTAATGCTGTTAAGTGTGGTACATTGAATGGAGGTGTCCCTTAGAGTTCAAGTATTTGAACACTTGTTCAATTGGAGGCACTTTTTGGAGAGGATCATAATACCTTTAGGAAGTGTGATCCAGCTGGAGGAAGCAGAGTTTAATGGGCCATTATGGTAGAGGGAGGACTATCTCAAGGACTTTCAAAAGATAGAAACAAGAAGATAAACAGCAACTGGAATATTTTTGTAAAGAACCTGGTTGCATAAGACCTGAGGCCTATGAAATTTACTGAAGCTCATTTAAAAATTAATGGACTAATTTCTTTGAAGAAATGTCAAGACTTTGAATTTGTGGCTTGATTATTACTGATAAATTTTATGACAGTGTACAAAGAAAAAGAGCAAGTGTTGTGGAAAGAAGTACACATTGTACATTTGGGAAGAATGAGAGCAAAAGTAAGCTGAATATTACAAAGCCACTGCAAGCACTGAAGAGTTAGGGAGAGCAGAGCCATTAAGTAAAAGACTACTGATTTGCTTTGGATAGTGGAAGCAGTTCCCTTAGGGCAAGAAGCCACCTAGATAAGCTTCCAGTTTGTGAAAGGAAAAATACTAAAGGGTTTTCCAATTCTATTAACACACTAAACAAATGTTGATGTTAATATCAGCGATGTGGAGCAAGATTCATCCCAAGCTTGCATCTGAATTCTAATCTGTTTGGGAATGACTTTAGAGTCAAAATAAAAAAAAAAAAAAGAAAAAAAGAAAGAAAGAAAGAAGAAAGAAAGAAAGAAAGAAAGAAAGAAAGAAAGAAAGAAAGAAGAAAGAAAGAAAGAAAGAAAAAAGTGCAAGAGTGATGGATTCATTGGTTGCTCCTCTGCAGTTTCACAAAGTCTCTCATGCCAAACAACAGGCACTGGGTGAGTTCTTGACTAAAGAAGGCCCTGATAGTTAAAGAATGACTGCAAGCTCATTTTGTGAAGCTGTGTGGGTGAAGCCTAGGATACAGGGAGACCATGAGATGTTGGAGATGCCAGAGCTGGAAGACAACTGTCAAAGAGAGCCGAATACAGGAAGTAGAACTAACCCCCTGGAGAGATGTATGGTGCATTCAGCAATGCTGAAGGGGCAGAAACCTCCAAGCCCTTTGGAACTAGAGTCCTAGACATCTGGCATTGGGTGAAAGGATTTCCTGTTTGCTCCACTGTTACTCACTCTTGTTTTGGTCCTGGGCTTCCTGGCTTTGTCCACATTCCTCCATTTGAGAATGGTAATCTGTCTTCTGTACTATGGTACATCATTAGTCTATAGTTTGGTTTTGGTTCTAAAGGATGTTACAATGAATGATATCTTAAGTCTCAGAAAAGCCTTTGGATGTTGGACTTTTAAATAGCGTTTAGAGGTAAAACACAAGGGCACGTTTGATGTTAAACTGAATGAATTTTGAAAAATAAATTTTGAGATTCTCTTCAAACTAGAATGTTATGAAGTCTTTGCTGAAGAGCTAGGTGTAAGAAGGTCTTTTTATCTGTGTACACATAGATGTGTATATAAATTTTATATTTTACTTTAAAAATTACCCTAGAATTTCATATTTAAAATTACTTTATTGATACATTAACTGTTCTTTTGAACCTCTCTGACTACTGCCAAAGCCCACTGGCATGGTACATGTAGCTATTTACAGTTTAGACAGTAATTTTATTAGTACTAAACTTTTTGCTTTGTTTTGTGGCTTTTTCTGAAGTGCCATGAAAAAATTTCTATTCATTCCACAGAGGGCACAGATAATAGACGAAAGAAATGTCTTCACAAAGCCTAGCTCAGTAAATCAGTTAGTTTATTGGATTACTGACATGTGCATAGAAGAGGCATGACATTCAATGCATTGGTAATCCACAGGCAAATACATCACCAAAAATTACCCTCTAGCACATATTGTGTCTCATAGAAGCTGCTTGTGGAGCATCTGTGCAAGTCTCAGGCAGCTCGACTGTGTGGAGCGTCTGCTCTTTCCACTGGTTTTTACTGCTCGTACAACTTTGGTAAAGGGCCTTGAGACTCATTTAAGTTTCAGAAGTTGTCAAAGCCTCATAATTTTGTTTACTTTACTTCCCTAGCCTCCTGTGAGACACCTTCAGCCCTCCGGGAGAGAATTTTTCAGTTTCAAAGGAACAGTTTTACAAAAGTCTAATTTCTACAACCTGTATTTTGAGAACTCTATAGTCATACAATTTAGAAACCATTGCTCTATAGATAATGCTTGTACCTCATAACATAACATGTCCAATTCTAGTTCAACCCTCTACTTTTCAGCTATATAGCTATCATCCTTTATAGTTAACTGTACTCTGTCGTATTCTATATATCAATATGTATATATGTGCATTAAAAATGGCAATGTGGTTCTAAATATCTGGAATAATTTGAATTTATTTCTTGGTTGTTATGAGAGAATATTATAAGAATAATCACGTAATTCTTTTATCTTAATTTCTCCCCTGCCACTTGAAATGTGCACCCAAATGTGGAAATCGATGGGAGGGACTTCATGTGTGGCATGAAGTTAAAAATGTAGTTCCAAGCTTCTGATTTATACAACTTCCTTTTCTAATTAAGGAATTGTTTTTTATTCAATGTATGTTTCTTAATTAAATTTTTGTGCATTTTATGCAAAACCTCTTGATCACTTTTTTGCCTGTCCCCCATCTGTAATTCTTGTCTGCAGCTCCTCTGTAGTAATCCAACCAGATTTCGTGCATTCTGTTGCAAATGTTAAGGCCAATTGAATTAAATTTGTGTACCCAGGTGTCCCTCAGTTCTAAGTTCATCCCCTGGATTCTAGTCCTCCTATCTAGAATCTCTCCTGTAAAATAAGTCAGCTCCCCAGCAGTAATTTGCTGACAGTAATAGTTCTTCAGCTAAGGTTGGGCCTGTTGCCCGTTTCCCTAGTTCTGTGGCGGATTTTGAGTTTCCATGGATCTTGTTCATACTGCCACCGTTTTTGTAAGTTCAGATGAACAAATTATCTGTGTAAGATGTGACTGAAAAAAAATTCCCAACAATTTCAGGACTCAGGAAGACTGACAGAAACCTGGAACCAGAATTCACAAACATCTATGAGAAGGGGCCAACTTTTACAACCTCTCCCCATGAACACAGGCTCTGCAAACACATGCAAAAGGAACTGACTTTTACAGATAAGATTCCTGACCCAGAATTCACAAAGAGCTGTAAAAATGGATTCCTTCTTAGGCAAAAGTTTACCTTAAACATCAGTCAGATGTCATGGGAACCCCCTCACCCTAGAAGGCCTACTGACCAGCAAGCCACAGGCTGGTATTTTCTCCAGTTCCAAGAAAGGTAGTCTGGACTGGTCATCTCTCTTTTCCAACTGGGGAAGCCAGTCCTGTCCCTTAATAAACCAATCCTGTTAACTCCCAGTGCTTTGATCCATTACTGTAATGTCTCGTGAACCAAAAAAATCTTACAGTCTGAGGCCTGGAAGATTCTGTTTTCTTATGATCATGCTTCAACCCCAGCTCTTTCAGTCTTTCTGTCCCTTCTTCCTCAATGGTCCCTGAATCATGTGTGGGAAGTGTTTAATATAGTAGTCCTATCCAAGGGCACACTCTCTGCAGTCTCTTGTTCTCTACACTTTGGTCATTTGTGGCCTTCTGTGGGAATTGTACTGTGTTGCACGAGGAAGTTTCACTTGTTAGAGTTGAGAGATGAGTTAGTATCCTTCCTAACTCCTGATCCTGAGTGTTAGGTGTAGTGGTTGATTTGAAATGTGTCACTTAGGGACATCTCTCTGACACTTATTCGCACCCAAATGTGGAAATCGATGGGAGGGACTTCATGTGTGGCATTGAAAGCATAACCAATTAAGAAATTCTTAAACACAGTTTGGATGGTAGATCTATTGACAACCAGTTCAGATTTAGTTTGCCAGAAAAGTAAATTCTCATTTCTTCCTTCAAGTTCAGTTGTGAGGTTTTTCTTTTCTCTCTTTTTTTTTTTTTTTTTGCTTTTGCTTTACTTTCAACATTTTTACTTTATCATTTGCTGCAAAGATTTCTGTGTGGAAATGGGTTCAGTGTGACATGTGTGTTAGTTTTCATTCCTTACCTTTTTTAGGTTTAACCTTTTGTCTTTGGTTTGTTTAGTTTAATAGTTTTACAACTTGCTTCAGATTAATTCATGCATATTCTGCTGCTTTCTGAGTTTCATGAGTCTATTCTTAGAAGTCATTGTTTTTAGGAAATTCTTAACCATCATTATATCAAATATTTTTTTCAGTTTTCTTCTCTCTTCTGGTATTGCCTTTACACACATATTACAAGGTTTGTAATGGTACCACAGTTCTTCAACATTCTCTTTGGTTATTGTTTTATTTTTCCCCTGAATATTCAGGTTTTGTCATATCTACTGACTAATCTTTTCTCTCATGGATTCTTTTGCAGTCATTCGTAGCTACCGATGAGCCAGTCATAGAAATTCTTTACTTTTGTTGTAGCTTTTTTCTATTTTGATTTATTCGTTTGTATTTTATGTATGAGTGCTTTGCCTGCACGTATGTGAGTACAGCCATGTGGTGAGCAGAAGAGCATATTGGATCTCCCAGAATTGGAGTTACATACAGATGTGAGTCACCATGTGTATACTGGGAGTTGAACCTGGCTCCTCTGCAAGAGCAGCCAGTGATCCTGATTAATGAGTCATATTTCCAGCCCCATGTTTTTTTTTTCCTTTTAATTTCTATCAGTAAAAAAAAATTCTTACAGTGCTCTTTTTGTTTTCACAATTCTTACAGTAATGAGATCCTTTCTCCTTCCTCTGAGATCCTGTAGTGATAGTTTCTCTAAATTCACAGTCTTTTAATTCCTAAACCTCAGCCTCAATTTCATCTGGGTTCTGACATCAAATCTGTTTCATGAAATGTATATGTGTATATTTGCTTTTCAGAATGCTTTGTCTTTTTAGAAAGAAGCAGTATTGATATGTCAGGTTAAAAGGCATGAAGGTAAAAAGGTATTTGTTATTTAATTTATATTCATATACTGTGGGGTATACAGTTTAATGTTTTACTTTGGTTTATAGATTTTAGTGTTAGAGGTCAAACTCTCCTCTCTTGGTCTTCTGTTTTGTTCTATTATCTTTTAAATGGGATCTGAATCTTGCAGGTTTTAGCTCTAATCCACTGTTATATAAAAGCCTGAAGTGTGTTGATAAGGTATAGGCCAATGGGAAATCTCAAATAAGCCTATTATTAGGTCTCTGTTAGTGTCTATATGTGTGCTTTGAATTTTAGAAGAGATTCTTAGCTGCATCCTATGTCCCTGCTATTTACATGGAGCAAGAAGGCTAACATGATTAAAAATGGTCATTTCCTGTCCCAAAGTTGTTTAAGTTTTAGAAAACTAGGTATTTGTTACCATGTTTTGATTTGTGTTTTCCTATCATTTGGAAGTTGAGTTGAGGACAATCATCTATTTATATTTTAAATGTTTTAATAGGAAATTATAAAATTTACAGAAAAATAAAAAGTAGTTGCCAAGAAAAATAATGACATTCATTGACCCCATTCAGCATACCTAACAAATCAATGATCAGTAAGGTCCAATAACTACTGCACTATTGGTCAATCTATTCATAAATTAAGCTGAGCACCCACAATAACTGCCTGAAAGGGACAACCTTTATTAGATGCTTGTGGAATGCAGAAATGTAAAAGTCTCCTGTTAAAGAGAACAGAATCTTCTGAACATACTTGAAAACAGGTACTTTGCACTAATTCATCCATGTTTAGAAAAGTTTTTCAGAAAGTTATTTGCAATTTTAAAATTTATTATTATTTAAATATTTATAAAACTTTCACAGCTCTGAAGGAAAAAGTATGAATATGCAATTCTGCCCACAAGATCTGCACCAACTAAGACTTTATTAGTCCCCACTATGGAAGATCGGAGGTGGGCTATTGTTCCAGAGGGATGAGAGACAGTCAGTAGAGAGGCAGGGCAGCAAAGGTGGTTACAGAGGAAGCTGAGCACTTAATCCTCAGTCAGGCACCGGAAGGAGGATACTAACTCTCAAAACCCCCAACAATGACAAACTTCCTACAGCAGGCCACACCTCATAAATTTCCCCACACAGCACAGCAATTGGGGACCAAATATTTAAATACTTGGAACCTATAGAGAACACTTATTCAAACTGCTATATTTCAGTACTTACTCCCAAAAGGATGATCCTGTCATAATGCAAAATGCGTTTAGTCCAACTTCAAGAAAACTGTAGTTTTTAACAGTTTCAACACTATTCAAAAGACTCAAGACACTCTCTTAACTGTAATCCTCTGAAGAATCAAAAAGCAGATGGCATACTTGCAATATACAATGGCCTGAAATAAACATTCCCATTCTAAGAGGGATGAATGTGGACACAGGGAGGAAATACTGAAAACTAGCATGAGAACACCAAATCCTGCAGCTCCATGTCTGATGCCTGGGATATGAACTCTACAGTGCTTTGATGACTCAATTCTTCCAACTTTGCTGCCTGCAAAATATAGTTCTCTCCTGGCCTGATTCCAGTCCATGTACATAACTACCATTTGGACCTGTCTCAGAGCTCTTTTATCTCCCAAATGTTTGGCTCTCCACTGCAAAGCTGTCTTGACTTTTAAAGCTTCATGTAATGGCCTCTCAGAACTTTTTGGCCTCCCAGGGCATTCTTGTCACAGGTACTCCCCTTCCATACACCGCTTGGACTCAGTGATGACATTGTGGAGGAATTATCAATGATTCTCTCACTCTTGCATCTTTCATGCCTCTAAAGCTGGAGCTGCATGAATGATACTGGCAAGTTAGGATGTCAACTTAGGTTGGCCTTTGGCTACTTTCATCCACCTCACCATCAGCTTTTGTGTGTTTTGGTTTTCTAGAAGCAAAAAACTCCTTAGTCCTTTTTCTTTCATAAGTTTGAAAATTACTTGAATGGGCTTTTATAACGAGGATGTGGTTTTCATTGTTCAAGTTCAAATCTGGAGGTCTCTCCTTAATGTTTCTATTCTCCCCCAAAATGAGAGCCTATATTCTAGAACACCCCAACATGAAGCTGGATCTCATAGAAATAGACCTGCTCTGACTCCTGAGTACTGGGATTAAGGTGTATGCCACCACAACTGGACTACCAATTACTTATTAATTTAGCCTCAGGCCAGTTCCTAGCTGAAATATCCCTGCTGTTTTTGAATTCCTGGTCTCCCTCCCCTGGAGCATCTTGAGTTGTGTCTCTACTAGATAAGCCCATTAAACTTGGCTTATAGCGTTAAGCTACTATACTTCTTAAAAAGTATGTATTTTATTTTGTGTGTATGAGCATATTGTCTGCATGTGTGTTAGTGCACCAGTGTCATGCAGTATTCATGAAGGCCAGACGACTGTGTTTAATCACCCAGAAGCGGAGTAATGGAAGGTTGTTAGCTGCCATGTGACTGCTGGGAATCAAACCTGAGTTCTCCCCCAAAGCAAGCAATGATCATAATCAAGGAGCCATGTCTCCAGTCCCTCAACTGCTATTTTAATCCAAAGTTCAAAAGTCTTCCACATTACTCCTAAAAACAATGTGGACAGGCACTCTGAGAAACAGCCCACTCCCTGGTAATGAAAATCCAAGACTAACAGGAACTGCGGCTTTCACATTAGGCACAATGGACAAAAGGGAAGATCAAAACTCTGTTCCTGTTGTTGCTGGATGCAGACTCAGGAGGGTTCTCTCCAAAGCCGGAGCCTCAGGCAGGAGATGTTACACAATTTATGGAAATTTTCCCATTATTAAAGAACACTCTGGCACTGGTTGGCTTGAATTTCTGCCTACATAACTGCAAACTAGGAATAGGGGTCTCCAGTCTATGGGTCTTTGGGGTAGGGGTCAGAGTTATGAGATGGAATTCGGAGCAGGAAGTGTATTTACAGGAGCAGAAACAGAGAATAACAATACACCTGCTTTCTTTCAGAAGCGGGAAGGTCAGATAACAAACTGCGGAACAAATATTCAAATATTGGAGTCTGTGATGCATTTGAACAAACCACTAGGAAGACAATTTAAAAAATTAAAAACAAACAAAATAGAAAAATTTGGGCCAAAACAGTTTTAAAATCTAGCTTGTGCCTCCAATTATTTATGAATTCTGTAAGGTGTGAATGAAACCCCCAACAGTTTCAAACTCAGGAAGAAATCTGGAGCCAGAGTTTGCAAAAGAGGAATGAAGAAAGACAGACCTTTTACAACCTCTCAGAGATCTAAACCTTGCAAATACCTCAGATAAAAACTCCAGACCCCAAATTCCAAAGGACACTAGGCTTCCTTAACAGATAAAATTCGGAACTCAAGGAATGCGGAAAAAAAGGGAATTCCTTCCTGGTTGAACATCAAACGGATGCCAAGGGGGTACCTTTTCCCTATAAAAAGCTCACCTGACCAGCTAAGGATGGGCTAGTTCCTTCTCCACTCCTGGGGGAAAACTAGTCCCAGCTGAGCTTGCTCCCCTGGGGAGGTGTTGGTCTCTTGCAGTCTCCCTGGGAGAGCTCCTTCATCCCAATCTGGAGCCAGGCATGCCAGTCCGGTTCCCAGAGCCTCAGCCCCAAGATGGGGGTGAGTGGGCTAGCCAACCCCCATCTCTTTGGGGAGGCTAGCCCCCAAGGGGGGCTAGCGTTTCTCCACTTGTGGGTGTGGAGGAGCTAGTCCCATCTGGTCTTCTCTCAATAAAGCGGGTTCCTGCTAGCTGCCAGCGGAGTCTGGTCCCTTCTGGCTGCTGCGTCTCTCAGTGTCATTGTCCCTACCAGTTTGGGCTTTGCATTGGGGTGCATTCCAATAAACCGAATCCTGATGTCCATCCACTTCATCTTCCAGCTTTCAAGTCAGTAGTTTATCTTTGACTTACTTTTATAATGGGTATAAGAAAAGTTGCTTATATTCCGTTTTTTTAGATATTTCTTTGTTGTAAGAAGGAGTAACAAGTTCCAAGATGTTGAAACTTCAGCTCAGAAGTTAGAAAATCAGACCTCACTCCATGTTTGAAACTGGCAGTAGCTGTTTGAGGTTCTTCTTAAGGATTATGACACATGGGTAGGAGAACATTACTGTTCTATCTACATTCTCATAGGTCACAGAACTGAATTTATATCATCAAGGACCTTCCCCTTGACCTTCACTTTATGCCCTTTAAAACTGAGTAAAATGGCTCTTTTGTCTCAAAAATATCAGCTTTCAATTATTTCCTAATGTCTTGACTTTTCCTCTTTAGTTAAATAATGTTCCTATTAAAACTATACAAATATCACTTTACATTACAGGTAAATTTTCAGGCTAATAGTACAATCTTTTATGGAAAGAACAACAAAATTATGCACAGTAATAAACACAAAAATTCACATTTCCATCCTTTGTTGAAGGTTATAATTAATAAATTACAAATTCCTTTAGTCAATGAAATCATCTTTGTCTTTGAATTAAAAGTAACATTGTATAACACTGTGGTCCTACAAATTACTCTGAATGACTCAGAGAAAGGTAAGAAATTAGAATTCAAAATGTGGGCTTCATAAAACACAAAAAAGTTAAAAATTAATATTTTGGCAAATCTAGTATTATGAAATCATATATGTTCAGTTACAATGTTCTCTCAAAGTATATTGAATGACATATCAAAATTGGAAGTGTCCCTTCTTATTTTCAACCATTTACATTCAGAAATAAAGCTACAAAGAATCAAAATTGATTATTAATTTTTAAGTAAAGTTATATCTTGTTTGACTAGTCGGGATGGGGTTGCAGTACTGGTCAAATGCAGAGAATAAGTGTCTGTGAGATGCTTAACCCTAAGTGATACATCTTCATGTAATCTCTACTACACACAGAATGAATATATGCCTCAACACTTACCACAGAATTATCCTTATACAGTACATGCTGATTAACACAGAAATCCATAATTGATCAACGTTCAGAAAACAAGAGACTTATTCCTGACTAGGACTGTGATTTCAATCCTCTGCCTCCCAAGGCTCAGGGATCATTGCTGAAAAGGTGATAGAAAGATTGTAAGAGCCCTAAAGGACAGATGACCATCATGACAGAGAGACTTCAGACAGTTTGTCAGTTACACATATGAACTCACAGCAATAGTGTCAGCATCCACATGTCCTATGCAAGTTCAAAGCAGACAAAATCTCAGAAGAGACATAGGGAAGCACGTAAGAAACCCCAACTCTACTTAAGGAAATTTTGCAATTAATGTCTTTTGGGATTTGGAAAGACATGAGACTTCTGGCGGGCCTAGTGGATGGACCTATACTAAAGGGCATTTGGGGACACAAATCAGACCCTATATGCTATGCTATATATATATATATGAATGAGAGAATATTAAATTGGGCAGGGAGCTGTGGAGAAAGTGTGGATAGGAGAGGGGATGAAAATACTATCAAACTATATTGTATGAAAATAGCAAATTTTTAATAAAAATAAAATTAAAAATAAATATATAAAATAAATAATTAAAACAAATTCTTTCAAAATTACATCATTAAAAAACATAGCACAATAAAAAAGATTGAAAATGTAAAGGGATTAATTTTACTAAAACTTCTAATTTTGAAGTTTTCCAAGTGTCTGACATGAGACTTAAGTCAAGGTCAATTGGATAGTCAAATCAAGTTGCCATTCAGTAGATATTTTTAAAGCCCATGTAAATATGATTGTAATCCAATACATTTTAACTCTCAAAATGTTCACACCACAAAGTCACAATCCTGACTGGCATTAATTAAAATCTTTGTCCGGAAGTCTCTGCAGAAAGGCCAAAAATTGAATGAACTAACAATACTACTAAATTAATTGCCTGTTCTGATGGACTTGCAGGGCTAAATATTCAAAGGGCATCAACTACTTTTTCAGTGATAGCAGGCCTGTGCTAATATAGTATCAACTATCACATGCATTGTCAGTCATGTACTAACAGAGCAAAGGCTTCTCAAAAGAATGCTTTGAGATGTGAGAGGGCTAGACTCCTTTTAGAAAAAGGCTAAGCCATATATCAGAACTAATACAGATCTAGAGACTGTGTCTAGGGGTTCTAGTTTTCTAATCAGACTTTGTAGAAGTATCTAATGTTTAAGTATGAAACCATAAAGACCAACAAAACTCAAAAATGTCAATGATATACAGTAGTTTGGGTTAATATAAAGCTTAAATCTGCTTAAATCATTTCATAATATATACTGATATAACTATGGCACTATAACAAAAATTACAGATAATATATCTCAATCCCAGAACATTGTGATAAATCATGTTCATTTGGGAGAAAGAATAGATTTGGAAAAATAAAACAAAATTAGAAATAATCACCAGACTTCAGGATTCGGAAGCTATTTAAAATGTTCCACCACTTGCTGGGGATAGGGCTAATTACTAAAGAAGTTGTGAAGCATTAATAAGGCGCTGCTTTCAATTCACAGTAGTGCAAGAGAAGTAGAAACTAAAGGAAAGGAAAATTAAACAAGGAAAAGAGAAAGAAAAATAAGATCAGAGCAATAAAGATCAAACTTTAAAATTTTATAATATTTACTGTTCCTTGATTAGCTGATTAAATATGATTCAAACAAATACTATTAGCCTGCTCTTTGTTTTGTCGTTAGTTTGTTTAAATCATATCTCATAGATTTCAGGTTGGCCTTGAACTTACTGGGTAGCAGATGATGACCTTGAATTTATAAATGCCAACCTCCACCTACAGAGTCCTACCATTAGTTATATGTGCACCACATTTAGATTATGTGATGCTAGGGAACAAACTCAGGACTTCCTGCATGCTAGGCAAGCATGGCACCTAATAAGCTTTATTCCCAGCTCCTATTTTTCTTCCATTTATTTTGTTTTACTATTTACTTTTAATGATTTGAGAATTTCACACATGCATATATTATATTTTAATCAAATTAACATCCTTCTCCTCTCATGTAGTAGCACCTGATAACTTCTTCCACTCTCTCATCTTAATTTCACATGCTCTTATTTTTCAAATCCACTGAGTTTATCTAGTGCTGTTTGTATATGGAATGGTGTTGGACCATTGACTACAACATAAGTAGTCTTCTCAGGTTCACATCCTAAAAATAAATTAAAAAATAAAAATAAGAAGGCTCTGTCTCTCCCACCAGCCATTAGTTAGAAATAGCTCCTTTTCTGGGTATGGGAATTTATAATCCTTCTCCCTGATCCATAATAAGATTTTGTGTGGCTTGAGCTTGTGCAAGTCTTGTGCAGCCATAACCACATGATTTCCTGTGTGCAACTCCCCTGCCATGTTCAGAAAATGCTTGTTGTGCTAAAGTCATCCACTGTATTTAGCTCTTATAATTGTTTTATTCCCTGTTCCAGGATTACCCCAGAGTTAGGTGTGGAAGTTAACAAAGGAGCTCTGGAGTTTGGATAAGCAGCAGGTGTCAGAAGCTTGTGGGTGGTGTGGAGGGGGGAAGATTCCAGATGCAGAATGAGAAGTCCCAGCTTGAAAGGAAGGTAAAAAAGAAGAAATACCAAAATTTACACTCAAAAGACATTAAGGCTTCTGTAATGTTTCTCCCCTGAAGTTGTAACCCACCTTAATGCCATTTAGAAGATGGGGATCAATTGTAGGATCTGTGTAACCAATTTCCACTGTGAAAATCCTAAAATCTAGTTTGAAACTGTTCATGAGAAGGAATTAATGTCTAGCTGGGAATTCTGTGCCATCTTTGCATATAGGCTCCAGACAATAGTGTCCATTTAGGAGGAGAAAGGAATGCCACCATTTGACACCACAGACTAGCAAATAAAAAAGCCCAGTTTTAGAAACACATTGCACTTTTGGAAATGTTGGCCAGTGGGGTTCCACAGATGACCAAACATTACTAATTATTTCCATTCCTTTTGGAGAAAATCCAGTGTATGACAATAAGAACCTACGGCTGAAGCCACTACATACTGAATCATAGAACACAGAGAAATCAAGATGATTCTACCCATGAAGCTTCATTCCTACTGGCTAGCTTTCATATTGATGAAAGTGCTATTCATGACACATGAGGAGAAAGTACTCATCTGTCTTATGCAGCTGTGAATCCTGTAAGCTACAATAATCACTAGCCTGGAACAATTCTGCTAATTAGATATAGTATTAGCAGGACTCCTAAATGAATCATGACTATACTCACTCATGCATTAGTATATCTCTCACACTATGTATCTCTCAACTTCTTTCCAAGTCCCATTCCCACATAAATAATTTTTTTTTGTTTTTTGACCTGTTCAGTTTAACCTGGTACATTGTTATGATATGGATTTGTTACTATCCACTGAAGTATTCTGTAATCATCAGTGTGTATGCAAATGAGAAAAAATGATCGACTATTCAGAATCATTCAGTAGCCAATAAATGCAGAAAGGGGTGGGATTTGCAAAACCTTCTTAGATTGATTGTTGTGATTGTTTAAATTAGAATGAACTTGAATAGGCTCCAAGCATTTGATACTTGGTCAAAGTTGGTGGTACTAAGTTTAGGAGATGAGGCCTTGATGAAGAAAGTGAGTTACTAGGGGCAGGCTTTGAGAATTCATAGTCTTGCCCACTTCCAGTTTGTTTCTCTCTGCTTCCTGTACCTGCTTGAGGATGTGAGCTCTCAGCTTTCTGCTCCAGCTGCCTCCTGACATGCCTCCCTGATATTATGGATTCTTATTCCTCTAGAACTGTAAATTCAATAAACGCTTCCTTTTATAAGTAGCTTTGGCTGTAGTGTTTTATCACAGCAACATAAGTTACAAATATAACAGCTAACATCTCAGTCTTTTGCAAGCCCTGTACTGGCAGCTATAGTTACTATAAGATCAAAATTACAATGGCTGTATCATGCCCAACAGATAGTATTCAATAGCCCTTCTTCTCTCTTTCATCTATTACAAATTCACACTCTCTTAAACTATGTGTTGTTATCCTTAGAGGTGGTGCTATAAATGTACTTAGGGCCAAGCATTCAACAACGATTCTTAAAACCTTGATTAGACAGAAGTTACTGAATTCAAAAACATCCATTGCAAATAGACTTCTATGACTAGGCATGAGAGTCCCCTGTTTCTACAGTTAGCAATACAAATATTTAGAAGACAATTCGTATCATGCCTATTTAGCTAAGCGACAGAAGTTAAGTGCCTTTCTTGGGCTTAAGACCTCAACCACAGATTCTTCATCCCCATAACAATCATGCTGCTACTTCATAGTGACATATCTTGTCTGAAAGGTTGTTTGAATAGATTTTAGTTTTCACAGCCAGGAAAGACTTTTCTTCTACAGCAGCTTATATAGTACAATCCAGCACTATTAAAGCATTCCAGCAGAGAGAAAACTTCCAACACAGCTTGTTGGGCATAATGCAAGGTAGGCCTAGCCAGGCCACCTGCTAGGAGGAATGTAGGAATGGTTCCTGTGGGTGTGGCGTTCTGCTCTGGCTAGTTGTGAGACCAGCATCTGGAAAGTACCTGCCTACCTGGGAACAAACTTACCATTGGCTGTATTTGGGACCCACCCCATAAGGTCATTGGCTATCCAGACCTACAAGAGCTTGTGCACCTGTTCAATAAACAAATTTGCAGTGCCACACGCTTGGGCTGCTTCCCATCCAACTCCCGGAGTCTGTGGCTTGGCTCTGCATCTACTCACCCCCAGCCCCTCGGGCTGGCCCCCCAAAGTCCACTTGGCACGATGGTAACAGACATGACAATAACTGGTGCCAGTAAAGGGACATGAACCCTGGACCCTCAGATACATATAATTTTGTCTATGTATGTTTTAAATTATTTAATCTGGTATTCATGATATTCTCCTGTTTAATGTTTTGCTTGTCTTTTATTTTCCAGACTATTGAGTGACATCATTAAGGTGTTTATTCCACTCCCCCTCACCCAGCAATAATCACTCTCTAACATTTCACAGGTTAGTGCTGGCCTGATGCCCATTCCCTTGTTCCACTCTTGGCCCTCATCTGGTTGAGTTGGCATGGGTTTTGTGTTCAACACCACTGTTGTCAAAAGTTCACATGTACAAGCTTCCAGTGGCTTGAAATCCTCTGTTTTCCTATGTTCATGTACCAATCTTGTCTCTCACAATATTTTCACCCCTCTTCTGTAAATATAGGGATTCATATTTAGCATATGGGTAAGAAATACCATTTCTCTAGAGATATGACAACGATAGGGTTTTCTCTCCAATCTATAACCTCTCCAGCCCAGTACATTTGACTATAATTATAGTGTCACCCATGAGCACACTCCCATTGAGAGGGCTTTAAATAGAATCAGATAGCTGTTGATAATACTTCTTAAATTCAAATTCCATAAATCAGAAAGGATTGCTATTTTCTACATACATCTTTGTATGTACATTTGACCAAATTTGAGAGAGAGAGAGAGAGAGAGAGAGAATAAATATTCATTTAAAAAGTACTTGTGAGGAACATGGGAACAAAAGGAAGCAAAATCTGTGAATTTGGGTCCAGATTTGAAGTTACAGGGTCCGAAGTGAGTAATCTTAACATGAACCCTGATACTAGTTCTTTTTTTCTGTGGCTCTATAGGGCAGTTAAGAGAAGGAAGAATTTATTGTGCTCACAGTCCAGAACTGAGTCCATAATGGTTGGGAGGCATGGCAGGAGGCAACCAGACCAGAAAGGTGAAAGTTCACATCTTTAGTATACAGAGAAAGCAGAGAGAGAGGGAGAGAGATGAGAGAGAGGAAAAATGAGATGTGGCAATGAACACTCAAAGCCTACCCCAATGACTTCTTCCTCCAGAGAGGCCACGACTCCTAAGCCTCCAAAAACAGTAGTTCCGGTTTGTATTAGTTACTTTCCTGTTGCTGTAATTAAACACTGGGATCAATGGAACTTACAGAAAGGAGTTATTTGAGCTTACAGTTTCATTGTGTTAGAATCCATAATGACAGAAAAGGCCTGGTGGGAGAGGTGGCCAGAACAGAAAGCCAAGCAATCATATCTTCAAGCAGACTGTTGGGTGAATTGATTCTCTGAGGGACAAGTGGGATGAGCTGTGCACAAACACTCCCCTCTCAGGCCAGGTGGTATTTACCCAGGACTATCTTGCTCAGAGGAAAGACAAGGAGGTGGGAAAGTCCTATGCCCCTCCCAACCAGTCCATTGGCCTTGGATGTAAGAAGGGGAGGGGCTAAAGTCATTTAAACTGAGGGTGCCATGAGGTAGGGCCTTTTTTTCTTCACCTCCTGGCCATTTTGGATAGGACCACTGGGAAGCTGAGAGATCCAAGCCTTATTGTAGATTTATTGATGTAACTTATTGAGGGGAAGGAGGGAGTCCATGTTCTGTAAATAACCCCCTACTCATTGCTCTGTTAGTAAGTCCAAGTAAATTAGCTAGAATTTGCCTGTGTGTTGTGAAATTTGTTATTGTTGTTGTTGTTTTTGTAGGACCTGGGGAGGGAGAGACTAAACTTACCCCTTCCAAGAGGAATTTTAGCTACAGAGGCACAGGACACATAGAGAAACTGGAAATCAGCAAGGTTTAAGAAACAATGGAGCTCCCCACCACCAATGATGTGCTTCCTCTATCTAGGTCACACCCCCTAAATCCTCACCAAAGAGTGCCACCAAGTGGGGACATAATGTCCAACTACTTGGATGCTGTGAGGGGTATTCTCATTCAAACTATCATATTATTAATAATGTCTGCTCTAATGTTTTACAGACATTATTTCACTGTGAAGGAGGAATTACTCCAAGATACAAAAATATTGATGAAATATAACATTTCTATTGAATGGTATAGTGACTCCTGCAATATTATAATCTTCCATTTAAGTAACAAGAAGAGGAAAGTGTCGATATATTGGTCAGAGTGAGTTGTTTCACTCTTCAGAAGACAGGTTTAAACTTCCAATAGAAGTACTGAGAATGCTTGTGAATCTAGAGATTCTGTATTACTTTTCTTGTTTCATGTCCTAAGATAAATGATAATGGAAACTTGAACAGTTTAGTATAGGCCTGACTACTCATTGCTCAGATAGTATAAAGATGACAATTTGACTCTGAGATGACTTTTTAGCTGAGATGACTTCTATATTAAAGAAATTACTTAATTGGATATCTTCAAAGAAAGTTCACCTGTAGGTACATAACCAATAGTTGATTTGCATAATTTGGCAATTAAGGATATATATTCCTTGCTTTATCATGAGTATATTTATATGATTTCTTTTTTATTCTGCTTATTATCTTCCTAGGCAATGTAAGATATGGTAATAATATTTATTCTTATAACTCAGTGCTTGATTCATATGATATAATGAGGATAGTTATACTTAGAAAGGTCTCTTACAAACCGTGGTTAAGGAGCATTTATACATCTTCCTTTAGATAGAGGACTAATGAGTCATAGTAGTATGAGTCATAATTGCCTTATGTGGTACAGAAGCAAGTGATAGCTATTTCTGAATTAAAAAAAATATATAGATAGAAGAGTTACTATGGATAACAAAACATTTTATTGTCATCTAGGGTAATCTGAGATGTTATACAACAGTGATCTCTCACGTGATTCAGAAATAGCATGGACCACTAAAGAAATACCATAAATATATAGATAGAAGAGTTACTATGGATAACAAAACATTTTATTGTCATCTAGGGTAATCTGAGATGTTATACAACAGTGATCTCTCACGTGATTCAGAAATAGCATGGACCACTAAAGAAATACCATTTCCTTCATGGGGGCTGAATGTGATGAGCTTCTCAGGATACTTTCAGGCTCCACCATCTCCAACTGCCCCAGGCTTCAGGATGGATCATTTTCTGTATCCCTACACTTTCCAGACCTTTACTAAACTAACTTCAATCAAAATGATTCAAATTGTACATGTCCTAAAAAGGTTTTATACCATGTGGCATACAGACTCTAAATAGAATCCTGACCTTCCTTCAGTCTGGACTTTTTTGCAGTCCCGTCATCTTGAGTTTTAAGTGGAAACCACTGGGTTGCTTGTGACCAACAGAATGTGGGCAAGCTGATGTGATATTACTCCCTTGATTAAATTACCATATATGCACACAATCAGTCACTGTGGACTAATCCACTCATTCTTTTTTCAAAGAAGCAATGTATTAGGACAGGAGCAGCCTAAGAGCAGAGAAACTGGGAAGCAACTATTTAAAATATTTTATTCATGTTTTTCAGTGTGTGTGTGTGTGTGTGTGTGTGTGTGTGTGTGTGTGTGCGTGTGTGCTTATAGAGGGGATTTGTGTTCTTTGGAGCTTGAGTAATTAGTGGTTATGAGTCATACAATATGGTTACCAGAATAAGGTCTTCTGCAAGACCATTAAGCACTCTAACTGCTGAGCCATTTCTCCAGTACCTCAGTGGAAACTATTGTTCACATTAGAACCTCATTCACATAGGTGCAAGGGAAAGATTTCTATCAAGGACCAACTGAGTTTACAAGTGTAAGAACTTTCAGAAAGGAAAACAGTCCTGGCTACAACCTGAGGTCAGCTTTGGGAAATGCTGAACATTTAATTCAGTTAAGCCATATCTAGATTCTCATCTCAGAAGGCATGAATGTTTCATGCCTGTGAAATCTGTTAGTTTTTAATATTTATTATACAGAAAAAGAAAGCTGGCCAACCCGATAATTTTCTCACAGTGCCCTGACTATTAATGGCTATCTGATGGCTTGTACTTATAGTTGAGATCACAGTCAGACTTCATGCTTATTTCATTACTATTTTCTCCATTAATATTTTGAATGTGAGAGTCTTACTGGCATTTCCAGTTCAAGATCAAAAGTATAAATGGCACTCAAAGAGCAGTTGTGGAGTAATAAAAACTGACTAATTAAATCAGTGAACTAATTAACAAATTCTGATTACATATCAGTTTTGTTTATAAAACAAGCATGAGCCATCATAATTAAAGGTTTCCTCATTCTTTGTCATGACACTTAACAGATAGGTTAAAATTTCAAATGCCTAAATTAAAGGTCCCTTGCTGTGAGTTGAAATCCATATTTAATTCTTCTGTGAGAAGAGCTTATCATATCTAATGTTTGACATCAGAGTCATTGTGTTGCTCAAGGAAAATTGACCAAATAACCACATCAGTGAGTGGCATATAACATCAATCACTGGTGCAGTAGTGGCACTTATATCCAATCAAAGACTACCTAATTTGTCTTAAGAGTCCAGTCAGTGGGAGGAAACCCATGTGTGGTACTGTAATCATAGCTAAATAGAAATGTGGAAGAGGTCATCGATCTTAGAAAGATCCCCAGGGATGTCACACAGCTAGGCTAATGTAACTTCTTACTAAATGAAAAATATGTATTTATCATCAAGTATCCCAGGCATCACTCATCAAAGAAGCTTCTTTTGCTCCAGACAGAGACTACTACAGAGTACCATAGATGGCCACACACAGAAATTGTTAATTTTCCGGGCCTAAAGTAAACATCTAAAATTCAGCCTCTACACCCAGGGCTCAGGCAATTTAGAAAAAGGGGTAAAGAAGAGAATAATTAATATCCCAACACTCATAAACAAAGCTCCAGCATCCTACAAAGGGCCAATAACACAAAAGGTCACAAATGGCTAAATGATGGACTCTGCTGAGTATAGGCCCCAACACAGCTTTAAGCATTCTCTTTGTTTCTGAATGCTTTGTGTATTCACTATGATATGCTATGGGGAGTTTCTTTTCTGGTACTATTCGGTATTCTGTGTTTTGTGTTTTTTGTTTTTGGTTTTGGTTTTTTTTTTGCATTTATATGTGTGTGTCTTTAACATTTGGAAAATTTCTTCTACAATCTTGTAGAAAATCTGGTCAATACCATTATTCTGAAATTCTTCTCCTTCCTCTATCCCTATGATGTGTAAATTTGTTCTTTTCATGGCGTTCTGTATTTCATGCATATTTCATTCCTAATTTTTTTTTCAAAATTTTCAAAGTACTTGTTTGAATGCTCTGATTCTTCAACTCTATCATCCAGTCTTGACATTCTGTTTTCCATTTCATTCATTTTATTCACAGGTCTTTCTCATGTTCTTTCAGATTGGCTTACTGATTGTTTTACTTCCTTCTTCATTTCTGCTGACTTTTCTTTGATATTTCTTTTTGTGAATTCAGTCAGAAGTTCATCCCTACTTCTCTGATTGGTTAATTGTGTGTTCTTTAAATTCATTGAATTCATAGATCATGTTTATGATTGTTCTTTTAAACTATGTTTCCTGGGTTATATCTATGGAGTTCTCATTGTTAGCCTCTTCTATAGGAATGATGATGTTTGTTGGGGATATATTGCTTGGAATTTTCATATTATTTTATTGCTGTGATCTTGGCAGGTGAATTTATTTTGTTGATTGTAATTCTATTGTGAAATTCAAGCCTTTTTTCTTGAGTGAAAGTCTGATTCTGTTTGTATACTTGATGTGAATCAGTTGTTTTATTCAGTAAGAAATGCTAGTTGGTCAAGGCTTCAAGTTCGCTCCTTTGATTTTATATTGGAGGGACCAGATGATTCTAGTCCAGCTACTTAGGAGTTAGCTTTCTCAGAGGCACAGGGAGATCAGATTCTCTCAGCCTCTGTGTTAAGGTCTTGTCCCCTCTCACCAGCAGGCACAGCACAATTTGGGAAAATTGCTCAACAGAGGCTGAATTCAGGTTTTCTCAGACAGTCTGCAAAGGTCGTGGACTCTAACAAATGGCACAGAAGACTAATCCTGGAGCAGGGGAAGACCTGAAAATGCTACCAATGTGGGATGAAGGGGATGGTGTGATTTAAGGAGCTCACAGGTAGTCAGAGGTAAAAAAGGAGTCCAGAGATATGATAAAGTGAAAGTGTGCCTGTGTCCAAGGCTAGGAGAACAGGATATGGGGTGAAGGAGTTTTGAGTTGCTGTGGCAATAGGGTGTGTTTTGTAGTGGGCTGTATGGTCAGCAGAGAAAAAGGCTGACCATAATCGAAGGCAAGATGGTGGTGGGTACAGCCTTTGAAGGCTCTAATAACCTAGACTGGAAAATTGAGCTGGTCTGAGTCCTAGGGACTGGGACACAGTGGGCTGTTCTGAACTAAGAGTTGCAGTCCAGAGTTCTAGGGTGCTGAGAGAAAAAAAGCTGACTTGTGCCCAAGCTAGAAAGAAAGCAGGATGTGGTCCAGGGGAGAATGGAGGTAGCAAAGTGCATGTGAGCAGAAAAGCATGGGCGGGATCAGACTTACTAGGGAAGCCTGATCACAGAAATCCAAGGCAGGTTGTTGGACGGGTACATCCAGGGTAGATGGCTGATCTAGGTCAGGCAGGGGTAAGACGGTGGAGGGAACAGTCATTGAAGGCTTTAAGAATGAAGACAGTACTGAGCAGTTCTGAGTACAGGCGATCCGGACACAGTGGATGGTCTGAACTAAGAGGGATATCCATTGATCTGGGCCTAAGAGAAAACCTGGGCCTGTGACCAAGGCTTGGAACTGAACAGGATGCAGCATATCTTGACTTTGTATCACTTGTTTTGTTTCTTCAACCAATTTTGGTGTCCTCGATTGCTTACTTATTTTTAAAAAGAGGGAGTCACTGCATATTTTACCATTTAGATGATGTGATTTTCTTCGGTAAAATAGTCCCTCCTTTACTTTAAAAAAATAATTTATTTGTCATTTTTATTTTATATACGTGGATGTATCGCTGCACTCTGTGCAATGCCCCCAGAGGCCATGAGGGTGTGTCAGAACCCCTGGAACTGGAGTTACAGACAGTTGTTAGCCTTCTTGTGGGTTCTGGGAATTGAACCTCTGTTCTCTGGAAGAATAGCAAGTATTCGTAGCCACTGGGCCATCCTCTAATCCCTCTTTTAATTTCTATTTCAGTACTAAAATTATGATGAACATAGTTTTACAATTCTGTTTGACAAATGATACCAGTTTTTTTAAATGTCATTTCTTCTGACTCTGAGTTCTTTCATTTCACTGCAGTGGTCACTAAGCATTTATGATATGACTACTCTATTTATTGCACAATATTGGACTTGGTGGCATGTTAAATAATAGATATACTATAGACATTATTTATGTGTCTTATGTATTATATAATACACATTCCAACTATAATAATTGTTTGTATTTATGAAACTGCCAAAGATAAAAGTAGTTATAATTACATAAATAATACTTCATTACCAACATTTAAATTAATTATAATACAGTCTTTCATGGTAGATAGTATTACTTCATCTTTTCAAATGAGAACAGGATTTACTTAAAACATTGAATGAATGGCAGGATGGACACTGACTTTGCTTCACCTAAGCCTGTCACCTGTGTCAGTCTTAAAATGTCCGGACACTTGCCTCCAATGATGCAAATAATGACAAAAGAGGAAGGCAGCAGTAAGGCATTCAATGTGAATGATCTTCAGTCTTCTAACCTATGCAGATTATGTCCCTCTTTACTTGAGGAAATGAAGAATGGTCTTTGCTACTTAGTTGCTTAGAGTATATATATTTTTTGAGTTTGCTCAAGCTGCATAGATAGGAAAAGCAAAACAAAAGAGAACGTTGCCAAGCATTCTTTTCTTCAAGATTTTTTTTAAATGTATGTTCCCTTCACTAGCTAACAGCAGAGGAATATTTTTGTTCATATAAATTAGGTTTCTAAGGACATAAGTTAAAACTTCAAACTAGGTGTTGATTGAACATATTTGGTACACTGTGTGTAGAGTCCGTATACTCAATATTCAATTTTTCTCATCTAACACTTGATCTATTCATTTAAAGTTTCAGTCTATTGCCAGATTCAACCTCAAAAACCTCCTTAGTACAACTATTTGTAAATGAAGTCATATCTGGGCTTACTGTTTTAAAGTATGAAATTTAATGCCGAATTCAGTCCAGAACAATAATGCTGGATGTAATTAAGCACAATAATGCCTGGTTTGGAATGGTAGAAACATAGGCACCACCATTTTACATGAGTTCCAACGGAAGCTTCTGAGATGGATGACCTGATTTATCAACTCTCTAGACTGTGGAATGCTCAGGTATTTTGTCAATCATTATCCTGGGATTTTCAATGCAAAATGTTTTTATTTACGACATTAGCATTTAAAATAATTAACTTCAGGGCTGGTAAGATGGTCCTCTTTCAGAGGACCCATATTTAGTTCCAAACACACATATTGGGCAGCTCACAACAACCTATAACTCCTGCTGTAGGATATCTGACATCCATTTCTGGTCTCCATAAATACTGCATACATGTGGCATACATGTATGCATATTCATAAATTTTTTTTTAAATTCTCAAAAGTAAGTTGTCTAAATAACACACATTTTTCTTGCTACTGTGTGTTTGATATACTTAGTTGGTTACTAATATGAAACAAACTGTCTGAAGAAGGGAGGAAAGATTCTTTGAATAAGAGAGGTCTTTCTGCCTAAATGGAGAATTCTTTCATTCAGTTCATGTCAGACTGAGACATTGCCATTTTTGGCCAGTCGCTCAAACTCAAACTCTATCTCTACTTGGTTGTCAAACCTTTCAATCTTTAGAATAGAATTACATGATTGATTCCCAAGGGTCTTCAGCTTGTTAACTAATCTGTAGTTTTCAAATGTTTTCTTTCCTACTGTTCATTCCCTTCCACTTTCTACAACATTTTCTGGAAAATTATGAATATTAAACAACATGTGACAAGAGGAGATTAAGGAGGAGGATGGAATCATGAAAGGAAGACATTATGACTGAAAACACTAAGGCAAAATGAACAGCTGACAGCTGTGATGCCCCTAGAGCTGTGGCAAGACACATTGCCATGAAGACATGTGTATGCTAAGAACAAGGGATTCAGTTTTACCATTTTTACTCTTTGATACTTTCATACATATATAAAATGATTTTTAAACATTGTCATACCCCCATTCTGCTTGGCCTGCACTGGACATCTATAAATACTCTTTCTAATGTTCATGGACTATCAAAGGAAGGGAAAAGACAAAGAAGGTAAGATCCAGAGCCAGGGAAGATGTGCAGCAAGAAGATGTCTTCTGAACATGAAATTGCTATTAAATTCAGCAGCTCGATTTTGTTCTAATTGTAATGTTAGCAGAATTTTCAGGATTTGCCTGGGAAGGTTGATTGTCTATGTTACATCCCTTCATTGCTCACTTTCATTGTTTTTATGAACAGTAAAATTGGAGATATAAGAGAAAATAAACAGAGTTGTCAGATATCATTTTAGTGATTCAAATGAGAACAAGTTGCATGATGCAAAGATAATTCAGGATATGGAAGAGAATTTTAATGAATTCTAATTAGTAACTGCAGAGTGATTCAAGACAACATTGCATTCATAACATGAATAAAAAAATCTCAGCTATATAAAGAAGCAATTAGAGACTGAAAGAGTTCTTAGAAGTTGAAACAGAGACAAGACTAAGTCAACTCTTCATTGTTATTGCAGTAAAGGAAGAATCCACGGCAATGAGCACTTATCATGACACGAGATATAGGATGGGGAAGAAGCTCAGTGTTTGACACAACAGTCTTGCTTCGTGGAGAGAGAGAATCTTTGTGGAACTGCTGTTTTAGTAAGCCTACTGTGTTTTGCTGATTATTGGTAGAAAAGAACTCTTGTGAGACCAAGTAAAATTTCTTAACCCTATTAATGTCTGCAGTTTTATTGTGTACAAATCATTATTTTTGTTTTACTTTCACTGTTTTATTCTATTTATTTATAAGTTACATCTATTGTTTTTAGCCAAAAGATATTCTTACCCATCTTCACTATTGTTTATTAGTGATTTAAAATTTTTATGTTTTTAATTTTGTACTTGTGATTTGTGGCCTTAAAAGTCTTAGGTAGTTGCTTATAGATTTTGTTTTTGGAAATGCCATGCATTAGCCAACTGCAGAAATATTAAATCATTCTGGCCAAATATTCAGATGCCTTTAGAGGTAAATTTATGAGGGTATATTGTTGTTTAATGGCATGTATTACTTTTTATAAAATTTCTTATTGAGCTTTTGTACAATTCATAGAGCAGTTCTTAATCAAATTTAAACTCTCTTCCTTATTCACGATTACACTACCTCCCTCCCACCCCCCACTGGACTGCATGCATGTAAGTCCTACCCAGTCAAGCAATGATACACAGATGTCCTTCAGTACAATTTCATCTATCGGATGTAGTCATCTTATCTAGAGAACATAATTAAGGTCTTCTCAGCAGGTATTTCTTAATAATTACTTAGTATTATTTCTATTCATCTTAGCAACTTCACATTTACTGATATAACTAAAGAACCTTTCAGAAAACCTTCATTTTACAGAGGGGAATTTCAGTACTGAACACATGAGCTACATAGGTTTGTGGAACTAGATATGAATCCAATATAACGGAAGTTATCACATCGAATTTTCCTTAATATTTTTTGAAACTAAGGTTAATTCACTAAATTGTTAGTAATATTGGGGTTTTAAAATGCAGAAATGAAATGTGGAATGAAATGTGTGACTTACATTCAAAAGCTTGCCCAAACCTGAAAGTTGTCAATGAATAGAATTCAGTTTTCCTGAGAGTTGCTCAATTTTCTTCAATGCACAATGCAAAAATCTGGGATACTTCTCTCATTCTCAGTCCCCACCTCTTCCTTTCCCATTGTCAGGTGAAAAATGTATTTCCTAGAAACCTGAAAATCAATTATTTTGCTAACAATAAAACTGAAGTGATTTCCTTTTCTTTCATGAGCATCTGCAAGTAATAAGGAAAAGTAGAATTTTTTACTTTCATGAAATAGACATTGATGAGGTTGGCTGAGCATGTAAGTTGTTGTCCAGTCAAATAGTGATTCTAGTGAAGGCCAAGTAGAAGGTTTACAATGTATCTAGATAAAAATGGAAAAGACAAATCTCTGATAACCTAAGGTTTGCATGTTGACTATGTTTGAAAGAGTGTCCTAACAATTATATACTTGGTATATAACACAAAGAGACAACCTTGGATACATGAAATTACAATGCAGAGGAACTTAATTCCAGCTAGTTGGAGTCGGGGCATATTTTCAGCCTATCTAACTTAAGAATCAGAAACAAAAGAAAGCAGAGAATTCATGTAAAACTGAAGGATAATTGTTATATATTCAATTTCAAGCTCAATATCTATGGACAAAGGGTTATTTAAAAATCTCCAAATTAGAAAAAAAGGTTGATCTGGTAAGGTTGCATAAAAGCTCTTCAAAAATAACATTTCAGTTTTTTAATAAAATATTTTCTCAAATAGCAAATTTAAGTAAAAAAGTAGACAAAATACTGTCAACATTCCTTAAAATGATTAAAACTACAGTTATTTCCAATATGACTCTATGAGCTTTTAGATTACTATTTACTAGTAAGTTGCAGTTTTAAGATTCTAGTAGTCATTATGATGTTTTGAATTCTAATTTGCGTTTTCTTGATGGCTACTAATTTTAAGACCCCTGTGTATTTTCATTGACCACTCACAAACCTTCATTTGAAGATAATCATTCAACAAAGAGGTAATTCAGTTCTAGAAACATGAGCAACAACTCATGAGCAACTTCTACAAGTAGAATAAATGCATGTTTCATTTTTCCTCAGAGATGTTTCATCATATAGCACATGGTGATTAACACAAAAACACACAATTGGTCCAGGTGCAGAGAACAAAAGGATCAGAGTATGAATTCCTGATTAGGGTATCTATTTCGAACCTCTACCTACCAAGCCTCAGAGACTATTGCAGAATAAAAGACAGAAAGATTGTAGGAGTCAAGGAGATCAATAATTGCAAAGTGGAGTTTTACAGACAACTTGTCAATTCCACGTGTGAATTCACAGCAATGGTGTCAGTATGCACAAGTCTTTTGCAAGCTCAAATCAGACAAAATCACAGCATAGATATGGGGAGGTTGATAAGGAATCTCAACCCAACCTAAGAAACTTTTTTTCAGTGTATATTTTTATTGAGTTTTCATGCACTTCATACAAAACATCTTAATTTCCTTTATATACTCAGTTCCGCATCTGCAGTTCCCATAGTCTGTCCACCAGATCTCATGAATTTTGTCATATAGATTAAAAATATCATTAAATATATAGTATGACAATTTCAAAAGCTGAATAAAAATTTCATCAATTTTTGTTGTACATTGGCTTCATGTTCTTCTTTTTTTGCATTAAGGATAGAAATAGAGATCGTGATGGCTTTGGCTTGTCTATATTAATTTTCCCATAGGTTTCTGTCATCAAATTTGCATCATGAATTTTAAAACCTATAGGGTTCATCTCTGAAGAGACTTCTTCCCTGTAGGCCAAGGCAGTATTTTTATTTCCCTTTCAAAACCAGACTGTGAGCCTGCTGCTGAAGCTGCATCTTCTGCTCTGGGTTTGTGCTACTGCCCTGATCTAGAAAGAAAACTTTGTACAATACAGAAGAAAATGGGTATCTGCAAATTCTAACTGGAAGTTGAGAATCCAGTTAAGATTCTTAATCTCCAATTAAGATTTGAGAAATGAGAATCTGGGTTCCAGTGGCAGCCAAGTTGTTATCGTTTTATCAGAAACTGGAGTTAATACATGAGGAGTGTAATAGAAAAAAAATCTTTCTTGGGGAAGTGGAGATGCATAGAACACAATCTTCTGAATTTAAGACAATCTTAGAGAAGAGGAAAAAATCAAAATAATAGTTTTCTTGCAAGAGATGGGGATAAGAAAAAGATTTTCATGAACTTGGTTCAATTAAATGTTTTAATTTATTTCTTAGACAGTTTCACACATGTCTATAAAGATTTTCGGCCTTTCCTTTCATGTGCTTGTGTGTGAATCTCTGAGTTTAATTCACCATGAGGTTTTTCACTAAAATTTGAGAAGCCTATTCTGATCTTTTGATGCAAAATTTTGGAAGAAAATATCTCTAAAATATCACCAAATTTAGAAAACACTTACTTTATTTTTGAAATATTCTCTATACATAAATCTAATTAATATTTCATCATTCTCTGTCCATAATTTCTGTATGGAAAAATGATGGTTTATTCATATTAAAGGGTTAAATTATTTAGAAAACTGAAATTGATCATCAATAATATGACATCTTTGTTTGAATACCAAGATCATAAATTCATTTTTCATGTAATCATTCAAATAAATGTGCATATGTACAATTTTAGCTATTGATGAACTAGAGAAATGTATTAAATTTAAAATGTATGTGAAAATGATAATCATTTGGGACAAATACTTTTCATTATTGATTATATTAAGAATATATGACAATAGAGATACAAACATACTTTTCAATGGCATTTACTAATTCAGTCACTAACATTTCTCGCTGTTCTGCATTCTATGAATAGAGCTTCCTGTTCTTCATCCAGGTAACACCATGATTTCCTCCTTGAAGTTTCAACTAGCAGGCCTGAACAAAGTGTATACATGTGTGTCTGTGTCTTTGTGTGTATGTGTCTCTGTGTATATATGTGTATATGTCTGTGTATTTTTTTGTGCGTCTGTATATGTATGTGTGTCTATGTGTGTGTGTCTGTCATTGTGTGGCTGGTCTGTGTGTGTGTGCATGTATGCGTGTATGTGTGTCTGTCTGTGTATGTTTATGTGTGTGCCTGTGTATATCTTTGTGCGTGTGAGTGTCTGTGTGTATATGAGTGTCTGTGTCTGTCTGTTTATGTGTGTCTGTCTCTATATGTGTACCTGTATGTGAGTCTGTGTGTATATGTTTGTCTGAGTATGTGTATGTGTCTATATGTGTGTGTCTTTACGCGTGTGTGTCTCTGTGACTGTGTATTTTTGTCTGTCTGTCTGTCTCTGTGTGTCTGTTGTTTGTGTCTGTGTCTGTGTGTGTGCCTGTGTATTTGTCTGTGTATGTGTGTGTGTCTCTGTGTTTGTGTCTGTATGTTTATGTGTGTGTGCCTGTGTATTTATATCTGTGTGTGTGTCTGTGTGACTGTCTGTGTATTTCTGTGTGTGTGTGTGTGTGGTGTGTTTGTGTGTACGTGTATGTCTGTGTTTATCTGTTTTTGTGTGTGTGACTGTGTGTGTTTCTGTTTTTGTGTGTGTGTTTATATCTGTGTGTGTGTCTGTGTGACTGTCTGTGTATTTCTGTGTGTGTGTGTGTGTGTGCGTGTGGTTTGTTTGTGTCTACGTGTATGTCTGTGTTTATCTGTTTTTGTGTGTGTTTCTGTTTGTGTGTGTGTGTGTGTACTCACTCTTCACTCCCATGTTTCTTAAGTAGCTGTATTCATTCATCCAAGGGTTTGGTTTACTGTCAGTTGCTTTCTTTCATATGTTTTCACTCAAAGTTTCAGATTTTATAAGGTTAGTAGTGATTCCTGTCATGTGTACTTTCAGCCCAGTTGTTCTGTGTCTGTTGTTACAAATACCGGTGGTTCCAAGACTCCAGATGTGTACTTCTTTGTTGGATGCCCATACTTTGCAAGCACTTATTTCATGTCTTTTATTGAGTGGACCATCTGCTTTCTGCTGAGATTGTGACTAATATTGCCAATAACATGTTTTCCAAATTCATCTTTGCAAATTAAGATATATTTTGATATACAAGAAATGAGAAACTGCTGAAATGTTACTATTTACATGTAGTTATGCTGAATGAAGAATAAGCCAACATAATTGTAGAATGAAATTGGAACAAATTATATTTTGTTAGCTTTTAAATGTACTTCATTTTTATGTTAATTCCTATGTTTCTGGTTTGTTGTGCCAAACATTAAGTTTCAGTACAAATCTCACTATTTCTATTGACAGATTTCATCTAAAACAAACTGAATGAATTTTAAAATCAGTTTTGTAGAACAACTTAAAATATTAGTGAAGTAAATAATTTGGAGATATGTGAAAGTGTTTTTTAAGTTAGAAATCACAATAACATTGATAGCATATGAAAATGTTTTGTTTTAACAAACTTCTACTCATTCTTTATTTCTTTGGTGGGAGAGGAGAAGGGTGCACCTGCATTAACCACAACACCCTTCTGGGGGTCAGTTAACAGCTTTGTGAAGGTCAGTTAACACCCTTGTGTAGGTCAGTTAACACCCTTGTGGAGGTCAATTAACACCCTTGTGGAGGTCAGTTAAAATCCTTGTGGAGGTCAGTTAACACCTTTGTGGAGGTCAGTTAACACCCTTGTGGGTGTCTGTTGACACTCTTGTGGGGGTCAGTTAACAATGGTGTAGAGGTCAGTTAATATCCTTGTGGAGGTCAGTTAATACCCTTGTGGGTGTCTGTTGACACTCTTGTGGGGGTCAGTTAACACTCGTGTGGAGGTCAGTTAATATCCTTGTGGAGGTCAGTTAACACCTTTGTGGAGGTCAGTTGTCACCCTTCACATTCCACCTGTTTTGAGCTGAACTCTCTTGTTGTTTGTAGGTCCATATACCAGACAAGCTGGTTCAGGTACTTCCATCTCCCATTGTACCATTAAGGCACTGGGTTACAAACATGTACTGTCTTGCCTAGTTTTTACATGGATTCATCATTCCTGTGTTCTGACCCCGATCTTCACACTAGCAAGAAAAGCAATTTCACTATAGTTATCTTCTCAGTCCTCAACATAAAATACAACAATGTCATTTGAGAAAGTTTGAGCCAGGAGTGGAGTTGCACATTTTTCACCCCAGCACAATAGAGAAAGAGGGGGAGTCAGAGGTGGAGGGGGAGGCGGGGCAGGGGTGGGGGCAGGCTGGCGTGGGGGCAGGGTCAGGGGGATTTCTTTAGGTTCAATACCATCTTGGTGTACATAGTGATTTTCACTCCAGCCAGTTCTACAAAATGAGACCCTGTCTCACAAATAAAACAAAAAGTAATAGTCCATGTTTGAGCACAGATCAAGTTGGTCATGAGATGGGAATCTGAAGCTCTCATTGACTTCAAGTTTAGTGGCATTTCTCATTTTTATAAACAGCTTGCATGTTTTACTAGCATAGCACCTTCTCCGTTTTAATCAAATTTATGTAACTAGAAAGGATAGCTCTTCATTGTGTGTGTGGGGAAGACACCATTGAATGTGTCTTTAAAAATGTTTAGGCAAGGCCATAGAATCTGATGAGTTTAAAAAGTGGCTTAAAAACTTTTATATTAAGTGAAGTAATGCAGACTCAGAAAAACAAACAGATTTTGTTCTCTGTCATTTGTTGCTTCTCGCAACAATCATTACATGTGAGCATGTACGTAGATGTAACTGCAGAGACCACAAAAATAGAAAGTAACCAGACAGGTAAAAGAAAAGAAGGAGTCAGGTGTTATTAAGGGAGAAATGGGTAAATGGGGTATTTAAACGGGAGGGCTAAAACAAGGGTTAAATAAGGAATTAATGGGGATAAAGAGGAAGAAGAACCTTGAGAGAAGAGGCACCACAGGAGACAAGCACTATCAAGGGGAACATGGGGATGTTTTAAATGTGGAACACGTGGAGGGAGGGTTTGACTGGGGTAGGGAGAAGAGAGATAAATAATTCTGAGCTAGTATAGAAAAACAGAGGGTGTCATATTTGTCCAAAACCCTAATGAAAAATTACCTATAAAATCTCATACATATGAGTCCATGTGTATAACTGAAGGCTACATAACAAGAAATAGTTCAGATGGGAGAAATTTTCCTTTGAATTGTTGGCTAGGGTCAAAGAGACTCCCAAAATTACACAGGCTATGGCCACAACCCTTAGTTGCCTCAGAGAACTTGACAGTAAGACCCTAAAAAAAATACTGTGGAGACTAGATTTGGAGCATTGCAGCTGAAATTGACCAGGAAGCCATCTCCCCTGAAGGCTACCTCTCATAGTTTTGGAGTTCACTGACAAAGCTGGTAAGGGAGAATATCAATTGATGATCCAACAACAGCTTCAAGGTCTAATAACCACGTAAATGATCAGCACATCAAATAACATTGATGTAGTCAGGAATCTTTAACTTGAGGGTAATCAACAGACACCTAATTGATCTCAAAGCCCACTTAGTGTGAGAAAACTCATGTACGGTACTGTAAATCTAGCCAAATACACATAGCTGGAGAGGTCATAGATCTTAGAGAACAGCCCAAGGATGTCTCATCCCTAGACAAATGTAATTTATTACTATGCCCAAAATATGGATCCATCCTTAAATTTACATACAATTATCCCAGTCACCATCCATCAAAGAAGTGTCTTTGGCACCAAAGACTATTACAGTGTACTGCTGGTCACACAGAGAGATTGTCGGTGAACTGCCCCGGTCTAAGTGGCAGATCTGCAATGTAACTTATACACCTAAGGCTCATGTACCACAGAACAGGATATCAATAGAACATAATGAATCTCTCAATTCTCATCAATGTAGCTCCCTCATGCAACAGAGGGCCAGGCACACAAAAGGTCACAAATGGCCAAAACGTAGAGAATAAGAGTCTACAGATTGTGGGTACTTGGATTGGATTCCTTTATTAAAATCCACCCACTCAGAGTTCAGGGACCATTAAGGAAAAGGGGGCAGAAAGATTAGAGCCAGGAAGGCCATAGGGAAACAGAGTCTCACAGACTCCAGAGTCCTTGCTCATATAAACCTACCGCAATGGCGTCAGCATGCACATGGTCCATACACACTGAAGCAGACAAGAGGCCAACACAGAACTCTGAAAATGGACAACAGGCCCCAAACTTAGTCAAAGATTTCTTGGCAGTTAATTACTGCTAGATGAAGAAGAGCTGATTTACTCAAAGGAAAGGAGTGTAGATAGACTGATTTGATCTTAGTGGACAAACTTGTATTGTGGGAAGTCTGGGGACTTAACTTGACATGATAGGCCTTAACACAGATGGCAGAGTTTATGATATTCAAGGGAGGCTGTGGGTGGGTGACAGAAGTGAAGTGGGTATAAAGTTGTTCAAGGTGTTCTGTATGAAAGACACAAAAATTCAATTAAAATACTTTTAAGTAAAAAAGATAGTTGTTTTGTAGGGAAGAATAAGCTGAGGACATGGAATAACACTTTCTTACCTCTGATGCTCTCAGACTCCCAAATCTGTACTGGAAATAGTGTTTCCTGAATACAATCATTGACATTCAACGAAGCAAATCAGACTTTGGATTGTAATAATGTAATGTGAAATAAGGTGAGAAAAAGTAGCAATAAGTCAGTTAATATCAAAACCATTTCTTCAAAGTTAAATCAGTGTGCTTCATCTGAAAATTTCAAGAATTTTCTAGTGACAAACTCAATATTCAAGTGAGTATACCATCATTCAGAAATACATAAACTCTTTAAATAATAATGTATTTATAAAATTCATAGTAATGATTTCCTCCAATGATCTTGTCCAGAACAAATATTCTGAAAACATGAAGAAATTAATGCGTAGATATAGCCATTACTACACATTCTGGTTTTCAGATTTAGCCTTGAAGCAAATTATAAAAAAATCCAAGTAAGGCAGAGGCTGATGCATATAAATATGCTATTTCTCTTACATAAAACATACATTTTAGTTTAGATTTTTAGTTGACTGGTTATAACTTCTAACTAATTTAACATTCTACATTTAAGCAGTTTAATCTGTTTACTTTTAAAAGCAAGCACTGTTCATATCATGTTTGAATACATAGTTTACCACACAGTCTTTTGTGGGATCCCTTAGAGTAAGTTTGTAAATATTTAAATTCACTACATTATGTTGAATGGATTTTATACTGTCAATATATAATAATGTATATATATATATGCCATTATAAATATTACAATAGGAAATTTCTTGCTTATTGAAAAATGACTAACATGTTAATTACTTGATTTAGTACTCTTTCGTTAATTGAGTGAACATTTTCCTTTTTTGGTAGTAATGGTAATAGAAACTACTTTCAATTTCTTCAATGTAAGAGAATAAGTTTACTCTTATGTTTCAGTATGAGTTGTGTCTCCACAAATATGACTTTTTTAGACTTCTTGCTAAGCATAGCATTCTGACAGAATAAAAAGGAAACATTTTATTTCATACATTTAAATGTTTGTTCATTTTTTATTTATGCCCATGGAAGGCCTAAGAGGGTATAAGATCCCACAGAACTAGAGATATGGATGGACTTCAGATGTTTTGTGGGCATTGGGAAACCAAACACAAGTCTTCTACAAGAACGGTCAGTGCTCTTAGCTGATGAGACATCTCCCCAGCTATATTTTGCTGTGGTCATTCTTCCTGGCACTATTAATTACAGGAGTTGAAAATTAATTAAATCTCTACAACATGGATATATTCAGTCAAACCAGAGCCAAACACAGCTATTTTCTTGGAACAGATGATTGAATCCATGAATGGAAACAGCTAACAAAGGCGCCTTTACACAGGCATCATAAACACTGGTGTGTACAGGGCGGAGACTATGGATGCAACCTGAGAAGGTGCAGTGAATTTATCTCTGCACCACCAGTTTCACTGAAAATGGAAAATGCCAGTCAGTCTTCAAGGATTACTTTGTATAGGTGCCATCTGTGTGACCTAGGCATGACTATTTGAATTTTCTAGCACTACTTGTCTCTTCTTTTATACCTATAGTCACTAAGATATTGCTGCTTTTGAAGCACGGGGACACTGCACCTATGAACCGTAGACTTCCAGCAAATGCTAATTAAGTCATTATACGTCTTGCTTGTTCCACCTTCAACTCCTCTACAAAATCACCAGAAAAAACATTCTTCATAATTTGATTTTGGTGGTAAGATAACAACTTCAGTTTTTCATTCTCTTAAAGAAAACATATTGCTTTATTTTCTTATTGCTTCCCTTCTCCAAGAGAAATATCAAAATTCAGTTAATTAACTGAGTCATCATACAGGAAAGAATATATATCTTTAAGAAATACAGGAATAGAGGCTTAACACTAGTGCTTTTTTTGTCTTTTACTGGAAGTAGAGTGGTTTCTTGAATTTTTGATGATTATTCAAAACTTGTCTCTCCTGTATATTATATTGTCTAATGAAAAAATTATGCTTTTTAGTAGGTACGTCTCCCAAATACCTTCACTTAAAGCTGAGACTAAACCAGATCTATGATAGTAATATCAACAGATACTGGATACTTGTATCTACCTACTAGGACTTCAAAGTTTTTTCATACTGGAAGAACAAAAAATGGATGAGGCACATCAATAGAAGCATAAACAGGAATAATCTATTAAGAAAGAATATAGTTCCAAGTGAGCAAGTGGGTCAGAGATGGGAGAAAGGTTAGAAACTAAATGAAAATTCAGAAATAAGGATTGAGACTCTTATAACCCACTAATTCACGCTTTGGGATTCTTTGCCTAGAGTGGGCTTTTTCTGAGCATGCTGTATTACATGTAGGAATGGTTGAAGTAGAATTTCTATTCTTTCTCTCTGTCAACCATTGTTTCTTTTATACAATTTTGCCTCATTGTTCTGTTTCAACACTGATATTACACCCACACTCCATTTCCATGGGACAGGAGGAAAGCACAAAGTTGCTCTGTTTCTCTGATGTGGCTGCCATAACAGAAAACCACAGACTTAGTGACTAAAGAATAAATAGCATGGTTTGGAAGACCCAGCAAGGTCAAGTTAGCATAGAAGTTTTCCTTTTCTGTCAACACCTTTCCTGGCTTTCAGGTATCGTCTTTCTCATTCTCATTGTGTCTTCACATGCTGTGTGTGTGTGTGTGTGTGTGTGTGTGTGTGTGTGTGTGTGTGTGAGAGAGAGAGAGAGAGAGAGAGAGAGAGAGAGAAAATATTCTGGTTTTGCTTTTATAAAGTCACAATTAATTTCCCAACATTAAGTCCTCCCTGTACTGTATGTGTTTGCATGTTTAGGAAGTGTGTGTGCATGTCTGTGTGTGTAACGCACATGTAGAGGCCAGAGGTCAAGTGTTTTCCTCTATTGCTTTCTGCTTATTTTTTTAAACAAGTTCTATCAGTGAGCCTTGCACCCACCAATTGGCCAGGCTGACTTTCTAACAAGCTCCCAGGTTGCCCTTGCTATGTGCCACCTCCAGGTGGATAGCAGGCATGCATGTCATACTGATCATTTTATTGGAATCTAATTCCAGGTCCTCATGGTTATGTACCAAGCAGGCTGCCTACTGAACCATCTCTTCAGACCCAGCATTATACTTGATGTTTCCAAACCACGGAGACTGAAGACCTTAATGTACTATTGAGATAGGGGAGCATTGGGTCTATCAAAGACAGATTTTCAAACTAGGCACTATGGATAACTTCAGAGTTAACATTCGCTATTGTTCATGTCTTTCTGGTCATTGACACCTACAATGCAAAATAAATTCTACCTTTTCTCCTTTTCTAGTTATTTTCCTATACAACGTAAATAACATTTGATTTGACTTCAACCTCACCCATGATCCATACATTAAAGCTATATTTTTAATTTTATGTCCTTTCACATCAGCTGGTATCCACCTTTTATCAAATCAAGAAATAGCATTTTCTGAAATGGAATGAATAAAATAAATTGAACTCATTTTTCCATTGCCTCTATTAATACCAAATTTTCTTATTTTCTCTTGAAAGTAGAATAATGATATGAGGTAAATGTTACTATTGTCTTCCACAATTCCATACAAATAATACCAGCACTTAATTCTTGCTGGTGTTTAAGAATTCACATAAAATGGCAATGTTAGAGTTAAATGTCACCCCCAGTGACAAAGTTAGCTGGCAGCAGCAGCTGGACAGCTCTCAACAGCAGCAGCTGGGCTGGAGAATCGGGTGCAGAGTCAATCAAACTTTTGAGGCAGCAACTGCAAGAGCCCTAGCTTCTGGTGCCAACAACAGGCTGCCATTTGACAGTCTTCCTCCAGGCCTCTTGGCACTGACATCCAGGTGTCTATTCCCCCATGGCTGCCTTTGGAAGTAAAATAAATGAATCCCAAAGTTCCTAACTGGCATAGAACCCACACGGGAACCCTGAAACTCAGCTTTGTTTGTCAGTTCACAGGGGACGGCTGAATAGTGCCAGTCAGCAGTTGGGGCTTTCAGCCTGGAATGAAGTACCAGAGAGTCAAAGACGAACTGACTTCCACGTGGCACAGTTTGCTTTCACCTAGCGACACTGGAGCAGAGAACAAATGGGAAAAACACAGTTATCCCACGCTTTCCCCGATTCTCTCAAAATCCTCTGCATCATGGAGGAGGCCGGGAAAGTGCATAGAGCAATGGCCCTAACTGATTAGCTTCAGGCTTTGGTGGGCTTTGGTTCCATTTTTCAGGTTGACAGCTCTTTCCTGATTGGTCTAATTTTACAACTCATCTGCATGCACACCTGGATCATTAGGGTCCACCAGACTTCCTCTAAAAGTGCACAACACAGGGTTCTCAAGCCTCTGGGTACCCTTCTGAGATATCGTCAGATGACTCTAAGCTCTGGCCAGCGACTTGCCTCCTAGCACTCACTGGAGAAAAAAGAAAAGAAAGACTGTTCTTATAACTTGCCAAGGACGAATCGGATTCATCCAAGATAAGAGGCAGAGAGGGGACTGTACTCAAATTCACACTGTTTTTGCACCTGCCTCTTGTGTGGAGACTTTGTTCCTACCCTGGGGGATCTCTGCCACTTATCCCTCAGCTTTCAAAACCTACTGCTTTAGCTGCAAACAGGGGAACTCACTCCAGCCTTCCAGACCAGGTGGAGGCAGGAGACCTACCACGCCTGTCACTTTCCTGGGTAACCTATTCTCTGCAGATTTGCTCTGTTGGGGACTGTTCTCATCTGGCAACACAAAGACCTCTGACGACTTTTGGGTTGTAAAGCTTGCCAACAGTCTATCTGTTGGCATCCAGAAGCCTGCAGAGTGCACAGAGGTCTAATACTTGCCAGTTCTCAACTAGGCACACAGAAGCCTGCAGAGATCAGAGAGCTGGTGCTACCAAAAAGTCTTAACTGGTATCCTCCTGTCACTGAGCATCTTGGAGGCCCACTCTTCACAGTCTGACCACTCTGTTTTCTGAGACAGGAGAAGACAAGCCCTCAAGATAGGAAAATCAAATGTATAACTAATGATATTTCAAGAGACTTAGGGATATGCTTTTCTTACTGCTCAGTATTTGCATTGATATTTGTGCAAAAATCCTTTTAAATTCTCTTTCTTTTCAAATCCAGATTAGGTGCTCTCTTGTCTTGCAATCAGTAAAATGGAGCTATCTCTTTGTGTTAGGTTCAATGGCTTATAGCTATAGCTAAGATCGAGTGAAAATATTTGCTTCAGTGTCTAATGAATTATGAATATCCCTTCAATATCAGACATTCACAGTTGATAGTTTGGTCTCCATATTTCAAAGAATGATTAAATATACATAATTACTGTGAAGAGAAGAATATAATCATGTTGTTGGCCACTTAAAACTTCAAAAGTTTGAAGCTGGAGACCTGGTTTAGCAGTTAAGTGCACTGGCTGTTCTTGCAGAAAGTGTAAGTTCAAATCCCAGCACCCTCATGGTGGGTAACCACTTCCTGTAATTCCAGTTCCAAGGGATCTGAAGCCCCTTTCTTGCCTCCATGGGCACGGCATAACATGGCTGCACTTAAAAATCATGCAGGCAAAACACGTATATACATAAAATAAAAGTAATAAATAATTTTTTTTTAATTAAGATGTTTGTCAGGAGAATGCATTTAATGTTGATAGCAAACTCTTGTAGCTTATCCCCAAGCAGTGCAGAAAATTATTATAGCTCTAAACAGTATTTGATTGTGTTATTAAACTTTATATTGATAACCTTTGTTCAATAGATTAACTTGAGATAATCACTCTTAGAAACCTGAAACATAGTAAAGAACAGTGGGCTACTTTTAACAGTTCAACTACTTTCTTTTAGCAAGGTATTAGTGCAGAAGAGAGGGAATGTGGAAGAGATGACCATGAAAGTGGGGAGATCCCTAGCTGACCTGGGGGTGCTGAGGGTGACGTGTGCTTTTACTCTCTGGTTCTTTGGCTACTTCACACTGTCTTGCAATCACAGACACTTTTTACTAGGAAATGCTTTGATGATTTTCATGAAGCAGAACCAGGAAGTAGAGCGTATTGGATTCCTCTCAGCCATGTCGACATTAAAGACCTAAGATGAGGAAATGAATGATTCAGTGCCAGATTCATCACTCCCTTAACAACTCTTAAATTATCTCATTTGAAACCAGTTTCTTAAATTCTGAATCCACTATTTTAAACAATACTCAGTCAAGCTAAACATCCATATGTCCAGTAATATGTGCTTGAATAGTTATTTTATTTTTAAGAATTAATTTATTTGATATGTTTAAGTAAACATTTAACAGGAAAGATACATTAATCATGATGTGTGTTTTATATTTTATTGACCTTAAACCCTAAGTGGAATGCAGCTCTAGAAGTGAAAGGTAATTCATCTTCCATTTCAAGCAAGTCCAAAAGATTGAATTGTGTTAAATGATGTGCTGCACTTTCTCAGATGCTCATTACTGCCCGATATGGATTTTGCTGAAATGAACAAACTCACTTACAGAAACACTGTATGTTAGATTCACATGTTGAGTCAAAACTTGGTGCTATCCTTTTGAAATATGGTAGACAATGTATTTAAATGAAAAATCACAAATTATCCAAAGCATTTGATTATGAATGTTCTTGACTGAAGCTATCATTTATTTTCAAAAGCATGCATGGAAGCAGTTTGTGTGTTAAAATTATGCATCTTTATATATATATATATGTGTGTATATATATATATATATATATATATAAAACAATAAATTTTTCTTCACATTTTATTTAAGAAACAGATACTCTAGATTTGTTTGATCTGTGGGTTTACGTACTTTCCTTATCGTAATACAGTGTATATTATCTGGTTTTGTACTATTTCTCCAAAATGAGATAAATAACTTAGAATGCACACACGTGTGAAAATAGAGTACTGTACTAATATGTTATAGTAATAGAGTCTCAGGTACCCAGATTGGCCTCATACTAAGTAGCTAGAGATGACCTTGAGTTCCTCATCCTCCTGTCTCTGCCTCTGAAGTGTTGGGATTGTGTACCACTACACTTTATTGTATTTTTAATAACTGAAAACATATTATTGATTTTAGCCAGAACTCTATACGTGATCATAGTTGAGGATGGTTCAGCCATATGTTTACATACTAGATAGGTTATATTTTAAGAGTATTAAAGTTTGTTTAGATCCATAAAATATCTATTACATCATATTTTTTAAACTAGGGTCTTTATTAGAACAACATTTTATTTAAGGGGTCATGTGATGATCAGGGCTCATTGTAGAAGAGGAGGTGGGACGACTGGAAGAGCCAGAGGTGAATACAAGATATGTGTGTTTTCAGTATTCATCAGAGCAGTTGCACAAATGCACCCTCATCGTTTGTGACACATGCACAAGACCTGCACAAACAACGTCAGACAAAAACCCAGCATGAATGAGGGAGGTGGGCAAAAAGCTTGATCCTTGCTGAGGAACAACTGGCAATCAAGACCTCCGAAGGAGAGACAGTCGGCTTTCAAGGGTGTGATGCTGGATATATTGACCAGGCTCCAGGGGCTGGACCTCCCATCTAAGAGCATGTGAGGACCACAAAATAGACTCGACACACCTTTAAAGAAGAATAATAGAAGACATGAAATTGCAGTGTAAGACCATGTGGATGAAGAAGCGGGGGGGGGTGTGTGTGAAAAGCATTAAAACTCATTGTAGGAAATTTCTAAATAATCAAATAATGATAATAATGATAACAATAATGTTCTGTGGAGAGGCATTTTTAATATTGTAACTAATTACACAATATGTGGCTCAAGAAAGAATTTTGAGTTGTTCATACTGACACTGTAATTATGGCTATGAAATATAAGAAGGGAAAAATGAATTCATGAGCAATATCTTACGTTGGAAAATTTAGCTCAAATAATCTTGAATTATGTTTCCTAGTTGAAAACAGGCAAAAAAGAAACATTTCCATTTGCTTAACTGCTGCAACTCACACAGACTGACATAATCTTCATGTTTACTTTTATTTTCATAATATTAATGGACCTTAGATAATTAAATTTAAAACTGAAGTATTTGGAGAAGGATTAGATGATTGTACACAATGTGCTTTATGTGCATGGAGGAATCTCCAAGTTCCCATCCACAGACACTCAAACAAAGCTGGTCACACTTACAAACGACACCACTGGGTAGGCTGAGGCAAGAAGATTCCTTGGGCTTGCTGGCCAACCTGTCTTGACAATCAATGAGCTATAGGTTTTTTGAGAGACCCCATCTAAAATTACGGGGTACAGAGCATTGATAAAGGCATCCAACATTGACCCCTGGCCACATCACACACAAATTTAACACATGTGAACATATAAAGTGTACACACACACATATTCGGTATTTTACTATTTAACTTCTCAAAATTCTGTGAGTTTTTTTTGTTTTTGTTTTTTTCACATACCATAGTCATGACTGAATTTTCCACAGGGGATGTCCTAGAGCTGAGTTTCTTAAACAGTGGGCCTCAACTCCTTATACATTCATGTAGCTTTATGTGTGGGTTGCAAAATATTTGACGGCAGTAGAATGATTCTGATCACTCAATGACCAAAACTTAATTAAAATTAAACACATAATGACTTGGAGACGTTTTGTCAGTACTTACTGAAGCTTTAGCTCACAGTTCCATTGTAATCTTCGTTCTGAACATGGAGCAGGCACACTATGCACTATAAGCCACTGAACACCAATGAGTGGCTCCTGAAGCATCTTAACTTTGGTTTCAGACGATTGTATTTTAAAAACATTTTCGGTGCATTTCTGCTTTGGATTGGGACAAAATGTGAACATTTCTGAAATGAACTACAATATGCTTCTATCTTGTACAATGTGTCTTTTAATTCTTTTGTTTTGTTTTATGACTAGAGTTTTTCTCTACTTACAGTTAACTGATCAGAAGATTGAATACATTTCTTATGTTTTGGTTAATAAAGTAGAACATTCAAAAGTATTGATTTATTGTTTCTTGCCGCGCCGGCACGGCCCTGGATCCAAGTCTGCGAGGGACGTCGGGATTAAAGAAGACACAGCACGCTCTTGGTCTGGATGGTAAAAGACTCTTTATTCCTTTTCTCTCTCCCCTTTATATACCCCCTAGCATAAGAGGGAGGAAGTTGGCAGGAAGGAACTCAAGGATGGAGTCTAGGGTTCAAGATAGGGTCAGGGCATTCTCAGCCTGTGAGGCGGAACTTCCTGGGCTCAGTCTGGTAAACAACTCTGGGAGCTGAGGTGAACAGAACAGGATGTTCACTAAACAAGTTCCTGCTCAGTAACAGAGGGGGGTTGTGTTGAGAGACCTTTTTCCCACAGTTTCTATTGGTTTTCTAAAAGCTCATATAACAGACAAAATTATTCAGGTGGTGCAAAACAAGACCACTGAATCAGAACTTCAGGTGAATATTGGCTTTCCTGGTTTTTTTTTCTTTAATCAGTGGATTTTTCTGATTTTCATGAAATATATTTTAATCATATTTGGATGTCCTCTCTATCCAAATCTTCCTTTACCAGCACTACACAATGTTATGTACACTTTTTTATTATTTTGCAAATCTCCAGTCTCAGCATTGATTATTATAAATCAAAATTGATCAAGTCTGAAAAGCACTGAAGATTCTCCATGTCACACAGTATCAAATAGGCAAGATTTAATTCCTCATATGCACTAAAAGGCATGTTCATTATACCACTTCCATTAAACACCAATTTTTTCCTCTTTAATAAATGAAAGATTATTTTTCACACCAAGTTGTATTGAAATAAATATCTTCACCTTTTAATTTCAAGAAATACTTGAATATGTGCTTTGTTTATATCTTTGGGCAGACAGAATCACATAAGTTCTTGTGTGCAAATGAATAACATTAAAAACATTTTAAGAAACTCTGCCCTAGAACAAACTACAGTTAGTTCCCAGACGAGTCTTTGGGAACTAACAAAATTATCTAATGCTGGAATGTATAATCAATATTAATGACTGAATATCCAGTTACGAAGAAACACTACAATAACATTATCCCTCTCATGTTTTTTTCTCCAGCCTACCTACATGATATATAGCTCTCTGTAACTGCATAAAGACTTACACATACTTACATTTCAATATTCAATTTTTCATTGGTGCACTGTATTGGAAAATTGCTCATAATGAGTTAGAACTTACTAGACTGAAGTGTTCTTTCCTCATAAAATTAAAGGAACACAATAAAAACAAGAGTGAATCCAATAACTAATTTTATTTATGGATTACAGCAATTTACTCTAACAACATTTCCATTGGTTATAGCTTGTAGTCACTGTAGCAGTGTTGATCCAGATCATGAAAACATGCTTAAAATCCTCTTTATATGGGTCCCAGATTGACCATAGTCTGGTACATCACTATTGAAGTATCATATGCAGATTATATGCTATTGATTAAAACTTCTCAATTTCTTATGATCATTTTTGCATTTGTATGAAATTCTAAATATATTATTTGTTAACCACAATAATGGAAAAGTTATAAATATAATTTCTCTAAGTCTATGTAAACAACCATACATACTGTTAAAATATTACAAGATGAAATAAAAGTAGTTCAATGTAGGGAAACACTGTCATGTTCCTTGAATATCAAACATGAATTTCTGTCCTCTTGAGGGATCAAAGTTCTCTCCTTTCTCCTCATTCCCTGTCTTTGGGCTGCCCATTGCCAGGAAAGGACAGGAGGTTATAGTTACTTTGCCACAGGAGTTGAAAGGTTGCAAACTATTTTAACCTTATATCTTATCTACAGTCAGAAACCTCGCTTGTATAATTAATATGTGAATAGAGTGAATGGATCATAAACTAAAGTCAACGTTCTTTTTTCAAAGTACTGAAGGGCAAGATGTTATATTACACACACACACACACACACAACTGATAGAAAACGAGAAACCAATGCAAGCATGGTGAGTGAGTGCGTCAATGGTAAATCAGGTTCTTAACTATTTCAAGTATTCATTTTGATTTTCATATGAATGATATTCACAATTCAGCTATGCATTTATTAATGAATTCATCTTAAGATGAACTGGTCACAAGATTTATTTTACGTTAGGAATGGAAATCGAAATTAAAATTACATATATTTAGTAATTGTGAGAGAAAAGCCACCCTTTGGATCAAAATTGTGTTAAAATTTCACCATCTATTTATAAAATAGTAACTGTGTACATTTTAACTAACTGGATCACAGATGATACAGAATTCATTTAAATTAGTCTTTTAATTAGAGGAGTCAAACTCTTTGTCAGGTTCAAGTGATTACTTCAGTAGTGTACATAGTTTAGACATCTTTTAAGGTATGTCTACTGATTGATTTTTTTACTTTATTATTGCACTAGAATTTTAAGGTGTAATGTTTAAACAGATGAACACTTATTTAAACCAGAACTGTCAAATAAAGAAAGGACCCAGTGTAAATACAGATGAGTAAATTTTTGAGACATGTAAGATTCACTTTCTGCTTTTTAAAAGAAATACTATGATTTACAACATAATCATTACATTAATATTTTGATTTCTTAAAAATTATTTACTTCATTTTAATGGTCGGTATCCAATAATACTGTTAAAAGTTATGATCAACTATTGCTGTGGTCTTAGGAAAGAACAAACCAAAATGCCTTAACATATGCTAAGTGCAATATAATCCAACTAAAACTTTAAGGAAACAGGCAAATTTTAAACAAATTGTTGTGCCCCCTCTTTATAACCCCCACCACATGACCCATCCAATAACTGGAAAAGGGCTAATTCAATATGAACCTTTGTCATAAAATCATAAATATAGACTGTGTTGATGTCACATCCATGAGAACCTTCACTCTTTGAGTAGTTTATCCAAGAGGGGGCCGAATCTTGTTCTGAATTATAATTCTGTAAGACCTGAACTCTACCCTACTTTCCTACTCCACTCCACTCCACTCCACTCCACTTTACTCCACTCCACTCCACTCCACTCTACTCTACTCCACTCCACTCTACTCCACTCCACTCCACTATACTCTACTCCACTCTACTCTACTCTACTCCACTCTACTCTACTCCACTCCACTCTACTCCACTCCACTCCACTATACTCTACTCCAATCCATTCCACTCTCCTCCACTCTCTTCTACTCCCCTCCACTCTACTCCACTCCACTCCACTCCACTATACTCTACTCCAATCCATTCCACTCTACTCCACTCTATTCTACTCCCCTCCACTCTATTCTACTCCACTCTACTCCACTCTACTCCCCTCCACTCTATTCTATTCCACTCCACTCCACTCCACTCCACTCTACTCCACTCTACTTTACTCCCCTCCACTCTATTCTACTCCACTCTACTCTACTCCACTCTACTCTACTCTACTGCACTCTACTCCACTCTACTCTACTCCACTCTACTCCACTCCACTCTACTCTACTCTACTCCACTCTACTTCACTTCACTCCACTCCACTCCACTATACTCTACTCAACTCCACTCCACTCCACTCTACTCCACTCTACTCTACTCCCCTCCACTCTATTCTACATCACTCTACTCTACTCCACTCCATTCTACTCCACTCTACTCCACTCTACTCTACTCCACTCCACTCCACTCTACTCCACTCCACTCCACTCTACTCTATTCTACTCCACTCTACTCTACTCTACTCTACTCCACTCTACTTTACTCTAATTCACTCCACTCCACTCTACTCTACTCTACTCTATTCTACTCTACAGTCTAACAAAGGGCTCCTCTTGTATTTATTGCCCAGCAAATTGATCAAGCATCATGTGAATAATCCTTGATAACAATTTTTTCATGCAAGAAGCTGCTTTTTCTGACGCTCCTGACTTGGAACAGCATACAAGTCCACAGACAGACATCATCAGTGTATGCTTCCATGTTGCTTGACATTTTTGGTGATGTTTATATTGTTTTCAGTGTCATCATTGACACGTCTCTCACACACATATATTGTTCTGAGCCAATGGCATACTTGAGTCACAAATGGAAAACATGGTATAAGATCAAACCTAGGTATTTAGTCTGTCTTGTAAGAGTAAGTCACATCAGGATTCCAAATCTTTGCACATTCTTCTTTAGCAAGAGTACATGGTTCTAAATGTACACAAAGCCTATGATTAATGTGGTTTACAAGGTTAGCTGAAAGTTCAATGTGTAAAGATTTGCTGCAAGGAATCTGTCCCATTCTCATTCCTTTACACAGTAGACAATTATCTGACCATCACTGGCTTAATTAACAAGATGAAGAGTATACATCTCTCCCTCTTTCTCCCCCTCTTCCCTATCACTACAAGTGAAATTCCAGCAAAATTATTTTCACAATAGTTAACTTAGACTTAACACAGTTACACAGTTTCATGATGAAAGTATGATTGATTGTAACATTTGAAACAGGAGAAGCTGACATGAAAATACTCCTGTTTATCCCCTTACTTGCAGGATAAAGTCTCTGAAAACACATCTTAGAATGTATTATTTGTTTTGACTCAATTCCTTCTGAAATAAACCCAGACTCCATTATGAAAATGAGGCATGTATAGAAAGCTGATAATGGGAAATATTCATACATCTTCCTGGTTACATCTGAGAAAGTCACCATTCTGGGAACATGATGAATCTTCAGGTGCCATTGCTCACATTTAGCCAGTCTTTTGATTATTTGATAACTATTCATTAAATTGAATTATCACAGATATTTTTATAGTTAGTTTCTTCAATTTAGAAATATATGCAAAGAACAGCCACCTAAGCCGGTTAATTATTCATAGCATACCTTAGAGTGTAAACAGATGTTCTAATGAAAATTGACTCCAAGATAAATTACTCAATCATGTAATTTAATAAATAGCCGCAGAACAATAGATTGAAATACAAGTATTGACTTGGCCACTAGTGCATGTTTTTTTGTTTGTTGCGACAGATGCTGTGTTGATTTCAGTGTCTTTCTTTGTAATTTCTTAGTAAGAAAATAGAGCATCTATTTCTTCCTCACACGGCAATATGCTTTTCTATTGATAACCTTCCCCAAAATTCTGGGCTTGCTTTATCATTCATTTGTTTTCACAGTCAGAAAATGTGCAATTATCTTCCTGAGCACAGTGGAACAACCAGAAAGAACATTATTGCTAATCATTTTTCTGGAAATAAAATAATGTAATTTTCCCTATTCTTCATTTATTTTCATTTAGATTTTTATTGCCTTAGAGCTGGCAATCTTGCTGATATTTTCAGGTACTTAGATGCTTTTGTAGAGAAGGAGGGAGGGATGGAATGATGAAGAAAAAAGGGAAGAAAGGAAGTAAAATTATTTCTGACAAATCGTTGTTTTACTATTTATTTCTTCAAATATTAATTTGTGGCAATGAGGATTAAACCCAGAGCCTTTTATGCTAAGTAAGCAATTTGAGCTCTAACCTAATTCCTTGTCTGTTTGCTTTTTAGTTTTATTTTATGTATATGAGTGTTTGCCTGCATGTTTGTAAGTGTACCACATTCATGCACATCCATGAAGGTCAGAAGAGAGTGTCAGACCCCTGGGACATGAAGATAGTGCTCGTTATGAGCAACCATCTGAATGTTAGAAACTGAACTCAGGTCTTCTGAAAGAACAGCTAGTGCTCATTTCAAGCACAGTCTGAGCCATGAGTCTATCTTCCTTGCTTGGTTTTCTTAAAATACAGCAATGAGTTTCGATACCTTGTAAAAGCTGGAACCAGATATAGCAGTACAATTGTCTGTAATTGAGGTGTGTCTCATTGGGGAGATGGGAGACAGAGATAATGTTCATGCACCCATATGTATACACTCACATATATACTAAAGAAAATAAAAAATCTCAAGTGATCTTTTTATTTAGATAGCATCAAGAGAAAATGATGATACAATGGATTAACTTTTCCTATGTGAATAAAATAAATTTATTTGAATTATGTTTATACAAAGTTAATGTGAATAACTTATGAGCAAGTTTTTTCACAACATGGAGAATTGATAAATTTTCATTCATCAAGACACAATCAACTTAAGATATATTTTTATGCTGGGTCTAGTGGTTCATTCCTTTAATCTGCGAACTAAGGAGCCAGAGGCAGACAGATCTCTGGCAGATCAAGTACAGATTGATCAACATAGAGAGGTCCAGGTCAGCTGGGGCTATAGAGAGACTCTGTTCTAAAAAAAATATTCTTTTTTATAAGCAACTAATTATTCAGAAGCAATTGAAATTTAGAAAATGACAATAATTGTTTACTTCAATAATTTGGATATCATGAAGATATTTATTTATAATTTAATTTGCTTTCACTCACAAATGACAGAAAGAAGATAGATGAAAAATGGGTATATAAATAGATAGATAATAGATATTTAGATGATAGATATCTCAAAAATCACATGACTATCCTAACATACATCCACAAATCCAGTTGATGTTTAATAAAGTTGAATGGATGTCTTCAATGACTTTCATACTGTCATAGACTTTTTTTATAGATTATGCCAGAAAACGAAGAGAGTTGGGCTATAGCCAAGGAGTTGGCTCTGTTACATGAATGTACAGAGAGCTAGTATAGTTCTTCAAAATGATCAAGCATTTGAAATTGGTTGCAATCCAATTTGAAAATATATGGGGACAATCCATGGATATTCAATTACTCATATCAAAATTCATAGGCTAAATTTACTAAAAATGTTTGGAAACTTGATGGTGACATAAGGACATGTAGTTGCATGATGAAATACGATTTATTTTTTCTTTGGTTAATTTATAATTCACTTGTATTGATAACATTTCTTATGTTATGTCTTCAACAAGAGCATCTTACTTTCAAGTTCTGGGAGGTAATTATGGCCTGTGACAATAGCCTATATTATTTTTGAAGTATTTTGGAATACCCTCACCAACAACTCAAATGGTGGATTTCCTTGCCCAACACAGTGATTTTGATTATATATACTTTGGCTATACACATACACTCCCCTATATATTGTTTTTGTATTTTTTCATAGGCTTATGAAATAATATATTTTTCTATGCTCTTTCACATCACGTGAGTATGATTAATCTCACCTCTTTCTCCCACTGTATAACCCTTTCTGCTAGGTTCCCGGTTTAAGTTCCGCTCCTTTTCACATATCAAATAATCGATGGTGCAATTGGACACTTTTATCAAACTTCTGCCTCCAAGACTTAGAAATCATTAAAGTGTTTGCTGAGTTTGCATTTTGTATGTATCACTTTGGACTGGGCATCTAACAGTAATTTATTCTCTGTATTTTGATCGTTGTTGAAAATTTGCCATAATATTTATCTGTTGTTAACAGGAGATTCTTTTAGAGTGGAGATTGGTATGCTTGTCAGTGATTATAAGGACATATATTTAGAATACTTTCTAAGATAAGTGTCAGAAGTAAGTACTTCTCTAGTGCCTATGACCTCTCAAACAACTGCGCTTCTATGTTTACAGTAGCATTAATGAATACCATCCTGTTGAACAAGACTTAAGTTCAGTTAGACAGCTGTTGATTACCTCCATGATAAAAGTGTCCGGAGTGCACCAGTATAGATAATTTGCTGGGCTGATCATTGCTGTGATTTGTAGGTTTTACAGTTCCATTGGACCATTGATTGGTTTTCTCCCTTGGCGACTTGCATAGCACCCTATGATTCTCTGGAAACTATTCTTCAAGGGGGAGGCTTCCAAGTCAGTTCAGGTCAATTACTCTAAGTCCTATAATCATAGAATGTTGAGTCTTCAGCTATAGGGTCTTATCTTCAATTTCTGGGAAGCAATCATTGTTTGTGGAAATGGTCTGAAGGATTTGGGGGACCTCTTGGACTGCCTTACCACTGTTGTGAAGAGAGGTTATCTTTTATTACAAGGATGTGTGAAAAGGAGAAGCATTATTACTCGCTGATGGAATAGTAAAATGGAACAGACACTATGGAAATCACTGTGGACAAATTTTCTTTTTATTATTGATATGTTTTGTTGGATCCAGAATTTCATTTAATGCATTATTATTGCAATCAGTCCCTGTCCTCCTCCATACGCCTCCCCAATATCACCATGGTTCCATGTCTTCTATTATTTTTCTTTCTCTCTCTCTTTATTAATTTTTGTTTTTTAAATGGAGTGTAGCTCTCACTACTCATCAAAATAGCTGCATTTTGCAAGAGACGGAGAATGTTATGAAGTTACAAAAATGGTTAAAATGAGGAGAACACATGGCTATGGTGTGACAAGTCTTAAATAATACATCTATAATGCGAACTCTACACTTAAGGCTCAGAGAACATGGAGAAAAGGGGGAAAGAAAGACTGCCAGAGCAGCAAGATGCTTTCTGATAGATAATACATTCTAGACATGATAAGAAAGCTGCATCCATCCATGAACTATCCACAGTACGATAGCCTAACAAAATTTGGGTAATGAAAAAAAAAAGTGGAGATGCAAACGAAGACGAGAAGATTCTCAGGGATTCCATGATGAAAGCTGAGGGAGAGATAGAAATTATGCAAATACAATACCCATGTATGATCTTCTCAAACCAGTAATACTTAAGAAAACAAAAAGCATTGAAAATTATTAGCAATTAAGAAAATGCAGATCAAAACCACTGTACAACTTCATCTTACCCTGGTCAGACTGCCTAAAATCAAGAGAACAAAAGACACCGATTGCTAGCAAGGATGTAGAGATAAATGAATGCTAATGCACAGCTGTTGGGAATGAAAACTTGTGAAACCACTATGGAAAGTGCTGTGGAGAACTATTAAAAAACTAAAATGAGTCTACCGTAGATCCTCCCAGAACTTGAAGATAACACCCTATTACTAAAGACAGGACATAATTCAGACAGAACTTGGAGCAATGAAATTGAATCTGACATTTAAACCTCCTCCCTAAATATTAGCTCTCATAGTTCTAAAAGACACTTTGCAATCTGTGCAATGGAGAAACATGTCAATTAGTGGTGTAACCCCAACTTTAAAACCTATTATCCCCAACAATAACCAGTACAACAAACTATAGTGGCACAGCAAAGGTATTTTTATCTTGGGGTACTCAACAGTTATCTAATTTGATTTAAGCCCTCTCAATGAGAAGGAGCTGATGGATAACACTGTAAACAGACAGGTCATATATCCTACAGAAAACTCCATCTGTCATACCCCTAGAAAAATATAATTTCTAAGTATATGCTGAATACAGACCCCTATGTTTACAAACAAGAATTCCATTTGCCACTTGTCAAACATACTTCCTGTTTACAACAGATGGAGACTGTTCCACAATTGGTCACACAGTGAGTAGGAAAATCTTAATGTGTTCCTCAGCTTTCACCACTGAAACTTCCTCATTCAACAAAATGAAACGCAGTTAGAAAGTTTCAACTGGCAGAAAGATTGTAAGATCCTTCATTAAATGATAGAATGCATAAAATCTGTTGAGGATCTAAGTATGATTTAGATGCATTGTATGAAATGCCTAAAATATACAATAAAAATAAAATGAATTAAATAATATAATAAAAAGAAAAATAAAAACTAAACAAAACATAAAAGAACAAAATTATATTAAATTTTCAAAATTATGTCACAGAAATAGGAATGTATTATATGAAGTCTCTTTGAGTATGAAAAATTATGAAACTTTCAAGATTTTAAAACATTAAAATTCGGTATAATATATACATATTATATATGCATGTGTATCATGATCAAATAAGAGTACGGTATAATGCAGTGTATAAGTGTGCAAGTTTTAAATGCATTTTCTAAAACTGGATCATGTTTTTATTCAGTATATTAGTTACTGTATTAGTTACTTTTCTCTTGCTGGGATGACCAAGGGAGCTTGTAGAAGGAAGATGTTATTAGGTTTATGATTCCAGATCAATTAAAGTCCATAATGGCAGGCGGCAAACGGCAGTAAGAAGCAAATAGAGCAAAAAGCTGAGTGATCACACCTTCAAGCAGGTATAGGAAGAGGGGACAGGAAATCTGTCAAAGCTTAAGAAGTCTTAAAGCCCACCCTCCAGCGACATGTTCCCACCCCCAGTGACATGTTCCCACACTCCAGTGACATGTTCCCACCCCCAGCGACATGTTCCCACCCCCAGTGACATGTTCCCACCCCCAGTGACATGTTCCTCTAGCAAAAGCACACTTCTAAGATGTCCCAAAACAATGCCACCAACTGGGGACAAAAAATACAGATATTTGGAAACCACAGGGGACATTCTCATTCAAACCACCTAGTTACTTTCTGTTGCTTTGATAAACCATCAAGACCAAGGCAAGAAAGAATCTTTCCTATAGAAGAAAGAGTCTACATACTTTACGTTTCCCTGAGAGAAGCATCCACCATGACACGAAGGCATGGGAGGCGCCATCAGGAGGAGAAAACTTATATATTCAAGTGGGCAGAAGAAGCAGAGAGAAAGACTATCAATGAAAAGTGCTATAGAGTGTCACAGCCTGTCCCCAGTGACGTGATTCCTCTAGCTAGACTCCAAGTCCTAGAAATTCCAGGATCTTCCAAAAACAATGCCAACAACTGACCAAGTGTTCAAGTACTGGAGCCTGCACAGACATATCAATCATTCAAACAACCAGATTTTACTCCCTGGTCCCTATAGGCTCCTGGCCATATCATAATGCGAAATTTATTTAGTCCAATGCTAAAAGTGCCTATAGTCCTTCATAGTTCAGAGGTTTAGCATCCATAGACTCTTGTGAGGCTTAAGGCAATTTCTGAACTCTAAGGCTCTGTAAAATCAAAAAGCATATTACATACTTTTAACATACAATGGCACAGAATTCACTCTCCCATTGCATAAGGAATGGAGGAAACACGAGACCATAGCAAGACCAGTGTAGCAGAGAAAATCTCTCAGTCCAGTAGCTAACTCTGTGACGCCGAGGACACTGATTCCAAATTGATAAAATGACTCAGGCCCTCCAGCTTTGCTGCCTGCAAAGTGCTTTGGGCTGCTATCACTTCCTGAATGCAATTTGTCTCATGGCTTTTTTTGAGGTTCCAACATCTTGGGATCTCTATTGCCAACCTTGACGTTTATAGCATCTTATGATTGTCCCTCAGGGTCTTCTTTGTTTAGGGACTACTAACCTGCTACACATTGCCTATCCCCAGCAACTCTCTGGAACATTGGAGCAAGAAAGGATAACTCCTTCACTCTTGCATCATTCAAGCCTCTAAAATCAGCACCAGGTAAAAAATCTGATGGTCAGCTTGGGATGGACCTTGGCCAGTTTAGATCATATTCACAGCTACTTTGTGTGTTGTGGTTTTCTATAAGCATAAAACTCCTTATCTCTTCCTTTTCACAAACTGGAAGTTTAGCTGGGTAGGGTCTTTTCATAGAGTACCCTTTCAATTTTTCAAGTAAAATTGTGGAAAGCTCTCCTTAATAGTACCAGTCTCCTTAGCAATTTGACTGTCTCTTCTAAGACAACAGCTTGGTTGTCTTGGCTACAACATCAACTTTTTTCTCTCCAGTTGTATATTTGCATTTCTTTATGTCCTTGTTGCTCTTTCTCATTGTATATGTTTTATCATGTAGTTATTCTGTTTATAGAATATTCTCCAATAATTACCGCAAAAACAAATCAATGTTAACCTGTCTTTAAATTTTGACTGTCAAAGAAATTAACCCATTATTTTAATTAGCCTCAGGCCGGTTCTTAGTCTGTGGTCAGATGGCAGCCAGACGCTTTACCAACATATTTCAATTGTTCTTTTTAAGTCCTTGCTTCCCTTGGGAAACTGCATTGTTTTCAGTACTAGTTTCTTCCATACACCTAGTGTTAAGGGCTGTTAAACTCGGCTTCCAGTATCGAACCAGTTCTCTACTCCAAACTTCCTAATCTTCCAGATTCTTACAAAAACCGCATGATCAGGAGCTTCACATCAAGGCCACTCTCTGTTACCAATTTCAGTGTTTAGTTGGTTTTCTGTTGCTCTGATAAACCACCATGACAATGACAACATTAAGGAAGGAAGAATTTATTTGGCTTACAGTTCCAGAGTGAGGCGTTCACCATGGTGGGAGTGGGGGTGGTAACCGCCCGAGGCACCCAGTTCAGAAAGCTGAGGGCTGATGTCTTCAGGTAAGCACAGGAAACAAAGAGAAAGACTGACAAGGAGATGTGGATATGAACTCTCAAACCCTGCCCCCAGTAACATGCTTCTTCCAGCAAGGATGCACTTCTTAAGGATTCTGTGACCTTCCCAAGAGCGTCACCAACTGACCAAGTATTCAAATACTTAAGTCTACAGGGGAGAACTCATTCACACCCAAAACCATTTGACAGGACAATGTAGATGGAACAAATTTCATGGGGTCCTAATTGTAGAAAAGAGCTACAGGTAATCACCATATGCTGAGGGAGGGAAGAAAATGACACAAATACAACTATCTCTAAGGACTTCTAAACAGACTAATTAAAAAAAAACAATAATCATGTATTATGTTATTTTAGTTTTTAGAATTGTGTCACAGAGATAGGTTTCTACAGGTGTTAAACTTTAGGAGACTTTAAGGTTTAATTAAATCTGAAATTTAACATATACTGTAAATATTGTGTCTGTGCAAGTGTGCATGCACATGCTTTTGTAAGTGTGCACATGGTGAAAATGCACTGTATAAGTTTGAAAGTTTTAAAGTCATTTTCTTTCCCTAAAATATATGATTTTTGTTGTCAGTGAAAGTAGGATTTCCTCCATTGTTCTGTTTACATCAGTTAATATCGTTATGTGTTTTCCTATTTTTCTGTACCACTCTTTCAAAAATGTAAAGTGACCATGACCTAAGAGTTCCAAAACTATCTTTCATTAGTCAAATTTCAGTTCTCCTGTAATGAGAATAACAGCTTCAAGTTTTTTTCATGGTGTTTGTATGTGTGTGTGTATATGGATGGCCACTTGGGATTAGATAGCCTATCAGGGAGTTCTGCTTAGAAAAAGTACATTCTCCTTCTCTAGGAACCATCAATTGCCTGTAGCTCTTGATCTATATGTAGGACATTTTGTTATACCCCATCCTGGTTGGCAGATCAACATGTGTTGTCATTATGTAGTGACTGGAAAGAGAGAGGTTTGGAAGTGTAGCAAATGTAGTACTTATGTATGAAATTCTCCTAATTTTGACACCTGCAATGTTTGATATTTTTGTTAGTAAAGGTAATTCTTGTTGCTCTCATGTAGTGGTCACCCTACAGAATAAATAGTTAAGTCTTTGAGCTGAACTCATCCATGTCCTCATGATTTGGTTTAGTTAATACACTGGAAAGGATTCAAGAGCTATGACATGGTGTTACATTTTTTTAGTGTGAATGCCAGAAAATTGGCTCTAAATTTAAATATAACTCATGAATTCTTTTAGATAGTCAGAGATTTTATGGATTGTGCACTGACTAGAAATTCTTTTGAATTTATTGCTATCAATTCAATGTTGACTGAAGATGTTGTAAAGACTGGAAATCTGAGAATGAAGAAAACCACTAAAAAAATACTACATCTTGAGATTTGAAATTAGGATTTTATATAATATCTGGTTAAAATTATGTATAAGAAAGTGAAAATAGGCTTCTGAGTGGATCAATACATTTGTTTCCCTGGCATTGGGTCAAGAAATTAAGAAAATGTGTTTGCTATGAAAACCCAGGCATTGCTTTCCTGTGTTTGTAGATGGTGCTGTGGTCACTGTGCTCCTGTTTCAGTTAGTTTTCTCTGTAATGCAGCAAATAAGGAAAAAATTTTTTTTTTATTTACAAGGAAACACACTTTTAATATCTCAGAATGACCTGAAGCATCTAGTTTTATTACAAAGAAAGGAATATATTTGAAAGTGAGATATTTTGATATTGTTTTATTGAATTATTAAACCAGAATCTATTTTTAAGCTGCACAAACTGCTTGGGTTCTGACCTAGTTCTTTTGAATTTATAAATAGGTAATAGGCGATAGATTCCATTAAAATAGATATTTCTTTTAATGTATCCTAGTGTATGCAAAAAGAAGTTTAAAATTTTGTTCCACACTACTTAGTCCCAATATGTCAATGTGAGGATCTGCCGACTATTACCATGTATCCTTGCACTTTGCCCATTTCAGTCTAAATGATGATAGTTATGAGTTATCACTTTGAAAACTGGAATTCTTGGAGGAAATAAATCTCCCATTTGTATTAAATCTTTGGTTTATTCTTTTAAACTCTTTTATTTATTTATATGTAAAAGCATATAATACGTTAATATTTTTAGGGCACCATGTAATATTTTGAGATGTGTGCATAGTGCACTGGTTAAATCCATCCATTTATACCAGCATTTACCATTTTGCCATGATAAAGAGTTCAAAATAATTTATTGTAACTTTTTCATTGTTCCCTGTATTGTTATTAAGTATAATCATCAACTGCACACCACCATTGTGCAACTTTATTTCCTATTTGAGTGGACTTGAATGAAGCTTTTGAGACATGTGCATGATACACACACACACACACACACACACACACACATATATATATATATATGTTGGATTTCTTATATAAAGCTCACTTAATCAAATTAGAAATTTGTATTACTTGTAAGCTGGCAAGTGTTGAAATTAAAGCTAATTGAAAAAGGTACTTAGAAACAATCAGACTTATAAAATCGATAAAGCAAAGACCCAAAGAAGTTTAAGGTAAAAAACTGAATTTTACACTCTTCATTGTTGCATACTACTAGAGACTGAAAGTTTATTATTTAAAAATTTTGGTATGGAATATCAGATACTCCCAAATGAGACAGACCTATTCAAACTCCAATTAATGAAATTTATCTAAGCAAACAATTTCAGCAAAAAGAAGAGGTACCAGGTAAATTATTGGAACAATCTTTAGGCATTCTTCTATTTATTTTCTGTTCTCAAAGTTACTTGGGAGTATAGGAAAATTTTAATTGCTATTGAGAATTATATTTATTATGTGCTTATATTATATTTTCACTGAAAACAGCATTATGCAGAGAATATATACTATTTCATTTTAAGAGTTTGTCTAGACAATTGTCGTATTATTTGAGTCCAATATTGAAATAAGTTTATTCGTAAGTTAAGAAAATATAAAATGAAGAAATATCTAATTCTAAGGAAACTAGAGCTAAAAGAAGAAGTCATTTGTCTTTGATACTCACAAAGTTTTGTTCAATGTTGCATGACCAGTAAGGGAGAAAAGTCCCTAATTCCCCATTTAATCAGACATCCTAGAGACCAGATACCAAAAACTAAAATACAGTATCACAGGACTTTGATTTACTCTGCCCAGCTAAGAAATCAATTTTAGGTTTGGTATTGTCCAATGAATCCCAGGTCTGTTCTAATTTGTAAGATGCTAATCTGTATTTTGAATGTAATTACTTTAAAGCAAAGAAGTTTGTATGAAATTCATTTCCAATTTTGACTCTAGAAGCAAAGATCTAGTTTGAGTGACTGATGGGGCAAATGAAAATCTGGGTCAATTGTGCTGTTACCTATAATGCCAATTTCAAAGAATTATGTTCTGTAAAGATTTTAAGGGCCTATGGAGAATTTAGGAACATTACAGAAAGGAAAATGTACTTTGGATTCACTCTGTGGACAGATTCCTCAGTATAAATATGTATGAATATATTTATGTGTCTGTGAAAGATTGTGTGTGTGAGTGTAAAATGAGGATTGAGTGCACAAAATTTGCTTTTATCAGATGGGAAACTAATACATAAATATATAGTCTTAGAAAAATCCCTTTTGCAAATGTTACCCATAAAACCTGGAAATCAGAATTATATTATCAACTTCATATCATTACTCATTCTGCAAACAATTGACATAATTATACGTCCCAGTACATTTCCTAGAGATGATGATGCAAAATTAATAAAGCAATTTATTGAATTTAAAAGCTCATGTAACAAAAGAAAGATAAATAGCAAATCAAAAATAAACTGATAAAATTAAGGAAGATAATTAACATTTTAAGAAAAGAACAAAATGGAAAGTTCTAAAAATGTGAAACACAAAAGGTCGAGAAATAATTTTTAAATTTTTGAGCATCTTGACCAATCAGGTAAATGAAAATTTAAATTACTTTGAGATTGAATCTAAACCAGTCAGAATGAATCAGATCTAAAACAAGCTATGAAAAATACTGGCGGGGATGTAGGGAAAGGGAACTGCTACCCACAGCTGCTGGTAGTTCAAGCTGGTGCAGATACCATGGCAATCAGCGTGGAGATTCCTCAAGAAGCAAGAAATAGATCTACCACAAGAATCATCCATGCCAACCCTTTTACATATTCTCTAAGAACTCGGCATGCTACTACAGAGCTTCATGTGGATCCGTGATCATTGCTGCTCTGTTCCCAAAGTATAGGAAATGGGAAAAGCCTAGATATCCATCAGCTGATGAATGGATGATGAAGGTAGGGTATATTAACATGAATATCATTCCTCAGCTATTAAGAAAGACAGTTATAGAATTCATTGGTAAATGAATGGAAATGAAAAGAATCATCAAGAGTGAGGTAATCAAAACCCGAAGGACAAATGTCATATGTCCTCTCTCATATGTGAATGCTAGCTTTGAATCTCTAGGTATATGTGTTTCAATAGAGGACAGGAAACTAATTAAGGACCATGAGGCAGGGGAATCTCATATCAGGAGATAGAATGCAGTGATATAAAGGAGGACAGAGAATAATGGAATAGGAAAGGTTGAATGGGGCAGGGAATGGGAGGGCGTGAAAGACAGGAAGTATCGGGATGGATAACGAACACAGAAGCTTTTTGAAAAAGTCATATAGAAACCTAATATTAGAGATGCTTCCTAAAAATATACATATGTGTACATACAAAGGGTTTAAATGTTTTTACCCTGAAACAGGGGACCTCGTCCCTATCAGACACCAGAGATTAACAAATGAAATGTCTAATGCCACAAATGAGCTCCTTCTTCTGGAGTTCTTGACCAAGGAGTTTCCCTGGAACCTCTAAAAATCCTGGCTATTACTAATGCTTTTCTTTTCTCTTCAGAAATTGATGATACGACCCTATTTATTGCTCAAGACATAGTCAAAATATTTGTGAGACATAGATCAACATGGACAAATCCATTGGTTCTGACACCGAAATTTCAACCAGATTTCACAGTACTGCAAAGTGCTATGCATAGCTAACTTGCAATAGTGGCAAGGATGTTTGCTGGTAAACAGCAACTTTCTGAATGAACTTAAGGTTCACGTCATAATATGAAGCCTAAACCTTGATATTATTATCAGGTCTGTGACTAGATATCTAGTCTGTGACTAGAAAGGTCATAGGCTATAGAGGAGAAGCTACTATTATTATTCTGGTAAATTGTCATAGTAGCAAACTGACTCATAGCTTCTTATTTTTTATTGTAACATCCATATATTAAAGCATTGCCCATCTCTCAGCAAAGAGTGTTCTTCTGCTCTGCTTGACATGCAGAAAATAAGAAACTGAGGTGTGCCCTGCCCTAAATGAGATACCTTGTATCCCACTCTCTCCTTTCAAGGCTCAAGAATCATATCACAAAAGGGGGCAGAAAGATTGGATGAATGATTACAAGAAAACCCTATTTTCCAGACACAGTATGTCAATTACTGGTATGAACCCACAGCACTTATGAGAGCAAGCACATGTCTAAGCCAGCCAAAAACCTAGCATGACTGGGGGAGCTGGGAAAGAAGCACAAGCTGTAGCTGAGGAATTATTGCCAACTTGATCAGTGCTGGGAAAGGGAGACTTCATTTCCTTTTTCTAACTTTTTCAATTTTATTTTATTTGTATGAATATTTTGTCTGCATGTATCGAAGTACATCCATACTGTGCAGTGCCCAAGGAAAAGAGAAGAATGTGCCAGATCTCACGGAACTGCAGTTAAAGGCCCTTGTTAATTGTAGTGGGGTGCTAGGAACCATACTGGAACCCTTTACAAGGCAACCTGGGCTCTTATCCTCCAGACTCACTTTTTCACAAGGCTGCAGATGATGGACCCAAACCTGACATCATTTGGCAAACACAAACCAGACTCAATAAGCCTTAAAAGAAAAAGTAATAAAGGACCTGAAATGACTTGATCAGAGAAGGATCGGGGGAGTGATCTGAATATGATCAAAATTCATTGGATGAAATTATCAAGAATCAACAAAAATTTATCTGAAAAAATAAAGTGGTAAAAGTTTATAGAAGATATTAAATATAGAAGATATGGAAGTCTTTGGATAGAGGAATGTAATGATTTGGCATTCTCTTCAAGGTTTAATCTGACCTATGTGATATAGATTACAATGTGGGGCAAGGAATGATGAGACACTGAAGATCATATCAGAGAGCCCAGAAATGTGCTGATGCAGAAACAGAATCAATGATAATAAACATCTGACTCACTGCTGATGGGGTCATAGCCAACTCCATACCTATGGCCCAGGATCTCATGGTAATAGAAAACACTGTAGTGGCTTCTTTTCTGGTGCTTTTGCTCCAATAAACTATGATTCATTTTTTTTAACCTGCATTTTGTTTTTACCCTTTGTTCTTTTTAAGGGATCACATTTATTATTTTGTTATTTTAGAGTTTTATATGAATGTATTTGTATGTATTACCATTTATCCAATTTTTGATAAATACGATTTGTTATATGAGAAAGATGGTGTTATATTTATTTAATTTTTATACTATTTTATTTTTTTGAACAGTATTTTAACTAATCTTAGTTAACCATACAGCAGATGAATTTTATTCGTAGTATTTTCATATCTGTATTGTTGAATCTTGCCCATGTTCACCCCAATACTCTTTCCTGCTTATTTCTACTCCTTGCAGCCTCATTAACTATAGTTCTATTTCTTTGCTTTAAAATTCATTTTTTATTTTAAAACAATGCTTTCACTATGCAATTTTCTTGTACAGTTTTCCCCCTCTGCCAGGCCTGCTCCTCCATGCCCTTGCCCTTTCCAGAACGTTCCCCGTCAGCACAGTAGTTGTATTTCTGATGTTATGTCCTATGTTTGGTTGTCCTATTTTTCTTCTTATTAATTCCCCCACCTCCCCTCCTCTCTTAACACTTCTGTTCCAATTCTCATGGTCCCCTTCTTAGCTTCATGACCTATATCCTCCAATACTAATGCATACACATTTAAAATTTTAAATCTGGTATCTGTATATTATAGAAAACATATGTACTCATATTTCTGAACTATGGATGATTTACAGACGATAATAATTTCCTGTTCTTTTTTTTCCAAATATCAGGAAGGAATGTCATTTTGTATATATGTCACATTCTCTTTATTCATTCAGCTGCTGGTGGGTACTAGGCTGGCTACATTTCAGAGTCATTGCAAACACTGTGACAATAAAAAATGAATGTTTGGATGTGTCTGTAGAAAGGCTTAAACGATGATACAGACTCTTCATTTTTGGGTTGCAAGGACTAATTTTCTCTGCAAATAAATCCTTTACATCCTGATTTCTTTAATTTATAGAAATATAACTCATAACTAGATTTGTGTCTTTGTTCTTTTTTCTTCTTGTTAAGGGAGCAGTAAATACTATTTTAGCTGTCTACAAATGAGATGGAGACAATGAAATTAATTACTCTCCTTTATTTACCTAACTTCGTTTTGTAGTGCTGGGAATCTAAGCTTGTTTTTGTGCATGTTAGACAAGTACTAAACCACTGTTCTGCATCCCCCACCTGTCTCCTTTATTATTTCTTTTGTATCCCATTCTTTTTTCTTTTCATCTCATGAATACTGTTTTGAAAATATTAACAGAATATACAGTATACCGATTTCTTTTAGTGCTGACTTTTATATGTAGGTGCGATTGTCCTTTTGCAGAGTTCACAGATTTTTGTATATACATCCTGTAGAGTAGATCGATTCTCAGAGGGAAAAGCCTGAAGAGCTGTGGACAAACACCCCTCCCAGAGTGGTGTTACCCAGGACCACCTTTCCAGAAAGAGGAGGAGCTGGGAAAGTCCTATGCCCCACCCACCCTGTCCATTGGCCTTGGATGTGAGAAGAAGAGGGGCTAAACATATTTGAACGGGGGCGTCAGGAGGCGGGTCCTTTTCCCTCCTTCATTGGCCATTTGCATCCAATCATCAATCACCAGGAAGTCTGAAGATCCAAGCCTCCTGGATTTACTAATGTAACTTGAAGAGAGAAGGGTGGGAGCCCATGTTGGGTAAGTAATCCCCGACCCACCGCTCTGTTAGTAAGCCCAAGTAAACTGGCTAAAATTTGCATACTGTGAGTGGAGAAGTTTGTGTGTTTGTTGCAAGGCCTGTGGAGATTTTTGGGTTACAAGGCTTGGGGAGAGAGGCAGGTTAAGTTGGTCCGCCTCTCCCAAGAGAAAATTTAATAGCACACCATCAAACAGCATGTAGTGCTTGAGAACACACACAAATTCACAGAACATGAATTATCGTAACCCATGAGTGGCACACATTTATTCCAGAAAATCATAGTCCACCCAAAAGTCTACAGAAGCAGTCTAAAAGATTCAGGATATACGTTTCCAATAACTGCTCTGAAACAGAGTAAAAAAGAAAATCAGCCATTTAGAGATGAGATGGATGAGGAGACAAAAGAGAGGTTCGGTTAATGAGGATATGGAACTGCTGACTCCATCTCCTTGAAAGTATATTATGAGAAAGAATTCAATGAAAGTAAAAAGCAAATGGTTATTAATGCTGAGTTTTTAATCTCACAACACATTTATATTTATCTTGTATATGAAAACTAAGAATGCTTTGGTAGATCTGAATATGATACATTTTGTGCAGTATTATCTAGAAGAGACTGCAGAGCTACAAGATTATGAACTGAATACATAATTTTGAGCACCTAATGTATCTTTGAAGGACTTAAGTATAAGAGGCACAGAGTGTGATGTTGATCCAGACTGGCAGATGAGACAGCTTTTTCTTTCAGTCCTATCAAAGCAATGGTGGTTTCCATGATACTGGTTGGCAAGAGAGGGAGGCCTTTCTGTGCCAGGAAACTATGGGAGCTCCCATTCTGAAGATGATGAGTGTATTAGAGTGATCTCTATTGGCATGACACACTCCCTGATTTTTAGCACTATTATTGTGTCATGCCATGGAATGTCCCAAAGGATTTGATTTGATAGTGATATACTGAAAGATATATGGTTTGACGATATATGACTGGATGCGTAGCATTGTCCATCATGAAAGTATGCAATCTGGTTGGGAGAGATGTCAGAAGGGGAATCTCAGGCTTTCCATTTGGTGATCAATGTGAATGTAATGCAACTTATTCCAATCTTATGTGTGATGACATCTTCCTCTGCTTGGTTCAGATACAATTTCGCTTACTTTGAAAATCATGTAAGATTTGTAAGATCTTGCTTCTCTGTGAATTCAGGTCAGCCCGGACTACATAGCAAGTTCCAGGCCAGTCAGTGTTACACAGTGAGAGCTTGTATAGAAAACAAAGTCCACCTGAAACATCTGGTATAATTTTAAAACAAGTGCTTATAATAATAACTTCCTTAATCTATTTGCCTAGTGTCCTTGGGTTCAGCTCTGTGGGGTTTCCAATCACCTTTAGAGTAACTCATTCCTGACTGCCAATACCATTTAACAAAATAACGTAGAGGAATTTTGTGATATTCATTTGGCTACTATTTAGTATATTATATTATCTCTTTTATCTGAAAAATAAATAAATAACATCTAGGACTACAGAGATAGCTCAGCAATTAAGATTACTGGCTGCTCTTGCAGAAGACCTGAGTTTGAATGCCAGCACCCAAATGGCAACTATCAACTGTCCTTAGTTCCAGTTCCATGGGATTCAAAATCATTTTCTGGCCTCCATGAGCATTGTATGACATGAGTACACTTGCATACATGTAGGCATTACACTCATATAGATAAAATAAAAGTTTAAAAATAACATCTAAATAGAGAGTTATATGCATTACATGAGCTTCTCATATTGATTCCTAGCATAAAGAAAAGAATTTAATGAATCTTTTGAAAGAATTAGCTATCTTGTCCCTAAGTGATTCAAGTTATATACCATCTTAATTCAACTACTATTTCAAGGATTCTTTCTTTACCTTTGAAATTCAGATGATTAGATGAGTTCAACAGACATACAATATTTAGCTGTGGATATAAAACTTTACATTTGTGAACAGTGTTAATGTCAAACTAAGGTTTAGAACCTAAAACTTCAGGTGAGTATTATAGTTTACTACATTTCAGTAATTCTGATATTTATATTTAATATTCTAAACATCTTAAATTTACATTCTTGACTAAAAAGAACACAAAATTACCAATTTTGACTATATTTTATCTTAATAATGACTTTGTCTCCAGGATGTCACTGTACTTAAATAAAAATAATATTAAAATAAAGAGGAAAATGGTGCAAAAATATTGACTGGATGGCATGGCTTATTAAAGAAAGAAATTAATAATCAGAAACTAAAAATAAAGCTAAACCTAAAATACACTAAACAAAGAATGATTTGCTCTTATAAACCAGTTTCTTATTCAACGCAAAATCTTGATCTGATATAATCTTTTGTTAAAGATTCATTATTTTTATTTATTTGCTTGTGTGTGTGTGTGTGTGTTTCTGTGCATGTGTGTCTGTGTGTATGTTTCTGTGTGTCTGTATGAATGTGTGTCACATTGTTGCAGTCACATTTTCAGTCTAGGTGTCTTGAATGATTGTAGTCTAGGAACTGAGTTTGTTTACTCAGACAATTAAAGAATCAAAAGGCAGGAAAAATCTCAGGTCAGCAAAGAGAAACATGCAGGCCAACTCTGTTGAAAGATTGGAATCATATCCATACACAGACAGAATCGCACATACACACAGACAGTCATTCAGAAAGATATTGTTCTCCAGAAACTTAGAGTGAAGCTAGATACCTAGACTCAAATACTGTGGGGAAGATCAAATTTAAAGGATTTTAGTGTTTTCCCTTCCCTAATTTTCTATTGGTCATCTTAAACAAAGAAAAAAGAAGCAAATGGGTGTATGTCTTCAAAGGAATTGTGGTCCAGGCTTACATCTTCTCATGAAGAGGTCTGTTATCAGTCTTATCTGAACTGGTTTAAAATAGTTTCTCAGAAAGAGAACCATGTTAACTTGAGGAAGAAGTCCTATTCCCTTGGTTTAGAACAAGAAGAAGAAGGCATTATCAACCTTTGTTATTTCTTAGTAATCTGGTTTGTTTATTGGGGATTTAGTCCCTTGCAGCATCTGTGCAGGTGTCTGTCAACATGGATGCAGGGTCTCTAAGAAAGAGCTAAGTACTCTTAACTGCTGAGCCATTTATCCAACCCCTCATAATTTAGGAACATCGAACTCAGAGACAGGCAGTCTTTCAGAAGCATGCTGTCAATTGGGTTGCCTTTGCAAAATAAGGACATTTCCTATAATGTGCTACTTCCTCGATAAAATTCATTATTATGTGCCTACAACTTGTGAGATGACTTGCACAGGAAATTGTGTTCATGGAATCAGATTTTTTTTCTTATATTCCTTTCAGAAAATGGGAAGAAGGGCAATGAATATGCTCATTTAAAATAAACTTAAATGATTATGTTTTACTCATACTAATACATTTTGTATAATATACTCAACTCAATGAACCTAAGACCTAAAAAGATTGAGGTCATCTTTTTAATTATTATTAAGTTTAATTATTCCATAATATGGTTTATACAAACTTTCATAGTGTAAGGAGAAGTTAATCTGTGTGTTATTTATTTCAATAATATTTCATATAATATATAAATATATTATTGTCTCTCAGGTATAGCACCAGAAATTATTCAAATGGAAGCAGAGATAAAAATATTTAAACTAGCTGTATAACTGCAAAGCATCGTGGAGCTACGACACACACACCTACATACATACATATATATTTATATTTATATTTTATATAATTATACAGTAAACTAGAGCCTCGGGGCAACTTGTTTAGAAAAAAAATGGGACTTTCTATTTCTCAGTAAGTTGAAAATAGCTTGTGCCCCTCCTAAGCTAATTCTTGGTCAGGCAATTCTGGGTAGAAAGAGGCATAAACAAGACCAGCATAAATCAACACAAGCCAGTCTTTCTTTGAAAGGACCTGTCAAGTAGATCCCTCATTCCACCATCTCACATGTTTGTGTGGATGATGTACAGATGGTTATGGTCATGATAGGTACAGCTCAAACAGGTACAGATTCTCAAAAGTTATGTTACAGCCCACCTTTCTGTCAGGATAGAATCTGCCAAATTTCAGCTCCTGGAGATTAACTCCGTCTACTACCAGGATTCATAAGAAAGGAAGGAAAAGGAATATTGGACTTGTGAGACATCTTGCCTCAGCCTGCTGTTCTCTGGAAGTGCATCTGCCTGCTATGGTTTATTTTGCTTGAATTTAACATGGTCCTTGTCAGCTGTCTGTGTATGATTCTTCAGTTCTTTGATTACGTTGCCAAGATCTAGAACTCCAGCTGGTGGAAGAAACCCCTACATTCCCTGAAGCAAATGGAGAGAACGTTTGAAGAGTGGTATATAAACATTATTCAGAATTATAAAATCATAAATCTCCAGAGCAAAGAACTGAACAAACTCTAAAAAACAAAAACATAAAATTGCTATTTTATACTTACTACAATACATAATTTAAAATACTGTCCATAATCTTGGTAAAGCGTGTGGATGAAATGTTCCTTTCATATACTAATGTTGTCTATAAATACTGTAAAAATTAATTATTTTCTTAAACTCTGTGTGACGCACAAATCTTCAAGACTCACTCAGGTGTGTGAACCTCACATAATTTGACTACACGTGTTAATGAAAAATTTTCTACATTTTTAATTAATAGCTTATTTTCTAACAGTGTAAATTGGAAGCAATCCAAATGTCCATCAACATCTCAATCATTAAACAAAATTTCTTATGTCTCTAAAATGGAATATATTTTAGCAAGTAAATGAATGAACTACTGTACAGAGCAAGGAATTTAAAATAATTTTGGTAAGCAAAATGCATTAGAATGGACCACGCCCAAAGATACTATTTATTTGTTTTACAATGTACAACCTAATTTAAAATGACAATAAAATATCAGTGGATTCAAGGAATGGATGGAGGGATGAAAATGGGTGTCAGGATGGAATTACAAATGAAGAAAAAGAAATATAGGAAGGTTATATTCATAACCTTCTTTGTAATTTGCATTCATGATTTTCAGAAAAATGTATAATATAAATAAATGCCAATTTATGATGGTGACTTCATATAAAGATGACAAATATTCATGCCTTTTAAAATCCCATTTGATTATTTTACGTATTTCATGATTTAAAATTATTTTAAGTCAGTGGAATGACTTGTATTTTATATTGTAATATTTTTTACTTGATGATTTTAAAACAAGAAAAAAAAAACACAATAAAGAAGAAGAAAAACATAACCTGTTTTCACTAAGGAGCTTATCTCCTCTGACTTTAGAGAATATAATTCAAAGAAATGCTCTGAGTGAGTTTCTAGGTTAACTTATAATTAACTCAATACACATTGATTATTATTTTATTTTGAATATTTAATTATGTATTATATAAGTTCCTGTAACTCATTCAACTCATTTATTATAATTACTTTAATTATAACTGTCTCTGTTTGTGTACAATAAAATATTAGACCTATGCTTCATACCATACACTGCACATGTGGTGTGTAAATTTTTAGATAGTCAATCAATAGAATATTCCATAAAGCATTCAAACGTAGTAACTAGAGAGATGGTTATACTCTATGTTTTCTTCAAAAGCAGTCACAAATTCTGCCAGAAGAAAGGGCATCTTCAGATAAACAATTTCACATAAGAGTGTCTATCACTTTTCCTTTTTTAATTTAAAATGTGTTTGCACAATATGTCCTTCATACAAAGTAATGAATGCATATCATACCAAGTGGGAGAAGTAATAGAGGAAATCAATTTTGGGTAGTTTCACTTATTCTTCCAAAGATGTCTTCTTGCATTGTGAAAGTGTACTATGAGCTTCATTTCTTTAAAAGTTGCAAACTGCAGTCAAAAGTAATTTACATAAAAGACAGCAGGTAAGAACATGTTGCAGCATATTTCCTTTCTTACAGGAAGGGAAAAGGATATGGGAAAGAAAAAAAAAATCATCAAAGACTTTATGAGGTTGTTTCTGAAACAAAGTTGAACATTAAAAAACAGCCCTTGGCTTTTGATGGAAAATCATTTAAAGTTACCCAGGTTCCATGGAATGCATTTAAGACAATATAGCAGATGGGGTGTTGAGTAACATCTTGAGTTAATTTATTTTTAAAGTATACAATGAGTTTTTATGATATAATTGAATTAGAGAGTCAGAACAAATTTTTGTCTCCAGTTATTTTGTTATCTTGTAAAATGTATAAGAATATTTGGAAGCATTTTTATAATATGCAGACTAGACATAACATCAGGGATACAGTTTTTAAATTTTTCCTTGATAGTTTAGTTTAAGAGAAATAAAGAACAACTTGTGAAGTTGAAACTGTGGTATTTCTACAACCATCAATTTTTCAGTCTTCAGGCGAGAGTTTAGGTTACTTTACTCTGTAATTTGAATATCTTATTTGTATATATACATATACATATGATACATATACATATATAGAGAGATATATAGCAACCGAATGAATGTTGAAAATCAAATAAGCTATCTTCCAGCTGTCATGTTAATGAAAAAGTAAAATGAAGTTAAAAATTAACAACAAGCATCAGTTTTATTAATAAAACTGTGTATGTGTGCATAAACAATTTTGTGAAATTTCAGTGTTTTCTTATTCTACTTTTGTTTTAATAGAGAAAAGTTTTTAAAATAATATGGTTAATGTAACTGAATTAATTCCATTTTATTTTGATTAACTACATTCTATGTTTTCTATGCTCTGTTACAAAATTTTATTATGGAATTTTAAATGTCACGGACCAAACACATTTTCCCAGGAATAATTTTCTCCCAATTCACTTCATCATTTTACACTTGTTAAAGCATAAAATAACAAATATGCTTGCAATAAGTTACAATAAAATTTCATACTTAATTTGAAGAATCCTGGAAGTCAAAATAGACTCTGGAAAGATCATTCAGTAATCTCTCTCTCTCTTTCTTTCTTTCTCTCTCTCTCTCTTTCTCTTTTTGAAGAGAAACTTTAAATGATGCCCATTGCTTTGTATCTGGAATGTATTCCATTTGATTCCTAAGGACATGACATTGATCTATTATGAAGCATGGATTATGGAGAAGACTTCTCATATCCAAGGCTGCAGGTCTGAAGATGACAGCTCCTCAGCAGCCTGGCAGCATCTGAACACTCTGTTGTGCAGGTGCTTTCTTTTGGCAGACATGTTCAGATAATAGAGCAATCCAATCAAAACATCAGTGATACTCCCTGACAGAACATTTGCTCCTTTGGAAACATTTGCACTTGCCATATGGCTAGGGCATCTTAGGCAAAGAAGCAGTGTTTATTTGTAAGTTCAGTCTTTGAAAAGCATGATGAATTTATTGTGGTTAAAATGTAGACATTTGTAAGGCACTTATGACATTTTCACTAGGCTAAGTCAAGCAGAAGGTTGAATTCAACTATTGTTTGCCTGACAAAATGCATATTATCTTCAATCATTCTTTTTTCTATTTAAATAATTCTTAAAATCATAATACTATAGTAATGTCCAATGATCCACAGACAGAAAATCCTCATAAAACATACATATGGGGCTGGATAAACAGCTACTATATAAAAGTCATTGCTGCACAATCATGGTGACTGAGGTTCAGATCCCAGTACCCTAGAAACAAGCCCAGGAGTCCTACAGAGCCTGTAGTTCCAGCTTCCATGGATCTGACACACTGTTCTGGACTCTGTGCACAAAGGTATGTACACACTCACAGATATGTGTGTATGAGCACCCACAAGAAGGCATGACACATGCACAACCATCCACACAGCCCTCCAAAATAATGTAAGGAAAAACACAAAAATAGATTCATCTGTATTGAAAATGCAGCTACTTTTCTTGAGCTTCTTGTTCCATTAACAGGTATTTACTTAGAACCCAACCGATGAATATATTATTATACTATTATAAATAATGCAGAGATAATTTAAATTATAAGATAAAACATATACAGGCTTCATTTTATTCCAGAATAAATCAAAATGTATGCATGGTGATAGCTTATGTATTTAGTTAATTCATTATTTTCAACAGAAAGGACATTTCAAGAAACATACACATAGAGTCCATGGAAGTAGAAATGTCTGACACAAATATTTATGTTAAGTATGTTGTATATCATTGTGTATGTATATGCATGTATCTGCATGTTCATGTGTATGCACACCAGTGTGCAGGCCAGAGATCAATAAACGAAGTCATTCCTCAGGAGCCATCACTTTGATTTTTTTTCAGCATCTTTCAATGAATGTGGACTCAGGAAGTCTGCATTACCTAGGCATCTGCACGCTTCTGACTTTCTAATGCTGGGATTAAAAGTATAGGAGATCACAACTGTAATTTTTACATGGGTTCTAAAGAAGAAACTCAGGCCATCATGCTTGCAGAGCAAGTGCTTTCGCAACTGGGCTCTATCCAACTCCAAGGCTATAGTTTTGAATACATTTGAATATTTGAAGATATATCATTTTGGAGTGAAATATGAATAAATCAATTTGTGCCTGAATTTTAATCTTAGTACTCTTTATTATTTCATGTCATCTTCTAAAATTTGCATTTGAAAATATGATAAAAATCAAACCACATGGACTAGTACAATGCATGATATATGATGAGCAAATTCTTGAAATTTCATCAGTATAGGAATTAATGTATTATTTTATGTATTATTTCATTTTGTAAAACCAAGAAACATGAGGGTTTTTTTGAAAAATATATGCAATTACTATTTCCATTGAAACAAATTTTCAATGAAATTTGACTCATTTGAAAAAAAATAAAACTATTTCTACAAATGAGCTGCTAGTCAATGCAGGCATTTGTATATTATATATGTACATTTGTATATTATATATACTATGACAAGTGCTGTGGAAAACAGCCTGGGCTCCTACAGTTACATATTTCTGTAAGTACATTTTCTAAGCATACCTATTATATCATAGCAGTTTGAACTATTGCCTTCTTAGTTGACACAAAACAAGAGACTGGACAAGATTTATCAATGTATTCAGAGTATTTATTTTATGAATTGTGTAGGGTGGAGGGTCATCATTCAAAGAAGCAGTTAATTTGCAGGTTGATTCCTTGAAAATAGAGATTTGACTTTGGTTCTTTTAAGCATGTGAATAACTTAGAGAAATGATGATTCACATTCTGTTTCTTACTTAAGAGAATAAGTCATCTGAGTGTTCAGTAGTTAACAGAAATATTTTAGGCACTGTGTATATGATAACATTTATTTGTGAAGATAAATCCATGCGTTCTAAAAATCCTTAATGATCTTTGATTTTTTATTTCTAAATTGATTTATTTCTTAAGCTATTAATTTTTGTTTTCAATGTTCTATGATTTTCCTTAGGAAGGCTATGAAAAATTCAAGACCTTCCAACTGAATTCACTCTTGGTAAATGTTAGGCTTTACCTCAGATAAAGAGACTTCTGGCCATCTATGATGCCCCTCTCCCATTGTTTTCTAGCATCAGTGTATTATCCAGAGGCACTGCTATCACTATATATTATTATTTTTATTTGGATCCCATTTCACTATTCAATTATTGTTATCTTTTACTGTCAATTTTTCTTTTATAATCTTGGGTGACATTGGTAAATACTATAAATAAAGTCCATATTAGAATACAAGTATATCTTGTGTAGCACTCTGATATGAAATATTTATCAAATATCCTTTGGGTTACAGGAATATTTACTAAACAGAGGAATTAGAGAATCATATTTGGAGAGTTCAACTAATACTTTATTCATTTTATCACTGGATTCCATTCCTCATTATATACATTGTATTTATATATTAATTATATTATGTAATCATATGACTATAGTTTTTCTTTTTCAAACAGGTCTCCTGGGTGCACTGGGGCATATTACCACATTTGCCCCTGTCTTTTTGAGTTTCAGTAATGACTATCTCTATGAGTCATAAATTCTTATCTCAATAACTTCCTACTGTGGTATCAATGTAGATAGTTTTACTTTGAACAATTTTGTAGTTTGAATGCCTAATGAAGAAAGAAGACCTTGATCTTGTCAGTTACTATATTTGAAATTATATTTTGGGGTCTTGCTCCTGGAAAAGTTCCCAGTGAACAGCTGATCAGGCTTATGTATGTTCTTATCCTAAAACTGTGACTGTCTCTGTGCTTGTGTCTGTTTCAGTGAAATCATGTAAGAGATACCCACCTTTCATTCATTACATGATTTTTTTCACAGCTGTTAACACAGCACTCTTGGTAAAATGGATTAGGCTTAACTCTCTCCAGTGTGCCTAAACATCTTAAAGTCTCAAGAATTCATTTTTATTTTCTGGTAGGAATTGAACTCTGACTATCACACACGTCTGATGTCACTCGAATAGGGGGTTTAAAAAGCAATCTGTTCGTGTTGTGAATGCTATTTTCATCCTTCTCTCTCAGTACCTAGTCTACAAGATTTTTTATGTTGTTTAGATAATTAAAATGTCTCCTGCCATAGATATTTTCTGTAATTAAGGATATACCAAGAGAACAACAAAAGTTCATTCATTATGTGAGTTTTGACCAAGTAATAGAAAAGATTTTATTGTTGGCCTTCAGTTTGGGAATATAGTATAAATCTCCCAAAACTATGAAATGGAAAGTTTAAAGTTTGACAAATGTCCCATAAGTTCAAATTCCCAATTCAGTATGAAGAAGCTGAAGTCATCTCACATTTAATCTATTTTGCCCATTATGTTACCTAGTGAAATTACTATGAAATACTCTTATGAGTAAATTTATGATGAGTTATTTCCTCTTTCTGTGAATTTATCAGATACTAAGCAGTGCAACTTTTGTAACTAATTATTGAATCACATGACAAATGACATAAAATATGAAATAAAGGTTACAAGGATACATATTAACACAAAACTCAGTTATAAATTAATTTCACAGAATAATGCTCAACCTGTACACACAAACAGCTTTATAAAGTATTTTGAAAAAACAAAAGTATTCATTCTTGCATATACATGTGTGCATTATTAATTTCACCAACATTGTAACTACCCTGAACAAAATAAAAGACTGACTTTCAAAATAATTTTTAACATGACCACAAACTTGGGGGCCACTAAGTCCTTTAGTTGTTTATTAGAACTCTCTGTCTCACAGAACTATGATGGATGGATAGCACTTGTCCCCTAAACTGTACAAATGGGGCTGTCTGTGTCCTTACCTTGTGCCTTGGAGCTGACTCTGAAACTCTTTCCCAACATACCCCCAACATATAGTCAGGATACACTCATAATTTATTGAAAATTATTTCTCCAGCTTCAAGAAAGAACAAATTGACGTTACAGCTTCATCGTTATCTGACCTTTTCATCACTAGTATCTCATTCATGCGAAGTCACTTTCTTTCCAACCTCCAGTTTCCAGTTCTCAAGCATTCATTCATTATCTTTGTGTGTGAAATACCAAATGGAGGTTATCAAGGAAATGTGTTGGTCATCAGATCTAAGAACATGATTTTGCTGGAGTTATTAAAAGCCAGTTCAGATTATGGACATAGCCTGAAAATCAAATTATTTTAATACATAGGGATATGCTTAGTCTATCTATTCACTTCGTTCTAATAGTTTTGACCATATATGGAAAATCATTAAAGATCAAGATTTACCATCTGTTGTGAATTATTATAATTTTATTTTTTGTTTTGGCATCTGTTTGGATAGCAGAAATAAGTTTCTTTTACCAGAAGCAGAATTTTGTGATTCTAGACAGTTTCCAGTTAGGGCTACAGCCTAATCAAATATAGTGAGACAGTGGCAAGGTTTTGGACACTTGGGCTTTCAACTTTTCTATAGTTTCCTTAAAATGTTCCACTTTACATTTGTCTCTTCATTCTTGCTTCTTAATACCACCTTTTAATCCCTCCTTGTACAGAACTTTTATGGAAATTTTTAAATTAAATTTTTATTGTTTTGTGTGAGTGTGTGTCTGTGTACATGTACCTGACCATGCCATGGCACACATGTTGTGAACACTGGACAAAATGAATGAGTTAATTCTCTATTCCTACCGTATAGGTCTCAGAGATCGAAGTTAGGTCATTTGTCTTGGAGGCAAGTTCCCTTACCTACTGAGCCATATCACTGTCTCTTGGACAAGAATCTTTAAGTAAAAATATTTGCCTATTTTCTGGTAAGGTATTGCTTGGATTTGAGACTTTCATCTGAAGAACTACCTGAGACCTGGTTTCCTAACATAACTGAAGAAAACACAATCTCAGGGTTGCAACAAGAAACACGAGGGAAATTCCCAGTGAAGAGATCCCATGGCTATAGGTTAAGGGAGACCCTCGTGAACCTTAAAACATAACGCAATGATTGCTCTGCAATCCCATATACATAAAGTGGTTCCTGCTTTGTAAACAGGCTCTGCTTCGCAAACAAGTTCTTCCAAGACCCTTATCAGAAAAAGAAGGGACTTAAATTCTCCAAGAATATCCCTACCCAAATCCCACGACTCTCTTCATATATACAGAGGTACTTTAGTGCACCTGTTCTTTGACTGCTGTGGCCACAGCGGACTCCTGCTGGTAAGCAGTTGCCCCTTCATTGACTAATAAAAGTCAATCTGGATCCTTGAGACTGGTTAGTTTTCATTTCCACCTGCAACTCTTTCAACTCCTAATCTTAGCATTACACTGAGGAGAGAGTTAAAACTAATTCTTAACATTTTGGTACGGAAACAAGGAAGAGAGTTGTAATACAGAGAGTGCTAAAACTCAATTCTCAACAGAAGATGAGTAGACATTAAGTAGTCCACCAGAAAAATGGATTAGCCAGTGAAAAAGACTCAATGTAAAACCTACGAAATAAGTCAATTTTACTCCCTGTTAGAAGAAGTTAACTAGATGCCCTGGTATTAAAACTCCATCTTAGGCAGGAGATCTGAAAATACCGCTATTATTAGGGAAAGCTGTGGGATTTGATCAGTCATCTAACAAGCTTGAGTTGTAAAGACACAAATTTCTTCCGGCACTGTGTATGCTAGATTTCCCAAGATTCTGTGATTGTGGAAGAAAGTAGAAATCTATTGGGTAGCAGAAAGAACCCAATATGTCTGCTGGGTAGATTTGTGTTTGTTTTCTTCTTTGTTGTTTTGACTGAAGATTCGTAGTCCCAGCCATCCTGGAAGTCACTATGTGGACCAGGCTAGCCTCTGTCTCACAGAGATCCAGTTGCTCTGCCTCCGCAGGGCTGGGATTAAATGACCAGAGTGAAGAATTTAAAAAAAAAATAAAACTAGTGAATATAGATCATTCTTTTTGTTTATTCATAAAGATAGTGACAAAGACTTAATAGCTAACTTCTAGACTGGCAAGATATCCCTACCCATTAAAACGGTACAAATGTGGGAGTAACAAAACTCTCTTTAATTTAATTTAAGATCTGCTTCCAAGGATGGAGCCCATATCTGACACTGATATCAACTTTGGGAACCTAAGATTAATCAAGTCACAGGGCATACAAGAGAATCTAACTAGTTTTCTACTAAATAGTTATTGTGTTAAATTGACTCATAATTGTTAGACTCCTGACAGAGTCCTAAAATGGCTCCCCATATTCTAAAATGGTGATCCTTGCTTAGCCTGGGCAAGTTCCTCTGTTTAACAGGAGACCAACCAACCCCAAGCTAAACTTCCCCAGCCTAAGTCATGGACATTGACCGGACCTCCTAACTGCCTATAAAGGGTGCCTGAGTTCTGAAGCTGGTTGCTGTCTCTCTGACCCTGGAAGGGCAACCCAGCAGTTTGGTCTCCCCAATAAACCGCTGCCCCTCTTGATGCTGTTTTGGTCAGTGGTCTTTACTACCCCCTGAAGTTTTCCTTCAATGATGGAAATGACTTTTATACCCATAGATCAACGTATATCTCAGCTCTGATCAGAGAAAATGGGTAGTGGTTAATACAGAAACCCACAACTGGCCAGACCTCAAAAACAAGAGCCTGAAGAGCATTTATCCCTGAATAGGACACCTAAATCTAACTTCTGCCCCACAAGACTCAGGGATCAATGATAATAGTGGGCAAAAAGATTTTTAAAGCCAGAGGTCATGGATGATCATAAGGAAAGAGAATTTTCCACATAACTGGTCAGATTGATCACACAACAAAGGTGACAGCATGCACTAGTCCAAACTTAAGGCAGGAAAACATCCCACATAGAATTGAGAATGGGGGTAAGAAGCTCAAAATTCACCTAAAGAAATTGTGGCAACAGAAGACTGCTGGATTGTGCAGAGAAAGTATCTTTCAAGCATGGGACTCAGGTAGGTTGACCAGGCTGCAGTGATTGGTCCAATCTTGAAGAACATTTAGTGAAAGACATAAATTAGATTCTATTGGAGATATGTACATATATATGTATATACATATATTTATATATGTATGTATACATACACACAGACATATATGTAAAAGAGAACACATTAAATCAGGGAGGGCACAATAGGGAGAAAAGGGGATAGAGGAGGCAACCTACATAGCATCACATTATAGTGTATGAAAATCAGAAAATTTCAATAATAATAATTAAAAAAACTAAAACCTCTGAATAGTTATTGGGGATGTAGCTCAGTATTAGAGTCCTCTCCCAGCATTGTTAAAACCCTGGTTTTAGTTCCCACCATTACTAAACAGAAATAGCAGCAAAAATAATCAATAAAAATCAAATCTTAGTAGTTCAATATGAGCTTCAGACTGATTTTCATGTAAAATCAACTTTAATTGAAAGAACGCATCATTAAATGCCATGTGCAATGAAGTCTGGTGTGCTGGATACCTTTTGAATCCCAGCACTCAGGAGGCAGAGACAGGCAGCTTTTTGTGCCATCAAGGCCAGCATAGTCTACGTAGCAAGTTCTAGGACAGGTGGGGTTATAAGATGAGTGTCTCAAAGAACATCACTGACATTAGCAACCAAATAATAACTAAATACAGTGAAAACAATTTAGCAGCCTCTGATAAGCAGGATCTTGGTATTCAGAATTCATTGAGTGAGAAGATAAATATGAAGCAGTTCATGATTGATGCGCGTGTTCCCTTTAGCCTCTGTTCTTGAACACAATAAAATTCTTTGCTCAAGGAATAAATCATCTCAAAACTACTGAGCATCCACAAAATAAGTAGTAATAAAGCAAATTATGAAATATGTAAGAACTTACTTGAGAAATGTTCAGATATATCCCAGCTTCGTTATTAAGGGCCAATGCAAACGGCTCTGGCTATCTTAAAGGGCGGTTTTCTTGGGGCCAGATGTTCTTGCCTGACTCGCACTGAGCACAGGGAGTTTACAGATTATTTTTCTTTAAATCCTCCTCTCATGTGTAATACTTCATAGGAAATTTATACTTCGTCCCGGATTTAAAGAATGTTTGCAACCTTTCTCAAAAGTCATGTCCTCCACGCTATTTACTATAGCACTGTTTATCATCAAAGCAGACAGGACCTACTCTGATTTCTGGCTCTTCTGCCTCCACAGCATACTCACTGAATCTATTCATTTTGTGTTTTGTTCTGGAACAGTTTTTATGTTTCGATCTTCACTCTGTTAATACTGTTCTACTCACTGAACATTTGTTGTCAGTGAAAATGTATTCCCAAATTAACTTCTTCACAGAGAATCAAAAAATTCTCAATTAAAAATAAATGTGGATGTCATGGAAACTTTGTGCCACAAGTTCCTTTCTGTTTCCACCCATGTCTTTATCTCTTCTTCACAATTAAGCTCTGCACATTTTTAGGACGGTGTATCCAGTAATTTCACACTGACATTGAGTAAATTGTAGCAGAGTACACTTATTTTTTTCACTATTTGGGAGATTTTTTGAAGTAGATAAAAACTATAATTCACTTTAAGACTTGATATCAATGACCTGATACTTTACCTAAAAAACACACAGTAAAACTGATTTTATTGGTATGTATTCATTGTACATAGTGGTAGGTTTCATAAAGACATTATCATAACACTATGCCATAGTCTTTGACCATATTCAATCTAGGTTCCCTTTTCCATTCCTTCTCCCACTATTTCTACTTTCATGTTATATACATACATTATTTACTATGGAAAATTAAGATTTACAAATGACAGGAAACAAGCAATGTTTGTCTTTCTGAATTAGATTATTTTATTATAATGATCTCCAGTTGCATCCATTATTCTACAAGTGGCACAATTTTGGTTTTCTAACCGAAAGCATGAGATACATTCTGTTGCTGTGATAGATGCTATGACTGAAAGCAATTTACAGAAGAAAATTAAGCTTAGTTTCAGATTACAGTTCCAGAGAGAAACTCCAAAGTGTCAGGGGAGGCATGGTAGAAGATTCCTGGAGTGGGAACCTAATAGTGCATAATTTCAGTGGCAAACATGAAGCAGAGACAGTGAACGTGAAGTTGGAGGAGGCTCTGGAAGTAACATATTCCTCTATCAATGCCACAGCACCTAATCCTCTCTAAACAGTCCCACACAATAGGGTCCAAGTGTTCCAATACCTGAGATTAAGAAACACATTATTTCTTCTACGATCTACTGAATTTAATAAATATGTTTTTATAAATAAAAATATTAATCCAGACACTTATTCTAAAGTTATTGTGTTTTTTGGATGCATTGCCTTTTCAATCCTTTCTGACATTTAGAATAGTCATTCTTTTAAATAGCAGCAAAACAGCATTACACTGTGATTGTGGTTAAGTGGGAACAAATTAAACTATGACCTTCTTATATATTTGTTTGTGTTATATTCATTGTTCATAAAATGTTGGCTTGTTTTCCCTAATTCTGTTGACAATACAATACTTATTTTTCTTTGCACTTTTATGTAATATTAAATGTTTCTTGAAGAAGTGAGGCACTGAGGATGTATTTTATACTGTTACAAAATAATTCATTTGAAATCCTCTTTTTCACTTTAGGTCTTTCACTTTGTATCTGAAACCCCCTATTAGTAAAGGATCTTTTGAGGGGGGGGATGGAATAGGTAGAAAAACGGTCTATTATTTAGTCCACTATTGTACTTCTTTTGTTGAAAGTGATATCTTTGCCCACTCAAGACAGAGAGGACAAAGACAAATAGTTCATCCAAGTTCATCTTGGTAATCCAATGGGTTTATTAGGGTCATTTACAGAAACATCCATTAGAGGCTACTTAAGTACATGTGTGACTCTTTAACATCTGCATGATTGAAAAGGCTACTCCTGCTTGGGTGATGACTCACAAAAGTTGTATCTCTATAGCTCTTTTCCTGCTCACCTTAGACGCAGCTACCATAGTAGAGAATCAGCTCTCCTGCATCAATGGTTTACCGGTTATATACACTTAGGCATGTACCTCATAGGTGTTATAAGTTTGATAACATTCCTGAATCTTGTAAGTTTCTTGTGAATTTCCTGATCCTCCCATTCTCTCTAGTGAGAATATTAAAATCGAGAGGAAATAGTTAAAAAGTGCCATCACTGAGAATGAGCTTGAAATCCTTCTGCTTCAGCTGCCTTAATGCTAAATTTGGGTGTGCATTATTATATTTTTCTGGTTAAGAGATTTTTTTGAGTTGGACATCTGATGTTTGCAGAGATCATTTGTAATTGTTCAGAGGAGGCAGTCTGCTACAGTGAATTTGCTATCAGCAGTTAGATGATCAAACAAAAGAAACCAAGACTTGTAATCATTTGAAAATTTGATGCAGTCTCTTGTTCAGAGAGGTGCACCCTTCCTCGCTCGTTTCCTCCTTCCTTCCTCTTTCCTTTTCTCCCTCATGTCCTCCCTCCTTCCTTCCTTGCTGCCTCTTCTGTTTCCAATGAAAGTCAACCCCCATATCTGACAAATGGTGAAACCGCTACAATTCAGCCTCCATCCCTCTTTGTATTGCCTTATGTATAATATAGTATCTAAGGTATGATCATTATTATATACAGTAATTATTTGAATACAAAATTTTATTATTTTTAAACGTGACTACAACTTCATACCTCTAAACTGGAAACTAGCATTTGTATCTTTCCAACTGTTATGAAACTGGCAGACTATCTTTATCAGGATCTTATCTTAATATGATTCTATATAATATTAGTAATTTTACATTTAGTAGGTATTTTTATTCACAGATTTCACCTCTTAACCTATATATGCATATATTCTTTCAACTGACAGAATATCTAATTTGCTTGCCATGGATAGATTTCTTTGTGCTACAGGAAAACATTCCATCTTGAATCTTAACCTTAGGTATCTCAGATTATGAGTTCCCTTTTGAACAGGGACATTTTCACTTAAATTATTTAAGATGAGGTCATTAATCTCACCCTTACTCCACTACTATGATTCGGGTCTTCATTTATAAAAGGAGGGATTTGTTGCCAGATAAATACTTGCATAAAGGGAAGATGTAAGCAAATGCACACTAGGAGAAGATAACTCTGAAGGACACAAAAGGGTATTCTGAATTTTGAGTGGATTCCTCATTGCAGAAAAGTGGAATTGGACTTCTACCTCCAAAACCAAGAAATTTCCTTGAATAAATCGCCCAGGTCACAGTATTATTCTAACAAAACTAACTAACTTACTATATACCATAGTTTTAAAAATATCACCACACACAAAGAGTGGACAGCTTTTACCACATGCTTTTTCTGAAAGCTGATTGCAGTCAACGTTACAAATGTAAACTGATGTTTCAGGGTAAGTTCCCATTTGTTAAAAATATTTATCAGTTTGGATTCTGTCTTTGTTGAAATTGTCAAAGATGGCAGCTTTCCAATCCTAAGAACTGCATTCTTGAAAGGAAGTCTTCTCCTTATGCTCTACCTTCTACAGAATCATGTTTCTGTCTGTTTTGGTCTATTAGATATCTGCTATACATATTTTAACATTTTTCTTTCCTCTATTCAATATATATTCTATTGAATTTTGTGCATTTCATACATCTTAGCCTGAGATTGTTATTCTCTTCTGTCATTGAAAATTGTAGTCGTTTTAATCTTATTGTTTTCTGGTATTCAATCAAGGAACTGAATTAATTCTTAATTAATTACAAATCTTCCACATAGTGGTAGAAATATTTTGTTATAATAAACACATTTTCAAAAACTTCTTAATATTTATGTTTCATAGATACAGTTCTGAAGAGTTGCACACACCAGTGAAGAAAATCCTTTCACCCCTTGCTTAGGAAGCTTAAACATCCATGCAGAGGGTTGTGTACGTTTTTCCAGACGAGGCTGTACTTGTGTCTCCCACAAGGCTTCTGAAGGAAACAGTGACTCTCGACTAATCTACACCCTGTGGGCAGGTTCTCCATGCTGAGGATTATACCATTTGAAAGAAATGATGTGACTCTTGCCTCTGATTTAACTATGATAGTGAATGACAAATTTACCTATGATATCTTTCAGGTGATTCAGAATCTAGGCAAAACAGACATTGAATGACAGAATTGCTTCACTTGTGCTTTATGTAAGGAAGAGTCCCTGTAATCATTAATATTCCTTCATACACCTGGAATAGTGCCTTAAACAGAATCTAGTGTGGCATTCTAATGTAGAACATAATGATTTATAGGATGAATTTATCTGCTTTTGTCCAGCAATTACTCAGGACATGGCTGATGTCATTTCTGCATATTTGGCTTATCATACTCCTTGAAGTCCAGTAGATATTAGCTTTATATATATTATGACACAGCTTAAGTGGATTTGGTCAAAGCCCCTGCCAGTTAGATTAGTCAGTTGTCAGCTGAGTGGTGGATTTACAAGAAATACTTTCAGAAGCTTAGATGGCACAGAGATGATAGGTGCCTCTGTATTTTCTGACTGGAAACACTGACTTTTAAAATCCAGACACATTTAGTTTTGTCAGGGCCAAAGAATTTATACTCCCATTTCCCTAAAAAATGTTCCTTCTAGGGGCAGGTTGAATGATGCATATTATTATTCCCAGCATTCTGTGACATCGAGGTTAGCATGGTCAACATAGTGAGTTCCAGGTCAGCTAGCAATACAGAGAGCCCCTGTCTCAAAAAAAAAAAAAAAAAAAGACAAAAACTCTCCTTCTTCCCACTCAGAAATTAGATCATCCAAAGGACTGAGAGAATATTTTGTTTCAAGCTTATTTTTAGTTACTCAATTTTCATTTAGAATATGTATACTGGGCCCCCAATTCCCACAATGATTTTGGCGAGAGTATTTGCAACCATATTCTAGGCAGTATTCTTAAATAACAATGTGTTCCACATTTTGGTACCCAAAGTTCTCATTATTTCTCTCTCAGAGCTGTTGGTGGTAAAATCGCCTTCTGGTCACCCAAACTGAAAAGCAGCTGTGAACAATCTTGTTTCCCCTATTTTCTTCAGAGAAGACTAGCTTGCCGTGATGGTCAGTATGGATGCCAGAAGAGATGAAACATCAGGGTGAGATGTAAAGAATGTTACAGCACAGAAAGAAGCTACGGGCCACAGAAACAGCACAGACAGACACCGCATTAGTGCAGGCAGCAAATTTGTGAACTTGGGAAGAACTTTGATCTTATGGACTCTAGACTTTGAGAACACTGACATTTCCCTAGATGTGACTGTTATATTTATGACACTGGGCACTAAAAAAAGCTGTATTTTTCTCTGGTGAGAAATAGTTTTTCTATATCCTAAGAGTATTTTTCAAGCAAAACTGACTGGAACAAAAACTCCAGTTACTTCAAATGTTAAAAGTACAAAAACCAAACCAGGCAAGGTGACACACACCTTTAATCGCAATCAGCAGAGATAGGAGCAGGCAGATCACTATGATATTGAGACCAGCCTGGTCCAAAGAGCCAATACCACATCAACTCAGGCTACAAAGTGAGACCCTGTCTCAAAAAAAGGGTGGAGAAGCAAAACTATGAGCCATGTATGGAATAATGTCTTGAACATGTGCCAACTAGTACATAACTATTACACAGCAGGAATTTCAATGCAAAGGGTCCAGCATGAAGTTTAGGAAGAATTACTTCCTCTTCTCTGAATCACTGCTATCTTGCAAGGCTCTCTAGTACTAGCCACAGTTATTGCATTATGTTCAATTGAACAATGACAATTATACAATGATGTTATGTTTTGATGTTCTAGAAGATTTTCTGGTGATCCACATACCTTTGGAGTCTGTTATGACAGAAGGCAGAGCTATAATAGCTCTAAGACAAACCTGTTATTGAATATTTTTGTCATTTCATGAGAATATTGATTGTTTCTGTTCTACTTTTCTGACAGGAATGAAAACAAGTGTATTCATCATACTAATGGCTACATACGATGCCTATGGACACTCATTGATAGACATTAGTAGTAATTCCACATTAGGCAAAAGCAACTGAAATCATGTAAACTCTTTGGGAAATCAGTGGAGATTGAATCTGCAGCTACGTTCAGCATCAATGAAAAAAAAAAAAACCCTGAAAACTAACAGGGGACATAATTAGAATCTTCCCCAATGTTCACTGTACATTTTAATTCAATAGTAAGAACATTTGGTCTTGAACTGACAAGTTTCCCCATTGAATATCTTGATGTGTAGGAAAACATTTACATTTAGATTTTACTACATCAGGAAACAGAAATAGCTATGCGTGGATGGACTTTATTTTTCCATAGAGAAGAATAACAGTTTGATTTTGATATCAGGGCCCTAATAATTGATGTTTGACTTCATAGTCCATGTAAGATCTTGACTTTACATAGAACTTTACACATTGCCTCACACATAAAGAAACCCTGTCTGAAAAATATAAATAAAGAAAAGGTCCTTTGTGATGGTTTTGACCTCCAGATTCCAATTCTGAGTTAGACACTGTGTATGAATTTGAGAAAAATAGGTAAAAGATGCCTTTGGGGGAAAACTGGAATAACGATGAGACAATGTATTTGCCACAATTTTATAGGGACTTACTATAGAAAACAATCTTTAAGCAAAAGTTTCTGGAATGGAAACTTGACTCACATCTGGGAAATAAGTCAGAGACTATAATTTTGTGGGAATAACAATATTATGCCTCTTGCTCATTTAGTATTTTCATTTTTGTGTTAAATATGTCAAATGCCACCTATGTAAGTTACATGTGCTGTACTTTGAGACATCATAATACTATGACGACTTTCAAGTATTGCAAGGGACAAAGATCCTCGATAACCATTTCAGTGTCAGTAGACTTTAAGTAAATAAGAGCTTTGAGACTTCTAGTTAAGCTTTGCCATCTGGCCTCTAGTACTTTGGGGCTCATTGTACCCATGGATATTTATGGACCCCAGTCTGGGACTCTGTGATTGCTGCTATTACACTCAGTCCTACTCTGTGGAGAAGAACCAAAATTGAATTGCTTCATGAATCAGATTCTGCTCTCAATATATTCCCAATTTTTGTCTCCAGGGCATCCTACGAAGCATTCCCCTCTGACGAATATTTTGTTTCCACATAATATACCTTGTTAATTCTCTTTCTTCCTCTGAGCCTCTTTATCCATTTTTTAAAAAGTTAGCTGCCAGAGCAAAGTCAAATATATCTTCTTTACTTAACATCAACCATTACTTCTGGCAGTCTTCCAGGTTCCAACATAGAAGTGAATTAGCTTCATCTCTTGAGGTCATGTCAAGCATGTTTATTACCATGTCCTGATGGATAAACATATTCTAGTCTCATATTTCAATAACACTGTTGATAAAGTATTCTGAAAGTCCATTTCACACGTAATTCAGAGTTATTTTTTAAACTAGTACTTGCAGTATATTTCTTAGGATTTCTTCAGATAAAGGGAAATCCCCAAATATATCAATGACAAAATATCAGGAGATTCCATATGCATTGACTTTACCCAAATTGTTGGCCAGGAAGACAGAATAAGATGTGGCAGCAGCTTCAAACAGGCTTACTCTTGCCCCATGTGAGAAAGTCTCTGGAACATATTTTAGTCAGGCAGAAGTGCAACAGTCTCTTGTGAAGCAAGACGGATCAACCTTCACATTTCCTTCATAATCCCCTGCCTTCAAAAATGACAGGTCTTCCCATTTCATAGGTTCCTGAAAAACTAATACACACAAGGGCATTCCTCAAGATAACTGCATCCCACACATAAGGTTTTGAGGTTGTTCAATGAAACCCCTGGCCTTGCATAACTGATCTTAATTAACTAAGAATTGCAACATCTTGTAATTGTGTGTAAAGATCAACTTTGATTCTACTGTGCTTTCTTAAAATGTTTTATTCATTATTTTTATTTTATTTTATGAGTATATTGCCTGCATGTATGTAAGTGTACCCATGTTCTGCAATGCTTGTGGAGGTCGGAAGAGGGTAACATATTCTGGAACTGTAGTTACAGATGCTTGTTAGTCTCCATGTGGTGCTGGGAACCCAACCCAGGTCCTCTGCAAGTGCATTAAGGCTTCTTAAAAGGTAAATCATTTCTCCAGCTTCCTGAAAGCTTCTTTGTATGTGGCTAGTGTGGGCTTCTGGTGCCTATCTTAGCCAGCAGCGGCTTCATATTTACCCTCTCATCTAATGTCAGTATGATATCATACTGCTCAGTCTTCACAGATATTTTTGCCTCCCTATATTTCAAATGCCTGGAAAACTTATATGTATCATGTATATATTTCTATTTCAGTATGTCAAAAATATCAAAATATTTAATAATAATATTACTACACTATGCTAGAGATTACATGTGCACCAAGTAATATTCAAAATAGTTAGTGATAGTCTCAGTTTCTGGGGAAAAAGTGATCCAAATATAATTTTGTTTTGTTTTGTTTTGTTTTCAGGGCAAAGATCTGATAGAAAAAGATGAGGCTGGAAGACTATTGGACCAGAAAGCAGGTCTAACTCCTGAGACGGGGAGTCAGAAGAGTAAATCATGTGTAACTGAATAGTGATTACTGGATAATATCCCTTTCAGTGAACTCCTGTGTGTTACAGGGGATGAGGAATCCCTGCTGTGTTGCTTTTAGTAGAAAACAACCTTTGGAATTTGTGGGTGAGGCAAAATTGTGCTAGTGAATGGGTGTCCAGTATGTGCTCTTGTGTCTTATACTTAATAAGCAACAAGATAGCAGCACTTAGTGTAAACATAAAACAGTTGTTAGTTTTTGCTCATATATAACTAATCACAGTAGAGGTGGCTGGAGAGAGCACATGCCAAGCAAAAAACATCTAATTCTAGAACTGATGAAATTGAAAGTTTTCAAAGCATTTCCATATCTACTTTCATTTCAGAATTCTCTTAAAAAAAAACATTGTCTTACGTAAAATAGGTATGCCATTCATTGCCATTTAATGAAATTTTTCTTTATAGTGATTTGAGTCATAGCTATTACAAAACCTATCAATAAAATTAAGAACATTTCTCAGTGTATTGCAGCTGAAACAAGGTGCATTGCTTGATTTATTTTTAATGACTAGGCTCAAATGCTTAAAAGAACCAAAATTCATTTGGAACTTTTTATGGTAGGTTTTACAAATAACCTCCTGAGGTTTACTTAGAAACACTTGTAATCTTTCCAATTTAGTTGTGAATGAAGAGTGACCTACATCACATTTTTGTCTTTCTAATGGAAGCGGTAGGAACAGAACAGCAGGTTTGGCTTGAAAATAAGCAGCCTGGCTTGTCTGAATATATTTATAGCTTCTATATTATCTTTTGCACTCTATGTTCAAAAGATTAGGGGGTCAATGTATTTGAAGTAGAAAAAAAAGGAGAACTGCCCTGGGAAGTAAAACTATTAAGAGCAATGGACTTTCACACCACGAAGTCTGCAAAACACATACATATTGAGACCTATCAAATGTGCCTTTAACTTCTGGGTAGGGGGTAGAAGGGCAGCTGAGAAACAACAGAGGCTGCTCACAAAGTAGCCTCAGACCAAGGTCAAGCTATCAAGTGTGCAATTGTAGAGGGGATACTAGTCTCAGACAATTTCACACTGCAGGTAGAGCAAGGTTTACAAGATGAAAGCAGAAAAAAAAAAAGATTGGGAAAGGAAAAATAGAGTGAACACTTGTATAATGCGAAGCACAATTTACTGTAGATAGTTTTAAATGCCATGTACATATAACACTCATAATGAGAATTTATATTTGAGATATACTGTTAGTTCATTTGTTTGTTTGAGACCGAGTCTCATTGTAGCCCCAGCTGGTATGGAACTGGCTATATAGACCAGTTTAGCTTCTATCTGAATGCTCTGACAGTGATTCTATTGAGTCTGATGCCAGAGTGCTGGAATTAAAGTTGTATCTCACCAAACCCTATCTAACATACAAGTATCTACAAGTTGTTAAATGTGATGCTCTGTCGTCTCTAAAAAAAAAAAACGCCTGATTTCTGAATACTTAACCACACGCCTGTGCTGCTTAGTATTTATGCTAGAGGCATCTGCTGGCTGCTGGTCCAGCTTTTTCTGTTTCAAATATTAACATCTGTTTCATTATTACTGTCCCCAGAACTAGTCCAATTTTAGGAGTAAATTCTTTATCTACAAAAGTGAACTTCCTGTCCCTGGGTTTCTTTTGACTGTGTCTTCTGAAGTTCTTTGCTCTGTCATTGCTTTGAAATCCCCAAACTGAGTTCCCCTCTAATCTATTTCAAATCTTATAATCTTGATATAATGACCATTCCCTCTCATTCTTCGCATTGTCTTTCCAGGTCATTCAGCCTTATTGAAATCTAGAAGAATTTGATCCTATTGGTCACTATTTTGATGTCCTCTTTATTCCATGCTTAGCTTTTATAATCACTTTCTAAATCATTCTTCAACACTCATTTGAGATACCTATATATGTATATAAAATCCTACAGTCCATGATTAAATGTAGCTATTGATTTCAATTAAGCCTATGTTTCTAAACCTAAGAGATGGAAAGAAGCCCCAGGAACTACTATTACTTTAATTATTGCTGTGACAATCAATCTCATACTATTCCTGACTCTGGCAAGCATTCCCCACTTTCTAGTTGAAAATATGCACCAATTCTTTTCCTCAATCTGAAAGTTTTCTACAGGATCTATAAAGTGTTATCTAACTACATCTTTCCATGCCTGAGCAGATCCCCAGGAAAACCTGCAGAAATTCTGCCATGCCAGTCTGACTACACAAAGTGTATGAACTTCACACGTCACCTTTTCCTTCTCGATCAATCTCTGTCTTATTAGCTCATTTCTTATCTGTAGGTTATTAAGATGTGAAATTTAATCCCTAAATTAATAAAAAGAAGACGAATATCTTTATTTTCACTTTTTTCTAGAATTTTACTTCATCTCTTACTTCAGGACGCGTTTTCAACAGAGCATCTGTCTCCTCCTCATATACTTTGATCAGTCTGTTATATTTATGCCTTCATTAGAACTTTTCGTGGCAGTTGGGAATCCAGGATTCACCTTACTTGACATTTTTACAGTCTGTGGTATAGATAACGATTCTCTGTTTCTTGATATCCTTGTTACAGTTTTCTAGTTTTCATTAAATCTGTGTCCACCCCGACCTCCACGCCTTCTCAAGTTTCCCTGGCTGATTCTTCTTAGACTCAAGTACTCCTAACTGAGACATGCCTCAGTTTTGATTTGAAAGAGTGCATTTGCTCTGTACTTTCTCTTGTTGATTGCCTCTACCCTTTTCAGAACTGTCTCCATCCCACACTTGTTTCATTCTCTTGAGGAAGAATAGGATCTCTGCTTATTATTTTCTGTTCCATTCAATGATTTGTTTATTAACATGTTTCTATGAAGGAACATGTGTTTTGTCCTCCCTTACATTGTTCTACATTGTATTGAAATCCATAATAAAAATTCTAACTTTTGCCTTTGCAAATTTACTCAATTCTTGTGGCTTCTTATATCGTGAATCACTGGGGAAAAGCTGGCAACTGATTTTCTGTGAATAAATGTGTTTCTTATTATCTTCCTACTTCTGGGTTTTTCCAATATAGACTTGATTTCCAATAAACTAGCAGATTAATCCTCTTAAAAGTAGTTGAATTCTTATCATTTCTCCTTTAGGAAATCTTTAGAGATACACAGTGCCCTCTTTGTATCAGCTAGGTCTCTATTACTATGATATTGCTATAGTGAGTCTTCTTCCTTTCTTATCTTTGTTTTCTCACAAATTCTAGTACTCTTTTCTTCCGAAGGTATCAAAATGAAGACCAGTTCCTGCAGTGTTCCTTCAGTAAGATCTATGGTATTATTTATCTTATTTTTACTTGTTTTAAAAGAGTGTCTGGGTCATCATGGCTTCTAAGTGAATATTTTTATAAAATGAGCCACTATTTAACTCTTTCACACAAATACCTGAAATATGATTGATATAAGGTGGGTCAGGTACCAAATTATCATCATATGAGCAACTTCAATTATTTTTGACCTGTGTCAAAGATGAATACAAGGCCACAAGAAGAGAAGGAGTAGAAATAAGAGAAGAAACAAATAAACTATAAACTAAATTTAACTGAGCATCTTTATTTTACTTTCGGTATTCACATAAAAACTATATTAAAAATATTTAGTTTACAAAGATATGATATTCTTTCATCTTCCTCACAAAGTTTGTTTCTCAAAATCTGATATTACTGTAAGTTTTGTACTTCTTCCATAAAATTAATATGTGAAGAAATAAGAAATGCATACATTGAATATTATTTTACAGTGATTCCATTGGACTCAGTAGTGGAAGGGGTGTTACTGTGAAAGCAAGTGCTAATTAAAGACATCCAGAACATCAATATCAAGGGAGAAAATGTGTTATAATTATGTTTTACTTTATTTGCAATACTCAAAACAAATTTCAATATGCCTCATCAACAGTGTCCACCAGAGGAATTCTACCAACAGATGTTTCTAGAGCTAATGGAGACACACTGTGTCACCTACATGGCAGTCTTAGTTGATTTGTAGTTACTGAGCACTGTAGATATTGGGAATTTGACCGAGAATTGTGATTTTTTAAATTACACTGAAATATAATTGAAATATAATATGAAATCACACATAGACATGGATACTATATTATGTAACACAGCATTAGAAAAAGCACTATTGAGGAAAATAAGTGGTAATAAATCAAGAGATATGTGTGGAAATATTAACTGATATAATTTAAGGTAGATTCAGATTTAAAGTCATAATAGAATATGTGGGCACACTTTGAGAATGAGCTTTTAGCTCTTTGTTCTTAAAGATCAATTTTGCTTTGAATCATAAATGTGTCTAACTTTTGTAAGCATGATGTTGTGATTGTAATATAACCAAGAAAACCTACCAAACTGACTACACTAACAGAAAATAGTACTTATAATGACCAAGCAAAGAAAATATATGACAAGATTCACAAACCAAAAATTGCTGTTTAGAGTTTCCTTTAGATTTTAGTCTAGATACATGAGAAAACTGTTTGACATATCTTTGCTACTTACCACCTATATAAGTAATGAAGGTTTGGAAATTAATCCTGATATATACGAACAGGCTTATTCATACTTGCAAAAATATTTAATTGTTTTAAATGTTATTTAAGAAATTATAAGGACTCTACAATTAATTCATATGGAGCACAGGAGATGGCTTAGTTGGTGAAAGTACTTAATGCTGTGCTTGATCAGCTAAATATAAGCCCTGGAAACCACATGTTGGAAACAGAGAACTGACTGCTGCCAGTTTTCCTCTAACTTTCATATGCATACCACAGCATATTTACCTTTACATGTACAAATGCACCCAAACAAATAAATATAATAAAGCCATATAAAGGCAAAGATTTTACAGCTCCTGTTTAGCATTGTTATTTCTGTTTTTGCTTGATTTCTTTAGTTTTTCCAATTTATAGATACCTACTTTCCAAATGCACTTTAACATGAAGCAGTTGAGACTGATTCAGATCATGATAACTTTATTTACAAGATTTCAGCAACCTCTCTTGTGTTCTGCTATGTGAGGATAGAAGAAAAAGACAACTGTGCACAATGAAAGAAGGATCTTGGCTAGACTTTGAGGTTGCAGGCATCACACCGGAGTTCCCTCAATCATGAGAAAGATATTTTTTTATCCACCGAGTCTACAGTGACTTCTTGTAGCAAATAAAGTAAATTAACATTCATGGGATTACTGTAGTTCATTCTCAAGTAAAATAAAGAAGTCCATCTGAATGTGTCTTCTGAGGGATGATGAAAAGCAGAAAGGAAAATCCCCTTCACCTAACATAGCCACTGAGAGTGTCTTGTTATTACACTACAGGACACTGATCACTGTCTCTTGGATACTGATTACCACTGTGTCATAGTACAATATAAGTTGGTAGCAAACCTGTGAATTTCTCAACCTATTCTAAATTTGAAGCAGTTTGGGTTATGCAGTGTATGTAGATAAGAAACTATATACATTTGAAAAGAGCGAAGAAAATATCTCTATTTCACAATTCTTTGTGTTGTTTCTAATGAAAGAAGTGCAATTCTTGGTTTTACTCCTTTGTGTTAAATACTGTATTGTAGTATACTGGAAATAACTCAGAATTTAAAAGATAAAACCAAAAAATCCATTTATGTGATGCATGTTGGGACAGAGGCAAGTGGATCTGTGTGAGATGGAGGCCAGCCTATTCTGCATAAGAAGTTCCAAGACAGCTGGGGCTACAAGGAAACCCTGTCTCAAACAAACAAACAAGCAAATGAACAAGCCTCACAATACCATGTATACACTGTAGTTCTGAATTAGAATTAAATAATATGCTTTGTAAAGAATAGTTCTATAATTCATTTCATTTGATGCTAAGCGACTATCCGAAACTCCTTTGTGCAGAATTAGGTAAGAAACAGGGAATTGGTTCTACCTTTTCAGTCCCCTTATAAAATACTTACCTGATCAACTCCATTACCTTCTTACAGCTGACTGTTAAATCCTAATGTCTACTTAGCACCAGCACCAGGTGGCATGGGAGCAATGGCTTGATTGATATCCTTTTCTAGAGGCTAAAGCAGTTAAACATGTATTATTCTGAATTACTTTTTGTGTAACTGTCTACCTAAATTGAATACCTGAGCCGCCACTTTCAGAACCTCCATTTAAACACAGCTGTAGCTACCATTGCTACTGAAGAAAGCACCACTGAGCCAATGTGGAATTATCTCACAATTTATGTTCCCACTGAAAAGTACCCAGCAGTGTTCGGTGGATTGTTTGTAGAAGAGTTGTGGGAGAGCTCAGGAATAGCTGTAATGGCAGTGGACTCGACTGTCTTACAAGTGATAGCTTGAACCACGGGAACAAAAGAGGTGCCTCGGGGCCATATGAATGTTCTTGCTCAGAGTGCACATTTTAGGAGTGAAAGTTCTGCTCTAACATACTTTTGGGAAAAACTCAAATCGTTGTCTATTGCATATTTTCTTCTTTAGTAGCTACTTTACTTTGTGCCTGCCAAAAGCCAGTTAGAAATTTCTAATGTGCTAAATGAGCTAATCTCTGAGGTTTCTTGCAGCTTTAAAATTCTACAGCGTTGTGTCAGCTAGTACTGCAAATGTGCCCATGGTTATAGTTTGTTCCCTAAAATAAAAATGGAATAAAACAGATGAAGATGCAGGTGCCGCATGAAAAGCAAAATGACTAACTATATCAACATGAGGTACATTGTGTTTTCACTGCTCAACTACAAGTCAAATTCTGTGGAATGATTTGTTGTTTGTTAATTTTTGCACATAAAATCCATATATCCTGTTTAAAAAAAATTATACACATCTAGAAATTTGAAAGTATATCAGTCCACAGTGTCATGTACCTTGATAACTAAAATCATGTGACTATGTTTGTAAGTACTGATCCATTAACATATGCTCTGTTAAAGGTTTCTTGAAAGGTGTATTTATCTGAAAGATATTAAAAGGGTTGCTATTAGTACAAGATAATCATTTGATATTCCTAACAGGGGAGTCTCTCAAATATACGCATCTATACCCTCATATAAATATGAGAGCCACACAGATATCTATTCTGTAATGAAATTATATATATATATATATATATATATATGATTCACAAAAACAAACAACAGATAATAGATACTCACAGAAAAATAAGGCAAACAGGATTTTAAAGTGATCTTCACGCACATTAGTCACATATTTCTTTTGACCTTAGACTTTCTGCTAATCGTGAGAATAAACGAATTTAATAAAGAAATAAATTAAGAAGCTGGATGCACACTGCAAATATTACGAGATGCCCAAGCAAATATTTAAAATGTAGATGTAATTGCTTTCATGTTTTTTTGTTTGTTTTTAATTACAAAAGGAATTAGGGAAGCAAACTGTTTACAGTAGTTCTCTACACCTAAGTAAAGCATCCTTAGCACAAATTAAATGATGTATTAACTGCAAATATCTTATGTATGGGTGTCGGCTTGTAAGATAGATTGACGTTAACTTCTGTTTTTCTCCATCAGTTTAAGTTTTTCTTTCCCGTCCAGCCTCTACTTTTAGTCACTTAAATGTCATTTATAGGTGTGGGTGACAAAATACCTCCTGGAGGAAAACAGATACCAAGTGTGATAAGAACCTGTAAGAAAAATAGAACAGAGAAGACCCAACTGAAATATGCTGAAAGTGTTGGGATCCTTCCAACAAGCTGACTATAAATGGTATATATTAAAATGCTAAGGGTATTTCCCATCTGCATGTGGTATAAATAATCAAATTTTGATAAATAGCACTAATAAATTCTCTGAATAAATTATTTGGAAGGAAAAACAAGGGAAGAGAGGGAAGAAGGGAAGGAGGGAAAAAGGGAGGGATTCAGGGAGGGAGGGAGGGACGGGTGAAGCGAAGAATCATAGTATGAAAGAGTGATGAGTCTACATGAGAATCTTACAAAGCCAAGAAAAGTTATCAAGGAGTGGAGAATATTTAGCCCTTGGAGAACAGTGAATTCATTGTCCCATTTTGTCCCAATCAAGGAGCACTGAGAGGATTCCATAGAGCACTAAAATTTTTTCAAACAAAGGTCATTAGTGGAAGAGAATAGAGTGAAACAGAACCTGATCATTGCTTTGAGTAGGTCTCACAGGTTAAAAGCATGAGAATTTTATTTTGTTTGAAAATGCATCGACTTAGACTATTCCCCCAATTGTTTTATGGAACAGACAGATCCCAGTCTCCAAAACATAGCATAACTGAACTGAGATAGGAACTGCCATATAGATCTCACTATATTTCATCTATGCACATGTGAGGCAAAAACAGCTTTCCTTCAAAGCTTAGAAAATAAAAAAATGAGTGATAACTATTGCCCGTATTTAGAGAGAAAAAAATGTTACTGTCTGACCCTATTAAAATGATTGCAGTCCAAAATAAAAATTTCAAGTTCAACATTTCCAAACAAATATATCCCAGACATAACCATTGGTTACAATTTCTAGAATTCAGTCGTAATAAGTATTGAAAGAAAGGAAAAAAAATGATGATACAGAATATTCTCATTAACTCTAATAAAATGTTTTCAATAGTTTTTTATTTTTGATTTTTTATATAATATTCATACATGGATTTGTTTGAATCATATCTACCACCTATTCCTTCCTCTCAATTTACCCCCTATTCTTCCTAAATTCCTATCCTCTTCCCATCTTGGTTCTTTCTCTCTCTGTCTCTCTCTCTCTCAATATTCAACAAATTCATTGAGTACTGCCTCCCTTTATGTGCATGAGTGTGGGACCATCAATTGACCTTTCACAACTTACATTTTTGAGGGAATTGATTCCCTCTCTCCCTGCAGGGTAATTTATCAACAATCCTCAGATACAGGTTGGACTTCCTGTGCCTCTTCCTTATCCGTTCAGTGATTTTGCTAGATTGATCTTGTGCAAATCTTGTTTGTGTCATCCCAGACATTGTATTCATGTGTGCAGCTGTGCTGTCCTGTCCAGAAAATTCTTTTAGCTACAGACATATGGTTTTTACAATCTCTCTGACCCATCTTTCATGATGATCTCTGGGTCTTAGATGTCCCATAGGCAGTTGAGCACCGGATCTCTTATTCTGTGCATATTGACCAATTGTGGGTCTCTGTACTAAGTCACTATCTACTGTAAACATGAGCTTTTCTTATAGGGTTATCTCAGCGATTTATCCTGTTGTTGTGATAAAACAGAGTGACCAAAGTAGCTTTTAGAAAGAAGAGTTTACTTGGTGTATGGATTCAGAGAGCTATGAGTCCATCATGGGATTTGTGATAATAGATATGACAGGAGGCAACTGGGACAGAAAACTGAGGGCTCATCCCCAAGCAGACTCAGGAAACAGATAGAGAAACTGGAAATAGGCAAGGCTTAAGAACTCTCGAGGCCCTCACCAACTGAAGTGCTTCCTCCAGCAAGGCCACACCTCCTAGGCTGCTACCAACAGTATCACAGACTTGGACAAAGCATTCAAACACTTGGAGCCTATGGGGAATATTCTCATTCAACAACACAGTGGTTTAAGAAATGTGATAATTTATGAAAAAATATTAGAGATCAGTTTATCACTATTTCCATTTAATAGAATGATAATAAAAGGTTCTCCACTAAGGTCTTTGACCTAGACAGTAATATGTCATCTGATCAGTTAATGGTCATCATTGAAAAGTGGTTGGCTATTCCCATAATATTCATGCTATTATTGGAACAGTGGGCATATCTTGCCAGGCCATGTGCTATTGTAGCATGTAGGTTATGCATTTGGTTAGAATTGTTGATGCTTCTTCTCCTATAGAAGGACTCATACAGCCCCCAAATTCTATGGTAGCTAGCCAGTAGGAATGAAGCTCCAAGGCAGTGCCAGCTTGATTACTCCATGTCCTGTGACTAATGTATAGGATGGTGTCTTCAATAGTAGCATCTTTCCATCATGTTCTGGAGGGATAATCCAGAGAAACTGGTGTGTGTGGGGTAGTTGTGGTACTGCTTTGGTCAGTAACTTTAAAATACTAAACCATACCTGGCACTGGGCTTTTTGTTTTATTGCCTATGTTGTTTGTAGGAGGCATTGTGTCCCCCACTCCCCCCGCAAGCCTCATTACAACTATTGGTGTGAGAACTGGGGTGTTGTGTGTGAAGAAAATTACCATGTGGGTTTTGGGAGGAAGGTGGAATATTTTGAGTATGTGGACTAGAAAAGTAACTGAATTCTGTAAGTAGCACTTAAGAAGTCTTTTTGTTAGGAGCCTGGAAGTAAGTAGAGCAGTGCTGAGAATAAAGATGTTCCAGAGGTAAATAAGGACTTTCCTTGAAACTGTATTTTTTGGCAGAGTTTAGCTGCTGTTTACTGACCATCTAATAGCTTGAAAAGTAAAAGACCAATCTCAATCGTGTGGTGCTGTTTTGGTAGGCTTTAGAAGGTGTGGCCATGCTGGAGGAAGCACAGCAATGAGGGCGGGCTTTGAAATGCCTTGCTGCCGTGATTGACTCTAATTCCTCTAGAATCTAGAACTATAAGCTCAAATAAGATCTTCTTTCTTTAAGTTCCTTTGGTGACCATGTTGCATCTAAGAAACAGAAAAGTAACTTATACAGATGTCCTATTCAGGGGTGAGCAGTTTCCAGCCTCTTATATGCACATTGGCCAGTCATGGTTTTCTGTGTTAATCACCATCTCCACCATAGGGAAACTTCTCTGCTGAGAGTTGAGAGATGTAGTAATCTACGAGTGTAAGTCACTAGGAATCAGATTATAAGAAAACCAGTACTATACTCTCCCCCATGCCCTGTGACCTGCCTAGCCCTAGGTTCCTAAACCTGTTAGCAGTGACAGACAGATCTGAGCTCCATCTTCTGAAGCAGACATTAAACCCAATTAAAGTGTATCTGGTTACTCCTGTAATGTGCATGCCACTATTCCACTGGTGGGCATATCTTGTTAGGCTAGTTGTCATTTTACTTCATAGGATACACAGCTGGGTAATGGTGAAGGTTATCTTTCTGTCTTTCCTTCTGGTAGCATGCATAGCACCTGTCAGTACTCTTAATGCTTTCCAGCATTAATGAAGCTTTTAAGTCATTTTAAGCTTGATTTTTCTTTGTTCTACAGTTCATGTGTGCAGTGTCTTTAGGAAGATGTTTCTTCATGAAATGCTGCTGGGTAATCAAGAAAAAGGGAAATGGACAGTAGTTTTAAGGGTCTGTGGGACCTCTGTTCAATAGCTTGAAGAGACAGAATCTGTTTCTAGAATTGGAATTTTATTTTGATAGCCTTTGTTGTCTGTTAGGGGAAATGTCCCTGTATTATAAGGTACCTCCTTTGATTATCTTTTTCCAATTATATATTCAAATAGCTTATACAGTGCTAGGTTTCTATATGGCTTTTTTTAAAGGCTTTTAGTGTGGACTATCCCTCCCCATTCTCCCTGCTCTGCCTTGCTCTCCTCCTGTTCCTCACCTGATTTGATTTAACCTTTCTGCTTCATTAGTACCTTCACTCCTTTATATCACCGCATTCTACCACCACTCCCAAGAAGTCGCCCAGTCTTTTTGGCCATTTATTAGCTTCCTGACTTCTCTATAAATTTCCAAATTGAAAAATGAATATCTATGATTTCAAAGCTGGTATTCTTCTATGAGGCATGTGACATTTTTCTTTCTCTGTCTGGATTACCTCATTACAGATGAGTATTTCCACTTCCATCTATTTACCTTCATATCTCATAATATCTGTTATTTTTAAAGAACTGAACAATATTTCATTGTGTATAGGTACCACACCTTCATTATCTCTTTATCAGTTGATGGACATCTAGATTGTACCCAATTTCTGGTTACTATGATAAGGGCAGCAGTGAACATGGATAAACATTTATTTGTATAGTAGGGCGTTCTGTCTTCTGGGTACATGTCCATGAGTGGTGTGGCTGAATCATGTGGTAGATCAATTCAAAACTTTCAGAGGAATCTCTGCATCGATTTCCACAGTGGCTGTACCAGTTTGCACTGCCACAAACAGTGGGTAAGAATTTCCCTTTTTTCAGCTTCTTGCCACATTTTTAATTGGATTCTTTGCTCTTTGAGTTCTTTGTATATTCTAGATATTAACCTTCTGTCAGAGGTATAACTGATAAATATTTTTTCCCATTTTTTAAGTTGTCTCTTAACTTGAAGGATGCTATCTTTACCATACAGAAGCCTTTGATTTTCTTGGGGTACCATTTATCAGTTTTTTGACTTAATGCTTTTACTACAGGAGATCTGTTTCACAAGTATTTTATGTGTCTATGTTCCAAAGCATTCCCTCCTTTCCCCTCTATCTGATTCATGCTTTCAGTTCTTATGTTGAGACCCGTGATCCATTTGGAGTATTGTGCATGATAAGAAATAGGGATCCTGTTTCATTCTTCTACATGCTGGTATCCAGTTGGACTGGTACCATTTGTTCAACATGCTGTCTTTTTCCCAATGTGTATTTGTGTCTTCTTTGTCAAAATCCAGGTGGCTTTAATTGAGTTAATTTACATCTGGGTTCTTAATTCTGTTCCACTGATTAATGCGTGTTTTTGTGTCAGCCAGCACTATGGTGTTTTTATTATTCTATCTCTGCAGAATAATTTGAGATAATGGATGTTAATTCCTCCAGTAGTTTTTTATTATTATTAAGGATTATTTTGTCTATCCTGGTGTTTTATGCTTCCATATGAAATTTGAGATTATTTTTTCAATTTTTCTTTATAATTATTTTGAAATTTGCTTGGAAAATGCCTTCATTTTTTAGATTGCTTTTGATAGCTTGGACATTTTCGCTTCCTTTTTAAAATATTTTATTTATTACTTTAGTTTTTTGTATATGAGTGTTTGGCTGCATGTAGGTACATGCACTTATGTTGTGCAATACTCTTAGAGGTTAGAAGAAGATATCAGATCATCTAGATCTGTAGTTAACAAATAGTGTTATCTGTTATGTCTGTGCTGGGAATTGAACCCCAGGTCCTCCACAAGAACATCCAGTGCTCTTAAATGCTGAGCCATCTCTCTAGTTCCCTAGGATTGTCATTTTCACAAAATTAATTCTACTTTTATATAAGGATTGGGAATTCTTTATGTTTTCTGCTATACTCAATATTTTTCTTCACTGTCTTAATTTTTTTATCCTATTTTAGTATTATATAGGTGAACATTTAGAGCAGGTTGAATAGATATGTCCTGATTTTCCAAAATTCCCTGATACTTGTTTCATGTGATGCTCATTAATAATTATAACTGTGATTAATTTTTATAGAGACATTTTACACAGTAAGTTTTATTAAATATTTACACATCAACTTTTGTAAAATAATTATCTTTGAATAAATGTTACAGACAAAATGAAGAAAACACATAATCATAGGGAGCTCAGCAAGTTCATTACAAAGACTACCTCCCAGAATTATATTTTAAAACATGTATTTGTGTATGTGTGTGTGCAACTGTATGAACCACAGCCTACATGTGGAAACCAGAAGAAATGAATTGTATCTCTTTCCACCATGGAGGATCCAGAAATAAACTCAGGTCGCAGTTATTGGCAATAAGAACTTTCATCAGTTGAGGCATCTCATTTGCCCTGGTTAAATTTTAGGTCCCTCTCTTTTCTTTCTCTGTTTCTCTCTGTCTTTCCATCTTTGTGTCTCTCTGTGTGTCTGTCTCTGTCTCTCTGTGTCTCTGTCTGTGTCTCTGTCTGTCTCACTCTCTCTTTCTTTATGTCTACAGAGCCTGTAATTTTTACAAATAACTGACATCAAGTAATTATGAACACTCCAAATTTGTAAGGAATCTCTCTACTATGAAAAGGTAGGCAGGTAGAGTTTGTTCAGTTTGTAAAGCCCTTTCCTTATAGGCAGACAGATCTATGTTCTGTCTCTAGATACCACATGGAAATGTGCCCAGCTTGGTGATGATTGGCTTGTAATCGCATTTCTGGGGAAGCTAAGATGAGAGGATCACGGGGGTCTCTAGCCCGCCAGTCTAGCTGCAGGCCCACCATAAAGTCTGTATCAAAGTAGGTAGAAAGCATTCCTGAGTATTATACTTTCAGTTTTACTCTATCTTCAACATACATCCACACACATATATACTCTGCACAATCAAGTCTCACACACACACACACACACACACATGCACACACATACACCACTCACATGCACACATGTACAAGCATATACGTAAAGGAAATTACAGGTAGGGCTGGGACTTGGAGTTGAAGATGTAGTTCAGGTGTCTAGCATATAGGAAGCACTGGGCTTGAGCTCCAGCACTGCTTAACTCTTATATAGTTTGCTGTCTGTTGTTATTCATAAATTGCAGAGACTGCATTTTGCTTTGAAAGTTTATTATGCTTAGGGATTTTTCAAGGGTATATTTATTCTGATGTATTCAAATTTATGACTTAAAATCTGGCCTACACAAAATAAAAATCACTTAAAAAGTAAAACTTTGACATTTTTTCTTGATGGATTTTATTTTAGAAACGAAATATCATTATGTTTATATTTCTCTAAGTGTATAATTTAAAGGAAAATACTTCAAGCTTTTGACTAATGTTTCTATAGTTGACCTCATCATTAACAACTTACACTGATAGTTATGTACAGTACATGAGAAAATGTAATTTAAGGAAAAGCCTATAATTTATTTGTTATAGCCAAAATACTGCATGAGGTAATGAAATTAAATTCAGAATCTCAAAGTGGATGATACATCTAACATTTTTTAAACATTTATTTATTTGTTACTTTTTATTGAATTTTTGTGAGTTTCACACAATGCAGTTTGATTACTATTAGATCCCCTCTCCGATTTTCATCACTCCTTACTCTTTACTCCCTTTACTTAATTTCTTAATTTCATGTATTCTAATATATATATATATATATATATATATATTATTAAGGCCCATAGTGTCAAATTTGTGTCCCCCTAGTGCCTTAGATATGGGCTTAGCCACCTACTAAAAGTCTCACCCCTAAGTGAGACAGTCTTTCCCCTATGCAGCAGCAGTCATTGATTGCCAATACTTCCTCATGTCAGGTTGAGGTTTCTAACCTCCCCATGACTATGCTGGGATTTTGTATGGCTTGCACTTGGGTGTCACTTGTATATGCTATCACTTTTGTCATAAGCTCTTATAAGTACCTGGACAGCTATTCCCAAAACTCTGTATTCATCACCTCTTGCCCTAACAATTTTTCTGTTCTCTCTTGCACAGTGATCTTTGAGTTTTGGGCATTAGAAGTTTGGTAAGAGCTCTAGGTTTTTATTGTTTTAAATTCTCACTTGTTCTTGTGATGAGGTTTGAACTCAGATCTTTGGGAACACTGCACAAGGATTCTAACCCTGAGTTAGGTTTATGTCCCTAATTTATTGTTTCTAGAAATTCTTTATGTTTCTTTAGGCTTTAATTTTTGAAATTCATTTAATTCTGATATTTTTGAAAATTGAAATGATTATTTGTATGAAATCTCTTCAGAAATTACTTTATAAATATCTAACATTATGTAGTTTCTATTTTTATTGAAAAGCTGTTTAGTTTTGTTTTCTATGCAGTTTTCATCTTATAGGAATATGAAGACAATCTTAATTGTAATTGTCAGTAAGCACAATCACCATCATTTATTATTTACCACATGTCAGATAATTTTCATCTAAATTGGAAATATAATTTCTTTTCACCCTTATCAGCTTGTCATGGAAGTGTTGCTTTTACATTGCAATCAATACGGTATTAATTTTCTTCTTTTGAGCAAATCTATTTTAGACTTTGCAGTTGAAATTTGAGCTCAAGCTACTCTTTTTTCTTCAACAGCCATTGCATCACATTTTTGTCGGGGTAAATTAGTGTTCTATTAGAGAGTAATGTGCATATTGGGTAGATCAGATGCAAAGCACAACTAAGGAACTATATTTTAATTAAATGTGAGAAAGCTTGAAAGACTAGACCATGTGTAGGCATCAAGTTCACTAACACTGTATGATCTGTAGGAAACAGCCACAGTTAAAGCTATAAAACTGGATGAAGAAAACATTGGAATATGAGAGCAGAACAATTTCATTTGTTCTTTTCTTAGTAGCAGAATAAAAATTCTGTTTTGCAGCACAGTCCGATTACTAGATTGTCCAAAACGTTTTCAGTTCTTATGCTCATGTCCTGTGTGTACATACTTTAGCTATCTTGCACCTTGGACTAATTTGGAGGAAACACTACAGACATTCTGCCTTACAGGATTAATCCTCTCAAATGCCTTGGAACTGTGTTATTACTGTAAAACAAATCTCAATTCTTTCTCTGTTCATCAGTCTGTAAATTATTCCTACTGAAAGAATATGTGATCTTAGATCGATGTTCCCATTATTTTTTTCCACAAGAAAGGCAAATGCTTTCATTTTCTTCTTTTTCTTTCTCCTTTTCAGCTTTATGTAGGTAGAAGAGCTGTTTAAGATTCACACAAATGTTACGAGGACAGATCATTAAGTCTAAGACATAATTCATGACAAACACTTATTTGTGGATGGAATCTTCATCATTTATGCTCACAGAGTAAGAAATAGTAACAGTTTTCTTCTGACTTCTTGATAGTCTTCTGGAAATTTCCATTTTACTCCAAACTTCACTGCTCTTTTCATTGTATTTGCTCAGTGTCTCTTCTGCCAAATTCTGTGCAATATTTACTGTATCATAAGGACTTTCCCAGGTTTTCTGCAGCATGTGCTCCCTGTTCAAGTTTCCATTCTTGAGCAAACAGGTTCCACTCTGTGTGACTGGTACCCTTACAAGTGGTCCTTATTCCTTCATCCAAACAAATTAATGTTTGTTATATGGTGCTTCAATCTACAAAATTTGATGAAAAATGTTTTAACCTTCAAAAATAGCTTGCCTAAAGCTATATTTGTTATACTGAATTATAGACAATATATTTTTCCAGGAATTTTAAAAGCATTTTAGAAAGTGCTTAATTTTGTTGCTTGTTTTTATATTTCTTTATCAAAAGAATATTATTAAGTATGTATGACTTATTTTATCATTAGAGTGTGATTTTATTTTTTCCCAGTAAGTAGTATATTTGTTATATTAACCATGTTAACTATATAATAGCTTTATCAATTCTTCATTTGAAAATAAAGTTGAAAAATATTTAGACCATGTCTTCTTGTATTAGTAATCATGTGGATATGGTTTGTGTGTGTGTGTGTATGTGTGTGCATATATATATATATATATATATAGTAGTTACATTCAATAAAATTATTGTGAACATTAAAAATAAATTAGTAAAATAAAAAAACTTTGTTAACTCCTTATTACTTACTGAATTCAAAGTATCTGAGTAATAATATTAATATAATTCTCAAGAGCTCTTTTATATTTTACTGGAGTTCTGGCCCCATATCAATTCATTTTCATATTTTTACACCTGTGTTTCTTTTACATAGGCTACAAGAGCCTTGCTAACTGCAGGCCCTATTGCCATTCAATAATGCTTTCTATTTAATTAATTCATACTTTTTCTTGGAATATTGCTCTATTGAGAATACCATTTGTCTCTCCCTAATAGGGACTACCTACCTAAATCTCGAGTATTCCTAAACATTTTCTGTTTTGAGTGCATTTACTAGTATCATTCTTCAATTTCATAGCCTTAATTTCAAATTTAATGTGGATTATATTTGAGAGCATCTGAGAGTTCTTTCTGGTATTGCAATAGTAATTTGATGTTTTCATTTCTTTTTCTTGTTATTTTTTTTACAAAATTATTATTACTTATAAAAAACTCCAGTAAATAAATATTCATACAAAAAAACATTATTTAAAAGTCAGATTTCATAATAAAGGAACGGACTTTCATGGAATCACATTTGGACATTGAACATTTAAGGGCGTATTTTATGTTGAAAATGAGATATGTCTTGAGACAACATTCAGAGTTCTTACACAAAGAATACTTAGTGTAAAAAATAATTAGTATGCAGTTTTATTGTAATTCTTATTCTCACAAATCCATGAGGGCTATGCACAATTTAAAACGTATTTTAGTTTTTAGTTCATTTTCATTAAAACGCACCCGCATGAGCATGTGTGTGTGTGTGTGTGTGTTAGTGTGTGTGTTTGTGTGTGTGCAGGCATACAGGTGTCTTGGCACACATGTGGATGTCAGACGACTACTTTCAGGAACAAGTTCATTCCTTTAATTATGCATTCTAGGACAGAGCTCTTGTCATCAAGCTCACGTGACAAGTGATTTAACCCACTGTGCTTCCTGTTTTGGCTTTTAATTTCTTTTTCTGTTTTTTTTTTTTTTTTTTTGTACTTACCTTCATTGCTTAATGAAAAATATTTGAGTCTTATAAGTTTATCTTGCCCATATTTGCAAATTGATGATAAATTATGTTATTTTTCATATTGTAAGTAAAACAATAAAAGTGAAATTGAAATATAAACATTATAATCTGTGAATCATAGTAGAAATGAACTTCAAACTACCAGACACTTTGAAGAGATAATTTAGGGATGAAAATGTGATATTTCTTATGTCTATCTCCTTTAAAATGCATCTAATGCAGATTGCATTTTATTGAATGAAATGATGGAAGCCCTATGAATTTTCTCTTCTCATTAAATGGAAGATTAGTTCCCACAGTAACTAATAATAACAAATTTTAGTAGAAAATAAAACGATGTTCTTTCTGATCAACAACTTGAAGGCCTTATCTTCATAAGAGGAACTTCACCTAACTTTCTACTGCAGGTTCACAATATATACATATGTATATATTAGGACAGAGTACAAGAAACAGTGTACATATTTAAGAACATATGCCTTGCAACATAAAACTGAATTTTAAAATTTATTTCTGTTTATTATTTTTATGTTGATTTGTCTTATAAGAAAGTTGTTAATTTCTTGCCAATCATGCAGATGTCTGCTAAGTAAAAAATTGAATAAATCTTGTGATGTTCTTAAGAATAAAAAAGAATATTTTAATATTTATCAATAATGTTGTTTTCTGAAATAACAATCTAGAAATAAAAGCAATTCATTTTATTAAAAAAATGTTGATGACACTAATTTTTACCATATATCTGTCTGTATCAAATGATGTAAATGTTACTGTTAAAGTACAGTTAAAGAAATCACAAACCAAAGAGATTAGGTTCTACAAAATATTATATTTAATAAGACACAAACTGGAATCAAAATTTTATATTTTTGTTGTATTTTTAAAAATTTTCTATATATGGATATTATTTTAAGTTGTAGTTATTCATTATTGGAAAGCTGGATAAACAAATTTGACTCATTAGACCTTAATACATGTAACAGAATTCATGAAACTCATTAAACAAGGGGTTATGCGGGATATGAATGGGTAAAGCATTATAAAGTCTATTAAGCTATTTTCTTGAAATGCACAAAACTTCAATAAAATATGCATTGAAAAGTAAAAAAGAGATAAATGTAAATTATTTCAAAATAAACTTAATAAAATTATTGTTTGTGTGTGTGTAGAAAACAGAGATATGCAGCAAGAATAAATTAAAATCAGAATAGTCAATATAAATAAGCGATAGATGCTATAGTATAGATGTTGGGCATTTTATGCTTGTCTTTCCGTTTTATAGCCTCCAAATAAATCACCAAAGAGGTGAGCAATAGAATGATTAACAGAGCATGTCTAGTTGGTGCCGAAAATTTCACCCTTTACAAATAGGGCATGTACATTGCAAAACTCTCCAAATTTAATAACCATATAAATAGTGGCAAATCTTATTTATTTATCTATTTGGGCTTTGCTCAAGTTTTAAAATAAAAATATTTTTGAGCATACCACAGATACATAAAAAAATGGTCCAGAGAGAGAAATTGGAGAGTTGACATTCAAAACCACAAATGAAAATTAGTATTTCATACATCTTTTTGGAAAAAACAATGCAAGTCGAAAGTGAATTTGATCATAACCTTCTTTGTAAAAGTGAAATGCAAGTCTTTCACTGAATTTCCTGACAGTGTGAATTAACACAGCCAACAGTTTATATTTCCCAGAGCATGTCTACTATTGGTTTCATAATTCTGCATATCATAAAATTTCTCCAGTCTTGCAGCTAATCATAAAATGTTTCCTATAGAAAGAGAAAAAAAATAGAAAAACATTTTCCTGGGGTAATGAATTAGTCCACTTCTGGGTTACGCTGCTATACGACAAAAACTATTATCTGCACAGATCTTTTAGAGTTAGGTCTGTTGTCTCCATTTTGAACTGGAGGGCTAAATTCATGTGAGTTTCTTCAATATTTTTTGGTTTATTTTCCTTGATTTTAATGTTTAGTTTTGAGAATTTCACAGATGTGTATTGACTTTGTATTATTTTTATCCCTCCCAGTCTTTCACTAACTCTTCCTCTGACCTCTCACTCACAATTCCTCATCCTCTTCTTTATTCTTCTTACAAATACATACATTTATAGCTATCCACACACATATGTATTCTTAAAAGCTCTCTGGTCCCTGGTTCTTAGAGTAACTGAGACTCAGTGATCATCAGGGAAGAAGGGGTGGAAAGAATGTCAGAGCCAGAGGAACAGGACACCTGCTCCTAATTAATATTTTCAAGACATGATCAGGAAGCTGCACCAGGCTAGCCTCCACAGCCTGGTGGTCTAATGAGATTTGACTAATGAAAAGCCAGTTGACAAGCCAAGGTGGATTTGGGAATGTCCCAAGATGAAGAGCCACAGACAATCAATTGATGCTGACGGACAGAGGCTAAGGTGAGCTTCTTTTACATCTGAAGCAGTTAACAGATGGAGGATAAAAATCTGGAGATTTATACATGAAATTGTCAAACAGTAAGGCCCTTTATGAGCTTCCTTACTTAGCTGTGTGGAGGGTTGGTGCATGGGTCTGCCTACTGTGCCCACATGGGTATGGAGGCCTGACTTTACTGTCACCTGTCATCAACTTCACATCTTTCTCAATCACTCTGCACCTTACTGTTGAGACAAGGTTTCTCATTGAACCTGGAACTCACTGTTTCATTAAGACGGGCAGTTCAGCAAGTCCTAGAGAGCCTCCTGTCTCTTTCTCCCCAGTTCTTATGTTACAGACACATATGCTGCCAGTGAAATATTTTATTTGGGTCCTGAAAATCAAAACTCAGATTGTCATGCTTGCATAGCAAGCGCTCTGTTAACTGACCTATCTCCACCAGACCTTTATCAACTGACCTATCTCCACAAACCTTTTTTTGTGGGTGTGAGACCTGAGTTTGGCTTTAAATTCCTGATCAATTTTCCACCAGTAATCCAAGTGTTAGAATTTTATGGCACTCAGCTATATTGCGGAAAATTTAAAGAAATCACTAAGCTGTAAAATGAGCATATCCTATCAATATTGTATTCACAGAACAAGTAATCTGATGAAGCCCAGACTCAGGGTAACAGAAGCAGAAGTGGATCAAGCGTATATGTACTTAAAAATAATGCAAATATTTTGACCAAGGTAGTCAGAACTGAAGGATTAATTTGAAATGTAAGGTACATAGAAAGTATTAGATATTCAGTTACAATTTTTCAAATGAACTAAAGCCAGACACCCTTTGAGTGATGGCAGCAGGTACAAGAAGGCGTCTATTCCTTATAACCTTTAGTTCTTAGCATCTGTTTTGAAACCTTAATTGTAATTTAATATTTGTCAATAAATACAATGTTTGTGTTGTAGGTTATGTTCTATAAACATGCAATTTATAGAACAATTCTCAATTCTGTGCTTTCTTCAAACGTATTGCCAATATTGAATTAAACATTGCTGCATTTTAAACAACTTTATTGACTCAAGTGTAGTATTATCACGAACAATTTCTGAATCTTCTATAAAGTTCAATATTTGAAAGGCTTTGTCTTCATCTAGGTATAAATAAGAAAATACAAGTAAAATTACCTTTTGCAACTTAATCAAATCCTATTGATGTTTGCTGAAGAAATATGCTTTCTTCCTAATAAATCCCTAATTGTGCTGTCCAATTCGTGAATCTGACTCTGATTAGTTTGCATTTATCAGGTTACCTAATCAATCTTTTGTTATTAGATAAAATTGAAAAATAGTATGCACATTCATGTACATAATTACTACATTTAAAATAGCAGCTCTAAGTATTTGGATAAAGTCTACTAGGGTAGTGAAGCATATCAAGAATAAATCAATGGATTCTTAGAAAATATAAACATATTGTCTTTTCTAAACTGTGTGCATTATCAAGTAGCACTTAGTGAATATAAGAGCAGAATGATATCTAAAATGTGAAGTAGCACAGAACTCAATAGATTTATTCTGTGCAAACCAGATAGTTACTACTACAAGCATTATAAGTCGTAGCATACATAGAAAATTCTCCACATTATAATTATAATGTATACAGAATCATAAACTTTACACAAAGGAGATGATGATGTTCCAATAAACTGTTTTTCTCAAAGAAGGAAGAGTACTTGATTTTGTATATGGGATTCTGTATCATGAGCCCTATCTATTTTAATATTCTCACTGATTGGATAGTATAACTATCATTCAAATTGATTTGAAATTATTTGGCCACAACTATTTATGCAAACATTATTTTCTAAAGGCTACAAATCACAATGATATCAAATATGGGTTTAGAATTCAGCATTCCCAAGTCCTGATGAAAAATGTAATTATCTTAGACTTGCTGTATCATATATATCCTAGAAGTTCATGTCTTAAGTTGTTAAGCATAAATATTTGGAATCCTAGTTCAGACAAATCTTTAGACTATCATTGGATGAGTTATATTGGAATCATACTCTAATCTTCATTCTGAATAATTTTATATTGTCTAAAATTGTGAAGTCGTAAATGAAGGATAACAGTGAAATTCTATATTGTAATCTTTTTCTGTTGAACTGAGCATTGAATTTATGGCCTCTGTGTTGTTAGGTAAAGCAAAGTTAATTCAGCCCAGGAATTAATGATCAGCCAAACAAAATATAGAAATTTAGCCACAGTGTGTGCGACAGATGGATGTGAAGACTTAAACTACATGACAGAAAAAAAATTAGACCTTATAAATGACTTAGAGATTTAGAAAACTGATATTCTTTCATTTACTTTAAGACACTTTTATGCTTACTAAAAGTAACATTTCAAAACGACATATTATTTGACAACTAATTATCACTTTTATCCCACAAAAATGTTAATTTATTCGTGTTTTAATGTAATAGAATGAAACAATATTTTGTACTAAATTTTTATTTTGAAACATTCTAAATTCATATTATAAGTTGAGACTATGTAATGTATTTTTTGGTTTATAAATAGAAATGATTGAAAATACCTATCATGGAAGGCATAGTATTTTATCTATTTTAACTATTCTGTTTAAAAATCTATAAATATGAGAAATAAAAGACTATATCAGATCCACACAAATTCCAGTTTATGAATTTTTTATTTCTTGTGTGGCTTCTTCCTTCCCTACTTCTACCTTCTTTGTTTCTATCTCTTTCTCACAGCTTTTTATTTAGTTTTGTTGTGAAGAGATTTTTTTTTGTAATATGTTCTATTGATATTGTTATGGGCATCTAGGATTTTTTGTTGCCTATTTTTATTAAATAATCAGGTTTGTATAGTGCTCTCTAGATTTCAGGGGAAGTGGACCCTTATATTAAGGTTCACTCTGTCAGAGTTCAGGGATCATTGCTGAAGAGGTGGCAGAAAGATTGTAAGATCAAGTGAGAAGGGTCATGACCATAAAGAAATAGAATCCTACAAGTTCCTGAGACCCTGCTCATATGAATCTACAGCAATGATCTTGGCATGCTCAAGACCCATGCAAATTCAAGCAGACATAACCCCAGGATGGAACTGGAGAAATGGGTAGCAAATCCCAATCTTTACTAAAGAAATATTGGCAACTGATTACTATTGGGCAAGGATGAGCTGGTGTTCCTAAATTTGGGTATTCTGGGTAGGCTGACTAGATCTCTGTGAATGAACCTACATTGAGGTTGCTTGAGGACACTAACTTGACACGATAGACTTTAACACATATGAATGAATGTATGAATTCTAGGTGGGGTAAACCGGGAGAGGGGTGCTGGTGGGCAAAGGTATATAATGATGATTAAGATTGATTGAGATGTTTTCTATGAAACACACAATTGTTGAGTAAAAAAATTAAAAATAATAATATGGTTTATTTTTAATCTTAGAAAATACACATGTGGGGCTGAAGAGATAGCTCAGTGGTTAAGAGCATTGATTGCTCTTGCAGAGGATCTGGGTTCAAATCCCAGCACCCACACAGTGACTAACAACCATGTTTAAATTCTGTTCCAGGGGATCCGAAGTCTCTCCTGACTTCTGAGGCATTGCATAACACAGGGGCACTTACATAAATGCAGGCAATATATTTCATGCATACAATATAAAAATAATAAATATAATTTCAAAAATAAAATATGAAGGTATACAATTTAATTTTTAATTATTAATTCTTAGATAATTTCATATAACATATTTTGACCATTTTCTGAACCCCATGCCTTATCTCCACTTCACAATACTGCCTGACCCAATAACTTTATGTCCTCTATCCTATCACTGTTATTTTTTCACAGGTTACTGAGTCTAATTTGTGTCCCCCAAATGCTCTTGAGTATGGGTCCATCACCTGGAGTCTGGTCAATCTATCAAGCATCAGATCATTAAAGGAAACTGACTTCCCTGTTTCCAGCAGTGATATATTCCCCATAGATCCACAGCTAATGCTGGGTGTTTTTACACACCTTACCCATCCATGCTCGATTTTTGTCTGTCTTGGGCTTTCTCAGGGTTAGTGCATGCTGTAAATGTGGCTGCATTTGTGCAACTACATTGTGATGTCCAGACAACTTGAATTCCTTGTATTCATCTATCACCTCTGGTGTTACAATCTTTCTGCTCCCTATTCTGCAATGTTCCCTGAGATTGGGATTAAATGATGCTACATAGCTGGCCCATTTAAGGTTGAGAATTCCACAGACTCTTATTTTCTGAATGTTGACCACTTGTGGGTCTCCATAATAATTATAATCTGCTACAAGAATAAGGTTTTCAAGTGAGTCTCAAGGGATTCACTATTCTATGTTTATAACATTAAGTCATTAGGAGTTCTTTTAATGCTATGCTTAATTGGCAGAATAATAGTAGTAGGCATTCCTCTATGTCTAGTGATCTGTCTGGTTGCAGGTAGTTGGCCCCGATAAGAGTTGGTCAGGTCTTGGATTATCTAGTGAAATTGGTCTTAATTCCAGCTGAAATGTGACTGGCTACTCAACATAACATCTGTGCCACTACTGCACAATGGGCATATCTTGCCAAGACAGTCATTATTGTAACTCACAGTTTCACTGTTCAGTAAGATGCTTATTTCACTCCAGGAGCACACCTAGCACCTTCAATATATTTTGATCACTGCGTCCTCCCTCCAATATCCCCACTGCTCCTCAATCCATCTCTGTCCCAACTTCATGTCCTGTTTTATGATTATTATTAATAACTCTCTGTATCTAATTATTGATGACTATATGCACATAGGTGTGGGACCGATCATATCCAGGGCTTGGGAAACTTATCAGTGGTTACATATCCTAAGAAAAGTGAGTCTCCTTCCCTCAGGAACCATTAAATGCTGATAGCTGGGCTTTCTTTGTGACTTCACTGACTATTAGAACCACTGACTATGGGGATTGGACTAGACTGGACACTGAATGTATGTTTCACTTTGGTCAACCTGGAAAATATGATTCTTGCTGATGTTAATACTTGCTACAGTTCTGTGTCCTGTGCCTCTATGATTTTTATAAGAGATGACATTGATACAAATTCTTAAAACTGATTTAAATTACAAAATTAAAAATTAAAATCTGGCAAATAGATTATAATATATCAGTGATATGTATCTACATCTCTATGTGTCATCTATCTATCATCTACCTCTCTATCTATCCTCTATCTACCTACCTATCATCAATCTATAATCTGTCTACCATCTATCTATCGATCGATCTATCATCTATCATTCTATCATAAATCTATCATCTGTCTACCATTACCTGTCTATCTATCTATAACCTATCTAATGTATCATGAAGACAGTGGGGAATTCTTTATTATGGGAGAGATAGAAACTTTATATTTGTAGAGTGTCTTAGGAAACATATATCAGACAGTCTTATGTTAATAGGGGTGAATATTTTGTGACCTGAATGATATTAGTATAGGAATTCACAATATAAGCATCCATTATCATGTTCTTAGTTTTCAATATAATTTCCTTGGACTATGTACAAGTTATACTCATACTATTTGTTGCTAACTTCAATTCTTTTAAACTTTGAAAAATATAGATAATATTTATTTTGCTACTGAAGATAGTATGACAATATTACCATTTTCTGAAAGCCTACTAAATTATTTAAATGTTGTCTATATGTTTTAGCATAATTATTATGTCTGAGACACTATATAATTTAATGATTTTAATAATAATTTAGCAGGTTAATAGGTTTAAAATAGTACTGTGACAAAATGAAATTTTGTAGGGTTATCACACACTAGAAGCTTCTTATTCAATAATTTAACTGTATATCTTCCTTGAATTAGTTGAGCAAAATTTGGTGCCGAGGTTTAAATAGTTAATAAAAAAAGTTCACAAAATACTTGACCATTGGAGACCGAATTTTTGTGATTGAAAACCAATAGTAACATCCAGTGATTAAAAAAAATAATAAAGTGGTAATGTGTTATAGAAAAAAATTACAAATTACAGCAGGATTCATGGGACCAAGTCCCTGGGCTCTCTCTCTCTCTCTCTCTCTCTCTCTCTCTCTCTCTCTCTCTCAATATTATGGTCTCTAAAAAAATTTAATCAAACAGGGTAAGTATGGTTACCCTGGTAAGGGGTTAAAAGAAAAACAATGTTCATACTTGCCATTAGAAAGAATTTGAGACAGTAACTTGCGTGACAGATTTGAAAAAAAAAATGCATTGAGGTCAACCTGGCTAGACTGTGGCTGGAGGGAAAAAATAAACAGAAGATGCAGTTCAAGGGGCAGTGATCAGTGGGAATATCAAAGAGATCTTTATCAGACCTGGGCTTCAATTTGGGCTAGAAATTCTTTGACAATGTTTGAATAGAAATGTACTGTGATGTATTTTAGGAAAAACATTTTGACATGTGTACTTAAAATAGTCTTACGAGTACAAATTTGAGGGCAAAAGTGAAACCAGTTAAACGGCCACTGAAGTAAACCGCTTTGGAGACACTGCGCTCATGTAACAGAGTAGAAAGAGTGAAGGTGCTCAAAAGTGGATCTGGTGGCTGGACAGATGACTCAGCGGGTAAGAGCACTTACTGTTCCTGCAGAACGCACAGGTTTGAGTCCCAGCACTCACAGGAGGTGGCTAAGAACCTCCGTAACTCCATCCAGTTCCAGGGGATCTGACACCCTCCTCTACCCTCCGCAGGTACTACGTGACATGCAGGCACTTGCATACATGCAGGCTTAACACTCACACACACACACACACACACACACATGCACACACGCACACACGCACACACACAAGATAAATTAATTAGAAAAAAAATTTGGAACATGGTTATGATGTAAATTTGAGAATCTTGAAATATTTACTTAGAGCCAATAGCGATGAAGTGAATGCAAGCATCAAATGAGTATAGACCTCAAATAGAAACGTCCATATACTACCCCCGTCAATTCAACAGTGATCGTGAAGGTAGACATCAGAACTCATTGCAAGAAATGGAGTCAGCTGCCCAGGAAACATGTGACCAGAGTGTTTGTTGCAATTAACAAAAAACAAGACCAAAAAAATTCAAAGGACTGAGTCACGTATTAATTATGTTTGCTTGGTTGATCAGCTAGGATAAAACATACTATTTTTATATATACTCAGAATTTTTGAATCCTCAGTGACTTTGGTGAAAGAATTTTTCTTGGTAAAAGGAAATAAAAATTTAATTGCTGTGGATACTCTGAATTGGACAGATGAATTGGAGAGAGCTAATCCTTCATTAATCAATAGTTAGTATACATGGAAAGTAGGAATGTTGACAGCGACATGGAGAGACATTGGAAGCATTTTTTTATTTTACTTACATTGTTTTGTTCATATAACAAAACTCTCATGTAAAGTGAGAAGTTCAGGCAAGGAGATTAAATGGCTTCAAATGCACATCCATATATACATCCATCTTCACTATATTAATGAAACCAGTAACAGATTGGGCTACAATACTAATTTGTATTTTAAGGTAACAATTTTTGTAATCTAAATACAAACTTTTCATTTAAGGTAAGAAGAGAAAAATAGAAAGAACAGATATAGATGCAAAATATTTTATAGATAAGGATAATATAGAAAAGACATGTTTTTAAGGATCCTGCCAGCTTGATCTAATTTGTCTTTCAAGGTGTGAAAGAGGAAGCTCAAAGCTGAGAGTTAAGGCAACAAGGGAGATTTAAGAACATAGGATTAGTCTTCATACTGATCTAAGGAACTATGAAGCACATGGATTAGGGAAGTGTGAAGCCATTGTGGGTGATGCTGAGGATGGCCTGATATAATGCACTGTGGAGATAGTCAAGAGGATAGAAAGGTGAGCTGAGGTCCTGGGGCCTCTCTAGGGCAGCCTCCTAGCTGGGGGAAAGGAGAACTAGAGCAGGAAGAGCAGGTGTGGCGCCTGGGTGCAAGGCTAGAAAGGGTTTCCCAAGGAGGAGACGGAGGTGCTCAGCCGCAGAGTGTGGGATCTGACTTTCCAGGATGGTAGGCATTTCTGAAGCAGGCAGATCAAGGAACCAGGGGCAAGGCGTGGATGGGAATAGCCTGTGGAGGGTCTGACAAACTACACTACAGGATTCACTACTCTGGGCTGGGAAGCTAGTCCAGAGATCAGAGATGGAAGGGCAGGAACAGGTCTAGTCCCAAGGCCAGAAGGGTGACAGAGTGTGGGGAGAGAGTGGAGTTGTTCAAACTGCAGTGGAATCAAGGAGCAGAGGGCAGAATCTGACTTACCAGAGTGTTAGCCATTTCTGAGGCAGGCAGATCAGGAGGTCTATGACATGTGGGCTTGTGGACAGTCTGTGGGGTGTGTAACAAGCTTAGTAGGTTAACTGAGGTGGTCTGAGTGCAGGGAATCAGGATTCAGTGAGCATGTTTGGACTAAGGGAAATATAGGGAGTGCGTCTAGGCCCAAGGCTAGAAAGTGGACCCAGTGCCAAGAAAGAGTGGAGTTGTTTAGATGGAATCAAGGCATAGTGAGCAGGATCTAAATTAGGAGGATGTTAGACATTTCTAAGGCAGACAGATTAGGAAGCCAAGGTCAAGGTGGGGTGGGGACAGCTTGTGAAGGTTCTGACAAATTACACTATAGGATTTATCTAGTCTGGGTTAGGAAACTAGTTCAGGGGATCTGAGCCAGAGGGGAAGGGATGGGCCTTGACCCCACACTAGAATGGGGACTGTGTGTAGGCAGAGCCTAGTAGGAACTTCTTAATCCGTTAATGGTATCCCCATAATCCAGTCATCATATGACAGAGCTAAGGTTTTCCCTAGGATCTATGTCCTCTCCAGGCATGTCTATTTGGCTGTGTGCACAGGGCCACCCATGAGTGCACTCTACTTGGAGTGTGCACAGTTCAACTAGGTGGCTGCTCATTACCCCAGATTATGGTGCCACTACTCTACCAATCCAGGAAGGCTGATGTGCCAGTTGTCATGGTAATTAGGTCTATACAGCTGGTCAGGGGCAAGGGAAGAGGAGGGTTTCACAGAGCACCTGAAGAGGGCCTTAGTAATCTATACTAGTCTGTTTAGCTAGTCTGTGTTAGGACATTAGTCCAGAGATGTGAGGCAGAGTAATTGGGGCCTGCCTGAGTCCAAGTCTGCCAGGGGACAGTTTACTTATTATTTTTATTTTATGTGTCTGAGTAATGCCTGCATGTAAGTGCACCCCTGTCACCCAACGGCCGGTCTGAATAAGGTATTGGCTTCCTCTGGAATCAGAGTTAAAGCTGGTTGTTAGCTACCATGTGGGTAATGGGAATCAAACCCAGGTCTTCTGTAAAAGCAGCTGTTGCTCTTAACTGCCATCTCTCCAGCCTCCTGCTTTTTAACATTAATCCCAATACACTGGAATATACTATGTAGATCAGTCTGAGTTCAGTAACAGAGAACTGCCTGCCTCTTCCTTCCAAGCTCTGGGATTAAAGACATTTGCCAACATGTCCAGTTATGATAGAGTTTTTGAAGAAACTCTATTACATCAGTCTAATTAAACTAGATGCAGTCTTTCAAATACTCATTCTTTCAAGTGCATTTTTCCTCAGTTCTTCTCCCATTCTTTTTATCAAATATTTTCCATAATTCTCATTTTCATACAAGCTGCAAGTTCAAACCCATCTTCATGCTGACAGCCCTTGTTAAAGTCTCTGGGTTATAGTACAAACAAAATACATGAATGTAGGAAGTGGCTTTATTTGAAGGAGTTTGAAGGAGTGCAGTTTGGCAGGGGAGGGAGATGAGAGTAATTGGAACAAAATTTGCATATTTAAAGTTGCTTTAAAGAAAGAGAGGAACATACAACAGTGAACAAATGTGACTTTCAAAACCTGCTTTAAATATTTGTCATACATTTATTGGAAAGCTTATGAATGAGTTCTAATTATTTATGTGTCCTTTCCTTTCTAATAGATTCTGATTTTTAGACTAGGAAGCACATATGTACATGTGATAAATTATTCAAGTTGAAAGTTGCTAATCTTTATATAGCATGGATAGCAGTTTATAATCCACATATGCACAGCAGCAGTAGAAGTTTCATAGGCAGAGAAAGATGTATTATCATTAATGCTCGATTGCAAGATATTTGACAGTAGTCAAAATAGAGAAGTAAAAATGTCCAATAGAGTTAAAATATCTCTTTAAGTAAAACATTTTGAAATTCTGTTATTTTTTGAAATGAGATCTCCCTATATTCCCAGATTGTCTGGAATAGACTATTTAGATCAGACTGGACTTGATCTCACAGAGATCCATCTGCATCTGCCTCTGTGGTGCTGGAATTGAAGGCATGTGCAAACACACCTGACTACTATGGAAATTTAAACATAATTCTTTGGGCAGAGACTGATGCTGTCTAGTGATACTATGATCAGTCTGTAAATTAATTCAAAATTTCAAACTCCATTCAGGGAATGTCTTTGAAAATATTGTGCTATCTTACATGTAGGTAAAGAGGTAATGACTTTTTAATTATACACACACACACACACACACACACGCACACACACATAAAATGGATTTTTCTCCTGTGATAATGTTTTCTAGCATAGTCAATTATTAAGGCAGTTAGTTGTTTTCACTTTATCTAACTGAGAGTGAGTGGGTGAATATATAACAAAATAATGCTCACCAATGTATTCAAACAGTGCCTTGATATGTGGCTTCTTCCTTCTGTAACCATAAAAATGCCAATAAATTGGTACCATTGTAGAGCAGGATATTTGAGGTAACCTGAATCATGTTCCTGAGCCATGGCCCCTCATATCGGGCTGCAGAGTGAAAATCTAGACTCTTCTTTGACATCAGAGCTATAGTTCAATCCTGGCAAACAAGAAGAAGAGAAAGAAAAAAGAATTGGAGGAAGAAGAGGAAGACATAAAGGGAAAGGAGGAGAATGAGAGTGAAAACAAGAGTGGGAAAGACAGAGGCACAGACAGAAAGGCTGACTGTGAGCGGCCATTGCTAGGAAAAGGAAGAGAAATACATTTCTGTAAAGAAGTATTAAAGGTGTTTGAGTCACTAACAAAATTTTCTGTGTATTATTGGTAATATCTTCACAATTAAAATTAGTGAATAATTTCATGGCTGAAGTTAAATGTTTGCAGTTCATTGTAGACACAGTTTTCTTCAATGCAGCTGCTACTGCTTCTTCTTCTTCTTCTTCTTCTTCTTCTTCTTCTTCTTCTTCTTCTTCTTCTTTCTTCTTCTTCTTCTTCTTTTGACAGGATTTCCTGTAGCCACAGTTGACTTTGAACTTGCTATGCAGACCACGCTAGTGTCCATTTCACTGAGATAGAGATTTACCTGCATCTGCCTCCTGAGTGCTGAGATTAAAAGTGTAATTTTAATGACTTTTTAAAAGCACTGGAATATATGTATATATATATATTTATAAATAAATATGCATATTTATAGCTAGATGTGTATGTTTAGTACTCAAAATTTAAAGTTCTAATGATTAAGTATCCATGTGTGTTTCAGAATCAAATACATATAAATAATTAATGTATCAGTCTAAAACATTTAAAATAGGGCAACAATCAAATAGAAAATCAATATAAATAAAAAAGGATATTAACAATTTAATATATAAATATCATCATCAATGGATAAATTCAATAGTTGGTACTTTGAAAAGATCCAATTAAATAGATAATCCAGTAGCTTATCTGATCAAACAAAGGAGGAATCAAGCAACCATATGAGGAAACTAATTATAGGAAAATATTTTGCTCAACTCATTCTAAATTTGAAAATTGACTTCAAATCTCAGAAAATATAAATTGCCAGGAGAACATAAATGTAAACAAACCAATTATCATGGTAGGATTTGAGAAAGCTGTCAAACAGCTCCTTTCCAAAATAAAACAAGCCTGAAATTTTCACAAGTGATTCTATCAAACGTACAAAATATAAATATTTGTAGTCTTATTTAAATGTTTCACAACAGAGAAAGGAAGAAAAACGCCCTCTCTGTTTTCCCCTTAATTCCCTTTTTAAGAAGTTAACATAAGTTTTCTTTAAATGTTCTTGGATCTCTTCAAATGTTTACACATTGCAGTAACGGGTAGGTGGATTATGGGTAGACTACATCGAAATCCTGTGGCTCTGGGTCTGCTTCTTCCAGATGCTTTTCATTCTTTCAGTTCAAGGACAGGATGAAAACTGAAAATTGAGGAGTGGGAGGATTGAGAAGTTTTCCCTTAGGGCACACCATGAGGATTGCAGAGACAAATGAGCTCCCACGGATGCCACCTACCTCTGGGAAGGGTCTCTCCTAAAAAACAGCACCAAGGTGTTTCTTCACAAAACTGAGGTGAGCGCTGCCTCATTCTACTTTTTTACTTTCTAGAGAATATTCAGCCCATTGTAGATATCCATCTTTGTAATTCCATTTTTTCCTTTGTAAGTCCTTAAGAAAATCTGTGTTGCTAAGAGTACATGTTTAGTTTCCATTACCAAGTGCTAATACATAGTGAACTGTTACAAGTCAGTTGACTTTTTCCCACATAAAGTATTTTAATGTTTTCTCTCTATAGATTTTAGTTCGACCCTATATATTTATTTTAAAAGTTTCAACTCCCGCTACTTGTAACAACTGAATGAAACAGCTGCCAAAGGAAATGAAAGGAAAAACCTGAATGTTACTGAGCAGTAAATAGCAGAAGAGTTTTGTAGTTCTGTGATGAAAGTGTATAACTAGATATTCAACACTTCCCTCATCTTAACTGCATAATCATTATTCCTTTAGGTGTCACCTTCGCCATCTTCCTTCTTCCAAACTTGAGCAGGTGTTTTCACATTGAAAAAGTATAAAATCTCATTGACCTGTTTACACTTTCTGGAAGGAGTTGACACTAGGGAGAGAACACAATAAGGTTAGTGGAGTCACTCCTGTATGCATTTTAATAGTTGACACTGATTTAGAAACCATGTACAATTATCAGCATGATTATGATGACAAAATAAATGAAAAAAAATAGATATGTATTTAGATAGATACTTTTACCCATCTGAAAGTATTGATTATTCAAACTGGAACAGAAGCTATGCAATGTCTTCAACTTTAGGCTTCAACATAAGAGTTAATTAAAGCAATTTCAGAAATCAAACAAAATGTATAAAATTACTCACCGTGCAGATGGCTACTACTTCACAGAAAACTGCTGCCAAGAATATAAAATTTTAAAATAAAAATGAGCATATGCTATTCTAAAGTTCCTGTACTTTTTATTGTTTTTAATGAAATATGTTGCAACCTGTCAATTTTCACCGTCTTAATTTGAAATATATATGTATAAATGCATACTGTCTATAATAGCTTGATAACTGATATCAAGTTCTAGTCATTCAAAATAAATTACCCCACCTGCCATTTCTTGGCCTTGTTCTCAAAATAAAATTAATTTGGATTGCAACCTGCAAATTATAGCAAATATATCTAAAATTCATTTTATAAACATTGATGTTTACATATTCTAAAATAAGTTTTTGTATGATTATTATGTTCATTAATAGTAATTATAATTTGCTCTTATCTTACCTTACCTTAGCCTTATTTAAATCATAGGAATGTGAAATTTATTGTTTAAGTACCATATAAAGATCTGAAGAAAGAGAATAAGGGATTGGAGAGGAGGAGCTGGAGAGGAATAGAATATTCATATTTTTTATTTATTTATTTTTATTAGTATGAGTGTATTACCTTCAGAATTAGTATGTAAGTTCACCCATGTAGTACATTGTCTTCAGAAGTCAGAAGAAGGTGCCATATTCTTTGGAACTGTAGTTATAGACGGTTGTTTGTCCCCATGTGCATGCTGGGATTCCAATTCAGGTCCCCAGCAAGACAAGCCTATGCTCTTAATTGCTAAGCCATCTCCAGTCCCTGGAATGTTTTTAAATGTATGATATGTCACATCAGAGAAGGCGAAGAACCTTCAATGAATTATTGCAGTATGTGAATACAGAGAGTAATTATAGACTTTTATACTAAGAAAGCTAGAGGAGAACAGCTTAAAATTTTTCAAACCATTAATAAATGATAAATTTGGTGATAATCATGCTGAAACTCCCTTAAGTATTGTATTGATATAATTATATCAAACATTGGGAGGTACCATATTAAAATGAATATCTTTTTGGTTTTTGTTATCCATTAACTTCTGGGTGATGGAGATTTGATAGGCTAGATATCAGTGGATGAACTTGCACTGAAGGAGTTCCGAACACTAACAAGTCTCATTAGGTCTTATGACAAAATGCGTGAATTCTGGTGAGAGTTTATGGGAGGGTGCAGATGGCAGAAGAGGTATACACATGTTTTGCTTGAAATAAATTCAAATAAAATATACAAAATTATTCTAGAGAAAATCCCAAGACTGTCACATCCCGAGACAAATGTAATTTTTTATTATATGTAAAATATGGATTTTTATACTTACAGACAGGTATCTTAGTTACTACTCATCAAAAAAACCTTATTTTGCAAAACACAGAGTTTACTACAGAGTTTCACAACTGGTCATATACAGAGATTTTTTGTCTGTGAATTACCCAACCCTAAGTGACACATCTATAATGTAGCCTCTACAACTAAGGCTCACTGAACATAGTTGAACAAGGGGTAGAGAGAATAATAATGCCTCTCTCAACTCTCATCAGCGAAGTTCCCTCATTTAACACAAATGATCAAAGCATAGAGAGTAAGAGTCTGCAGAATGTGGGTCATTGCACAGGACTCCCACATCAAACTGCACTCACCCGGGCTCAGGGACCATTGTGGAAGAAGAGGTGGAAAGACTGTAAGATCCAGGGAGGAGGTATGTGACCACATGGAAATAGAGTTCTACAGGTTCCTAGGGTCTTGCTCACATGAGCATACAGCAATGGTTTTAGCATTAACAAGAATTAAGCAAACTAAAGCAGACCAAAAACAAGCATAGAACTGTGGAAATGGACAGCAGGTCCCAATCTTAGCCAATGGAGAGCTGATCTTAAAAGGAATGAGTCTTGATAGACTGAGTAGTCTTTAGTGGATATTCTTGAACTGAGAGATGTCTGGGGACAATAACTTGACTTGACAATAAGCCTTAACAGAAATGATTGAATGCATGAAATACAGTTGAGGGGTGTACCCAGGGAAGGCGGTACAAAGATGACTAGGATGTTCCGTATGAAAGGCACAAAATTCAATAAAAATTTACAAATACATAAATAGAAAAATAAATAAACAATACATATGCACTTAAAAGTAGATAGTAGATGATGGCTGTCCTTCATGCTTGATCTCTTTCACTTAACCTAACTTTTCAAGGCATATGTACATTGTGCAAGAAATCATTCTTCCCCGCCCAGTGATGATTAAGTAAGATCAATTTCTGAGCATATGATATTTCATTTATCTATTCCTCAGTTTATTGGTATTTGTGTTATTTTAACTTTTAGGTTATTTGAATAATAAGCTTATGAGCATTGCATTTATTTTAAAGTTTTTGTATGGACATGTAGCTTCACTTTGACATGTACTGAGGCATAGGACTCATACAATGTCACTTATGTGAAATGCCCAGGTGCAGATCCACATGGATAAAAAATAGATTAGTAGTTTTCAGAAGACTGAGGGAGAAAAAGAAGGCATAAATGTCATGGATACTATTAAAAGCAACATTCACAGAAAGGATTGCTTCATACGCTACTTCTAAAATGCATGATCTCAAAAGCTGAAGTGGTTTGTATAAAGCTTCAGTGTGTGAGACACTTCATCCAGATTTGTCATTCTTGATCTACCTTCTGTCATGTCTACTCTTCAAAATCAAATTGACTAGACTTAGAATCTCCTAGTAGACACTCCTCTGGGTTTATATCTGTGAGGCCATTTCCACAGCTGAATGACAAGGGATGAAGGCCCACTAGTAATGTGTGGCACTTACCTCTCTGCCTTTTGACCACTAACACATTGTCACCAGTATTCTCCCAATCCTGCATTCAACTCTTCCTCACTGTGAGGAAGTGTAGCCACAAAGTACAATCCAAATAAACACATCCATCTTCACTTACAAAATAGATACTGCAGAATGTAGAGCTTCTGTAAAACTGCTAGCTGTCAGAACACAAAACATCACCCCCAAGATATTTACTTCCTTTCCTAACAAACTTGCCAAGTTCTGCCCAAAACACATCTAGGACATAGAAAAATTACTATAAGGATAAAAGGAAAGATTTAGGACTAATTCTCCCAAAGATAACACTGCTCAGCACATGAGGACATAGTTTCTCCAAGAACTTTGATTGGTGAGGAAAAATCTGACAAGACTAGGTCTCTCAGGCAAGATGGGCTGTAAGCAGGTAAACAGTGGTTTATACTGTCATTGAAAGTCCTATAGTACCATCAAAGGCAAAGAAGACTCATACTAGTGAGCCTGTTCATAGCCTCTGTTGGTCAATAACTGCTTATGATTCTTTCTTAGCTTCTAAATATTATGTCATTATTAGAGTTGTTTGGCCAGTTGTTGGCCAAAGAGTCTACCAATATTACAAAGGCCATTGCCACAGCCCTTGATTTCCTCCTAGAACTTGAAGGTAAGATGTGATTCCTGAAGACAAGACATACTTCAGAGACTGGATTTGGAGCAATGGAGCTGGACCTGACATGGAATCCATTTCCTGTTAAGCCTAACACTCATAGCTCTGGAGGGCACTATAAAAGTAGCCAAGGGAGAACATCAATCAGTGGCTCAACACCAGCTTCTTACCAAATAACTACAACAATGACTGGCACAGCATTTGACATTGGTGCAGTAGTAGCACTTTTATCTTGGGACAAATCAACCACTACCTAATTGGTCTTAGAGCCACTCAGTGGGAGGGGACTCATGTGTGGTACTGTAATCATAGCCAAATACACATGTCTGAAGAGGTCTTAGATATTACAGAAATCCCCACGGCTGTCACCGTAGGCTAACATAACTTCTTACTAAATGCAAAATATTTATCTGCATGTGTACAGACAAGTATCCCAGTCACAACTCATAAAAATAGCTTCTTTTGCACAAAATGGAGACTAATAGAGAGTACCACAGTTGGTCACACACACTTTCTGCGAATTGCCCATTCCTAAGAAGTGCATCTACAATGCTGCCTCTACACTGAAGACTCACTCAATTTAGAACAAAGGGTAAAGAAATCACTATCTTTTTTTTTAGAAGACACTGAATTGCGACACTGAGTTGTAGATTCTGGGCAATTTGATCCAAGCTTCTCCATTAAAGAATAGGAATGTTTGTAAAACCAATCAACCAGTCGTTTACAGAAACAAACAAGCAACAACAAATCTCATAGTTGGTAAAGGTTACTCAGCATAATTTAAGAGTAAAATAGAAGGTGGAATGTTTATGGAAGTTGAGATATGAAGACCAATTTTGGGGAAGCAGTATTTGCTCTGTCTGAAACATCTATTTACAGGACATTTGAGGAACTATCTAATACTAAAAACTAAACCGTATGTCCCATGTAGTTAGTTATTTGATGCATTCAGATTATAATCCTCTAGAAAACATATGGACATTAGATTAAAAATACTTTGAATGCTCCTCAAATCTACGAAGAAGATGAATATATAAAACATCCTGTTAGACAGTGGCATGCGTCATATAGGGGAGAGAAGCATGCAGATAGCCTGCAAGTAACTCTTTGCAATATACTGTAAAACCAGAGACAGCTCAAGTTTTGTTCATGCAATGAGGCTTATTTTACCAAATGAAATTTACTTTTATTTTGTTTGACCAAATACTGAAAAGTGATTTGTAACTAGAGTATTTGTAGCACAGCTTCAATTTGTATTTGATGGCAAATGCATGTAGAATCAAAAAATTTAGGATAACTTGACATTGTTTTCATTATCTGTTGTCAGGAAGCTTAACGTCTCAAACATCTCCTCCTTTCACAGCTCCTAGGTGGTATCATGGAATAAATGTTTCTTATCTGCAAATATTTACATTATTGTTAATACTCCACACAGAACAGAGGCACTAATTTATAATAATCAAAATAGTTTAAGATTTATGGAGCCATCAATATACATCACAGATTCGGATAGCTTGTTGAAGTGTGTGTGTGTGTGTGTGTGTGTGTGTGTGTGTGTGTGTATGGGTGTGTGTATGAGTGTGTGAAAATGCTATTACCAGCATTATGTGAAGATACACTTCATGCACTGTTATGACTTCTAAGTCAGCAAACAATTCTTTCTTGTTAACTGAACCATTTATGGAGGGTATAGCTAATTCTATTTTACCATTTAAACACTGGCCTCATGCTAAATATTGGACTTAGCATGTTATTTAATTTACTAGTAAAAGGCCTAATTTCTCCCATTAGAATTCTGAAAAAGATGCTTGCTAGAATTATACTCATGATTCTAACATTTTGTACCTTTTCAATTTTCGTGAACATCTCCAGATCTTTAAATTAATGGTGCCTTATTACTTTCTTTAACATTTATAAGATGAGCTAACCATTTACTCTTCATTCATTCTCTGTATTGATTGCCAAGGCTGCCTCCTGAAACCACATTGAGTAGAAATGATGCCAAGTTAGGGGTATTTCTGTGTAGGATCTTGGGAACAACTCTTGAGTATCACTGTCAGGAATGAAGGAAAGCAAACAGTGAGAAGGGCAGAACAAAACGCTTACTTGTGCAGCACACATGGAGATCTGGTGATGAAATAGCTTTTGCCTTAGTCACACTTGTCTCCTACTATTGTAACTAAGGGAGAAGTAGATCAAAAGGGGGCCATCTAAATGGGAGAGAAAGGGAAGATTATACAAAGAACTATGTGATAAAGGGAAAGAACATGGGGCCTTTTCGAAAGAAGTGGGGCCATAGAAGACTGGCATTATCAAGGGAGAAATGGGGAAAACGGGACACTTTAAATGTGGAAAACATGGAGGGAAGGTTAGTAAGGGAGAGAGAAAGAGGAGAGATAATAATACCTAGCAAGTGTAAAACACCAGAGGAAATACCATTAGTCTAACAACCTAATGAGAAAGTCCACATAATATATCTCTGCATGAGTCCATGTGCATAGCTGAAGGCTACACAAAAACAGTGCCAGACATAGGAAAACTTCCTTTGAGTTGTTTGCCAGGGTGGTTCAAGAGACTCTCAAAATTACATGGGTTATGGCCACAGCTCTTGACTGCTTCCCAGATCTTGAAGGTAGGATCCTATTGCTGAAAACAGGACATACTTTAGACACCGGATTTAGAGATGGAACTTACCTTTAAACTACTTTACCTGGAGGCTAGCTCTCATAGCTCTGGAGAGCACTGTGCAAGCAGCTGAGGAGAACATCAATTGATGGTCCAACACCAGCTTCATGACCAAATAACCACAGAAAAGCCTCGCACAGCATATGACACTGGTGCAGTAGTGGAACCTTTATTTTATGGGAAATCAACAGCCACCTAATTGGTCTTACAGCCCACTCAATGGGAGGAAATCCATGTATGTTACTGTAATCATAGCCAAATACACATGGCTGAGAGATCACAGATCTTAGAGAAATCCCTAAGTCTGTCACAACCTTAGGTGAATGTAAATGCTTACTATGTGCAAAATATGTAAAATATGTATTTACAGTCTAGTATTCCAGTTACCATTCATCAAAGAAACTTCATTTGCACCAGTAACCACAGATGGTCACATACGAACATTGTCTATGAATTGCCCATGCCGAAGATGCATGTCTACAATGAAACCTCTACACCTAAGGCTCACAGAACATGGAACAAGGGGCAAAGAGGACACTAATGAATGTTTCCGCTCTCATCGATCATACAACAGAGGGCCAGGAACACAAAAATCACAAATGGCCAAAGCCTGGAGATAAGGAGTCTACAGCACGTGGCTTCTTGAAATGGACTCATATTTAATTTCACTGACCCGAATCTCAGGAACTATTGCAGAAAAGGGGCCAGAAAGATTGTAAGAGCCAGTGAGGAGGTTTGAGGCCGTAAGGAAATAGAATCCTACAAAGTCCTGGGACCCTGCTAATATGAACCTACAGCAATGACTGTGATATGCTCAAGACCCATGCAAACTCAAGCAAACCAAAGCCCATCGTGGAACTGTGGAAATTGACAGAAGACCCCACCCACTGATTAAGATACATCGGCAACTTATTACTATTGGGTAAACTTGTGCTAATCTTCTTAAAGTGAGATTCTCTGGCTAGGCTGACTATAACTCAGCCGATGAAACTACACTGAGATCATTTGGGGACAATAACTTGACACAATAGACCTTAAAACAAATGAAAGAATGTATGGATTCCATTTTGAAGGCTATAGAGGCATGCCAGTGGGGAAGGGTATAAAAATCATTAATGACTGAGAAGGTCGGTATGAAATACACAATGATTCAGTTAAAAGGGCCACTGCAATGTATCCCACATAGAGGCAAGTGAAAAGTATGGCACTTCCGTTCTTTAGCCCATTGACATCAAAGTGTAATCATGACAGAGAAAACCAATGTGAAAATAGTTTGGAGTAAGCTCTCGTGGTAAACCATATATTGCACTCACTGTTAAAGTCTTCATTACAGATATTAGTCACTTTTGCTATGATTTTACTTGAAGATTCTTGAAAGAATGTTTTTATTTATTTTTTGTTTTGTTTTCTGGACTTTACTCTATGTACAGGTTCTGTTGCTGACTCTGCTCTCTAACCTATGTTCAAGCAAATCATTGTCATGGCCTTAACGTATTCTGTGTATTTTGGCAACTTGTCAATCATAGGCATGGGTCTAGGCCTACAGCACAGAGAGGAGTTTGAACTTCACAATGTAATTTCTTGTGGTGGAGGAGGGAAGTCTGGAAAGAGACAGCTTTGAACAATTAGTAGTCAATGTCTCCAACTGTGTAGAACCTGTACTTGTCAGACTCAAAGATGAATCCAGATGGAAAAAAAAATTGCATAATAAAGTGAATACCCGCTTCAACCAGATTCTCAGGCTTTTGTACCAGGCATGTTCCATCTGAAAAGAATTTTCCAGACTTCCAGACATTTGTATTTACTGTAACACCACACAAATTAGTAGGATGGAACTCAAGCCTCTGATGTTGGCACTAAACTCACAGAATGCCAGGAACTTATCAATATTTACACACTCACTGTCTCGAGTTTCCACAGCATGTGCTGGCATCTTTGTTTCTCTGAGCAGTTTGCCTAGTGAAAACCACGCACAACTGACCACTGAAGGTCCTGGGATTCTTGGAACCATGTCTTTCTCACATGGTATCTCCAGATAGCCATTTACTTTTAAAAATAGGCATGGAGAACTCCGTTGTGATTACCTACGCCCTATGCCTATTCCCTGCTCCCGTTAGATGATGCGAGTGTTGCAACCCTATGACAGAAAATTTATCCATATCCATAGTTTTATCATTTGCCTGCTTTTGTCAGGGAGCCTCAAGTCATAGGCTAACAGCTGTATCCAAAAAAACACTATGCAGTGTGTGCAACTTATCTCTGTTGAAGTATTAGCATCTTAGAAATTAAGCTTATAAAGCTCAAAGTAAAGGAGTATGAAGCATAAATGATCAACACAGGTGACTGGAAGTTATAACATTCATTGTTACTTTCTGTGGTTCCCAGCACTTCATAACACACCATTTGGCGTTAATAAGATAGACAGTGTTTGTTGATTGGGATGCATACCATATCCTGGAAGATGGTATTGTATAATGACAGGGTATGCTTCTATAACTCATGTCTCCAGTGAATCTTTAAAAGACTACTCCTTTCTATCAGACTGAACATGTCTGGGAAAGGAATTATGAGATGTCAGGATTCACATGCCTACCAAGAAGACCGACTACCTGAGGTCAATCAGTAAAGATGGACTGAAAACTGGCTGCTGGGAGGGGCAGAGACTGCATATTTCAAACATGGGAAATACATATATAGTATATGTATATATAATAGAATGCATTAAATTCTGATGGGTCAAGAAGTGGACTGCAGATAAGGGAAATGATCTAAATAAAACTAAATTATATTTTAACAAATGGTAACATTCATTAAAAGTAGATATTAACATTCCAAAAAAATCTAGGTGAACAAATAATGAAACAAATGACTTTCTCATTTCTGGAAAGTCGAAACTTTTCCTTTAATAGAGCGTTCTGTAATAAGGGACCTTATAAAACCTGTTTCTTAAAACTCTATGTAAAGCCTCCAGCAATCTTGGGTTGAAGCACTAGTCTTTTAGAAATTAAGACCTCACCGATTAAAAAGCTCAAACTAAAATGGGAAGTATAAACAAAAAAATTTCATATATAATAATAAAACACAAATAAATGGTGTAATAAAGAGTCCTTTTTCCTGCATAGTGGGATCATGTGTAAATAGGCTGAAGACTTTATTATTCATAAGACTATTATGACTTTGGCTTTGTAGGCAAGCAATAAAAATCTATTGGGGGAGTATGTCCATCTAAGTAGGTCAGCTGTACAGGGAGATACTATTTCAAAGCAAACAAGCAAAAAGTAGTCTAACATTGGGGACAAAGATTTTTTTTTTCTGTTCATGACAGATTGATTAGGAGCCATTAGCTAAATTATATCAAAGCAGCCCAAGCATTTTACCAATGCCTAACAAATATACCTGCGCCAGAAGTTGTTCATTTCTAAATTCATTGTCTCAAGATGGGAGTGTAAAATTCCACTGGAATTTAAATCAAAAGGAATTACTCGCTATATTTATTGATGGCCAAGTAGTATCAAAGCTGACACAAAGATCTTTTTGTTGAATGTTCATTCACTCCCACTGGTCTATACACATACATGTCTATTCATTAAGAAATGTTAATGATCTTCTAATATTTAATTATCTGTGTTCAATAATAATGAGGTAGACATTCTGTCACTGGCTTTGAGCTCAAATACTTCAAGCCAAATTTGTTTCTATAAAAAGTATTTATCAAAAGGTCCATTCCCATTAAAAGGCTATTTGTCTGCATTCCTGAGATCTTCTTCTGTGAGGTACTATTATGCAGCTGAACTTGAATTTGAATGTCTCTTCTATATTTTATATTTTGTATAATTTTCCCCCTTCACACCTGATTCTGAAATTCTCCTTTTATCTTATCATCATGGAAATCTTATATCACATTTGGGAAGAGGGAACCTAGCAGCTTCATTGGTTTTCTATTAAAAATGTTAAGCTATGGATGTTTTTCTCCTTCTTCATGTGTGGTTTTGCTCATTTAACATCGTTGCTGCATCTCTGTTTTCTTGTTAAGGATTCATATCACTTTCACATAAAATTCAATGACAATTCCAATATATAGTTGGTTAAGATACTACATGACCACTGGGGAAGAGCAATGTGGCTGGGGTTAACTGCTCTTTTCAGAATTATCTGTAAAACATTAACCTCCTACCAACCCCCCAAAATCTTAGGTGTGAATCATTGTACTGAGATCCTCAATAAGCTATGATGTATTTACTTCATCTCAGTAAGTGGGAAATGCTGTTTATACTTCATACAGAGACCTTTAGACATAAAATCCAATGACTATTGTTTAGACAGCACTATGAATGTTCCTAATATTTATCTGCCAAATATTTGACTTTATCTTTCTCCATTACATATATAGCACTGTCAGTAAGTCATCCCATAAAAGTTCTCTTGGTTTCTGTGGGTACTGGATCCTTCCATGGATTCTTCACACATGTATTTCCTCGTCCTTTATATATATATATATATATATAGTCAGTATTTCTTCATTGATTCTTGGTTGTTATAAGAGAAGGCTGATGTACACGGGAGAGAAATCATTGTGTTATAAAGCACTTGGCCCATCCCAGGTTTCTGTTGGGTCTTCCAAATGGTGAAATATTTTCCTACGGTAAACATTTGGGGCCATATAGATAAGAACTGTAAGTCTCAACTACCAATGATTTGCTACCTACAGAGGCTCAGGATATTTCAGTATATCCTGGGGCATTTTCCAAATTCAGGGCTGAAGAAGTGGGTGTTTCTGGCATCCAATGCCAGATACATGAACATCCCACACACAACAAAAAAGATTGAAGTCTATAACTTAGAATAACTAGATCTAAAATATTAATTATCCAGAGTTTGAGAAATCTTAGTATATAGGAATGTTAAAGTTCAATTTATTTTCTGTATCCATTCAAATATTTTCCACCTGTGGGTCTCACTCCTACCTCATTATAACCATAAGATCCATATAGGAATCCTGCCTTGATACAATTATTTTCATTTTACTTATTTTCATTAAATTGAAAACCCCCTTGCAAGGTGTCCTAAAAGCAGCTTTATTAGTACATATTAATAACACACCAGGGATGTCATCCTCATAAGAAGAAGAACTCTATTCTAAATTGTTTCAACAGAGTCCCCTGCCAGTGTGAAGAGCCCTAGAGTTGAGGTGGTCCTTAGAGACAGAGATAGAAAAATATAGTTAATAGAGTGTTTTAATACTTCTACTTGAAAATGTGACTAGCTGTGAGCCATCCTCTGGGATAGACTGTGACTTTGGAAGAAAGAAATAACTTATGAGAAACATGATATTCTATTAATGGGGAAAACTGTGCTCTCTGCATTCTTGACCTATATTTTCAAGATTCTGCCATGTCCTCCTTATCAGTTGGTTACTGAACAGAGAAATAAACAAAAGTTGAGTTTAGTTTTAGGTGTTATTTTGATATTAAAAATAAAAGTATTTGAAAATACCAAATTTAATATTTGAAAATTAATAGTAGCTTTATGTATATAATACTTTTATTTCACCTGAGCATTCTATTCTTTGATTTTTATTTGTTTGCTTACTTTGTCTTTGTCCCTATATTGGGTTATTTATTTACACTTCCTTGAGATAAGTTCTCACTATATATTCCTGGTTTACCTACAATTCTCTACATCAAACAGAATGGTCTCCAACTCAGAGAGATCTGTTGACTCTGCCTCCTGAGTCCTGAAATTAAAGTGTATACCTTCACACCAGGCTGAATATTCTAATATTTTTATTCAAAGGGATCTTATATATTAAAACAAATATTCAGTGTCAAGGTTGGGACACTATCAAAGATTATTGTACATGGAAATATACAAGATAAAAACATCTTTATCATTCAAAGCTTCAAGAACAAGTCTATATTTACTACAGAATGGGAAAAAATATCATGAGGATAAATTTTTCTAATATGTGTATAACTTTTCCATTTTCACATGTTGATGCATTTAAATAAGTAGAAAGTATAAATATGTCATCATTTGTAAAGGTATATGATGATTAGAAATGATTTGTTTGAGTAGAGATGAAGTCTGAGTATGTTTTGCTGTTTACATGCAGTCTTTCTTTGGCTTAGTAGTTATCAGCATAAAAAAGAGACATGAAATCAGGTAATGGGCATACTGTGGGGTACACTGGGACATTTGGAGAAAGTTAATGAAATATGGATACGATGACATTTCATTGTATGTAAATATGGGTCTCTATATTCATCTATCATCTATCTCTCTGTTCTATCTATCTAAATTTGCCAAGATTCTGGTTTTACTTAACAAGGATGGTGAATGGTGTTAGAGGAGAAAGAATTGAAATTAACTAAGCACTTTCATTTGGCTTTTAACCAATCCAGGAAAGAAAACTGTCATCTGAGCCACTCAGCAGGTTTGTCCTGGAGTATAGCCCCACGTATTTACTAGTTGGATTCTGTAGTATTTTTTTGTGTCTACATTTCATTAAAAAACATAAAAGTTCTAGAATTCTAGTTAGGAAATTAATTCAAAGGTTCATACTATTATCTTCCCAAACTGCATATTTTACATATATTCCTTTTCCAATTGCTTAACACTGATGTACTAAATCATTACGATGTAGCTTTGTCACAAATACACATTTGATAAAATATTAAATTCATATATGTATACATGTGGTGTTTCTGATGCAATTAGGGAGAAATCAATGAACTATATATTAAATAATAGGCATACATTTATGGATCTTCACATTTGGCAGAAGGATCAAATCTTGAAGTACCGATACAGTGACTGATGTCAATCTGTGGGAAGATGTTTAAACACGAGTGAACAGAGCCTGTCTTCCTCTCCACTTGTTCCTGAGTTACAGAGATCTTAATGAGGGTTTTGAAGGTGAATCTAATTTAGGATATATCAGTAGGTAGATGAGATGACAGAATCAGAATATAAAAGAGTATTGATGAGTTAAATGGACCAAAACAAATCAAATGGAATATGATGGGAATAAATGTAAAGTATTAGACTCATTAATTGAAAAATGATTGTAAGAAATATGGATTGAAGAATATGTCTTTTCCTTGGCATATGAATCAAGGGTATATGAATTCTAGGTAACTGAAGCTTTAGTAAGAGCTGTTTCATTCTATAAAAAATACACCTTTGCACTTTGAGAATACTAAGAAAACTACAGAATACAGAGATAGGAATTTTAGGATCTGATTGTAAGTTAAAGCTCTGGAGTTCATTTCAGGTTAACAAAAACCAATTTGCATTATAAATTTTCAATATAATGCCATCTAAAAGTGGATATTCTCATAAGAACCCAGCTCTCAGACAGAATCAGAGAGTGTTTAAGTATAATAGTAAATATTACGGACAGATAAATAAAATATGGAAATGTAGTTGTTAACTATATTTTAGATGTTTTGCTTTAGAATGGTATATATTAGACATATTCACACAATTTTAGAGGAGATAAATAAGTATAAAGAAAATATACAAACTTCATATATAACACTACCTGATAGTCTCTGGAAGACATAACCAAATCACTTTCACTTAAGACCAAAGAAACAACTTCACCCAGCTAGGTTGACTAACCAATTAATGTACCTAGGTTACTTACAGCAGCTGGCTGACTCAAGGTAGCTTCATGCTCCAAAGGCCACACCAGCATAGGTGATAATTCATGAAATATGAATCCCTATAATTCCTTTCTCAAATTGGAGGCAGAACCAACCAAGATACTCTTTTCTCTAAGTAATTGCTTACTATTTGTATAACTTTGGGGAAGGTCCTTGTGAATTTGTTTTCTTAAATATTTTTCATTGAGCTTTTGTGCATTTCATATAATGGATAATAATTAATTTTAGAAGCCCCTCCCCAATTGGCATCCCCCTCAGTCCCCCACATAAACCAGAACTCATGCATTCTGTCCTATATGTTAAGGCATTATGAGTTAAGCATTCATAACCAGATGTCCATCTGTGCAAGTTCATCCACTGGAGTCTAGTCCACCAATCTAGAGTTTCTCCCTTAATGAAGGTCTAATCTTCCTCACCCAGCAGTCATCTGATGCAAATAGATCCTAGGCTAGAGTTTGTGCCTTTTGCCCATTTTCTCTTTCTATGCAGTGTTTTGATCTGATTCAGTTGGTATGGGTCCTTTCTATCATGACACCATTGTTTCCAAGTTCATATGAACAAGTTCCAGTGACCTGAATGCCTCTGTTTCTTGTGTTCTGAATCAACCCTGTCTTTTATATTCTTTCCACCTCATCTTAAGCAATGATCACTGAGCCACTGGTGGGTAAGGTTTAATATAGGAATACTACCCTGGTACATGCACCCTATAGTCTCATATTCTCTGAGGCTTAGTCAATTTGGGCCTTCTGTGTGCCTCAAATTATTTTGTGTGAGGACCCTTCAGTGGTTTGAGTTGAGTGCTGTGTTATTATACTCTCCCCCTGTTCACTGTGTTCCGTGAGCCTTAGGTGTAGCCACTGTACATGTGTCATTTAGGGTTGAGCATCAATTAGATGCTCTGTGTAACCAATTATGGAACTCTGTAATAGCCTCCATATGTTTCAAAAATATGGTTTTTGATTATGAGTATGCTATATACATGTCTGTGATTGTAAGGATCCATATTCAGCATACCATGAAGAATTTCATTGTCTAGAGATATGGGGTTTTCCTCTAGGTATTACGACCTTTCCAAATATGTGCGTTTGGTAATATTTTCAGTACCGCCCATGAATTATCTCCCACTGAATTGTGTTAAGAGCAATTAGATAGCTGCTGATTACTCTCTAGGTAAAATTTCCTCTGTTCTGCCAATAAAGATTGTTTACTGTGCCAGTCATTATAATTATTAGGCTTTAGAGCTGGGTTACTTTTCTCCCTTAACCACTTATACAGCATCCCCTAGATCTATGAGACAGGTCTTTACAGAGAAGTCTTCCAGGTCAGGATGGTTCCAGCTACTTGATCAAAGTCCTGGGTCTGAAATATGTTCTGTTTTTGGAAACAAGGTATTACCTTCAAATTCTTGGAAGTAATCAAGGGCTGTGGCAATAGGCTGTGTTTTTTTGAAAGTCTCTTGGAATGCACTGAAGGGGATTTCTCTAGTTTGACTCTGTGTTCCTTGTTATATAGCCTTCAGGTGTACTCACACACCATGTTCAGATATTGCATGTATATTGTTCAGGGTTTTTTTGAGATAATGTGTTTCCCTAGGACTTTAAAAAAATCATCGAAGTTTGATTTATCTCTCCTCTCCCTTTTCCTGTCTAACTAACCTCCTGTTCTCCAGTTTAAGTGCTCCTCTTTAGCCTCTTTTCCCCTTGGTAATAACTGTCTCCTGTTATCACCCCTTTCTTGAGTTCCTTCTTCGCCTTTACCAAGATGGCTCCTGGTATGTCCTTTCCTCCTCCTTTCCCAGTTAAAAACTCTAGTTTATCCCTTTTCCACTTGGTAACAACTGGTTCCCACCTCTCCCCACTCTCATACTGTTTCATTTCCTCTACTTCCTTGGCTTCTTTTCATTGTTCTGGCTCCTGGCAACTATGTAGGATATATACATACATACATATATGGATTTGAAGCTAAGATCAACAAATGAGGGAGAATACATGATGCTTATTTTTCTGAGTCTCTATTACTTGACTCAGTTCTGGTTCCACCCTCCACGATTTTTTCCATTCTTCTGACTTCTGGCAGTTACATCAAGATACACACACACACACACACTCACACACACACACACACACACACACACATATATATGATTCACAAAGGAGGGGAATACCTGTTGCTTATTTTTCTGAGTTTCTGCTACTTGATTTAGTAGAGGCTTTTCTAGTTCCATCCATTTCCCCGCACATTTCATGATTTCAATTTTCTTTACTGCTGAGTAGAATTCCATTGTGTAAAAGTACCACATTTTCATTATCCCTTCGTCAGTTTGGGGTCATTTAAATTGTTTCTATATCTTAGCTATTGTGATAAGAGCAGCAAAAGAATTGATGTACAAGTACCTCTGGAGCAGGAAGAGTCCTTTGGGTATATGCCACAGAGTGGCACAGCAAGGTCATGTGGCAGATTTAGTTTCAGTTCTTCAAGAGTTCTCCACACTGCTTTCCAAAGTGGTTCCTCAAGGTTGCATTCCCCACAGCAGTGAGCACTGTCTTTCTCCACATCCTTGCCAGCATTTGCTCTCTTTTGTTCCCATGACCTTGGCCCCTCTGACTCCCTAAATTTCTCTAATTCTAAGTATATGGAGCACTTTCAAAGATGCATGTTAGCCATGTTTATTTCTTCATTTGACAAATATACTCAAGATTTCAGCCCATTTATTTATTGTACTGTTTATTTTCTATTTTTTTTGTGCATATTCTGGTTATTAATCCTCTGTCATATGTACTAAATGAAAATGTTCTCTCACTCAATGGGTTTACTCTTCACTTCCTTGGTTGTTTTGTTTGCTGTTTCGAAGCTTTTTAGTTTAATGAGGTCCCACTTGTTGATTATTGTCCTTAACACCTTAGCAACTGATGTTCAGTTTAGAAATTCCTTCCCGACACCTGTATCTTATGCTGAATTGGCAATGTTGTCTTCTAGCAATTTCAGAGTTTCGGGTTTCCTTTTGAGGTTTTTGGTCCACTTAGAGTTACCTTGTATACAAGAAAAAAGATAAGGGTCCAATTTCAGTCTTCTCCAGAGGGAGAACCAGTTCTGCCAGCAGCATTTGTTGAAGAGGCTGTTTTACCTCCATTTCTTTGTCAAATAACAAGTGGCTGAAATTGCATGCCTCCTGTCTGGGTCTTCCATTGCGTACCACTGATCTACGTGTCTGCTTTTGTGCCACTACCAAGTTGTTTTTATGACTGTAGCTCCTCTAAATTACAGTTAGAGATCTAGTGTACTAATCCCCCCAGCATTGTTCTTTTTGCTCAAGATTTCTTTATCTATCTGGAGTCTTTTGTGTTTCCGTATGAACTTTAGGATTTTTTTTTTCTAACTCTGTGAAGAATGTCATGGGAGTTTTAATTGGTTTTGTATTGAATCTCTGAATTGCTTTTGGTAAGGTAGTCATTTTCACAATAATTTTTCTACCTATTTATTAACACAGTAGTTCCTTCCATCTCCTGGTATCTTTATCTGCCTCTTTCTTTAAAGATTTAAAATTTTCACTGTAGAGATTTTAATGCCTTTGGTTATGTTTATTCCAAGATATTTTTGAGGCCATTGAAAATGGGAGGATTTCCTAGAATGCCCTTTCTGATTCCTTGTTATTGGTATATAGAAAAACTACTGATTTTTGTAAGCAGATTTTGTAACCTGCCACTTTACAGAGCATATTAATCATCTCTAGCAGTTTATTCGTAGAAATTTGGGGACATATTCTCTTGGTTTTACATGTTTTTGTGTGTGTGTGTGTATTTGCACCATGATTAAGTGACTTTATTCCAGATATGCAGGGATGGTTTAATATATATAAGTAATAAATGTCATAAATAAATCTGACCAAAGATATAAAGGATATTAATAATGGAAATTTTAAAGTTTAAAAGAAAGAGAATGAAGAGGACACAAGAAGATGGTGTCTCAGAGTTCTCATGCTATTTCAGAGATATTTGTGCATTCACAGGTTTTATCACAATTGATAAGAGATGGAATGGAAGCAACTTAAGTGTCCCTCAACTGATGTGGGTCTCCATCTCCACCACAGTCTTTGTGCTCCAGTTGTCCCAGAGAATGGAGCACGATAAATGGTTCCTCAGGTGGCCGAGAGTGTGAAGGGAAAGAACTCCTGGGAGACTATGTTAGTGGACAGCTCATTTATTGAAATCAAGGCAGGGATTTATGTAAGGAGGCCTGTCTGACTGTTATTGAAGGTGGGGAGGTTGAGGGTGGGGTCTTTAGGTAAAGGAGGGAAGGTTCTAGGGCTGATGTGGACATTAGGGAATGAGGAAATGAAACCCCAAAACCTGACTTTGGTCTGGGGGTGATCTTTGTTGGGGGGGGGAGAAGATTAAGCAACTGCAGAGGAACGTGGATGTCCAACCTGCAGTGGCTTCCTAGGTCCTATGTCATTGTTTCAGACAGAGCAGGCCAGACTTCGACCATCCCTTCAGGGTATCAAGGGTCACTTTGCTTGCTCAATGTGTTTTGCAATAGACCAGGCCCCACAAACTGACAAATGAATAATGAAAATGTGGGACATTTACACAATGGGCTCTACTCAGTAGTAAAGAAAGATGAAATCATGACATTTGCAGGTAAATGAATGGAACTAGAAACCGTTATGCTAAGTGAAGTCACAACTGACTGTGTTTTATAGAATAAAGACTTCATATGTGTATCCCTGGATAGGACTCCTACATTCAACCTCTCTCATGCACAGCTCATGGATCACTGAAGATGAGGGAATGAAAGATTGTAAGAGCCAGGGCTGGTTCATGAACTTCAGCAAGCAGAGCATTTCAGTAAACTGTAAGCTTGCAAATATGAAATTGTGGCAATAATGACATTGAGCACAGGATCCACACTGACCTAGACTTTGAACTATTGGAGACTCATTACTATTGACAGAGGGAGAGTAAGCCTTACCTATGATCTCTAGATTGCCTGACCTGACTCCAGTGGATGAATCTAGTATGTACTAATGAATTAGTACACCTGGGTACTAATGCTTGACTGAAGAGACTTAACATGTATGAAGTCTAGTGAGAGTTGAGGGGAATGGATGGTGAAAGCATCTAAATTTGATTAAGAACTGTTGTATGAAATGCATAAATCTCAATAAAATCATCAGAGGGAATAATTTTAGCGTAACAACTTAATGAATAATTACACATACAATATCTCTACAAGAGTCCAAGAGCACAGCTGAGGGCTACATGACAAGAATCAATGCCAGACAGGAGAAACCTCCCTTAGGGTTGTTGAACAAGGTGGCCTAAAGGACTTCCAAAATAAGAAATAAATCTATTGTCATAGACCTTGATTGCCTCCAAGAAATGGAAGTTAGAACCGCATTTCTGCAGACAGGACATACTTAAGAAATTGGATTTGAAGGAATGGAGCTGGAACTGATCTGGTAGCCACCTCCATCTAAAAGTTAGTTCTTAACTCCTCCGGTGAGCAATATGCAAGCTGCTATGGGAGAGCATATCAGTCAGTGACGCAACACCAGTTTCATGCCCAAATGACCACATCAAAGAGTGGCACAGCACTCAACACTGGTGCAGTAGTTCTTGTTTTATTGACACTTTTAGTTCTTTCTCTTTTGAGAAAGGGTCTCCCCGTGTCCTCAGCTGGCCTGAAGTTCAGGCTATCCTGGATATCATAAAAAGCCACATGCCTTGGCCTCCTGAGTATTGCCTTGTCTTCCTGAGTGTGCCACTGTACTTAGCTATAGGATATTACTAGGAGAGATGAACCATTTTGCAGTTTCTGAGTGTTCAAAATTGTTTATCAAGCAAAGCATCTATACATAACGTATTAGAATCCCTGTTTTCCCAGAGAATATCCTAGATTTATCAGAATGAGACATTCTATGTTGAACATTCGATTACCTTGAAATTGTCTCTTTATGTGGGTAATAGGGCCTCTTCTTAAGTTACCAAAAATTCTTCTGATCTTTACTTTTAGTTTCCTAGTACATCCTATTTTCCTTAACTCTCAAAATTTTGACACCACAACATAACAATCACCAGCCAATTTCATTTCTTTTATGTGTTATCTTGGTCTTCTAACATCTAGATTAACACATTGGTTATGGATTTATCTTTAACTGCACTCTTTTCTCAAGTTCATATTAATACAAATATCAACAAATGACTCCCCATTAGGTCCAGGTGGTTTTGAGTTCCGTAGGAAAGGTTTTCATTGCCATCTGTGCCCTGAGCAGAGTTCTTAAAAAGCCTGCCACCTGTCATTTTAGGCATGACTCTTACTACCAATATTCCACCTGAGTCCTTGCATGAGCATATTTTGGTGAGTTACAAATGGAAACAGTCTTGGTATTAAACATAATGAATAAAATACAGAAATTAATTATAAGAATGTGAATAACCAAAACATTTTTGTGAATCATAAAGTATTTATATGCCAGTCAGGAGTTCCACAAAATAACAATGGGGAACCCCGTACAGTGATAAGCAGATAAATACATCTGCTAAAGTTACATTAATTGTGGAAGACCATTCATGAATAACATGACCATGTCATCAAAAGATAAGGCAGACCAGAAGGAGTAGACAGCAAACAACTTTCACAACTCCACTCTCCTCAGTCCTCTCTTAGTGGTTATCTGAACCACACACTTCCATGCCTGTTTACATTCTACCACACTGTTAAGAGGCAGCACTTGGTTTCACATTGGAATTTGATGGGCCTTTATTTTTGTGTTATTGTGGGTTTTCCTTCCTTGTATCTTTTAAATATGCAAACATTGCTATTGAATGGAATGACCAAAATAATTTATTAAATAAGAGATCATAAACATCAAATATGTGTAAGAATAAGATTTATTGTACTGCTAAATAAGAATATATTGTAGTTGCCACTAGATAAAATAATTACATAAAATTTGTGCCATGGTTCGGATCTACAAACTCCTCTACAGCTTAATGTGTTGAAAGTTTGGTCTTCAGAGTGAATCTTTCAGGTGATAGAGATTTTAAGGTATTCAGTTTGGGATTTTAGAAGATTACCTCTTTTGCTGAATGACTGAATTAGGTAATAGGACTGGAGTGCAATCTTTTTCTTATATACATAAATTAGTTACAATGACACTGGGTTTTTAACATTTTTTTAATATTTTTGGCCAAGTGAGTTTATTTATGTGACCTCTCCCCCTCCCAAGATTCTCCCAAAGAGATGTCACTCAACATGCTGTATCAAGAACCATTATCAGAAACTAATGGCTGAGAACATGCCCATTGACTCTGAAGAATGTGAGATAAATAAAACATATTTTTATTAAATATACTGTCCTATTCATTATATTTCATTATAGCAACACAAATCTTATGAGATTATTTTAATTATATTTGCCTTCAAAACACATAATTTTAGAGTATTAGATAATCATGTACATATAGCTCTTTCTACATGAATAATTCGAGCTTCTATAAGTATCTATACATAGCTAGAAAGGTTCAGGAAATTATCTCTTCTTGAAAACCTGGTTCTTATTCATTGTTGTCACCAGCATAGTTATTATAATAATTATCATGCTCTTCAACATTTTGAATTATTTACTTCAGATTAATTTTCCACTTTAGTTATATTTAATCAATAAAGTTATGGTAGGTGTTGTTAAAACACATCAATAAAACTTTTTTTTAACCCTGAGGAGAAACATCACATTAATGCCTTGAAAGATTTTTTGTTGATATTCAAATTTTTAAAAAAAACACTTAAGAGCATTGTTCTCCAGTTGTATATTATAGCTTTCATTGCATAGATTTCATTTTCTTACTTTAATTTTTCCAGGAGGTCAAAAGGATAAAGGAGATAAAATATAGTCAATTAACCAGAAGCTGTGTGGACATGCATTTAAATGATCTAAGCAATTATTATTTTAGAATGGCTCAGTATCATTTTTAGCTTTGGAAGTTAGTGTTTTCAATTCTGTCAAATTAAATTTATCACATGAAAGATATCTGTAAAGAAAGGTTGAGTCAATGATCATTGTATGGTTTTGCTTACTCCAGAGAACATTAACCAGTTCTGTATTTGCCCTGGATAATTCATTAGCAGAAGTAAAATAGTTTCTCTCATATAACAATAAAAATCATGTTTAGATAGTAACAGACCTGCTTTTCTAGAATTCATAAAATAACAAAGATACAGAGGGGTACAAAGAGGGTGTGGCCAAATAATTTTTGCATTGTGCATAAGCTGCCGGACAGAAGAAAGGACTCTGGGAACATTAGAAAGGTTGATGATTCCAAGTACTAATCTGAGTTAGTCTAAGAGCATAAAGCTGCTAAGGTTGAGGGCGATGAGCTTCTTTCCTATCTGGGTACTTTCTCCCCTACCAACACCAGGCATTCATAAGGAGGATCTGGAGAGAAACAGGGACTTGTCCTCTGTCATGCCAGCAGGAGACAAGAGCAGCCACTCTGAAATCACCCCAGACACCAGTACTCAGTACACAAATGGCTTCATCAGCAGCAAAAGGCAACAAGGATACAGATAAAGAGTTCTGGAGGGTAAATGGTGCATCTGACAAGTGAAAATAGAAGAAGAAATCACTCCTACTGCAATACAAACTCATTTTTATTGTGTGCGCTATGAATGCACCAGTAACATATATGCTTAGACAAATGAATAAATGATATGTGAATATGTATACTTGTCTGCATATCCATTGCAACCCATTTCTTTTATTCTGAGTATTATTCCACAAAACTAGATACTGTTGAAGTACTCATCTTTGACAGATGCATTGACCTGGATATAGCGCAAGATATTTAAGTTCTCTAAAATTTTAGTAATTATAAATTTAAGAATTTATGGGCTGGACAGATGGCTGAGCAGTTAAGAGTAGGATCTTGCTCTTGCCAAGTACACAAGTTCAGTTCTCAGCACCAGCATCATGTAGCTCAGAACTGCCTGTAACTCCAGCCTCAGGAGCATTTCATGCTTTGTGAAGACACCTGCACTCACATGCACAACCTGCATGAACACACACAATATCCACATAATTAAAAATAACAAAAATAAAATTATTAGCTATTCTAACAACAAAAAGGTAAGTTAGAGATAACACATGCTCATAGAATCATTAGCTCACAACTTATCATTGGATAATTATTAAACTGGTCACTAAATTCAGTTAACTACAAACTTTTCTGCAGTATATTCAAATTGCTTTAATAAATGATTATACTAACCAGTATTTATTTTAGTAGTAATTATATCCCTTCATTTCCTATTTCTTGGTTACCCCAGCATTCCCTCTTTCTATCATTAATCTTGAAAAGACTATTCAGCAAACACAAGGTGATACTATATGAAACCAGACAAACACTGCTGAAGGTTTATACTTCAAGCAAATTAGATATTAAAGCATAAATGAGATATTATAACATCTATTTCATAAAACACAAAATATACTATATGACAGCTACATTTTAATTTTAGAAATATTAAACAATATCTTTTATTGATATTTTGGTTTTACTGTTTAAACAGTATGTTTTCCTGTTTGTTATCATTTTGTAAAGTTTATACAGTAATTTTGATTTGTAACTTTCATTTATTATTATTATTATTATTATTATATTTTGAGTATGCATTTTGTGTGAGGAGAATGGTAGAGTGGCTTTCTATTTGCATAATCTGAAATCCAGAGGTGATTTTGTAGAATTGGTTTATTCCTTCATTCTTTATTTATGTTCTGGGAATGAATTCAGGACACCAAACTGTATAATCGAGGTATGGTAGTAGAAATTTTATCTTGGGGATAACAAATGGCTGAGCTGCGTAACTGGACTGAAGGCCCACTAAATAGGGAAATCATATCTGGTACTGCCACCCTAACCAAAGACCTGAAGAGGTCTTACACTGCAAAGAAGAGACTACTACTTCCATTTTCATATTTTCTAATGGTATTCTAAATATTTAGACTGATACTCATAAATAACTGCAGCTTTCACCTTTCAACACATGGCTATTAAAGGGATCCACAACTGGACAAAAATAAAGAGACTAAGTGAAGGTGGAGTGCCCAGCCCAAATGATATATCTACAGTAAATTTCTATACCCAAGTCTCAGGGAACATCATGGAAAAGGGGGCAGAAATACAGAACTAAATTAAATTCTTAGTATTCTATAACATGTAAAACATACATTTGATAATAATTTTCTCTCTCACAGTTCTATTTACCGTTTCCAGAAAGAATTGCTAAACATAATGTGGACAAGACATTGGGAAGAGTCACTGTGAGAATTGTTTCCTTGTGGATTTTGTTTATATTTTGTTAGTGAGCAGCCCTCCTTGTTACTGTGGAAATGAGGTGTCTTTGAGGGAACCTTCGCACTTTCGGAAAGCAAGCATACCATTTAAGAAGATGCTTTACTTTCAAATGCATTTCAATTTTACATTAAAGTCTACTGGATCAGAGAGGATTACTCTTTAGTGCCCAGACCAGCTACATTAAAGAATGCACAACACTGGTCTAAAATATTATAGTAAATTGTATAGCAAATTGTAGAATTTGCTTTCATTTTCCATAATGCACATCAAACTAATATTGAAAACAATTGTTTTTTAAACACTTATTTATGATGTTTATTTTGTGTGCATGAGTGTATTGGTTGCATGTGCATAAGTGCACCTATGTCAAGCAATGCTCGTGGAGTTCACAAGGGAATGATATATTCCCCTGGAATTGGAATTACAGACAGTTCTTAGTCACTTTGTGAGTGCTGGGATCTGAAACTGGGTCATATGCAAGAGCAGCCCACTGATTAACCACTGAACTCTCTGTTCAGCTCCTCCCACCCCTTGGAAACAACTATATCTTTCAAACGCTATAGTAATCATTTGACAATAATTCCCTGGCTAAAGTTGGGGTCTGATGCCCACTTACCTCATTCTATGCTGGGTTTTGGTCTGACTGAGTGGGCCTGGGCTTTATGGATGCTGTCACCATTCTTGCAAGTTCATATGAGCAAGTTACCAGAGTCCTGTAGCTTCTGTTTCCTTATGTTCATGCACCAATCCTGGCTCTTTCAGTATTTCCAGTCCCTCTTCCACAATGGTCCCTGAGCTGTGGGTGGGTGAGATTTACTATAAGAGTTCCATCCAGGGACATGGAATGCAAAGTTTCTTTTTCTAAAAAGACACAACTTAGTCAGTTGTGTCTACATCGCACTCTGTTGCATAAGGAAGCTTTGCTGTTGAAATATAAATATTCTCTCTACCCTCTGATCTGTTATGTTCCATGACTGGTAGATGTAGAGTTTTAACTGTAGATGTGTCACTTGGGGCTGGGCATTTCTCATTCTCTGTGTGATCAAGGGTGGAACTCTGTAACAGCCTCTGTCTGTTGCAAAAATAAGTTTCTTTGATGAGTGGAATATGGTATATTTGTTTTTAATATAAGTAACAATATTTAGCATACACTAAGAAATTTCATTTGTCTAGAGATATGAAAGAGACAGAGTTTTTTCTGGAACCTATGACCTCTCTAGGCATGTGTGTAGCCACCCATGAATCCCCTCCCACTGAAATGCCTTAAGTCCAATTGGATAGTTGTTGATTACCCCCTAGATAAAAGTACCACTATTGCCACTAAGGGGGTAGCTTTCTCTGCCAGGCCTTGTGCTCATTAGTGTTTACAGCTGGGCTGGATCATTGCTGGATTCCTTTCTTATAAGCTTCCACAGGATCCTCTAATACTAGGAGAACTAGTCTTCAGGGAGAAGACTTCCAGGTCAATTTCAGTTCCATTCCTCCAAGTCCTACATCTGAAATATGTCCTGTTTTCAGTAATGGGGTCAAGTTTTGGAAGGAAATAAAAGGCTCTGTGGCAATAGCTTGTTCTATTTTATTTTTGATGAGGATACTTCTCCATCTGATACATCTTTTTCCATATATATATATATATATATATATATATGCCATAATTTTTGAAACTGTAAAGTAATATGTTGGACTAAAATTATCTAATCATTTAAAGAAAATAAATAAGATTATCAAGTTTCTCACAAAAGGGTTTAATACTATGGGAAAATAGAAGGGAATTTTTATTGTATTACTTGGAGAAAAATCTAAGCAGGCATTTATAGTCTAACCTTCTTCAGGTAGTGAATTTGAAAGGGAAATAAATTCTCCTTTCTCATGAGTCTATCAAGAACAACTACTGGGATTTTGATATTCTTAATTTAATAGTTTAATGCTCTATGAGAAATCCTTTTGAATTGCCATTTACCCAATGAAACTTGTAAAAAAGTATTAAATATGTCAGAATTTGTAACTGCATCTCTGTGTACATATGTGCATGTGTTGATAAACATGCACATGCATTTCTAGTGGATATAGAGACTAAGGATAATGTAACTTTGTGTTTTCAGTTGATAGATCTGGGAAATAAAACATTTTATATTAAAATGAGCACTATATTTTTATTCAGTAAAACTCACTGGATTTTTCCAAATTTCTGAATTTTTGTAACTCTGTTGCTTTCTGAAAAATTACATATAAACTACATAGCTTTTTCTAATATACGTAACAATTAGCTTATTTTTTTCTCTTTACTACAAATACGATTAGTTCTTCTAAATGAGATCAGTCAATATACTAAACTATTATGTAATCAAACCTCAATACCTTTCAGAAAGAATAATAATACGTTGCATAAAACAAAATATTGCATTCAAATAATAATCTGATTTCAGTTTTATGTAAGGTATTTTTTCTGAAGTTATAAGAATAATTGTAGTAGTAAGATTCAACATAGATATATGGTCACAAATAGGCCAAATGAAACATTTAAAAATATACAAACCTGGGGCTGGAAAGATGGCTCAGTGGTTCAGAGCAATGGCTGCTCTTACATAGGATCTGAGTTCGATTGCCACCAACCACTTTAGTGGCTAACAATTCTTATCCAGTTCAAGGGGATTCAACAAACTCTTCTGACTCCACAGGCACTGAATGACATGAGTGCACTTACATACCTGCAGGCACTACACTCATACACATAAATTAATAAATAATAATAAATAAAAAGTTAAAATATATAAACCCTAAGGAATCAAAGTGAAAATATATTCAAAACAATCCGTTTTCATCTCTATTTATCACAGCAATATTTTTAGTACAGAAATTATGGGATCATTGTAGTTATTTAGGAACTGATGGACAGCTATAGAGAAAGTGATAAATATATGGAGCAGAGGTTTGTTCAGGGGTAAAGTAGAATACCATTTGAGAAAATGATGGCTGGAGCTGGAGACAATGTGTTAAGTGTACTAAATTAGACTCTGAAAGACAAACATCACACATTTGTTTCACATACATTATCTAGACTTTAAAGAAAAAATACTCAAAGTAGGCAGACTGGACATAATATAACATGCATATAATTCCAGCATTCAGGGGATGAAGGAAGAGGTGATAACTGATAGCTAGCTTGAGCTTCATATTCAGTGACATGCCAGGCTGTGTCATGGCGAGATGTACTCCCTTAAAATCAAGGAGACAAAACTAAAAATAAAAGCTGTACAACAAGCAAAAATTGATGGTTTTGCAAAAAGAATGAGAGGTAAGAAAAGAGCGCAAGTGGTGATGAATATGATCAAAATAATATAGATATTCATGTATGTGTCATAATTATTATATACTATTAATGCATGCTAATAAGACATTCTCAAATTTTATACATAATTGGATAAAATGTCCCATGTGAAGTTGTCGCTGTAAGTTCTTCTGTCATCCAGCAAATTAGTGAATGTATTTTCTTCCTTGCTTACCACAGTAAAAGTATTAAGGTTTTAAATTTTACAAGATATAAAGTCAGGGAAACTTTTATATAATTTTCGGTTTGAGATTTTTTTTTATTTCATATTGCTACTTTCTCCTTTGTTTCAAAATATCCTAGTGCTGAGAAACTAATTGAGTGGAGGTACTTCTCATCAACCCAGTCAGGGTAAAATGATCCCATTGCTTAATGTTGGTATAAAGCCTATTAAGTTAATGGAAGACAGAATTACACCACTGAACTAGAAGTGATCATGGTGACTCTAATAGAAGCAAACGGGGAGAACGGACAGAGAAGGTTACATTTCCCTCACATTTATTAATCTGTGGCTTTTATTTGGGGTTGGGTAGGAGCTAGGAAAGCACTATTATTGCCTAAAAGTACATCTTGGATTTCTTGCCTATTTATCATCTATTTTAGGATCTGAACATTCTGGTGTATTCAGTGAAGTGACTGGGTAAGCAGATCATGTACATTTTCTTTCCTTTTTAAGAATCAGATTCACATCACTGCTTCTTCTAACTTCCGCCATTCTATAATGTATATTTGTTCAGTCATTAAAAATGACATGAGGATAAGTTTCGTTACCATGGTTTTTAGACTAAGGATTATGAAATAGAAGCAACATAAAGACAGAGATACTTTATCTGAACCACCACTGAAGTTATTTCATGTTATATAGATGCAGAGTAAAATTTTTAAGATTTCTCCATGTCAAAATATTGTATTATTCTCCTCTAGTTACTTAAGGTTATTGGAAAGAAATGATTCTTCGCTGTTTGAAAGTAAGACTTAAATTTTAACCAACGTTTTCTTGGAAACTTGAAAATCAGTCATCTTATATCTTCTTTCCCTAGCCTTGCTTAGTTGAGAAAAATCAAACATGACAATTATATTATTAGGAGTTCTTGAGAGAAGTAGAACAAAGGGAGCCTATCTGAATCACTGACTGAATCCTTATCATAAGGAGTTGGCTTACATGGTATTGAATATGAAAATCCTGAGATCTACAGTTGACAGCTCATGGAAAGCAGGGGACTTTACCATATAATTCCTATTTAAGGCCCAATGCAGAGACAAAACAGAAATCTCCAGCTTGACAAGCTAGGCAAAGTGGTAGAGCTGCTTCGTTACCTTTTTGTTTTATTCAGGCTTATAATAGTTTGAGTATGCCTTTTTCTTTTACATAATAGGTGGATCTCTAATATCATCCGTTTTTCCAAAAAGGATGAGGTTCACTTACATTCTACTTTACTCTTGATTAAAATGATGAACTCATTGGGGCTGGAGAGATGGCTGCTTTTGCAGAGAACCCAGGTTTGATTCCAAGCACCCGCATGGTATTTACAACCACTCGTAACTCCAAGGGAATTCAACACATTCTTCTGAACTCAGCAAACATTGCAAGACTGAGGCAGACTTACATACATTCATACATATTAGAAAAAAAAACATCTGAACTGATTTGTGAGAATACAACATCACAGACTCAGGCAGAGCAGTATTTCATCAACTTCCTAGTCAAGCTAATGCTCATATAATTTGACATATATAATTAGGATGGAGAACAATCAATGAGTCTCAAACAAAGACGGTAAATATAGCTGTATTAAATACCAGAGAACTGCTATTACAGAGAAACAACTGTTTCTTTTCTTTACGAAAGTCAGTTGTCTTAGCTAGCACTCTAACTCCCTTAGATTCCTGCTGATGCAGGGACATGAGGATCCCAAATGTTGCAGTTGCAGAATCCTAAGCTCTACTTCAGTGGAACCATATTTGTGCAATTGGATGGAGGCAATGCAACTCCATAATCTACATTATGGAACAAAGACATTTATTCAAGAGGTTTTTTTTTCCTTTCTTTATCTTTTTTTTCCTCTTTCTTTCTTTCTTTCTTTCTTTCTTTCTTTCTTTCTTCTTGCCATTTTCCAGTTTTTAATGGAATTTTCTTCTGGGTGGTTTAGCACAGTGTCTTCTCAAAGAGAGCCTATCTTTCCCTTTCATCAGTGGGTTCTGGATGTTAAAACAGGCTGGACTCAAACATTTATCTAGAGTATTGACTTATATTTAGTCACATTAGACTAAACTTCAACTACGACATATCTGCTTTTACAAATCAAGAATTTAGTAAGCTTCCAAACTATTTCTAAGAAAGAAGTAGATGTGAACTTGTTTATCACCAGCTATCAAGTGCTGTAGTTCTGCTTAGAGTAGACGATGTGTGTTACTGCATCTATAGTCCTCTCCAAAGTTCTAATCCAAGCTACCTTTGATGGGTTGAATGTAAACCTGGCATCTGTTTATTCCCACTACATTTACGCTCTCCAGCATTAGTTCTCAGTTACATAATATATATGGGAATCTGAATCCAAGAAAATGTCTCCTGGGAAAATTTTAGTTCAAATTTTTTAAATATAGAAAAAGATAAAGTAGAAGAATAAAATAGTAAGAATGACTAAGCCTGATTTTCACGTGTGTGTGTGTGTGTGTGTGTGTGTGTGTGTGTGTTCCTTTAAGAAATAAAAAAAAGGATTTAGAGGTAAGGATCAGATCTCATATTAAAATTTTAGCTCAACAGTTCCACACATATACTTCATTTTTATCAGAAATAAAGGCTCTGATTCTTGGTTGCCTGAAGATTTTCATGTCTCTAGAAGAGGGCATGGTGCAGCTTTATGTTATGAAATGCATCTGGGTAACCTAAGGCTAGCTATTATAAATCATAAAGAAAGTCAGGTTTATTGAATATCAGATTTCCATTAAATCATATTCATACACAAAGAGACAGTTCACATTGTAATTGAGGTTGTCAGCTTTCATTCATCTTACAAAGGATTATTCTAGCTGCATAGTACTCATTCTTTTGTACTTGGAGTCAATTTTTCTGAGTCCCCATGTTGTAAGAAGATGAAAAGGATAGGCTGTGGTTTTCCTGTTAATTCTAACAAAGAAGCAATGATTTTTTGATCATGAGGAATCATCCTTATTCAAAGCCACGTAAGCATTAGCCTGTTCTATTTTTCACCTGTAAGTCACATAAAAGACAGGAAATCAATATGTGACAATGACTAGAAATACGGTAAATGTCAGCTCTCCATGATGGTCTGTAAATAAATTATTTTTTGGTTAATAAAGAATGCATGGCAATAATCCCATTTCTTTGAAAGGCCGAGGCGGGAGGCTTGCGAATTTTTGAGGAGAGCCTGAGCTATCAAGTGAATTTCTGATAAACCATGTGTGGGAAAAAATAAGTAAACGATAACACCAAGAACAAAAAAGAAGTTTCTATGAAAGTACAATTACCAATATTAAAGTTATCTAATGATTACACATCATGCAAGACAAATTTTATACTGAGAAATGAAGCGTTCTTATGAAGTAATTATTTAGCTAATTTAACATTATTTAGAGGGAAAGTCACAATTTTACATAAATGATCCTAGAGACAGTTGAAACCTTTTTAGTAATTTCCAAGTTATAAGATTGCTATAAGTTTCATAGTACTTACTTTTTTCATGTCATTGAATGATTTATTGTGCAGTTGGAGAAGCAGATTAGTTGTTTGACAGCACTTTCTGCTCTTCTAGAAAACCCAAGGAAGGTGAGTTTTCAGAACTCAGGTTAGTATGCTCATAACCACCCCTGTCTCGAGCTCCAGGTGATCTAATGTCCTGTTCTGTACTCTGTGGGCACCCACTAACTCATCACACACCTGCACACACACATACATGCACACAAACACAAAATTTAAAAAAATAAAATGATGTATACTATGCAAAATTATGTGTACTTTGTACTTACGAGTATTTATATTTAGTCTCAACCACCTAATTATATGCAAAGGAATAATTCAATTATAACCTCACTACTGATATCAAAGATAGCTCTTTTGAAGGTTATAAATAATAATCTAAGTATTCCACTTAATTATTTTTATGTTGATTTCTACTGAAGACTTTTATAATTTTACTTGAATATTTGGTAATTTACAGTCTCTGACTTTCTGTGCCGTACAGTCTATGTATTCTGCTCATGGGGACTGTGAACCCTGCATTCTCAGTCATACTACTCATGCACTGGCCTGCAGTCCTGGCTACACATTTTCTACAACTCATCATTAATTCACTCATTCATTCATTTGCACTGACTGAATTACTTATTGGTTCTCCAAATATATACCAAATCTTCACTAGGTGGTATGCATTGTGGTGAGGCCTGGGATTTCAATTGTTTATTTATAGACTGTTCTTCTAGTGGCTTATCTCTATCTTTGGAGACAAACATCAGTCAAAAGTAAACCAGTCATACAAACTGCAAATATATACTCAATCACAAATGTAAATAAGAACCTATGATGTATGAAACTCTTCTGTTTAGATAAAGCCAATGAATAGTTTATCTGATCTACAAGAGTTGTTTACATAGTTTCAATCAATAATTCATGATTTTTTTATCCAGGGTCTTGATGAATTTTCCTATTGTTCTTCATGCCATTAAACTTGATTCTTTCCAATTGTACAAGAATCTTACCATATAATAAGATGTGTCGCTTCAGCTGAGAATGCTGGTGCACACTTAATATCAGTGCTGAGAGATTAGAGACTGAAGGATAAAGAGTTCAAGGCCAGTTGGGATTACATTCATAGCTGATACCTCACCTCCTTCAAATATTACTTTAGAAATGTGCTCTTTTCCTGTCATAGGATGAAAGATAAACACAGTGATATGTTCTTCAGCTCCCTTACTGCACTTGTAACCATTTCATAATAATGAATTAGAAAGATGATAAAAGTTATTGGTATTTTCATTCCATTATTTTAATCGAGGGTCCTAAGATCAAACCTTGGTTAGTTTAACTTAAGAAGATGGTTATTGACTGTTTCATATTCTGGGTACTGCTGATGTGAGGGAATATAGCCCAAATCTTTTTATTAGGGCATAAATGTCAATAAATTTTAGGTGTATGCGTAATGTGTTTATTTACACAAGTGTATAACCTGATTTCTTTTATGTTAAAAGTTTTAAATTTGATTTAAATGTATGAGTCTATTGCTTCTATGTATGTAAGTGCACCTGTGTCATCGGGTGACCAGGGAAGTGAGACGAGGGTGTCAGATTTCCTGGAATAGGAGTTACAGATGGTTGTTAGCTACCACGGGGGTGCTGGAAATTGAATCCAGTTCCTCTGCAAGAGCAGGGAGTGATATTCTGAACTGCTGAGCCATCTCTCCAGCCCTCATAATCAGGTTTCTGTCTGAAATTTTCTATGTGGTTCATTATATGAGAATAATAGTAAATAAGTATCTTGCCAAAAACTAAGACAGAAGAAAACATTTTTAGACATAGCTTATTGTTTTTCTTCAGGTTTATATAAAGGAAAATAAGCTTTGCTTTTTCAAACATCATAGATGGTAAAATGTATTTGATACAGGCTTAACAAATTTAGTAAAGGATACTTAGAATTCTCTCCTCCTAAGAGGAAGAGATCATATACGTATATACATATACACACCTAAGTACTTATTTACACATTTATAACACATGCATGCATGTACATGCACAGGTAAACATACGGATGCATGTTTATATGTGATTATGTTCATGTAAATATATGTGTGTATGAACATATATTTGATATATGTGTATATTTGGATATATATATATATATATATATATATATATATATGAGAGAGAAAGATAAAGAGCTATCCCTCTTTCTCAAGTCACTGGAAAGAAGAACTTCTGAGGATCAATAGCGTAGTTTAACTCAAATTATGTCTCCCAAATTTGAGAGGGGTTAATTGGGAGATTGGAGACCAGCATACATTTCTGAAACATTATCATTGTTTATGTAGTAATCTGCCACATTATTGGAGAACTCCTGAGGATGACTTTTTGGAAGATGAACATGAGGGAATTTAACATGTCTTCTTCCTCTGCCACTCAGGCACACCTCCAGTTTTCTTTTATTAACACCATTTTCAAAATCCAACTGATATTCTTGAACAGAAGCTGAAATAACTCAGTTGATTGCTATCGACGTTTCATCAATGGAGGCCCTAAAACAATTTCTCATGCAAAAATATTCATGAGACCTAGTTGGCCTGTAATTTTCTGCCAGTCAATTATAGACCCCTTTTGTGTATCTCAGATACCAGTCATATTATCTACTGTGATAGTCAGTCTCCTAAGGAAGAAGGTATGATCTTGAATGGTTTGTAATCTTCAGTCTTAACTTTTATTCATAACATCATAAGTTTCCAAGGTATTTTTTGTCTTTTAAAATGCAATCATGTTGGGATAGGAATATAAAAATCTATGAAAGTCATGTGTACCAAGTCTAGCATAGATTGCGTAATGGCACACAAAAGGGAATTGGATGATTTTGGTCTAGAATGTAACACATCATGTTATATAATCTTCATTAATCTTCTCATGAACTTTCTCATCATTTTAAAAAGTACAGAGTAACGGTACAGCTGCTAGATCAGTGTCAAATTTTATGAGATTCTGCCATGAAGTATAAGTTCAAAGAAACTTTCTACTAGTTTCAAAACCACTTACATTTAAATTTTCAGGTGTAAGAGGCCATCTATATCTTCATTAGAGAAAGTATCTATATACTTTTCTAACTCTTTAACATGATGTGTGAACTTTTTGCTAATATTTAATCAGATTATTTTATTTATACACTGATGTATGTATTATGATTCCTCAGTTGTATTGCAATGCCAGCCTGTTCAGAGTCGAGAATCTGATTCTGAGCAGGAACCTGGCATTGATACTGAAAAGCCAAAATAAATATTGGAGAAGCTAGTGATTTTTATAATCAAACGAATTAGAGATTTACTGCTTTTCACTGATTATCTTGATATTATATAATTTGTTTGATTTCATTATTTAGCCACAGATAGAGTAAAGGGTTTTGTTATATTATTTCTGTGCAATAAGATTTCTATTCTGTACATGGTAGACTCCATTGTTGTGGTCATGGTCTACATTTTCTATTTGGAATAATTCTTTTCTTGTGATTTCATAATTAAGTTATAATTAATATCTTATTTAAACACACACACATGCATGTACATATATTATATTTTAGGAAATATATCATCTTTAGTAGATACCACCTATTAAGAATCAGGAAAGGGATTATAGACTATTTAAAGTACTGTACAATTTAAATACCAAGGAAATGAAATTACCAATCCACAAATGAATCAATTAATTGAATAGATATTTTTGAAAGCAAGAAATGCATAAGACCAGTAATTATTATAAAAAGTGTTCATCCGGAACAACTACAGCATAACCCTGCCAGATGTCCTCTTCTTCTTTGACCCTTGGGCACAGGCCCTCTCCTGCTCTTAGCACCCGGGTCCCTAGGGCACTCTCTTAATCCAAACCACCCACTGTGTCCTGAATCTGGTACTCAGAGGAGCTCAAATTTTCAGTTTAGTTTGTAAGAGCTTCAAATGCAGGCCTGTGATCTCCCATCTACATTGGCTGTCTTGTACCCCAACCTGCCTTGAATTTCTGTGAGCAGCCTTCTTAACAGACAATTCTGATCTTGCCCACTGCGTTTTCACTGTCCTTCCACCTGGGCAACTCCAGTCTCCCCACCCACAACACGCCATTGCATTCCTGTGACCTCCCATCTACCTTGTCTCTCCCATCCTTCAACCTGCTTTGAATTTCTATTAGCAGACTTCTTCAATGGTAACTCTGATCCTACACATTGCCTTTCCACTCCCCCTGACCTGAGCAATTCCATTCTTCCCTCCCCACATCTTATTCTTTTTCTAGTCTTAAGTCTTGGGCACAAGTCTGCTTTGGCTCTTAGAACCCCAGATGGCTGGAATATACTCTTAGTCTAGACCTGCCCACTGCACCCCATCCCCTGTACCCAGATCAGCTCAATTGTTCAGTGTAGTTTGTTAGAGCCTAGACAAGCTGTTCGAACACACAACTTGCCATTGCATTCCTGAGATCAACCTTTGACCTTAGTAGTCCCCACCCTCAAGAGTCTAGCCTTCATCCCTGATAAATATGAACCTGCCCACTGCATCTCCACTGTCCTACCACCCCAGAAACACCAAACTCCTCCATTAACATTCTGCTCTCCATCTAGGCTTGGGTATAGGTACACTCTTATCCCTTAGTACGTCCCCAACCTCCGCAGATCTCTTACTTCTGGATACTCTTATTTCTGGCGGGTTCTGAGTCCCCCTACATTGGAACCATAGGCAACCCCTCCCCATGATGCAGGGTTTGGCTTCTGTGACTTTTTGTAGGGGCACAGATCCTTGCCCTCTGCCTGAAAACACCTTAATTTAGATTCTGCCTAGATATTTTCTCCAATTGTTCTGTGTTTGCTAACTAGAAGAACCCAGACCTTAAAAGAGAACCTGAGAGAATCTGATCTCATCTAATCTGTGCCTCTGAAGGAACTCTGGAGCAGCTGAACTAGAGTCATCGGGTCCTTCCAATATAAAAATCAAAAGGAGGGACACTCATGTCTTGACCAACTAGCATTTCATACCCAATAAGAAAACAAAAAAGTCACATCAAATATTCAAACAGAATCAGACTACAACTGAATATTCTCATAACAGAATCACATGCACAGGCAAAACAAACAAACAAAAAAAAATCAATATGCTAAGATCACATGGAAAAAATAATCATAGGTGAAACCCAAATAATATTTCCCCACCTAAATAACCTCACCATTCCTATAGAGAAGTTATTCGAAGAGAACCTCATAGAGATAACCCAGGACATAGATTTTAAAAGAACAATCAAATACGATCAAAGAATTCAGTGAATTTAAAGAACACACGAATTACAAATTAAAGAAATAAAAGAAGATAGGGATAAATTTCTGACTGTATTCTTAAAGAAAACTCAGGCTGAAATGAAGAAAGAAGTGAAGAACTCAGTAAGTCAATCTGAAATGACAGGAGAAAATCACACCAATAGAACAAATGAAACTGAAAACAGAATACCAAGACACAATGATGAAGTTAAAGAATTGGAGTGCTTAAGCAAAGATTATGAAAGAAAAATAAAACACAAGAGTGGAATATGCAGGAAATGTGGAATGCCATGAAAAGACCAGAACTACCCATCATAGGCAAAGAGGTAGGAGAAGAAACTTGGAACAATGTTATTGTCCATATCTTCAACCAGATTTTAGAAGAAAATTTCCCAAAATTAAGGTAAGACTTTCCCATACAAATACAAGATACACACAGAGCATCAAATATTACCAGAAAAGAAACTCCCCGTAGCATATCACAGTAAAACCCAGTTCGAAGAGAACAAAGAGAGAATTCTGAAAGCTGCAAAAGAAAAACAAGTCCTGTATAAAAGAAAACTCACAATTACAGGTCACTTTTCAATGCAAACTATGAAAGTCAGAAGAGCCTGAAAAGAAGTATTCCCAATTCTAAATGGCCATGGATTTCTATCTAGAATATTTTACCCAGCAAAAATATCTATCATATCTGAGGGGAAAGAAAAGTCTTCCATGACATGAAGAGGCTAAAAGATTTCTTGTCCATTAAACCAGCCATGCAGACAATACTTGAAGCAATATAAAGAGGTGAATAAAGAATGACTACATCCAAAGGACAAAAGAAAGAAACTAAATGAAGGTATAAATGGGGAACCACAAAGAGAGCAAAGATGCAAACAGAATTTAAAACAACAGTAATCAATACAAATATTTCAGGAATAACTTTAAATATCAATGGTCTGAACTCCACAATCAAAAGACACAGGCTAGTAGAATAGATAAAAAAAACACAATTTGACATTTGTTGTCTATAAGAAACCCACCTCACCTTCAAGTACAAATACTACCTTAATGTGAAAGGATGGAAAAAAATATTCCAAGCAAATGACACTAAGAAATAAGCAGGAGTTGCCATTTTAATATTTGACAAAATAGATTTCAACTTAAAATTAATCAGAAGAGATAAAGAGGGTGACTTCATTCTGATCAAAGGAACAATTAACCAAGAATATATCATAAATATGTAGACAAAAAACTTAGGTGAACCCACCTTCAAAAAAACAGTACTAAAGGACATTTAGACACAGATTAACCCAAACTCACTAATATCAGGGGACTTCAATATCCCACTGACTCCATTAGACAGGACAACCTGATAGAGAATAAACAGAGAGACATCTGAATTAAGCAATACCATACATCAAATGGACCTAAAAGATATCTACCAAATATTATACCCAAGCACCAAACAATACACATTCTATTCAATACCCCATGGAATTGTATCCAAAACTGATCACATACTAGGACAGAAAACAAACCTCAACAAATATAAAAAAAAATATTTCCATGCATTCTATCAGACCACCATGCAATAAAGCTTAACATCAACACCAGAAGAATCTCTAGTAAACTCATGAACTCACGGAGACTAGACAACACACTACTGAATGCTGAATGGGTTTAATGAGAAGTTAAGAAAGAAATAAAAGAATTCCTGGAAATAAACAAAATTGGACAATACAGTCCAACAAAACCTCTGAGACACATTAAAATGAGTCCTAATAGGGAAGTTTATAGCTCTAAGTGCCTACATTAAAAAAACAGAAAGAGCAAAAATAAATGATTTAACATTGTATCTCAAGAATCTTGAAAGCCAACAACAAGTGAAACACAAAACCAGCAATCAAGAAGAAATGACAAAAATCAGAGCAGAAATAAATGAAACAGAAACAAAGAAAAGAATAAAAAGAATCAAGGAATCCAAGTTTGTTCTTTGAAAAAACAACAACAAAATAGACAGACCCTTGAGTCAATTAACCGAAAGAAAGAAGAGCCACTCCAAATAAGCCAAATCAGATATGAAAGTAGAAACATCACAATAGACAACAAAAACATCCAGAACATTATAAGGAAATGTTTTAAAAACATATACGCTATTAAATTTGAAAAATCTTAAATAAATAGATGCATATCTAACATCATGGGCATCATCAAAGTTAAATGAGGAAGAGATCAATAGCTTAAATAAATCCATAACATATAATGAAGTTGAAACAAAAATATAAATCTGCAGAGCAAAACATGCTCAGAACTATTTGGATTCTGCCAAATGGAATTACACCAAACATTGAAAGAAAATCTATATCCAATGATTCTTAAATTATTCAAAACATAGAAATATGGGAAAACTCCCAAATTCCTACTATGAAATGAACAGCATGGTAATGCTCAAATCAGGTAAAGATACAACAAAAAAAAACCCTATAGACCCATATCCTTAATGAATATAGACGAAGCAATTCTCACCAAAATAACACGTACAGACACACATCAAAAAGATCATCTACTATGATAAAGTTGGCTTTATTCTAGAGATGCCTGGAAGGTACAGTATATATAAGTCATTAAGTGTCATAAATAATATAAATGGACTCAAAGAAAAAAATTGTGTGATCATCTCAATAGATGAAGAAGCCTTCGATAAAATTCACCATAGATTTATGGTAAATGACCTAGACAAATTGGACTGAAGGGAACATATGTCAACATAATTAAAGCTAAATACAATAAACTCACAACCAGCATCTTTCTAAATGTAGAAAAACTGGAAGTATTCATAATAAAATCAGGAACCAGACAAGGGTGTCCACTATCTTCAGTTATTTTCAATATAATGCTTTAAACTTTTGCTAGAGCAATAAGCACAGAGAAGGAAGATGAAGGAATACTCATTGGAAAGGATGAAGTCAAATTATCTCTTTTTTCAGTTGAAATTATCTTATACCCAAGAGATGCCAAAAAATCTCCAGTAGAAAACCAGAAATGAATAATACTTTCAGTAAAGTGGTGGGTTACAAAATTAATATATAGAAATCAGTAACATTTCTATATACCAAAAACAAACCATTGGAAAAAACATACAAGATGCCCTCCCATTCATAAAATATCTCAGAATAAACTTGATAAAAGACATTAAATGTTTCTACAAAGAAAGTTTTGATCTTTAAAGAAAAAAGATTGATGATGACATCACAAGATGGAAGAACCTCTCATGCTCATGGATTGGAAGAATTAATACTGTGAAAATGACCATCCTCACAAAACAAAAATCTAGATTCAATGTATTCCTAATCAAAATCTCCATGACATTCTTTATGGAATTAGAAAAAAAATAATCCTCAAATTCATATGGGAGCACAAACGTCTCTGGAGAGTCAAAGGAAATCTGATCACAAAGAGCAATGCAGATAAGTTAACTATACAGATTTCAAATTATAGAGCTATAGTCATAAAAACAGCGTGGTTGTGGCACAACAATTGATTTTTGGAGTAATGGAATATAACTGAACATTCAAATATGAATGAAATTACATGTAATTTCAGCCATCTGATATTTGACGAAGTGGTCAAGAACACTCACTGGAGGAAAGAGCATCTTCAGTAAATGGTGTGATTGAAATGCATCTCCACCTATAGAAGAATGAAGCTAGACCCTGAACTTTAACCTTGTATAAAAGTCAACTCCAAGTGTATGAGAGAATATAAAAAAAATCAATAAATGGGAGGTCATTAATGTAAAAAGCTCTGTATAGAAAAAGAAAGAACCAAGGAAGTAAAGAGAAAATGCATAGAATGGGAGAAAATTCTAACCAGTGACACAACTGACAGAGGTTTAATACTCAAAATATATAAAGAACTCAAAAAAAAAAATAGAAGAAAACAAGAGACCCAATAAAATTTGCACTAAGGATCAGAGCAGACGGTTTTCAAAAAAAAAGAAATAAAGATGACTGAGAAACATCTTAAAAAGTGCTCAACATACTTAATAATTAGGAAATGCAAATTAAAACCATTTTAAGATTTCATCTTACCCCACTCACACTGTCTAAGACCAAGAGAACAAATGATACCAAATCCTGGAGAGACTGTGAAGAAAGATGAAAGCTCATACACTGCTGCTGGAATTGTAAACTCATGCAATACATAAGGAAAGCAGTGTGGAGAACACTTTAAAAACTAAAAGTGAATATACGATTTGTTGTGGTGATACCCCTTCTTGGGATATATGCAGGAGATTCATCCTATTGCAGAGATACTTGCACATTCATGTTTGCTGCTGCCCTTTTCATACTAGTTAAGGGATGAAAGCAATCCAAGTGTTCTTCAACTGACCATCAAATGTGGTCCACTATAGAATGGAGTTCTATTTACAGGTAAAGAGACAAAAATCATGACATTTTCAAGTAAAAAGATGGAACTGGAAGAATTAAGACAGAATCAGAACAACAAATATTGTATGCTCTTTCTCACTTGTGGATACTAGCACCAAATCCTTATATGTGAGTATATATCCTGATGTAACTGCAGGAACCATTAAAATGGAAAGGAACCAGGGAGGTAAAGGGAAAGAAGGAATCTAAGAGAAGAATAATAGCAGATAGGTGTTAGGGGAGAAACATATAAAAGTGAGTATTTAAATAGAAGGGGTAGGTACTGTTACACAAGGAAATATAGAGACTTATGACACTGTTATTATTTTTACAGAGTATCTGGATTTGAATCCCAGCACCCAAATGATGGTGAACAGTTACTTGTAGCTCCAGTTGCAAGGGAATTCAATATCTTCTTCTGACCTCCATGGACATAATATGACATGGATGCACTTGCACACATACAGACAATACACTTGTGCATATAAAATGAAAAAATAAATATTAAAAAAAAAATATATATACACAACATAAAACTATTTTATTAATGGAATACTGTGATTTAGAGAAATAAAGTTGATGATTTACTCATATTTTTGAATGAATTTAATGTAGGTCTGATGATACATGAATATACATTAAGAAATTAATGTTGCTGTAATATCATTATGTACAGAATTCGAATCTAATTTTTGTCCTCATTTTACAGTCAGATCCAGGAGGAAAACCAAGTAGCATCCAGTAGAAATCACAGCACACTTTCCAGTTTAGAGTAGAAACTCTTACACTAGCGGTAGAAACAAGTGCACCAAGGTTTAAGAAATGGAAATACAACATCTCCATTGTTTTCTTCTTTCTTTTCTTACTTTCTTGGTAGTTGTTTGGTCTTGGTTTGGTTTTGTTAGGTTTGTTGGGGGTCCCAGCACTCAAGGCCAGCCCAAGGGGGACAGAAGTATCTCCACTGCGAGGGGAGAGGGCGAGTAGGCGCAGAGTCAACACACAGACTCTGGGAGTTGAGCGTAAAACCAGCAGTGGTGGTCCGCGGCAAACTCATTTACTCAAGAAAGAGCAGAGTGTCTTTAGGTCTTGTTAGCCAACAGCCTTATGGTGTGGGGTCCTGACCACAGCCAATTGCAGTTTGTTTCCAGGTGGATTAGGTTCTTTCCAGGTGCTGGGCAGAAACTGGCTTCACAACCAACTCCTGTGAAACACCACACCCACGAGAGCCATTCCTCCATTCCTTCTGGCAGGTGGCCTAGCTAGGCCCACCCTGCATTATGCCCTACATTGGTTGTTTTGGTTTGTTTTGGCTTGGTATGTCTCTTATTGTCGGTATTTTTGTTTGTTTGTTTGTTTTTATTTTGTTTTGAGAATTGGGTTTTCTCTCTAGCCCACACTGGCCTAGAATTCACTGTGTTGAGATGTTGGCTTTAAATTTCTACTAACACTCCTGACTCATCTCCTGAGAACTGGAATTACAGACATGAGACACTAAACATAGGTAATTTACACAGTAAATTTAGTTTTCATTCTATACTTATAGAGATTAAAATGTTTTGAATTGATGGAATTGGAAACTATTAGAGGAGAAATACGACTGGTAGTATAATAGAAATAAGGTTTTAGGAAAACATACATAAGAGATACTGTTAATCTATAAATTATTTATGTATTTAATCAAGTTGGGATATATTTAGAATTTTAAAGTGAGTTTTTAAATAATTTGAGCTTCAAATTGAACAAATGTGAGGTTATTTTTAAATTTTATTTCTGGTTGCCATTGAACAAAAAAATGTTCAATATGAGAAACAGTTCCTTAGCTTTCATGAAGACAGTCCGATTAAGGATAATGGGAAGAAATGTGGGGAGTATAATTAAGGTCAACTTGAAAGAAGCATTTCGCTGATGAGAAGTAATGATGAGACTCTAGATTGCTCACAGAGAGTAGAAACTTCCTCCTGCGAGGAATGGCGTCCTTACATAGAGTTGCTCTCTGCTGGTAGGGATGAAGACTCAGTGATCTGAATTCCCTGTTAACTTCCTTATATTCAATGAACCTAGGCAGGTAAGACTTGAGTCACCTTTTGAAAAAAGACTCAAGGAGCCTCAGGAATTCTCAGCCTCTTCTTCATGAGGACACTTGTTTTCAGTTCCTGCTCATTCTTTGGGACATCACTTTATTTAAAAGTCATTTGATTGCACTTTCTGAATGTGAGGAAAATAATCTAGGGGATATGAGTTCTGAATTTATGTAAAGTCTAAAATTTATTTAATTTCTATTTTCACTAAATATTGAATTTTCCCAACTGTAGCATAATATTGATAACTAACACACAAAAATTATTTCAGAAAGAACTTTTTTTTGCTGAATGTTATTACATCTACATAGGATAGTTCACATACAAAAAAAATTTCTTATTTTGAGGGGAGACGTCCTAACAAACAAGCACATGACATGAAAGAGTAGAAAGAAGGGGAAAAAAACAGAATTTTTATAAAGATTATTTTTATTTTGTCTGCATGAATATATTGTGTGTGTGTGTGTAAGTGCATCACTGCCATGCAATGCCTGCAGAGATCAGGGCATTGAATTCTTCTGGAACTGGAGTTAAAGACTGTTGTTAGCCACTATGTAGATGGGTAGGAATCAATCCCAGGTAATCCGCAAGAGCAGACATGTTCTTGGTCACTGAGCTATCTCTCCAGCACCAGATACGATAAATGAAATTAAGTTGAAATATATTTAACTGTAGCCATAAAGTAGTATTTTAATATGGAAATAATATGTTGTATAATAATTAGATTACAAATAATTAGTTTATAATTATCTTGATACATAATGCAAAGTCACTCCATAACGTATGGTAACTTTTCATCTTATCATATAAGACATAATTTGGTTATAGGCTTCTAACCACAAATAATTTTTCAGAATTCTTATTAGGGAAATAAATCTTGCTATACAATGTGTACACTGAGAAACTTAAGTTCTTGACTACCTTAATCAACTAAATTATGATTTATTTCACTCATTTTGATTTATTTTTTCTTATTTACCTTCGAATACTTGTTGAACAAATAAATGAATTAAGAGAAATTATCTTGGACAGGTTAAAATTTAATCAATACTTTCTAATGTGGTTGAAATATAAATTTATAATTTGAATAACATTTAGAAGCACTAGAAATAGAAAAATGTTTCTGTCTCATAAAATATAATTTGAATCAAGAATACAGGTGCTTATATTTTATAATTTAGATAAATTATATCATTGTTAACAACCAAATAATTATGTACAAAGACTGAATCATTTTATATTTACTTGAGAATTTCATACTGTATTTACATAATTTACCTGTCCTCCCCCCCTTAACTTCTCCTATTTCCCCAACTTCCACTCAAATTTGTGTGTCCTTTATTTAATATTCACACACACACATAGCCTACAGAATCCATTTAATATTGCTTTCATATACATGTGTCTAATGCTGACCACTTGAAATTGGATAACTTATAAGAGATTTTGTTCCTGGAGAAACATCCTTACCCCTCTCTCAACAGCCATTAATTATAGCTGTTCATGTAAAGGTCGACTCTATAAACTATTCCTCATCTATGTTAACCTATCAATTTACATTGTCATTATTCACTTCAGGCAACTATATCGTTGATATTTCATAAGTTCATGATTCCCCTTATGCTTTTCTGGAGGATTGTATCTAGCAGCAGGTATTATGGATCTCTGGCACTTCCAATCTCTCTCCTTTCTTCCTTGCTGTTACCTGAGCAGTTCTAGAATGCATTTTAAATATATCGGTTGCAGCTGGGCACTCCATGGTCACCTATTCTCTGAATCTGATCAGTTGTGAATCTCTATAATAGTCCCTGTTGCAAAAAGAAGGTTTATTGACATGTGTTAAGACTATACTCATCTGTGGTTATAAAGATTTAACTAGAAGACAAAGGAGGTTAATAAAGAGTGAAAGAGAGGACAGTCTGATTAATAACATGAAGACTGAAAAAGCCACAGGAAAATATTTTATAAACATACATAATACATATATAAATCATATCTATGTTTATATATATGTATAAAATATGCATATATTAGATGGAATTATGCCATGCAGGGTGATAATGTCCCCTCACTTCAGGAGTCTTAGACTATCTAACAAAAAGCCTAGTGATAGGCATAGGCATTAGAAACCTCTTTTTGAGTTGTTGATCAGGGTACTGCACAGGACTTAAAAGAGTCAATGCTATTGCTATTGCCCTTGATTCTCTCACAGAACTTGAAGATAATACATGATTGCTAAAGACCCCATGCACTTTGAACCCAGGACTTGGAGGAATTGAGTTGAACTGACCTGGATGCTTACAGTATCTGAAAGTGTTATGGAGTTGCCAAAGAGGTAAAAGTAATCAAATATTCAATAGCCTGCTATAAAATCTGTGATTACATCACAAAGACTATTAGGACATGGTATACTCAATAGTGCAATAGTGGCATTTTTATCTTAGGGAGAATCAACAGCTGTCTACTTGGATTTAAGATCTGTTAATAGGAGGCAATCCATGTCCATGTGTGTTACTGTAAACTTTGTAAAATATACATGGCTGGAGAGGCCATAGATGCTAGTGGATAACCTACCACTGCCATTTCCTCAAGCTAAGTGCATTTAATGTCAAAATTTAAAAAGCATACTGTAAAATTTCACAGGAATTACAATTATTTAACAAGCTAATTTTTATGCATAAACTCAGAATTTTAAGACGACAAGTATTTTTAGATACAATATAATGAAAATAAAAAAATATTTTAATTTTGTAATATATGTTTAATTCTTAAATAATTTCTTCTTTCTTTCATACAGGTCTACTTGATTTGCCTATGGAATGAAGACATTTAATAACATGTAAATATGTTATTTAATAATGTGAAAAAAGCTACATCAGTTACTAGACATGAGCTGCCACAAGATAACTGGAAAAATATTTTAAGAAAGGAAGGGTTTGGTTTGACATAAAGTTCCAGCGGAGATCCTTCTTGTTGTGAGGTCATTGTGTGTATGAGGCAGCTGTTCACACTGCATGTGCAGTCAGGAAGTAGAGAGAGATGCATGTTAATTCTTAGTTAGCTTTTCCCTTTTTCTGTAGTTTGGCATCATGGCTCTTCTGGTCTCTTCCCACTGCCTCCCACCTCTTCCCAGCTCAGTTACACATTCTAGAAAAAACAATCCCTCAGAACAAGATAAGAGTATTGTTTCTTCAGTGATTCTAGATCCTGTCCAAATCAGAATAAATTTTAAGTGTCACACATGCTGTCGGGACAGTGTTTAACAAAGAAATACAAGAATATGGAAGCTGAGATGGCGGAGTTGGTAAAGGCACTTGCTCTCAAGCCTGGTGACCTGAGTCTGATCCACTGGACTCACATGGTGAAAGAAGAAAACCAATTCCCTCAAGTTGTGCTTGACCTCCATCAGTATGCCATGACATGTATATGCCACACAGACAGACACACACACACACAATATAAATGTAACTATAAATATTTAAAATACTATGATATAATAAATGAACATTTTTAATGTATTCATAACATCATATTAACCTCAGCTTTTGGTTCAATGAATCTACCAAATTGTCCAGAATTATCAAATTCATGAGGAAATTCTGGTCTGGTTTCAAATAAAGTCATTATTTGTTTTAAACTCTGTTTTCTCTTTATTTTACAATGTGGTTTTATTTTGATGTTAAAAGTAATACTCCCAGATTACTATTATTGTTTCTTTCCTATTGCTATAATAACAACACTGACCAAAACGAACCTTGAGAGGGAAATTTTTAATTTCCTCAAGGTCACAGTTCATCAAAGAAGGACATCCGGGTAGGAACTCATCCTAGGACCTAGAGGCAGGAACTGAAGCACAGACTATGGAGGAACAATATTCACTGGCTTCCTCCCCTGACCTGTTCTCAATTTACTTCCTCATACAATTCAGGAAAACTTGCCCAGGGGTGGCATTGCCCACAGTGGGCAGGATCCTTCAGTATCACTCAGCAATCAAGAAAATGCCCCACAGTCACAGTCACAGACCAATTCAGTGAAGAAAATTTCTCAACTGAGGTTCCTTCCACAAAAGTGATTCAAGATGACAGCTGAATCTATCAACACAGGTACCTTCATGGTAACATCATTCTTTGTGTATAGCACAGCAGATAATAAATTCTTTAAGCATTAAATCAAAGCAATACCTTCAGTGCATATGCTTGTATTAATTAGACACAGGTGCTTTTCCTGAGGTCATCTGTAAGTTCTAGAAGGTAAAATCGTGTTGATAGGTTACCTTGGTTCATACAATTTATCTTTAAATTTTTCATGGAGCCAATTTGCCTTGATAAATGAGACATTAGAAATTGTCAAAGAATATATACTATCATTGCCAATTTCCATAAAACAATGAAGAATTTTTAAACATATTTGGATTTATTAGCTAAAGAAAGATAATTTTTGCAAAATGAGTTAGTTTATAGTTCTGTGAACTATTTGATATTATAATTGGTAAAAATATTTATAGAAGAGTAAACAGTGAACCAAGTTTGTATGTATATTTCAATAATGGAATTGTAAATGATAAAGTACTATCTTGATTTTTAAAAAATATCTAGTCTCCGCTATCCTCTCTAAACAAGTCAATTTCAAACATGCTCCACTGGAAAATCTCTCTCGGGAACATCCTCACTCCATTATTCTTTATTCTGCCGTTTGCTCTCTTTACCACTGTTCCCCTAATCAGGTCAGCTGTCTATCACATCCTTTCCATTTAGCATGATGGAATCAAGTAAGGAGGCAAAATGCCTTGAGAATTACTGGGATGTTGGAATTGCAAAAAACACCAGGACTATGAGTAGAATTTGTTCTTAATGAACTCCTCAAATCTTTGAAATAAAAAAAAAGAATTTTTGTCCACTTTATACAATATATCATGATCAAATTTAGACCCTCTCCCCTGTCTGCATCCCCACACTCCCCCAGCGACATTTCATGCATTCTGTCAGATATATATCAAGGCTGTCAAGTCAAGTTTGCATCTCCATTTGATAGTCAAACACTTTCCTAGTTCTGTCGAATTAATAGATGAGTGACTATTTACATTTTACAAATGAAAGTGGACCTGTCAATGTAGAGAGTACTTTTTGTATTTCATTTTCTTATTTATTTTGGATACTGGGTGTTTGAATTCTTCTCTGGGTTCTTCTTTGATTGCACATTGTTAGGAAAACCATACAAGTTTTCTTTTTTTTTTAATTAGAAAAATAAAAATAGAAAACTCAAACAATATCACAAGCAATAAATGTCTCTGGACTTATCTTAGAGAAACCATTGATTGAACTTCCAATAAGGTTCCCTTGAGACCATGAGGAGAGAACAGGCCAAATTACTTGAAGTGAGGAGAGAAAGGGAGATAAGGGGATATTTACAGGTATCATTAAGGTGTTCAATGAGTTTCATTTATAAACTAAGAATCAAGGAAAGAAAGGTATCCAGGTGGAGACTGCAATGTGATATAGTCATCTATCTCTCCTTTTTCAATTAGGGAGCCAACTATTCCTCCATCTGAAGTATGCGATGATTACTTGACACGTAAGTGAAAGTACAGCAAAATTCAATGTAAAACTGAATGTATTTTTAAAAATATCTTTTCTGGTAAAACTTGTTCCTGTACAATTTTATATCTCTTTTCTATAATTTTCTATATTTTCTATAATTTTCATAGAAGGATTGTAAAATAGGAATAATTGGAAAATTCCTAATAGTAAATTTAAAGCACCACGCATTAAATAGAACTGATAGGAGGCACTGAGATCTCATTGTATATAAACAGTAAAAATGAGATTAAGCCATATATATGAGTAAGAAAGGCAAGATTCTTTATTAGAACTTCAGTCAAACCTGACCCACTTCAACTCAAGTCAAAATGATGCCTCAGTGATAGAGACAAGGGTCTGCCATGAACTCACTGCATGAAGAATACAGTAAGTTTTTTTTTTCTTTTTTACTCTTTAGATGGCAAGGTGGTCTATTACTTTTTACGTGTCCATTAGTCCATGGGTTCAACTTCTGAGCTTCTCCTTTATTTGCAGGACCATCTTGCATTAAACTCTATCAACTATTGAACTGTCTGTTCCATGAAGGAACTGTAGGTTCATAGATAGCATTATCACCTTGAATAAAAGTTCTGGTCTCATATGATAAGACTAAAAGACTATCAGTGATTTAGTTCAAGAGTAAATGAAAGAAACAAACACATACCTGCTACAGTTGGAAATAGACCAACTGTAGGTCACCTCACATTTTGGTCTCAGACAAAACATATCTCAAATGAATAGTATATCTACATATAGATGTGTTATGAAATGCTTATATAAAACATAATAATAGATTAAAATACCATTAAAGCTAGTAGTGCTCTAATATGCCTTTTATATAGCACTCAAGAGGCAGAAGCAATTGGAGTTCTGTGATATCAAGGCCAACCTGATGTACATAGGGATTTCCAGGCCAGCTGGAGGCTACAGAGAGATCTTGTCTTGAAAAATAAAATTGTTTGTGGAGACAAACTTTTATGAATTTTGAGGTTTGACATCAAAATAAGTAATATTCAAAAATGACCCAACATGATCTAACTCATTTTCTAAAGTATTTCATTGAAACACTTGGGCAAAAACCCCAACTATTTTAAATTGAGGTCGTTTTATATTGCCAAGCATCTATTTAAATTATTTCTAAGTTCATGTAGGAGATTAAATCAAACATCTCAGACTTCTCATTAGTGAATATGTTACAATTTTTACACTAACAAATTGGGAAGTCCTACTCTGCCAAATAATTTAAATTAGGAAAAGAAAAAAACTAGGGGAAAAGGTTTGTTGATTGGGAATCTGCAGGTGTCATTCAATAGCTGTTGCTTCCCTGGATAAGAGATGACAGTTTATAGCATTTTCCTTTCTGTGAATTCCTATGCAAAACGGATATATTTATTTCAGTTATTATTTTATTTTTGATGACTATATTTTACTTAAATGAGAGATTCTTTATGAACTGAGGTCCTAATTCTGTGATTAAAAGAAAAATAAGTTCAGGGGACTGGAGAGACAACTCAGTGATTACAAGGATTGGCTGCTTTTGCAGAAGACCTAGGTTAGAATCACAGAACCCATATAGCAGCAAACAACTGTCCATAACTTCAGTTCAGGAGATTGGACACCCACTTCTTCCAAACGTGGGTATTACACAATACGGGTGCACTTATACGCATGCAGGTATAATATTCACATAAAAATAAAAATAAATAAATAAGAAAAAATTTTAAAGTTTCAGAAACACAATAAAATTAGATTTTTCAGAAAGGAAAACATTTTCAGAGTATATACTCTCAAACCTATAGCTACATCTCTTATATTTTACATCTTAATTCCATGAATTAATGACTTTCTCTTTAGTGAGTCAAATTCCTTCTAACACATCAGAATTAATCAAATTTACCTGTTTCATTAGTTCCACTGCCTTAACCTCTGGCCATCGAACTCCACATAGTAAATCCATGAAAACACAGGAATTACACAGCTTGTCCTTTAATGATTTATGTTGGAGACCTCACTTTTGTCTTTGCAGGAAGTTTAAAATAGCAACACAGCTGCTGGAGCATCTATCCACGGTGGGTGTGGCATTATTTCATTACAAATTATTGATAAGGTAGCCAAAATTCAAGGTGAAATCATCCTCTTACATTAAAAGATGGCTAAATGTGCTGAATTGTGTTCATAAAAAACTGCAGAAATGGAAGCTTGAAAATATCTTTCTGCTACTTTTTCTGAAATACTGAATCGATGTTACAAGCTACAGCATAGATTATCTTATTTTTGTATATTGAGAATATCGCTATTTTAATCACATCATGTTCATCGTTCACACACATTCGACATAACATCACTCTTTACCGGAAACTGAGTTTGCTGTTCACTTTTGCCAGCAGACTGTTTTTAGATTTACATCTGTTTTCTTTCTTTTGTTATAAACTAATGTGACTTGGTTTCTTCTGGATGTCAGAGCTCTAGTTTTTATGTTTGAAAATTTCACCCACTTAATATGTAAGACTTCATGAAGTTTGTTCTGTTTTAAATACAAGAGGATGGATGGAACGTTGGCAGGCAATTTTCAAACGCTCTCCTCTTTTATGTCAGCATTCCAGGACAACGTTTCACATTTGAAAATCTCCAAATTAACAGTACCGAGGAGTTACAGATCTATCTAAGAATTACAAAATTTGTTATTTATTCTATTGACTGAATTTCAAGATATACTTAAATATGCACTTGTTGATTTTTTTTTTTTTTTTTTTTTTTTTTTTTTGGCCATGGTACCCAGCTATCCCGGCTGGACTTAAATCTAGGTCCATCTTCCTCAGTCCACTAGGTGTTTATACTGTAAGTATTCAGCAACATACCCCATTTGTTTTTTAGAGTTTTCATCAGTGCATAGTATTTATGTGGTAACTTGGGGTGTTTTAACTAGAAATTTACATGTAGAAAATTTGTAAATCTGATGAAAAATGAATATATCCACAATAATAAAATAATATCTTTTTATATAATCCACATCAGCTGTAGTAATATCAATTGTGAAATTTCAAGGATAATTGTGTCATTCCTTTTCAGTTCTTTCCAAAACCTCCTATAGATTTGTTTGTACTTTTCATGTGTCTTAAAACTGAAATTAAAGAATAAATTTAAGATTTATATTATGTACTAAGTCTTGTCTTCAGAGTACTGTGTAATGTTATTATATAGTCTACATCTCAAACAATGAGATTTATTATTGGCAACAAACAAAAGTTTTACAAATGTTGAACAAGATCTTATCATTGGTTAAATTTAAATCTATACTGTGTAGTTTTACTCCAAATGACTCTATTTTTCTTCACAGTGAACATGTCATCGTCTCTGGAAGTGTCAAAAGTGGAACTAAATCAGAGTCAAAACTCACAGTGTGCCTCAGGGATATTAAAAGTTTATTAATTTTGTCTGTTGTATTACTGATCAACCAAATAATCTTAATTATCATAGTAAAGATAATTACCTGAAATGCTAATAAGAACAAAGGTATTAAATATATAAATCTTGTAGTTAAAATTATGAAGAAAAATTTGAATCTAGTATAGTGACTCAAACTTCAGTGTGCTGTTATATTCACATTTTGTAGTAATAATTAAATTATTTAAATACTAGAAAAATTGTAAAATATTTTGAAGAATACAGAACATTTGCTGGAAGAAGCCAAAAGAACTCCTCTGAGCGTGTAATTTACAATGAATATAGTTTTCATTATTTTGGCAAGATTTACAATTTTGGGGGAAAAATTAAAAAAGTAAAAGATAGGTTTGATATAATTACAATGCATCTAACTTTCCTTAATTACCTGAAACACACACACACACACTGTTTACAGTTAGGGGCAGGTGGCCCTCAAGCACAGAGTTATTTTCCTACTAAACTGTTATAAAACAGTTACAACTTTGCCTCAAACTAACTATGTTTTGAGTTTGAAAATATGAAAACAAATGTAATTTACAACTGTCCTTGTTTGAGGAAAAACTCTAAAACTGACATCAGTGTTTATAAAATAGGAAGAAAAGGAGGTGATCCCAGTGGTGAAAAGCCCATAATTCCAGAGACTGAGGTAAATGAATCACAAGGTCAAGGCCTGCCTGAGCTACACAATGAGTTCAAATGACGTCAGAGTAAAACAAAATTGTTCTTCTAATAGAAGTCAATAAAACAGCATTTGCCTACCATGTGTGAAACCTGGGGTTCAGTTCCTTCCATCTGTTTAGTCACTAGAGAAATGCAAACAGAACATTAAAAAAAGAAAGTAGAAGAAATTCTTAAGGAGTGAGGGAGTGTGCTAGTGGGAATGGGAAGTATATATGAGGTAGGGTAGTAATTCAACACCTCATGAACATGTATTGTCTGATAACAACATCTGCTAATAAAAATCCTTAAAAAAATCCCTACCTAGAGATTACATTCCACCAAAGTCAGAATGGTACTCATTAAGTAAACAATCAGTGGGAAAAAAAAAAAACAAAGAAATCAATGCAAAGATTCAATGAATCTAAGAGCTGGTGCTTTGTGAAGTTAAATAAAATAGAGAGTCCTCTGCCCAACTAAATGAACAATGAAAGGGAACACACCACAGCACACACCAAAAATCCAGAACAATATAAAGGAATCATTTACAAAACCTATATTTTATTAAATTTGAAAAATTTTGAAGAAACATACGAATTTCTAGATTCATTGATATCACTAATGATAAACCAAGAAAAGATCAACAACTTAAACAGACCCATAACAAATCATGAAATCGAAACAGCAAAACAAAGCCTCCCAACTAAAAAAAGCTTAGACCCAGAGTGATTAACAGCAGAATTCTATCAGACCAGAGAAACCTCCCTTTGAGATGTTTTTCAGAGTAAACCAAGAGACTCAAAATAACACAAATTATTGCCACAGCCCTTCTTACCTCCCAGAAGTTGAAGGTAAGTTCCTATTGCTGAAATCAAGACAAACTTCAGACAGAGGACTTGGAGCAATGGAGCTGGAACTGACCTGGACGCCTCCTCCCTGATGACTTTCTCTCATAGCTTTAGAGGATACTCTGCAAGCTGCTAAGGGAGAAAATCAATCAATGGTCCGACTAAAACATAATAACCACAATTACTGGCACAGTAAACTCTCTCTACTTGCATAGTACTTGCACTTTTATCTAAGGAGAAATAATCAATAATGATGTGATTGGACTTAATACCCTCTCAACATGAGGAAATTTATAGGTGGCATTGAAATGTAGTCAAACACACATAGATGGAAGGTCATAAATTCTAGAGAAATCCATAGTACTTCCCTATCTCTAGAAAAATGAAATTTCTTACTATATGCTAAATACAGATCATCATATTTACAGAAAAGCATACTATTTACCCCTCAGCAAAGAAGCTTCTTTTTGTGACAGGGGGAGTGTATTAGAGAGTTCCACAAATGGTCATGCACAGAGTATATATCTGAGAGATGCCTGGCTCTAAGTGCCACATCTACAGCTCAACTTCTATACACAAGATTCATGGAACACAGTGGAACAGGGGCTGAGAGAATACTAATACATCCTTGAACTCTCACCAGTGAAACTTCCTCATATAACAGTGTTATGTACAGAGATATTCAGAAAGAGGTCATAACTGACTAAACTTTAGAGAACAAAAGACTTCGGGGTGCATGCCACATGAGAATGCTTCTATATTAAACTTCATCCACCGCTGCTGTAGGACCATGGGAGGATTGTAAGAGCCAGAGATGGTGTATGAACAGAAGGGAACAGGCATTCGGGCCTGTGGAATCTTGTTCATATGAACTTGCAACCCTGGTGACAACACGTGTCAAACACATCCTATCTCACTCAGATATAAAACCCAGCACTGAATGAAGGAAATGAGCAGAATGCCCAGTTCTAGCAAAAAAAAAAAAACTATTGGCAAGTGATTAATGCTGGGTAAGGGAGAGAAAATCTTCTTTAAGGGAGTGACTGACTAGACTCCAGTGGATGAATTTTCATTGAGTGACATATAGAGTGACTCACTGTATATGACAGGTGCGTGAAATTCCCCGGCGTGTCTATGGAGCAGCATGCGTGATGGAAAGGGATCTAAATTTGATTATTTTTTTATCATGTGAATGCACACAATCTGAATAAAATATTTTTTTAAAAAGAAAACAAATTTGTTATGGTAATGATATTAAGAAATGTTGAACCATTTTATAAGACTGGTATGAATGTAAAGGACTCCAGACACTATGATAATACATATAGAGGTTCATTATACAAGTAAAACTTTTACAAATGGCAGATATTTGGCTAGTTTTGTCGTATCAGGCATGAATTTACTAGTGCTGAACAGGCCATAAGCCCTTTTAGACTTCGCGGTTTCCTTCAAGATAAAAGTGTCCCACTGTACCATTAGGGAAACCACTCTGGGCTGGTCATTGTGATGGCTGACAAGTTTTCAGCTGAAGAGGGCTGTTCACTGACTTTTCTCTGTTGACTTCTTGCGTAACACTGCCAAGCACTATGAGCGCTGGTCCTCAAGTGGGTAGCTATTAGATCAATTTCAGTTTGCTACCTCCGGGCCCTGTTTGCTGTCTTCTGCAATAAGTTCTTACCTTCTTCTTGAGGCAATGAATGACAATGAAAAAAGCCTGCATTAATCAGGGAGTCTCTTGGACAGTTTGAAGGATATTTTACCATGCCTAGCACGGGGGATTTGGTACAACCCAGAAGAGAGCTTATACTTCCATCTTTCTGATCCAATATAATCTATACCTTTATATTAAACACATATTTGAATCTACAGATAAGTGTGCAGCTCTCATCCCTCATCAAACAAGCTTCTTTTTTTCAGCAGAGGGGTGCTTCCACAGAGCTAGATCTACAACAGTGACCATAGACTGTCAAATGACAACCAAGCTGGTCTAGCAGTTCTTTTATCTGATGATGGGGATTTCAACCCAAATTTTGTCTGAATAGTGACAGGTACTGCACTTTGATAAAGGGAACAGTTATTTTGAAAGACACCACTATTGTAAATAGGAATCAGATTTTGGAAGCCTCAATTTCTTAAAACAAACACAAAAGATGACAAAATTTCTGTTACAATAATACTGGAAGACTTTAACACCTTACTCTAGGTCTTTCAAACTGAAAATCAGCAAAGAAGCCAAGGAACTAAATTATATTGTAGATCAACTTCATTTAAGTGATACCTGCAGAGCATTAAAACCAACAGATAGGGAATATACATTCTTCTCAGTGGTGCATGAAGCCTGCTCTAAAATTATAAGCTACACAGTAAGTCTTAAAAAATACAAATAAGATCAAAGAACCCTCCCACACACACTGTACCTTATCAAATCTCAGTAAAATAAAACTAGAAATCAGGAGTAAGGCTAACCTCAAAAATAGATATATTTGGAGAATGAACAATATGTCATTGAATGAAAACTGGGCCATTGAAGAAAACATTCTTAAAATTAAATTATAATGAGATCCTATATCCTCTGAGACCCAGCCAAAGCAGTCCTGAGGGGAAACTTTATAATTACAAAAAATGTTCTTAGAATTCTGAGTAAAGGTTTTTCAATAGTTCTTTAGATTTTTATAATGGGTAAATTGAGTTCAGTTGAGCCTAATATGCTATCTTTAGCTACCTGCATATCTCTGTCATTTTCTTGTATCTCAGTCTCAAGCATTCTCCTTCTTGTAAGGTTTGTACTGTTTAATAATGGAACTCTTGTATATATGAACAGTGAATTTGTGTTAATTTTAATTTCTTTTTATATGTATAAGTTTTTTTTTTTTTTTGCCTACATGAATGTTAAGTATACCCACGCACTCAATATCCATCTAGCCCAGAAGCAGGTGAGAAATGCTCTGGAAATGGAGTTATGGACAATTTTAGCTTCAATGAGGTTCTGAGAACTCAGTCCACGTCCTTTGCAAAAGCAGCAAGTGCTGTTAACCACTGAACTATCTCTCCTGCCTCTAAAATTATTATGATTTACTTATTTGTATTGAGTTTTATACATTTCATATAACAGTTCTTAATCACATTTAGAGCCCCTCCCCCATCCCCCTCAATCACCCAGCAGACCTCATGCACTCTGTCATAGATGTTAAGTCTTATTCAGTCAAGTATTTCTGTCAAGATGTCTTTTAGTGCAAATTCATCCATGGTTTTTGGTTAGGCTTTCTAGCCATCTTAAGTAAGGCATATATTCCCTCTCCCAGCAGTAATCAGACTCCATTAGTTCTCAGTCAAGTTCTGGCCTTCTAGCAATTTCTATTGCTCCACTTTGGGACCTTGTCTCATTTGAGTTGTTGTTGGTCCTGTGCTCAATACCAACATTGCCACAAATTCACAAGTGCAAAATTCCAGTGGCATAGAATTCTCTGCTTCATAAGGTTCATGAACCAGCCCTGGCTCTTAGAATATTTCTACGCCCTCTTGGGCAATGATCCCTGAGTGAAAAAATGGCTGTTAATCAGGGACTATATAAAGTAAAAGAACTCAGATATTGAAGAAGTTACCATTTTTGCTGAAACAGAATGGGAAGAAACTGTTCTGCCCACAAGGCACTCTGAAACTTATCAAAAAAACACCTGGAGTGAAACACTATTACTCCTCATACCAGATGTGCAGAGGAAGAAAGAAGGAGGTGTTGCATCATTTCCCCTAATATTCCAGGCTTTGGTTATACAGGAAAAGGGGTGACATTGTTCATTCTAGCTACTTCCAGCTGAACAGGGCCTGTCGGGGGTTGGGGATCTTTAGACTGACCTAAAGGAAAACTCTAGACTCCTGACTCTCCAAGGATGATGTTTTCTTCCACACTACTTTGGGGGAGTTGGGGATCCTTTGGTACCTAGTTGGAAGGAGAGTAAGAGTTGGTTAAAATTAGTATGTGTCAACAGTTGGATCCAATTCTATATGTTGTGGATGAGGCCGGGATCTATGATCAGAATATTCCTAATGGGGATTAGTGGCCCTAGTAGAGGTAAGACCCACAGTGTCAAACCTTCAAATAGTCCCAAATCTCAAGGAATGGTGGCCTCGGGGGAGTTGTTGTGAAAGACCCTGTGCCACCCTGTGGAGGCACAGGGTATTACGTCTAACTTGCCTGAGACATAACAGCAACATCTTTCCCTAGGAAGACACAGATTCCACGTTCTTCAGCCATGAGTAATTTGAGAGAATTCTATTCTGAAGGCTAACCTCTGTCAGCAATGGCAGCTGCTGCTACAGGATACTGAAGGTCTGGGAATTCCTTCTACTGTGGTGGTCAACTTTTCATTAAGGTTTGAATTTCATGAGAGACCTGTTAGGCTGAAACTAAGGCATTTCCCAAACTTCCTGCTCTGAACCCTGTAGCAGCTACTACTGATACCAGGCTTATTCCCACCAGTACAGCTAAGTTGGTGTCTCTCCCTCTGACCAGATTAGTATAGGCCTCCAAAGATGGTTGTTAAACACACAAGAAATTTAGTTCCACCAATCTTGCACTTTTAATTACAATGTGCTATGCAGATAAAGCTTAGGTTTTATAATTCATGTAGTTTAGAGAGTCTTCTACTCTTTGCTTTAGGTCTTGAGGGTGTATAAACACAAGGTAGAGAGAAACAACTGGTACACAGAAATACATTACCAAATTGAAGTTCATAGTCTCCAACATGGTCACTGATTGAGGAATTTTAAGCATAGGGTGCTCTCTATCTTTACCATGGACAATTTACCATATATCATTTTGAACTAAGTACCCATGATCTGAGGAACACAAAAAACAATGGTACCTAAAAGAACTTGGAAAGAGTTGATATTAGAAAGTAATGTTCTTTCCCTTTGGTGTGTCCTGGACATTGTAACTAAAAGTGAAAAGGAGAGGTGCCCAGGGCATGAAGGGACAGGAATAAAAGCAAGCCAGTGTTTATCAGAGGAGGAAATACTCTAAGAGAAAAGTGTGGCCTTTGGATCACAATGTAAAAATGGCAGGAATTAAGACCAGTGAAGGCCTCATCTTAAGCCTCCCACCCAAGAAGGTTATTCTACTTTACCTTCCACTGTTGTACCTACATCCTGGTAGCAGGTTGTCTCTTGTAACGTTTGGCCCTAGGGTACTATAAATTCACATGACCTTCCTAAGTCTAGCCATCACAAAGTGTCAGCTCACTTTATACCTGGCTAGTCCTGGGGGCCCATGGCTAGAAAAACTTTAGGTTCTCTTTAGAGACTAACAAATATATTTTGTGATACAATGTAAGATTTCAAAATAGTCACTTTTAGAAAGTGACTAAGCAAATATAATGAAATGTACCATATAAAAGATGTTAAAATCCAAAATAATTACCCTTAAAAAGAAGTAAATATGACATGCAAATAATGTCAGAACCAAAAATAGTTATCTGTAAAAACAGTAATTACATAAGACAATGTAAAAATTTTAACAACTTGAAAAACTAGTAAATATTCCATACTACAAGTTAAAATTCAAAGTAATCCCCTTTAGAAACAGACCAAAATAATATTAAAATTTAAACTACCATCATGAAGGATGGTATCATTTCCCTAGTTGACATAAAAATGCATTGACCTTGTTACAAAAGATTGTGTTAGAATCTCTTACTTTTCTATGATCTCATCAAAAATCCAATATGAAAACCAAAAGCAAAAACATAAATTGCAAAAGGTTTAGGGCACATGATTAAGTGCCTACAGTCCAGAGAATTTCCAGGTTGTCATGATCCCCTAGAGTTCTATAGTACCAGTAAGTTCCTAGGTGTCACCATTTTGAATTATAACATGTGGTTGAATCAAGATGGTGGCAAGGTCAAGCAGGTTACTACCATTTTGAAAATGTTACAGTCCAAGATGGCAGCAAAACCATGTGATTATGCCCATACTGATGATGTCATCACCCAAGATGGAGAGCAGATCACATGGTAGTCTCTCTCTTGGTGAGGTTACAAGCCATGATGTTGACCAGGTCACATGGTAAAATGAGCCACATGATAAAACTGAGTCCATCCTCCACCAAGATACAAACCCTCTAGAATTCACATATCTCACAGATTAAATGTGAATAGAAACCCCTTTTTACTTTTAGAAAGCACTCTATTAAATGATATATACAGATATAACAGGAGTAAGTACCCTCAGATATGTAGGCCCCAAATAAGAAAGGAAAGCAAAGGAATTCATGGTCTTGAACATGTATCTCACCACAGTGTAATTGTGAATGCAAAGCAGTGTACCCTCGATCTCTTAATTTCTAGATATAATCTACTGCTGGACAAATAAATTTGAAAAGGCAACAGAAAAATGGGAAGCTAATGTTAGACCCCACTCTCAGCCCAGGGACTCGAACCCCAGTGGGCCGCCTGGGTGACTAACGTCGGGGAGCCTCAAGCCCACTGACCTCCCTCAGCCCAGGGGACTCGAACCCCTGTAGGCTGCCTGAGAGTCAGTCCCAAGAATCCAGACCGTCAGATGCAAAATGCAAGAAGTAGGTTTATTTCACTTGCGCAAGTGGGAGACTCAGTCTCGTTCATGAGACTGAGCCCACCTGACTCCTGCCAGGCCAGGTTTTTATAGTAAAGTTCCACAGAATAGTTATACATTGACATGTATTTTAACAGACAGTTCACAGACAAGATATTTGCTTACAGATCAAGGTTACAGAAGGGTCAGCTTCTCCATACATTACTTTGCAGTTCACAGGAGATAAACTTTTTCACAATTTATGAATGGGATAATGGAGAAACCTTCCTACAATTTATGGATGAGATAATGGAGAAACCTGCCCATAATTTATGGATGGGATAATGGGGACTCTTCCTGTGGAATGTTAAGCCCACAGACCTTATTTTGCATACCAAGGGATGTTTACATAACTCTCGAACTCCTTGGGTCTCTTCTTAGTTGTTTTTCTAATTAAGGGGGAGGGGGGAGGCGGAACTCGTATCACCGAGTGCCTCATAAAACAAAATGTCTCACACTATGTCCAGTTCAAGGTGAGTCCTTGGACTGTTGCACTCAAAGAACACATCTTTCCCAAACATGGTGTGTGACTCCCTTTGTTCACTAGATCTAGTTAGAAAAGCAGCTGTATTGGAAGCACAGTCTATAAGCACTGTTTGCTTAGTGCCTGAAGATGAGGTCCAAATTCCAGGCCCCCTCTGAAGGTTCTTTCCTACACCATTAAGAGAACCACAGTAGAGTAAAAAGCCTAAGGAAAGAGATGACTTTTAAAACATTTTCTTCTCTTTTCTCTGAGAGGCAAGGCATTTACAACCTCAATATGCCCTGAGGCCATAACAAGCTAGATAATGGAGCTCACTGCTTCACCTGCTTAGCAGGCTTATTCAGTAAGCATATAAAATGACCACTTGGCCACCAAATAAAGAAGTAAGTTATTAGAATTTTGGGAAGCCCCACTCACTAAAAAGAAGAAGAGAAAGGGGGGCACTCAGGAGCCAGAAGTATGGTCATCAATGGCTTCAGAATCTAGTGCTGACCCAGAGGAGGGAGAATACAGCTGAAGAACACGAAGAGATGAGGGATAGGACTTAGCCAAAAGGACCTTTATGCTGTGGCTTGGGATACATAAAGAAGGGTTATAATGAAGCTCAAAGAAGTTAGAGGCATAAGGGGGTTCAGTCCATCTAACAGTGTGCTGGCAAAGTTCTCCAAATTGCAGAGGATGTTAAGATCTAAGGTACCAAATCAGACAAAAGGGATCAGATTGTATTGAGGCCAAGCACCAGCACAAAGGAATTTAAGGATCTTGGTCCTGATAGTCTAGGAATCCCAAAGGGCTGAGGGATTTGAGGAGATAGGCTAAGGGTTTGAGGGGAAACATCTTTAGACTGAGAGTAGGGGAAAGGAATGAACAAAAGAGGAGAAAAAAGGAAGTCTCCATTAAGAGATATATGACAGAAATGAGGATCTGTTACTCAAGAGGAGGGCCTATCAAGTGCCTGGCCAAGAAAGAAAGAGCAAAAATAAAAAGAAGGCACAAAAGGAGAGAAGGGTAAGGATCATAAGCGAAAGGAGCTGTGCTGGGTGAGATTGGTAACCACGCTCTAAGGCATCCCCCAGGGGGCAGGACCCACAAGACCATTCTTTGAGTCCTTCCAGGGGCATCCTGATGTCAGAGAACAGGAGATACGGGGCCTCCTGATATACCAGTACATCTTTAAAAGTCTACAGGGGGTACCAGAAGATGGAAATGAGAAGGAAAAAAGAAAGAGAGAGGAGAGGAGAGAGAGAGAGAGAGAGAGAGAGAGAGAGAGAGAGAGAGAGAGAAAGGGAGAGAGAGAAAGAAGAGTGTGAGTGAGATCTTAGGAACCAAAGGGAAAAAACCCAAGAGATTTACACAGAGCATGAATAAAACCTTGAGACAGGAAGTTTGCAAGCTCCCATGTGAGCAATAGGCCCTGAGAATCAGAAATCCCTGGTCAAGTTCAGCTGTATGGAAAGCCTATTAGTAGGCAGGGAGGGTGTCCATGCTGCTCTGTGAGGGGAATCCAAAGGCACAGCACAACCAAATGTGGAATAAGGGAGAAAAGGCTTAGAGAGCATTGAAGGAACAGCTCTACCCCTCATTCTGCTCAAAAGTGCTCACTAACCATGCAGGGTATTCAACGGTCGTGGAAAGTAGAGAATTCCAGTGGTTGTGTACACATGTGGTCTATGAGTGAACCATGAGGAAAAGGGAGAAAGAGAATAGATAGGAGAATGAAGTCTATTACCTGAGACCAAATCGCGTAGCGGGTGCAGGGGGCTACAGCTGGCACCTGGTCTGTTCACAGCCCTCACAAATGTGCTCCACAAGAGGAGGTACAAGTCAAGGAGCCATATGTAAGGATCACATGTTCAGAGATATCAAGAGAAAGGGAATGGAAGGCAAAACAAGAGCTGTTAGATCAAAGTTTATTGGAAAAGCTAGTACACAGCTCAAGGGTGGGTAGAGATAATAAAATGTCTACCAGAATCTATATAGGGTAAAAGAACTCAGAAAGTGAAGAAGTTACAGTTTTGGACTGGAAGAAACCGGGCAGAAACTTATCTTCCTGCAAGGCATTGTGAAAATTATCAAAAAAAATCTTGAACAAACAAGTTCTCTCCATATACCAGATATGCAGAGAAAGAAGGAGGGAGGGGTGGTGCATCCTAACAAATCCTAACAGATGTGTCACCTAGGAATTGGCCTTTCTCTGATATACTTTATATCTGGCCAGTTGTGCAATTCTGCTGTAGCCTGTTTCTGTTGAAAAAAGAAGCTTTTTTGATAAATGATGTTTGTCTTTAAATATAAGGATCCATATTTAGCACATGGTGAGAAACATCGCTTTTCTGGAGCTATGACAGGGATAGGGTTCTCTCTAGGATCTGTGTAGTTCTGTGTTCTGGGTAGTGGGCTGAGTTTACAATGCCACCCATGAGTTCACGCCCATTGACACGGTTTTAAATCCAATTAAACAGCTGTTGATCACCCCCTAGATGTGAGCGTTACTACTGTAAATAGTGTGATGTGCTTATTGTTGTGGTTACTAGAATTTAGGGTTGGGTTGGACCTTTGATTGATTTTCCCCATTTGCATGTGCATGTTTTTATCTAGAATTATGGAACTAAACGTCATGTAGAAAACTTCCTGGTCAGTTCCTACTCCTTTGCTCTGAGTCTGGTATCCCAAATATGTCCTGTCTTTAGCAGTAAGGTATTATCTTCTTGTTCTGGATGATAACCAAAAGCTTTGACAGTAGCCTGCATTATTTTGCGAGTCTCTTGCAGAACTCTCACCAGTCAGGCAAAGGGAGGCAAATTCTGTCTGGCACTGTGTTCCTTGTCAAACTGCCCCTTGGTATATAGAAGTACTGATGTTTACACACTGTTTGTATATTTCTCAAGATATTTCTGTGGCATCACACTTCCCTCTGGGTTCCCTAGCCATCCGATATTCATTCATTTCTGCTCTTTTTTCCTCTCGTCTAAACTCCCTCCTACTCTTCCAGTCCCAGGACCCTCATTACACTCAATCTCCTCCATCAACAGGAGCCTTCTTCCACTCTCCCTCCCCCAGCACAATGACCCCTTCATGTCTCTCCCTCCTCCCTTTCCTGTGGCACACCCACCTCTTCCACCTCCCCTCTGGTTATATCTGTCCTCCTCTATCCCCTTTTTTCTGGTTCTTTCTTTCCTTTACTTCCATGTATCGTTTCACTTTTCCAGGCTCCTGGTGTTACATCAGGATATACACTCACATACAGTGAATTGGTGCTACAACCTGCAAACGAGGAAGAATGCACGTCCCTTGTTTTTCTGCATTTGTGTTACTTCATTTAGTATAACGTTCTCTAGTTCTACCCATTTATCTCCAGATTTCATTATTTCATCTTAATGCTGTGTATAACTCCACTGTGTAAATGTACCACTTTTTTGTTATCCGTTTGTCACTTGAGGGGCATTTAGGTTGCTTCCATCTCTTAGCTATTGTGAAGTGAGCAGCAATAAACAGGAATGTTACAGGTATGTCTACAATCAGATTAATTATTTGGGTATATTCCAAGGAGTGCTGTAACTGGACTGTATGGTGGATTCATGTTTCAGTTTCTGAGCGTTCTCTCTGATGCTGTCTCTAGTGGTTATAAGAGTTTACATTCCCACCAGCAGTGGAGGAGTGTTCTCCATTCTCCACATCCTAGCCAGGAAATAGTTTCTTTAATTCTCTTGATCTTAGCCAGTCTGACTGGTGTAAGATGGAATTTTAAAGTAATCAAATACTTAAATCTTAATTTTTAAAAAAGTTTATAAAGTCTTTGTTTTAGGAGTGCAGATCTTCAACTTTGACAGCTATTCTTGAAATTCTGTTTTCCGTTTCATTTATACTCTTTTGAGTCTTTACGCTGTTGTTTCAAGTTTGTCGATGTCATGTTCATTTCCATTTGGGATTTCTTCACTATTTTTATCTTTTTTATGAATTCACTTTTTAAGTGTTTAATTGTTTTTGATATTTCATTAAGCTGTGGTCTTCCAACACAAGCTTATGCCTTTCCTCTTTGAGTTCTATATGTCTGTGTTTTCTTTAAGTTCTTTGATCAGGATTATGATTTTTTTTAATTCTGAATCTTTTTGTTCCTCAAGGTGATTCTCATTGCAGAGTACTTCTGTGGGAGAGATGGGATTTGTATGAGACATATTCTCATGGTTTTCCATACTATTTGTGTTTCTGGACTGCTGTTTGGTCATATGGCTTTTTTTTTTTTTTTTTGCTTATGAGTCTAGTATGAACTTTTATTCTGCTTTCAACGTAGTATTTGTTCTGTTTATATTGTTTATGTAGATTTGGTTATATGTCTAGTATGAACTTTTACTTTGATTTCAACTTAGTTTTGGAAAATAACTTAGTGTGTTTCAAGTTCTTTGAGGTTGGTGGACTGGAGTGGGTGGTTGCTAGGACATGGTAGTAGGTAGGCTGATCTGGTTAGTAGGAGGGCTGGTCTGTGTCAAACAAATCAGGAGCACTGTAGTCTATGCTAGAGAGTTTAGCTAGTCTTGGCTAGGAATCTAATCTACACATTTGAGGGGTTATTACTGGATCCTGGTTGGGGACAGGGCTGGCATGGTACACGTGGGGGTGAACCAAAGAACTAGACTAGAGATGCTGAGTAAAAGATCTGACTTATCAGACTTCTATGTGGGCAGGTCTGTTCTATTGATTAGTGCCAGGAAGATGGGGTTGGGAGAACAGCCTGAGGAGGGTCTTAGGGATCTATTCTATGTTGTTTAGCTAGTCTGGGTTATAAAGCTAGTTAAGAGATCTCAGGAGTCTGGAAGGAAGGAACTAGAGTCCTCCTGGATGTAGACCGGGATGGCTGTGGCCAGGGTGGGGGTGGGCCAGAGGAATGGAATAGAGACTGCATAGATGGGTGCGATCATACTTCCCAGACTCTTAGGAGAGCAAGTCTGTCTGACTATTCAGTAACCTGGGAACATGGAGATGGGTGAACTGCCTGAAGGGGGCCTTAGGGATTTATGGTAGGATGCTTAGCCAGTCTGGGTTAGGAAGCTAGTCCACATAGCAATCATGATTATTTTTCAATCAGATTTCTTCTTAATTTTTCCTGTGAACTCAGATATTAATGCATGATATTTTAATATACATTTCTATTGAAATTTTGTGAATTTTATACAATACATCATGGACGTATTTAGACCTCTTTCCCTATCTACCCTCCTCTGTATTTCATGCACTATGTGCCAATGAGCTAAGACACACTAGTGGTCTTTTAAAATTAGACTAAGTACACAATTAATGTGTGATGAAGCTGAGAAAAAAATATCTGATTTGCACATAACTAGTGTGACTAAATTTGTATTTCTATATCACAAAGTTTATAGTTAACTTCTCATAAGATTTTCATTTACTATGTTTTGTGAAATAGTTTAGCTACTAATCAATACCTGCATATGGGGTGAAACTGAAATACACTTTAATAAGTCTTGTTTAGTATATAAGAACCTATCTGGGGACGGTGGTCCATGACTTTAATCCCAGCACTCGAAACTCAAGCATTGTGTAAATGGTGAGTTCCAGATCAGTTGGTGCTGACAGTGATACACTGTCTCAAATACTACCAATACTAATACTATAATATTAATACTAACATTAATAATATTTAAAATTTTTATAAAATAAGAAATAAATCAAGCTTATTAGCTTTATTTTTTGAGAATTTAACAGAAAAACTATGACAATATAAAAGTGAATTTAAGGCTATTTTCATCTTTCTCAAACTGAAGTAAATTATGAAAATACAAAAAATTAAGTATTATTTAGAGATAGTTCATAAAGCATGAAGATGTCAGCATGAACAGACTAGAATGTAATTGCTTTGATGATGAACAGGAAAAGTTTAGGGGATTTCCAATCATGTGATAATGATTTGGAATCAATGATTATTGAAAAGATATTTAAGCTTTGACATTTCCATCAGGAAAAATTTTAAATGGACAAGGTTAAATTTACTGAAAATATCAGAATGAATAAAAGTCTATACCTAGAAACATATTAACCTCTTTTATAAAATAATTATTCAGATTCTTTTGGTTATATGTTCCAACTAATCAAGCTAATGTATATTTTATAATCTTTAAATATTTATCAACTTTTATCATCTTTCAAGTGGATTTTATAAAATATATCTTATCTAGTCATTGTAAGAATATATGAATTAATTGACTGAATAAGCCTGTCATAATTTCAAACACATGACAAATGTCTTTTCTGTAATTACATAAAAAAGAACCTTAAAATGCATTTTTATATAACATGTATATGCATAATATACACAGAATGCAGCATTTTATTGTAACATTTAAATCAATTCAGTTTTAATACAATTATTAATTTATAATATCTCACAATTTTTTTATTATAATTGAAAACATTTTGCCTAAAACTTGATTTTCTTGCAAAGAGAATACTACTGTTGTCAGTGATTTTAGCTGACTACCTCACTGGAACAGTGTCTGTTAAACCAATTGCATCATCTGTGATCTGACTGGAGCTCTAAGAAAGGACAAGAGCCTCCTGTCACCTAGATAGAGAGAGTCTGATCACTACTGCACAGAAATAGTTTCAGCAGGTTTTGGGTAAGCAGAAAGACTTTGACACTTTGCTGGCTTTGCTCAATGCTTGATTTGGCAGGAGCTCCTTGGAAAGCTGTCAGGCACTAATAGAGCAACTGGGAATGTCTGAACTCAGGTTTCAAACCCAAATTAAATAAATTCATGATTGCTACCAAGAGGAGAAACAGAAAATGATCAGAGGGACAGTTGAATCTGCATTTGAACTGATATTGAAATACTTTTCCAAGGTAGTGTCAAACTTCATGTAGATGCCACATTAATTACTTCATCTTATCCTCAGAAATCAGTCTGGTTTCTTCCAGCGGCCTTAGTTTGAGGGGTTAACTGCTCTGAACTTCTTAACACTGCCATCTTATGGTAGTATCCTGAACTACATGTTCATCGCTTTGTGATGAAAATCCTAACTGGTAATTTCAATCAAAACAAGACACAAACCTCCCATAGCAGGAGAGACTAAAGTCAACCTTGGCCAAGCAGTAACTTCCCTTCATCGAGAGACACACAGTGGAGGGAGAAAAGAGTGTTTTTTCCTTCGGAAATATATTTAAGTAGTTATGATTACCATAGTAATTGAAAGATTAATTGAGTATGATTGAAGAATAATGACTAAAATTCAATATTATGCAAAGATTAAACCAAATTTTAAAATTATCCTGTAACCAGGTGTTAAATATAAAGATTGATTCATTGTTGTTTTGATTTTTTTTTTTTATTCTCCATGGAAGGAGAATTTTTGTTTTTACAAACCAAACCCAAAGTACACAATTAATCCTATTTATTAGAAAATTCTTTAGGCTTTACCTTTATCAGCTTGACAGTGTGAGCCTATAAGTTTAGCAAGCACATCTTTTTAGAACTAATTTTAACAACATATGCCCAAGTTAATATAATTCTACTAAAATCAGTTTTTGTTTTTTTAAAATTTCATAGTGTATTTTGTATAGTCTATTTTTTCAAAAATGCCTATTAGACAATGTCTAATGGATGTTCTGTGTTCACATCCACAATGTTGAACACTGTCAAAGCACAGTCACTGCAATAACATATAGCTGCACTATTCACATTAGCACAGCAATGGCAACCTAAGTGTCTGTCATCTTTGCAAGAATGAAGAAACTATGGTCCATATAAACAATGGCTTATGTGTCAGCTACAAAAATTAGATTTTTTTGTAACAGCATGGGTAGAGCTAGAAGTTGTCAAATTAAGTACATAGGTAAAAAAGACAAGTATTACGCGATTTCATCCATATATGGAATCTACAAACAATGCTCTTGGAGAAACTGATAATAGATTTGTGATGCTATGCAGAGTAAAAGGAGTGGGTGCTTGTTTAGTTATGACATTACACTTAAAAACAGCAAGGAATCGTGTAGTGATGTTTTTTATACCATAGGGTGTGATAGGTTTATAAATTTTATAAAGCTAAAAAAAATTTGCAAAACATTTGACAATAAAATACAAGGAATTCTAAGTCCAGAGATATTTCTCAGTGGTTAAGAGTACTTGCTTTGCTTCAAGAATGCTGGAGTTCATTTCACAGCACCCAAGTCTAGGATCTCCAAACATCTTGTAACTCTGGCTACAGGGGATCAGACTCCATGTTTTGGCTTCCATGTGCCCACACACACATGTCCATGTACTCACATAAATTGTCAGAAGTAGAAATACATCATCTAAAAACATGACAAATAATTGGTTAAATTAATATAGTATGTAATGTATAATAGTATCAAGCTGTGTTTCATATTCTCATTTTTATGATTTTATGTATCAGAATAATTTTTAAAAGGTAAGAAGATGGACATAGTGACTTACAACTGACACTACAATATGTAAGATGCTGAGGGAGGAGGATTGCCCCAGCTTCGGTGTCAGCCTGGGCTACATAGTAAGTTCCAAGCCTGCCAGACTTTCACATTGAGAATCTATATTGAAAAACAAAATAAATAAACAAAACTATTATAGAAGTAAAAGATATATGGCCTCAAAATGTTGTGCCATTGGCAAAATACTACCAATGATACAATAGTGATATGAATATTGTGTGAGTTACCTAACTTATAATTAGATACAAGCATACATCACAAGATAGACTCTTCCTGACACTATTGTCAGGGTCAAGAACCTGTGGCCAGAGAAATCACAGACTATAGTGGAGAACCCAGTACCATCGTTCTACTAAATATAGTATTCAACTGACTCATAACAAGTTTCAGTTATCAATATTAGTACAACTCTCACCAGAGAAAGTTTTTCTTGTAGGAAATGGCAATTAATACAGAAATCCAAAATTGGTCAATGTACAGAAAATGAGACTGTGTACAGTTCTGGCCTAAATGGGACACTTACATCATACACTCATCTCCTAATGCTCAGGAATACTTTTAGAAGAGCAGGTAAAAGCCAGAAAATCTCAACGAATACATAGAAACTGTGTTGTGTGGACACCAAAGGATAGTTGCACATTCCACAGTGATACTGAGCATGAGAACTGTGCTAACACAGGGACATGAATCAACATGGATGGGGGAGGTGGACAGAAAGTCCTAGCCTTACCTGAAGATATATTGGCTTATAGCGCAGAGAGAGCTATACCAAAAAGGTTTTAAGAAATACAGATTAGATCTGCTTCATCTTAAAAAAAAGATAAATAATAATGGAGGACGTGTAATTTGGGAGAGTATTTAGGTTGGGGTGGAGGCGCGGGGGTCTGAATATCACCAAATTACATTGCATGTCGTTCTCAAATCAGTAAGAAGACTTTTTAAAAATGAGGTGTCCTTTCTCTGATTTTGTAGGATGTTTAACACTTTATGGTTTGAGGTGATTTTTATCTTATCTATTTTCCATTTCAGAATATGGCCATTCATCAAATATTTAACCTCATCGTAGGCATCTGAAACCTCTAACCAAAAAAAAAAAAAAAAATCTCTCTAATATCTACCTTTAATTGACATTTTCAGTTCTTTGTGTCGAGTTTAAACTCACTGGGCTGGATAGATGATTCAGGGTTAGAAGAGTTGGTTGCTCCCCTGTAGAACCTGACTTTGTTTCCGAGCACCAAGGTCATGTAGTCCACAGTCACAATGCAGTTCTTCTCCAAGGTATGTTAGGCACTTTTAGGGCCTCCCCAAGTATCCATACACATATGGCATTCACATACATGCACACATGCACACAGGCATGCATATAAATAAAAATGAATCTTTAGTTTGAACTTTTTGCCACCTTGTTTAATCTCAATGAGGAGAGAACTTGTATGAATTTCAGTGGACTTGGTTGCTTTCTATATTCTGTGACTCCTGTTTTTATCCTCCCATACTTATCTAACTACAAAATGCTTCCAATTAACTCTCTTCAAATTACATTAGTTGGTTGTGAGATTTCAATGCCGACCACACAGATAACCCCAAAGGAGTCATTTTAACAGACATTCAATACATGCCAGACTTACTTCTTTAGTTTTGGCAAGACAGTGATCTGATTTTGATGGTCTCTGTCCTTAACATCTTATTGCACCCATCCTTGATTCCCCTTGATGTGACATGTAACTTTAACATGGAAATAATTATCAGATTTATCAGATTCACAAGCAGTTTTCAAGAACCAATTCTTCTCAAAAGAAAATAAGCAAATTCTAAGAAATACACTGAAATTCTCTACTATGTGTATTTTGGCAATAGAAAGAGGGAAAAAGTAATTTTCACAGAAATAGAGCAGTTCTTAATCTACAAAGCACAATGCTTCTGCTCATATTTTGAAATAATTTCTTAATAACCAGTCATTAGATTCTCCATTGTCAAGAGCCAGTATGCATTTGAGCTGAAGTTTAACTATTTTCTAGTGTATCCAGTCGCTTGTCTGCTGCTGTGAGTTGGCTGACAGCATCAAAGAAATGTTTCAATTTGAGTTCCTTTTAAATACTTGAAAGGCCATAGATGTTTCTTAGTATGGTAGCACATCTCTGTGCCAGAAAAAAATAAATAAATAAAAAGGAACTAGATAAAAAACAATGAAAGAAAATCTGGGCATTCTCTTCAGTCAGAGAATCCTTGATGTTAAACAATTCAAACAAACTCCTTCATCCCACTTCTGAAATATTGCCAATGATCCCCAACTTAGTCTCATCTTCTTTTAGGAAATTCACCATATAAACAGAAAATAACATCTAAAAAGTCTTTAAAAGAAGAATGAGAATTCAATTTCCATAAAATAGATACAACTTTAAAAGGTGGTAATTTTTCCAGTATGCTATTGAATTCAAGATAGAAATGATGCTAAATCTCCATTTCTGGAATTGTTTTTGAGTGAGAAAAGCTAAAATTGAAATTCAATCATTTAGAAATTAAAGAAATATATTTGTTGCTTGACTGAAAAGTCAAGTGAATAAGTTCATTTTGAGTTTAGATGAAGACCATAGACTCATCGATATGGAAAACTTTTAAATAATAAGGATTTGTAACTATCAATCATAAGAAGAAAACAGATTGAACATGAATGTCTCCACTTTTGTCAAAAGCATCTCATACGCTAAAGATTAGTCAAAGGAAATTGTCTTTCCACACTATAGGATCACAATCCCCATCAGAACCTAAGAAAAAGTACTTTAAATGAATTGATTTTAAAAATTAACAAGAATTAAGAGAAAAACTATAGTGGGTGTGGTGAGATGGATTGCCAGATAAAGGCATTTTCCACCAAGATTGAAGATCTGAGTTCTATTCACAGAAGAAACACAATGGAAGGAGATAACAGACTGCTGCAAATTGTTCTTTGACCTGCACACATGTCCCATGGCATAAGCACATCTACACACACAAACATATACACATATGTACTCACGCATACATACATAATATGTGTGTAATATGAATGCTATTTTTATATGTGTGAGCGCATTGCCTGCATGTGTGTAAGTATACCCATGTTATGCATGCCTAGAGAAGTCAGAAGAGACCACTGAATTCTGCTGCATCTAGAGTTACAGATGGCCATCAGTTGCCATGTGCGTGCCTGGAATTGAACCCAAGCATTCCTCTGAAAGAGCAACCACCGCTCTTAACTGCTGGGCCATCTCTCTAGTCCCAATGAATGATATAATTTTTAAAGAAAATGCATATTATTAGTATATCCCATACTTATGGAACATCAAAAAAAACTACAGAAAACTTAAACCTTAAGTATAGTTCTTAAGAGGAATAATAATGAGATTCAATCCTAACTCTTTTCAAAATATTTTGGAGAACCGATATATTATGGAATTTGAGTCATGAATAGTAGGTTACAGTGACATTCTTACATTGTACTCATGTTTAGTGTCCTGATAAAGAAACCACAAAATTTTCGGGTAGGTGGAAGAAACTAAAAGCCACTATATACTAAGTAACACACCCAAATAAACGAGAGACATATGTTTCCTCTTCTTGGTGGATCTTACCTCCAAATCTTTATATATAAGTATATACATTGACGTAGCTTCAGGAACCACGAAGTGGTTTAACCATGGGGGTAAAAGTTAAGAAGGAGCCCAGAACAGGGGGTACAGTGAGGACAATGTTTATTACGGGTGAAATGGGGAAAATAAGAGTATTTACCTGGGAAGAAAGGAGGGAGGACAAGACAAGGAGAGATGAATAATGCTTGAATGATGCGAAAAAACCAGAGGGAAATATATTAGTTCAAAAGCCTACAGGAAAATACACATACAATATATATCTATGAGTACATGTGTATAGTTGAAATCTATATAATAATAAATTCAGTTCCAGACAGGAGAAACCTCCCATTGCTTTACTCAGCTAGGGTAGTCCAAGAGACAACCAAAGAACTAAAGGCTATTGCCACAGCCCTCGATTTCTTCCAAAATTAATGGTAAGACCCTACCGTTGAAGATGGGACATTCTTTGGAGACAGAATTTGGAGTACGAAAGACAGAACTAACCCTGAATCCTCCTCCTTGAAGACTAGCAGTCACAGTATTAGAGAATGCTATGCAACCTACTAAGGGAGAAAAGTAAACAATGGTCCAAACTTAGTTGTAAAAACTAGTAACCACAACAAGGACCTGAACAATAAACAATATCTATTGGTATAATGCTGACACTCTTTTCTTGGGGGTAATCAATAGCTATTTAACTGAACCTAAAGTTCATTCAATGGGAGGGAACTCATATGTGGAACTGTAGCCACTATGAAATACACTTGTTAAAGAATTCATACATCTTAGAGAAAATCTTATGCCTGGCACATCCTTAGACAAATATAATTTCTTGCTATATGCTAAATAGGTATCCTTATATTGACAGACAAGTATATGTCTCTCCAGTCATCAAAGAAGTCTGTGCAAGAAATTGAAATTATTACAGAGCTCCACAACTGGTCAACCATAAAGAATATGTGTCTCTGAGATGGCCAACCCTAAGTGTCACGTCTACAATGGAACCTCTATACCTAAGGCTCACACAGTGAAATGGGAAGTAGAGACAATGTTAATACATCTCTGAACTCTTATCAGCAAAGTTTATTCATCCAAAAGGGTGATTAACACAGAAAGACACAATTGGAAAAAATGTAAAGTAAAAGAAACTGCAGAGTGTGTGTCTCTAAACAAGACTCCTATATTAAATCTCACCCATTCATGGCTCACTGGCCACTGCAGTAGAAGCGTTAGAAAGATTGTAAGACCTAGGGGTGATACATGAAAACAATGGACCAGAATTTTTCAGGCTTTTGGGCACTTGCTTATATGAAGTTAGATCCATGGCTACAGTATGCATAAGACCCATGCAATATCAGACCAGACAAAAACCATCACAGAACTGGATAAAGAGGTAGGAAGCTTCATTCTTACCCCAAAACTATTTTGGCAGCCATCCACTGCTGCATAACAGAGTTTGGTCTTCTTTAAGGGAGTGGTATTAGATAAGTTGACAAAACTCCACACTGAGGAACATGTGGGGACACAATCTTTACTTGCTAGATTTAATGCATGTGACAGAATGAAAGTAATCTAGTAATGAGGGGTTATGTGGCACATACAGATAGAGAAGGGGTCTAACTATGATTAAGATGTATTGTACAAAATGCACAAAATTCAATAAAATGTATATATTTTAAAAGAATGATAATCTTCATCTATACACATGCACCCATGTTCAGATGTTATACTTATTGTTCACTAGGTTCTTGAACTAATAAATATCCATCTGGTTTTTTTTGTGTGTGTGCTATCTAAACTTTATCTCTCTTCTGTCCACAACTAGTCAAATTTGAGAGAGTAAGAGACTGCAAAGTGCTTGTTTATGAATAAAATTCATAATAAACCTCATTCATGCTGGGATCAGGGACCATTCCTGAAGAGGGGGTAGAAAGGTTATTAAGAGTCATAATGGATGACCATAAGGAAACAAAGTCTTCTAGGCTTCTGGTAAATTGTTCATATGACCTTACAGTAACAGTGAGAGCATGCACAAGACTCATGCAAAATAAATTAGACATAAACCAACATAGACCTGGGGAAATGGGCCAGAGGCTCCAGCATATCCAAGGACATATTGGCAACTGTTCACTGCTGGGTGATGGAGAGTTTATCTTCTTTTTGGGAGTGATTCCAGATTGACTGAATAGGCTCCAATGGATGAACTCACAGCAAGGGAGATCTGGGTATACACACCTGACTTAATAGGTCCTAAAATATATGACAGAATGCATGAAATCCTATGGGCAGTCTATGGAGGGAAATGGATAAGAGAGTGTGGAGTCTGGGTCTATTGCAATTGGTATTGAGCAAGCCCATCAAACCCAGATACCCTGAGGGAACAGTAGGAGTCTGGCCTGCTCTGCCTGATGTGATAACCTAGGTCCCATAAAGCCACTGCAGGCCTCAGCAGTTGTTTCATCTTTTCCCCCCACAAGGATCACCCCAGACCAGAACCAGGTTTTTGGGTTTCATTTCCTCATTCCTAATTTCCACATCAGTCCTACAACCTTCCCACATTACCTAAAGACCCTACCTTTAACTTTCCCGCCTTCTGTAATGGCCAGAAAGGCCTCCCTATATAAACCCCTGCCTTGGTTTCAATAACTGAACTGCCCAACGATGCAATATACTGGGAATCTCTCCCACTGCACTCTGAGACACCTGAGGACCTGTTCAATTGGCTTCCATTCTCTGGGACAGCTGGAGCACATCACCTGTGCTGGAAATGGAGAACCACCCACAAGAGAGGGTCTCTAAATATGATGAAGCTATATCATATGAAATGCACACAAATTCAATAAAATAGATTGAAAAAAGTAAAGTGCATAAAAATAAAATATAAATGGTAAATTAATTTGCCCTGAAAAGTCATAAGCATTCCTCTATCAATTGTAAAATAGAACTGATAGATTTTTATTTCAATATTGATGCAGATTAGGATGAAATGTATTTTCATTTACACAACTCAAATTTAATTCTTTATCACATAAATTATAGTTTAGTGAACTAGATAGAAAGATGTCTAGACATATAAATATTAGACTTCATTTTAAAATGTGAGAAAGTAATAAAAATGAGTTTATTACTATGAATATTTATGTAATCAGTTTTCCATAACCAAATCCAAAAATAATCGTAAAACAGAGTTTCTCAACTGGTGTTTATTCTTCCCTGTCAGGAGAGGCTGGAAGTTGGAGACCAACGCATCAACACTTTGAAGTCCTGGTGAGGATGCATCTCTTGAATTCAACACAAGACTGAGAGGTTGTAAAACAAAAGCTGTATGGCTTCTCTTCTCATGATTGCACTAATCCCAGCCTGAGGGCTCTATCATCACTACTCATTACTTCCTAAAGTTCCCCTCTCCCACTTCTAATACCATCACACTGAAGGTAATTATTTAACCATAAGCATTAATTTAAGGAATATACATATTTGCTATTTTAAAGCATCTTTAAGTAAATATTTTATTAATGATAGGGGTTATCTTTCTTGTACTGTAAAAGCAACAACTGGAGAAACTATGATTAAAGTTTACTATTTTTAATACTTTTTACCTTAATTCCTTTCTTCATGTTTCCTGCAACCTCATTCCTTAATTCAGTCATTTAGCTTCCATTCAAAATTTGATTTAATTCCTTCTTTTCCCTGAGAAGCTATATGAGTAGCTTACTTGACTACAATTTTTGTATTTCAATGTTTCACTTTCCCTTCTCTTTTTTTGTTCTGTCAAATACTTATGACATGAATCTGTAAATGCTTTTTTGCCTGCCTGAACCTTTTAGGATACTACAAAAATGGTGAACAGATGGACTGCCTGTCTAATGTGCACATTGAAGTCAGCATTTTACACAGCATGCACCATATAATAAATTGTCCATAAGTGACTGTGGATACTTAAACTTGAGTTGAATCTCCCAGTACATTCTACTGCATAAAATAACCTTTACTCTGAATTGTACCTCTCTACCGAGAACTTTTAACCTGTATAAAAAATAATGTTTTCTCCAGAAAATACTTGTAACGCAGTATTAGACTAGTAACAATAAATTGCTTTCTTCCCTACAGGAAATTTCTACACTAAATATTCTCTGACAAAAGTTCTTGTTTTCAAAGGAAATTATATGTCCAGATATACTCAGTATATTTCAGAACCTTACTATTGCTCTATATATATAAACTATTACCAAATACTGCTCAACAGTAGTGAGTAACCCTCACTGAAAGCATAGACTAATATCCTCTTAAATCCAAAGTTCAAACAATAATTCATTTTACAAGATTCCTGATTTTGACAATTTTTAAAATGATATGTTGTCACACAGTAATGATTAAGCTCACTCAGCTAACTATTATTTAATCAGTTGTGAATGTGTGCCTGTGGTGATAACAACATTTCCAAAAATAATTAAAGCTCCATGAGAAGAATCTTGGTCTTACATTTTATTGTATTCTCTCAGTTTACTTTACAAAGCTCATTGAAAGCATAACACTTTAAACACAAATTATGACTTCTTAAATTTTTTTCCAGGCAACATATAATTGTTCTTATTTTCAATTTTTATTCATTTCATAAATGTCCATTATTTCTGCATCATCACCCTCCCATTACTACCATCTCCGTCTCCTCCTAATCCCCCCTCTCACTGTCAACTCTGTGAACTTGGCCTTGACTAATATTGTTTCATATATGCATGAACATTATATATATATATATATATACATATGCATATATATATGTATAAATGCATACGTGTGCAAAGTAGTGAACACATTAAGTACATGTACATGTGTTTATGACTGACAGTGTAGAATTGAATATAACATCAGGGATGTCTCTTCTTTGGAGTAAACTGATTCCCACAGCAGCCATGCCTGCACACTTCACCTGGATATGGAACCTTCTGAAATTTCATTCATTCACTTAAACATATCATATGGTGTTGTCATTATGTAGGTTTTATTAAAATAAGCATATTCTTGACATTTCTTAGATACAGCTTCCTATGATGTCTACAATATCCTATCTAGCAGCAAGCATCCTGGTCCTCTGGCCATTACAATAGTCCCTCTTCCTCTTACACTATGTTCTCTGAGCCCTAGATGTATAGTTTGCATTGTTGATGTTTACCTGGGGCTGGGAACCCCACAAGTGCTTATTTCTGCATTTTGGCCAGTTGTGGAAACTTCTAATAGTATCCTTTTTTTTTTTTTTTTTTTTTTTTTTTTTTCAAAAAGGCGCTTCTTTGGTGAATGGTGAGAGTTACACTTCTTTATGAATACAATTTAGAATTCAATAAGAAGTTACATTTGTTCAGAAAAGTGGCAACAATAGGATTTTTTATTAAGGGATGTGATCTCAATATGTATTTGATTATATTTATAGTATAAGCCCTACTGAAGGCTTTAAATAAAATTAGATAGTTGTTGGCCATCAAGAAGACACTAGAATAATACAGATATTTTTCTGGGCCAGTTATTATTGTGATTCATAGGCTTTACAGCTAAATATGAACATTAATTGGTATTCTGCCTCAGCATCTTATGTAACAGTTTCTGCCACTATGAAAGCTGGTCTTCAGGGAGGAGGTTTCCAAATCAGTTCTAGCTCAAACTATTCTGGTCATGTGTACAGTCTGTTATGTCTTTAACAATACAGTCATTTCTTCAAGTTCTGGGAGGTAAGCATGTGTAATGGCAATAGTCTATGTTGTTTTGGAATTCCTTTGGGCTACAGAGACCAAAAATGGATGAAAAAGGCTTCGTATGCTTGACACTTTTATTTTGGTAAGATTCCCTTAATTATACACAAACACATTATGCATGAATCTTAAGTAAGCTTATAGAATGATCCATTTCACTGTCTTTGTCAGGTATCACTACTGTTTATTTATTCTTCCCACCTTCCATTTTATATTACCTCCCTCTCCAGTTACTGTCCCTTCTCATAATTCCCATTATAGCACCCGTGTCCCATTATACACCCCTCTTGAGCTACTTCTTTCCCCCTGACTGATGTTCTCTTTCTTTTTTCCTTGCTTCTGTGGAAATTTCACATTTATAGTCACATGTAAATGTTAAGAACCAGGATACACAAGTATGAAGAAAAAAATGGCATTAGTTTTAAAGGGTCCAGGTTACCTTACTCAGTATAAAGATTTCCAGCTCCATTTATTTACCTGGAATTTCACAATTCCATATTCATATGGAATATCAATCCATATATATTCATATACATATATACATGAATAGGGCTCCTTTGTTTATAAGTAGCCCATTTTCATTATCAACTCGTCAGCTGAGGGCAATAATGCTGTTTCAGTTTCCTAGTCATTGTAAAAGGTGCTGTTGCGGTAAACATAGCTGAGCAGATATCTCTGTAATATGATATTAGGTCTTTTCAGGGTGTGACATGGAGTGGTAAAGCTGGGTCATATGGTAGACCTACTTTTAATTTTCTGAAAATTCTCTGTACTAATTTCCACAGTGGGTGCACCATTTGGCATCCCACCAGTCATGAATGAGGGTTATAATTTTCCCACAACTTTGCCAACATTTATCATCAGAAATGAAAAAAATGAGGTTTTGTGCATTTCATATAATATATCTTAATAAAATATAGATCTCCCTCCCCCAACTCATACCGTCTTACAAGAATCCTGGTCAAGATTTCATGCATTTTGTAATACATTGTTAATCCTGTGTCTTCAAATATTTGTACTCAAATGTACCTTGGTACAAGTTCATCTACTGGGGTATAGTTAATCTATCTAAAGTCTTCCTTCAAAAAGATCTACTCGCCCTCACCCTGGAGTAATCCGATAAATAGTTCATTGACTAGAGTTGGAGCCTGCTGTACAATTCCCCAGTTCTATGAAAGATTTTAGTCTGATTGAGTTGAAATGGGTCTTGTCTATGTTGTTACCATTGTTGCAAGTTCATAAGAGAAATTTCTCAGAGACCTGAAAGATTCTTATGTTCATGTGCCCACCCTGTCTCTTACACAATCTTTCCACCGCCTCTTCTGAAATGGTTCTTGAACTGTAGATAGGTAAAGTTTAATATAGAAGTCCTATCCAGAAATACCTACTCTGCAGTCTCTTATTCTCTAAAACTTGGCCAGTTGTGACTTCTGTTTGCTTCACACTCTGTTGTATGAGGAAGATTCACTGGTGAGAAATGAGGTATGTATTAGTATTCTCTATACCAAATATTCCACTATGTTATATGATTCTTAGGAGTAGAGATTCCAGTATAGTCTTTTTCACTTAGTGTTGGTCATCACTCAGACATTTATCTTCTCCGTGTGTGACCAGTTGTGGAACTCTATAAAAAACTCCATCCATTGGAAAATTGTTTCTTTAATGAATAGTGTATGATATACTTGTCTATAAATATAAAATATTATTAATCATATAGTAAGAAATTTTATTTGTCTAGAGATATGAGAGAGATAAGGTTTTCTCTGGAATCAATGACCTAGCCAATTATTTGTGTTTGATCATATTTACAATGCCACCCATGAATTTCCTCACATTGAGGGGGCTTTAAGTCCAATTAGAAGACTGTTGATTATACTCTATATAAAAGTGTCACTACTGCACCATTAGAGACAGTTAACTGTGCCAATTGTTATGGTTATTAGAACTTAGAGCTAGGATAGAACATTTATTGATTTTCTCCTTCAGTAGCTTGCATAGCATATTCGATAATAATGAGAGCTATTCTTCAAGGTGGAGCCTTTCAGATCAGTTCCAGTTCTATTTCTCCAAGTTCTTTGGAGTACGTAGTCTTGAACAATAGGTTCACCTTCAAGTTCTAGGAGGCAATCAAGGACTCTGGTAATAAACTGTGTTATTTGGGAGTCTGGGACTACCCTGACCAACCACTCAAAAGGAGATCTCTTCTGTCCAGCACTGTGTTTCGGAGTTACTGTATTTCTCTAGGATTTTACTCCCCCTAAGCATTATTTATCCTCTCTTCTCCTCCCCTCCCCTCCCCTCCCCTCCCCTCCCCTCCTCTCTCCTCCTCTCTTCTCTTCTTCTCTCTTCTCTCTCACATTTGATATCTCCTTCCCTCACTCTCACACTCTCTCCCTGTCTTTCCACATTCCACCTTCCCCTAACTTCCCCATCTTCCTCATTTCCCCCTTAATAATAACCATTTCAGTCCCTTTCTCGAGCTCTTTCTTCCCCTTCACACCCATACTCCCTGTGTGTCCTTCCTGCTCCTCTTCCCAGTCGAACACCCTCCTTTCCCTATTACTGACTTTGTAAGGTCTGTTTCTATCATCAGCTATTTTTATTTATTTTTATTGTGTTTTTATACATTTCATATGAGAGTTCTTCATCAAATTTAGACCCCATTCACCCATCCACCTCCACAACCCCACTGTATCTCATGTATTTCTTCATACATGTTAAGTCCTTTCCAGTCAAGCATTTCACTCTGGTATCCTTTAGTACAAATTCATCCACCGGAGTCTGGTCAGGTTATATAGTGGGACACAGTCTCCCTCTCCGAGTAGTAACCAGTTTCCAATAGTTCTCACTCTGGGTCTGGTCCAAAACCAATTTCTATTGTTATGTTCTGAGCATTTGTCTAATTTGAATTGGTGTGGGTCTTGTGTTCAATGCCACCATTATGATAATTTCGCATGAGCAAGCTTCCAGTTGCCCGAGAGCCTCTGCTTCCAGAAAGTCATTAATCAGCCTTGACTCTTACAATCTTTCCTCCCCATCATTTACAATGATTCCTGAAACGTGGATGGGTGGGTGAGGTTCAATACAGGAGTCCTGTCCAGGGATATACACTCTCAAGTCTCTTATTCTATAAATCTTGACCAGTTATGGACTTCCGTGTGCATAGCACAATGTTTAAGGAAGCTTGGTGGATGATTAAGTTTTCTCTCTACCCCTTGTTTATTATGTTCCATGAGCCTTAGGTGTAGGGGTTTGTGGCGTAAAAGCAAAGAGCAGTCTTCTCTCTGTCTGATATGAGGGATAGACTTCGGCCTGACCTACAACTGAATAGCCAATAGCTTAAGAGAAACGCAGGGGAGACTGGGAGAAGGCAGAACCAACATGGTGACTAGTCTCGGGAGATGGGCAGAGATTGTACCCATGTGGGAAGAAAAATGCCCCAGCCCCCAGGCCCATGCAGAAAGCCAGAACCCAAGAGCCAGTGTGCCAAGTCCCCGCCATCTTAAGGATCATGTGAGTGAAATGAACTAAGAGACCTGCGCCTGGCACATGGCTGTCGCAAACTTTAAGGGTGGGCCGCCAGCAGTAACAGACTTCACGGGCGAGTGGGCCCTGTGTACCCAGAGACTTTGTAAACTTTGTAAATCAATAAATATTTCTAAATGGAAGATCAGTTTCCATTTTATCCAGCTGGATGAACCAGATCCCACCCGCTAAGGCATGTAGAATAAATTTATGCAACAGGGTTCAACCGTAAATACATCACCTAATACTTGGCATCTCTCAGTCATATATATCTGACCAGTTATACAATTCTGCTGTAGCCCCCATCTGTTGACAAAAGATTCCCTTATGAGTGATGTACTATATGTTTGTCTGTAGATATAAGGATCCATATTTAGCATGTGGTAAGAAATATCAGTCTCTAGAGTTATGATCGACATAGGGTTTTCTCTAGGTTTCTCTAGTATGTCCCTTCCAACTGAGTGTATTTGTCTGAGTTTACAGTGCCAACCATGAGTTCACTTCCATTGATAGGGTTTTAAATTCAATTAAATTGTTGTTGAATACCTGCCCCAGATGTGAATGCTGCTACTGTACCAATAGAGGTAGTGTGCTGTGCTGGTTGTTACCAATAATAGAATTTAGAACTGGGTTGGACCTTTGATTGATTTTCCCCATTAGCATGTGCATGTTTTCATCCATCAATTATGGAACTAAACTTCAGACAGAAGGTTTCCAGGTCAGTTCCTGCTCCATTGCTCTGAGTCCTGTATCCCACATATGTCCTGTCTTCAGCAGTAGGGTCTTATCCCCTAGTTCTGGAAGATAACAAAAGCTTTGGCAATGGCCCATATTATTTTGTGATTCTTTTGGAGCACTCTCACCAGCCAGACAAAGGGAGGCACCTTCTGTCTGGCACTGTGTTGTTTGTCAAGCAGCCCCTTAGTATACAGTACTGATGTTTACCCATTGTTTGTACATTTCTCAGGGAATTTCTGTGGTATCAGTTTCTCTCTGAGTTCCCTAGCCATCCAAGATTCATTCATCTCTTTTGTTTTTCCTCCCATCTGACCTCCCTCCTCCTTTCCATGTCCCAGCCACCTCATTATACCCAACCTCCCCCCATTAACAGGTGCCTTGCCTCCTTTAATTCCCCCTCTCCTGACTTCCCTTCCCGGACACAATGACCCCCTGCAGGTCGTCTCCTCCTCTCCATCCTGTGGAACCCTCCCACTTGCTCCACCTCTCCTGTGGTTACATCTGTTCCCTCCTTTTTCCATTTCTTTCTTTTCATTTATCTCAACGTATACTTTCTTTTTTCCTGGATCTTGGTGTTCCATCAGGATCTTTACTAACATATAGTGAACTTGCAATGCCCAAGTCACAGAATCCTCTCAGAAGACCACCAGGGAGGCCAAATCCGTTGCAATTGCACAAGGATCTTAATTTGCAAGCTTGATCTTGGTCCACATCCCAACATGCAGACACGGCAGGTGGAGGGATAGTGGCCCCCGAAGTGGGAAGGAACCTCTTACAGGTTTGAGACAAAGGGAGGAGGGGAATTGTGGTGTTACATTCTGGTTGGTCAGGAAAACCCGTGAGCACCAAGCGTATTTTGAACTGATTGGTTTCAAAGGCTAAGGCTTGGGGTTTCTCACTGATGGGTGCTGTCCTCAGGGTACCGACTGTTAGTCAAGCTCACTGCAGGGTCCTGCTTTTCTTAACATGCTGGGACTTGTTCCCTTTCCCTCAGCCCTTGGAGCCAGAGGCTTGCAACAGCTTGAAGTAGGCAAAATGGAGAAGTTACCAACTTAAAATGGAGTCACTCTAACCCGTTCCCCACAAACTAATTCTACAACCCACAAATGAGGAAGAATTTATGTTGCTAGATTTTCTGAGTTTGTGTTACTTCACTTAGTATAACATTCTCTAATCCCACCCATTTCTGAAAATTTCATTTTCATTTTTTATTCCTACTGTGTAGAACTCCATACTGTAAATGGAATGCATTTTCATTATTTTTTTTGTCACTTGAGGGGACTTTAAGTTGTTTCCATTTCTTTCCATTTGTTATTTTTTGTAGAGAGCAGCAATAAACATAGATGTACAGATATCTCTACAATAGAATGAGTACTTTGGGTTAATGGCCAGGAATGGTATAACAGGATCATATGGGAGATACATTTTTAGTTTTTGAGAGTTCTCCACACTGCTGTTGAATGAGTTTACATTCCCAACAGCAGTGAATGAGCATTCTACTTTATCCACATTTTCTCCAAAATTTGGTGTCTTTTGTTCTCTCAAACTTAGCCAGTCTGACTGTGTTACGGTGGAATCTTAAAATGTTTTTTATCTACATTTCATACCAAAATTCCTAAGTCTACATTTTTTTCTGGCCTGAGCTTAAATGGGATGTGTCCATGTTGTCAGCATTTCAATGAGCTCATATGAGTAACTGAAGATGTTTACAAAACTCTGTTTCTATGTCACCTCCTTTGGCCGTTAGCATTCTTTCTGCCCCTCCTCCATGATGATTTCTGAATATTGTCAGTGACAATTTTGATATGGGTGTCTTATTAAGGGATAATCAGTCTGCAACCTCTTTCCTTCTGCACATTGTCCAGTTGCAGTGTACTTCCGAGTAAAGAATCATTTCTGCTGAGTGTTGATAGTTGCATTAATCTATGAGTACAACAACAATTCGTTAGGAATCAGTTATATACTATAAACCTTTAAAAGAATAGGTTGTATTTGGCCTTTTACAATTGCCTGTGGGCTGTCTAGCCTCAGGCTCTAATGTATGATATTATGGTGAGCTATTGACTCTATCCCATGAAATGAATATTTTATCCTATAGGAAAGTATTTGACTATTCATGTAACATTTGTTCCAATATTTCCTAAGTAGGCATATCTTCCAAATTCCTAGATAAATATTGCTTAAAAAGTTAAATATAAATAAAATAAATGATTTAATAAGATCCATCACAAGCAATGAAATAGATGCTGTACTTAAAATCCCTCAACTTAAAAGACCTCAGGTTCAGATAGAGTACCAAATTCTACCAAACCCTCTAAAAAGTGCTAATATAAATATGCTTTAATTTTCACATAAAGTATTAATGAAGGAACACTAATTTTTTTCTATGAAGACAGAATTACTCTAATACCCAAACTAGACATTGATCTACAAAATAAAATTATAGATTAATCTCTCTGATGAACATAGATGCAAAAATTCTTAGTTAAATACAAACTGGATGTAGGAACACATCAAAAAATATTCATCATGAGCAAGTCTAGACATGAAAGGTTGGATCAACATATATAAATCAATATATACAATGCACCTTATAAGCAGACTTAAGGACAGAAATCATGATCATCTCACTGGATATAGAAAAGACAGAATCAACAATCCATTTATGATAGAAGTCATGGAGAATCTAGGGAGTCAGGGGACATATTTAAACAAAATAAAATTGATATACAACAGGTCAACAGCCAAAAGCATACTAAATGATGAAAACCGAAAGCATCCTCATTAAAAACTAGACAAGAATGTCCACTCTCCAATTCTGTCCAATATAGTATTTGAAGTCTTGGAGAGAGCAATCCGAAAATTGAGTATATAAAAAAGATACAAACTGAATTGGATCAACTAGCTTTAAACCTTGGGCTCAAGCTTGGTCTTCCAGTTTGTTGGAATATTCATGGGCTATCCCCATACCAACCTGCCATCACTGCGTTCCTGAGACAGGTCTTCTACACTGGCACTCTCTACCCCACAGCTTAACTTGGGTTCTGGAGCCTAGCCTTCCTTCTTCCTCAGTAAATCTGATCCTGCTAACTCCATCTACACTCCCCTACCACCACAGCAACTCAAACTCCCCCAACACATCTTGCACAAGTGCACTATTACTTTTAGCACCCCAGATCTCTGAACTACCCTCTTGCCTCTGACAGGCTGTGAGCTCTCCAAATTTCCATGTGCCAATTACCCTACATTGGTCCCCTCTACAGTTCCTCCAAGTTCTGCAGGGGTAGGGTATCTGTAACTTTTTGAAGGGGCCTAGACCTTTTCAGACTGCCTGAGAAAGTATGAATTCAGCCTCTGCCTAAAAACTTTCCCAAATTTCACTATGCCTGCTGGCTAGAGGGGCCCAGAAAGTGGACTTTTAGCTGTGAAGAACCTGACCATGTGGATTTTTGAAGGAATGTTGGAGACTTTGGACGTGTGAGTTGATTGCTACATGCAGAGCTTATCAGGACATGCTAACAAGAACCTGCAAGAAAGTAGTGCTGAGAAGTATGTAGATCCAGAAGGAAACAAGGATTCAACAGCAATTGGTATATTTTAGCAGAATCTGACTTGAGTCTGCCCAAAGCCAAAAAACTTGCCTAAGGCTCAGTTGAGAAGCAGTGCATTGATTTCTTTGGAAGAGGGTATTTCAAAACAACCTGATATAAAAATGTTTTTGTGGCTATTAATGGTGGAAATTACGGAGACCTAAAGGGAAAAAGAACAACTGGGGCTGGAAGAAATGTCATATGTACAGTTTGGACTGAAAAAGAGCAATGGGAAGATTAATGTTGGAGCTAAGCCATGTGTTGAAGGAGAGGATCCTTTGATAAGTAGATTAAATTGATTAAGGAGAGTCCTAGAGATTTGCACTTAAACAACAGAGAGAGTGCTTTCAGGGAAAGACCACACACAGCTAATCTCAATCTTATGAAAGAAAAATGGTGCAAGGATTTTCTACAAAAAAACCACAGAAGAGAAAAGCTTTGAAAGAGGAGGAATGTAGGCTGGCATACACCCACAACTTGCAGACAAACTTGGGAATGTGGTTCACTTGGTGCTGTCTTTAGAAATACGAAAGATGCAAGAGTGAAGGGGTCATCAGTTTTTCCTCTGTGACTTCAGAGTGAGGCCAGTGCCAGGCAATGTGCAGCAGGCAATGCCACACAAGAAAAGTTCTAATAGGCCATTTCATGAAGGTGTGAAGGTGAAGCCTTGTTGCAAGTAGAGACCCCAAGAAGACATTCATGATGCCAGAGCTATGAGACATCATAGAGAGATGGAGAACTGCATAGAGATAGTGGTACCATCCCAAGAGAGAGAGGAAGGTTTCATGAAGCAAAATTGGAGGAATTGAGCCATCTAAGCCTTTTGAAGGAAAGTTCCAGATCTCAGACATGGAGAAACAAGATTTGATGTTTACCCTTCTGGTTTTCAGTCTTGTTTTGATCTAGTATTTCCCCACTATGCTGCTGTTCCTCCATTTTGGCATATTCACACACATTGTATGTTGGGAGTATGTAATTTGTCTTTTGATGTGACATGTTACCTGGGCTTAGAGTTAAAAGCTATTACTCTGAGACTCAGAAGAGACTTTGGATTGTGGACTTTTGAATAGTATTGAGACTGGTAAAGATTATGGGAACTTTTATGATTGGAATAAATGCATTTTGTATTTTATATGGTCATGAGGCTGTGTGGCCAGGAGAACGGAAAGCGGTGGTTTGAATAAGAATGTCCCCTATAGTTTCTAAGTATGTGGACATTTTGTGGCCAGTTCTTGGCACTGTTTTGGGAGGTCTTAGAAGGTGCGGCCATGCTGGAAGAAGCACATCACTAGGGGTGGGCTTAGAGAGTTCTTAAGACCTGATGGATCTTCAATTGCCCTCTGTTTCCTGGGCCTGCTTGAAGAGGTGAGCAGTATCCTGATGAACATAGTTGTAAACATCTGCCATTGACAAATTGACTTTATTCTAGAAATTCAAAGATGGTTCACTTTGGGCTAGAAAAGCCATTGAGTTCTTAGAGTTTATTGCTGTGGAGCTTGGAACAGCTAAACTAAAAGAATTGTAGACAATAGAGTCCTGGCTTGTGATGCTTCAAGGGAAACAGAGACTATCAGGTCTGTTTATATGATATTCTGAGTTGGGAATCTGGGAATGCGCATTGGCTGAGGCTGAACCAGCTGTTATGAAGAAGATCCCAGAAAATTTTATTGCAGTAATGCTGATATTCTTTTTCAACCCCAGGTAACTGGCTTCAGTTGTCCCAGTAAAGGCTTAATTTACTTAAGCTGTGCTTAAGTTGGAACCTAAACCTTTATCTCAAGCTAGAAAAGTGACTTGGTAATGTCTAAATGTCTCCTGCATTGTTCTGGTGTTGAAAGTATGAAGGAGTCACAGAGAACAGCTGAAGCTTGGAACCCAGAGAGCCCAGGAAAAGCCATTGATGAAATGGCAGTCTCAGTTGTTGTGAAGAACCCAAGATAGAAGTAGTCATGGAGAGAATCCCAGAATTTGCACCAGGAGAGGCCAGAACATCCCATTGGTGAAGTTGCAGCTTCAGTTTCAGTGACGGCCCAAGCTTTGGAGATGCCACAGGGATGACCACCAAGGACAGCAGCAGGTGTGGAATGGAGCAGGCCTGGCCCTGCCACAAGAGCTGTGTGCTGTGAAGAGCAGAGCCAGAGAAGTGGAGTTGCCAAAATCATTTGGAGGCCAGAGGATCATGAATGAATCCCAGGTGTCCAGCCTTGAGCCGTTTGCTTGACTTAGGTTTTGCTTAGGTGTGCCTGCTAGATCCTTTGAAATAAGACAATGCTTGTTTTGGATTTTACAGGAGCCCACAGTTGAGGCTTTTAAAAGAGAGACACTGAAATTTTAAGTGTTTGGATTTTTTAAGGACTATGGGAATTATAAGATTGTACAGTATTGGTGTTGTGACATTAACATTAATATATCTTGGGAACAAGAAATGGAAAGGTCATGGTATCTAACAGTGATGTGTTTTATGTGTCAAGTTGACAATGGGTCATTTGTGCTAGGCAGCTCTAGTGTCAATTTGACACACCTGGATTTAGGGAACCTCAGCTGGGGAATTTCTACACCTGGTCACACACAGAGAGTAAATATTTGTGAGAGTCGCAGTCCTTATAGACATATCTACAATGGAATACATTAAGGCTCAACAAAGAGTAGAAAGAATATTAATACATCTCTCAACTATCACCAGTGAAGCTTCCTTATGCAACAGAGGGCAATGAACACAGAAGACCACAAGTGGCAAAAGTGTAGAGAATACGAGACTAAATAGTGAACATCCCTTGATAAGACACATTTTTCATGAAATTGTGGGAGGCAGTCTTGACTTCCAATTCAAAATTAATTACTCTGAGTTTTACATCCACATGTACTTCAAACTAACCTTTTCAGTAATTTTTGAGTAATTTATGTGATAAATATTAACTTATTTGAACAAGTATATTCATAAAAAATATTATGCAAGATATGAATAAATTCACTTACTGTGCTAATGTAACTATTAAGCACATATTAGATTCAGCAAAATGTTCATAACATCAAAGACAGAGTTATGAGAACAGCTTGAACTTTGATAATCTGCTATATTATTCCCCCTAGGCACCTACAAAGTATGGGGATTTATTCTATAGAGTTAAAGATTCTTATCTTCAACTACTAGGTCATGTCAAATCCCATCTTTGAAATGATGACCAAATTCTGGTACAGCATGTTTCATGAATGCATAATCAGGCAGTCAAACTTATATCTAGATGATTGTCTTGTATCTACTTACATAGATGAAATAGACCCAAATATCTTTCAATGAAAAAAACTATGAATTTATGAAACAGAAACTAATCTTCTCCCACAGTGAGTAAAATATTATTTTTAAGAATGTGTAATCCCAGTGCAGAAGCGGAACTGGAAAGACTGTACGAGCCAGAAGTGGGAGATGAACATAAATAAAATATTTTCTATGGGCACCAGTAGATAATTTCTTATACAATCTTGTGTTGCTTGAAAAACACGTACAATGTTTCTGGCTGTGAAAGCACCAGCCAGACGAAAGCACAGCAGGGGAGGAGGAGGTGGACAACGAGTTCTAGCCCTATTTGAGTATTTATTGGCAATTGATAGTGCTGGGGATGGACTATCAATTCCCTTTAGAGTTGTGAGGCAGGGTAGGTTGAACAGACCCCAAAGAATAGACTAACAATCAAGAGCATTTGGGAAGCACAGATTAAGCTCAACAGCCTTAAAATTAAAAAAATGAAAAATATTAACTCAGTGGTAAGAAGCATCATCAGGAAGGGTTTCTGGATGTGATAAAAAATCATTTCATTAATGCTGCATCAAGAAAAACATTAAAAAATAAAGAATAGGTAGACTTGATTCCAGGTTTTTCTTTTCTCTCAATGTGCATAAACTGAAACATATCACCTCACATTACTGAGCCTATTTTCATGTATAATGCCTAAAAAATGGAATAAGGAAAATAAGTAATAAATTTTACTTTTTAAGGTAAGAATTAAATAAAGCAAAAGTCTTCATGTAACAAATAATCTTTCCATTAGTTCCCAAACATTAGATTTTACTATATTAAACTATAAGAAACAAAGCTTTGATTTTATTTTAAGCATACTATATTGCCCAAAGAAGCAGTTCTTGGCAGTTCTTACATCTAAAGGTAGTTAAGTGGGTAAAATGTAATCATCAATACTAGAGTTAAAATATCTGCTAACCTTTATAAGAAAACATGCAGAGTTGTACATATTTATAATCCAAGTGTTAGAAGGTAGAGATAGGCAGTTCTCAGGAGATCCTCAGCCCACCACTGTAGCTGAAAGAACAAGTTTATAGTTCAGTGAGACTGTGCTTTAAGACAATAGGATATTTAGCAATAAGCAAAGAGTTATAAAGGAAGACTAGTAATATTCTCCTCTTGATTATAATGGACATGCATTGTTGCTTGTATATATGCACCCTTGGTATGCAATACAAACCATACACACACACACACACACACACACACACACACATACACACGCGCACGTGTGCGCACACACACACACACACAAAACAGCTCTGACCTCATAGTCAATCAGAACTCATTTTACTTCTGAAATTATCACTGCAGCATTGGATTCTATGTTCTTTGGTGTATCTTCACTCTTATTATCATGAACATCATCTTAAATACCATAGTCCTCATGTACTGTGCAACTATATAAAATTTCTTATAAATATTTTTAGGATACTGTCAATATATTAAATAGTTTTATAAAGCTTAATTAATTCTTCAAATTTACATTATGTGTTAGTATGGAAAAAACCTCAAAATCAATTATTGGACAAAATAAATATTAAAACAATGATGGGAGAGGTGACTTTCTGGAAGCTGTGGAAATAGATTGTTCAGTAAAGTTCTTGCCACATACTCATGAGTACTTGAGCTCATATGCCAGACACATCAACACACACTTATAATCCTAACATCGTGGAGGCAGAGACTGGGTGATATCTGCAGATTGCTGGCCAAACACTCTTGTTGAATCCATGACCTTCCAGTACAGTGAGAGTCCTTGTCACAAATTAGGATAGAAAATAACAAAAAAAACAGGTCTCATTTCCTGCCTCTATGTCCCACTCTGCGTCTGTGTACACCTCCACACACATGCACACACACACACATACACTAGCATGTACTCATACATAAGTGCACACACACACATACACAAAAGATGACTATTTGTGTCACATAAACATATTACAAGGAAAAATGAGTCCATAAAACATTAAAATTCACATTTTACCATTCTACCAAAACAATTTATGTAAAGCATATAAACTATAGCCTCAAAATACTAAACAAACAAGTACAATCTCCATAAATATTTTTTCTGAAGTGATACTGAGACTCATTCCAGAGTCTCAGACTGGAGCTGGCGAGATGATTCATCAGTTAAGGGCACTGTGCTAACAACTGTCCATAACTTTGGTCCCCCAGGGAATTCAACACCCTCTTCTTACTTCCTTGGGCATTGCATGAAACAGGCGCAATTACACACATAAAGGCATAACACTCATACACATTTTTTTTTTAAAAAGAGTCCCAGACTATAGTGATGAAATCTCTCACTCAACAGGATAAACTGGATTAAACAATTTGTCTGGAGTCACGGTATGAATGAGAAATGTCCTCAATGGGTTCAAGCCTTTGAACATCTTGTCCCCAGTTTGTGGTACTATTGGATGAACTCACTGTATCTTTTGGAAGTATGGCCTTACTATAGAACGTTTGCCACTACTGCTGGGCTTTGACAGTCTGTACCCATCCCTCCTTCCAGTTGTTTAATTCTGCTTCATGTTTGCCATTGTAGATATGACATCTCAGCTTCCTCTTCCTACCAACATGGCTACCTCTTGCTGTCATGGCATTGGAGTCATAAGTCAAAATAAATTTTTCCATAAGTTGCCTTTGGTCATAGAGATTTATCACAACAACATACTTGTAACTAGTACATCAGGTGATACTGAGGGATTTTGCAAAGCACTGAAATTATAAGCATTCATGAGACTCAGGTTCAGCATGGCTCAAAATCTTCAGTTCACAAACACACACAAAACTGATTTGCCATTACCTTAACCAACGCAGGGCCACTCTGTGACAGTGATTGTTAAGGGAGTCTCACATGGAATGTGAACTGTGCATTGTTCTCTTCAAGAGCACAAATACTAAATTAATGTTCTCATATGAAAGATTACTGCTTGTTATTTTGTTGCTGTCATTTGCTAAGCTTTTACAACTGGAAACACAGGTGAAAATTTGCTTGTTCCCATGTGCTTTGTTAGCCTATGTTTACCTTCTCAGGCAGAGTCCATTTGAAATTGATAGGCAAGGAGCCAACATTAGCCTTCCCTTATCATCAAAATGTGTTGTATGAAATTCCCAAAGAATTAATCTGAGCTGAATGGAAAGAAAGAAAATGAGAAGATATAATTTGAACATAATTTCATCAATCATATGATTTTGCTCTTAAAAATTTCTTTGCTCAGAACAATTCTGAAGTGTAAGCATTGTTGTATAGATATTTTCTCTGAATTGAACCATTTCCTCCTGCAGAAAGAAGAGGCAAATAAAAGTAGAAACAGTTAGGAAGTCTGTTAGGATTCAGGAAGGTCCTGAATCTTACAAGATTCCAAGGACACATTTCAAGGCTTATAATACCAGTAAAAATTACTAGAGAGAGGATACTCTTGAGCAGGCCAACCTGTATGCAAGTTGAGCAAGGAGCACCAGGAACCCAGCACATTTATTCTGAGATGGGTTTTTGTGGTCAAGCTTGAGACTGTGAACACTGGTGCTACTGTAAGTACTATCTTATTCATAATTTTTAACTAATTCCAATTAACTGATCAATTTACTAGGTTAGATGTGTGAAGGATATTTTCTTTGACCTGTGTGACTGAAGCATGTTGCCACATTATCTTTATTCATGTCTTCCTGGGCTAAGTCACAAGAATTTTGACAGAATTTTAATTGACAATTGGTATTGAACAGAACTTAGAGGCATTAAGTTGCAAAGACCTTTAGTTTTTAACTGAGGTGGTTGTAATGAAATCCTATGGATCAAAATCTGTGTCTATGCATTCACTGCCTTAGACACTTAGCTTGAGTTGCACAATAATCCTAATTCATGTGAATGTTTTCTAAGTGCTTCAAATGATGAAAAAATGACAATATAATCAAAGGATATATATTTTTCTTCTGAACAAAAACCTATATGTATGAAAGACCTCATAATTTAAGGAATTTCAAAGTAAATACTTAGTAGTTTGAATTTATTAGAGAATAATAAAGATGCTTTAAAAGAAATTCAGATTTGATTAGTGGTCAAAGATAGAGGTTGAGTAAGATTCTATGAAATCTTTTCACTATATACATACTAAATTAACAATTAAAGAATCAACTAACTATTTCCTCTGGAAATAAAGGAACCATGGAGGGAGCGTAGTGTCTGTTTTATATAACAAAAGAAAGGACAACTATGAAAATAGGACAGAAACTTGTTCTGAAAGACATTGTTTGAATTCTGTGACAGGATTGGTAGCAACATTCATTGTTGAAAGCTATTGGAAATGTTTTAACAATACAAGAATGAGTCTGCCCCCCAGGATCTTCCCTGGCCTTCTTGTGGAGGATAAAGTGTCTATACTTGCTAGGGAGAAAGTATTGATAGGTAGTAAACGTCTTTTTATTAGAGTTCAGTACTAGCTAGATCTGCTGTGGCAAGACCCTATGCCATGTAAAAATCCAAGGATCCCTACACAGGACAGAGCTCACAAATGGAGACCCTATATCTGCACCAGCAGAGGCCTGAACACTGTGTGAGTATGCTAAGACTTTTTTGTCTTTATTCTTAACAGAGATGGTGTAGGACCACCACATATACTAAACTGCTTCCCAAGGGTAGTACCAACCCATGAGATTCAAGATTGATCAAGCTAAGGTTGCCAAAAAGTTATCTTTACCATCCACTGGCACATGGTAAGCTATACAAATATTTACAGTTTTAATTTAATTAATGAGTGAATCAGATACAGGCAGAGGTCTTGTTTTTCAGTGGGATAGACTGCTGCTTGTACAAGCATCTTTGTCAGCAGTGGTGTGGATCTTCATGCATATTTTAGATTATTCAGATTTTTCTCTCTATGCTGCTCAGTGGTAACCTATATTAAAACTATTGTACATGGCCAAGAGACTGCCTCACTAACACTGCATCAGGTTTTGGACACACAGAATGAAGTAATTCCATTCACTGATGTCAGGAAAAGTCTGAGCTAGGAATTTTTCCCAGGAATTTGGCATCGAATGATGAAACTGTGCAGATATTTGTGTTCTCCTTTCAAAGCTTGCCTATATACATGGAGTCTGGAGAGCTCTGGTGTCAGGTGTAAGAGTCTCAGAAGCTTTTACTTCTGCTTTCTATACTTTAGCTGTGGCTGGTTACAGTTGTCATGGCTTAGAAGTCCACCTCATTAGTATATAACAGATTGCATCACGAACTGAGTTCCTTTCTAAGTGTTGTCCCAGGACTGATGGTCTATGGAGTCACAATGATATACAGCTAAGTTGCATTTGTGCAGTCTGTTGACATAGAAAACTGGGTTACATTCTTTCATTGTATTCTACCCAAACTGTTCATAAACCCACAATTCTGGACTACAGACTAATAAGTATAAATGAACCATCTCTGCCTAACCATGCTCCAGCAAGAAGTTTCTAGAAAAGAACTATAAACCCTAGGTACTCTCCTGGTTCAATTGGAGCAGCACACGACACAAGAGAAGATTTCAGTCAAACCTGGGTTTGGATCACCCTCTGGTGTTGAAACAGTAACAACACAGCAATTAACAAATACACTGAAATTGTTGACCAGTACACCTTCTTCTGTTGAAATAATTAAGGTGTCTACAGGGTCAGAAAAAATAAACAGCCTGATTAAGGTTTCTGGTAATACAGAAATAAAGAAATTTTAGTTTAGGAAGACTGGAACAAATAATCAATTCTTAAATTTTTAGAAGTTATCAAATGATAAGGGCTTTCAGGAAACCATGCCTTTTCAAATAAAAAAGAGATTAGAAACAAAAAATTCCATATCAATATAGGAAAACCAAAAATTAGAAAGTATCTTCAAGAAATTCAATGAGATACAAGGAAAAGCAGAGAAAGCATTGAAACCCAGAGATACAGTATAGAAATGGAAGCAAATAAAATCAAGCATAACAATTTGCTCTGTGTAAAATATCCTGAAATTATATTAGCTACTTTTTGGTTGTTGTGCTAAAATAACATGACCAAATGTAACTTAAGGAAGAGAGTTAATTTCATCTTACATTTCTAGTTGGAAAGTCCGTAATGTCACTACAGTAAGTAGCTGAGAGAGTGTATCTTCAACTTAAAACAGGAAATATAAAGAATAGAATGCGATAAAACAATAATAGATTCTATAATACATTTAAGAAACAAGCCATAGAGAGAACTAGAATATGAGAAACCAAATATCCATACCCAGACTACTAGTAAGTTTCAATTATAGATGTCTTATTGGCATTTGATTCTTATTTTTTAATGATCCTGTTAAGTTGTCATCATTTAAAAGCATTTAAAAGATGTTATTGAAATTTTCATGGCTACCACAAAGCAAAATTATACAATAGATAGATCATAAGCAATAAACTTGAATTGAAGTCACATTTCTATATTAAATCACTTAACCATAATAGTTAGTGAATGAGAAAAATAGAAGAAACTAAAATAAGCTGAGAAATAACTTTTTAGTTATTTAGTTTAGTATGATATTAGTTATCAATAATCAGTTTGAATGCTACCAGATTAAGAGCTCTAAGAAAGGCACATAAGGTAATGAAATGGGGAAGGGACTCTGTATTCTTATAAGAATTTGCCTTCCACTGCATGTAGATTGAAAGCGAAAAGAACAAGAATTTTCACATAAATTTTAAAAAGAAGGCACAATTAACCACATTTCTATGTGCCTAAAATAGTCTTTGATTCAAGTTGCAATAAAAAAGTTTTAAGGAAAGCCATCAAATTATCAAAGGCATCAATTCAACATGAAGCAACATTCTAAATGAACTTGACACCTCCATTGGTGTGACCAAATATAGAAAGCAGATATTAATAGAACTTATCAAAGGGATAGACTACAACAGCATAATCACTGAGGATCTTAGTGCATTCTTTTCAGTAGTGGACTGATAGCACAGATGGAAAAATCAAAAGAGATAGATTTTACACCATGACAAATGGACCTACCTAACAGAAACCTATAGAATAATACATTGAACAACTTCAGAATGTACATTCTGCTCATCCGTACATTGAGTGTTATCAAGTACAGATCACATGAAGTCTACAAAACAAAACAAATAAAAAAGTTAAATTTCCTCAGGCATTAAAGTCCACAATCAAGTGGGGCCTCATTAAACTAAAAAGCTTCTGTACAGCAAAAGAAAGAATCATAGAAGTGATGAAGAAAACAACTGAGAGGCACAAAATCCTTATCTGCTACACATCTGAAAGAAGATGTATGCAAAGAATATACAAATTACTCAAAAAACAAAGAAACAAGAAAATACTTGACCCATTAAAAAGATGAACTAAGGACCTAAACAGAGAGTTCTCAAACCAAGAAATTTCCTATGCCTAAGAAACACTATAAAAAGTGCTCAACATCCTTAATAATTAGATAAATGCAAATCAAAACCACTTTAAAATTTCATCTTATACAGTCAGACTGCCTCCTATCAAGACAAAAAATGTCACCAAATGCTGATGATATTGTGGAGAAAAGGGATCTCTCATTCACTGCTGATCGGATTGCAAACTTGCATAATCACTACGGAAGTTACTGTGGATAACACGTATTGAACAATTGTAGAGTGAATTGATTCTCTGAGGGACAAGCCAGGGAAGCCATGGACAAACACCCTCCGCCCAGGACTACCTTGTGGGGAGGAAAGCGAGAAGCTAGGAAAGTCCTATGCCCATCCCCCAGTCCATTGGCCTTAAATGTAAGAATGGGAGGGGACAAAGACATTTAAATTGAGGCGCCATGAGGTGGGCCCCTTTATTCTTATCCTCCTCACTATTTTGGATCGAACAACTAGGAAGTCCAGAGACCCAAGCCTCATTGTGGATTTATTAATGTAATTTACGGAGGGCAGGGAAGGCGCCCATGCTCTGTAAGTACCCCTCCCCACTGCTCTGTTAGTAAGCCCGAGTAAATTAGCTAGAATTTGCCTAACTGTGAGTTGGGAAATTTGTGTTGCTTGTTGTAGGACGTGGAGAAGGAGACCCTAAACTTAGCCTGTTCCAAGAGGAATTTTAGCCACACCAATGTATAACCACTTACATTTTATTTTGAAAGGATATCTATTTCCTGTGTGTGAATATGTAATTTGCAAATATTTTGTTGAGAATTTTTGCATCTGTGTTCATTAAGGTTATAAGCCTATAATAGCTTTTTACTTTATTATTATTTATTTGTATTTTACCTGATTTGTAAAAACAACCGAATATACATATTTGAGAAAGACATAGATCCTAGAGAAAATCCTTTAACTTTCATATCTCTAGGCAAATGAAATTTTTTACTATATGTTATTGATACAGTTTTTATATTTACAAACGTATTCCATTCACCACTCATCAAAGAAGCTTCATTTTGCAACATATGGTGAATTTTACAGAGTTCCAAAAACTGGTCACACACAGAGAGCATATGTCTGAAAGATGCTCAGCCCTAAGTTACAGACCTACAGTGAAACCTCTCCACTAATACCTTAACTGAAGAACTATTGGTAACTGATTACTACAGAGTGAGGGAGAGTTGAGCTTTAAGGGAGTGATTCTGCATAGACTGACTAGTCTCCAGTGAATGAACTCACACTGAGGACGATCATTAAAAACTAAATCTTTATAAAGTATAATTTAAAATCTTAACCACTTATGGAGAACTCTGTGTTAATTCAATCCTCAAATACCCATGCTCAACAGGAAAGTAAGAAACAAAACCACTGTGAATTACAGTGAAGTACATTTGAGATATGACAATGAATATTCTAATCTGATTAGTTAAAAATTATAGTGATATGGGGCAGGAGAAATGGCTCAGCAGTTAAGAAGCACTGGCAGCTGTTGCAGAGGACATATGTTCAATTCTTAGCACCCACATAGCAGCTAACAAACATACATAAATCCAGTTTCCTGGGAATCTGATCCCTTCTGACCACTGAGTACATTGCACAAGTGCACTTTCATACATGCAGGGAAAACAATCATACACTTAAAATAAAATAATAAATAGAATATCTTTTTATTAACTTCTGAGATATCTTCATTTTTTGAAATACATTTTTATTGAATCATTGTGTGTTTTGTACAGAACATCTCAGTCAATATTAATCATCTTTATACCCATTTTTCCCCATCGTCACCTCCCATAGTCCCCCAACTGGAATCCATACATTCTTTCACCTGTGTTAAAGTCAATTGTGTCTAGTCTAACTACTGGGGAAATGAGCAGCAGACCCCAACATTGTTTAATAAATATTGGCAACTGATTACTATTTGGTGAGGATGAATTCATCTTCCTTACGGGAGGGACCCTGGGTAGGTTGACTAGACTTCAGTGGATGAACATGGGAAATTATTGTGACAAAACTGACTTTAATGCAGATAAAATATAATTTTAAATGCAGTGCTATAAAGAGTCATGCCCTAAAATCAGCCTCTAAATAAAGTGCATACACCATTTCATTCAAAGAGTGTTGCATACATATTCCACAAAATATGTTGAAATCTTATTACTTATTGTAACTGGAAAACAAAGTAGAGGTTAACTTTAATTAATGACCATTTTCTCATTTGTTTTCTCTTTAAATAAAAAAATGAAATGTGTTCTCTTCAGGAATTATGACTGCTAATTTAGATGTGGACTAAAACATCTTTAAAATTATGCTTTATTCAGTCTTATGATATGTGGATTTCATAGGATTAAATACAGTAGTGTTCTTAAACCAAACAAACCAATGAGAGTTCACCCACCAGAAGCATGGATATATCTCATCGTTGATACTATTGCCCCACACTGTGCAATTTTGATATTTTATAGAGTAGTGAAGAGCTAGAGTGTCAAAGTCCCTAGAAGTTTTTGTTTCAGAGGAACATAGAGGAACTGAGAGCTCAGATGTCTTACTCCATGAGACCCATGACAGGAAAGGTGAGACTGTATCATAGAATAGCATTGCTCTATGCTTCCTCATTTCCTGGATATCACATACACTTTGAAGATGATCTGTTTTTATGAACAAACATCTTATTTACTAAAAATTCACTAATCAAGGCTTCATCAAACACAGGTCCATAAATTACAAAAATAAAGTGTGAACATTTTCTTGTGTAAACCAATATGATCCCTTATCAGATCTTATTTTATAGAACTTAAGCATTTACCTCAAATTCACATCAGATTTCTTTTGATTTCCATGCTTCTCAAGAACTGTAAATATTTTATAAAGATGGTACTTTTGTTGTGATAGTAAATTCTATTAAATATACTAAGCTGTGTTAGTAAGCAGTTTGGCAAACTGTGGGGGAGTCCAACTGCCGTTAACATTTTATACTGCAAAGAAGCGGCACGCATGGCAGCGGAAAATTTTGAATAGATTCATGACTGATTCCAGGCACAGGCAAGTGGAAGCTCCTTATGTTTTCATATAATGGCATTATCCATAACCTTAGAATAACGACCCCTTAGTTTGTATCACAGATTTTTAAGAAAGTAGTAAATGGCTTGGAGAAATAGCTCAAGTTTTCGAACACTTTATACCTTTGTGAAAGTTTGTTTCCCAGTGACCATGTGGTGGCTCAAAACCCTTTTTTACTTAAAAGTATTTTATTGACTATTTTTAAATACTTTTTTTGGATTGTTGTATATTTCATACAGAACTTCTCAATCAATCTTAAACATCTTTATACACCCTTCCTCACAGGCACACTCCCATAGTACACTGACTGATAAACATACATTCTTTTCAGTGTGTTAAGGTCTATTATGTCAAGTTAGTCTGCCCAGATGTTCCTCAGTGAAAGTTCATCCATTTAGGTCTAGTGAACCTATCCAGAGCCAGTTGTTTTTAGAAGAGTAGTTCATCCTCAACCAGCAGTAATCAGTTGCCAATATTTATTCAGTAAAAATTGTGTCTGCTGCCCATATCCGCAGTTCCATGCAGGATTTTTGTCTTCTTGAGTTTGCATGGGTCTTGAGCGTGCCAACACCATTGCTGTAGGTTCAAATGAGTTTTGATCCAGAGAATCTTACAACCTCTTCCGGACATTACAGGAATCAGGCTCCAGCATGGTGCAGAAAGATATATGCTGGCAAATACTCATAGATGTAAAATGCAAATAATGCAAATAAATATTTTTAAAAAGAATATATGAAAATCTAATAAAAATATCACCAGACTTTCCAATTATTTTTTGATTATACAAATAGGAGTACTCTACCAGGACAGTTGCATTTCACAAAATATTTTCTAAGTATGTGATTATTTTAAAGGTGAACTTTGAATTTCAAGGTAATAGTAAATTAGTTGCATATAACAAATGCAAGTCTCTGAATGTTTTAGTAAATTCTTTTCTTAACTTATAATGATATTTTCAAAAACAGTAAATTACAAATCACAATGAGGTGCACCGAGGGAATGTGAATATTTTTGTCTTAAACAATTTAATATTCTGAAAGGAAAATATAGTAGAATAAAAATAGATCTTTTAAAACAGGAAAATTAACAAATCATTTTGAAACATGTGGAATATTTCAAAATATATGTATATATAATTTATATTTATTACATCAATAACTTAAGCTAAAAGAATTATTAGATACTGTAAAATCATTTAAAAAGTTACGAAAAAACTTTGTCTTGGTGGAAGTTGCAAAACACAGAGAAAGGAAGGGAAGGAGAAAAAGGAGGGGTGGTTGTAACACACATAGGTATAAACAAAGTGAAGCAAGGCAAAGAATAACCCCAGGTGCTCAGAAATCATCAAAATGGTATTGATTTGAGATTATTTTATGAGAGAAAAATCAGTGGGAAGATGTTCAGCATGAACTTCACACTCAGTTTGCAGGAACCCTTATATGAAAGAGAGAGAAGAGAGAGAGAGTGATTGAGAGAGAGAGAGATTGAGAGAGAGAGAATAAATTGCTGATGTACTTAATAACACTTTAAATTGTGATGAAGTAAAATTAAATATACTTGTCTTAGACTTATATGCATGCTATGAACAAGAACATTCAAAATCAGTTCAAAACTGTACTATATTTCATATTTAATTTTATAACATTCCATGAATCAACTTGAAATACATCATTCAGTAGACAATTCAAAATCTCAAACATTTTTCATTTATGAAAAATTTTAATCTTTCGTTCTGGCATCCAGCTTGAATTCAAAAACTCTGTACTCTAAAAATAGATTGTTCCGCCTGGCGCGCCAGTTATCCAGACAATCCATCCCATGGTGCTCCTTGCATAACCTGAAGACACTTGAAACAGAGGACTTTTTAGAGGCCTAGAATTCACCCTGTGTGCCTCAGGCCCTGTCCTCCATCTCCAGTATGTTACCTTCACACTGCAAGTGGCCAGCGGCTCCTTTATTCCCCCTGATACAATATATTTTTGCAGTTTATTGGTTCTGTGTTTTGGTTATAGCTAGAGTGTGGTGTCTCCAGTTTTGGGTGCTAGAGGTTTGATCTCCAGTGTGGTGTTAGAGAAGTGGCTACTTCTTGATGAGTTGGGACCTAGTGGAAGAGAATTAGGTCGTTTTGTTTGACACCCACAGGAAGCTTTAATCCTAATGGGAGAGTGTTGTTATGAAAAGTAAGCTTGACCCACCCAGCCTTATCCTTTGGCCTCCCATGCATGCTCCCTTCATAGTGACAACAGGCACACTACTGAACCCTTGCAAGACATATCCCTGATATTTCATACTTGTAGACAATGAAATATGATGATATCAACTCTTTAATTTCTCCTCCAACTCTACTGTATCCCCAGGTCTACATCTTCCCAACTTCATGCTTTCTTTTGGTATTTTGTTTTACTTTTATTTTATTTTTTTCTTTTTGTGATAACACATTGAGTCCAATTAGTCCTGCCCACATATGCATAGGTTTTGAACATTTAAACAGATCATGAGGAGGCGACCAGTGAGGGTATCCTCATGGAAGAATGATTCTCCCTTCTCTAGCAACTGTACATTGCCAGCATGTCCATAGCCAGGGACAGGGTCTGGAGAGCAGCTTACCAGTAGATGCTGGAATTTTGGCTGCTTGATATTGTTCAGATGTTGTTCAGGTAACCACAGCTACTTGGATTCATGAGTGTAATGCTGCCCAGATTATATATGGTACATAATTCACATTTCCAAGTTATTCCTTTGACTTCACTAACCATCTATACCTAAATGAGAAATATGCTAATAGGCATGTTTTGTTTTGTTTATTTTTATAGGAATTTTGTTATAAAAATTCTGCATAGAAATCCAGAATTGTAGGTGTAAAATGTATCTTCTCTCTGTAATTTGATATCAAGAACTTAAAGATGGCTTTTGGCTAATTGACTAATAGGAAAGGAGGCCTTCACCTCACCAACTAAAAGAAAATCAAGTTTGCTTCTGTCTTTGTGAATTTGAAACAAGCAATAACTTCATAGCCTTATCTTCTTTCAATAGACTTATCTTCTTTCAGTTGAATCTTGTAATGAGCATAATCTGATCTGATAATTAGTTGGTCTCCTGAGCAAGGCTGGATGAGTGTACCACAGACACTAAGTCACTAAATATGTGGTTGTGTTTTTAAGTTGGTAACTATAGCTTGGTTTGTTCCGTATTGATAGTTAACTAGCACAGATATTTACATGATTGCTGTATTGATGGAGGTGTTGATTGACTGTTAGAAATTCCTGAGAGATAATGTGTAGTGAAGAGCAAGGCTCTGTGCACTGTAAACTGAAGGCAGGTTGATGAGACAGGAGGCAGTCGTGCAGGTAAATGGAAGTGATCTATGATGCAGGAAAAGAGCAGGGAACTTTCAAGTGGAAAGAGAAGAAGCTGCAGAAACCCAGAGAGATTATCTATCACTTCAGAAGACTTGGGCTTTTAATCATTGTTGTCATATATGAGTGCAGATGGAACAGAAAACAGAGAGGCTTAGGTGATTTAGACAGGTAGATCACTCATATGAAGAATAAGAATTTAGAACAGACAAAATAAGTCATATCTTAGGAATAGCTAATATTCATTGGGCATTTTTATGACAGGAACTCTTCTACCTCATTTAGTATCCAATAAACCTCATTATGTGACAGAAACATCTCTACATCATTTAACAGGGGTGAAATGCCTCCTTACGTTCTACTTGTGATCATTTTTAATTTGAAGAAACTGAAGTGACAAGAAGTTAAGGAAACTTTTGAAAGCTATAAAGGTAATAAGTTCTGTAACAATATAAAATTTAGCCAATATGATGGCTCAGTGGATAAAGGCACCTGACCATCTGAATTCAGTCCATGAAACCCTTGTGAAATGGGCTGGAAAACTGATTTGTTGTATTCATTTAATCTTTCAAATGCTCAGTCTTTGACACTAAAATTAAGATAATAAACAGACACCTTCAATGGACTATGGATAAAATTCCATGACAGAACACAGTATTTGGTGTGTTTGGCACAATGCCTAGAGTAAAATAAGAAATCAAAGAACTGTATTTTAAGTCAGGACACATGAAGGCATTGCTCTCAATTAAAATGTATATCACTTCTAGTCCTATAACATAAATCATCTTGCAGTTCGAATAAATAAATCCATTGTAGTTAGATACTGCATTTGTGTGTGTGTGTGTTTGTGTGTGTGTGTGTGTGTGTGTGTTTTGTAGGGGTATATGGTGCACAAAGAAGTGAACTTTAAATGAATAATGTATAGGATTAAGTCTCTTTTGGAAATAGGATTATCAACGTTCATGGTTCAGGTTTATTTTTAACTTTTCAGGTCTTGCCACTCTTTTGGTAATTATTAAAAGTTTCTGAAACATATCCCAAAGAAGGATGAAAATAGAAACGTACTTCTGGACAGTATGAGCCATGCAGAAGTTTAAAACTGAACTATTCACCACTAATAATGTATTTCTATGTAATGAAGTGTACAGTGGAAACAGGGAAGCAAATAAAAGATGATAAAACACTCCGTTAACTTTTCCAATTGGCGCTGAGCCTCTGCCTGCAAGCTAAGCAGAAATCATAGCCACAAGGGTAGATCTCCTCCTACTTACACAAAGTCATGCCCATCTGCTCACACCCCGACATGCCAGTTGCTCTTCTGCCGTGAATTGTGTGTATGCTTGGAACTCCTCCCACCTATTTCCCACCCATTTCTTTCACCCACTCTTCTTCCATAGAAATTCTTTTCTCCTCTTTGTATTTGATTTCTGACTTTGGATTTAAGGAGGACTGTCTGTGCGGCAGGTCAGGAACTATTCATTGGAACCAATAGAGGTCACTAACTGGCACTCAACTGAAAGCAATGACTGACTCTTCTCTAGAATCCATCAACGGTCAACAGTCCAGCAGGGAAGTATAGGGAGCCATGAGCCTGTCGCCAATCCATCCGTGACTGGCTTTCTGTAGCATAGTCTGCAGAAACAAGGCAAGCTACCACAGTGACTGTGAGTTTATATTTGAAATGTGTGTATCATTCCCTGAATGTGGCATTGCAAATCCCTTTTCTCTATTTTCCACTTCATAAATTCTTTCTCTCCTTAGTGTTCACTGGAATTGGACTTGGGAGATGGCTGAGCAGTTAAGAGCACTGGGTGCTCTTGTGGAGGACCCAGATCCAGTTCCTAGCATCCACACAGTGGCTCAAAACCATCTGTAGCTCCAGTTTCTGGAGAATCCAACATAGTCTTCTGATCTTCGCAGGCATTGTACAACATGGGTGTATTTACATACATGCAGGCTATGCACTCAAACATAAAATAAAAATAATAAAAACATCAATCACAGGAAAATATAATTGAAGAAGACATCAAAAGATAAATAAAAAAAATCTCATAGTGATCAGCAGAGCCAACATTGTGAAATGCTCAAGTTTCCATGGGAAATTGAGATTCCATGTGCTACTGTAGAACTCTAGACATAGTAACTCAGCCATATTCATTGCTGCTCTCCTCACATTAGTCAGGTAATGAAATAACATGTATGTCCATCAACTGACGAGTGGCTAATAAAAATGTGGTAAATTTACACGGTGGAATATTATACTATTGCTAAGAAAAAATGAAATGGTGAAAATCACAAATACCAAGATAAAGGTAACTAAAAATAATCATGCTGAGTGAGCTGGAACCCAGAAAGATAAATACTGCATTTTTGCATTTTCCACATATATGGATATATTTTTGGATATGTGTATCCAAAAATATAAATTTTTGAAAAAATATATATAATTTTGAAAATCCAAAGAGGTCAGGAAATTAGTAAGAGCCCATGTTGGGATGTATTTCAGAGAAGGCTATCATTAGCTATTTGATGATAGTAGAGTTTAAGGCAGAGAAAGAACTGTGATCAGTGCTCAAATTTTGTGAAGTATATCTTGGGAATATCAGAGAATCTGTGGAAATATTTGTTAATGTAGACATTTTCACAAAGTTGGTTCTGCTGAACTGTTTCATGACCATAGGATGTTTTGAATTTTCTGCAGCCGTCCTCACTTACTTTTTACATTATTTTATTTTTTATGGTGTCACTTTATTTTCTTATTTATTGGAGTGACAACAATATTTAACATGAGATTTGTCCTACTGAAATTAAAAAAATATTGTATTGATTCCGTAACTTCATAAAATTTGTTTTTATCACATTCAGACCTCCTTGCTTCTCTCTACCCTCCACTATCCGCCATCAACTTCATGTTTTTCCTTTCTGCTTGCTTTTAAAGGTCTATTTTTGATCGTTAAAGACTTCTACTTCTTTTTAAAGTTGACTCACAGATGTATTTTTTAAAAGACATTGTGTTATACTAAGTAAAGTAACTGAGACAGATAAACAAAAGGCATATGTTCTCCATTGTTTGTGGATTGTAGCAGTAAATACTTACATGTGAGTATACATCCTGATGTAAATGCAGGAATCAGGAAAATGGAAAGGAACCAGGGAGGTAAATGGAAAGAAGGAGCCTGAGAGAAAGGAACACTAGGAGACAGGTGTAACTAAGGGATAAATAAATAAAGGGGGAGGGTGTGTATTTAAACAGAGGGTGGAGTGAGGTTTATACAAGAAAATATGGGGTAAAAGGAAAGAAGGAACTCAAAAGAGGTGGGACCACAGGGGACAGAAATTATCAAAGGAGAAATGGGGAAAATGGGGAAACTTTAAATGGGGACCTTTGGAAGCAGTTTCAGTCAGGGAGAGAGAAAGGAGAGATAAATAATGCCCAACTAATATTAAAAACAAACAAAAAGCCAAAAACCTCTGCCACCCCTATGTCCTGTGACCTGTCTAGCTACAGATTTCTAAGCCTATTATCAATGTAAAGTATGGGCTCCATCTTAGGAATGTAATTCAATTCCAACTTAAGGTAGAATAAAGAAAAAGAGAAAACGAAATGCAGTATTAGGGCTGGAATGCAACTCAGCGATTAATAAGCTGACTGTTCTTGCAAATGACAGTCATTCAGTTTCCAGTTCCTGCATAGCAGATAACAACAGTCCTTAAATCCAGTTCCAAGAGATTCTGATAACCTTTTGACTTCAAGGAGCCTTTCATGTATGAATGCACATGCATACGTGTTAGCAAAATCTTCATACACTTAAAATAAATATAAATATAAATAATTAATTTAAAATGCAATGTTAACATTTGAAAGACTGAGGGAGGTTCTCAGCACTTTTCAACATCTGCCTTTTAGGAAGTCAGAGACAGAGAGAGAGAGAGAGAGAGAGAGAGAGAGAGAGAGAGAGAACCTAAGGTAGAATGGGGTACTTGCCGAGGTAACCAAAGTAGAATCTCCTGTGTTCACTCACATCAGCACATGTGCGAATTTCTATCCTTTCTGGCTGCTGCAGTTTTAGAATCTATCAGTTGATGATAGATTTGCATGAGCAAAGTGCAGGCTTCCCAAGTCTCACCTGACTGAGCACATGCCCCAAATCTTGATTTTTTCCTTTCACTGGATATTTGGGTTGGTTCTAGCAGAACCTTTATGGGTTTTATTTCTTGTTTTTAGATTTGTGTTAATTGCCTTTAAATGAGAAGATGTGGTTCATGAGCTGGGGCATGGCTAATATGACTCCAAGTCTCTAATTTTCTAGGTTCTAAATAGAGTTGTCAGCAAGTTTTATACTAACAAATCATAATTTATGATTTTAGCAACTTTGAAAACTTGCCATTACATGTTCTTCTTCTAAAGGGCTTTGAGGCTTTCTTGACCATATTGTTAAGGTTTTTGATATGATTCAGAACACTGCGTAGATTTGTTCCAAAGACATTTTCCTCGATCTAGAAATGTTCTACATTCCATGACTCAGAATACTGTCCAGATACTTGGCCTTGGTTCCCAAGTAGTGTGTGCAGGTCGACCTTTTATTCTCTAGGTGTTTAACTGCTGACTTCTCTGTTTTACTTCTTTAAAAAATATTTTATTTCAAATATTTTTATATTTAAATGTTTTTAAATACCTGTATGGTGTTTCACTGGCATCTGTGCCAGTGCACACAGGTGGACCATACACATGGTGGTCAGAAGAGGGCGTTGGCTCTCCTAGAACTGGACTTAAGCACAGTTGTTAGCCACCATATACGTGTCAGGCACCAAAACCAAGTACATTTCAAGAGCAGTCAGTGCCCTTTAACTGCTGAGACATCTTTCCAGGCCCTTGTTTTACTTCTTAAATCATCTGGGAAAAAAAGGGGCAGGGGAAAGACTCATAAAATCAGTTATGCACTCTATAAAACCACAAACCTAGACATATGCCTAGTGTCAGATGGTACCATTTTATCTCATATAGAGAAAAGCATTTTATCCCTGGAGATATTTGAATTATAAATTACTGTAACTTCTAATTTTGCTGGAGAGGTAAATGGCCAAATGCTCAGTTGAAAGATAGCATTTCATGGGTATTGAAGCACATTGCTAAAATCCCTCTATTCCTCATTTTGGTTTGGCTTAGGTTTGCCAGAAAAACAGTTAGAATTGAAAAAAATAAAGTCGGTCGGGGGTTCACGCCTTTAATCCCAGATCTTGAGAGGTAGAGGCAGGCAGATCTCTGTCAGTTCCAGGCCACACTGGTCTACATAACAAGTTGCAGGCCAGCTGGGATTACAGGGAGACCCTGATTCAAACACACACACAAAAAGGATGAAAAACAAACAAACATAAATTTTAAATCCTACTAGATGTTTCAAGTTAATTAGTTTAGTACGTGGTATATGTGTTGTAGGTAAAAGAAGAAATACTAGTTTTTACAGCTATTAAGAAAGTAATGACATAATTCAAATTTTTGTCTTTAAACTGAAATTCTATTCCAATTTCTTAATCTACTACTAACATGTATGCATTTGCTTCTTAAAAAAACTATTTTATTTATTATTATTGCTTTACATGTATGAATGTTTGCCTACATGTGTGTAAGTACATCCATGTCGTACAAGCCTATAGAGGCCAGAAGAGGGTGAGTCCCTGGAACTGGAGTTACAGACAGCTGTTAGCCACCATGTGGGTGCTGGGAATTGAATCCCCGTCCTCTAGAAGAGCAGCAACTCTTCTTAACTGCTAGCTATCTCTCCAGCCTCGTATTTGCTTTTATTCAGTTAATAATAATTTGTTTACTCTTTTTTGATCTATCATCAATATTTTAAGAAATCTGTTCTAAGAGTATGGCTATAATTATTAATGAACCATCAATATCAGCATACATTAAAATGTGAACATTTTGTCTTGGGCATAGCTGTAAAAGTGGAACCTTTTCCTGAGAAAATCTCGTTACAGTTCAGCCTTAGAGTTCTTAATTACTAGAGAGTAGTCTTCACAAAATGTAAAGCTTACAAATCAATTTTTAATGATTGAAATAAAACCTTTGTTGTTTAAGCATCAAAGAGAAAAATGATACAAAATATAGACAGGATATATATGGAATCTAAATAAATAGCAAACATACAACATTTAACCCTTACTGGGTAACTGAATTCCTCTCAAATTACATTTAACACAATTGAGAACTCAGTCTAAAGAACAACTTTCATTTAACTTAGTAAACAGCTGAATATAATCCCCATGCCCACACAGAATGAGTAAGAGGCTGTTTAATTTTACATTTCTTTATTATTATTAAATTAAGAATGTGACCCAGTTTTGTTTTCTTTCCTCTGGACATGAGTCACATTTCCTAGCATAGATATTCTTTCTTTTCCACCTGCTACTTTATTTATCTGTCTTGGAATAAAGTACAAAACAGGACTGTAAAGCATACAGTTTTCCTTTGCCTCACAGTTGGCTGTGCATAAAAGTGATTCTTGGTACCATGTGAAACTGTGTTTCAGGACAGAACCTACATTACCTCTCCAAAAAGAAGTTATCTTTCTCAAAATAATCTCCCATCTCTTCCCTATTTTCTATAATATGACCACCTCCTCTGCCATACAAATCCATACAGAAGTTATCAGACGGCATCACCATAGATATTGGTGGTTTTGGTACTTGATTCACAGATATTATCAGAATAATGCACTATTCTCAGTAGTTGTTTGTGTTAATGTGTGTGTGTCTTTTCACCACTTATCCATTTTCCTTATGTTAATACAGATAGTCTTAAAGTTAGTACTTCTAGCCCTCCACTTGTCTATGTCTAAGATTTCATAACTCCTGTTATTATGAATGAAACATCCATATCGCCTCAAAGTATGTGTGATGAAATCCTCCTTATGTGATGTTATTGGAATGTTGGGCTTTCAGGATATAATAGTGCCAGTGGGGTAGGGTTTTCCCTCATACATGAGATTAGTGCCTCTATGAAAGAGATTCCAGTGTGATCTCTCTATCTCTCTGATGACAGTCTGTGAAAAATTCTGAATTTTATTTTAATAGAAAGTTCATCAGGTGACATCAGCTTATAGAACTGTGAAAAGTATATAGCTCCTATTAATAACCCACACATTGTAGGTTAATAGCTCTGGCATTTTGTTATAGCATTTTAAGTAACTGAGATTTCTATCTCAAAATTTGGTATGATTTCTACTGTGGACAAAATTGAGAAGTAATTCAACTGCCACAGTATAATCAATCTTTATCAAATATTACAGAGCTTTCTCTTCTTCCTAATTAAGCACACTCTGATGCTATTCACTTTGTGAACAACTAAAAAGCTTCAACAAAATTATTTGGAGAGTTTTATATAGCTCAATTTGTTTCAGCTTTACAAGGATGACATTAACTTATGTTTATTGTCAGAATATTTTAAATTGTTATGCATATTTATTCTAGCATCATGTCTCATGATGAGCCTGGTAGCCTACTCAAAATGTCCTGCAAAATCAGCCTCTGATACATAATAATATTCTGAGTCTCTGCCTCATTTCCTAGGAGTAAAAAATCCAGTGCATTAAAGTTGCTAAAAGGGTATCAACAAACACCCCAAAGGCAAAAGACACAGATATAGACACACACAAACACACACAGGTAAATAGACAAACATTCTCTAGTGTTTCATTCATTAGTAGACCGGTCCTAAGTGGATGAATATTTATACACATGGGCTAATAATTTATCAGGAAGAGAAGTTCTCTTTTTATTTTGCTTTGGAACCTGACAAATTACAAATATTAAACTGTATCATGTCACCATATAAAGTAAAGAAGAAAAACAGTAAACGAGGCAGAGTTTAGGGAATCACAGAAATATAGGCCTCTATATTTACAGAGTTGCAAATATGATAGAATCAAACGAGGAATAAATAAGTTTTTAAGTATTTTTTTTTGTAATTCTGTCTATTAAAACAGAATTATACTATTTTGCAATTGGAATACATCAAATAAGCTATTATGTTTGTCTTTCTGTTCAAGGTCATTGTTAAACAGCTTAAACATTCTATTTCACAAATTATGCATGTGTACTATCATTGAATTCTGTGTTCTGAATTCCTATCAGTTATTCCAGTTGAGTCAAAACACCCTTGACAACAATGCAAACATTATCTTCACCCTCCCTTTAACTTCCTGAACACTTTTATACTGCATGATAGTATATTTTCTTCATATATGAAGCATAAAATTTATTGTTCTACTTCAATAACAAATAAAATGAATACACAAACTGAAATTTCAACATCTCATTTATAAAATGTGACAGAGAAACAGGGCTAAAGGGCAAACAACAGTTTTCAAATATAAAAGATAATCTGATGAAGATAATCAAAATTTATTTCAGCAGAAATCAAGATCAAGATCAGAAATCTCTGAATCAGGGACAAGGAAAAGAAATACTGTATTATCAGTGATAGGTTATTGGTGGTATACTGTGGATGCCTGTGGGATAAAAGCCAAAGGAACAGGATACCTTCTGTGAAATTTAGTTATATTTGTTCCTGGATCTTTTTAGTGAAGCTGTAAGAAAATACTGTGAAATATTTTTTCAGGAAAAGGAGAATGCATTATTACCTACAATTCCAAACTGGAATGCCATACTGGAAGTGTAGTGGTTGATTCTAGTGTGGAATCAGACAGAATGTCAATAGCATATATACAGTAGGAATTCTACTTGAGGTTTCCAAGGAGAACAAAGACTTTATAGAAATTAAATAATGTAGGGTTGAGGTGATGGCTCAGGAGATATGAGAATTCATTGTTGTTGCAGAGGACCCAGATTTGATTCCCATCACCCACATAACAGCTAAAAACCATCCATTACTTTGGTTCCAGGGGAATCTGACTTCCTCTTCAGACCACTGTGGCATTGCAAGAAATGGGCACCTACATACATTCAGGCAATGTATTCATATATGTAAAATAATAAATAAAATACTTAAAAGGAAAATAAATTAGACAACTACAGAAACCAAGACACTGGTTTGTTCAAAAGAATAGCTGAATAGAATAGCATACAGAGCAAAGAAAAAGACAAACCACGTATGATTTTTAAAAGCATTTGAAAAAAGAGTACGGACAATCACTGAAACCTAGTTAGATTTTTTTTTTAATAAAATGTTCTAGAAGAACTAAAAAAATATGCAGAAAATTTACAATATATATTATTTAATTTTTGTGCATTTCATGCAATGTATCTTAATCATACTTAGAATCCCTCACCCATCTGCATTCCCTGTCATATGACCCACAAGATTTCCTGTGTTCTGTGATATATATCAAGGCCTACAGAGACAAGATTGTATACCGAGATGTCTCTCAATGTGAGTCCATCCCGTGGAGCATGGTCAGACTATCTAATATCACTCACTTAAAGAAGTGCAGGATTGGAAATAATATAAATTCCTCACTGGCAGAGAAATTATTTTTCTAACAAAGAATCTGGATGAGGCTTTACTTTTTCAAAAAACAAACATGCAACTAAGCTATAATATAAATCACAAAAGTATAAACTTGTAAAACACAACATAGTAGAACACAGGCAAATTTTTGTGCATAAGCGACAAAGACATGCTTCATGGAAGGAATAGTTTCAAACTTTATGTCACCATATTAAAAGAGCCAACCCTAAGTAAAGCCGCACCAGTAGGAAGAGGAGACAGGGACAAATATACACATAGTCTTTACAAAATTCACATATAATAAAGAACTTCTGTAAACTAGACAAAGAATTCTAAAACTACACAATAAAAAATGAAAAATATTCATCATATGCAAACACCTCAAACATGCTTACCTCAAGTACGTCTGCAGATGGCAAAAGTATGTGAAAACATTTTCAGACTCATATGTTATAGAATCTCTGAGTAAAACAACAGTAAGAAACTACTATGTAAACCTTTTAGAGCACACAAAATAGAAACCACTGACATCAACAAATGCTAGTGAAGATGTGGCAAAATATGGAATCTAATCCACCAGTGTGAGTAGATTGGTATAGTCATTTGAAAGACAGTTTTTACAAAATTAAATATATGATTCAGTGCTTTCTGTTTTCTTTTTGTTTTTACCTAAAGGAGCTGAAGACTTACATCCATACAAAACTCAATATGTGAGTGTTAACAGCTGCTTTATTGACATTACAAAAATCTGGAAGCAGCCTTTTGTCCTTCAGTAGGCTAGAGAATAAGTAAACTGTAGCTCATCTGTGAAAGGGAATGAACTTTCAGTCTTCAAGGGCCTTGGGGACACTAAATACACATCAGCCCCTGAAGGCTGACAAGTTGAAAACTGTATACTATAGAGTCCCAAGTTTATGAAGGCCAGACCCAGAAGGCAGCATGCCAAGTCCCTGCTGTCCTAAGGATCATGTGAGTAAAAGTGAAGTGCTGGCTGGGAATGGACTAAGAGACTTGTGCGCAGCTGTCAGGACTTTGTGGGTGGGCTGCTGGTACCCAGCAACTTTGTAAACTTTGCTAAATAAATCAGTCTCTCTAAATGGAAGATCAGTTTCCGTTTTATCTAGCTGGATTAACCAGACCCCACCTTCTAAGGTGTGGAGAATAAATTTCATGAGAAAATTGGTGTAGTTGAGCAGGGTCTGGCTGGCACAAATGGAAAGTAGATCAGTGGTTAGGAGTGCTAACTGGACTTACAGCAGACCCGCAAGAGGGAATGCAGACAAATGAAGTTCTGGTATGTTTGTTACAGTGGATCCTGAAGTGGCTAATTAATTTAATATTGCCAAAGCCAGCAATGTCTGGCGGAGAGATCCCAGGATGGGAGCTCACTTGTGCCTGGCATAGGGTGGCACATTTACAGAGCCATTGGGCCTCACCACAGGATCATGGTGAAACTCTAAAAACAGCAGAGGGACTGAAGCAGACTTTGAAAACTCTGCTGGATGGGAAAGAGCCAAGACTCCAGCAGGCGATAACTGAGGCAGCATGGCCTCTGCTATGTGTGATTAAAAAAAAAACAAAAAAAAAAACAAAAGAAACAAACCTTATCTCAAACATACAGAGACTGAAGGGTTAAGAGAGAGATTAAAAAAAGAAAGGGAGATAAGACTGACCTTTTCGGCATCAGCCACTGACCCCACTAATAAGGAGGACATTCAAACAAGCTGCAAACGAGCTTGTCATCACCTGGCTCCTGAGAATATGGGACATAGGAGCAGATGAAATTGTTTGCAAAGCTGCAGAAGCAAGACAGCTGAGTAACATAACCACTTATCCCTCCTTGAGACTTAAGCTGTATAACCTGGCACAACACAAGGGAAAGTAGTCACTGATGAACTGGCTTGTGCATGGCACAGGAGACACTTGGTCATCACCAGTGGAGATCCCCATGAATTCCAGGAGCTGGAGCATGACACAAGAAGGAGAGGTGTTGTTAAGAGAACTGTGCATGAGGAAAGCAATATACAGTAGCCCTTTCACTTGGCCTGATAGGACAGTGTTCTCTAGAAGTCTAATAGATATTTCATTGAACAAGGACCTCGACAGTGGTATGGAACTTTGGTGTCCCTACTGCATCCCCAGGTGGGGCAGGAGCTTTACAAGGCTGGAGAGGCTTTGACAGGTTTAAACAATGTGGGCCAGCATGTGAAGTATGTCTGTAGAAAAATAGAGAGACCTAAAAGATGTGTAAGGGAGACAAAACAGAAAAGAAGGTCTGCTTGGGTTACTCATAGACAAATGTGGAAAGACTTGAGTTTAGCCCAAGTTCCTAAAGAAAAGATTGATAAAAAGCCAAATTCTGTGCTAAAGCAGCTCTGGGAGGCTTTGAGCCCTAAGAAATGATTTACAAAAGGTACACAGAGGATGAAGCTTATCCCAGGGGTGGATACTAACCCACTTTGAGTAAAAAAATATACACTTCTCCCCTGTGACTGGCTCTTCACGGGGTGGAGACAATTTGCCTGGCCAGAGCCTCTCCCAACAGCAAGGTGTGGGCAATGGAGAGACCACAGGTTCAGCTAGAGTCAGGAATAAGATCCAGGATCTCCCTGGCCCTAGGAATCAACAAGTGAGACAGGGTCAAGGAAAACCTTATTCTTCCTTGGCCCTATGTAGGACAAGGAAGTTTGGGCCAACATCAGCGAGGTTGGCAAGGTACAGGAATGCATGGAGGCTCCATGTGATAACTCTGAGACATTAAATGGGTTCCTGACAATAACTAAAGACAGCAAAGGACTGGCTAATTTTCCATGCTATGTTAGACCTTGTATGTGTATGTAATGTTAACTTCTGAGTGTTTTACAGATATGAAACTGGGTTGAGAGATGTCAAGTACACTTGAAGGAACAAGAATGGAATGTAACTCATACAGAGTACCAGGGTGAAGTATAGCTCTAGAATTCTGTGCGTTCTATGGGCCTAGGCCTGCAAATGTCAAAGAGTAAAGGTATACTTTATGTGATTGTTGACTAGCAATTCTAGAACCAGGCATGGGTTGACCCTCCCTATGAGCTGTTGGCCAATGGGGTCTTGAAAGTCCCCTCTAGCAAACAAAAGGCAGTTGCCACATTATTATGCTGGTCACACACTAGAAATGGATGGTAAGTTCCTATTACGGAAAATGTGACATGGCTTGAGCATGTAGAGAGAACGCTAGCTGTGACCGAGCTAAAGACTCCCTACAAATGGATGGCTGGCCTTCATAGTGCTAGAGGGTGCTACTCAGACTGCCATGAGAGAATGGTACTGAAAAGCTCTGCTTAATGACAGATTTTGCGTGCTTCACTGTCAGATGCTCTTCAGGTGTAGTAGAGGCTCATCTGATATGTGCAATCTCAGCATATTCATAATTGGATTTAAGGCCCGCTCTCCAGGGACAGAACACATGTCTGATATAAAAAGAAAAAAGTGGTTGACTCCCAATGGTATTAAAAGAAGTTATAGGCCCCAGTAGGGAAACTACTGTGATTGTTTGTGAGGTGAATATAATACATCCACTGTCTAGACAGTTGTGTTTGTAATGGTCTATGTGAATGTTTCTGCTTTCCTTTATGGCTGTTGCTGTATTGTTTTGTTTTCTTTGTTTTCCAGAGAGAAAGGGGTGGATTGTATGGTAAATTCAGAATTCTCTCTGAGGTTTTTTTCCTATTGCTTCATTCTATGGCAAGTCCCGCCCTCTGACCAATAAGGGGGCAGGAAGGCGGGGAGAAAAGCAGAACAACATGGCGGCGAGCCCTGGGGAGGCACAGATTGAACCCACGCGGGAAGAAAAATGCCCCGGCCCCAGCCCACACAGAAGGCCAAGTGTGCCAAGCCCCTGCCATCATAAGGATCATGTGAGTGAAAGTGAAATGCTGGCTGGGTACAGACTAAGAGACCTGTGCACGGCTGTCAAGGACTTTGTTGGTGGGCCGCTGGTACCCAGCAACTTTGTAAAATTCGCTAAATAAATCAATCTCTCTAAATGGAAGATCAGTTTCCATTTTATCCAGCTGGATTAACCAGACCCCAGCCGCATAGGTGTGGAGAATAAATTTCATGAGACATGAGGTCAGCCTGTTCTTTGTGAGTTTCAGGTTTGGTGTAGCTTTGGGGAGACTGTGTCTACAAAATCAATCAATTAATCAATCAATCAATAAACAAATAAATAAAGATTCCCTTGCAGCCTGAGCAGTTGCACTCCATCCCTGCACTTCACACCAATCTAGCCTTGGACCCAGGCACATGCCTGCTCTTCCTCCTGAGATCACTTAAGTAGCTTCATGATCCACATTAACCTAACTCCAGCATAGTTTGTAAGGCCCTCCACAAGAGTCTCCACCTCTACTTTGCCCTTCATATCCTGATTTCCTGTAACCAAATTCCTTGCTATCCTGTAAGTCAGATCCTACCCCCAATGCTATAATTACCCTGGAGTCAGAGTAGTTACACTTTTCCATGCACTTGACCCCCCATCCCTCACCATTTATCTTCTGTCCAGACTCCTCCTGCTCTTTCCACCCCAGATCTCTGGAATACCCTCTCAGTCTAGACTTGCCAATTGCCTCATGACTCCTGTACCCTGAGTAAGTCAATCATTCAGCTTAGTTATTTGGACCCTCAACAGGTTGTACCCACCCCAGTTTTGACCTTGGCTTTACTCTTGATCTGTCTGCCACAAACCTGCCTACTACTCAGACAAGCCTATGACCCTACGAGAACGTGAAGAACACACCAACCAAATTTTTATGCCTGAACAAAAGCAACCAAGCTACATCAACGATATGAATAAAACCAAACTTCCAACTAAACAAAGGTAGAGTAGAATTTCCTATCAGACATAAACCCAACAAAGACATCCATATTCCCAAATAGCAATGCAAAAACATAAATAAAAGGAAAAACCTAGAGAATATGTATTCAACAGAATTCACCAGTATGACAAATAATGTACTACAACGATAATCACCCTGAGGAACTCCACAGCACAGATTTAAAAAGACAGTCATAAATGTGATCAAGTAACTTAAAGAACACACACACACACACACACACACACACACACACACACACAAACACATACAACCCTCAAAGAACTCAAACAGTATAGGCAAAAACTTGTAAGGATTTTTTTCTGCATTTCTCTAATTATTAAAGATGTTGATCACTTTTTAAGGTTTCCCAATTTGTGTTTTTTAAGGTGTCCTAATTTATACAATGGTAGCAGTCTGAGAGTAGCTAGGAAAAGTCCATTGACTAATCATATTATATAATCCCCACTTGGGAAGTGTTATAAATATGGGAGTGATTATAAGTTATGAAAACGTGGTAACTGGTAACAAAATATAGAGAAAATCTGCATTTCATACTCAAATTCTTGTGGCCTTAAATTTTCCACAGGTAATATTCATGAATTTACAACAATTCAAGAGGAGAGATTTTTAAATTTAATCCTTAGGATTTTGGTTTTATTTCTTTCGAATTTACTTTTTAATTGGAATTACACAGGTAGAAAGTTAGTGTGTATGTGCATTTGTATAATTGCTTAATTGGAAATCTGTTACTAAATGTTATCACATAACTTATATTAACTGTTTTATCTTTTTCTGCTTTATTTTGGAAAAATAACCTTTTTTTTTTAACAGAAGAGAGAGTGGACACAGTCCCCCACTACCATAAATCATGTTTCTCAATTGTGGGTAGATTGAGAGTCAGCATATCCCAAGTGCAAAGGATGAGCCTAACCCTGGGAAAATCACCTTTGTCATCATTGTGTCTCCCTTGCCAGGTAAGTATATGAAAGAACATTTTTTCTACATTATAATACCCATGAAGAAAATGAACATAAATGTGAGGGAAAGATGGTTGATGGGTTAAAAGCACTGGCTGATCTTGCAGAACACACAGATTTGGTTCCTAGCATATATATGGTGACTAACAATTGTCCTTAGCTTCAGATCCAGGGGATCTAAATCCATCTTCTGGCCTTGGTAGGCATCAGGCATACATGTGGTGCTCTTATTCACATGTAGGAAAACACTTATACACATAAAATAAATATAAATAAAATAATTTTTAAAAGAAAATAAACATATAAACATAGTAATTTGCTTTAAATTTACACTTTCTTATTTTCCTGCTTCTTGTTTTGCTTAAGGTTTTAAAGTATAGTGTACATAGCATTAAGTAAAAATAAAAGGGATTTCCTCATGTGTCTTTTACTAAATAACTATATATCATTTAATCAACTTGGTTAATCAGTTTTTACAGTTTGTCCTTTTATTCCATTTCTCTTGCTAATCTATAAAGCAAGAGAAAACTTTCACAGTGATAATTTTTTCCTACATTTGCAGGTTTAGATTTTCTGACATAAACCATTAAAATGTGGCAGTATACACATATACATAAACACGAACAAATATAAACACACACTCACACTTATTAAACATGGATCAGATCATCTCAGAAATCTGCCCCTACAATCTTACCCATCATGTTCAAGGCTGCTCATTTGTCAGAGGCTTGTTTTATTGAAGAAATCACCATATTTTCCATGATTTACAGCAGTTATGCTATCAATAGATATAGTATAATACTTGCATGTAATTTAAGGAAAGACCCATAATTCAGCAAACTAAGGAACTTTAATAAGAAATTAACTGATTCTTTACCTTTCATTGGCCATTAATAATTAACATATTGAGGCTTATATTGCTGTTAACCTGAACCTTATTCTACTTTCTTCAATTGTCAATTAAAAATTTTCAATACTGGCCTTATGTTACAATTAAACTTCATTTTTTTTTTAGTGTTCTGTTTTACAGTTGGATACCATATGTGAATAGAGAATATTCAATTTTGTAAAACCTGTTTGCCTGCAATTCAAGCCAAATGCAATTCTCACTAATTGCTTCAAAGTATTCTACAATAAGAAGCCTTTAAAATGTTAGTCTCAATATGTACTTAATGTGCAAAGTTAAAATGAAATTTCAATATAGTCTTGTGAGTACTTCACTCCTGGAATAATTATCTCTTGATATTTGGAAGAACCAAACATAATTAACCCTGAAACACAGTCCCAGGTTTGAAGAAAGGAATTATAGAAAAGTTAGTATGAGACACAGTAAATCAAAGCTAATGAAGCGACATTAGCACTTTTATGTTGTAGGTTCTAATTAGAAAGTCTGTTAATGAAATTGGGGCATTTACTTAATTGCTGTGAACAATTATTTTCAAATTAAGTGTGGCAATTAAAAAGCATGATTAAGCTCAGACTACAAGATTTAGGTAGTGATATGCTAACTATTTTGCAAGCTGTATTATGCATGGCAGTTTAAATGCTGAGTATCTTCTGATTAACAAATATAAATGACAAGCCGTATTCTGGGTCTTGGCGATTTATGCAAAGAACTTTCTTGTTGCTTTAAATACTTTCCTTGCACAGTAGCTTGTAACTACTGGAACCCAAACCAAAAATCTGCCCTACTTAACATAAATAGAATTTTTTTTTCCCATAAATGTCAAACTTCCTGAAATATACTTGTGCATTTAGAAGTTTGGTTGGCTCTTTTTTTCATTGAGCACTGTAACTCCTGCTTTTTATCTCTGATGCCATCCCAACCAAAATAATAATCATAAAACACATTCAAATTGATAAGGCTTTACTAAATAATTTGAGCCTAGGTTACAACTTTTGCAAAAGCAAGTGTTATTATTTTATTCCCCTGGGTGAAAAAAAAAACCTGGTATTGATTAACATGAAACAAACAGAAGAACAAGAACAATACAAACAAAATATATTTCATAAATCATTGCTCTAGGACAGGGTAAGAATTAACAGTCATTTACTAGAAACCCATTTGTCTTGTATAAAGCACAGCTCTCCATTTTTGTGTCCATTAACATTGTACATTCTAGATTAAATGAGTATTTCTCACAAATATACTGGTACTTTAAGGATGTCTTAAAATAATTTTCAGCTTTTTACTGATTTCAAATATATAAATATACAAACACATAAAAAGCCGAGCACTGTAGCACAAGCCTTTAATTCCAGCATTCAGGAGGTAAAGGCAGAAGAATCTGTGAGGTCAAAGATAGCCTGGTCTACATAGTGAGTTCTGGTAACCAAAAAATGCTTTAATAATCGTTTTAAAATCTGTCCTTTGTTTCTGAAGCTTTAAATTACATTCTCAATTTAAAATACCCAGAGCTTTCTAATCTCCATTTTCCTGCTTCTATATCTTCTGTCAGCTATTCTCATAGCTTTTTCAGAATTTCTTACCCATTTTTTATTTCTTTCGAAACTTTCTGTTAGAAAATTCATAATTCCTTGCTGAGTCTGGTACATTATGCTCTAAATAGTAAATTTTTATCTTACAGCTGCTTTATATAAAGCCTTTACTTTTTACATACCTACTTACCTTGTATATTTGAGTAGGATGTGCAAATGTTTCCTAATAGAGTCATGAATTATTCACTCTATTTCTAGACAAAATACTTGCCTATTATTTTCTATGTGATCCATTTCTAAATTTCTTTCATAGTCCGTTCAGGTTTCTATAACAAAATACCTTTGGTAAGTAATTAATAAACAACTTAAACTTATTCCTCAATTGCTTGTGGCTGGGAAGTCCTTTGTGTCAGGTAATTTAGTATGTGATGTTTGCTTCCTTGTAAGTGGTGTCTTCTCTGTATTCTTCTGGAAGAAGGGAAGGGGGATTTCTCACCGCTCCCCTCCTTATAATGATACAAACCTGGAAGCAAGTCACTTTTCTATGATTTAATCCAGAACCTTACTATGCAACCTGACTGACATAGAACATATGTTTGCCTTCCCCAGCCTCCTAAGTGATGCAACTGCAGATGTGGAGCCAAGCCCATTAAGAGAAGTCCCTCTCAACAGACTTTAAAATACTGTCACTCTAGGAACTGGATTCCAAGAAATACATTTTAGCAGAGCATTATCATTCAGACCAGATCAGTACCCTTTAGCATAAATTTTCTAAGCCTTTCTGTGTGTGTGCATGCACGTGTGTGTGTGTGTGTGTGTGTGTGTGTGTGTGTGTGTGGTGGAGGGATGTATGTGTGTAATGATTTTGAAAAGTTTCAGTGAAATAAACAAAATTTAATTTTACATCATATTTTCTTCTCCTTTCCTCTGTCCCTCTCTCATTTTCTTCTCTTCCTCTGTGGTCCGGAATATGAGATGGAGAGTCTTACACATTCAGTGTATTACCACTAAGCTCCATAAATACATACATAAATAAACACAAATATATAATACATACTTAAAATAAACAAAACTCAGCATGAGCTCACCAATTTGCAATCTAAAAGCACTTTAGAAATATATCAAGTTGATATTCTGAATATTCTTTTATAGTATATCAAATATAGTCTTAATTTTTTAGGTTTTTGGTTTCTGTTAAATGCTTTTACTGATACAGCCCCTTAAATATCTGTAGATGAAGTTTTAAAATTAGAAAAGAAATAATACCTGGAAAATTCTTACACTATGTTAAATTGATGAGCTACTATGCAAATCAAATACAAATATTTTAACAAAGTAAAAGAGAGCACTGATTGAACATTCTATTTGTCTAGAGGCTTTGAATGTCCTAGTATTCTGTTCATTTATACTCTATTTGCTCTATTTGGCCAGTTATATCATTAAAGATCAGGAACAATGTATTACAATGAGGTGAATAAAACTGGCTTCTGTTTTTCTGAAATGAATGATGTCTTTGAAACTAACTTTGCTCGTATATATACATATACATATATATATATATATATATATATATATAGAGAGAGAGAGAGAGAGAGAGAGAGAGATTCTGGCTGGGAATATTTACATTGGCTTGTGAAGTTGAGACAGGACTGTTTGTTCTTTGATACATGAACACTTAATCTCTGGTTCCTATGTATCAAAACATTTTGTTAGTTAAGGATTTGAAAAAAAAAAAACAAGTTGTGAATTTTGAGTGTAAATGACAATAGCTTGCTCTTCTTAGTAAGCTGTCAAAATCATCCATTTACATGAAGCGTTTTTTATATACCCAAGTCTATGGTCACTGAAGAATAGAATGCCAAGAACCAAGTTCTACTGGGAAATAACATTATTTGTCTAAATAAATAACATTATTTAGATAACAAATATCTAAACTGGCCAGGCATAGTGGCACATGCCTGTAATTCCAGCACTGTGGAGATGGAGGTAAGTGAATTTAAGTGAGTTCAAGCCCACCTCGGTCTACATAATTCTGGGACAGCTGGAGCTACAGAGAGGCACTGTCTCAAAAGAGATCAAACAAATAACAACAAAAACAATCTAAAGTCAACATTTCCTCTACATCACCATTATCTGGGTACCACGTCTGTGAGTGTGGATATTTCATGTCAGAATATTGGAATGAAGTCATTCATTTCATCTAGTCTGGTCTCCTTTCTTCTTGTGAGAAGTCTCTTGTGAACTTCATCTACAGAAAATTCCCTCTAATAAAGGTATTTGCATGTGTCTGTACATGCCCAGAGTTATTCACACACTCCTCACGTTCTCTCAAATTCTGTGTATCTCTCAATAGCAACACAACAAGTTCAACAGATGTTAGAGTCAAATCATGCTTTAGTCACTTTCCGTGACAGTCACTGTCTTTGACATATCTGAATCATTTGTAAAAATATTGTGTATATTCTGTGCTTAGGCTGTGGCTTGATTTTCTGTGTTCATGTAAATTTTTGAGACAAGTCTTCCTGTAGCCCCAGGTGACCTGGTACTTATTACGTAGACCAGGTTGGCCTTAGTCTCACAGAGATTCCTCACGTGGGTGATCCTAAAGCGCCCATGCAATTTAAAGGTCCACCAGAGCATGGATAATGACTTCCTCATCGCTATGTGGTTGGAGTTCTCCTGTCCTAAAACCTTCCCTAGAGGTCAGGTATTGGTTTCACCCTGTGTAACTGTCTATGGCTGCTCTAGTTTTTGAGGACTTTTGAGGAATTGTCACATGACTCTTCTAGCAGCTATGGTAAGATTTCATTTTTATCAACAGTACATAAAAGCTGACTTTTTGTATATAATACCAAAATTTTTATATTTTATTATCATTCTAATAGGTGTGATGTGATATTTCATTGATTTTTTTAAATTTAAATTTCCCTAAGGATCAATAGTGTTGATGACCATTTTATGTATTTATTGGCCATTTCAATATTTTCTTTGAATATATGTTTAATCAAATCTTTTGTATATCTTAAATATTCATTTGTTAGAACATTGTTGAGATGTAGCATATATTTATATATTTTATGTATTATCCCTTATCAGATATATCATCCAAAATATTTCCTATATTCTTACAGGAAAATTTACTCACTCTACTGAGGATGTACCTTGAGATACATTTTTAAAATTTAAAAAGTTAACATTTTTTACTGTGTATGAGTGTACTACTTGCATGAATGTAAATGCAACTGTGTCATTCAATGCCTTAGGAGATAAGAAGAGGGCATCAGATTTCCTGGAACTGGGATGATATTTGCTTGTTATCTGCCATATGGATTCTGGGAATTGAGCACAGATCCTCTGCAAAAACAACTAATGCTCTTAAACACTGGGCCATGACTCTAGCCCCAATTGAGATACATTAGAAAAAGAACTTTGGAGATAAGTTTGCCTTATCTCTTTTAACTTCTGTTGCCTTTGATTTTGGTGTCATGTACAAAGAAATCATGGTCACATATAGTGCAATGAAGCTTATTTCCTGCTTCAAAAACATTCAGTGCCTTAATTAATTCCTAATTGACTATGTGTTTTATTTCTTGTATCTTAACACTTGCTAAAAACTTTAAAATTTCCTAAAGGAAATTCATATTAATTGTGACAATGGTCATTGGCTATGACGTCAAACATATGGAAGAACAAATGTATACATAGATAAATGAGGGACCAACAAGCAGCAATCTGCACAAAAAATACAGACAAAATGTAGCCTATGGAATTGGATAAAATATCTGTAGCTTGTATATCTTAGAAGAAATCATTCTGAACTAATGGACGTAATATGTGCAGATGAATAGAAAATTTAAAAAAAAGACCAAAGGATCCAGGTAGAGTGTGTGTCTAGCATGCACAATACCCTGAGCTTAATCCAGAGCACTGCAATGAATGGAGTGAAGTTTTCCTAATATACTTCTTTATGTCATATTCCTTGAAACACTCTGAGTTATTTTGAAAAAAATTCAGAGTTTCATGGAGTTTGTAATGTTTCATTTTATGCTAGATCATTGTCTGTTTTTTTTTTGTTTGTTTCTTTTTACCTTTTCTGCTGTAACAGGCCCCTCCTTTCTTCCAGATGTTGGGGTATCTTACAGTTAAAACTTGGACCAGTTCACTTGCATTATCATAATTCTCTGTGATCTCAGATCTCATCCAATTTCTTCAAATAGTATATGTAATTTTCTAGCCTGACTTTAACAAAGTTGTGTAAACTGACATGTGTAATAGAAAGCAAAAATGGAATGAGGGACAACACTGATTTTGAACTGCTAAAGTGGTATAGATGAGGGAAGGTGACGACTTGGAGTGCTGTGTTAAATGGCAAGTGGGGAACAAATTAAAATTCTTGAAGAATTACTGATGAATTGTGTTTTTGATTCTGAAGGAAAATGTGGAATTCAAAATGGCATTCAAAAGACTGACTGACCACCATAGAAATGAATGGCACTGATTGCTTTGAAGGGCGAGGAGGTGGAAAAAGTAGGAAAGGACAGATTACAGATTGTGCCTTGATTTTCTCTGTAGTCATGAGAAGAAAGTCTTACAGGCATTAGGAGGAGTGAAACTAAATTTGGTAAAATTAGAGAAAGTAAGGAAGTTCTGAAATGAAAAGGTCATATATTTGGTAGTTCCTTGATAAATGGGATAAAAATAGGATGTACTCAGGGGAATGTGGAGTCCAGGAACATTGCGCTGTTTTCTTCTATTAGTTTAAGCTTCTTCATCAGGGTTTGTATTCATAAGCACTGGAAATGTAATATAATCATATCGGTTATATAAATAAGGAATAAATAAGAGTTAAAATATGACTTTGTATGATAAACATTTTCATTGCAGATAAAAACAGTAAATATGAACAGTTTTTTAGCTTTATTTTCCATTTCTAATATACACATAGAATAAAACTTAACCAAGGAAATTAGAGACTTTTATGAGGAAATTCATTTTCTATCTTTTCATAGTTTATTTTATTCAAAATGCCATTCCATAGATACTCACCAGGAACTGACTTGTTCCTTGTAATATTATTTTTGTTTTTAATCTTTTATTAAGTTTTTTATATTTCATATGATATCTTAATCAAATTAAGATCTCCTCCTAACTCCATCCTCCCCCAGGTCCCTCTTACCATATTTTATGTATTCTGTCATATTTGTTAATTCCTATCCTGTCAAGCAGTTCTATTCAGATGTCTCGCAATGCAGGTTCATCCACAGGAGTCTAGTCAGCATATCTCTAGTCACTCTCGTAGAATATAGCTACTCTCTCTGACCCCACAGCAATAAGTTGCCAATACTTATTGAGTAGGGGTGGGGCCTGCTTCCCATTTCCCTGTTCTGTGCTGGATTTTTGTCTGATTGAGTTGGTATGAGTTTTGAATGCTGTGTCATTGCAGCAAGTTCATACGAACAAGTTTCCAGTGGTCTGAAAGCCTGTTTCCTTATGTTAGTGTACCAACCCTAGCTCTTACATTCTTTCAACTTCCTCTTCCAAAATGATGCCTGAACTGTGAGTGGGGATGTTTTAATATAGGAGTTCTATCCAGGGACATGCACGCTGTAATCTCTTATTCTCTAAAACTTAGTTGTGTATGACCTTCTGTATGCATTTCACTCTGTTATTTCAGGACACTTTGTTGGTGAGAGTTGAGAGATGTATTAGTATTCTCTCAACCCTCTGTTGTGCTATGTTCCACAAGACTTAGCAGTAAAGGCTCCACTGTAGATGAGTCATTTAAAAATGGGCATTTCTCGGAAATAAATCCTCTGTGTGTGACACATTTTGCAAGAAGAACCTTTTCTGATTAGTGTTACATGATACATTTGTCTGTAAAAAGAAGGATCCATATATAGCATATAGTAAGAAGTTTCATTACTTAGAGCTTAGACAGAGTTAGGGTTTTGACTCTATCCATGTGTATTTGACTATATTCAGAGAGAGACCCGTGAGTTCCCTCCTACTGAGAGTACTTTAAGTCCAATTAGATAGCTGTAAATTACCCCTAGATAACAGTACCACTCTTCTACCAGTAAAGGTAGTTTTCTGTGTCAATCATTGTGGTTAATAGGCTTTAGAGATGGGCTGGATCATTCTTTGTTTTTTTCTTTTTCCCCTTAGAAGCTTGCAAAGCATTCTCTAAAAGTATGGGTTAGTCTTCAGGCAGAAGGCTTTCAGGTCATTTCCAGCTCTATTTCTCCAAATCCTATGTCTGAAGTATGTCCTGTCTTAAGAATGAAGATCTAATCTTTAGGTTTTAGGAGGTAATCAAGGAATGTGACAAAAGACTACCTTATTTGAGGAGTCTCTTGGACTACTCTGATGAACAGCTGTAGAGAAGGTTTCTCCTGTCTGGCACAGTGTTCCTTGTTATAGAGCTTTGAGGTATACACATGCACCAATGTTCAGATAATGTATGTGTATTTTTCAGGGGGGGTGGTTTGAGAGGGCACAGTCCCCTGGCTTTTTATTTATCTGTCCCTGTCTCTACCCTGTCTTCCCTCCTCCCTCACCAGTTTCAGGGCCCAGATTTTCCCCTTGATAATACGTGCGTCCTAGTATCTCCCCTCTTTTGAGTTCTTTATTTCACTTTACCCACAACGTTTCTTCGATGTCCTTCCGTTTTTCCTACCTAGTTGAATACTCCAATTTTCCCTGTTTCCCCTTTGGTGATACCTTCTCTCTACTATCTCCATCTTTCGGGTTCTCTCTTTCCCTTTCCCTCTGTGTTTCCTTTCCATTTTCCTGCCTTCTGATGTTACATCAGGATATATGTTCACATATAAGGAACTGCTGCTGTGATCCACAAATGAGGGAGGACATACGTCGCTTGCTTTTCTGAGTCTTTGTTATCTCACTTAGTATAACAATTTCTCGCAGATCCATTTGTGTCTGTCCGCTGCATGCTGGGATTAAATGTATACGCCACCACACCCTGCTTGAAATTATGGTTCTTGCAAAGGTGTTTGGCTTGGCGTATACCGAAAGGACTAGAAATCCTATCACAGAAATATTTACTAAGTCGTGTTCACTTCCATTCTTTTCACAATAATAGGAAATGGAAGCAAACTATATGCCAATCAACAGATGAATTGATAGTGAAAATGTGGTACGTATTTAAAACAGAAACTGATTCAGATGTAAAAAAAATAAATTATGAATTTTTCAGATGAATAAATGCAAATGAAAAACATGATACTGAGGAAGTAATGCAGACTCAGAGAGACAACATCACATGTTCCTTCGTATTTATGGATCCAAATATTTTGATGTGAGTATACAATTTTAAGTAATTTTAGAAACTAGAGTAGTAGAAAGGAATCAGTGTGGGGACCAGCTTCTGAAAAAGGAGGAGATAGAACACACGTGACTTCAGTGTTGAGGTGGTTTAAATTGGGGGAAGGAAGAGAGGATAACACAGAAGGAGGGAGAGGCAGGAGAGATTAACACTAATGTCTGAAAAAAGGCATAAGGTAACAGTATGTTTTATAAATTTACTTAAAGTTTGCATGTGGGTGTTTGCTTTGAATGTATACACATGTGTGTTTGTGTGTGTGTGTGTGTGTGTGAAAGAGAGAGAGAGAAAGAGAGAGAGAGAGAGAGAGAGAGAGGCCGGTATGGAAAACCTCCCTTAGTTTATCAGCCAGGAGAGTCCAAAAGACTCCCAACTCAACAGAAGTAGTTAGTATTGCCTGTGGTTACCTCTCTGATCTTGAATATAAGACCATATTGCTGAAGACATCACTCCACTCACTTTAGAATCCCTTAGAAAATCGAACATGAACTGTCAAGGAGGCCACCACACAAAGGACTAGTTCTTCAGTGTCTGAAATTGCTGTGCTTGTTGCCAAGGGAGAAAAGCTCTCAAAAGTTTTACCTTGATGAAAGCCTATGAATAATAACAAAGACTGTACTCAAAAAATAAAATAAAATTATTGTTTTACTATAGTGGGAGTTTTCATTTAGGGGATTCACAGCTCTCTAATTGGACTTAAGGCCTGTTCACTAGGAGGAAATCCATGCCTGGTATTCATGAATGGAGAGATCATATATTCTAGAGGAGAATATACTATTGCCATTTTTCTAACCAATATAACTTCTACCTGCATTATACTTATTTATCTATTCTCACAGATAAGTATAGAACTCATAATTTGTGAAAGAAGGCTGTTGTTCAGCAGATAAAAAACTAGTATTCACAACTGGTCAAAATCAAAAGACTAAGTGCCAATGAGGTGCCCAGGCCTCAGTTCATCTACAATCCAACCCCTACACCTGAGTCAGTGAACATCAAGGAAGTAGGTGCACAAAGATTGTACGGACCAGAGCACCAGGACATCGGTTGCTAGATAATGTGTTCTAGACATGACAGGGAAACTGCACTCATGAAATATCAACAGTATGGTTGCCTAAACAAAACCAGAATAATGACAATGCCAGTTACCATGCCAACATAGATGGGGAAAATTTCACTAGGATCCACTTACACTTGTTGGTAACCAGTACCCGTTGAGACATGGAATGAGTTTTTTTTTTTTTCTTTTTCATTTTCCAGGATTGAGCTCGCTGTCTCTACAAAGTTATTCCTGAACACACACACACACACACACACACACACACACACACACACGCACACACACAGAGCACACAGAGAGAGACAGAGAGAGAGAGAGAAAGAGAGAGAAAGAGAGAGAGAGAAAGCACTATATGAACTCAGTAACATATATTCATATATATAATTATAGTAAAACTACAAATATTATTGTGATGAAATTTATGTCATCTTAATCATGCATGGTTGAGGTTTGTAAAAATATGTCATTTCTGTTATTTACTGCAAACTGCAATTATATCAACCCACATTTGGGTACATACATAGTCCTATATACCCTTCAAAAATTATATTCAATACTTTCCACTATTTTATTTTTATATATTTCATAGATAATTATATTTCATAATTTTTATTAGTTACCTCAGATTGACAATGTGTTCTCCCTGGAACACCTTTAATATACAAAATTGGTTGTTTGAAGTTGTTCTAAAATATTTATTAAATATATTCACAATGCAAACCTTCATTTATCAATTCTGTATATGAGCAATAAAGAAAAAGTTCATTGACACGGTTCTTGCTTTGCAATTGCAAAGACTTATGTTAGATTGTGTACTCTGTAAAGAGAAAGTTCTTATACTTTATAAAGTACCACATAAAATTCCAAATTCCTAAGGGAATTGAAGTATTAATATGGTCCCATTAAAGAAGTCTGCCAGCCAAAATGAGAATTGCTGAGTTAATTCAACATACTCTGTCCTTTGCTGCCTCAGGGGTTTCAATGATTACAGTCTCTTACTTTGAGAATTCTCCTCACACATTATCCATATGACTAGTGATTTTTATTTTGTTAGTTTAAGAGCAAATATCACACCTTTCAAGCTTTCTGTGGTTCACTTCTTTGCTTAGGTTACAGTGTATTTGCCCTTGAGCATCTTGAACTTCACTTCTAAAATACAGAGTAGTTACATGTTACTCTTATGGCTTTCTAGAAAAAATATAGTACAAAAGAGTTCAAAGAACCCACTTTCTCTTCATTTATTGTGTATACCCCTTAACTTATAACCCTTTTTTGTATGAATGAATTAATTAATGTCCTTTAAGTTTGCCTTTTTATCCAATTGTCCCCTCAGATTTTCTTTCTTGGGGTTGTTAGAGTTATCTATCAAAAATGAGCCATTCAATCAATATATTCATCACATCTAAGGATAACATCCTATTTTATGTTTAAAAAAAGACTTTGAATTTAGCTGTTAGTCATTATTTATTTATAGTAGAATTTTTTCCAGTTCTGTGGAAAAGAATGAAGTTCATCTTACATTGGAAAAGTCTTTAAATGGTAATATGAAGAATAAATCATGAGTTCCTGTGAATTGTGTTGCTTTCCCTATTTTTCTTACCTTTCAAGCTTCTTAAACATTTGTCATTTTGTGTGTCTGTCTGCAGTCTTCTTCACAGAATACACTATGACACAGTGCTCATTTTTATTTCTTCTTTTCTGAAAATTGAAATGTGATTTCTAATTTGGGAAAACTGTAAACCAAATAGATAACAATTTCCATGATTTTTTTTTCATAATTAGTAGGACAACACCAATATAAAGATCAAGGATAATGTCCTATGCAACATCTTTTTGTCTAATGTGTGTACATGCCTACAGAATCACACCATACAGCCGTTTATATGACTAACAAAGCTAATCTTAAGAATGATTTTTTATTTGAATTTCAATCTAAAATAAGTTGACACGTTAAGCTATTTGTGTTGGTTTTATTCTGTACTTACCACTTTATTTTGTTACATTTAACATTTCCAAGTAAAATAACATATAATTCCTTTCAGGAATTATGTTTTAAAATTTCATTCTGTCAGATATGCTAAAATGTCAAATTTCAAAAATTAATAAAGTAGCTAGTTGTTTCAATAAATATTGTATTACTTTTCTGTTGCTGTGATAAAACACCATGTCCAAAGCAATTTATAGAAGGAAGAGTTTTTAGCCTTAGAGTCCAGAGGAATAAAAGTCCATCATAGCAGGGAAGCATGGTATCAGGTGTGACTGGAGCATAAAGGTGAGCATTCACATCTCCAAGCACAGGCAGGAATCAGAGAAAGAACCTATAAATGAGGCAAAGTTATAAACTCCCCAATCCTGCCCCCAATGATCTGCTTCTCCTAGCAAGCCTGTATTTCTTAAACTGCCAGGAACAGTACTGGGGACAAGTGTCCAAATAGTTGGAGCTTACAATGGGCACCTCTCATGCAAAGCAGCAAACATGTAAGCATTATATAATATTGGAAATAGTAAAAATTAATCAATCCTCTCAAAGATTTATAATTTCTTTGAGGGAAAGAATTTGAAAAGCCCATCCTCTAGCTTCCTGAAAAAATATAGTTCATCATGCCTATGAAGTCTTCCACTTCCTGCAGTCCCTCGTCTTTCATAACCACCATTCTATTTTCAAACTCAGGAGGCCAAGTTTTTAAAATCCTCTTTGTAATTAAGATCACAAGGCACTTACCTTTCTGTATCTGGCTTTTTTTATTTGAAACAATAGTTGCCCTTTACTTACATGCATGTTGTCATAACTGCTAGATAATTTTGTAGATGAATGAACACACTTACATTTTCTTCATCCATTGATCACTTGATAGAGACATAGGTTTCTATTTCTTCTCTATTATAAATGATGCTGTAATGGACATAGTTGTACAAATATCTGTTTATCATCTTCTTTGGATATAGCCTCAATAGCGGGACTGGCAGTTCATTTGGTACTTCTTTTGTTTTTAGGAATTTCTCTACAATTCCATACCCTTCTCTATGACTGATATTTAATTTAGACTCCCACTCACAGAACACAGGGAGTTTTCTTTCCCATTTGTCTTCAACAAAACTTTTTATTTTCTTTTTGTTAGTAGGTAGTCATCACTGATGTCTATCATGTTAGGAGAGAAGCTATATCATTAAATTTAATTTAATTTTTCCCTGACAATGAATTATAATGAGCACATTTTCTAATCTGTTAAGAAGTTGCATGCATCCTTTTGAGAAATATCTATTGTATTATGTTTTCACATTTTAATCATTTACCATTAAATTTTAAAATTAAATATTTTATGTACTAACCCCTTATTAAGTGTACAGTTCATAAATATTTTCTGTGGTTTCTTAATTCTATTAACTGATTTTTTGTTGTGTAGATTTTTAGAAATTTGAAACAATGTGGTTATTTTTGGCTTTATTCTGTCTATTCTTTTGTGGTCATATAAAAATCATTACCCAGGACAATATAACAACTATTCTTTCATGATGTATCTATCTACTTTCAAAATCTGCAACAAAGATAGAACAACTTAAAAAGCAACATACACAAAAACAGGTCAACTAAATAAGGACAATAGAAATTCCAGAGATCTACACATTTTATTCATTTATTCATTACATTCATTTTATGTGTATGAGTGCATGGGGGAAGTACAGCCCAGGGAGGTCAGAAGTGGGTGTTGGATCTCCTGGAACAGGACCTACGGATGGTTGTTAGCTGCCATGTGACGGTTAGGAATCAAACCCAGATCATTTGCAATAGCAGTCAGTGCTCTTAATGGCTGAGTTGTCTCTCCAGTCCCAGAACTGACATATTTTAATGAGCAGATATCAAGAAATCATAATGAGAAATGTTTTCAATAAATGATGTTGAGAAAGTTGCATATCCCTTGTAGACAAATGAAATTAGACTCTTAGTCACAGCATGTGAAGAAGATTACTGGGAGACCTAAAATTATGACTGCTTTTCATATAATAAAATCAATTATAGGTTGCTTTAAGTTTAAAAAACAATAAAAAAAGATGGTCACCCTGGTAGAACAGAAAAGTTCTTTTAGAGACAATCTAGAGATAAGAAAAAGACCTCAGTGGTAGTGACTCCAAAAGCGTTAAATTTATTCATTTAAGATTGCTACAAGAAAGCAAACAGCTGTGCTACAAACTGTGTACAGGATTGAAAATATCCAGGAGGAAAAGCCTCAATCCACTACTGAGAAGAACTTCATTGGTTCAAAACTTGAATGGGCACTTGAGCCTGACATGATACCCACTGTACGACAAACCCACACTTTATCCTGTTAAGTCCTTAGCTGTAGGTTCAGACAGGACATGCAGACTATACCGTCAGTTAGATGGTTATAATCTTAACTAACCTGCTGAGGTACTGAGAGTTTGTTTCAGAGCATAGAAAATAACAGTAGTTTTCTTACACAGTAAAAATCAGATAAAGCAGTATTTTCCAAATACGAGCCATGAGAAGATTAAAGAGTAAATATACATTACTGTGATTTCAAGTGTCTGGCCTAGACTCAATAAAAGCTGAGTCTAATGATTATATATGATTGCTTCATACTTACTAACATTTGCTTTTATACACTAATAATTCTAACTAGGGAAACAAGACTATACTAATTTTTTACTTACATAAGAAAATCATCACAGCTTCTTTAGAGTGCATTTGTAATGCACTCTAAAGACATTTGGATATGAAGAAAGTGTTAAGTAGAAAAATTATTTTTGTTCTTGCAAGTTTCCTGGAGCCCTCCAAAACAAGCACATGCCGAACATGGCCCAATGCAAGCTGTGAAGGAGGCGAAGCTGCTCCTTTAGTTCCCAGGACTCCACGTCACATCACTAGTTTTAGACATTTTATGTTGCTATATTTCCATGGATTTGCATAATTTTAAATACATGCATAAACATGATAAAGACAGATATTTTCATTGCTATCTTATTTATCTCTTTTCATTTTCAGTTTCTGTCTTTCACTTTCTATTTCTTTGATAAATCACCATAGTTTCTTTTTCTAAATATCATATATTTGTAATCAACTATGAAATACTTAATATTCCGCTTGCTCCCCCACACATACTTGATATTATAAATGTGATCAATGAATGTTTACTATAGAGCTTATTAAAATTTAAGTTTTATCTAAATATATATTCATATAAATTAATTCATATATAAAACTTATTCATTTCTTCATAAATAATTCATGGAAATATCTTTGCGACCCTTTTACAATTATATTCTGGACTCCATTTTCGTGGCTACTTTTCCTCCTAAAATTTAGTCTAATATGTTTTTAACAGTCTTTTAACATTTACTTATTGTTATTATACGCATGAGTGTTCTCCCCACCTTTACAGATGTGTGCACATACCATGCATGCCAATGCAGTTTGTAAGAGAGCACCAGTTCCCCTGAACCTGGAGTTGCAGATAGTTGTTAGCAGTCATTTGGGTGCTGGGAACCAAACCTAGATTCTCTGCAAGAATTATCAATGCTTTTTAATGGCTGATCCATATTTCTAGTCCCTAACTATTAATGGGATGGGAATTTCTGGCCAAGTGCAGAAGGGTGATGGATTAGATTATATCATGGGAGTCAACAACGGGTAGGAACAGGCTTTGGATTTCCATGTGCTATGCTTCTCTTATGTTTAGAAAGTGGTATGTTGCATTGTAAGAAAATGACTTCAAGGTGATTTTTTTTTCAGTCCAGTAGCACTGGTGCTTGCCATCATAAGATGGTGATTGTAATGATGCAATATATTATCTGTTAAAACCAGGTTGCAGCCTGGAATCTCTTGATCAACCAGTGGCACAGACTATTCAGTCTAGCCATCTCTTTCAGTTTATGCTTGGATTTGTAATACAACAAAGTAGCAGTATGATCAGGACTTCATTTTTGTTTAGTTAAAGTAGCAGCATCGAAGCTTAGATATCAGAATGGCAATGTGCTGCCTTCCATTCAAATTTATTTTCTCTTCCTATTTCAAATGGTAAAAAACATATGATATTGTTACAAATTGGATAAATGCTGCTTTCCACATGTTCTTAGACTCTAACTGCAAGAAATATTTTCTAGGTGGGATGGACTGAATATGAATCTTCATCTAGGAGCAAGATTAAGCTTGATTACTAATTGTACATCAGCATGTAACTTTCTTTGGAGATCAGAAATCAGACATTCAAGAGTCACCGAGTTAAGGTAAGGTTGTTCTAGTATGTTCTATCCCAGTATGATGGACTGTTACTCTGCTTTGTAGGTAGAGGTTCTTTAAAGCCTTGCAGTGAGACTCACACCACTTCAGAGGGAAATAGCCAACTCTGTCTTTTGAGGTTCCTCCACTATAACACAAGAACGTGCTTAATCAGTAACTGAACCTCCTATGCAGTTCTCTTGGTCCCTGGGAAACCAACTTGAAATATATGTACTGTGTACTTTCTGGATTATTTTTTCATTGCCACTATACCCCAAAATCTCAAGTCATATAATTTGATGTGTGAATATATTTTCTCAAAGGACTCACTTACGTTTGTTACCAATACATGGGAAACCTACTTTGTTAGTGAAAAACGTGTCAACAAAATATATCAACAAAACAACAAAATATACAGTGAGAGATATTTTTCCAATTTAAATATACTCAAGTATAGGAAAGAATAATCAGTTATTTTTCTTACTGGCAATTGAAGTTTCCTTATCTTCTTTTTGCATTTTTTATGTTTGAGTGTATGTGTGTGTGTCGGGGGGGGTGAATATATATATATATATATATATATATATACATATATATATATATTATATATAATATATATATGCGCACTTTTACATCTCTGTGGGTGTACATCAATATTCCTGTGCATGTACATTTGTGAGACTTCAAATAGATTCCTATGTTTGATGCTATGAATCATCCTTCATCAGTCTCCCTCCTTGTTCAGTGAGGCATGATCAATCAAACCCAGAGTTTCCTATATTATTAGTCTTGCTAGCTAGCTCATTCTGGGAAGACATGATCTCAATATTCCAAAGCTAGAGTTTAAGTAGGCTAACCAATCAACAGCTACATGGATTTCTAGGGATTTGAACTCAGTCCTCATCCTTCCAGGAAAAACATTTCATTCACTGAGCCAACTCCTCATTCCTAATTAATTTTAAATAAAAGTTTTCTCATGAAGTCTTTCATCTTTTAATTCTGTTACTCTGCAAAAGATTAAGCAGTGATCTGGAAAAAAAAATATATATATATATGGTGCTTAGTACTATCTCTCTCCTTCACTAAATGTAAATGTGTTCAAACCACTTAATTTCACTGAAGTTCATTTTACTACTTTGCAGAAGGTAAGAAACTTCTAAATTAACTCCAATGCCATTGTGAAATGATCTCTAATAAATAAGACACAAAATGACAATATAGTAATTAAATGATTTTAAATAAAGAATAAGTACAGATTTAAGAGACATATGTAAAGTAATATTTAAGAACTTTATCATAGTAATAAAGAGATTTGCACCAGTGAAACTCAAAGTTGCTAAATTCAGAACATGTAATATAATACCTGTGTTGTAGAATAAACAACCTGAAGTATATAAAACCTAAGCGAATATACTAAAAAAGGAACATAAAATAATTTAAAAGTAAATATTTTTATTACTGATATATTAGCAAACATAATACTTATTAATACATGTTTATTTTTGAAATAATGACAACTTCTACTATTCATTACTATAGCCATGATTTTTCCTTTTTTAAAATAGCATATTTTCAATTAAACAAACCATTGCAGTGAATTTTAAAGAAAACCTATAAAAAAGACTGAATTCAATTAAAAAAACTTCAATAAAATAGGAATAAGAAAAATGTGCCCTTACTCCTTAAGAATGAAGGCAAAGAAAATTATTACAGAAACCAATCCAAAATTCCAATTTCTGGAATCAAGGGTACTTAGAGGCAGGATTACCTCTAAAGTACCAAACAGTAGAAAGGAGAGAAAGTCTCATTTTCTGAAGATCAAATTGTTCCTTTAAAGTCTATAGCTTGAACAAAAAGTAAGCCTTTCTAAAAAGAAATCCAAGTAACATTTTTCCTAAGAAGTGACTTCTATCCAGGCAGTTTCAGGCTTTTACTCTTTTATCAAAATAAACAGAGTAAAGTCCATTCTTGTGATCCATCTATTCATTCAACTGATTCCTCTCTAGAGATCTGTCAGCCCATCCTGCTCTCTACTGGAGTTTTTCTTCTTCATTTCCTATGACTGAATTCTCTGTCCATAGTCCTGCTCCTCAGGGACTGATTATGAATAACTTGTCTCACCTCACTTTAAAAAAAATGCATACCTGGGCTTAATCAAACATAGCTGGCAATTTTCCTTTAATTACTTTTTGTATCTGACATGCAGAAGTCCTTTAAATTTTTTTCAAGAAAAATAACAATGCCTATTAACATATATATATATATATATGTATATATATACACTTATGAAAATAACTACAGAGAAACCAATCATATGAGGCCATCCAGTCACAAATGGATCTGGTTAGTGTGGATGAAGGCAATCTATCAGCTACTTTGATATGAGATAAGACCTTGTATTGGTTATTTTTCTGTTGTTATGATAAAATAACATGATCAAAATTAAATTAAGAAAGTTTAGTTTGGCTTACAGTTCCAGAAGGAAAATCCTTAAGAGCAGGGAGGCAGGTAAGCAGGCTGCCAGAGGAGGAACCTAAGAGATCACATCTGAATCACATTCGGAAAGAAGAACAAACACACTGGTAATGGGGTGAAGCTATAAACTCTCAAATTTTATCCTTAATGACATCCTCATGCAATGCCCCATCTCTTAAAGGGTCCACAGTCTCCCCAAACAGCACCATCAACTAGGGACCAGGTGTTCAGATACATGCGTCTATGATGGCCATTGCTCCTTCAAAGCACCATGCTCCTCTTCTTGAACCCCAGAGCCCTATGGCCACATTATAATCCACAATGCATTTAGCACAGCATCAAATGTACCCCTAGTTTTTCATAGCCTCAACACTTTTAAAAATCCAAAGTCCCTTCTGAAACTTAAGCAATCTCTTAACCACGACCCCTGTAAAGTTAAAAAAATGCATACTTAGAACATACAATAACACAGGATGTACATTCACATCCCCAAGAGAAGAGGTGTGGGCATAGTGAAGAAACATTGGAACATAGTAAGGTTGAAACAGAGCAGGGCAAATACCAAGGCCTATAGCTCCTTGTCTGATGTCTGAGAATTTAGATTCTAAGGCTTCTAACAGCTCTGCTAATCCAGCTTTGCTACTTGAAACATAGATCTCGCTGATGGGACATTTCCTTTCTCCATATGCATTTTTCATTGACAGATGTCTCACAGGGCTGACATCACAAGCATTTGGGGTTTCCACTGAAACTCAGGCTTAACTTTCACAGTTTCATGCACTGAACTCTTGTATCCTATAACAAAGCCTTCTAAAAGTAACTCCAGGACTGATACTGATTACCTGCCCTTAGTGGGTCACTGAAACTGTAGAGGAAAAATCTACAGTCTCCTTACTCATGTAGCTTTCATGTCTCCAAAGCCAGTGCCATGTAAATGAAACTCATCACATTGATTTGGCAGCTTGGGATGGACTCTTGCTCCCTCTGGATACATTAGTAGCAGATTCATATGATGAATCAACTAGCACAAGAATCATCTTAGGATTTCATTTTTTGCAAGCCAAAAGCATCTCAGGGTGGCATTTTATGCTCAGGATACCTTTCTGCTGTTCTAGCACAAAGCTGTAGGTCTATGGCTTATGTCTTGATTGTTGTACCATTTCCTAGTGTTCTATTTTCTCTGAACCATACATTTGTGTATTTCTACCTGCCCCACATGTGCTTTTTAAATTATAGACTGTCTTAAGAGTTTTCAGGAATAACCTTGGCATGTACTCAATGAAATTCTGTCTTGGAATTTCCACCACCAAAGAAATTAGTACATGGCTTTTTCTAACCTCAGGTAAGTTCTTGGAACTTGGACAAAGTACATTCAATTGCTTTGCCAGAATATCACAGGAATGACCTCTAGTCATGTTGAAAATAGTCTTATCCTTGGAAGCTTCTTGAGGTAAGCCTCTGTTTTCCAGATTACTTTGAGAACTACTAATACTACTTTGAATACCTACTAGTACGGCCCATTAGGCTCTGCTTTTCCTCTTTAAGTGCTTTTCTGATTGAAACATCCAAACTATTCTACATTCCTCCAGAAGAAAATTTGGCCCTACATAGTAACATCTATTCCCCTGGTACCAATTTCTCTCTTAGGTACTTTGTTGATGTGATAAAATATTGCAAAAACACAACTTTCATCTTAAATGGCTAAGAGGTATTTTGGAACCAAATATGAATGAACATAGCCTGGAAACACAGACTTATGTTGCTTCAAATTCCATGTTTCAACATGGCAATAGCTTGAAGAAATTTTTATAGTTACCAAAAAGAGAAAGTCATGAATTAAGATACTTTTCAAATAAGTGGGTGGAGATGTCAGAGAGGCAGCTTATAGGCAAATGGGGAGAATTCTGCAATACAGTGTAGATACCCTGTTATAACATTATGAACCCTTGGGTTGGTAGAAGCTAGTTGTCTGCTAAGTTACGTTAAACAATATATAAGTCACAGGATGCCATATCTGACACAGAGATTGGAAAAGAATGTCTATTGAGGGAGCTAAAGATATCCCAAGATAAATTGCAAATGCTTTCTGGACCGATAACATTCCAGACCCCCCAAAATCACTGAAGTGTTACTTTCTTAAACATTCTTATAAGGCATTCAGTAGAATGTACAGGTTATTTTATTTTCTAGAAATATGCTTTCAGAAACAAAAGTAATTTAATAAAGTGTTTATATTTGCTTTTAATTACATAGTAGGAATCCCAAATGGAAGGGGATGCATGGCAGGACTAGGCCAGAGCACAAAGCTGAATGTTCACATCTCATTTACAAACAGAATGGAGAGAAAGCAATCTGGAAGTGGGATGATGTTATAAACTCTCAAAGCCTGCTCCCATGATGTACGTCCTCCAGCAAGACTCGAACTTGTGAATATTCCATAATCTCCCCAATCAGCACTACCACTTGAGACCAAGTGTTCAAAAACATGCACCTATGGGGGACATTTTCAGTTAGACCACCACAAACCTGCAGTGGGACCTTTTATCTTTTGTATGCCCTATTGACAAATAATTGTCAAGGTTAGGAAAAAAGACATCAGATATTCTCAAGAGAGTTGGCAACTAAATCTTCTATCACCAAGAGGAGAGATAGGAGGTAAACATGAAAAATAAAAGAGTTCCCCACAGTTCCAACTCCAAACTAAGACCAAAATGTCCTCTAATGTTCATTGTTGTAATTTTTTTTCATTTTTAGGCTACTGGGTTTCTTCCCCACAGCCAACATGGAAGCACAAATGTATACTTATACTAATATCATTGAGCCTCCACATGGGGAACAGATGCATCTAATGGTAGATACTCACATAAAGCAAAAATATATATTGCAAGAGAAAAAGACATTTTCTTATTGAACGAAACTGAAAATACATAATTTTTCCTGGGTTACATTTTTCCTTTAAGAACACCATAATTTGTAATGTTTTCTATTTTTCTTTAAAAAATTTCAATTCTTCACAGTTAAATGGAATTTTTGTAAGCTTTGACACCCAAAAATATATTTCTGAATGATCAGGCACTGTATACCCTTATTTTCATTCTTTTGAGTCAGTTCTCTCCTTCCTCCAGTTATGTGACAGGAATTGAACTCAGGTGGTAAGTCTTGGCAGCAGGTATGTTTTCAAACAGAACCATCTCACTGGCCCTGTCTATGCAATCCTTAATTGATCACTGAGGATCTAAATTAAATAATATTTAAAATATTCTCATCATTTAAAGAAATTTTTGCCTCTCTTCTAAACTGATAGAAGTTCTTCTTTAAAAAACATTTGAGTAGTAGTAATATCTACCCACTCAACTCTGCCATTTTTAATCATATTTCAAGTAGTGACATCTGGCTGTGGGATTTTCAGCACAAAGACAGCAAAACTCTGTCCTACCATGAGCGTCTTATTTTCACATGGGGAGACCTCAGAGTCTCACTTCACAATGCTAACCATTCTTAATGTCTGAGGACAATAACCTTCCAGATGCTGAAATGGGTCTGGATAGTAACAAAGAGATGGGGTGTCAGAGATCAGTTACCTTCAAAAGGGTGCTTTGTTCCATGTTCATGAAGCAGGGAAATTCTAAATTCAAATTTCCCTTTTAGTCACAAATTCTTATAAAAACCCAAAGTTGGGAGGAAAACATTGTGGGAAGGACAACAAATGTTCCAGGGTTTTTCCTATTCTTTGTGGTAACGAGGAAAACTTTTCTCCTTCTTAAATTGTTCCACATTTGGGGTCCCTGCAAGGAAGATTTGAACAGGAATATGTAATTAAATAGTTCTCAGAAAAAAGAGGAAATATCTTTTTTGGAAATGGGGTATCACTATCCCTGTAAAGAGGGTAACATCACATTATCCCTTGGTTTAAGCTTTCTGAAATATAAAATCTACTGGCTTTCCTTGATAAGGCAACCAAGTGAAGGAACTTAGTGCATATTTCCTGGAGATGTGAAATATTGCATAGGTATATGATAATTAATGGTACTTAAGTACTTGTTTGGATGCCAAGAATAAAGAAACACAGGACTTTATTGTTGAAGTGCCTAGGTAGTGTGGTATACAGAACACACTATACAGGTTAAACCCTACGTGTTTCTGGTAGCACTTACATGTGTTTTTTCTGTGAGTTCACTGTAGCCATGAATCTTTTTCCTGTGTTTGCTACCATACCATGTAGAAAAAGGAATGCTCCTTCACACAGACTGGCTTAGGTTCAAAACCTGTGTTTCAAGGATTAAAGGTTTTTGGTTTATTTTGTTTTGTTTTGTTTTGCTTTGTTTTTATGTTTGTTTTTTGTTGGCTCTGGTACATACAACACTTTTTACTCTGTCAGTTACATAATTATTGAAGACACCACCTTTTATAATTTCAACTGTCATTGTTCTTCAGAATGCATCCAATTAATATATTTTAGAATTATTTTTTATAACAGTTGATCTTGAAAATTGTTTTGATAAAGAAATCACAGTGGCATGACAGGAGAGGGGAATACCGGAGAGGAGAGGGATAGCAATGGTGGGAGTCGGGTGTAGGGGAGCTAAGACGATCAGGGGATTCACCAAAATAATGATGTATGAACAGATAAAAATTAAAGCCACTGCTTTATAAGCTAACTGGATTTTTTAATTTTCAAAAATATATCTTATGCTATTAATCGTATGTTGTATAACATATCTAATAGATGCATCAACTTTATTTTTTCTTGAATTTTTGTATTGAACACATCTTAATCAACTTTATTGCCCCTTCCCCATTGGCACCTGGCCATAGCCCCTCTACCGACTGGATTTCATACATTCTGACATTTGCGTTAAAGCTGATCATATCAAGTTAGTGTTCCCAGACGTCCCTCAGTACAAGCTCATCAACTGAGGCCTCATCATCCCATCTAAAGTCACTTTCTTTAAGAAGACCGACTCTTATTCCTTCATCAGTAATCAGCTACCGCTACCAGTAATTCTTCAGCTGAAATTTGGGCCTCCTGTCTATTTCGACAGTTCTGTGCTGAATTTTTTTCTGTTTGAGTTTCCTCTTATGTATGCTGTCACCATTGCTATAGGTTTATATTATCAAGCAAATTCCCAGAAGTCTGTGACTCAATTTCCATATGCACCTTCTTTCTGGTTCTTACTGTCTTCCTGCCCCCTCTTCTGCAGTAGTCCCTAAAGCCTGGGTGGCTGGGTTTTAATATGAGTCCTGTCTAAAGACTCACACTTGGCAGACTCATGCTTTGTCCATTTGTGTCCTTTTGTGTGCATGGACTTCTGTTACATGAAGGGGCTTCATTAACGGGGTTTAGAGATAGATTAGTACTCTCTCTGCCCCTTTTTTCTACTGTGAGCCTTGGGTGTAGAGGTTCCATTGTAGACGTGTTGCCTGGGATTGGGTATGTAACACAATTTCTGCATGTGAAAATTTATGGAAATCTGTAAAGGTCGCCACCTGCTGCAAGAAAAACTTCTTTGATTAGAGTGACTAAGATACTTATATGTAAATTTAAGGATCAATATTTTGGACATGTCAAGAAATTATATCTGCCTAGGAATTGAACACTATTGGGGATTTCTCCAAGATCTATGTTTCCTCAAGCTATGTGTGTTTGGTTGGGTTTACAGTCCAAGAGCTTCCTCCCATTAAGCTGGCTTTCAGAAGTGAGGGCAATCTGTCTCCAGTGTCTGTCGCTTCGTTATTCACCAGGGTTGATTCCGCTGATCTGACTGCTAGACCGGGGTCCACTTTGTCTATTAATGCTCTATGTGCCTCAGTCCCGAAGCTGCACATTTAGTCGAAGGGGAGGTCCTTCCTGGATAGAGGAGGGCCTCTCAAAATGATATAGATATAGAAGTAGCTGCTTTCCACTGCTCAGAACCGCCAAACAAGTTCTCCAGAAATAAAGAATAAAAATAAAAAATAAGTAAGTTGACGTTTTAGCTACTGACGTAAATTATATAAAAGCTTGTTGAATGTATTTTGGTTCAAGATCAGTACAGAATGTCCAACAACTTCTGAAATGGGTCTCAACATATTTCTAAACATCCTGTGTATTTATGTGAAAGAGTGTTCTTAGCCTGATTATGAAAACAAAAGACTGAATAACTGTGAAACATGTTGAAGATACTCTGTGCCTCTCAAAAGCAAAAAGCCAGTCAAAATTGAACTCTTTATGTAAACATAAATGAGCTCATTATTATGCAACTTTAAGAACTGTTAAAATTATATTTACCTGAAAGATTGTTTTATATCAAAGTCTTGTGATTCACAATTGGTAAATATTTAATTTGTATTCTATTTATTTATTTATAAATTATTTATATTATATAAAAAGTTCCCATGTGGATAGGAATCAAGAGTGGAAAATGTTCAAGAAGTCATTATTTAGAAGAAAGATCTCTGATTATTTTATACTAAATGTTACATGGGGGAGATGTTGATGTACCAAACTGAAATTACCCAAAGAAAAGCCCATAACCACATCTGTTTAAAGATTATCCAAATAGGCTCAATTACCTGTAAGGGGCATAAAAATATCTGGGGGCAGATTCCTATGGCTTATCAGTTACTACAAATGTGAGAATTTATTAGTGTCCTTTGTTCTACACTAATATTACTTACCTTCTAACACAGGAATTATGTAACACAGAATGGAGAATGTATTTTCATTGGAAATGGTGCAATTATGCTATTATGAGTTGGAGAATGAGAGTGAGAATATTAGACTTCACCCTGTCTCTCCCTTCTGGCAACATTTTTATCATCAATTCACTGCAATGAGTACTTTTTAATAAATTTGAATAACCAGATATTATATAACGTGTCAGAACAAGGAATAACTGGAAAAAGAAAGGAAAGGACAGATAAATTATACAAAATATACTTAAAATCAGAGACCCCTGGGGGGAAAGTTCTGATATAAATTAATGTGATGATGACTCCCAAATCCACAATGGGATTTGCATCTAAGCATAAAAGATATCACTTCAAAGCACTAATTTCCATGTGACCGTGCAAATTATTTAACATGAATAATCTACCTTTCTCTAAGTTTACCAGCCTCCAAAGAACATTTACAATATAAAATGTGTCTTGAGATGATTTATTTCAAATTTATTTTCATATTGCATTAGTTAGTTTTCTGTTGCTATCATAAAACATCATGACCAAGGCAACTTATAGGAGGAAGTTATTTGGTTTATGGTTCCAGAGGAGTAAAAGTCTGTCTTGGCATGGAGGTACGTCAGGCAAAAACATGAACTCTCAGATCTTCAGATAGACACAGGAAACAGAAACAGCAAGTTCAAAGTGGAACAAGGCTATGAATGCTCAAAGCTTGCTCCCAGTGACATGCTTCCTGCAGCATAGCCACACCTCTTAAAGGTTCTATGATTCTTCCCAAACAGAACTCCAAATGACCAAGTATTTATACACTTGGAGTTTATAGGGGACATTCTCATTCAAACATATCTCTGCACTAGAATTACAGTGCAATTCCCTTGTATTTTTGTTTTATATTTAGTATTCTTCCCACATTATTTCCAGTGGAAAAGGAAGGTATTTCTTAACCACCAGGATGACGCCTCCTGACTTTGCTGCTAGCTTCATCACAATCAGAATTAAAATTCTCCCCTTCTTACTTTTCTCATGTCCTATCTTTCTGGAATCACTTTTCAAACCAATATCTGATTTGTCTGGGCAGAATAATGATTTCAGTATAGGTTAAATCCATAAATATACATTGACACTTTCTATCTCAATAGGTAATATATTTCCAATGTATTTTATGTCTCAGATACATGTACAGTTACAAAGTAATAATTGTCATGATGCAATAAAAATTAGAGTTAACATTTTTATTCATATTACAGAAGTCTTGACTAACCCAAATTCTAAGATTTATTAATTTTTTAAATTTAATTTTATGTATGGATTTTGCTTGTTTTTGTGTATGCTCACCATGCGAGTGCTTGGTACCTAAGGAGGTCAAAACAGGGTGTCAGAGCCCCTGCAATTGAATTATAGACAATTTTGAGCTATCATGCTAATGCTGGGAACTAAACCTGGTCCCTCTGCAAAAGCAGATAGAGCTCTAATCGCTCAGCTTAGCCACCTTTCCAATCACTAATCTGACCTTTAAAAGCCACATTATCCATGCTTACTTGTTCTCTGTTTACTCCTGTGTTCTCCCACACCTGTGCTATGGTTGCCAGTAATTTTTTTTTATTTTATTGTAAAGTCATTTAACTTCTTTAATGAGTTATCAACAAACCCTTTAATTGTTAACATTTTCAAACTTATTTTTAAGAGTTTGTATTCTTGTCTAATTAGTCAACTCATTCTTTATCATCCACAAACATGATTTGTTTGTCTTTCTTGGATATTGCAAGCAGTCCTCTGACACTCAAAATCTATTAATCATTGAAGAGACTTGCCTATTTTAGTGTATATGTTAAGCCTCATCTGACTGTGTGAGTTCCTGTCAACCTACTTAGAAAGGTACAAAATATTAGCTTTTCTATAAGCCTATTAGGTATAGAATAGCTTAACAATGTATTGGAGGAATGAAATGGTAAGAAGTAAACAGAGACAAGTTTTGCAATAGATAAAACTGCTAGAATCAAGGATTCCTGAGGCTAAAGGAAAGAAAAAAATGTTATTGGAATTATAGACATGGCACAAGAACTGGGACCCAGATATCACATTAGGGTTCAGCCCCAGGCCATGTGTTTGTAGTTTCAATGAGTACAGATTATATAAGGCATAGAAATTGGAGCTGGGATTTTTGGAACAAAGGAAGGAGATGGTCAAAAGGACAAGTAGAAGAGCTGCCTTGTGCAGGGAACTGTGAATAGGACTGAATGAAAGAGAAAACAAAGAACTTTCTCATTTCTCTTATGACCCCCTAAAGGGAAAAAAATACTTCATTAGGCCAACTGATGGAAAAAATAAGACATAGATAGTCCTAGGCCCAACATCATAATATGGAATTGGAAGGCGATTCTGTAGAATCAGAAAATGTGTCTACATGACCAGCATTATTTCAAATGTTAGAGCATATATGAGAAGTACTTGTATCAGGTGTATATGGGAAAATTTTATTTCAAATTACATTGCCTGAATACTTGAAATTCTATTACTGCATTGAAATTCGGCAAACAATATTATATGCTGTGTTTATTTAAACATATGAATTTTTAAGTGTTTCTAAAAATAAAAATAATTTACAAGGAATATTAAATGCTGCACATTAAGCTGTTGACCGATATACTTGCTTAATGAAGTAGTATATGTTTTGTACAACTGAGTTACCAATCTCAGCTCCTCCCAAAAGTAGTGCTGTTGTGCATATTTATGGGCCTGCCAGCAGTGCGAATGCTCATGGGATTTATTTTCATAATGAAATTCTTTTTATGTTATTCAATTAATACAGTAGTTTCAGTATATCATTGGTTAATCTTAGTGCAGTAAAATTCTGTACTTATATTTTGAACTACTATTACAAATCTTATTTATATTATTTTCTGTTCAGTTATTTTAACCTATTGTGAATAGATGCTCATAAGAAATATATGCTTTAACATGTGCTACTAAATTATTCTAAACAGTAAAATTATAGTAATGTTTTGATGAGAGCACTAAATAACTTCATTTACTATTCTTCCTGTCACAATACCCTTAATCGTCTTCAAACAAATTAGGTAATATCATACTTTATGGATAGTACAAAATGAACACTTCTGTATTTGGGAATTGACCAGAAAGAAATACAAGTTAATAAACCAAGGTAAACGAGTACTTAATTTTATATATAATCATAGGTGAATAAAGGGAAGAGGAACAGTGTTATGAATGAAATGCTAATCACTTTATTGAAAGAATGTTGCTAATAACAGTTCTTGGACAGACAAAGGATACTCTTCTTTAAAAGAAAAAAAAAAGGCAGAAGACAGATACTCTGTTCTGCCTCAACAGAAACGCACCTTTCAATGTTTTCAGACTCTATTAGTAATGCACACACAGGGTAATTAAATACACAACTTGTAGAGTGTGCTCTGCTTCTGAACTCATAGCCAAGACACATTATGAAGTCTTTGTAATGTTGAACACTGAAATGGGATCTCCACCGCTCTTCCTTACTCATTCCATAAATCACTTCTGTGAAAGATCATTTGCCATTAAAAGACTCTAGTTAATGAAATTTGAACTCCTCCATTAAAAGTGTAATCTTCATCAATCATAAGAAGAGTGGCCAACTAGGAATTCGAAACAGTATATTTCTTTGAAAATTAAAATGGAAAAAACTGACATAAAAGCACTGCAAAATAAAATTGATTACATGTTCTATGCATCTTATGGAAACCTAATATCTTAGAAACTTCTTTATATATATATATATATATATATATATATATATATATGTATATATATATATATATAAACAGTATAAAAAGAGTTTAAATGAAATTACAACATAACAGGGCATCAATGGTAATCCTATACAACACAGGCTAGGAAATAAAAATGCACAGTGCAAAGAATGGACTCCTTCTTTGTAAATTGTTGACTGGGGGAGTCAACAATTAAAAAAAAATATTGGCTATTGGTGTGGCTCTGAGTTACCAATCAGACTTGAAGTTAAGACACTCTTGCTGTTGACACTACATATACAAGTCATAAAGGAAGGAGAATTCAAGATTGTGCTGACCCCCAAGCTTCATCTCAACTTTTGTTTTTCACAGTTTAAAAGGTACAGTGCATGAAACCAGAGAAAAAACGTAATCATCAGCCTTTACACAGCTGTGAACCCTTCAAGCTACAATAACAAGGAAGTGGAAACATGTTCACTGGTGCAATAGTGGAATGACAAACTGCCAGATTTCAAAGAAAGTGCGGTTTAAAATTTGGTATATATTTATTAAGTGAAGACACCAATCCTGTGAAATCTTTAAATATTTTATCAATTGGTATTTGAAAAATTTGTGTCTAACTAGCATACACATATTAGGTTTCAAAATGAAAGTTTAGAAAGTCCTTCTTGATAAATCTCTTTTCTCCAATATCTTCCCAATGTGGGGATTCCACTCAAGGGAGGGGGCAAGGTGTTCCACTCTGGGAGGTGAGATCTGAGGTACAGAATCAGACCCTGGGACTTGTGTCTCTGGCAAACCATTTATTGTTTTGTTTAACAAGCTTATATATAAAAAAGAAGGCTGTGAGGAGTTAAGCAAACAAACAGGTTTAATATAAGTAAACAGACAAATAGATTTGACAACTAATCAGATAGAAGAGGGCTGTAAAATGGCATTTGAGATGGTAATCACACAAAGGTTGTACAACTTTGTGGTCATAGTTCATTTGAGGAAGGGAATTCATGTGCAGTCATAAATCAAGGTGTGCAGAATGTTTTCCAACTGAAAATAGTCTTTTCTGAGGACAAAAAATGCAGTAAACTTTTAACCCAGCTAACTTCTTCCATAGGCACTGCACAACATGGGTCCATTTACCTACATTCAAGCAATGCATTCATACACATAAACTGGTAAAAAGGCATTTATGATTTTTAATGGTGACAACAAAAATCAATAAGGATTGAATGTATTTCTAACCTACTGTAAAGATTATATTTTAGTTTTTGCTTCAACAACATGAAAACTGAACATTGACAGTATTGAGGAGTTATATTTTATAAGTAAATAATAGGATAATTGAAGATATAAGTAATTATAATGTGTTTAGGCAAGAAATAATTTGGGATAACTTATATTTCAATCAGTATTAATGTCTTCATTTGCTATAGAAACATGTCAATAAAAGTAATGAAGGTCATTGAACTTAGAAACACACATATATCAAGAAAATTATATTAATGGTTTAAGTTTCTCTTGACTAGAGTAAGTTCAAGATCCGAAAATAATGATTGTTCCTTACTATTTCGGGATTTTAAAAAATATTCTCATGTTACATATATGTTCCTTTGATCAAAATAATAAATAATTACTGAAATAATTAAACTAATGTTATTAAGTCTGGATTTTCTGAACATAAACAAATGAACATTCATTTATTGTTGATAATAGTGCTCATAATGGGAAGAAATTCAGAAATAATTTAGTGAAATATGAAACAGTGTATTGTAATTAACAGAATTCTTTACTTTCTAAAATTTTACCGAGTTTTGTGTAATGATTTCTAAAAATAACAGAAGGAAAATATGTATAGAGTTATGAAGCAAAAGCTTCAAATTTGTGTCTTTATACGATGCATGTAGGTTATTTACTTATTTATTTTTATTAATCTATACCGGAAAGACTTGGCAATATGGTTACTTACTTTTGGTAAAAACTGTTAATGACATATTTTTCATTTATAGTATGGTATTTTGATACATACATAAGAGTTGCAATGACTATGTCAATATATTTTACATATTAATTACCCAAATACTTATTATATGTTCATGGTGGAAACACAAAATCTATACATTACCAATACAATGGTGACTAACCTTTAAGGGACCTAGTACTCAAAACTAAGTTGTGTTTTAACATCTCCCTAAGTCCTCTGCTTCTAAGTCTGATGAACTATCTTACTGTCTCTTCCTGCATGTTTTTGTTTTTTTTTTTATGCACTCCAAACTGAAATCACATGGTGTTGTATCAGTGGTAATGTTCTTAGATTTTTTTTCACTTGATGCATTTCCCTAAAGCTCTGCTGTATTTATATGCTAATTTTCTCTTCAAGTGCTAAGTGATAAAATTTTGGTGCCCACAAAAGTTGGACTGGAAATTTCTGAAACTTTCAAGTGGGGGAACTAGTAAGTGGGGGAGCTAGGAAGAGTCATTCAATTGTTAATTAAGTGGGACCTAGACCACTTTGTTACGTCTCTTTCCTTTAATACTAGTTTAAAAGTTCTGCTAAGATAGAACATGTCAAGCTTGTCTTTCTGAGTCTGGGTTACTTCACTAAGGGTGACTCTTTCCAGTTCTGTTTACTTTCAGATATCATAATTTCATTTTTTTCCTTTTCTTATTGAGTTTCATACCATAGTTATTAATAAAATTTATACCCCTTCCTCCATCCATCCAAACTGGACCTCATGTATCCCACGAAACATGTTCATTCCTATCCAGTCAAGCATTAGTGCCCAGATATCCCTTAGTGCAAACTCATAAACTGGAGTCTGATTAGGCAACTAGAGATGGTAAGTAAAGCATACTCTCCCTCTCCCAGTAGTACTCAGGCTCCAATAGTTCTCAGTCTTGATCTGGTCCACCACCAATTTCTATCCCTCCACTCTGGACCTCCCTCAACTCTCACCAGTGAAACTTCTTTAAACAACATAGCACTATCCACACAGAAGACCAGAACTGGCCACACTTTATATAGTAAAGATTACAGAATGTGCATCCCTGGATAGCAGTCCTACGTTGAACCTCACCCACCTATGACTCAGGGATCAATGAAGAAGATGGGACAGAAAGACTAAGAGCTAGGGCTGGATAATAAACTTAGGGAAGCAGAGTCTTTCATGATACTGAAAGCTTGAAGTTGTGAAATTGTGGCAATGATAGCATTGAGCACAGGACCAATACAAGCTCAAATAAGATATAATTTAATTTTTAGAGAGTTGAATAATACTTCATATTCCTCTACTTAGCACACATCCTCATTATCTGTTCATTAAGTCCTTCCAATTCCGGGTCATTACAGAAAGGACAGCTACAAATATGGATCAAAAGGTGTTTCTGTAGTGGGGTATGGAATCTTTGGGGTGTGTACTTAAGAGAGTAACAGCTGCATAATATGGTAGATGAATTTTGAGTTTTTTGAAGAATCTATACCCGATTTTCCACAGTGGCTACACCAGTTTGCACTCCCACCAACAGTGGATACGTGTTCTTTCTCCGTATTCTGGCCAGCAATTATCACTGTTTCACTTCTGGAACTTTGCCATTCTGACTGGTGTAAGATAAATTAGCAAAGTGGTTTTAATCTGCATTTTACTGATGACTAAACATATCAAACTTTTAAAAGTATTTCTCAGCCATTTGTGTTTCATCTTTAATGAACTCCCTGTTCAGATTCTTGCTCTAGTTTTTGGCTACTTGTTTTTTTTTTTTTTTTAAGTTTAGTTGTTTTGAGTTCTTTGTATATTCAAGATACTAACTCCCTGTCAGAGGTATAGCTGGTAAAATTTTTTTTCTTCTAATTCTGTAAGTCCCAGTTTTCAACTGTTGTACCTAATGCTTGCACTATAGGAGACTTTTACAGAAAGTACTTTTCTATGCCAGCAAGTTCCAATGTATTCCCTACTTTCTCCTCTATTTGATTCAGAGTATTAGGTATTATGCTCAGATTCTGGGTCCATTAGAGTCTTAAATACACGTTTCAATTCATTGCAGAAGGGTGAGTTTCAAAGACTGTAAGAGCCAGAGGTAGTGGATGAACACAAGGAAACAGTGTTTTGGAGACTACTTGATGTTGGGGTCCCTCTGCTCAGTGCTGGCCAGAGTGAGACACAGGGTCTCTGCCATAAGGGCGTGAGAGGCGTGGAGTCAACACAAGGACCCTGGGAGCTGGGTGGAAGCATGCAGTGGGCAAGCAGCAGCAAACTCGTTTATTCAAGGAAGTGCAGGGGGTGTATTAGTTTGGTTAAACAACCCCCTATGGGGTTGTTTCTAAGGGCCGCCAATAGTATTCTGTCTCCAGATGGATCATCTTGATGCAAGTTCTCTCCAGAGGCAGGGAAGAAGCTGGTGTCACACCTGGCTGGATCAGAGCACCATGCCCACAGGAACCACTCGGTTAATCCTCACAGCATGTGACCTGCCTAAGGCCCACACTGCATTATGCAATTCATACACAGGAGACACTCCCTTAATCCTCACAGCAGGTGACCTGGGGAAGGTCCATCCGGAGTTCTGCCCTACAACTTGACAGTAACTAGTTTGAACTCACAGCCAGAGAAACAACACAAACAATTCCAATGCAAGCTCAAAACAGAAAAAAAAAAAAAAATCTCAGCATATACATGAGGAAATAAGAAAATCTAACTTGATCTAAGGAAATTTTGGCAACAGATGGCTGCTAGGAGCAGGAGAGACAGTCTTTTTCAGGCATGGGACCCTTGGTAGGTTTACCAGGCCCCAGTGGATGAACTTACACTGAAGGGGATTTGGGAACACAAATTGGACTCCCTAGGTTATATATATTTATGAAATACAATATATAATATATATAATACTATATGTGAATATAATAAATTATATTACATTAAATTGGGCAGGGAGCAATAACAGGACATGCAAATAGATGATGAGATCTAAATGCCATTTAATATTATATGAAAATCACAAAAATTCAATTTAAATTATGAAGATGGTTTATAAATAACAAAATTATGAGTGAGGAGAGTTACAGTAAAGATAGCTTAACTTTATGAATATCATAAATTTCATTATAATATATCCATAAGTATAATGACATGTAAACAAATGAATTATTACAAAATAAAAGAGAGCCTAGAATAAACACCCAAGTATATACAGAAGCTTGCTGATATGGTGGATGCAGCATCCTATGTAGTTATATATATGATATTAAAATAAATGGTATTTTACAGAGAAAAGTTAATCCATATCCCACATTGCAAACTAAAATAATGTCCATATGGATTTTTTTTTAAAATTTGCTGAACCATATCCCCCAAACATGATGAGATTATTAGTGGCCCAAGGAAAGTGAGGCAGGCATAGACTGAAGACTCTAAAATTATGATACATTATTTTATACATTCTTATTATTGTAAATATCTTTAAAATATGTAGCTGACAGTTTTAAATCTATCTGACATAATGCTGAGTAATACAAGTTTTATGCAGCTCTTCATACAAAATCTCTACAATTTTGTTTCTATCTTTTAAATAATGAATGATGGAGACTTTTTTCTTTCTACAAATTTATTGAGAGATACTTGATAAGGAGGAAAAATGTAAATAGTATTTGTTATTGTTTTATTTTTTACTCACTATACCAAAGTACATGAGAGAAATTTAAGTAATTTCTTTTTAAAGTGCTTTATTGGGAGTGGGGCTGGAGAGATGTTGGAGATGAAACATCAGTAGTTAAGAGCACTGTGTGCTTTTGCAGAGAATCCAGGTTTGATTCTCAGCATCCACATGGTGACTATCAACTGGCTGTAACTCTAGTTCCAGGGGAATCCAACACCCTCTTTTGACCTCCACAGGCATTGCAGGCCATGGGTGTCCTTATATACATGTAGGCTGCATATTCATACACATAAACTAAAAATAAAAATAATTCTAAAATGGTCTATTTGTCACATGGTTTCAGAGAGTTCAGTTCATCATGCTTAGACATTCCTTCACTGATGTGGATGGAGGTATCACCACTCATCTTGATGATTACAAATCCACTAAGTGGAAAATGATATACAATCTTCACACATTCATTCTTTGTCTACTTGATACATCAATATGGAATTTCAAAACGTTTGATTATTTCCCTTGTTAACCAAAAATCCCAATACATCTCACAATGAAAATTATATTCTACAAAATACTTTACAGCCTAATAAAAGAAAAAAAAATCTTATAAATGTTGTTGGTTATGTACTAAAACTAGATAAGAGTCTTCAGCAGTAGACATCACTAAAGAAAGATATAGAGAAATAAAACTAGAACAGAGGCAGAAGCTTCCACCTTGCTGGTTATCTTTCATAGGGCCAGATTTTGTATGTACTCTATGTACTACACAATACCAACCTGAGAAGCAAGACAGTCCACTGATTCAGTAGTGGCCCAATTGCTACTGGGAGAACCAATTGCTCTCTAATTGCATTTGAAGTTTGCTCATCAAGAGTAAAGAGATATCTGGCCTGATCAAAAATTCTTGGCTGAGGAAGCATTAGGCCCTTGTGGAGAAGACTACTATTGCTTAGCTACATTGATATAGCATAAAATTGCCTTTTGATTATTTATGGTCATATCCATATAACAAAATCTACTCTCAGACTTAATCAGAAAAGTCTCTCTTTGTCTAAGCTGAATGCAGAGATTCACTGCAGCAAAATATTCTGAGAGTGATGGTTGATTGCTCATCCTTAAGCAAGGTATCACGCCCCCCCCCTTAAGGTTAAGGGAATGTTGTAAAAGTTTGGGCAGAAAAATATCTAAAAGCCTGACTGTAGGGAGAAGGACTGTGCAATGCTCTCTTCTAACCACTGCATGGCCATGGCAATCATGAACTCACAGGCAGAAATGCGGAAGCAATAATAAAGTATGAAAAGAGGAATTCTGTGAATGGACACTCTCTGTTTCTTTGTTCACTGTTGTGAACCTCACTACTCTCTCCTTCCATACAAGTCAAAATTTGTTACATTTTCTGAAATCATGAACTTTCAGGCATTATGCCTACACAATGAGACAACAGTCAATTATGGAGGAAGGAGGCCGTCTTGGGCATCTACAATGAGCTAATCTTTTTATCAAAGAAGTCTTCTATGGAAGTCAACCTGCAGTAGATGTCAGTGAGCGGTACCAGAGGAAATATTACAAACACAGTAGAATCTATTGACCTAAGAGTACATTTTTCACTTTGATACATATTCTAATACATTACAAATATTGTATATTATATATATATACGTATAAGGCAAATAAAATTACTCATTTTTCTATGAAACTTCATAAGTATGAGAACATTGTTAAAATACAGCTTCTGTGCAACAGGATTTTTTTATTTGAATATATTATTTGAGGTTATTCAACATATATCAAATGTACTGAAAATTGTTTCAGGACACTTGTTTTCATTTTGTCTCCTATTATAATGAGCTAATTTTGTAAAGTTAGATTTTTTTTAATGGTTCATGAAACAAATATATTTATATTGAGATACATAATATTTTCAATGCTATTTAGACTTGCAAAAATATACTAGTACATATTACGGGAAAGTTCTGTATGAGATTAGTTTAGGAGTTGAAGAATCTAAAGTAAAACTGAAATAAAAATAAGTAGTGAGAAATTGAGACGGGAAAGAAGGAAAGTGTAATTCATTTCCACAACGGTGATCAAGAGCAAATACTGTATATAACTACCAACAAAATGTAGAAAAAATTCAATGTTATCATCCCGTGGGAAAAGTTCATGCTGTGTTGTATCAAGACAAGCTGCTTTTACTACACAGTAATTGGCAGCCAGTAGTGGGATCCCACTGTGAATAATCCTTGTTATTTTAGAGACCCTTCTCTGAATACTCAAATTGCATATATATATATATATATATATATATATATATATGTATATATAATATTAAATTGTACTAACTAGGTTTATAAAATCATTGCATTATGTTGGCTCTTGTTGTTTCAATAAGTGTCATAGTTCATATTCAAATAGGAGGAAATTTGATTTTCTTTTCAGACTATGCATTGGAATTTATGTTTCCTCAAAATGCAGTCTATTACTTCTTGTTCTCCTTGAATATACATGCATTTTCTCAGATGTCATAAGGGATTATGTTAAAATTTATGCTTATTCTTTGTAAATCATTATTTCACATTTTATTTTTGTTTTAGTTTAATTAAAAGCAAGCTATTTTATACACAGCATATGTCTTTAGTTTTATTTTCACTCCTTATTACTTGTTTGCTAATGAAACCACTGTTTTTATAAAAAGGAGTTTCTGAAATTCAGGCATATCTGCACTTTTCCAGACATATTTAATATTTGAATTATATTTTGGGGAAGATGACATTATTCAAAACTTCCAAAATTTTCTCGGAGGAATGAAATGATATCTTTAAATGTGGGCATTGGTGGAAAGAAGAATTTTCTTCATCATGGATGTAAGAGGGATGCTGAAAGGCACTAACGTAGTGGGAAGCAGTTTTCTAGTGTGCGAGAGCAATAGATATACCAGATGTTGCATTTCTCTGTGATGCCTCTGTGTGAAACTAAAGGTGTTTTACTCCCTTATTAAGACTTTCAGTATTTCTTCACAGATTTATAACAAAACTTTAAAATGTGCATAGTGATAAATTAGCTATAAGTATTTAATGAATGTCAGGCCTCGGAGATAACATTTCAGAACACATACTCTCTGTTTCTTTGCTATATCTATCTCTGTCCCTTTCTAGGTTGTTTCTCTATTTAAATAAATACCTACTCAGTATATTGATTTTCATGGCACCAATAACAGCAATCTATGTTGAAACTAGGGAATAAATACTGATATTTGAAATTTTAGGCATCTTGTGGGAAATACAGATTTCAGTTAAAAGATAATACTTCTAGTTCAGTAAGTACGCCATGTATGTAGATTATCTTTTAGTTGACTGGAGCAAACAAAAGCATTAATAAACAAATGTTAGATTCCAAAGTGACTTACAGGCTGACCTTCCACAGACTCATAGGGTAAAGCAGTGTTTCTGCTTCCTCTGCCTCATTTCTTTCTTTCATCCAGGCATTTAAGAAGCTACCATGTGTGTCTTGGCCTAATAGTCACTTGATTGTAACCTACATGGAAAATGGTAAGATTTAAGCTCCTTTTTTGAGGTTACACATTTTTCAGGGCATTTATAAATTATAGTCTCTTCTTACATTCTAACTGCCCTATCTCATGATCAGTTTAGTATTAGAATGATCACCCCGTGACATATTCTATAACTGCATTATTTGTTCTGAAGCCTTTGTGGTATTACTGTATGGAGTTGTGCCCACAATCCAGTAATTATTCCTTTAGTTGCTGATGCACAGACAATGAATGACTGATGACTATATATGCATCTTGCAAATGTCTCCAAATTGATGTCTCCTATTGCAAGATTTTAGCTCATTATTCAAAACGTCATCTATCTTATTTTAAAAAGTACATATATTATTTTAATACTAACTCATTTTCTATAAATTAAGCTTTTGATTAGAGGATACAAATGCTTTATTAAAACTCTTTGTGTAAAAAAAAAAAGGTAAATCCCTATTAGGGATCATAATCTGAAAGAAAAACAATCATTTAAAAGAATGTTTTTACTTGAAAGTCCAAGAAATATTCTATGAAATAACTTATCCCTGCTTTAGCTTTGTGAAAATGAGCATGGACTATTGCCTAAATATTCTTATTAAGAATGTACTGAGGCCAGAGAGATGAATCTACAGATAAGATCATTGACTGCTCTTGCAGAGAACTCTTGTTTGATTTCAAGAACTCATTTGGTAGCTAACAAACTTCTGTAGATTTAGTGTTACAAGATCATCTTCTTCTGACCTTCTCAGGCACTGAATTACAGACATGCAGGCAATAAACTCATAAAATAAAATTGAAATAATACATTTTTTTTTAAAAAAAGAAGCATACTTTGTTCGTTTTGTTATTGTACGACTTTAATCCCAGGATTCAGGAGGCAGAAGCAAGCAGATCTGTGTATAGTCAACTCCAGCAGTTTCCTTAGAGAGTTCTAGGCAGGATAAGACCACAGGGATAAAGTCTCTTAAATAATAATAACAAAAAATAAGTAAATAATAAGTAGATAACTAAAAATATTTGCTTACTTTTATTTTTGAGACAGGCACTCAATAGTTCAATCAGGTCTAGAAGTTGCTATACATCTAAGACTAGACTCAAACATGCAGTTTCCTTGCTACAGCTTTCTAAGTGTTAACTGCATTCACCATGCATTCCTAAATTAAAATTGCAGTCGGTCTGAAAAAATTTATAGTATAATTGAAAACATTATGACTGCACAGAATTGTTATTTACCAGAAGAGGAATATGTTGACAATATTTTTTTACCTCTATGTGTTTAACACCCACTGATGTAAAATGAAACATAATTTCTTCAATGCATGCTGTAATGTTTGAAAATTAAAAATCTATATGATAGTCCTTATCATCACTGATACATTATCTGAAATTTTGATGAATTCTGAATGCTTTTACTGACCATGGACCGCACAATTGTTTCTGTCCATTGCAGCACAAGGACAAATGGCATGCTGAAGTTTCCTGGGCTTTGGCCCAAACCACAGTCCATCCTATGGGGCACAACCTCATTCTTACAACGAAAACTAGCATTAGAGGGAAAATTAGGTAGAACAATATCAGTAATAAACGGGCTATTGGGTTTAAAATTTAGGTATAAATATGTGATAATTTAAAATCTTTTATTGAGCATTTGTACATTTAATATAATTTCTCAATCAAATGTAGAGGGTATCTATATCCCCACACCTCCCCACTGGACCCCATGCTTTCCACAGTATATGCTAAGTCCTAGCCAGTCAAGCATTTATACCCACATGTCCTTTGGTGTAAGTTTATTCACTGGAGTGTAGTAAGTCTAACGAGATATTTTTAGTAAGGTCTACTCTCCTTCATCCAGTAGTAATAGGTCCCCAACAGCTCACAGACTAGGGCTTGGTGAGTGCTCTTTGTGCTCAGTGTTGCTTTGACTATCCAGTATCTTTTTTGCTTCAATATGAATTTTAGTTTTTTTTTTCCTAAGTCTGTGAAGAATGTCATATGTATTTTGATTAGGATTGCATTGAATCTGTATATTGATTTTGGTAGGATGGGCATTTTTACAATATCAATACTTCCAGTCCATGAGCATGGGAAGTTGTTCCATTTTCTGGTTTCCTCCTCAATCTCTTCTTTAAAGGTTTATTTTAAGATACTTGTTTTGACACTAATGTGAATAGAAGGGATTCCTTATACTCTTTCTCCAGTTGTTTGCTAGTAGGATATTGAAAATATATGACTTTTTAGATTAATTTTATAAATTGCCACTTTATTGAAAGTGTTAATCATTTGTAGAACTTTTCTTGTGGAATTTTGGCAACTCTTAAGTATAATATCATATCATATGCATAAAGGGATTATTTGATCATTTCTTTTCTAATTATTACTCCTTTAATGTCCTTATGTTGTCTTATTGATCTATCAAGAATTTCAAGCAATATTTTAAAAAGGAATGGAGATAGTGGACAATCTTGATGAGTTTCTTATTTTAAGGTAATGCTTTCAGTTTTTCTCTATTCAGAGTGATGTTGGCTGTTTGTTTGTTATATATAGCTGTAATTATGTTGAGGTATGTTCCTACAACTCCAGTTCTTTCTAGGACTTAAAAAAAATTCATGTAGAATTTTATCAAAGGCCTTTTCTGCATCTATTGAGATGTGATTTTTTCTTTGAGTTAATTTATATAATTTGTAACATTTATTGACTCACATGTATTTAACCAATCTTGTATTGGAATAAAGCCAACTTGATCATGGTGGATGAACTCTTTGATGTGTCCCTGTATGTGGTTTGCAATAATTAGTTCATAATTTTTGCATCTATGTACATTAAGGTTATAAATCTATATTTTCCATTTTTGGTTTGATCTTTACCAGGTTTTAGTATTATACTGAAGCTGGCTTCATAGAAGGAATTTGGGAGTTCTCTTTCTTTTTCTATATTTTTGAATAATTTAAGAAGTATTGATTGTCTAACTTCTTTAAATGTCTCATGGAATTCTGCTGTATTATGTGCTTGTACTTTTCTTAATTTGGTGGTTTTATGTTATTGGTTCAATTTTCTTATACGTAAGGGTCTGTTGAAGCTGTTGAGTTCCTCTTGGTTTAAATTTGTTGATTTTAGATATATATCCAGTTCTTTAAGGTTCGCACTTTAACATATAGGTTTTTATAAGCTTCCGAATCTTTTTGTCTATTGTGATGTTGATGTTTTAACTTTTCAACTTTCACGTTTGAATTTTTGATATGGTGCTTCCTCTTCCTCCTCCTCCTCCTCCTCCTCCTCCTCCTCCCCCTCCTCCTCCTTCTCCTCTTCCTCCTCATCTTCCTCCTCCTCTTCTTTCTTCTTCTTCTTCTTCTTCTTCTTCTTCTTCTTCTTCTTCTTCTTCTTCTTCTTCTCTTCATTTTCTTTTTGGTTAAATGGACTAAGTCTCTGTGTGTCTTCTTTATCTTTTCAAAGAACAACACCTGGATTCATTGGTTCTTTGTATTGTTTTCTTTGTTCCTATTTCAATAATTTCTGTTTAAATTTTTATTATTTCTTTTTGTCTGCTGGGTTTAAGTTTCATTTATTGTTGCCTTTCAAAAGTCTTTACTTGCAATATTGAGTCACTTCCATGTACTCTTTCTGATTTTTTAATGTAGGTCCATAAAGTTATTAACTTCCCTCTTAGGACTATTTTTAATGTGTCCCAGAGGTTTTGTTGTGCTATATTGTCTTTTTGTTTAATCCCAGAAATACTTCTCTTTCTTTCTTAATTTTTCCTTTGACCCATTCATCATTCAGGTGTATGTTACTTAATCTCCAAGAGACTGGACATATACATCTGGTGTTGATTTTAAGCTTTATTGCATTGTGGTTTAAAAGATTGCATGAAATTATTTCAGTTTTTTTAGTACCCCAGTAGGTGGTCTATTTTGAAGAAAGTTCCATGGAGTGCTGTATAGAATATGTATTCTTTGATGCTTTGTTGGAATATCCAGTAGATATCTTTTAGGTATGGTACTGTTTAATTATAATATCTCTGTTTAATTAGAATATCTCTGTTGACCAGTCTGATGGAGACAATGGGGTAATGAAGTCACCTATTACTATTGAGAAGGTATTTATCTGTGTTTTAAAATTCTGTATCATTGTTTTCATGTAGTTGGGTGCACCAGAGTTTAATGTATGTATGATAATGATTGTAATATGTTTTTGGTTGAATGTTCCTTTGATAAGGATGAAGTGAGCCATTTTATTGCTTCTGATTAATTATAATTTGATTTCTACTTTTTCATATATTAAAATAAAAACTTATGCTTGCTTCTTAGTACCATTTGATTGATACATTTTTTTCATCCTTTGGTCTTAAGGTAGTGCCTGACCTTCAAGGTCAGATGGGTTTCTTAGAGACAATGAAAATATGGATGCTGTTTCTTACTGTGTAAAACTAGCCTATGTTTTCTTATTGTTGAATTCATTCCACTGATATTTAAAGTTACTATTGAAAAATGTGTATTGTTCATTTTAATTTCTATTTGCCTTCTTGGTCTAACTATGTGTTTCCAGATTTATACCTTAATTTAGTTTCTTTCTGTTTCGCCTTTGGTATAGTCATTTGTTTCTTCAACTATTTGTATTGTTTCAAGTATCCTCTGAAGTGTCGGTTTTCTGGACATGAATTCTTTCAGTCTATTCATTTCATGGATGATTTTTGTTTCCCCTTAAATTATAATTGAAAAATTTTTTTCTGGGTAAAGTATTCTGGGTTGTTACCTAAGGTCATTTAAAACCAGGAATACTTAGGCCCAATCTCTTCTGGCTTTCATGGTTTGCACTAAAATGTTAGTTGAAATTCAAAAGGTTTTTCTTTATATGTAGCTTGTTATTTTTCTTTGGAAGCTTTCAGTATTCTATTTGTTCTGTACATTTAGTGTTTTCACTGTAGTATGATGTGGGGAATTTCTTTTCTGGTCCTGTCTATTTGGTATTTTATGTGCTTCTTGCATTTATTATGGGCATGCCTTTCCTTAATTTTAGGAAATTTACTTCTACAATCTTGTTGAAGATCTGGTCAATACCATTATCCTCAAATTCTTCTCCTTCCTCTATGTATATGATTTGTAAATTTGGTCTTTTCATGATGTTCCACATTTCCTGTATATTCCTTTCCTGTGTTTTTTTTTAATTTAATTTTTCATATTCTTCGCTTGAGCAGTCCAAATGAAACTTGTTGGAACACAAACTCTCATCATCTGTGTGATAGCACAGATTGACTGCAAGGCAGAACCAACTGCCCTGTGGACGGATCATACCCACCCCTCAGAAGGCCTATCAACTGTAAGTATCTGTACTATGTGCACACAAGTGAAGTCCTATCAAAAATCAGTCAAAGAATGTGGAAAGACTCCACCCTTTATCTCTGGACTATTGGCTGTGGGGAGATTCTAGAAGATTATGGGGAGAAGCTAGGGGGGTTTAAGTAATCATTCTTTTCAGTTTTCTAGACTTTGTTGAGCCCAACAGGCTCTGATGATTAGTGTCAAACCCAACTTTACACAGTTGTGCTTCTTCTACCCGAGTAAGTCAAAGAAATAATGAATAGACAAGAAAGAGAGAGAGATTTCTATGAATGGAGGAGGGCAAGCATGGGTGATAGGAGATGTAAGAAGAGAGTGGTAAGAAAGGACAGAATATATGAAACAATGAAAGTAAATAATCAATTAACATTAGTATTAAACCATGAACTCCCGAGAATACAGGTTTTTTTTTCCTATGATAAGTTTGAAGTTTGTATACAAGCTATTATTTAATGGATAAATACTGGGTAAGATAATACAATATTTAACAAAGACTTTCTCTACTTTTAGCATATACTTAAATTTAATGCATTATTATTTATTTAATTATGACTTACTAATGTGCATCTATACTATTTGCTTTCTATTTTGAAATCTATTAATGCATTTGTTTTGAAGTTATGCATAATTTATGTTATGCATATTTACATTTTAACACATAAATATAAAGATGAACAATAAATTCTCTTTTGTGGTTTAGTATTTTAGATGCATTAGCAACTCTTTGGAATTTCATATTTTCTCATAAATATCTAGAGCTTTTAATTAAAAATATTTTAAAACAGAAAATTTCTTGTGTATAATATAGAAACATTTAGTACAACATAGGAATTATGATAATACTATGCGTGTAAGAGTATTGCCTACATCATTTTCATTATGATGCATTGCATTAAAAATGGTTCAAGACAAATTGGGTTGCCAAATAACAGACTATTTGTAATCATGATGAAAGATGGGCACATGGATGCTGGGTCAAAGTCAGTACCACTTATGCCAGCCGTAGTTGAAAAATCTACAGAATAACCCTAGAGACATAATGATAAAATCCCCATGTACAGGCCAAGACTTACATTAGCATAATAAAGTGACAACCCTACCTAAGCACAAAACATTTATAACAAAGTGGGGGTAGTCACTAGAACAGACATTGTTTTAGAAAATTCAGTGTCAAGTTCTGGAGATAGCTAAGGGATTACACTCCAAAATCTGATCCAGTAACTTAAGCTTCTGCTCTTAAGTCTCTTATTAATCATTTTTAGACTTTAGCAGATTTATCACTGTCAAAGTAAGCCTTACTAAAATTAAATGCAACATGTGAAAATTATTCACTTCACACATGAAACACAGTTGATTTCTGTGCAGGTTGATGAACTAACATTTGAAAAAGCTTTAGAACTCATGGGCAGAATTATTGTCAGATGAAGTTTCTAATACTTAGTAAATAAAACTACCAACAGTGCCTTTCTTTTTGATCCCTCACTCTCTGTTTTTATCTGCCTCTCTCATTGTATCTCTCTAAATCCCTCTCTCTCTCTATCTGTGTGTATGTGTGTCTATGACTCTCTTTCTCTCTACTGCACATGGCCTTGTATGCACCCAGCCATGTGTGCATGCATGCAGTCCAGAGGTCAATACTGAATGTCTTACAGTACAGGTCTCCACCTTATTTATGGAGTTTCTCACCACTGTGGCTAGACTGGCTGTAAACTAAACCCCTGTGATTCTCTTATTCATCCCTCCCCCGTTCAACAGCAATGTCGTTTTAAAGATACAGTACTACTTCTGGATTCCTTCAAAGAACAGCCAGCAGCACTCATGCTGAGAATTCTCCTCTGTCATTTGACGTTCTTCCCACTATGTATCTTAAGGTCCAAACTACGTTCTTCCCACTACATATCTCATGGTCTGTTAGGAGTTGGGTAGAGGAATCTGCTTGATTCATAATGTGTTCCTGGTAAGGTTTGTGTAGGTGATCATACTGAAGAAGGCTCTGTGACTCAGCCCTCCCTATTAAAGTTACTTTAAAACTCTGCCACCTTAATGTAGAAAATTCCTAAATGCTACTAATAGCTTCCTTTATTAGTATTTAAATTTTTTCATTATTGTCTAACTCAGAGTTATTGATTTTCTAAGGCATGTTAATATTTTTTCTAGTAATTTTCTAGATTTTTTTCTAGTAATTTCATTCTGATTGGATTGCCCACAATAAATGATTGTGTATTTTCCATTTGTTTATATGGAAAATAATAAAATAATATTTGTGTTTGCTCCAAGCTAAATAAAAGTTATAAATTGTTCTGTAAATGATGCTGAAAAGATATAATAAGTGTAAAGTTTTATTGCAGCATTAAAGGCATAGTTCCCTAAAAAATAAATATAAAATTGACTGTTGGGATTTCAGTAAATGGAAAAGCTTCTGTATAAAAAAGGAAACAAACAAGTCAAGTCAAGAAGAAACTTACAGTTTGAGAGAAAGTTTCACCAGTAATTCACCTGGCAGAAGATAAATATGGAGAATATACAAAGAAGCAAGGAAAAATATGACCCAATTTAAATAATGGACAATGCATCTGAAGAGAGAGTCCCCCCAAGAAGAAATAACAGTGAGTACTTTAATAGTACTGATCACCCTTAGCAACTAGGGAAATGCAAATCAAAACAACTTTAAGATTTCATTTAACACTTCAGAAAAGCTGATTAAGAGAGCCAAATAGTGGCTGAATTGGGGGAAGGGGACCCCTCATCCACTATCGGTGAGGTTTCAAACTTTTAGGCCACTGTGGAAATCAATATGGAAAACTCTGAAAACAGCAAAAAAAAAAAAAAGAAATCTGCCATGTGATCTGGTCATACTGAACCTTGACATATACCCAATGGGCTTATCTTACTGCAGGGATACTTGTCTAACAATTTTATTGCTGCTCTTTTCACAAATGCTAAGAAGTGGAAGCAAATTAAATGCCCCTCAGTTGATGAATGTATCATGAATTATGTACATTTATTTATACAGTAGAGTGCTACTTGGTGGTGAAGAAAAATAAAATCATAAAATTTGTGGCTAAATGACTGGAGCTAGAAACTATTATACCTAGTGAAGTAATACAGACTCAGAAAAATGAATGATATATGTTCTCTTTCATTTTTGAATCTTAGTTCCAAATGTCCAGATGGAAGTATATATTCTGATTTAACCTCAGGAAAATGGAAAAGATGATAGTGATAAAGGGAAAGATGGAGCTCAGGAGAGTAGGATAGTAGAAGAGAGTTGTTATTCATAGGGAGTTGGGGAAAAGGACAGTATTTTAACTGAGAAGGGAGTTGGAGCGTTATATAGGGGAGTTATATGGAGCGTTATATGGGAGAGATAAATAATGCTTTGATGGCTTTGATGGAAGGACAAAAAACAAGCAGAAATGCATTCGCTCAAAGTTATACTGAAAAACACACATGCAATAAATATACCAATGCATGGTATTTCTGAAGGTTATATTACAAAAATCACCATGCTAAACCTCCCTTCAGGTTGTTGGCCAGAGTAGTCTAAGAGATTGTCAAAATTACACAGGTTTATTTACATAGCCCTTGGTTGCCTTCCAAAAGTTGAAGGTAAGACCCTATTACTAAAGAGAGGCCACACTTCAGACACAGAATTTTGAGCAATTGAGTTGGAACTTACTTGGAAGCCGCCTCTCTTAAGTCTAGCTCTCATAGTATCAGAAGATATTGTACAAGCTGTCAAGGGTGCAAAGCAATCAATTTTCGTACCACACTGTAAAGCCTAATAAAAAATAATGACTGGCCAGTAAATTATCAGTATTTTTTCAGTAATGGTACTTTTATCTCGGGAATAAGTAACAGTTACCTAATTGGACTTAAAGCGTGCTTAATGGCAGGGAACTCATGTATGGTAATGCAAAGATAGCCAAATATACATAACTGGAGAGGTCATATATCCTATAGAAAAACCTACATCTGTCACATCCATAGACAATTGTAATTTCTTACCGTATGATAAATATATATTCTTATATAGAAAAAACCCTATATTTCTGTCTTAAGACATTCCTAAACAAATGTAATAACTTGCTCTAGGCTAAATATGTATCCTTATATTTATAGAAAATTATGCCTCTCATTACTCATTAAAGAAGTTTTATTGCGACAGATGGAAATTATTACAGAGTTCACTACTCATCAATCACTTAGAATACATTTCTATGAGATGCATAACCCCAAGTGACACGTTTCCAGTGGAACATGTATACCTAAGGGTCATCGAACACTGTGGAAAAATGGGTAGATATAATACTAATGCAGTTCTAATATGTCATCAGCGAAGATTCCCCATGCAACAGATGGTGATTAACACAATAAGTCAAAATTGGCCAAAATGTAGAGAATGAAAGACTGCAGATTGTGTGTTCTAATATAGAATGGGGAAATGGATAAGTAGCCCCAACTTCAGCTGAGGAACCAATGACAGCTAATCATGGCTGAGTGAGGGAGAGTAGAAATAATTCAGTCATGCGATGTGCACTTCAAAGAGAAGTTTACCTTGCAACACTAAACAAATGTGCCTAGTACAATGAAGTCTGACGCCCCGAGGAGAGGAGCAACCTGTTGAATGCTGTGTATGGATTCTTTTGTAAATTTTAATTGAATGTTCGTGTGTTTCATACATTACATCTTAATCATCTTTGTACCCCTTCCCCACTGACAACTCCTGTTAGCTTCCCTCACCCCACTGGATTGCATGCATTCTGTCATTACTTTAAGGCTTATCAAGTCAAGTTAGTGTCCCCAAACATCCTTCAGTGCAAGTTCATCCACTAAAGTGGATAAAAAAGTGGATAAAGTATAATCAGACTATCTCCAGTCCCTTCCTTTAAGAGAATCAGCTCCCCTCACTCAGCAGTAATAAGCTGCCAATAATTCTTTGACTGAGACTGGGGACTGCTGCGCGTTTCTTCAGTTCTGTGCTGCGATTTTGTCTTTTCATGGGTCCTGCACATGCTGACAGCACTGCTGTAGGTTCACATGAGCAGGGTCACAGGAGGTTCTATTTCCAGATGGTCATTTACCTCCTCTCTGGCTCTTACAATCTTTCAGCCCCCTCTTCTCCAATGGTCTCTGGACTTGGGTGGAGGCAGTTTAATATAGGAGTCCTGTTCAGGCACCCACACTCTGAAGACTATAATTCTCTACACTCTGGCATTTGTGTCTTCTTGTGTTCACTGTCGTCTGTTACATGAGGGAGCTTCATTGATGAGAGTTGAGAGCTGCGTTGGTATTCTCTATTCCCCTTGTTCCACTATGTTCAATGAGCCTTAGGCATAGAGGTTGCATTATAAATATGTCACCTAGGGTTGGGCAATTCACAGACAATGTCTGTGTGCGAACAGATGTGGAACTCTGTAATAATCTCCATCTGTTGCAAAGGAAGTGTGTTTGGTGAGTGGTGACTGGAATACTTGTATGTAAATGTAAGGATCCATGTTTTGCACAAAGAAATTGTTTTTGTCTACAGAAATGACAGCCTTGGAGTTTTCTTTAAGATCTATGACCACCCAGACACGTGTTTTTGTCTATGTTTGCAGTACCACATATGAGTTTCCACCCATTGAGTGGGATCTAAGACCAATTAGACACTTGATGATTACCCCCAGGATAAAAGTGCCACAACTACCCCAATATAGTTTGCTGTGTAAGTCATAGTTGTGGCTATTAGGCTTTAAAGCTGGAGTTGAACAATCAATTGAATTTTTCCCTTAGCAAATGCATGATGCTCTCTGAAACTATGACAGCTAGTCTTTAAGGAAGTGTGTTATGCATTTTAACTATTTCTGTGAGTTTTTTAGAAGTGGCACATTTATGAATAAGCTCACCCTTTTCCCCGCATAAATCATGGTGGATTCATTTTCACTTTTAGATTAATTCTTTCCATTATCCCCTAAAAACCCATAAATGGGTGAGCAAAACAATAATTCAAATGATATTGGAATAATATCCAGTCTTTTGAAGATGCAGACCATTTGCTAGTACACAAGTTTGGGTAAAACTCCTGGGTGCCTTATCTTTGGGCAAAGTGATTGCAGCCTGTCTCTAGCTTTAAGAGTACTTAATCACAAAGGGGCGTTCTCAACATCCGGAGATGCAGCTTCCAACATTCAGCTGCAAGCTTTCCTCAGTTTCCTCAAATCCAATGCCTTGCCTCCCTAGTAGCAGGTTAAATATTAAGTTCCATTAGAGAAGCGAGAAAATGGAAGAAAGGAATTCCAGATCAATAATACATAGGTACCAACTAGGAAAACATGTGAACAGAGGATCTGTTTGCTTTTCTCACTGCAACTACTAGAATGCACACAAAGGGGAAAGCACCATTCACATTCAATATGATGAGGCTTTTCTGTCCCATCATAGTTTGTCATGATATTCATTTAAGAAAGTGCATAGCATAATTGCTATCTATGTTTCTCTGATTGGTACTGTTAAAGTATGGGTTATGGAAAGATAGTGAGGAGGTATTTGCAAATAGAAACAAAAATCAGTAAATTTTAAAATAAAAGATCAACCATGCAGGTAATAAAAATAAGAGATATTTAATACAAGAATGTAGGTACAATTGTTTACCAAAGAAGTAATTATTTTTTAGTATACTCTTATTTTTTTAAATGCATATGACTCATTCCTGATTTTTATTTTTTTTAAGTTTCAATGTTATAATCTAAATATTAATGTCATAAATGTTTATAATTTGTTTTCATGGCAAATCTAAAATTATTGCATGGGAAAAATGCATCATATATGATACAAGTGCTGCATAAGATACGTTTTTCTTCACGTAATAAAAGCCATACGTGTGAAAACAGATTCATTTCTCTCATTGGGGACTTTCCCGTTACAATCTAAAAATCCTGGGTGAAATGTTTCGGTTTTGTTCACCGAATTTCTTCTTTCTGATGATCTGCATTTTTTACATTTTCTGATTCCCTTCGGAATCTTGCTATCAAAGTATAATATGGATGATAGAGGTAAATCCAACCAATTACTCTCTGTTAATTCATTAGCTAGATAATGTGTTAACTCTCCAAGGAAATGTTATGCCTATCTCTCTAAATACAGTGCAGTCTACAGGGGAAAGCACTAATCCAGGAAATCTGGAAAGATTCAACTGGGAGTTAATCTACTCAAGGGGGATTTTGTGGAATCCCTCACAGCCCATTAATAAAGCAGCTGTTTGCTCTAATTATACATAAATCAATCTCACATGCCATGAGTTACTTAAGGAACAGAAACATCTCAGAGCAATATTTTCTAATACAGAAAGCAAACAAAATACATTTTGTCATTGGTGGTAGGGTTTTTCAATATCAAATTTTAATAATTCAAGCTAGATTTAAAATATAAAATTTATGGTCTGTTTAAACATATTCCTCTCTTAATGATGCACAGTGATCTTTGTGCAATTATTTATGTGACATATTTGAAAGAGAAAATAAAATCATGCGTAATTGATTTTTGATAAATAGGTAATTTGTTACCATATTCATGCTCATTAAGCATAGCGTGATTAGTTTTTATTCACACATAATGGATGGATACAAGGAAGATGACTGTGTTAATATTGCTGTTCTACTGTATATAATGCCTAATTGCAGAGTTCTTCCTATTATCAAAACTTCAATAATTATTTCTGCAGAAATAATGTGTCATCTGACCTTGCAGTGGGTTTTCACAGTTTTTTTTTCACATTGTAAATGGAAAATGAGTATATTCCTAAGCAGAACATCATAGATGATATGATTAGAACTCAAATTGTCAGTAGATTGTGAGAAAACATGATTCTGTTTTACCAAAGTTAAAAATTTCTTAATGTTGAATTATTTTCTGACTTCTGTGCTCAGGTCCTGTAACCAATCATCTCTTAAATCAAATTTCCAGCATAGTTTAAGACCTCTCTCTCTCCCACTTACTTTCTCTTGCTATGATAAAAAAAAAACAAAAAACAAACAAACAAACAAAAAAACAAAAAAACTGACTATACAAGCTTGGGGAGGACAGTGCTTATTTTATGTTACATCTCCAGGTCACAGGTCATCATTGAGGGACGTCAAGTTAGTATCTTGAGCATAAACCTGGAGTAGGCTCCAGAAGCACAGATCACAGAGGAACCCTGCTTACTGGCTTGGTCCCCTACATGTGCTCAGTCTGCTTTCTTATACAACACAGGACCATCTGACCCAGAGTAGCAACAGACACAGTGGGTTGGGGTCTCCCACATCAATCAAAACAGTGTCCCACAGACATGGTGACAGGTAAGTGTAATGAAGGAGATTCCTCAAATGAGATTCCTCTACCCAGGTGAGTCATATTGACAAATATAGCACATTCTCCTTCCACTTCATGTCCCACTGGTGATGGGACATCTACTATTTAGAAAGTTTATTCTACTGTTGCTTCTTTTGCAGATCTCCCCTGCAATACTCTACCCTGATAACAGGGAAAATGCGTGCACATGGCAGTTCCAATTCATGACAAAGACGATAAGCAGCGGTGTAAGGAAAGAATGATGCTTTAATATAGGATGCTGAAGCCTTCCGGAGTCCACACTTAAAAAATGCTTTGGTTATTCCTTCATAGTAAACACACAAAATCAATCATATGTTGTGTCAAATGCAGATGTGAAAGTAACCACGACAGGAAATCAGAATGTTTATGTGAACATTTTTTTTTTTAAATCTGAGAATCTTTGAAGTGAAAAAAAAAATCCAGAAGAAAAACTATAGATTAAATTTGGTCAAGAGGAATTAAATTTATCAATAAAAATTAAAGAGCAAAATCAAAGTACAATAGCAGAGATAATTGGGTGTAAACTACTTCCAACAAGGTCTAACTTGATTCTATGCTAATTTTCTACTATAAGCTGGTAAGATGAGAGAAAATTCTATGTGGATACTTGATAAAAGAAAAAAAAATGTACTTATTAGAAAAAGTGAAAACAGAATGGTACATTGATAAGTAGGCAGGATGGATTCCATTTTTGAGGAGTAAGTACTGCAGCTGTAGTTACTGTGCTAGTAGACCCGCATATGAGGTTAGCACATGTGAAAATTCTTTGTCTGCATTTAATAAAGAAGAATGTATGAACCTGGCATTCAACCCTGTATTGGTTACTTTTCTCTGTGATGTAAAGTGTAACTTACAGAAGCAACTGAAAGGGAAAAAAGGACTTAATCTGCCTTCTGTCCAATGTGGAGGTGGAAAACATGTCTAAGGAATATTTAGGGCAGGATCTCATATATTTCTGCATCAGGAAGCTGGGAGCTCTGGTGGAATGGGAGATGGTCAAGGACTACCAAGACCCATCTCAATGGTCCTGTGTCTGGAGCAAAGACTCATCAAAAGGTTCAACAACATCCTCAAATAGCACAGGAAGCTGGAGATCATAAATATAAACACATGAGCCTGAAACTGACATGTCACATTCAAACCTTAAAAACCACTATCAGAGAGACATGAAGATCATTAGCATTATTTAAAGGCTCAGAGCATTAATAGCATTAATATTCACACCATCCATATAACTCCCAAAGGACCAAGTGCCTAATGGAAAATGTATTTGACTTTTATGACATTGAATTATTAGAGTAAATAATTTAATTTCTTTCTGAGCAATGTTTAGGCTACACATATTAGAAACCAGAAAAAAGTGTACATACTTGTTTACATAAATAAAAGCACCTATATACTTAATTGGGATATTATTCAGCCAAATAAGATACTGGTACAAGCAACATAACCAGAAACATTAAGATGTTATGCTAAGTGAAGCCAGATACAACAAAAAGGAATGTTTTGCTCATTCCTGGATACATGGAATATATAGAATAAACATTAACAGAATCACAGAGAACATTAAAGACTATTTACAAATATAGCAGAGTCTTGTGGTAGGCAGAATTGGGAGTCATAGCTTATTAAGTATTAATATTTAAAAATACTTTGGAAATAGACTTGGTAGTGATTTGCAATGTCACAAATGAGATCAAGGCCATGGAATTTTCTACTATTATTAAAACGAAAAATTTGAAGCTAAACATATTTACCAGAGTAAAAATATTTGAAGTTACAATAAATAAGCTAAAGGTAAGTGTATCTTGTCATTCTGTTTTAAAGTCTATAAGCATAAATCATTGGAAAATAAATAACCATTGCAATATTTATCAGAGTATTTACTTTTTTTCATTTGATTTGCTTATAACCTGTAGTTTTTTACAACACAGAAATTAAAATTTAAATAATGATAAAAATATGAATTCTAATATTAATAAGAAATACATATATCTATATTATATCTAGATATATTCTTAGAAATTCGGGTAACTTTACTTTGGGTAGTGTGTGGTAAGAAGTATGAGTTCTAATTTGTCATAGAAATCCACCATGGTATGTGATATTTTTGTGGATGTAGATTGGGCAAGACTGCTTGTATTTTAAATTAGACATTTATGCATAATTTTTTCCATCCTTAAACAATGAAAATATTTTAATTATAAGTGAGATGGTACTTGAATTAGGACGATTCATATATATATATATATATGTATAACACAGATAAATGTATGCTTGTAATATTTTCAATTTATTCTTTATGCATTTTTCATAAGCAACTCCTCATAAGTGTCTATGAGATGTTCAGCACATCTACAATGGAGCCTCTTCACCAAGGTCTCACAGAACATAGTGGAACAGGGGTAGAGAGAATACTCTCACCAGGGAAACTTCCTCATGTGACAAAGGGCAATTAACACACAATGCCACAAGTGGCCAAATTATAGGGAATTAGATAGAGAGTGCAGATTGTGTGTCCCTAATTAGGACTTCTATATTAAACCTCACTCACCAGCTCTCAAGGTCCACTGCCAGAGACAGGGCTAAAAGATTGCAAAAGCCAGGATCACAAGGAAACAGAGGTTTCAGGCTTGGGGGAACTTGTTCATATGACTTTACACCAATGATGACAGCATGCGCAAGATCCAGGCACACTCAAACCAGTCCAAACCTCAGCACAGACATGGAGAATTTGCCAAGAACCTTCTAACTTTTGTTGAGTAACTACTGGAATCTGTTCACTGTTCAGTGAAGGAAGAGTTTGCCTTCTTTTTTAAATAACTATTTTATTTATTATTTTATGTTTTATGTATATAAGTGCATTACCTGCATATAGATAGGTGCACCTATGTCATGCAGAGCCGGTGGAGACCAGGAGGGGGCATCAGGTTCACTGGAACTGGAGTTATGGATCGATCTTAACTGCCATGTGGGTGCTGGAAATCCAAGTGCGTCTTCTGAAGAGCAACCAGTGCTTTTAACCACTGACACATCTTTTCAGCCCTGTTTGTTTACTTTAAAGAATTTATGCTAGATGGGCTAATCAGGTTCCAGTGGATGAATTCACATGTAAGGACATCCGGGGATATGAGCTTGACTTGAAAGGCGTTAGCATGAATGACAGAATGGCTGAAATCCAGGGCGGGTTTGGGGATGCTGCAGCTAGAGGAGGAACTCTAAATATGATTAAAATAACTGAATAATATGCCAACAATTCAATTAAATTATATATTGAACAAAAGAAATTGTTTATTTAAAACATTGTCTAAAATTATCACTCACTGTTCCCAAATATTTTTGGTATTTTCCTATTGATTTGACGTTTCAGCATGTCTGTATTAATTCTGTTAATTGATATGGGATGATCTACTCCACTGTGCTCTTGACAATGGACATGATGTAACTAGGTGTTCCAAGCTACTTGTCAAAGTGACTTTCCTACAATGAGGAACAGACTCCAACCTGGAACTGGAAGCTAAAATAAACATTTTTCCCCTAACATGTTTAATATTAAAATTAATATTCAGAAATATACTCAAATTGTGTGGAAGTAAATTACTTTCTTTCAAAAATGCATGTAACACATTTGCTGTGCTTTTAAATGTGAATATTAAAAATAGTCAATATTTTCCTTAAAGTAAGAATTTACTTTTCTTAAATAATTGTTTTAAAGTTAAATGTCTATCCACTTTGTTCTTTTGAGATTAATGTGTTGCCTATTCTGTTACAAATAATATCCCTTTATATTGATTTATTATTGTTTAACTGTTCAAATTTTTTATGAACATATTTTTTCTATCTTCCTTGTGATAATTTACAGATTACAATTGAAGAAAACAGACTGTTGGCCATTACACACCATGATCATTGCTTTTACATTCTGTCTTCTCAATAAAGATATCTTTAGCTATGGCAAGGGTGACCACAGTAATTGATAGAATTATCTAGACATAAAGATTTACAAAATTTTAGCAGGAAAGAAAAATACACAATAGAAAGTAAGGAGGAAATCATTGTAAAAGACCTACACACAAACACACATAAATATTCTTTGACTTGGAAGCTCTGCTTTATTTGTACCAGATCTTCATAGAAATCTCATAAGGGTCACTGGAATTCTATAGTATTTAATGATGAGACAAGGATATCCTTCCATCAATTAATGAAAAATAAATTATATAATTTCAATTATTAAAATATGTCAGGTTTCATTGAATATGAGTTAATTATATGATATACACATCGAGGGATAACTGGGTACAAATGCTCTGTGAGATAGGATTATCATGTATATCAGAATGAATGTTATCTGGTGGGAGGTCCTGAGTGGTGAGGATGGAGAAATGGGTCTAAATTCGATTGAGACATATATATCATATAAATGCACAAAAACTCAATAAGTTTTAATAGATATTCACATAATATTTTTTTAAGTTAATGGTAAGTGAACACTCAGGCAGAGAATTCTATGGAAGAGGGAAGTAAGGTACAGAATCAAAGGTTTTTTAAAATAATTGCTTTCAGTGGAAAAAAAAAATCTTTCTAAGTATTTATTTAAAAATAAATGTGCGAGGCATGGTGATGAACACCTTTAATACCAGCACTCCAGAGGCAGAGCCAGACAGATTTCTGTGAGATCCAGTGTACCTTGGGATGGTCTATAGGAGGATTTCCAGGACAGCTGTAGCTACATAGTGAGACCTTGTCTCAAAACAAACAAAAAACTGCCATCAAGAATGATGAGATAAATCCATAGGTAAAGATCCTTGGAGCAAAGTGTGAAAACCTGAGATTGATCCCCAGGACCAATAGCTAGAAGGACAGAATGGACTCTTCCAGGTGGCCATTATCCACATGCTCTCTGGGACATATATCCAAATATAAATGCACAAATAAGTGTAAACATATAAGCAAATATATTGCAAATTATCTTTAACAAGTAGGTGTGTAGACCAAGGGAATGAATACTTCTCTTTATGTTAAAAAATAATAATATTTTTATATCTTACATTAGGTACTCTAAAAGAGAAAACAAAAACTTTTTCAACTATAATTTTTCAGCTGTGATCATCTGTAATATAAAATGTAATAAATGTTCTCTTATGAATTAGTTTTATAAAATCTACCTGAGAACAGTTAGTATGTAACACTGTACTTCTTTTTATTAAAGCATTAAACTATGAGAAAACATTGAGACCACTAAAACACCAGCACCAATGTGAGGAGCCTTAGTTCCATCTAATTTCACATGGATTGATTATGAGCTGTAATCTGTCATTTGAAGTACCCTTTGGTGATTTGCGAGGACCATCACGAATTGTAGCTAACAGAAGTTTAATGTTTCAATTTCCTGTGGTTTAAAACCATCTTAAAGTTGTCAGATAGCAAATGGTTCATCGGACTCAATGAGTTACTGGCATTTAGATCCCTCATTGTCGGATCGCATGTGAGTTTTTCACTGCAATCTGAGATCTTTTTTCTGAATATTTCACACTATAAGAACATTTACTTTTGACAAGTAACAACTAATTTATCTCTTTTTGTTCACTAGTAACATAACATCAACTGCATCAGAGATATAAATCCACTCTTTATAAAGCACAAAAACAAGTATCTGCTAGTGACTGATATTAACATGTGGCAGCCCTGTCCAACCAGAAAACTTAGGAATGTTAGACACTTTGTGTAAGATATTTCATGTTTATTACAGAATCGGAGTCTGCTGTTTCTTACAAAGTCTATGCTGAGGAATTACATACCACAGATTATATCATACTATTTATAAATATTTTATTTTTTGCATATGAGTGTGTTCACAACATGTATATAAGTGCACCCATGTCATCCAGTGCCCAAGAAGGTCAGAAGAGGGCATCAGATCCCGCTGGAACTGGGGTCGTAGATGATCGTTAGCTGCCATGTGGGTACTGAAAATCTAGCTTGGGTCCTCTGCAAGAAAGGCTAGTGCTCTTAACCAATAAACCATCTCTCTGGCCCTCATCTTTTTATTTTTGGATTGATTAATTACAAGAACGGAAAAGTTTTACTGCCTATAAAACAGCTGTCATTAATAGCCTAACCAAGACTGGAGATGCATAATAGAGTATGTGTGTTTGCATAGTAGAAATTTTATATTATAGATATGTGTGTGTGTGTGTTGCCACTCACTTGAAGAATGTTATTTAAAAACATCTCTTTTAAACTATAATTATTTCCTGATTTCTTAGTGTGTTTCCACTGATATTTAGGAAGGCTGCTAGTTTTTGCACTAATTTTGTATCCTACCACTTTGTCAAAAGCACTTATCAGCTATAAGAGTTCCCTGGTAGAGACTTTAGGGCCTTTAATATAGAATTTTTAAAAAAATCATTTATTTCTATCTACAATTCTATAGTACCTTTTTGTTCTCCTGTGGTTTTCTTGGACAGGGTTCTACTGCGAAGCCCCAGCTTTCCTCAGACATGCCATCTGCATGCTTCTCCTGTAGAACATCTGATCTCCCTGCCTCCCCTGTAGCACAGACATGCACAGCATCCCACTGGAAATATTTTCTTGATGTGTGAAATAAAGACTGAAGAGGTCACATAGTACTTTAGTTGCCGTACATATGACAGCATGTTTGTATAGAATTCGAGCTGGACTACTGTCATATAAATGGAAAATTTTTTTCAGAATTCTATGTTGTGAAGTGTATTTATGTAGTTATTGACCAGCAAACACATTAGTATCACACATACATTTAAATATAATACAAGCTGCTAGAAATGTTAACAATCTATTTATTCAAATATTGAGTATTTAAGCTGAATTTTAATATAATAAAATATGAAAAGTACAATTTGCTTTAGTCATGAAATAGGCACTTAGTCTATACCAAACACCATTCGTTTATTATATAATTTTACTTGAATAGAATTCAGATATATCCTACCATATGCAAAAAAAAATGCCATGACTGAACTAGAATAAATTTCTTTGGATAGGATAATTGCAATGTGTTCTTGAATGTGAAATTTATTCCATTAGAAATGCATGAAAACTAACTCTGTTTTTGAAGCATAGAAAATCTCAAAGGTCTCATAAAAGTACAAATAGTAGCTGAATGAAGCCCCAGGTCATCATCTCCCCTCAGATACACAATGAAAGCAGCTCCCACTGATCAAACTCTCTCCTTTGGGGCTAAAGAGTCCTGACTAGAGACCTGGTTTTCTACTATTTTAGGAAAACTACAAAGCCTGAAGTAGGAGGAGAAAGGAGTTGTTTATGTCACCTCTTGCCAGCTCTAAGTAGCACAGCATCTAACAGCTTTCCATGGATGTGATGTTTTGTCCATCTATTGGAAAATAAAGTATCAATTCCAATCAAACCTGACATGTTTTCCACAGTCAATATTGAGACTTGGGTGTTGTACCTTGTTTCTGTCAAGGTGAAAAAGTTGACGTCCACTATGCTTTCAGCCTCATGCAAGAGAGCAGTGATCAAGTGGCCAGCTTTTAAACAATAAATTTACATTTACTTGATGTGTGTGAGTGTTTTGCTGCATGTATGCTGGTGTACCATGTATGCACAATTTGGTAGGAGCCAGATGAGGATGTAAGATTCTCTTGCACTGGAGTTATATACACTACTGTTAGTTGCCATGTGTGTGTTGGCAACTGGTACCGGGTCATCTGCAAGAGCAGTCAGAGCTCTTAGCCATGGAGCAACCTCTTCAATTCAAAGCTTCCAACTTTTTAAAGAATAGGCCAGAAAGCTAGTGAAGAACTTTGCTTTAGTACCAAGTGCTGTGCAGGTCACAGGAAGTCACAGCACAAGGCAGAAAACAAAGAAGCATGTAAACTGTGCTGTTTATACACAAAGATGACAACTACCCAGCATTAGAAGAAAACCTGTATAATGGCACAGCACAGTTGAGATTAGGTCTGCATCATCATCATCAGCCTCTGATCGGGTTTTGGCCCACACCCCTTCACATACTGTGCAATTCTCCATGACTGTGAAAGTCAAGGCTGCTGTAGCTATACATTATCACGGTCAAGGGACTGGTTCACAGCTTTCCACCAGCCACAGGCATAGGCATCAGGCCAGTGCTCATATTCTGAGCCATAGAACTTGCTAGCACAAAGCAGAGACTTGTGCGTGCTCTGGTCGAGTGAACTTAGCTTATGCCGTTCTCAGCTGCTAGGAGCAGTGTAGACATTGGTGGACTCTGGAAAATGCACACGTCTATGAAGTAGCAAAGTACAGCTGGGATGCAAATCTCAGCCTAGGTGACTAAGAGACTGCCATCAGCAGCAATACCCACAGCTTGCTCAGCAAAGCACTGGACACAAGTCTGTTCACGATGGCTGGGACATAGAAACAAGCTTTAAGATTATTCCCTCAAAAAGAGTCTCAAGATGGTGTGAAGAAGAAAACTATTGAACTCACACGTGTTTCTACCTATATGTGCAGCCTCTGGAAGCTGTCCACAGCCCAGAGAAAACATGCTTCCTCAGTGCACTGGAATTCTATTTCAGATGAATGACTGGGAATATTGGTATCAGAAATCTACAGGAATACTGGGGTGACCACAGCACTGTAAGGCCTAATCGGTGCTCTTGGGTGAGAAACAGGTTATAACATAAAAAGACGAAAAATAAAAAAAGAAAGAAACAAAAATGGCAGAATAGAAGAAGAATGATTCCAAAGAAAAGAAACAAAACTAAAAAACAAACAAACAAACAAAAAAACTAAAAAGCTGAAAATCAACAGAGAATACACTAAATATTATAATTCCATGTCAGAATCCTTGGCCTGTGCTCTGAGTCTTGCTAAAATCTCCTGACCTCTGTTTCTCAGTGAAAATCTCATGCCCTCATTCAGGCTGTATTGCATAGAAAAGCAGTTTCCTCTCTCTCTCTGCTGCTAGGGATAGACTTCCAAATGTGATTGACAGCCAACTAACCAATGTCTTAAGTGGGGGAGGTCTAGTGGAAACGCAGGGAATACTGGGAAGGAGAGAGGCTACAGTGCCATTCTCTTGATCCTGTTTCAGAGGTCCACTGGGGCGGGGGCTTGTAATCAAAATGCGGCTTCTGCCTACCACACATTCTTCTCTCTCTCCCCAGGGAAGAATCTTTTTTAAGTAACCTGGAATAAATTAACTTCTATAAAAGAGCATTGTCTGTCCACTCAGTTGGTTCAAACCTAGGGGTGGGGTGGGGCGAATGCTGAGCCTTACCATGAGAAATTTATGATACAGCCTGCCTCCAAAGAGCATCTTTTTTGTTACACTAATGTTTGTAGCCGGGCACCCTAGAACCCTGAGGAAATATTTCCCTAGGCAGATCTCTGGCAGAAGAACACCAGACAACTAAACAGAGAACCATTGAAGTTAAACGCCATCACAATCTAATGGACCTAACAGATACCTACAGAACATCCAACACAAACCTCAAAGAATACACATTCTTCTCAGCAGCACACAGAACTGGCTGTAAAATCTATCATATAGTAAGACACAAAACAAGTCTCAACAAATACAGGATACTTGAAACAAAATCCTGAAATCTATCTGACCATAGTTGGAGAACGTTAGGTATCAACAGCAATAGAAATTACAGAAAGTACCCAAACTTTCTCAACAATGTCCCCACTGAATGATAATTGGGTAAAGAAAGAAATCAAGAAAGAATTGGCAGCAAACTTTCTTGAAATGAATGAAAATAGATGCACATTAGACTATAATCTTTTGGATAAGATGAAAGCAGTCTAATGAGGAAAGATTATAGTACTAAGTGCTAGGCCTGATGGTGCCTGTCTTTAAACCCAGTACCTGAGAGGCAGAGGCTGACTGGTCTCTGTGAGACAGAAGCAAGCCTGGTTTACATAGTGAGTTCAAATCCAACTGGAGATACAGGGAGACCTTGTTTCAAAAAGAAGAAAAATAATCAGGAACTCTCAAATTAATCACATAATGATGTGTTAGAAGACCACGGGGAAAAAAAGCACAAACAACACCCCAAAATAGTAGATAGGAAGATATACTCAAAACCATGGCTGAAATTAATTAAATAGAAATTAAAGAAAAATACAAACAAATTAATGAAACAGAGATGGTTCTTTAAGTGATAAATGAGTTTGACAAATCCTTAGCCAAATTAACCAAAAGAGATAAAAGATATAAATTAACAATATTAGAAATGAAAGGGGAAACAGCACTACAAATATCAATGAAATTCAGAAAATCATAAGGACATATTTAAAAAGATCTATTGCACTAAATTTTGAAATATAAAAGAAATGCATAAATTTCAAGATTATATATATATATATAACAAAATTAAACAAACATGAAAAAACGATTTTAAAAGAGCAATAAACAGCAATAAGATTTAAACAATTACAAAATGTCTCCTGATCAAAAATAAAAATATAGTATATATCAAAAACATGAAAAAGTGATTTTGAACTGTTTTCACTACAATAAATAAATAATATTTGAGAAAACATATAGATTTAAATGTTCATGTATTTTATGCAATATACATTTGTTCCACATACATTATTTACAGTGCATAAATATATATTTTATATATAAATTTAAATTTAAAAAATTAACAATATCATCATTTTCCAACAAACACTATGTATGATTTTGGTTATTTAGCATTTCTCCAAATATATCAGGTCAGTAATATATTCCAGTTATAATTTATGGAGACTTCTTGTGGAAGGCCTTATTCATAAGTAATATTGAATAAAAATAGTTCTTTCACAAATGAACTGTGACACTCAGATGCAACTAACAAAACATATTTCTAAAATTCTTGTAACTACTGTTTATAACCTGTAATAACAAAAATATGAAATGGGAATTAAGCAAAAACCAAGTTTGATCAAATTATGAAGTCAATATTTAAGTCACTATAAAGAGAATGCTTCACAAAAATAATATTGTCCACAGATACGAGGCTCCTATTTCAAAATAATTACATATTAAGTTTGAAATTACAATACTTCAATTTTTGTTTTACACATATCTAGTGTGTGAGAATTTTAAGTGTATTTTAATTTGAAGACTACATCATAAGGACCATGGTATATCATGGATTGAATTTAGTATGGAAACACCATATAGTATCCTTAAGGTCAGCAAAACAGCGAAGTCATGTACTTGATGTTACCACATATCAAGCTAAACATAGAAGAGAGCGTGACTTTCAGTAAGGGAACAGATCCTCTACCAATAATGCACAGTTGTAGGCATGCCTCAGTTGGAAGTTAAGGGAGTGACTCCACAGGACCCCTGGCAGTCCACTCTCTGAGGCAGCAGGGCAGGCTAGGGATGTGAGGGGACTTCTGAACCACATTTTCATCAAAGATTTATTCTAAGGTGAGAGGGAATCTAAGAAGCTGAGCAGTCCACTGAAGTTGAAGGATTGATTAATATCCCTTGCACGGATGTGTGAGAGAGCAGAAATTGAAATTAGAGACCGAGCTGTGTTTGGAAGCCTTCAATAACGCATTAAAATTCCTGTTGGGAGCTGAAGGGATTTGCCTTTTATTTCATAAATGAGAATTTGGCCAATATTCTTGGTAACTGGAGCCAGCTTTAAACTAAATCTGACTTGGTTTATATACAGAATGTCTTCCTACTGCTTAATTGATTCTTGAAGCAAATGTTGGAATTAAAAGAATTAGTTTCCAATTTTCCTTTTCTGTTTCACACATAATTTCTGGATTTCATGCAAAAACAATTATGCCTGCCACAAGAAAATTTACTGAGAAAAGACTAAAAAGGAGAAAAAAAAAGAAATACGCGCTGGTAAAGCAGCCAAAACTGAGATACACAGGAAAATGTACAGGCAGCCAGAAGATAAAAACGCCATGTGAAAAGGCATATTGCCTTCAGAGAATGACTTCCCCAAATGACCAGCAGAAGCCAGAAAACAGTGCACTGTGTTTTTGAAGTGTTGGCTTAGAATCCAACCCTTTGTGAAAACATCATTCAGGGATGAAGACAATGTAACTTTTTAAAGGAAAACAAAACAAAGCAAAAAAGACATTTGGAGAAATCAGCCATATAAAGCTCTGACTTGAATTAATGCTACAGGAAGATTGACATTTATGTAAAAATTCACAGACTGCACTAAGTGTAGACTAACCATAAGAATGAAAGTGATAGCTATGAAGATAGAGCAAATAAAATGTTATAAAAATATGGAAATGCATGGAATATGGAACTCTGATGAAAGTTACATATCATGTAATTGTACATTAATGCAATAAAACTGAAAGTATTGGGAAATAAAAATGAAAGATAAACTCTCTTCTAATAATTTTTAAGGCCTTAATATTGTCTCAAATGTGTTATTTTCTTTTTTAATGAATCCAAGGTGTGTCTTCTAAATTTTAAATTGATAACTAATTAATAGTAAGTTTTCAGCACATTTAAAAAGGGAAGCAAAAAAGCAAGAGATGGCAGGAGAAAAGAGCAAAACCTCATGATGTAGTACAATATTTACAAACAGAGATGTCCATAACCAGAGTAAGTTTAAATGAATCAATCTATAAATGAAAGTAAATTATTTTCCATACACATTTCAAAAAAAGGTAGAATTGTTTCTACAAAAACAAAATCTTAAGTTTAGTATAATGAATTAGAAAAATATTTTTAAGATAATTTTATCCAAACTGAATATAATGTTAGATAATCAGTGCATACAAACAATGCAGACTGACTATTCTCACATCTTCTCATCACCTGTGTCAAAATCCCCATCTGCCCACAAAGTTTTACTCACATTTATGAGTACCAGTTTTGTTTGGAGAACCAGTGAGATCGACCAGAACCATCTTTGGAGCCAGGAGTTTGCAGTATAGTCATAGTGTGCTGAGAAACGCGTACATGACTAAAAACAGTGGTTTCTCCCTCCCACAGTCCAAAAATAGCCAATAGTACAGAGGAAAAGCATAGGAATTCAGGATGTCCTCTCCCTTCCCATTCTGTTGATAAGGCAAGTCCTCTGTGGATCTAGTGCAACTGGCTACCAATGTGAGATAATAATTGTGATAGTGTATCAAGGCCAGAATGCAGTGCTTTGTTGCCCTATGCCTTGTCTTCTAACCCTTAAATGCTTCCTGACATACAGACTTTGTAGTAGTGGACATTTAACTATGATTTCATAGCTTTGAGAGACACCTAAGAATAACTAAAGTGCTTAGCACTATTGGGAAGAAACACACTGAAATAGTTTTACAAATTAACAAAATTTCTCTAGCAATCAATATTCTCAAGGCTTGGCTTTATATATATATATATATATATATATATTTTTTTTTTTTTTAAGAGATAAGACTAACATTAAAAGTTTAAAAGTTTTGGAATGTAAAATTGTGCCCTGGAAATTTCATTCTGTATAATAAATATTGAAATTTTATTTGAAATGTTTATTTGCTCATCATTTTCTTCTCTTGATGAATGAATTCAGAGTCTACACTGATCATTTTGTATAAAGTCCCAATCAATAAATAATATACAAATATGCAAGTCAGTGAACCTGTAAATATACTTTAGAAATGAAGGAATATTCAGTATCATCTGTTAGGAAAATTCAAGTCAAAACAACAATGCAATTTCCTTTGCCCTCAGTCTGAACAGCTATTAACTTCAAATGCTGGAAATGCAGTGGGTTGAATGAAGCTTCTGCACTGTAGATGGAAACATAAAGCAGTGTCGTACTGTGACAGTAGGTTAATATCCCCCAAATACTAAACTTACAGTTCAGTAACATTTATAAAATATTATCTTCCAGTTTCAATTCCCAAGAATTGAATTCTCAACCATAAGAAAACCAGTGTTTTTTCTCATCATTCCAGATATATAGGGATAAATACCTCTTGTTGCTTGGCCATCTGTACCAATGGCACTCGTTAGCTTCATTAAACTTGTTTAAACATCTTGAAATTATCCCTTTCAGGACAAGATATAGGATTTCATCTGACCCTGATATTGTACTATTTTGAGATACTTAATAAGAAAAGGAGTAATGAATTTGTAGAAAGAATATATATAAGAATATATATATATATATATATATATATATATATATATATATATGATTCAGGTTAAATTATAGGTAAATAATTAGAAGTGTGATCCTGTCCTCTGAATCACTACCAGGAGTTTAACGAGGCTATCAGATGATTCCTGCTAGCTACAGACCTGGCTGGTTCCCATGAAGTTCCCACTGTAAAGCGGTTCCCGGAAGTCTTGGACACTCAAACAAATGAAGACCCTGCTGTTGCGGCTTCATTATCTTCTCATTAAATCTCCCTCTGACCTCTCATTTAATTAGCTTCAAAATCCCATCTGAGCATGTTGCTTAACGATGTCAGCAGCCTTTACCTGTACCAAGGTAGAAGGTGGAAGCAGAAAAAGTAGGCTAATTAGAGCTCTCATTAGTCTGAAGAGTGCCATGCTCCTGTGTCACTTGTCAAATTTAAGGAACAAGAGAGATTTAGATAGGAGAGATGACACACAAGATGGGGTCTCAATGACTGTGCAGGGAATGGTGTCCTTTAATTTAATTCCAAGAAGGTAAAGAGGCACTGCATTGGTGAAAAACGATAAAAAATCTAGTTTGAAGCTTAAGGAGTTTGGTGTGCTCCTGGAACATATACATAGGTGTATGTAGGGGACACCAGGACCTACTGATGTGCACCTGCTACTAAAGATCTGAACCGGTGTGTTGGTTAGAGTCACTAGTATCGACATATAGATTTCAGGAAACATTTAAATAGTCAATAGATTTTAGGAACAAATGCAGATGATTTTAAATTTAAAAAGAAGAGCTATCTTTGAAACAACAGGTCACAGAAACCAGTTCAGATTTGGTCATAAAATACAAAACTACAACTTGCTTTAAAGGAAGAAAGAGAAATGAACTGATAGACATAGGAACACCAGAAGTAATAATTCTGATCAGACCTCATTGCACAAATAAAGGAGTGAGTTTCCACTTCACTCTCCAGCAATGTTAACATTTAAAGTTAATAGACTGAGATTCACAGAAATAAATGATATCCCTAAATGTATTTCACAATTAAAATATGAACTTCAAGCTTGGTATAAATCAAACTGTATATTACAAACTATATCTTGAATTGGAACAGGCAAAATCCCCATATGAACAATGGAAGTATAAAAAACATCAAAAAATAGTGCTGAGAAACCATAGACCTGTGAAATTTAAAGCTATTCAAATAATAGAAACCACATTTCTATCAAAATATTGAGGGAAAGTTCTGTGTAAGAAGGCTTTTGTGGTTTTATAATCATAATCTTATGTCTGATCGCTACAATTTTCCTTATGCTGACTAGTACATATCACAACCCCTTGAACAAAGGAAAGAAAATTTATCTATCTTTCTTCCTCCTGTTTGCTACTCCTTGTAATTTATCCTTGTTCTATATTGCTTACGATTAGCAAGGTTTTCCAGGTCATAACTGATTTTATGGCGTCTATGACTTCATCTCTTACTCTAACCTTTTTTGTATGTGCATGACTCTTGCTAGGATCGATATGACATCCATTCCATCATTACTTGTTTTGTTTTGGTTGCCTTTGAGGCCTCCCACACCAATAACTTGTAGAGAGATATCCAGTGTTTAACACTTTGTTTCTGTGATATCTGTGTGCAGAATGCTTGCTTATGCAAGGTACCTGTTCATGCTGTTTAAAAATCTATGTTGTAATTAGCTTATGAATGAATGGGCTGTGTGAGGCTTCTTCATGCATCCTTGGTTTTAGTTATGCCACTTCCTACCTCTCATATCCCACAACCCCAGAGTGCCATCCCACTTAAAACTTTATCTCCCAGCATTCCCCCTCCCATTCATTCATACGACATGTATTCTTCTTGCACTTTGACTGCGTTTGGTACTTAGACTGCAAGGTCATCTGTCTCCATGTAACTTCGTCTGCTTACTCGAGTTTTGTTAATCCTTTCCCTCACCCATTTTTCCACATTCCTGTTCCTCTCTTACCTTCTTGAATCATACTTCCTTCCACTACTTTAATGTCACCTGTAAATTGCTATCATCTTCCCACAACCATCGGCCCTTTATTTGTCTCATGAGTTCCACGTTTACTTCCTTATAAACAAACATATAAAATTTGGGAGTTAAAGTCGGCATCCACATACGAAAGGGAACATACATACATGTCTCTTTGGGTCTGTGTCTTTTTATTTTTTTCCAGTTCCATCTATTTACTTGCATATTTCATTATTTAGTACATTTTTTCCATTATACGTGAGGAATTTTCCATTGTCTATATGTATCTTATACAATCACTCTTACAAATATAAACCACAAAATGTTCAGTACTCTTACAGCAAAAACTGAGGGAAGTTTTAAAATGCATTATTAAGTATACATTATTTGAAAGAAGTTAATAGCAGTAATTAGTATTGACACTGACTGAAGGTTTTACCTGTTCTATTCTTTTTGTCCCCAAACTAAGCAACTCTTCATTCCTTGCAAATGAATATTGAAATGTTGACTACCTTTCTCTGTGTGCCTTACTCGTCTCTGATTTTGATATCTCTCACTTTATATATTTATCATGTATCTGTCCTTCCATTTATATACAAATACATGTGTTCTATATTAATTGTGTATTTATATATCCTATCAACTTGAAATGTCTAAAATTTATCACCTCTGTTCTACAACTTCAATTTTAAAAATGATAAAACAACTTCATCTTTCATAAAACTAAGAATGCTATAACAATCTCTCTGTATCTGTTATCATAGATATTATTACTATGTATTTATATATAACAGATTATAAAATATATAGCTATATTTTAAAAGTTCCTTTACTTTTGCCTGCATTTGAGCAATATTAAATATGAAGATGTTTGCTTCTTATGATCTGTATTGAAAACATGGTCTCTGATGGTATGTTTTAGGGTAATTAAGCACTTGAGAGATAAACTTCAACCAAGATTCCTGATTCACATTTTGAAGTATTTTAATCATACATGTGAAGAATTCTTTTTCATAGCACGAAAAGTTCTTTGCATATACTAAACATGAAAACAACTGTTTTACGCCTGGGATATACATTTTTATATTATCCTTTTTATTCTTTCCAAGTTATATTTTCAAACTTCTTTGAATGTTTTGTTGCCTTTATGCCATATTCATTGACACAGTCATATAATTTGCTATTACCAAGACTATAAATGTAATTTCCTCAACTAGTACAAAGAAAATTATTTGCAAGCAGATTGTTATTTTCTGGCTTATCTCAATTGTCTTAATATTTTTATTATGCTAACATAGTAAGTATTCAAATAGCATTTCAGATATAGTTTGATTTCCTTGTCACTTATCTGGACTTTAGTAAATTTAAAATGAAGTAAATTTATTGTTTACCATTTGTTTTTTATCCATCCTTAAATGAAGTTTAATTATATTTATTATTCTTATAAAATATTAAAATGAGGAAGCTGCAATCCCCCATAAGTATCACTTTTCTGAGTAGACAGAATTTGTAAATAAGCTTCTCAAAACCAGAATGAAAATTCAAAAGGTTGGGAAATAATGCATTACAAGGCTCATGAATCATTGTGGAAGAGGGGGCAGAAAGATTGTGAGAGCCAGAGGTGATGAAGGGCTATCAGGAAACAGAGTTTTCCACACAGCCACAGCAGGGCTCCTACACATAGGAACTGACATCAGTTCTGACAGGATACACAATATCTCAGGCCAGAAAAGAATCCCAGCATGGGGCATGGGAGGGTGTATTGTGGGCAAGAAGCCCCACCCCCAGCTGACTAACTATTGGCAACTAAAACCTGCAAGGAGTGTCTTTAAGGGAGTCATACTGGGGTTGGACCCATATCCAAAAGCATTTAGGGAACACATGTTCGACTCAGTAGGCTTAAAAATAATAGTAGATAAAACAGAGACGGAAGGCGGGGGTAAGGTGGGTGTGGACATGGAGGAGTGGGTATGAGCGGCCAAAATACACTGTATGAAACTCTCAAAGAATAAATAAAATATTTTTACAAGTAGTCTTGTAGTTATTGGGCAACCTTGTGGGATAACATGGGAGACCAAGTTAATATCTATCTTTCTCTGTCTCTCTCTCTGTGTCTCTCTCTCTTTCTCTCTGTATTTACATATAAACATTTTAATCTTTTATGTATTCTTGACATTTTGATAGATTCTAGAACAAAGAATCATGACAAGTGATAGAAAATGTATAAAGATCATGCTCTTGAGAAGCGCATGCTAGAATTAATAAATTCAACTCTATCCCAAATCTCTATGTCTTATGTAGGTATAATTGTTTGACATCTTTATTCAATGGAAAAATTGTATTGTTTCTTTCATTAGAAAACATATAAGACATACCAAATTATATCTTATGATATATAAGCAAAGCCTTTAAAGCTTATAACCTGGGAACAGATGGATCACGTGCTTGGATAGTAACTAATTACTCTCTCTAAAACTCTATTTCCTTGTGGACATTCAGTACCTCTGGCTCTTATGCTCACTCTAGCCCCTTTTTCCCAATGGTAGGTAGTTTGATATGGGTATCCTATTTAGAGATAAGCACTCTGCAGGCTCATTCTTTGCTCATTGTGCAGCTGTGGGTTTCTGTATTAATCATCTACAGCATAAGGAAACTTCTTTGGTGAGAGTTGAGAGATGCATTAATCTATGAGTGTAACAATAAGTCATACAGGAATCAGTTTAATATAATAACTTTTTAGTAGAAAACTGGCATTAAACTCTCCTTATGTCTTGTGACCTGTGAGTCCTAAGCCGGATATCAGTGTCAGGTATGGGCTCCAACCTACGAACCTGACCTTAAATTCAGTTACAGTGTAGTTGGTTACTCTCAATATTTGTACCACTCTTTAACCAGTGGCCATATCTTCCCAGGCCAATTGTTGTGCCTCACAGGAATCACAGCTGGCTAAGATTAGTGACTATTTTTCCCGTCCCATAGCTTTCATAGCACCTTCCACCACTATGAACCCAGCATGTATTTTTAATCATTGTTTTGTGTTATACAAGTTCTGATTCCACTCAAAGAACCTGGATTTCACTCTTACAGAATAGGGCCCTTCCAGTAAGTTTCTTCCATTTGACTCTTGTCATTTCCCAACTCACATGCTAATAGTTTATTATTTCCCGATCAAACACCATTTTGCCTGATTTTTTCCCTAGTTTATCTGCTCTTGACCTTATTAACAAGACAGCTGTGTCCTGCTCTTCCTTAATCCTAATTCATCTACATGCCTTCAAGTAAAGCTTCAATAGTTCCTCTAATGCCTTTAACTGTGGCTTAGAATGGCCCTTCAAATCCTTTGATTCCTCATGTGTACTACCATGCTTAGGGCATTTATTTCTAGCTTTCTTTTTCTGTCAATCAAAGATATAGATAATAAAACCTAGTGAGATTTAAGACAAGAATGAGTCAAAGATGATATTGTTATCATCTTAGATATTTTTATTGGCATTAGATTTTTGCAAAGGTTTGAAGGCTTTAGTAATTTTAATGTAGTATTACAAATTGACATATAAAACCCAAACCTTGGATGGATAGTAAAATACATATGGCGTTTATTCATGTAATGCATAGAATGCAAAGTAATTTGATTTTGCTTTTACATTTTCTTTTTATTTAATAAAAATAGATTAGGTAAATAATCTTGATAAAATTGTTATAATTGTTATTTCTGAGAGAACATTTAATATATAAATGATCTCTTTTAGTGTATCTCAAATATTTTTATGTCATTAAGTTTTAAGAATATTAGTTTATGTGCCTTATTTCTTTATTGATTCATTTATTTTTTAGATATGGCCTCCCTGCAGCCCCAGCTGCCCTGGAATTCACTGTGGAGACCAGGTTGATCCAGATCTCACAGACGTTCCCCAGCTTCTGCATCCTGAGTCTTGAGATTATAGGTGCGTGTCACCAAACCCAGCTAAGTTTAAATATCTTCAGGTTCATAGTTGGACAAACATTTACCACATGTCTACTAATGTTTTTCTATTGACTTGTTTTATTACTGTTCTGGATATGAAATTTGATGCTTATTTTTCAAGCATAGAAAATCTGAAAATATTTCTTGTAGTTTATCATTGATTTTGACTGTTTTTAGAATTTCTTATTCTAGAACAAATTACAACTACTTAACTATATCTTTACAACTATAATTTTAACGTATCCAGTAGTAAAGACACTTACTTGATCACAAAATTTCATATTATCTCTGTACTACAACATGAAATGCTTTCTGCAGAACTCCATTAAATGTAGTCATTGAATGAATAGTGCCATTGGCATATAAAGAGAAAATATATGAACTTTCAGATCTTGGCTGTGACACTCTCTTGCATTAATTACTTAAACATATCCCGTCTGTCAGCTCAATAAATGTTCAGTGTATCTTTATGAAACCATGTGCTGAAGATGGCAGGCTCCCAATATGAAATGATTCTTAATTTTTGAATCACCACAAGAAAGGTAGTGACAAAGACACTGACAAAACTGTTCTGGACATTGTGTGACACAGAAGCAAATTTCTTCATCATAAAACCTTCTGCTCTGTGTCTGTGTCAGCTTTTGTCATTACTAAGCATAGTTTTCTCATGTTTGTATTGCAGTTACTGACTGGTAGAGGCCGTATTTCAAATGCGCATAGCTCATAGCTGTCTAGGAATTGCAAATGAGCATATGTTATTTAGAAATGATATGTTAAGACAATATGTAAAAACATAAAATAAGCCAAATCACTGTTGATCATGACTTACAAGCATTTTTACCATTTGGATGCAAGTCTCTAATATTCAGCAAAAGAATGCAATATCTTATTGTAGTTCATGTAAACTTATTTCATTTGAATTTTGAGAATCACTTTTACATTTTTTCCTCTCACTGTAAAATTGTTCAGTTATTGCTAGCTTTTCCCATTTCCTATGGTATTATAATTATACAGTATCTTTGATTGACTGTTCTATATAAACTGCTGTTTGAGCCTAAAAATAGTCCTCATTATTTTCTTCATAATTCATTCAGCATTTCTGTACCATCAGTGAAAATGAAATTAATCCTAGTATTCTATGAGCTGTCTCAATACAACATATGTTGTATGTTCTTTCAAGGTGAAAACATTGTTTAAATCATTGATTTTATTGAGATGTACAAACTATGTCAAAATATCTTACTGATTTCCACATGAGCTTTTTAACATGATGCCCATGGAAGTCAATTTTAATTTACACTTGGCATTAAAGAGAAGAATTTATGATTGCTGTTCTGGTACATGCATTTAATCTCAACTCTTGGGAGGCAGATGTAAGCGTATTTCTTTGAGATGTAAGCCAGCATGGTCTACATAGTGAGTATCCAGACATAAATATATCAATAAACTATCAATAAACTATATATATATATATATGTATATGTGTGTGTATTAAAAGAGTATGCTATGTGTAAAAAGCATAGATACTTAAGTAACATAATTTTAATTAAGGAATTCTTATTTTGCAAAATGATTAATAAAACAAGAAACTGAATACTAATGCCTGAGTCAATCAGTAAATATTACTAATATTTATGTTTATAATATATTGATCTTAAAGCAGTAAGCTCAAACTAATTTGGAGATAAATGTAGGTCTAAGAAACAATTATATTTTTGCAAAATAGATTTGAATGGGGTATTTTCAATAACATGTCATTGAAATGAAGATTTCATAATAAATTTAAGGAATATTTATTATATATATTTTTGTGAAGTAATTGTTCAAATTTCTGCTTCTTTTTGTTGCAGAGCTGTTGTGCTTCACTTACTTTTATCCTTCTGAAAAGACACTATTCCTAGCCTTTAAGGCAACCTCCTCCATATCAAGGGCAATCATTTATTGACTGATAAGGGAAATTAACAGTTCTTATCTCTTCCCTCTTAAAATGTGAATGTATGAACTTATTTGAACTGATGTGTAGATATAAGCACTTTACATATTTTAGAGATACCATTCTATATGTTGATACACCTGAATATTTTGTATTGTTTAAATAAAGTGTACATACATATATGTGACCAGATATTTTTCATTTCATCATGAACTCTAATGTTATGAAATATTCAGTGCATAACAACAAATCAACATCACAAAAATTTCTACTTTGTTCCAGTAAGAATCATTATTAAATGAAATCTAAAGGGATGAAGGTAGCCCTTGAGTTTTATGCACAGCAAAAGATAATAAGAAAATTATATGTGTAATGAAAATGAAAAAAAATAGTCTGTTATGATATAATTGGGGAATCCTTCAACATTGTTGAAAGAACAAAATAAAACATTCATTATGAAAAAATAAGGTTTTAAAAAATATTAATTGAAATAATAAAATTCAAGATGTTACAACTGGATATGCATCAAAGAAACTGAAAACAATCTGAGGAGACATTTCCCTCTACAATTGATTGAAATACTTGAAATAGAACATCTTTAATACTGCATATCAAGCATTTTATTTTCTGCCTATGATTTATACTCTATTGTGAAGAAGCTTCTGACACAATTAGTGACATTATTTAGCAAAGCATATCATATTTTTGAAATGTTTTGTGTTTGTTTGTGAAAATATCTACCTACTTCAAAGCCATATGTTTTTTTTCTGATATTTTTCTTTATAAAGATCTTTCTAATATATTTCTGTGTTTTTTTATTATATTTCCAATGACTCTTCTGTGTTTAGAACTTAAATGTATGTATTCAATACTTGCTTAAAATATTTATTTATTATTTTTATTTCATGTTCATGAGTGTATTGCACATATGTGTGTAAGTGCACCTCTTGTGTTCAGTGCCTGCAGAGGTCAGAAAAAGATAACAGATCCCCCTGAACTGGAGATAGAGATGGTTGTTAGTCACCATGTGAGTACTGGGACTTGATCCCATATCCTCTTTAATAACAACCAGTGTTCTTAAACCACTGGGCTATCTCTCCATGTCCCTAAGTGTTATACTTAATATTATTTATGGATACTAGAATATAAAAACTGAAGTTATTTTTAACATAAAATATATCCAGTTGGCTAACATATTTTTTCTGAAGAATATCTTTGCACATTGAAATTCTTTTGAACTGCCACTCATTTAGTATGAAATACGTTTACTATGGAATAGCAGGTCATAAATCTGCTTTTAATCTCTGCCTCCCCATAATGCTAACCCATTGTGTCTATTAAACATAAATGTTGTCACAAACACTATTGTCTTTATTAGTATGCTTTATATTAGGTCTTATAAGTGGCAATGTAAATATAAATTTGTTGTCTCACAATTATTTTGTCATTTCATATATTTCTTTAAAAATTCAACTTACATTTTTGTGGGTTTTTATGCAACACATTTCAATCATGTTTAGACCCCTATTATGCACGCCCATATACCCACCAATGGAATTTCATACAGACCTTCTCTGTTTGAGCAATTGTTGAACTCAGTAATAGTTTCCATCTTTTGCATAAATAAGATTCTTTGATTAGTGGTAACAGGTATACTCATCTGTATATATAAGTTATATATTTAGCATAATATAAAAAATTATGTTTGTCTAGGGAATTGATAGACAGAAGGTTTTCTCTAGGATCTGTGACATCTCCAGGCATGTGTGTTTGGCTATGTTTACAGTACCCAATCTTAGTTCCCTCTTATTGAGCAGGCTTTAAATTCAATTAGAGAGCTGTTGATTACCATCAAGGTAAAATTACCACTACTGCACTAATAGAAATATTTTCCTTTGACAGTTACTTCTGGTGTTATGAGGATTCATGTTTGTTGTAGGATCATTGTTTCATTTTCTACTTATCTGTTTCATAGTATCCATCTAGAATTATAAGAGCTAGTTTTCAGGGAGAAGTCTTCCAGATAAGTTCCATCTTCATTGCTCCAAGTCCTGTGGCTTAAAATGTGATGTGTCAGCAATATTGTCTTACCTTCAAGTTCTGGAAGAAAATCAAGGACTGTTGCAATACATGTGTTGTTTCTGGAGTCTCTTGGACTAACCTAACCAACAACTCAAAGGGAGGTTTCTTCTGTCTGGCACTCTGTTTCTTGTTTTGTAGCATTCAACTATATACACACACTAATGTTCAGATATTGTATGTGTATGTTTCATTAGTCTTTTGAAGTAATACATTTCTTTCTGGTTATTCACAGAAACTAAGCATTCTTTCTCGCTTCTCTACCTATCAAAACCTTCCTCCTCCTTAAAGTAATCCCACTTTCCCCATTCCCCACTTCATAACACCTATGTCCTACTGTCCTACTCTTCTGAGTTCCTTCTCTCTCTTTACTCCCATAATTTCTGGTATAGCTCTCCCTCCTCCCTTCCCACTTAAATATCCCCATCCCCCTTTGGTAGTCTGTGTCATCTAAAATCACCCTATCACAGGCTCCTTTTCCTTTTTCCTGTGGTTCCTTTCCTTTTCTGGGTCCTGGTTTTCCAGTAGGATATATAATCACATACAAGAGTTTAAAGTTAAAATCCACAAATGAAAGAGAACATAGGTCATTTTTTAAAGTTCTGTGTTACTTCATTTAGCATAACACTTTCTAGTTATGTTTACTTGCAATTTTCATGACTTCTATTTTCTTTATTAGTGAGCAGATTTTCACTGATTAAATGTACCATATTTTCAAATCTCATTCATCAGTGAGGGACTTTTAGACTATTTTCTTTCCTTAGCTATTATGAAAAGAGCAACAAACATGGATGTACAACTGTCTCTGCTGCAGGAAGAGTTCTTTGAATATATGCCAAGGAATGGCATATGCAGATCATATAGTAGATTCACTTTTAGTTTTTAAGAGTTCTCCACACTGCTTTCCCTATTGGTTGCAGTTTTTTGGAATCCAACTGGCAGTAAATGAGTGTTCCCCTCTCTCCATGTCCACACCAACATTCAGTGCCTTTTGTTCTCTTGATCTTGACCATTCTGACTAGGGTAAGATGAAATATTAAGAGGTTTTGATTTACATGTTTCTAATTACTACAAGTGTTGAACACTGTTTAAGGTGTGTGTTAGCCATTTTTATTTCTTCATTTGCGAACTCTCTGTTTAGATAAATAGCCCATCTTGAATTGGGTGACTTCTACTTTTATTTTTTCAGTTCTTTGTATATTCTGGTTATTAATCTTCTGTCAGGTGTGTACCTTGTGAAGATTTTTTTCCCACTCTGTAGGCTTCCTCTTCATTCCATTGGCTGTTTTCTTTATTGTAAGAAGCCTTTTAGTACAATGGTTTCCACTTGTCTATTGCGGACTTTAATTCCTGAACAACTGATGTTCGATTTAGAAAGCCCTTTCCTGCACCTATATCTTGTATATTACTTCCTATGTTTTCTTCTAATAGTTTCAGATTTTCAGGGTTCACACTGAGATCTTGGATCTATTTTCACTTGTTTGTTGTGCAGTTTGATAGATAAAGGGTCTGATTTCATTCATTTATAGGCAGAGAGCCATACATTTTAAACATTAAGATTTTTTCATTTATTATTTTTATTTTTATGTTTATGAACATTGTTATGGCATGTGTTTAAGTTCCCCCATGCCTTTTAATCCCTGCAGAGGTCAGAAGAGAGGAGTCAGATTCCTTGGAACTAGAGATAAAGGTAATTGTCATCTTCCATACAGGTGCTGAGAATTGAACTCAGGTCATTTGAAAGAGTAATTGTTGCTCTTAACTCTTGAGCTTGTCTCTAGCCCATGTTTATGCAATTTCTTCTTCTTGATTTAAACCACAGACAATTATTTGGCAGCCATGGAGGCATACTGCAAAGAACTCATTATGTAGCATCACTTTGTTTTTATTTTGTGTTCTTTCCATCTCTGAAACCAATTATGCACCTTCTTCATTCTTCATGTGTGCAGTTTGTAATTCATATGCTGTACAAGTTTTATCTGCCATAAGCCTTCCAATATTATTTAATCCTTTAAGAAAACCATTTTCTCCTTTTTACTGAATTTTTGCTTATTTCATAAAATATATCTTATTGTATTTTTACCTTCTCCTTATCTGCACCCACTATTAACCCCACACCAATTTTATTCTCTCTCTCTCTCTCTCTCTCTCTCTCTCTCTCTCTCTCTCTCTCTCCAAATATATATGTGGAAAGGCATTTCAAGTCAAATTTGTTTTCCCATATGTCCTTTGATGCAAATCCAGCCACTGATCCTGGTTACCCTACCAAATTTACACCCTTAAATGAGACTGACTCTCTTCTTCCCAATGGTCATTGGTTTCCAATAGATCCTTGGGTGGAATTTCTTACCCACTTCACTATGTTTATGCTAGCTTTCTGTATTGTATAACCTTGCATAGTATATATGTGCATATATACTGTCACCATTTCTGTGAGTTCATGTGAGCAACTCTCAAAATGTCTGGAAAACTGATTCCTTTTGTTCATTCATCAGCTCTTAGATTATATTTTCAAATGATTTGTATTTATTCTAATATTCTTAGCTTAAACTTTATTTCTGAGGTGCTATCTCATCTCATGCAAAGAAAGCTTGCATAGCAGACAATAAAAATAGTTTTAGATTTAAAGGTATAATTTTCTTCATAGCTATTCTTTCAATTACAAATATTTTGAATATTTAGTTGTTACTTAAAATTTTCTTCACTTCCATTATGATTTTCTTGATTAATAGCAGATTTAAGACTGTTTATCTTCTGTGTTATTGTATTCCAAATGACTTTCATTTTTATTTATATTTCATTTTGATCACAAACTATACTCTAAATAGTTTTAGTTTTTATTTTATTAATATCTGTTGTATGACTAAGCACATGGCAAACTAAATATATGTCATCTTTATTTATTTAATTTGAATTCTTATATAGATCAATGAAGCATTCTCATTCAGGGGCAGTTTATATCATGATCCGTATTTTCTATATTCCTATTTTTTCCCTTATGTTTATTTTAGACATGATTTTAAAGTGTTGAAGTTTTAATCACAACTTTTATCTATTTCTTGATTCCATTTTAATTTGTGTATTTGAAACTGTTTAGTCATTTATACTTGTGATAACTGTTCCATATTGATTTTCTTATGATGATTAAGATATGTACATTAATTTCCGATAATATTAACTTTTCCAGAAACCAACTGTATCTATTATTAAAATAGCGTTATGCCAGTGAGATTACTCAGTGAGTAAAGACATTTGCCTATCACTAAGCCTGAGAACCCGAGTTAAATCTCTGGAACCCTTAAAATAGAAGAAAAGATTCCTGCAAGTTTTCTTCCAAGAGTGTGACATGGTACACATGTGTGCCCCTGCACAAAGTAATTAATTGATAGTAATAAAAATGTAGAATAACAGTCTTAACATTCTTAAAATTAAATGTATCACCATGTTTTAACGACTTTTAAGTTTTTGTAATATGATTTCCATATAAATGCAAACCAACTTCTTATTTCAATGGTTTTTCAAATTAAATATACTTTGTATTAAATGAAGTCTTTGACCAATATAGTTTGAATAACCAGGTTTAGATTTCTTATATATTCATATAAGTTTTATTTCATTTGGTTAATTTTTCCTTATTTTTGAAGAAATTGGAAAAGGTCATTTCCTGTATTGTTTATTTTGTATTTGTTATATCTTCAAATTTTTGGGGTGTATATGATATGTATTACACATGAAATTCTCACAATTGTTATATACAAAGTGTATTTTACTACTTCACATATGAAATAAAAACTCATGAGTACCATTTTGTCTCATCCTTTCTTTAATTGTCCCTTTGTTTTTGTAGTTTTGTCAAAATGATATCATAATTTTCCATATTTTATTTATTCTCTTGATTTTTTATTATGTTATAATTTCTTTCTGACTGCTGATGAAGAAAAAAGTAATATTGTAGAATGTCTGAATTTATTTCTTTCAATTAACAATTATAGATTTCTTTATACAAGAATTGAGATAATTGTGCAGATAAATTAAAAGGGTTCAGGCTTATTTTAAAACCTCATGAAGGCAGGATTGATCCAATGTTTATATCTAGAGATTAACTCAATCCTTTCTTTTTCTCCCTTCCCTTTCTTTCTTTCTTTCTTTCTTTCTTTCTTTCTTTCTTTCTTTCTTTCTTTCTTTCTTTCTTTCTTTCTTGTCTTTCTACAGGGCATCTCTATTGCCCTATCTGATTTGGAATTCTCTGTGTAGACTATGCTGACCTGAGAGATGGGATTAAAGTCGTGTGCCACCACAGCTGGCAGCACTAGCCTTAAGATATTACTCCCTGAAATTCTTTCTTGAATTTCCTCAGTTTAATCAAAACTTCTCCAACTCAGTTTCCCATATAGTACACATCTAGGAGTTCTCTTGAGTTTGCTCATAGTAACACTCCATATTTAAGATATTGATGACCTGAACTTTACACGTTATCTCCAAGTCTGTCTTGTTTGCTTTTCCTTTAAAGTAACATGCTAGCCGAAATAAGTAATAAAAATTGCTAATGAAAACAACATTTTAAGGTAGGTTTCTATGTTAGTTTCTCAAATAAATTATATAACCTAAGGCTGAGTTATATGAATTATGAACTTTAAATCCCCAAAGCAATGTCAGTTATGAAGCAAGAACACATTATAATAATCGAGAAAAATACAAAACACTGAAAGTCAGATTTTATTTGCTTTGTTTATGCATATTATGTATTTGAATTATTAATTCCTTTTCAATAACTTATTTTTCTTATTGAAGTGCTGGTTATAAATCACGGACCTCAATACGCCAGGCATCATTCGTACCTGAGCCGTATTGCTAGACTTTAATTTTGAAGATAATTCTGAAAAATTTCCAAAAGAAAAGAACATACCAGAAGTGTAATTATTCTTTCACCTATCTGGAGTTTGTCCTGCAACTTCACCTCTGTGCCTCACATAACTCCAAGAGATTCAACTTGTTTAGAACGCCTGTGGTCAAAGCAACCAATTGCTCCTTAGCAAACAGGCATCCATGCAGACCTACCTATTACCCATGTATTCAGTCTTCAGAACTGAAGTTGATGTCCTGTTTTCAAAGATAAGTAAAGATGTTCTTAATGTCTTCCTCAACATGCTGAATATTCTTTTGTCACAGCATTTAATCTGCTTAAGGAAACTTATCATCTTGTGTTTCAGTCCCTAATATTTCAATGACAATATCTTAATAAGATAATTGTATGTTACATATTTTCTGTCCCAAATTTCTAAAAAATAAAATTCATTTTTAATATTTCTTAGCTATTGGATTATGTAAGATATTCTTAGAAAAGCAGTTCTTATTTTGCAATGAGTGATGAGTGTTCTCACCACTCTTATTTATTTGCCTAAATTTTTCACTTTATTTCAAATCCTACTAAACTTGTTCTAACACACCCTATATGTGTTGTATAGTGCAATTTCTATTTCAGAAACACCATTAACTCTTTCCTTAAAGCAGTAGCAAATCATGAACTCTCTCTGTATTGGCAATGATTCACTGGTCTTATGAATAATAATTTAACTATACACTATGTACATGTATTCCAATGAACATTCAAAATCCTGTAGATAAGTGAATCTTGGAACTTATCTGTATTCTGGGTTCATATCATATTCTAGTCCTGGGTATTAGAATAAATGTAAAAATAATGTGTACTCATCTGTGAAACACATCTTTTCTATATAAATGATCATATTTTAGCAACAAAATTATGAAGGTAGAAAACCAGTGTAACAATTTTATGTGTCTGCAGTACAAAAATAGGGATGTATTATTTTCTGGAGAAACTTCAGACTGAGAAAATATATATATATAACACTTTCCATACAGCGATTTACCATAATATGATATTTCAGAAAAATTTCCCAGTGAGAAACATTCTATAGAGTACAAAAATGAAAATAATTCCCAATATGAACAGCCGGTACCAAAACCTCTAATCAGAATGTGATTTCTGCATCCCAGTGAGAGTGAATTAGAATGATGGGGACTTTTTTTCCCCTGTCATTTCCATCATTCACTAGAGCAGGTCCTTGCAGCTCACTCAGAAACTTATAAAAGGATTAACGTTTTCATTTTTGGAATGAATATCTGTATAGCATGATTCATATACCAAGTAAGGGATTAACAAAAAACAAAAGTGATGCTGTTGAAACACTGCACACATCAAATGATGTGACAGTCTCAATTGTATTCACTTCACTATTACAGTGTACTTCCTATAAAATGCCCTAAACAGAGCTCCTCAGTGTTTTCCAAATTACGGAAACAAAGTGTAATCTCCTTTAATGTTTTCCTACTTGTGTGATTTAAAATTAGCATTTGTAATCAGTTCCTTAAGCCTGCATTTAACTTATACATAAAGAATATAAGGACTAGAGATATATCTCCACAGTTAAGATCCTTAATGCTCTTGAGGAGGACTTGGGTTCATTTCCCAGCACCCACATGCAGCAAATAATGGTCCGTAATTTCAGTTCCGGGTGATCTGACACTCTCTTCTAGCATTAGAGGGCATCGCTTTAGTCAGTAGTGTTCATAATGCAGACAAAGCACCCAAATAATAAAAATAGAGGGGCTGAGAGATGGCTTGATGGTGGTTAAGAGCATTGGCTGCACTTGCAGAAGACCACAGTTCAAATCTCATCATCCATATGGCCGCTGACAATGACAAGTTCCAGGTTGTGCACCTGTCTCTTCTGTCCTTCACAGGCATTGCCTGACATGGTTGTACTTACGTTCACCTAGGCACTAATCTCATACTAATAAAAACTTAAAATTTATTTATTTGTTTATTTATTTATTTATGTCTTTTTTTTTTGAAACATTGTCTCTATTGTACCAGTTGGCCTAAAAATTACTATGTAGACTAGGCTGGCTTCAGTCTCACAGTGATCAATCTGCCTCTGCATCCCAAGTGCTGGTGTCAAAGTCACGCACACAATACCTGACTATAAAAATATAATTTAAAAATAATAAATATCAATAAATATTTTTGAATTAATAATAAAACTTTTTAAGTCACCATTCATTTGGAAAGAGGAACTATATTACATCACCTTGAAAATATCATCCAACTAGATTTTATAATTCATGGACTTTGTTAATGATAAAAAGAACAATAGACTCATTCAAATCAAGGCAAGGATATGAAGTCTTATCAAATTCCACTGTCACCAAATAATGAATCTAAATTCCTTGCAATATATTTGACTGTTTGCTAAACAATTCGCCTCTCAAATCTTAACAAAACATGTCATATTGTTAAATTTTTCATATTGTTAAATACTCAAGATAAAAATTGTGATTCAATCTGAACATGTACTTATTTTATCAAGTTTATAGTAACCTTTTTTCTAAATAAAATATTTGCATATTGAAAATTTTATCTACTATGCATTTTTCTAACATACATTCCCCAATTAATGAACTATCTTAGTACTTCTTGCCAGAACAAAATTTTAAGTAACATTTAGATAAAAAATACTCATGCTTGGCATAATAATGTACACATTTTAATCCCAACACTCAAAAGTCTGAAGAACTCAGATCTCTTTGACATCTAGGTTTACCTGGTCTAGATAGCAAGCTCTACGCTACTTGAGGTTATGAAAACAGCCTTATTAATTAAGTGGGCATTTAGGTAATATTTGTTTACAAGATGATAGAGTGTTATACACTGGGTAGAATATAGATGACATTGACTCTAACCTTTCTCTCATACAGTCTGAAAGTGGCATTCAGAAGTATTTCTTTGTTTGTTTACAGTAAATAACAATGTTGTATCTAGTACCATGACATGCACAGGTGAGAATGTATATTTTCCCAAAAATTTTAGACATTACTTTACAATGATTTTGTCATTTCAGGGAGAAAATAAAATGAGTTTATAAACCAATGAGGAAGGTGAATATGTTATAGAACATAAACCACCAAATGCTCAAATTCTTGTAGGGTTTTCTTTCCTGAATATGAAAACAGTCGATTATTTTCAACAGGAAATTTTAAATATAATAAATGATTGTATTAATGAGTTTCCAAATGATACAAAGTAAATATACCCTTTAAAACATAAGAAGAGTACTTACTTTCTGTTTTAGAGTGTTGATATTGAAATTAACAGCACAAAGTGATTTTACTACCCAACATGTCTGAAAAGAGCTTTCGTGGTTTAATTTTCAGTTAAATGGTATTATGTTATTATGTAGCTCATTCTCAAATATTTGTGTCCTAGGAAATGAAATATTTTCTGTCTGTATGGGTAACATGAATCAGTATTTACTGTAAACTAAAACTAAATCTAGACCGAGGCATGTTGACACGTATGTGCAATCAAGGAACTTGGGAAGTGCAAGCAGCAAGATCTGGAATGAAAGTCTCATTAATTACATAGATTGGTGAGGTCAGCACTGGCAACAAGAAATCAGATCAGCTCCCCCACCAAAAAAGAGAAAGAAAAATATGTGGAAGGAAGGAAAGAAGGAAGGAAAGAAAGAAAAAAAACAGAGAAAGAGAGAGAGAAAGAAAGAAAGAAAGAAAAAAGAAAGAAAGAAAATAGGAAGGAAGGAAGGAAGGAAGGAAGGAAGGAAGGAAGGAAGGAAGGAAGGAAGGAAAAAGAAATAGAAAATCTGGCCTGAGCACCAAGTGTATAATGTCAGTCGCTTGTACATTCACTGCAGAAGTGTAAATCACGACCTGCTAGTTTGGAGGGCAAAACTGAGCTTAGGCTAGAAAACTTATTGAGAAAGAATGGGGTGGAGTAAGTGGAATAGGAAGAAGGAAAAGAGGAGAAAGATGAAGAAGAGGAGGAGGAGGAAAGGAGAAAAGGAAGAATGAAGGGAAGAGAAGGAGGTAAGGGAAGAAGGATGGAAGGGAGGGAGATAAAAAGAAAGAGAGAGAGAGAGAGAGAGAGAGAGCGCCGAATGAGTAGGCTACGAACTTAACTCAGGGTTAGAGTGCTTGTCTAAGATACATAAGTCCTTTTGTTCATTCAGTTAAAATTCAAAACCAATCAAATAAAAATACAAAAAAACTAAACAAAGTCTTTAAAAATAAATATATTTGAAAATATCAATCAAAAGATCATGTTCCAATATAAATAATATATAAAAAACGATAAAACTATAACAAAATGAAAACTGAAAATTATGAGTTTGGATACTTTTCTGCATTTTTAATGCCTGTCTTCACACAAGGCAAGTGAGCCTCACGCTTGCTTCACTGACCTTTGATGGATATTTGGTTAAAATTGATGAGTCATATTAAATGAATCATCTAGAATTTTGAAGGGTCTTGAACAGGTCCCCACCACTCCTCCAACATGATAAATGAATAAATAAATAAATAAATAAATAAATAAAAGTGAATTTGTGCTTCAAATCTGTCCTTGCTTGTTTCTGCACTTGGAAATGGAAGATGCTCTCCTCTCCTGAAAGGACACTGGTGAGCACACTTTCAGGAACAACACAGGACTTGAAGACCAGAGAGTCAAAAATCAGGCATACAAATGCACTTTGGAATACTAGCTCCACATGTTAATGAATCTTGGGAAATGATGGCTGAGAAAACTGTGAACTGTATAAGAACTGATGACAAAGAGAGAAAATCATGTAAGCTGGCTAATTAAAAGGTAGCTAAGAATATTTCTTATGAGACAAGATGGAAAGGTAAAATGTTTACACTGTTAATTAAATGTGGAGTTATATTTATGAAATGTATGCTATGGGCTGAAATAAGATTTATGTTCATAAACTTAGATCAAATGTCAACAAACATTTTCTTTAAATGCTCAAAAAATAAAAATGTAGGGTTTGAAAGTGAAATGTAATCCACTGCTGTCTTCTGTTCCTTGTCCTTCCTTCAGTTCTGGTTGCTTCTGCTTCTCCTCCTCTCTAACTGAGTTGTCATGGGTCCAGTGCTTGATGTCACCATTGCTCCTGAAAGCGTCTTTTTGTGTCCATTGTGTGTCCTTTGTGTAGGTTTTAAATCTTTCTGCCTCCTCTTCTGCAATAGTCCCTGAACTGTAGGTGCCCATTCAGTTATAAAAGGGAGACAGGAGTAGAGCAATGTAAGTGGGTCGCAGGCTGACTCTACACTGAGAACTATTGGAGGATTAGTATTAATGGGTGAGGGAGAGTATGCCTTATTTAGATCCTCTTGATAGGCTGGATAGACTCCAGTGCATGAATTTTCCCTGAAGGGCATCTTGGTTTAAATGTTGACTAATTAGGACTTAACATGTATAGTGGAATGCATAAGGTTCATTGGGAATTGGATGGCTCATGGATGTGGGAGGGGATCTAAATTTGATTAAGAACTGCCGCATGAAATACACAAAAGCTCAATATGTTTTTAATGTGCTTGTTTTGGCAGCACATATACTAAAATTGGAATGATACAGAGAAAATTAACATGGCCCCTGCACAAGGAAAGCACGAGAATTTGTGAAGCATTCCATATTTTTAGTGAGGGACCCAGATATACTGACTAGATCTCAGTGGATGAACCTTCACTGAGGAACATTTGGGAACACTAACTTGACATAATAGGCCTTAACCCAGGTGAAAGAATATATGGATTCCAATTTGGGGACACGGGGGTGCCTGAGGGGAAGGGTCTATAAGGATTGAGATATTCTGTATGAAATACACATCGATAAAAATATTTTAAATCTAATGCAGGAAAGCATACCTTTCTAAACAGCACCAGTATTAGTAGGAGATACTATTCAGTTGAAGCATTAAATTAAAGTTCCATCTGCCTGAATTTAGAAGCCACTTACAATATTAAATTTCTTATTATTTTGGTTCAGAAAAAAAGAAGATGTAATCACAGTACTGGCAGGCATTTCTTTTTTCTGAAATAAAATTATGGGTGAATTGTCACTAATAGAAATGTTCATTGTAGAAAACAGAATGTTGCTGACTTCAGAGAGCTATTTACAACTGCCTATCAAGAATGTAAAATATCACTCTAGAAAAATGTCATTTTAATGTAGCATAAAATAATAGAGTTTAGTCTCTAAGCAGGTGTGACACAGATGGGAAGTAAGCAGAGTTACTGTTCTCTCTTATTCAGTCAATAATTTTCATAACATTTACTTTATTGTGAAATTGCTATTTCATTACAGATACTGACTCACAGGTCTAGCATTTTTATTTATCAACAAAATGGACAGTATTATCTGAAATTAGAGCAAAACTATGTCTGATGTATTAGCCTTTTCTCCCCATTAAAATGTTAAAATTAGAAATAAGATTATCTTATACCATTTGACAAAGGTAAACACAAGAGGGCCATTCTTTGAGCCAGATTAAGAATTCAACTGATGAAAGGAATGTATAGTACAAAGAACATTTCAATTTTTAAGGGTTTTAAGATTAAAAGACTTTGTACTGTTTTTATGTGATTGAGATTATGACATAACTGAAATATGTACACAAATGCAGGGTAAATACTGAATTTGATGGAGTTTCATTGATACTGACATGGGACATAAGAAATCGAGGTCAGAGACAAAGTAACTATTATATCTGGCAGAATGACTGGCTGGATTTTGGCCCGTTTCTATCACATTGTCCCCCAGTGGGGACAGGCCTTATAAATACCACATGAAGCGGAGTGGCTTGCATTGAAAGAGAAAAACCAGAGTTTAGACATTTTGAGTCCTTTGTAATGGACAGTAAGCTGGCCTGCTCTGCACTCTGGGGAGGGACATGAGTCTTAACATTTTGCCAAGAAGCACAACAGCCCTTTTCTGCAATGAGAGATGCTAACTTTGTCTTCCAAAGCTCACTGTTCTTTAAATGCCCTTGAAAAGATAGCTTACAAGATATCCAACATCACTGTTAGTTACTGAATGGCCTTCTAAAAAACTGATGTATGTAGCTACACAATAAATGAGAGAAATAGAATTTGTTTATTCACAACGGTGTATTTTATGATGTTAGTTATTACAATAAAGAAGAATACCATATATCTTACAATGTAATATCAATGTTCCATTGCTTGTTTTTTAAATTACCATGCTGAAATAGTGATTTTAGAGGGAATTTGATCAGTTTTAAAGTAAGAAGTTCTTAGAATTCTGGATATACATTTTAAAAATTATAGCTGTTCATGTGTATATGTGTTATTTTAATGTATTGCTATTAAAATTACATACACACACATATATATATATAGAGAGAGAGAGACAGAGATAAAGAGCTTGAAACTATATTTTAGAATGTATTATATATGAACCAAATATTAGGAAATTTACTTGAAAGAAATGTATAAATATAGGTATTTTTAATATTTAGCACAATTTATAAGTGGTTAGAATATTTAGCAGTTGGTAAATATATTTTATGTTTGATAGTTTTCACACATGCCAATTTTATAACAAAGTTTTTAAACTTCATATGTGACAATAATCCCAGTTTTTAAGTTCATTTTAGTTTCTTGATTTGTTAACAATGCTCTCAAGGCCAACTTTCTAAATGCTGATTGGATTTTCACATTAACACAATTTTCAGGAAGACAAGGAGACCTTCCTGGACAGGGAATTCATAGATTTTGGGCCTTGAGCTTAATACTGTGCTATTTTGGGATCTGCTTGTGATCATCTAAGCAGTAACTGTTTATAGAAAGTAGAATCCTCTATTGTTGTGGTTGAAAGTTCAGGAGCTGAGCATTAAAAAGTAGGACTGAGACCTCTCAAAGTCACTGTTTCTCCCCCGTTTTCTAAGCAAATAACAACAACAAAAAAAATCACTTTTTCATATCTTTGGAATTAAGTTCAATCGCCAACCAAAGTTATGTGGCTACAGTTACTGCTCCATGAAAACTCTAAAAGTGAGTTAAGTATTGATAGGTACTTCATTCAATTGACTTAAATCATAGAGCATTGTGTGTGGTTAAAGCATTCAAAGGATTTGGTTATGATCAGTGATAGTAAAACACATTCTGTAAGGAAATCTGCCCTGTTCTTGGTCATGAAGCCTCTTTGCATCTCCTGGTCTTTCATTCTGTATTACCTCAAACTTGGGCACATTAAGGATTAAAATTATCTGAAATATAGAGGGGCTATCCTTATTCACAAAAATCAAAGAAAGCCTCCCAGACACATGCACAAGAACTGCCAAATTTAGAGGATCGATTCAAACTATAAGAGATTTACCTAATTTAAGCAACAGAGTTACTAACCACATAGTTTTCTCGAGGGAATGAAACATTCTGACAAAAAAATGGGTGAAATTAGGCGAAAGGAATGTAGGGAGAAGATAAATAAATTATATCTGTGAATAGTGCATGGACATATGATGTATATAACATTTATATGTGTGTTCTAAAGCTAAATCTCCGTCTATTAACTTCTAATTTTTGAAATATAGTTATACAATATCTCTCATTTTCCTTCTTTACAAACCAATATATCCTTAAAATATTTAAACAAAAATATTTCCATAAAGGTAAGGTAGGCTTTTAAAAATTTATTTTAATTTATTGTTTTTATATTGTGCATATAAAATATGCCTGCATATTGTATTGCCTGCAAGTATGTAATTGTGTCCATGTCATGCAATGCCGTGGAAGTCAGAACTGGGTGGCAGACCACCTGGAACTGGAGTTTCAGACAGTTGTTAGCCACTGTATGTGTGCTGGGAACAGAACCCAGGTCCTCTGCAAGAGCCACTAGTGGTGTAAACCACGGAGCTATCTCTCTAGCCCCAGCTGCAATATTGAGAATTATTTTCCAGTAGAGTACAATAGAACCACTTGTTAGACACAACTACCAAAACACATTCCACAAACACCTGTATAAGGAGGAAAAAAAGAAAAACAGTTTTAAATAGTTGCTTCAGACCTATCTTCAGAAATGTTTACACATGGATGGAAAATTATGTTTCTGAAGGTAACTATGCTTTTACTACATTACTTGAATCTAATCTATTGGGATCAGTGGATGTCATTCATAGAATTTCCCCTAAATGTGTAGATGGAGTGCCTGTGGTTTAGGCTTAGCTGAGAAATCAGGTGGTCCTTGGACTACAATAACAATTCAGCATTAATGACAGCTGTGCAAAAGCCCACAGTAACTCAGGCTTACTTCTAAAATATCAGAACTTAAGTTCATTTTTTTTTTCTTTTCCTGGTTAACAATCCATTTTGCCAAGGTGTTTGTAATGACTGTTATAATCCTTTATACCTATGATTCAATCATTTGCAACACCACAGGAAGAGATGAAACAAGCATGTCTTAGCAACTACAACATGAGAAAACCTATCATTGCCTCTGAATGAGCTGCTGCGTCATTCACATACAAGCCTGCACTTTGGCTGATTTTCTGAGAAAACCAGAACCTAGTTACTAGTAAAACCCTGATTATAGCTATTGTAATGAGTTTGTCATTTTATCAGACATGGGTACACAGTCCTCAGACTAAAGAATTCTGGAATCCTGATACAGAAATAGTCACTCAATGCCAGACTTTCATCGTGTGAACATTAGTAAATAGTTTTGCAGTAAAGGAAGACAAAGGGACTACTTTCATTGACTATTGTCAGTTTGACTACAGAAGACTATTTCCTCTTTTCAGTAATATCTGTGGTTCCTTTCCACTATGGACACCATTCCAGTGTTTCCTTCCTTTCATAGCCATAATCTAGACCTTAAAATTTATGAAACTGTAACATTTAGCAGAATATAATGGACATACAGTAGTAAATGGGGCACTTGGAAAAAATAGAGCCCCATACGAACTGTTTTTAACTCTTGTGCCAGGGGATATGATGCCCTGGTCTGAAAACCACAGGTATTGCATGACATGAGTGCTCACTTAGACTCATAAAATAAAATAAAAATAATAAGTAATTAAAAAAATAAGAAAATAAAGATCCTAAAAGTAAGAAAGAAAAGACAAGAATAGGAGAAGAAAAGAACTCACTCCAAATACATGGATTCAAAATGGATTCATAAATGAACCTGTAGGCAAATCTGGACATGAGCCTTTTTTTTGAATAATGCTGCACTAAGATATGGACAGGTTTCATTGTTTACACACAACACACAACCACTCCTGCTTCAACAAATAATTACATAACTGTGGAAAAAAATTAATCCTCACTCAAATCCCACATATTTTTAAACTGATCTTCAGAGGAAACATTTTCCAACCTCTGCTTCAACGAGTAGACACGAGGTTATGTCAGGCCTGTTCAGTAAAAACCATAGATCAATTGTACACTGAGGTTTAAAAAAGTGATATTTTGCACATTTTATAAAATGAGATACAATAAAACCCAATTGCACATGGATTGTAGACCTAAATAATTCTGTGGGGTCTTTTTTTGAGACAGGGTCTCCATGTAGCTCCAGTCATCCTGGAACTGGTTATGTAGACCAAGATGACCTTGAACTCACCAAGATTTGCCTGCTCCTGCCTTCCAAGTTCTGGGATCAAAGGCATGTGCCACCACACCTGACAGTATGTTTTAAAAATTAAAAAGCATATCCTAAATATAGAACAACAGCTTTAAGACAATGAAAAATGGATAAATTTAGGAAAAATGCTAAGACTATTGTCCTTAAATAAAAAAAAATAGGTGAGCTTAGATTTTAATAAACTGTATCATCTATTTTATCACATGGAAAAATATACAATATACAGTCTACACAATGTAAACAAAGAGTTTGTAATTAAATTTTCTAAAGAACTCCTACAAATATGTGAGATACATGATAGATAATAGAATAAGCTGCAAATGTTCTCCACAAACATTTCTCAAAAAATGTTCAGATCACTAGTCATTAACATATGATAGAATATGTGAACTCCTGTGGTTGGGCTATCGGGGTGTGCAGATATGATTAAGTAATAGTGTATGAACAGTATAGTCAATAAAATACAAACTGTTAGGCCAGGAGAGATGCCTCAAAGGTTAGGAGGATTGGCTGTTCTTGAAAGACACCTAGATTAGAATCCTAGCACCCACATGGCAGCTAACAGCTATCCATAACTCAGTTCGAGGATATCTGATGCCCTCTTCTGATCTCCTCAGTCACTGTAGGAAATGGGTGCACTTTTACACATGCAAGCATAATACTCCTACACATAAAATAAAAGTGATTCAAACATAAAGAATTTAAAAAATGTCCAAGTCCACTCTCTACTTAATGATCTGCCCCACTTTTAAAGTGACTGAGTCTTTCACTTACCATTGAAAACCTACATATCTATCATTTTTTACAAAATCTTCACACATACACTGAAATATATAAATGAACAAATTTCTAATCAGTTTTTGATTTGGTCAAGCTTACAGCCAGCATTAGCTGTGGAATTATCACACCATTTAAGAGTTATGAAAATAAAAATATTAAACCAATTTTAAGGCCCAGAGTGAACATCAACAGCTGAGAACTGGTTCCTTGAGAATTTTCTTCATACAACAAACCCAAAGCAAATATCAATCTAAATGAAGAAAAACAAAGTATTCCCATTAAAACCAGGAACCAGACAAGGCAATCCACTGTCTCCACTAATTTTCAATATAGTATATGAAATTCTAACTACAGCATAAAAACAAGAGAAGGAAATTAAAGAGGTTATAATTGGAAAAGAATAATTCAAATTATTCTTATTTCAAAATGATATGGTTTTATAAATAAGAGTTCCCCAAAACTCTAACCAAACACTTCTAGAAATGATCAACACTTTCAGCAAAGTGGCAGGTTATATATAAAATCAGTCTACACAAAATCAGCATACATATATATGAAATCTTTGAAAAAAAACGGGATTGAGGAAGACTTAGAGAGATGGAAACACCTTCTAAACTCACGAAATGGTAGAATCAAGATATTGACAATGAACATCCTACCAAAAGCAATTTAAAGATTCAACACAATCTAAATCAAATTTCCTATAACTGTCTTCACATAAATAAGGCAATCGATCCAAAATTCCATAGGAAACTCAAAAAACTGGCAGCTAAAACAATCCTCAGCAGAGACCGGATGGACTACCATACCGGAAACCAATCTATACTGAAGAACTATAGGCAAATCAGCATGATATGAGCCCACAACAGCCTGTAGATCAGTGGAATGAACAAGACGACCTATACATGAGTACACATGGTTACAGCCATCTGATATTTGAGACAAAAGCCAAGAACCCATGCTGGAGAAAAGACAGCATTTTCCACAGTAGGTGCTGGCAAAATTTGATCGCCACATATAGAAGTATGAAATTAGACCTATGCCTATTAACCTTCACAAAAGTCAACTCAAAATGAATCAAAGACCACAATGTGAGGACTGAAACACAGAAACTGTTAGAAGAACACAGAACTACTCTTCAAAATATAGGCATAGGAAATGACTTTCTATATTGGATACCAGTCATTCAGGAATTAAGGTCAACACCTGACAAGAGGAAGATCATTTAACTAAAACTCTGTAAAACAAAATAAAAAACCAAGGAAGTAAATAGGTAACCCACAGAGTGGGAGAAACTCTTTAGCAGTTATTCTTTGGACAGAGGATTAGTACCCAGAATGTAGAAGGATTATCAAAAATAATTGAGAAAACTAATGATCCAATAAAAAATGGGTTAGGGACGTAGAAATCAAACTCTAAGATTTCATTGAACTCCAGTCGGTACAGCTGATATTTAAGTGATCTAAAGACACCAAATGCTGGGGTGGATTGGGGGAAGGGAAACACTTATCCACTCTTGGAATTGAAAACGTAAGCAACCAATGTTGAAATACATATAGAAAAGTCTTAAGATAAAATTAAAGCTACTGTATGATTCAGTCTCACAACTTCTTGATATACAACCAATGTTTCATCCCACTACAGAGACACTTGCACAGCCATGTTACTGCTGTTCTTTTCACAAGAGTTAAGAAATGGAAGCAACATCAATGTCCTGCAACTGATGAATGGATAATGAAAATGTGGTGTATTTATAGAATGGATTTTTACATAGTGGTAAAGAAAAATACGATCATGATATCTGCAGGTAAACTGAAGGAAATGAAAACTGCTACACTAAGCAAGTAATAGAACCAGAAAAAAACAATGACGTACTTTATCCTTTGTGGATCTTAGCTCTAAATCCGGAGATTTGAGTATATAACCTACAGGAGTCAGGAAAATGGAAAGAAATCATGGGGATAAAGGGAAAGAAGGAACTAGAGAGACAGGAATAGTAGGAGACAGCTGTTGTTAAGAGGGGAATGGGAGAAAGAGGGATATTTTAACCGGGGAGAAAGTCAGGGGTGTGAGGAGAGATAAATAATGCATAGATGGTTTGAAAAACCAGAGAAAATTATTAGTTCAAAATCCTACTGAAAATTACACATAAAACATGTAATTAATTGTGTACAGGAGAAAACTATATAATAAAAACACAGGGCCAGTCAGAAGAAACCTCTCTTCTAGTTATGTGTTCAGGATAGTATAAGAGACTTCAAAAACAGCATAGGCAATTTTCATAGCCCTTGATTGACGCCTGGAACTTGAAGTAAGACTCTACTGCTGAAGCCTGGACATACTTTGAATACAGGAATTGGAACAATAGAGGTAGAACTGACTAGGAAGTCTTCTCCCAGGAGATTAGCTCCTAGAGTTTCAGAGGATAATATGTAACAAGCTAAGAGAGAAAATCAACTAATGACTCAATCCAAGCTTAAAAGCTCAGGCTATTGCTACAGCCCTTGATTTTCTTCCAGAACTTGAGGCAAGACCCTGTTGATGAAAACAGGCTGCATTTCAGAGACAGGACATAGGACAATCATGCAGGAAATAACCTGTAAGCCTTTTCTCAGAAAAGTAGCTCTCATGGTATCAGAGTGTACTATACAGGCAGATAAGGGAGAAAACCAGTCAACGGTGGTACACAATCAAAAGACTAATAAACAATAATGACTTGCCTAGCAAACTACAGCAATAGCTAAACATTACCAATGGAATAGAACTTATTTGTGGTATTGTAAACATAACCTACGGCATATGGCTGAAAAGATCACAGATCCTAGAGAAAAATTTACTTTTGCCACATTCCTAGATCAATGTAATTTCTTACTTCAAATATGTGCCTGTACAAGTATACCTCTCTCCTCTCATCACAGAAACTTTGTTTTGCAACAGTTGGAGACTATTAATGCAGTTCCAGAACTGGTCAAAGGAAGAGATTAAAAGTGTTTAAGACACTTAATACTAAGTAACACATCTTCAATACAACCTCTAAACATAGGATAAAATCATCTCTCAACTCTCACCAAAGAAATTTCCTTATACAGGAGATGATGATTAACACAAACCCAGAATACGCACAAAAAAAAAAAAGAGGCACCAATTGCTTATCACTTCTGATTGGAACATATCTCAAAAATCTGCCTCATAGGCTCAGAGATCATTGCAAAAGTACATGCAGAAAGATTGCTAGAGCCAGAGAGGATGGATCACCACAGTTAAATAGAACATTAGTTGATACAGCTGATCATTTACACATATGAATTTAGAGCAACAGTAACAAGTACATGTGCCATGCAAGCACAAACCAGAAAACAAGCTTTGCATACACATAGGTAAGTAAGTAGGAAATCCCAGCCCAGCCTACAGAGCTTCAGCAATTGATGACTTTTGTGAGGAGTAGAGACATCTATCTTCTTACATTGGACTTTTCATGGGCACTGTAGATGAAACCATCTGAAAGACACTGGGGATCAGGCTCTATAAACTGTATATAATAGGACAGGGGCAGTGAGAGCAGGTGCAGATAGGGGAATTTATATAGACACCATCAAGCTAAATTGTGTGAAAATTGTAAAAAATTCAGTAAAAATTAAACAATCAACAAGTGGAATTTCATTGAACAAAATAGCTTCTTTACAGGAAAGGGAACAGCCAAGAAAATGAAGAGAAGACCCATAGAATGAGCTAAACACTGGTTAAAGGATTCATATACAGACTATACAAAGAACTCAAAAATAAAAAGAAAGAAAGAAGAAAGCAAATGACCCAATGAAAAGGTGGACTATGGCAGTGAACACAGTTCTAAAAAAAGAAGAAAAAAATGGGAAAAAAACTCTTTAAAATGTGTTGAGTATCTTTAGTAACCCCAAAATATAGGTGAAAATCACTTTATTATTTCATTTTACCCCAATCAGACAAGTTAGAATCAACAGAACAAAGGATACCAATCCACTTCCTAGGATGTGGAGAAGGGAAATTTATTCGCTACTCGTGAGATGACAGACTCGTGCAACCACTATACCTGGAAAACAACCATGGAAAGAAGTGTGGAGAACTCTTAAAAAATAAAAATGAATCCAGCATGGAATCCCATTATACCACTCCTTTTCATATGCCCAATGGAGTTTTCCAACTGCAGAGGTGTTTGTACACTCATGTTTGTGGCGAAATTTTTCATAACAGCTAAGAAGTAGAAGCAACTTACTATCCCTAAAACTGATGAATGGATAATTCAAACGTGGTACATTTGCACAATGGAGTTCTACTCAGTGGTTAAAAAAAGACAAAATCATGAAACTGGAAGGTAAATGGATTGGACTAAAATCTGTTTTACTAAATGAAGTAACAAAAATTCAGAGAAACAAATGATGTCTATTCTCTCTTTTGTGAGTCAGAGCATCAGATCCTTATATATGAGTATTTATCCTGATATAACCATAGAAGTCAGGACGAAGATAAATAGAAGAGATAAATAATGCTTAAGTGGAATGAAAAATCAGAAGAAATGTATTATTTCAAAAGTCTACTGTAAAATACAAATAGTACCCATACTATAAAGTATAGTATGGTATATATACACACACACATTGTGCATGTGAATATCTGAAGTCTGTGTAATAAGAAACACAGTTCCAGACAGGAGAAACCTCCCTTCAAGTTACTCAGAGTAGTTAGTCCACAAGTCTCCCAAAGTAACACAGACTATAGACACAGCCCTTGATTTCTACCAAACATGAAGACAAATACCCTATTGCTAAAGACAGGGCTTACTTTGGATTTGGAAAAATGAAAATGAAAATTACTGTGAAGCTTCCTCCATGAAGACTAGCTCACTAACTATTAGAGGATACTATCCAAGTTGCTAAGAGAGAAAAGTAATTAGTGTTCTAACCCTGGCTGTAGGCCGTAATAACCATAGTAATGACTGGACCAACAAAGTATCTCTATTTGGTGCAGTAATGACACTTTTATCCTGGGGATAATAACCAGCTACCTAATAGAATGTAAAGCACACTTAATCAGAGGGAATTCCTATGTTATACTGTAAAAATAGTGTCTGGATAAATCATAGATCTTAGAGAAAACCCTGAATCTGCCACATCCATGCACAAAATTAATCCATAATTTATGCTAAATATATATGCTTATATTTACAGACAAGTATACAGCTCATCACTTACCAGAGAAACTTCTTTTTGTGAGAAATGCACATTATTAGAGTTCCACAACTTGTCAAATGTAAAGAATAACTGCCTGTGAGATGGTACAATGTAAGTGACAGAAATAAAATGGAACATCTACACTTATACAGGAGGCTCCCAGAACTTAGTGGTAGAGAGAATATTAATACATCTTCCAACTCTCAACAGAGAAGCTTAATTATGCAACAGAGGGTGATTAACAAAAAAGCCACAATTGGCCAAAATGTAGACAATAAGAGATTACAGATCGTGTGTCTCTGAAGAGGACTCCTATATTAAGCCCCAACAACCCAAGATACAGGGACCACTGAGGAAGAGGGTGGGCAGAACGATTGCAAGATCCAGAGGAGGTGCATGTTCCTAAGGAAAGAGTCTTCCAGCTTACCGGAACTTACTCCTATGAAATTATAGTAACGGTGACAGTATGCACAAGACTACAAATTCAAAGCAGACAAAAACCCAGCAGCATAGAATGGGGGACATCGATAAGAAGCCCCAAATTTAGCTAGGAACTATTAGCAGCTGATCACTGCTGAGTGAAGGAGAAATGGTCCTTTGTAAAAAAGCGATGCTAGATATTCTCAGCAGGCTCCAGTGGATGAATTAACCCCAAGGGACACCTGGGAACACAAATTTGAATTGATAGGCCTAATACATATGACGAAATGCATGTAATTATGGTGGGGGATGTGGGACAGGAGCAGATAGGGGAAAGGGCATAAATATAATTGATATATTGTATGAAATGCACAAAATTTCAATAAATATATATAGTAAAACAATAAAATACATAGCTTTCCTGTATACACATGCACCCATTGCATGTTTATTTTTCAGTAGGATTTTTGAACTAATAAATTTGTGTCTGGTTTTTCATGCCACTTAAGCTTTATTTGTCTCTTATCTCTCTCTGTCTAGCTCTCTCCCTCCTCCCACCCCTCCCTCCTTTCTCTCTGCTTAAATTGCCCCATTTATAATACCTTTCTGCTATCATCTTTCCTCTCTTGAGCCCCCCCTTCCCTCAACTCTCATGGCTCCTGCTGTAACTCTCCCTTCTCCCTTTCCAGTAACCCCCGCCCCCATTTTTGCCATTTCATCCTTTTTAATGCCTGTCTTCTACTTTTCCCACGTCTGTGTACTTTAGAAAAATTCAGTAAGACTACTTTTTTGTCTGCAAGGTTAGATAAAAAGCAACTGTTCAGAAAATGTCCATTTGATAAAAGTTATTGCCAAAATCCAATGATTCTGCAATTTCATCTTAGATACATTCCCCAAAGATATTTGTATATAGGTCATAAAACTATATTCCTTCATACATGATTGATTATAAAATTGAAAAATATTTTGTGAAAACAGATCACAATTATGGTATGTACACAGAATAAAATTCAAAACATCAATGAAATCAACTCATTTCAGTTGCATGAAAGCCTAGTACAAATATAGTGAGGTAAAATAAAACATTATTAAGCAATGGAAACTGTATTTCCTGTACAGAATTTTGAAAATAAAAGGAAAAAATAACATAAGGTTAGAAGGTAAGAAAAAAATGGAAATTATTTGATTTGTAAGAAAATAATAGAGATTTACTTGAAATACCACGTCCATCCTTTTACCATAAGGTGGTATTAACCGTTGATGGCTATTATTATTGAAAGTGAATAAATCAATGCATAATAGGAATAGCACATCACTTTACTTGTTATTTGTAAGTGAAGAAGATAAGTTATTTTTATTGTCTAAATTTTCATCAGTACAAAAAAAATTATAGCTATTTTCTCCAATCTAATACAGCACATTTAATAACAGAAAGTATCTAGCTTAATAAAGTAAGAATATTAAAAATGCATCTCTATATTTTCATAATAATTAATTTTCAAATTATAATCAATATTCCAACTTGTGCTGTATATTAATGACAAAATTTCAAGTAATGTGTGTATCAGATTCATATTTACATAATGAATTATAACAAACGCTAGCTGAAAATAAATAAAAATAAAGTTATTACCAGAATATTCTTGAAGATAAAAATAAGACCTTTAATATAATAACAAATAGCAACTTAGTAAAAAAATAATAATACTGGCCCTGAAAATAATTCTGTTTCCACCTTTCATCGTTATATGTCATTTTATGTTGGTTTGGATAAGAATGAGAGAATTTTTTTTTAATATATTGGAACTGAATTTTGCTTAAATATACTGTTCACATGTTATGAACATAGGAATTACTACTAAATATGCCCAGACAAGTCTATAACCTTTGGAAAACCATATCACACTTGAATATATGACACAGTTCTTGGTATTTCTTAAAATAAGAATTGTGCCACTGACAGCCAGTTTTGTTGAAAAGTCATTGATTATACACTTTGTGCATAAACTATTTAGGATTGTTGACACATTGGACTGAAAACAGTAACATTATAATGAGGAGAGAGAGACACCTTTTCGTCAAGGTTTCAATTCCAGTTTATGAACTATTGTTTAAGTAATGGTGATTAGGGTTTTACTATAAGCTCTGCACGTATTGAGTCCACTCTTCTATTTTCTAATTTATAATAATTTAGTCATAGGGCTTATCATAATAATTCAGTAATTTTCCCACTAAAATTTGTATATTGTAATTATAATCAGGCAATGTTTTATTGCTTTGGGGTAAACAGATTTTCTTTCTTTCTGAACGTTAACATGTCTTTTCATCCTTTCCGTCTTTGTAGCCTACAACATAACTGAGAAACAGACGTTTGCAGCTGTCCCTCTTCCTTCCTCTGAGGGTGAAATGACTGTCTTAGTGGTCACCCTTTTTCCAGGCAGGTTATAATTCATCAGACTTTGGCATTTGTTGTAGAATGACTCATGAAGAACTGAAGTTTTCTGACTGTTCTGAACCCATTTCAGCTTTGACTTCTGAACCCTGAAGTCAAATACAATAGAATATAATCAATCCTTGGCCCCAGGTGATCAGTCAAATGGTTGAATGTTCAATGCCTTTGGAATAACTATGTGAGTGTTTAAAGACCACCCACCTAGATACAGAACGCAGGAGGAGCTAGGAAAAGGCTAATTGTGGATTTAAACCACAGGTGGTATCTAATACATTTCCTCAAGGGAGCATAAGGACTTGCCATTGAAAATGATTTCTTACAAAAGGAAGAGAAAATCTTGTCTAAGTTATAAATATGGTTTGCACTAAAAATGAGTTAGATACAGTTACAACTGGAAAATGAAAACAACTCTGTTGTTTTGACCCTCAAGTTAAAAAAAAAAAAGAAAAAGAAAGAAAAGAACATCAGTTACTAAAGGAAACCATCAACAATCAACAGTATTCTCATAGTATATTTTTAACTGCTAGAACAAAGGAGATATTCAGCTTCATGCATTCTTAACATATTTTTTCAGAGTGACTGATGTAACCAGATCTCTCCATGCTGTTACATTCTTTAATTGTTTACATTATAGAAACATATATGCTATGTGCCTGTGTGAAAGTTTATCTGGGTAGCTTTTTATTGTCAAGTATCAAAATAAAATAAATATTAATATAGATTGAGATATTTTTGTGTCTTATATATAATGTCCCATGTTACATTTGGAGATACTTACATGAGATGGCCTTCTTATCTATTTTTTTTTTGTTTAAATATATGTTACAGTTCATATATTTATGTAACATCGAAAGCATATTTAAATATGGTTTTAAAGGTGACTTGTAATTCATAGTTTCAAAGGATAAGTTAATTATCTTAGACTTCCTAAGCAATCTTTCCATTTAGCAGAGATAATCAATGTTTGACTCCAGCTGATGAGTTAACCCATTGACAGTACCATCTTCTTGAAGTGGCTACTTTTCTGAGGAGAAAAATGAGATACTATAATTAACGGTCACGATAAATTCTGGCATCATGTGTAAAAAATACAGAATATTTTTAAATGAATATGTATGCCCTCCTGCTACGCTGATTAGTGCTAGGAGTGGTAGAATAAATCAAAAAGATTTATTTAAATTTGCTTTCCATATTGACCATTGATCTGATTCTTTTTCAATCTTTGAAATGTGAGATTCTCCTACAGTTTTATAAGAATCCATTTGGAAAATCAAGATATTCTATAAATATGTACAATGCTAATGCTCTTAACTCTCCCGTATTTGAATGGTGGTACATCTGCCATATTCTTTTACATATGAATTGTTTCCTTGAATCATATCAGTTTGAATGTATGAGTAATACTTGTTCATAGTATGATTCTAATTCACAATTTTAGTTTCTGATAGTGACTGACATGTCCACAATCTCACTAGAAATTTTGTTGTAAGATGCTTTCTTAGAAAGTTATTATCTATGATACTTTCAACTATGAAAACTAATGATGGAAATTTTCTAATGAAAAAAAAAAGACTTCTGAAAGGTAATATAGTAAAAATAAGAGTCTAACTTCTTTACTTGAAGCTAGGGAAGCCGGGGTGGGGGGGCATGTGAATCCCCTGAGTGCATATGTACGCCTGGGGGCTGTTTGACAAGGGACACAGTGCCAGACAGTAGAGAGGTTGATGAGAGTGGTTCAAGAGATTCCAACAATAAGACAATCCGTTACCAAAACTCTTGGTTATCTCCCAGAACTAAAACATAATACCCTACTACTGAAGAAATACATAACTCAGATACAGAACTTGGAACAATGGAGGAAGAACTGTCCTAGAAGCCTTCTACCTGAAGTTTAACTCCTATAACGCCAGATGATAACATGTTAACTGCTAAGTGGGGACATCAATCAAAAGTCCAACCCAATCTTAGACTTAATATCCATAACAACTGGAGCAGCACACTACCTTTATTGGTACAGCAGTGTTACTGCCATGGGGGCAGTCAACAGCTCTCTGATTGGAATTAAAGCCCTCTCAATGGGGGTGAAGCCACGGTGGTACTGTAAACTCAGTCAAATACAGGTGGTTAGAGTCGACATAGATCCTGGAGAAAACCTTATCTCCATCATATTTCTAGACAAATGACATTTCTTACCACATGATAAGTATGAATCCTTCTGTTTACAGACAAAAATTCAGTCCATCACTCATCAAAGAAACTTATTTTTCCAACAGATACAGGCTACAGAAGTATCTCACAACTGGTCAAATACACAGGATATATGTCTGAGAGATGCTCAGCTCTAGGTGACACATTTACAGTTGAACTTCTACATCTAAGGATCATGGAACATAGCAGATCAAAGGGTAGAGTGAAAAATAACACATTTCTCAACTCTCACAGTTGAAGGTGAAGTTTCCTTATACAGCATAGAGATATGCACACAGAAAACCAAACGTAGCCAAGTTTAAAGGATCAGAGACTGCAAAATGTGTATCCCTGGATAGAAACCATATTAAATCTCACCCTCCTATGGCTCAAGGAACATTGCAGAAGACGGGGTGGAAAGACTATAAGAACCATGATTATTTCATGAACTCAGGAAGCAGAAGCTTTCAGGTCACTGGACGCTTGCACATAAGAACTTGTTACAATGGTTTCATCAAGCAGAAGACCCACACCAAGTCAATTAGACAAGGGCCCTTGTCTAGAGATATAACAGAAATAAGATTTTCTAACAGGTCTATGATCTCTCCAGCCACATATATTTGTTTGTAACTACAGTTGCACCCATGAGTTTACTCCTATTTAGAGGACTTTAAATCTTGTTAGATAGCTATCAATTACCTCCCCGTCTCAGTTAATAAATCCACTACTGCGCCATTAAAGGCAGTTTACTGTGACAATCCTCTTGGTTATTCGACTTTATTACTGGATTGGACGACCACTGATGATTTTGTCCCTGAGTATCTTGCATAGTATCCTTTAGAAATATGAGAGCAATTCCTCAGGGTAAAGGCAACTAGGTCTGATTCTACTCCATTGCTCAACGTCCTATGTCAAATTATGTCCTGTATTCAGCAGTAGCATCTTATGTTTGAGTTCTGGAAGATAAATAAGTGTTCTGGCAATAGTGTTCTGTGCTATTTTTGAGAGTGTTCTGGACTTCTCTGACCAACTACTCTAAGGGGGAACTCTTGTGTTTGGCAATGTACTACTTGTTATACAGCCCATAGGTAAACATTTGCACTAATGTTTCTACCTTACATGTATTGCCTAGGGGTTTCCCAAGCCCTCTGTCTTCACATGCCACCCATTTCCCATTCAGGTCTGCTCTTTGTCACTGCATCCACTCGCTTCTCCTTCCCCAGTACAAGCTCCTCCTTTATTTCCAACCTTCCCGCCATAACACCTGCCTCCCCAATCTCCCTCTCCTGATTTCCTGCTCCCTCAATCTCATGGTCCCCTGAATGTCCCTCCCTCATCCTACTCAGCTAAACCCTCCCACTTTCCCCATGTCCTCCCTAGTAATATCTGTTTCTGCTATCCCCCTCTTTAGAGATTTTCTTTCCAATGACCTTTGTGTTTCCTTTATATATATATTTTTGACTTCTGCTGTTACATCAGGATATATACTCACATACAAAGAATTGGTGCTGGGATCTGCAAATGATGGCAAACATATGTCTCCTGCTTTTCTGAGTCTGTATTATTTCACTTAGAACAACAGTCTTTACTAGGCACATCCATTTACTTGAAAATTTCATAATTTCAACCTTTCTAACTGTTGAGCAGAACTCCATTGTGTATTGTAATGTACACATTTTCATTATCCATTTGTCAGTTGAAGGATATTTAGGTGGTTTTCGTTTCTTAGATATTGTGAAAAGAGCAGCAACCGTTATCAATGTACCATATGTCTACAGTAGGATGAGTCCTCAAGGAGTGTTATAACTGGATCGATCATATGGTAAATTCATTTTTTTAGTTTTTAAAGAGTTCTTGACATTGCTTTCCATCGTGGTTGCAGGCGTTTCCACTCCCACCAGCAGTGAATGAGAGTTTTCCTTTCTCCAAATCCTCACCAGCATCTGTTGATTTTTGTCTCTTGAGCTTAGCCAGCATGATTGGGTTAATATGAAATTTTAAAGTGGTTTTATTTGCATTTCTCTAATGACTAAGGATGTAAAGCTCTTTTTAAGGAGTTTCTTAGTCATTTTGATTCATTTGTTTGCGAACTCTCTCTTCAAGCCTTTAGGCCATTTTTTTATATTTATTTTCTTATTCCTTTGATGTCTGAGTTCTTTGAGTATTCTGGATATTATCCTCTGTCAAAAATGTGTAGGGTGTGAATAGTTTCTCCCCCTCACCGGGTTTCCTCTTCATTTCCTTGGTTGTTTCTGTTGCTGTACAGAAGCTTTGTTGATTAATTGGATCCCATTTGTTGATTGTTGTCCTTAATACCTGGGCAACTGAAGTACAATTTAGAGAGTCCCTCTCCTACATATATATCTTGGATAGTACTGCCTATGTTTTCTTCTAGCAGTTGCAGAGTTTCAGGTTTCATATTGAGGACTTTGATACAAGAGCAATCTACAGATTCAATGTAATGTCAATCAAATTACCAGGGTATTTTTAATCGAGAAATAAAAAAATATCCAAAGCAATCTTGGGAAAAAACAATAAAGCTGGGGATATCATTATATCAGTTCTCAAATATATTACCAAACTATCACCATAAAACAGCCTGGTACTGGTACAAAAATAGACAAATAGATTAATGGAACATAATAGAAGAACCAAACATGAGTACATGCAATTTCAGTCACCTGATATTTGACAAAGGTGCAAAGGAAAAACAAAAGTGGAAGAAAGACAGCTCTTCAGTAAATAGTGCTGACAAAATCAGACATTAGATCTCCACCTGTGGAAGGATGAAATTGGATCCTGATCATTCATCATGCTGACAAAATCAGAAATTGGATCTTTACCTGTAGAAGAATGAAATAGGACCCTGATCATTCACCATTCCATGAACATTGTAGGTCCTTCCATCTTCTGGTCTCTTCCTCTATCTTTTTCTTAAAGATTTAAAAATTTTCTTTAAAAAATTTCATTTTAGGGAACTTTAATGTCTTTACTTAGGTTTATCCCTGAATTTTTTTTGTGGTTATTGTGGATGGGAGTTATTACTTGAATGCTTTCTCTGATTGCTTGTTGTTGGTATATAAAAAGCCTACTGATTATTGTAAATAGATTTTGTTGCCTGCTACTTTACAGAAAGTATTAATATTTCTTATAGTTTTCTGTAGGCATTTTGGGATCTCTTATGTATAATATCATATCATCTGAAAATAGTGATAACCTCTTCTTTTCCAATTATTAATTCTTTAGTATCCTTCTCTTATTACTCTCACAAGATTTTCAAGCACTATTTTCAAAAGGAGTGGAGAGAGTGGGCATGCTTGTCTGGTTCCTGATTTAAATGTGAGTGCTTTTAACTTTTCTCCATTGAGATTGATGTAGGCTATGGGTTTGTTATATAGAACTTTAGTTATGTTGAGGTATACTCCCTGAAGTCCAATTCAGTTTAAGCCTTTAACCCTAATGCTTGTGAATTTTATCAAAACCTTTCCTGCATCTGTTGACCATGAGATTTTTGGTTTTAAATCCATTTATGCTTTATTACATTTATTGACTTTTGTATGCTCAACCATCCCTTTATCTCTTGAATAAAGCAGATTTGATCATGGTAGATAATCTTGTTAATGTCTGTTTGCTTGTGGTTTGCAAATATTTTGTTGAGAGTCTTTGCATATATATATATGTATGTATATATAAAGGATTTTAGCCTATAGTTTTCTCCTTTTTTTGTTGTATCTTTACCTGGTTTTGTTATTTGAATGATACTGGTTTCATAGAAGGAGTTTTGGAATTCTTTCTGTGCTTATCTTGTTGATTAATTTTAAAAGTATTGATTGTAGCCCTTTGAATATCTTGTAGAATTCTGCTGGGAATTCATCTGGGTGTGAGCTTTTTTTATTTGGGAGATATTTTATTACCATATCAATTTCACTATTTGTTATGGGTCTGTTTAAGCTGTTTAAGCTGTTTATCTCTTCTTGGTTTAACTTTGTTGGTTTCCATGAATTTAGAAATTCATCCATTTCTTTTAGATTTTCAAATTTATTAGAACATAAATTTTTGAAGTATTCCTTATAATGTTCTAATTTTTTAAAATATCTGCTGTGATGTTTTCATTTCTGTCTCTGATTCTTTTATTTTGTATTTGTTCTTTCTTTGTTCATACTTTTCCAAAATATACACTGCACTATTATCATCTGTTGGCACCACATTGTGTAAAATTGTAGAATTTCTTGGTTCCTTCTTTATGCAATTTACCATTCAGGGATCTAAGCCCTCTGTGTTAGCATGTTATATCAATCATTATTCTACTTTCAAGATCCTTAGATCATCTTTTATATATTTTACCTGTGAATAGAGTGTGAATTTTTTTTCCATGAATGGCTTATAGTACTTCATAGAAATACCTTCATGTTTCTGAATGGCAGGATTTTATTCTTTATATGGCTAGAGTATTGTAGATTTGCTTAAAATATTCATCAACTGAAAGAAGATTTAAAATGCTTCTTATTCTTAGGTATTGCAAGTACTGATTCCATAAGAAGTTTCTTCAATAGATTAAGTTCATTTCACTTGAAAGCATAACTAGAAATGTGATGACTGAATCATGTGACACTCATATTATTAAATTTTGAGGAATTTTTAAAGTGTTTTCTGTAACTTTTATGTCAGTTTACATGCTCACCCAGAATGCACACATATTCTTGTTTATTTCCTTGACAACATTTTTATCTTCTTTATTACTGAAAAAAATATTTTTACTATAGTGACATTGTATATTTTTGTGGTTTTGATTTCTATTAGTTTTTCAATAATGCATTCCTCTCTTGGAGTAACCTGGAAAAACACGGCTATTTCATGCCACAGCACATGTTTAAACAGGATCTCCTTTCAACTTTGCTGTTGGCCTTCTCTTTTTTTATATTATAGTTATAGTTATAGTTTTATTTTAATTTTTATTCTTTATTTTCTATCAGTATTTTTGTAAGTTAGTCTGCATAAAAAAGGCTTCAGTTCCATGAGCTTATTCTGAAAAGTATTTTCCCAAACTTTATGTTAATAGTTTAATTAAATATTTTTCTCAATATCTGAATATGATCATCTATATTCAATTGATGTTCAGAATAAAAGTCACAATTTTTAGATAAAACTTATTTCAAGTTCGCTGAATCATCTGTTCTTGAAAAAATTTCTGACACATAAGATGGTGTGACTTGTTAAGTGCATATCACATATCTAGGCTTCAGACTTTTATATTTTCTGTCTCAAGAGGGTTTACTTTTTCTCCAATGGCAACATTTATTTATAAATCCACACAATTGAGGAACATCACTATGTGACAAGCAGTGTATGGCAGGGCTATACTTACACTATACTTACAGAGATGTTTCAACCTTCCTGAATGTCAGCAACTTTGTCAGAAGAAAAGCGGGGTAGCACATTTGGTTCTTCTAAGCAATTACATAGTAGGTACTAAATATACAATGTCTCCTTTTACAGAGAATATGTACATCCTTCATATTTTTACACAGAAATTCAAAGCTGCTGGGCATTCTCTGAACCTTTGGAAACACTGGGAAATTTGTTGTAGAGAAAAAAAACAGGCAATTATGCTTGTTAATAATATCATAAGAATTGGTCAAATACAGTGAATCATTGTCTGTGAGATGATACTTAACCCTAAGGGATAAACTTTCCATTCAACCTGAACTCATAGGATAAATGAATTTCTCAACTCTCAGAGAGGTTTCTTTATGCATCAGATCATAATTAACCCAGAAACTCACAACTGGCTGAGATACAGAGAACAAGAGGCCATAGACTGCTTATCTGTAAATAAGGTACTTATTTCACACTTATATCTCCCAAGGTTCATGGATCATTTCAGAAGAGGATGTGGAAAGTTTGTAAGAGCCAGGTAGTGGATGACCACTAGAAAACAGAATCTTCCAGACAGCTGGTCAGTTGCTCATATGAACTCGCAGCAATGATGACAGCATGGACATGTCCTATGCAAGCTCAATCCAGACAAAATTCCAGCATAGACATGGTGAAGTGTGTTTAGGATGGCAGAACGTCTGAGGGCACTCACAGCTATGGCTTGAAAACTGAAGAAAGATATTAGAAGGAACATAGTAGCTGAAGAAAGAACGGTGCTGCCCTATTTCAAATCATTGCACCATGACTATGCCCAAGGAATCAGTACCATTCAACGTCTGATACCTGGTCCTGGTCTCCAGAAAATTCCATCTTGATTCTGTAAACAGCCCCGAACCTTAGATTCCAAGAGTAGAGAATTGAAAATGTACTTGAAAATTGAAAATCCAGTGGTAGTTACCTGGCCTGCTGGTGATTCCAGCAATCCTATGCCTAAGTGGGCCCAGATTTTTCTATTGTCTAATATCTACTATTTACTGTTATCAGTTGCCCATAAGGTGTCTTTATTAATATCTCAGCTCCTGAATATAGCCTCCACAGAAACTTGTACCACAAATCTTCCTGCCTTTGGCCTGTAAGTTGTGGGAGAAATTAGCTGCCTGACCGCTGAAGAAACAGCTAAACAGATCCAGAGCAGCCAGAGCAGGAAGCAGATGGGAGTCAGTAGCAGCCTTGACAAGAACAGGGCAGATTTTAAAGAGCCTAAAAGGAGAAGCTGTAGTTCATTTTACAAGAACAGGAACTCAGACCAGGTTTTAAGGGCCACATTACTTAGTACTGGATGGGGGCAGTACGACAGAGACACCATTTGGTACTGCCTCCAACTGCGGACTCCTGCTGTATTCTGTTACCAAGCACTGAGGAAGATGAGAGTTGATGGGGACAAGCATTTCAGAGTTTCTTCTGCATCTGCAATTTCTTTTTTAAAAATACTTTTTATTGAATCATTGTTTCATACAGAACACCTGAATCAGTCTTAATCATTTTATACCCCTTCCCAACCGATACCCATGTCAATAGCCCCCAACTGCAATCCATCCATTCTTTCACCTGTGTTAAGTTCTAATGTGTCAAGTTAGTGTCCCCAAATGACCTCAGTACAGGTTCATTCACTAAGGTCTAGTCAGTCTACCCAGATTCCCTCGTTTTTTAAAACTAGCTCATCCTCACCCAACGGTAAACGACGGCCAATATTTCTTAAACAAAGGTTTGGCCCTGCTACCAGTTTCCCGAATTCCATGCTGGCTTTTTGTCTTCTTGAGTTTGCATGGGTCTTGAGCAGGCCAAAATCACTGCTGTAGGTTCATATGAGCAGAGTTCCCGGAGCTTGTAGGATTCTATCTCCATATAATCATTCATATCCTCACTGGCTCTTACAATCTTCCTGCCACCTCTTCTGAATGGTCTCTGAGTCTTGGGTGAGTGAAACTTAATATAACAGTCCTGTACAGGGACCCACATGCTGCAGATCCTAACCTCCATGATTTAGCCATTTGTGACCTTTTGTGTTACTGGCCCTTTGTTGCAGGAGGGAGATTCGTGCGGGAGCCTTGGTACCCAGAATTTCCATCCAGATAGAGAAAAATTGGAATGCCCAGAAAGCTGAACAGAAGCCGTAATAGAATGATATACTATGTTGAAACTATATAAGGTTAATTATACATTTTTATATATTTTACTTACTACCCATGATCATATTTAAGACAAAATTTGAAAACAAAACAATTGCTTTGGAAATTTATTCTTTTATAAAATTTATGAAATCATATGGAAATTTGAGATTTAGAAAATAACTTATGGGTTTTGAAATTATAACTGCTTACCAGATCTAAATTAATCTGAATTTATGTAAAAAAAATAGATGTTTCACACAGACTTGAAGCATTTTAGCTGCAAAATTTGTTATCCAATAAAATGAATTTGAGAAATGATTAGAATTTTAGTACTGTTATTTTAAGATTATTAGTTTTCTGTTGATATACCAAATTAGCAGACTTATAGCTTCCAAACAACACGAATTCATTATCCAGCAGTATTTGAAGATTCAGTCCAGAATATGAATCATTCGATACAAAGCATATGCAAGTATCGGTAATGTTATTTGGAGGCTCTAAGAAGAACCCATTTATTTGCTTTTTCCATGTTGATCCATGAAACTTGTTTGACTCTTACAACTTCACAGCTAACGTTATTAGCCCGTTAATGCTTTATCAACTTAATTCACTCAAAACGGAATATTAGTTGAAATTTGAATGTGAATTGTCCCTAGTAAGTTCTTGTATTTGAACACTTTGGAAGCCCGAGGAACTTTTAGAAGTGAAGCCTTACTGGAAAAGTAGGTGACTAGGTGGTTCTTGTGGTTTATGGCAGAGTCACATTTCTTGTTCACCTTCTGATTCCTGATTGCAGATGCAGTGTAGCCAGTGATCTCCAATTTCTGCCAATATGCCTATATTGCCAGGATAGAGTATATTCCCTTAAACTATAAGTCAAATCAATGTGTACCTTTCATTCCTGGATTCTTGTTGGGGATTTGGTCAAACCAACTAGAAACATTTCTAATACAGCATGCTTTTCTTATTGTTTCACTATTAAGTGTTTATGTTTACAAAAATTCCTTAATTAAATTGTACTTATAAATTCCTTCAACAGATAATATAATCATCCAATCTAGTAACTGAGATAAAAAATTAAAAGATGGGGAAAAGAAGTGAATGTTCCTATAAGCACATTTACATGTGTTGAATTTATTGTACATCAAACACATTCTTCCTTATTCACTACCAGTTGTAGAGATGAGAGATGGTTAATATTCCATTCTCCCATCTTTGAGCTCAGGATGGCATGACAAAAATCTTTGTGTCCATATATCCATATATATCACTTATCATCCTTGCTAAGGGTACCGAGTAATATTTCTGAATAGATATGCATATACTTTGAAGTCATGGGTAGTTAAAATTTGGAGACAGGGTCACAGAGCTCTGACCCTTTGAGAATATCAGTTTACTGTTGGGTGGAGCAGGTGGAAACACATAGAAGAATTTTTTTAACCAATATAAATTTAACTATTTCTTTCATAAGTATTTTCATAAAGAATATTACTATTACAATATGTTTATTACTTCATATTTATTTGTTCCACTAGTCACTAGATTTTAACCAGAAGTTTGAAGACTTATCAAGTTATACTTTCTATTTCATATAGAAATTATAAACATCATTTATCTATATAGCATGGTAAATATTAAATGAATACAAAAACTATTTCCAAATTTTGGTTTTATGTATAGTTTGATTTTTTTGTGCATTTCATACAATACATCCTCGTCATACTCAGACTTTCTCTGCCGTTCACACCCTCCCATAGTCACCTTCCACAGGTTTTCATGCATGCTGTCATATACATTAGGAATGTGTTTTTAAATAATTTAATTACTATGTAAATTTAAGTGTTTTAACATGTTAGAAATTTCTCTTCATATTTAAAAATATTTTCTTCATATAGTTTTGCTGGATTATTGGAAATATATCACTTAATGTGAACTCTTGAGACAAATGCAAAAACTTGAATAATTACAAAAATGAAATGAACATGACTTTCATACCCAAAAGTGTAGGCATTGTGTCATTTTAAAAACTGAGATGCAAATTTGAGAGTATTCACCCAATTACATGTTTATATCTTCCTTTTATAATCTGAATATTTGTAATACAAAATTTATTTTTTCATCCTATTTTCCAGGAAATGATTTAATGGAAAAGGAACTTTAGGAGGTGATGAGGTCATTCCTCAAAGGGGCAGTGAAATCTAAGTACAACAGGACCCAGAGAACTTTACCTCTTTCACAATGTAAAGAAAGAGATTAGCTACCTTCTGTGACCCAGAATCAATTTCTCAAGTATATGGGAGTTTCTAGTCTCTTTATCTTGATTTTTAGCCTCCAGAGTTTTGAGATTTACATGACTGTATGTTATCCCGAGCAAGACATTTTGCTACAGAAACTGAGTAGATTATGATATTTTCTTATCAATAGAATAGGTTGTAATTAATCCCATGTACTTCCCACTTGACTGGCACAAATGCTCAGGATCATTCAGTTTCATGGAAGCTCATCTTTCAGAATGCTATTCACAGTTCCATCACTAACTCAACTGACACAAAGATATGACCAGATAGCAAGGATGTATCTTGGTAGACTAGGGGGACATAAATAAATACTGGCCTACTAGGTGAAGGAACCAGGTACAGAAGAAGAAGACATGGTGGAGATGATCGTCATTTTCATAGGTGCCTACATATCCTCAGTGATGTCTCAGGTATCATAGAACAGAAAACAAGACATGTGCTTTGTGTCCGTTAGGGATTCCTGAGAGAATGAATTATGTTGTATATCATTACATTGTAAAATGAGTTGCTATTCAGGGAAGATAACTGTTTCTGGTATATACATGGAAAGTATTAAGAAAATGGAAATCTTTTCAGAAGAGTTGCTTTAAATTTTGACATTTTAGGTTTGTTATCAATTATTTTAATGTAAAAAACTAAAAAATATATTTGCCTTGATTCTTTCTATTCTTATCACATATTTGTTTTCAGTGTTTTTTTCCATAGAGCAATTTAGTTCATTTTCTTCCCAAAAGTATATAGTTGTTATTAATCTCGGTATTTATTATATCTAGCATATTGAAACATACAATGCAGAGTCTTAGAAACTGTTTTGTAAAATCATTAGGTAATATTTGCATATAAAACACTGGAGGTAGTTTACAAAAGGAGACTTATGCCAATAAAGTAATTAGGTGGATGAATTTCTAATTTTAGTAAATAAAATTACTTTAAAAGAATAAAGAATACAGAAAATAAAATGATGTATGTTTGTTTTCTAATGAAAAACAAAGCATATTTCGAGTTTCTTCTAAACACAGCTCTGATGAGTACCCACACATACACACTCTGTCTCCCCCCCATAAACACACACACACACACACACACACACTGCACTAATATGAAAAAGTAATATATTAAAATAGTGAAGTGATACTGAAATTCATTTTTCCTCTGTGCAATACTTTAGCTTTATTTACAAAACAGATTTCTTTTGAAGTTTTTTCAGTGTACTATTTTTTCATTATTTAATGGAGGAAATTTGTTGTATTTAGCAGGTTAAGTTAGTTTTTAAAAAAGGAAGAAAAAAAAACCATAATAATTACAGGTTCAATCCCAAGCTTGTCCACTCTTCCAACTTAGTGATACTTAGTTATAGTAAAATGATATCTCTGTCTCAATAAGACCCTGTACTGGATCAGGACCAAGCATCAGGAGAGTTCTCAGTCTCATTTCTCCTGGAAAAATGAAAATCTATATTGGGACCCCTGGGACTAGAAGAGAGAATTGAATTGCTTTGAGTCACTGTGGTGGTTGATGGATTGAACGTGAAGAGGAAAATAAAACTCTCTTTGTCCACCAGCTCAAATCTAGGTAAATTCAAAGGAAAGATCTATCTCTCTGGTGCATCTGATTAACTCATTTATTCCTATTACAAACACAAATATTTGTGTCCATCAATCATTACCCTTATCAAAATGGATAAAAATAACACGATTTCACCATGCTAAATATGGAAAACTATAAAAATCATAGAAAGATATCACAGCACTCTGTATAAAATGTCTGTTTAAACACTTAATAAGAGGAAAGTAACAAAAAAACCAAAGATTTTAAGAATCAAAACCTAAAGAAAAAAATTTTATTCTATCCAACATCATAATAAATTAGCATTTTTATGTATGGAATTAATCATTCAATCAACTTTCCAAATAAGTCTGAATCAGCAAAATATGTTAAATATCCATAAATTTAGATTTATAAACTTTCAAATCAATGGCAAATTATACATACACTCAGAGGCATAAAACACTGTTTGTTACTGGTAATTATTTAAAAGAACATCAAATAAAAGGGAGTAGTGCTTCACTTCTGGAGAGACAATTATTTAGGAGGTTGAGTTGAAAGAATCATTTATATCAGGACTCAACAACATTCTGAAAAATACAATAGCACAGTGAGACCTTGCATAATAAAGGATAGAAAAGGAAAGAAAGACAGACAGATAGATGGAAATACATAAAGAAAAAGCAGATATCCATTCAAAAATCCTATTTTTATTTTTATTTTTATGAAACTATAACTCGAAGTAACAAAACATATTGAGAATGATGTCCCTCTCTGAGTATATAGGGATGTCTATTTTCAACAATTTAACCAAGCTAACGTGAAGTCATGCAGATGTAACACTTTTACTTTTGCAACAAGTCAGGTGTCTTTAGACAGTGTTGAAGTGTTTTCCTTTACGTATTTGCTGTTTTATTTAGTCTACTGAATCAAATTCATGAAATACTACATCAGTTCCCCTCGTCATAGGAATTTTAGAATTTTTCTCTTACCTATCTACCTGTGGGCAAACCTATTTGTATATAATTAAATAATATTATGCTTTAACATTACACTTACAACTCTTAGGTATATATTTAAATGCATAATAATCAATATCAATGACTGAGGCAACTGAATTGTTGTACTACAATGTGAAGTGAGACGAGGAAATGCCACATGGAATTTCCCATAAACATTCCTGCTCTAAATTATATAGAGACTTGGGAATGTTCCTTAGCCTTTGGTTTATACTGGTTTCTTTTGTCATCATTCCTTGATTTTTTCTTGATTCTTCACTAATAAAAATGAGATGGCATAAACATGTTTCTTACATGTCTTTACTGATACAGCTTCTCAAAGTGCTTAAGAAATAAATGAGTATACAGCACAGTTGAAGCTATGGCTACCTTGTTATAAATATAGAAAGTTTCCATAAAATGAGATGTCTGATAAAATATAAAATGTAGGATTGTATATTTGCCAATTATACACAGATAATTGTATCCTATTCAAAAATAAGCTGTTAGGTTTTAGAGAGATGGCTCAGATGTTAAGACTGATTGCTTCTGTCAACAATACAAAATCCATTCCAAATGCACAGCTAGAAGGATTATATTTCTGGATAGAACTAGCTAATTTTAAAGATAAATTTTATTTTATTGATTTTTAAAATTTATCATACTATATGGTTTGATGATATTTAGATCTCCTTATCTATCTGCAACTCCCCACCAAGAATAGGGATAAAATAAGAAATATAAACATATGTATAATATTGTCTTGACTGCTTTTAATTGTTCATTCTTTTCTTTTATTTAGAAAATAAAAATGCACCATGTATTTTAAAATACCTTATATATACAATGTCTCCTAAGGCAAGGGTGTTGGCTGTGTGTAAATATGTGAGTTGCCCTCAAAAAGAATAAGGAAAATAATGAATGGAATTAGAAGATTTTTTTAAAAGTTAAAACTGTCAAACCATGAAAATTTTAATTAAAAACAAATTAGAAAAAGAAATAGTAGAGTTGAGTGTGGCTGTGCACATCTTTAGGGCCAGTTTTCTGGAAGCAGAAGCAGGCTGATCTCTGTGAGAGCATACTTAGCTCTTGGTCATCTAGGGCTACTGGGAGTCCCTGACTGTCTTTAAAAAAAAGGAATAAGGGCATGTTTTATAGCAATATCCTCTGTGATAAAACTTCAATCAACTGGCTGTTTTAAGAGGACATAAAATATTTCATTTTGCAGTGATTTCCTTAAACTTAAGTAACAACTCTGTTACTTAAGAAAATGTTGCTGATAAGAGTAGAGGGATGCATTAATATTCTCTCTGCCTCTTGTTCCACTGTATTCCCTGAGTCTAATGTGTAAAGATGGCATTGTAGATGTGTCCTTAGGACTAGGCATCTCAAAGACACTTATTTTCTGCATTTGATCAGTTGTGGAAATCTGTAATAGTCTCCATCTGTTGTTAAAAGCATATTTTGATGAGTGGTGAATGTTATACTGGCCTGAAAGATAATGATACATGTTTATCATATAGTAAGAAATTGCATTTGTTTAGGGATGTGGCAGACTCATGTTTTTGTCTATGATCAGTACCATACATGAGTTCCCATTCATTGTGAGGTACTTACAAATTCACTTGTATAGCTTTTAACTACCCCCAAGATAAAAGTGCACCAATAGAGATAGACTTTACTACTGGGTTGGATCATTGATTGATTTTCTCCAGTAGCATCTTACAAAATACACTCTGATACCATGACAGCTAGTCTTCATGAAGGAGGCTTCCAGGCCAGTTCCAGCTAGACTTTCACAAATACTATGTTCAGAAAGCCACAACTGATCAAAATGCAGAGAATAAGAGACTGCCGCGTACATGTGCCTGGACAGAACTCCTATATTAAACCTCTGCTTCCTTAGCCTAAGCAACCATTGTGGGATAAGGAACTGAAAGATTGTAATAGTCAGGAGTATTGGATTCCCACAAGGAAACAAGGTTTTCCAGGTGGCTGAGAACTTGCTCATATGCACTTATAACCCTGCATGACCCAGACAAAAACCCAGCAATAAACTGGAGAATGTGGTGAGAAGTCTCAACCTTAAATGGGGAACAAATGGTAAGTGATAGAGAGTTGGTCTACTTTAAGGTAGTGACACTTGATAGGCTGACCAGTCTCTAGTGATAGGTGTTAAGATATATAACAGCATGCATGAAATTCTGCAGGCGGTCCTGTGGGGCTGCAGGTAGAGAAGTATGTCTAAATACAATGGATATATATAATATACACAAAAATTCAATAAAATTTTAATAAATTGATGCATTTTCAATAGGTAATTTATTTACACAAATCCTACATCAAAAAGTATTCAGTTTCTTAAGCATGAAACAACAAATATCACCAAATTCATATTACTTTTTCTAGAAGTTTTTGCATCTATAATTAATTGTAAATATTTTTACTATAGCTATTTTTGAAGAAGTGAGGCTACAGTATATAAATTGCTTATAATCCATTGCACAGGTCTCTGCACCTTAATCACCTAGAACTGATTGATCTTTGTTACTGTTGTTCATTTTCATTTACTTGTGGATATAATGTATTGCATTTTGTGGATGTCTAATCTATTAAACCAGTTAAATTTCTTTATTTTTTTATCCTAATATTCCTGAAATGATCAACTGAAAGTAAAAATAAAAAGTAAACAATTGACTAATCTCAGAAATCCCCTGGAATTGATCAAGTTTACTTCAAGTTTTACTGAAGCTGAAAATAAACTGATTTTTCCTTTAATGTGTCTAACCATTTATAACTAGAGCCAAGCCTATTCATTTCATCTACGGGATAAATTAGGTACCAATGTACGGATAAAATCACCCTTATATTACAAGCCAAACAAAGAACACTGTATTTACCTCTGATAAATATTGGCTTAAATGGCTTAGGTAATAATAGCAAACTGAAATCAATAGCACATTAAAAGAATTATAGCCCATGGTCAGGTGGAATTTATTCCTACAGTGTGAAAATGGTTTAACATATGAGAACATTCAAGTGTAGTGAATGTTATTATATTGTTATTAATATAAAACAGTAATTATCTCAACTGATTCGGAGAAATCTTTCAACATCACTTGATATACCATCATAGTGGAAAACAGTCAACATGCTGGCCATCTCCCAGCATGCCTTGCTGTAGGGTTTGGCGAAATCCAAGAGGCCTGACCTGAAAGAGGACAGAGCCTGAGAAAGGCAAAAAGAATGTGTTCCACAGTCTGCATTGATGTTCCCATAGCATGTTTATCAGCAGCAAGGCTACCAAGGCAGCCCATGGTGCTTAAGCAAGAAAGGTCAGCTCCTTTTAGAAACCGGGCTTGTGTGAGTCACTCGGGGTTCAACCTGTGACCCACATGGAATTTAGGGTTAGAACATACATATTAGAATCCTTTGTAGGTGCAGGAACATCAAGATCTACCATCAGCATCATCATTAGCAGCAGTAACAGTAGTAACAGAAAATAAGAAGTCAACGATAGACCCTTGTCTCACATCCATTTCTCTGCTCCCGGAGTGAAGCTGTGCCTTGACAGAGCAGAGCACATTGATACCCACCATAAGGCAAGGTTCAGGGAGCTATCGAGAGCTAGCATAGACATATGTCAACTTTCTTGACAATGTGTCATGAGGGGTAAGGTGCTACTCACAGATTTGCCTATAAAAGGAACTTGTGGATACCAAGATGTTCAAAAACCGGCATCTAGAGATTATGAGTAAGTTGAACCAGTTCATTATTTTCTTCCTGTGATGAGAGGAAGGATGAGCTGTGTGTGTGTTTGGTATATGAAGACAGTTTTTAGACCTTGTGTAGGGGTTCACCGTTTCACCATGTCACGTGGACCATCACTATCATCTATAAAATGTGTATATATACCACCTCACCCGAGCTTGGCTCACATCTGCTCCAAGGCTTGTGTCTCTCTGACTTATTTTCTCAAAATTGTCCACCTCTCCTCAGTCCTGGTGAATCCTCCTTATTGAGGTTCTAAGTGGAAACTTCTGCCCTCACCCAATCCTCACAATTTAAACCTGAGAGCTTCACAGGCTCAGACTGGTAGCCACGTGATATTGCATCTACAGTAACTCGTTTTTCATCGGCACCAGCAACTATCTCTCCATGTTTTTTTGGTCTCCTAACTGGGACTGGAAAGATAATTCACATAACCCTTCAAATTCCTGCCTTAGCTGGCCCCCTGGATAAAAAGGCTAGAAAAAAATTGGTTCATATATCATAGTTCTAGGCCGATTTCTCATAAGTAAGATGTGCTTTTAAAAGATGACTTTAATTTTTTGCTGTGTGGGAAAAGAAGGTCAGATTAACAGAGTTTGAGAGTTGAGGACCTATTCCTTGAACTCTTCCCTTAGTTTCTCCTAGACCTTCACCTCTCCTAATGGATAACATTGCCCTACCTACTTTATAGATAAAACTATCCCATTTGATAATTTTATTCTTTCCTTGGCCACCATGGTGTACATTGTCTATTTTTTTTCCTAAAGAAATAGCAAAGTCAAGGTGCTGAAGTGATGCCTCACGTTCAAGAGCATTTATTGCTCTTGCAGAAGACCCGAGTTCAGTCTCCAGCACCCACATTACTGTCCACAATAGACTGTGACTCTAGGTCCAAGGGATTCAATTCCCTCTTCCAACTTCTGTGGGTACTACATGCACAAGGTGCTTGGAAACTCATTTATGCACACACATACACACACACACACGAGCGCACGAATGCACACACACAGAGTAAATAATACAAAGACAAAAAAAAAAAAAAACAACAACAAAAACAACAAGTTCATACCATACAAATTTCTCCCAGGCCCCAACTACTTCCTCTCCTGTCCTCATCTTCCAAGAACTCTTCTTTCTCCACCCTAGAGATCCGGGGATAGAGACAGCCCATATTGCCTTATTCTCCACATTAACTTTTGCCTTTGTAAAAACATCCATTCAATACATTTTGGACACAAAGATTAAAATAAAATCATTCAACATGTGAACAGAAGAAAACGGCCTCAACAAACGTGTTTGAAAATTATGTACCTGGCATGGTAGTCAATGGTGAAGTTTTATGATGAAATGACAATTAAAATACTTCTTAGTAACTCTGAGCACAAAATGTGAAAGTCATGTAGTTTAGCAGAATTAGGCTTTATGGAAAGTTTTCCTGGTAGCTTAAGAAGATTTTTAGGAATTCTTATTTAAAAGTTTCTGACCTTTGGTAGGCTGAGTGAAGCAGATGGTAAAAAATAAGCTGCATAGAGCTGGAAGCTGAAGACAAATATTTTCTGTTACATAATTACAGAGCTTTTATGTTAAGTCACAGTAAGAACACTGTTGTTTCCCATTGAATCTTTAATAGAGGAGGAACTCAGCATTCGTCAGAAGCAAAAATTCAGTAACAAATGCTGAAATGCAGTACGATCTTGACCATTTGGAAGATTCCAGACTTTTGCACATGGAAATTATGCTGAAAGGGGGCAAATAATATCAAAATATATTAACTGTATATGTGGACATATCATAATGCATACCTGTGAATAATTGGCATATGTTAATGAAAAATGTATGCTTCATTTTACAAAAGCTTTTAAAAGTCTGATTTCAAAGGATATTCTGGGAAGCATTCAAAATTATGATTCTTTCAAGGAAATGTACTTTAAATTCAAAGGTCAGGGATTGGTGTTCTAATCATTTATTAAAGTCTAAGGTTAGTTTTAAGGGATCATAACCTCTTTAATCAGATAAAAGGCTAATTTCCACCCATGATCTCATTATTCTGAGGCTAAAATCCTCTTATAGTGTTATAAATTCTGATATATTCTGCATCTTTGGTATGTAGCAATTGGAGCAAAATTCTCAAAGGAGAGAAGGTACTTTGTCATAGTGTGCTAGAATTGACTTTGCTATGATACTCTCAACAATAGCACAATTCAAAAAACATTCTTTAAATACATATTATTATAAACAGTGGCAAATGCCTGTTCAGGAAGAGCAACTTGGGGCTGGAGAGAAGGCTTCGTGGTTAAGAGTACTGGCTGCTCTTAAGGAGGACCTGGGTTCAGTACCCAGCACCTACATGGTGGCTAACAACCATCTGTTACTCTCAAAGGGACCCCACACCCTCTTCTGATCTCAACAGGCATTCTACAGAATGTGTGCACTTGCATACATGTAGTGAACATACTCATGGATAGACAATAAAAATTGAAACTAAATATATATATATATATATATATATATATATATATATATATATATATATACACAGAAGTATGGGCAAGTGTGATGTCAGGAAATCCCAAAATCTGCAAGCTGAAAAGATGCACAGACATGTTAAATTTCATGGAAGAAAAACACCAAACAGAATAAATTAACGTAGATGAAGAATCGTATCCCTGAATATAGAGCCCAAAGCTACAGCATGTACTTAGCTGCTCTGAATCCCTAACAGAAATTCTCCAACCAGACATCAGAATTCTGCAGAATCTGCCAACACTGTGGAAGGTCTCACATTTTCTCCCTTAAAGAAGAGTTTCCAAGGAAGATGTTTATGTGTTTTCTTACCTTTATTTGCCAAATGAGGAAAAGGAGGTTCTATCAATGCCTCTTTGAGTGACTTTAAGCAGAACTGTATTTGAGAAATTATAGTCATAGGGCAGTCTCCAAGGTTCCATATTCAAAAGTGAATAGGATGGTAAAATTCTAGATTTTAGTGCAGCACAGCAATGTTCAGAGGTGAATCTTCTGTGTTCTCCGAGACTAGGTTAATCTATTTTGCATACAAAAAAGACAGAAATTTCTCTGAAACATGTGTGAGATACTAATATCCATTCTTCAAATTTGTCTTCAGTTCAAGCTGACCTCTGATATCCAGACACTTCTCTTATGGTCAGTGAACCAACTTGGAAAAAAAAAAAAAAAAACTTTCAGTAAAGAACTAAGCCAGAAACACCAATAAATAACTGCAGATTTCCTGACCTTTAAGGATTAAGTGGCATAATTTGTGACAAATGTGTTTCAAGTTGCACAGAAAAACAGCAGCTTCTAGTCTTTGCATTTTTTTCAAACAAAGCTTAGCTTCACTCTGATGGCCAGCTGAATGTATAGCCATCTTATAAAATACAGTTCAGTGAGAATAGTGCAATTCCAGAACTATAAAATCCCTGAAATGTGAAAAATGTGAAGTGCAACAATACGGAACCGCTCTCTTTATCAGTATTGCATTCCTAGAGGAAAAATATATTTTCAGCAAGGAATATAAAATAATTGTAATTACTCTTCCTGTTTCTTAAGAAAAATAAAGACAAAACAACATGAACTATTCTCCAAGCTTGAGATAGTCCACAGAAACAAAACTGGGAAGAAAAAAGAAAAAATAAATAAAAAATAAATTTTCAATAATTTTAATTTCACTCTGGAATATTTAAATTTTACGCTTGCTTTTATTGTCTGTTTAATCCAACCCACATCTCTCATGCCTTTCCTCTGAAACTTTCGGTGTATCAACAAAAGTAAAAAGAATGCTGTCAGACCCTGTAGCTCTGCAACTTGACATGGGACTCTGTGACATTCTCCCAATCCTCCTTGGCATGTTCAGAGGTTTAATCATTATATAGATATCTTTAGACTACCATACTGTGGAGATTTCATTGGCACATCTTTCCTATCATTTGTAGAATGCTTAAACTAGCAGAAGGTGTCTTGTCCTTCTGACTCTTTCATTCTTTCTGTGCACCTCCTCTTCTGACCTGTTTTATGATATTTCCTAACCCTTGTGTATAGATATGTCACTTAGGACTGGAACCTTATAGTCACTTATTCTGTGCATTTGACCTGTTCTGAAACTTTGTAATAGTGTCCATTTTCTGCAAAAGAAACTTCTTTGATGAGTGGTGAGAGAGATATTTGTAAGGAAGAAATTATGTAGGTCTAGGGAAGTGACAGAAGTAGGTTTTTCTCTTGATTCTGTGACCACTTCAGGCATGTGTATTTGGTTATTTTTACAAAATGATGCATGATTTCCTTCCCACTGAGTGGGCCTGAAGTCCAATTTGTACTTCTAATGATTACCCCTAGATAAAAGTTCCACTACTACAACAATAGAGATTATTTGCTGAGCAGGATATTGATGATACTTGTAGACTTTGCAGATAGGTAAAATCATTGACCAATCATCTCTTCAACAATCCATATAGTTCAACTTTTACTGCTCATATTTTCAGATTTATGACCATCCAATGTAGCATGGTCAGCCTACCAGTGACAATGCCCCTATAGTACATGGACTCCATCTCTGATTAGTTATCAGTTACCAGTAACTCTTCAGCAAGGGTTGTTACTTCATACCACCCTCTTTTCTCCATGCTGAAAACAGCTTGCATTAGTGTTATGCATGCTGTTACAACCACTTTGAGGTTTTTTTAAATGTGTAGTGATGTGTTGTATGAGAAAATCACCATTTCCTTGTAGTCACCCTGACTTTTGTTAACTTTCCAGTCCATAGATCAGTGTGTTCCAGTGAGTTCCCTGGGCCTTGGTTAGAGGAGATATCATATAGATGCCCCTCACTTCATAGTCCCTTACTTTATAAATGTTGACCAGTTAGGAGTCTCTCTGTTAATTGCTATCTCTTGCAAGAAAAGCTTCCCTGACAAGAGTTGAGAGATGCACTATTTTATGAGCGTAGTTGAAAGGCATTGGTTTAATTTTATGTCCATTTTGCAGGTAGTAGATTCTGCACTAGGATTTCTAATCTGCCTAACCACAGGTTCGTGGTCCCAATAACAGTGTGAGTTGAGAGTTCCATCTTGTGGAGTAGATCTTAAATCCAATCAGAAAGTGGTTGTTAATTTATGTCACTATGGCACCAATGAGTTCAGCTTTCCAAGATGTTTGTTATTATACCTCCGAAGATTCAGATTTGAGTAAGAATGATGATTCCTTTTCTCCTCTTATAGTGTGATTGGCACCTTCCAGCACTATGAAAGCTAGCCAGTAGGGATGACAAATTGAGCACAGTACCAGCATGATGTTTTCATTCTCTATGTCTTAAGCATGTCTTTTCTTCAAAAATAAGTCCTTACTATCAAGTTCAGGAAGGTAAACAAAGCAATGGAAATACCCTGTTATGCTTAGTGGTATATGGGTCTCCACTGGCCAGCAAAAACTGTCTTCTTTTGCCATCACTGAGAAAGCATTCGGAATCTTTAATTGCCTTGACTTCACTGTTAACTTCTTCAAATCACATTTTAAAGAATTAAAGTTGAAATGGACATAGTATTAAGCCATCTCCTGATGACTTATTGATATACCCATGGATTATTGCATCTCTCAACATTCACTAGACTCACAGTAAGTGGTCATTTTAATACAGATATACTTATCTTTTCAATGTGTAAAAACAAGATATTGCAGGGTCTCAGCCTTAAATAGAACACTTATATTACACCCACTTCTCCCAAGGTTCAAAGATAACTGTGTAAGAAGGTGCACAAAAATGGTAAGAATCATGCTTAGTAGATGAATATAAGAAAGCTATGTTTACTGACACAAAGGGCATCAGCACATATGAACCCATAGCACTCATGAAAGCAGGCACAGCCTGTGCAGGCCCAATCCAGCCAATAACCGAGAAAGGAGGGATAGTTGGGCAAGAAGCAATATCCTTACCTGAGTAACTATTCGAAAAAGATAGTGGATGAAAGAAGGAGAGTCAGCTTTCTTTAAGGATGTGATTACGGGTAAGTTGACCAGCCTCCAGGTAATGAACCCACATCCATGGGCATTTATGCAATACAATAGACTTTTAAAAAGTGAGGAGGACTTAAAGTTTGGGGGTGTAGTGAGATGGTGCTGTAAACAAGAAATGGAGTTTGAGTATGATCAATATGTGTTATATGAAATTCTAAAAGAATCAATAAAAAGTTTTAAAAGAATTTATTCACTTTTTATTTCATTGCTTTTACACTGTTTGATGCTATTTTCAGCTCTTAACCCTGAAAGGTACATGGATCCATTTCCACTGTCATTCACTGGACATTGGAGCACTTTAGAAAATTTGGAAACAGCACTGATAAAACAAAGACTTTATTATATTTATTCTTTTGCTTTGTATTTTTAAAAACTCGAAATAAATGGTATTTTCAAATAGTTAAAATTAAAATTCTCAAACTAAAATTGGAAATTTGTTTTATTCTAGCATTTAATATTGATAAATACCACTCCTCTCTATTACATAAAAAAAGAAAATACACATAGTCAACAAGTGTAAGAACTTGCAGTGATTAGTTCCTTGATGATATAACCTAGACAGTAATAGGGTAAAGAGAGAAATACATGATGGTGCTGGCATGTATACCAGTGAGTGAGACTGAAAACACAGAACATTTTCTTCTATTATCTCTTATTATCAATATACAAGTCTCTGTTTTACAACAGAAGTGTATTAGAGCTTAAAGAATTATAACAATCAGACTCTTACTGGGGAAGAATATATAAATCGTTTAAAGAAATCAAGATGTGATATAAGAACAATGTTTATATAGGAATGGATAACTTCTGGCATCTATAATTACAAAGCAATATGTAACAAAACACATTTCATTTCCGTAAAACAACAATTCCTCCAAAATGGAACAAAATTGTCAATTATTTTATTTAATGAACATAGTTATCTTCTAACGCAGGCAATAAACAAATTTGCAAAAGATAAAGGATACGATCAAGGTACATGCAGGTATGAGGTAGACACTGGGACTGTCTGGTGCATAATTTAAAGCAAAGAGGAAAAATAATCAGGGGGTGGAATTGATATCCTAATACCTCTCAAAAACACATCATAAATTGTCAGCTTAAACAATGTTATCTAATAAAACTGAATATAAGAAATTGAAAATTCAAGTTTTGTCTGTTGCCTGTGAACCTGGAGAGGTGTTCCTATTCAACTCTTTGTTGTTTTTGCTGTTGTTAAAATATGTGTGTGTGTGTGTGTGTGTGTGTGTGTGTGTGTGTGTCTGTGTAAGGGGGGTGTTGCAAACGTGGAGACCAGGGTACACTTTGTGAGTCCTTCTTTACCAGGCATCATCTTTGAGACAGATTTTCTTTTGCTTTGACGTTGTTTACTACAAGATATCTGGTCTAAGCACTTTGTCAGGTTGTCCTTTCTACACCGCCCATCTCCTCCCTGGGATTACGAACATGCACTGCAATGTTGACCTCTGCCTGGCTTCTGTCCATCCCAATCCAGGTCCACGTGCTTCTTGGCAACTGCTTTACCCTCTTAGCCATTCCCCCACCTCCGCATATTTTATCTTAGTCATAGTTTGATTAGGATTTTCAGGCCTTTAATTACGACTGAGTAACGTCAATCTCTGTAATCAATGTGGCATGCCATGTCTCTACACTGCAGGCATATTCACATAAGAATTCACTTTAAAGCACTAGAGTCTCATCTCAGTATGCTGTCCTCATGGCTCTTCGAAACAGACATGCAATTGTTACTCAGTGAAGTTACATGCTGAGATAGAGGCCTCTGTCATCAATATTTCATTTTTGCTAAGATAAACTTTAGTTCATAGTACTTATTGAATAGACTTTAGTCACAAAATATAACTAGAAATTTGACAATATATGGCAATTATAATGTATACATCTCATTAGCCTGTGCAAAGAATTTACTTCAAGAATATTAAATTATATTTTAACTGAAGTGAATCACACCTTATCAAATCTTTGAGATACTGTGAACTATGCTTTAATTGGAAATTTGTATAATAAATGCATTTTAGAACCCATAATAACCTATGATACATGAAACAAACTGCTACATATACCAGGCATGAAAAAAAAACACTAGTACATGAGGCAAGAAAAACAATAAATCTCACAAAGAAACATATAAAAACAATAGAGCAAAATTAAGTTAAACAAAACACTGCCTCTTTGAAAATTTCACAATACCATTATTTTTATGTATTTTTATGTTTTCTATAAACACCTGTTTTCCGAAACTTATTTATAGAATCAATGGAATCATAGCTTCAATTTCAATTTGAAATACTTTCAGACTTTGCCAAAGGGAAAACTAAAGCATGTCTCTTCACTGTGATTTAGGAAAACAAATTCAGCACTTTGTTGGACACAACAGTGATAATTTCTTATGTTCAGTAAAATTCTGGACCATGACAATACAAGACAGCAATGGAAAATAATAACATTCCCATCTCTTCATGGTATACTTATGATAGAATTGCCTGATTGGGCAATGAAGAAAGAATGACAGTAACTAAAATGATCTTACTTCAGAGTTTGTGTGTGTTTACGTGTATGAGACAGGGCTTCTTTTCTATGCTTCTTTCCCTGTGTTTGTAATCTGTATATAAATTTTAAAAGTTCCCGCATCAATTCCTTTTATATATTATATTCCATATATTCATTATATTATATATATTATATTATTATAGAGAGAATGAAATAGAAACATAAATATAAAAACAAAATAAGAAAATGTCAGATGTGTAAGGAAATTAATTCATTAAAGTTAATATAGGAAAATACATACAAGACTTGTGATAAGAAAATATTCTATAAATATAGAAAAAGCCCTACTGCTGTTGAAATGGTAACTATATTCCATTTAAATAATAACTTTAGTATATCAAAGTCTCCACTATATGAATTTCATAGACAAACAAACACCAAAATCTTTACAAGTCTATTGCAAGCACATTTGTATATGGGCAAGGCCAAATCAGGAAAACTTAATCTGAACTGAAACTCAGAAAAAAAAACATCTCCCCTATAGTCTCAGACTATGATTTTATGACAATGAATTTATATGCTCACTCAACATGGCTTCAGACTATGCAAAGAGGAACTGAAAAAAAAAACGGTAAACAGGAGACAGTCACTAGCCTCTTAGGATTATCAACTCACAGAGAAAGAAACTAAGCATGGAATTGTGTTTTTAAGTAACTCTTATAAGTACAGTATCCTGTGGGTTGAGTCAGAGTTCTTTATTTAATGTACCTTATTACTTTAGACATCCACAACCAGAAACAATATATTTGGAGCCCAGGAAAAAGTATTTTCCCTGGAGTCCCACAACATAGGCTCGGGTTGAATCTATGAGAATAAATTTGCTTCTTCTTTTGGAAAGGAAAGAAAAATCCTTTATTAATAAGTGTATAATAATATAAACAGTCAAGAATAGTAAACAAAAGACAAAATGATTAATAAGGAAGAAACAAATTCCAGGAAAGGATTGACAAGTGACATGAAGAAGTCACTCTGAGGAGAAGGCAAATAAAAATTGCACTGAAGGAGGCCACAGGAATTTAAATACAAACTTCTATAAATCAAAAAAGGACAGTATGAATGTCAAATGTTACACACCTCAAATGGTTATAACAATTACTGAAAGGATGATTTGTCACTGAAAATTATGTCTAAGACTTTATATTGGTGCCCAGGTCCAGAAAACATCTTGTGTAATACCTGATTATTGTAATGAATCCTAGATGATGCTTTTAATGCAAGTGTCAAAACTTTAGTTCCCAGTGTGAAACTTCATTTTCTGTGTTCATGCCCCATTTTTATCAACTTGAGCACAATCCTTTCAAAAAGTATAAACCTAATGAATCAGAAAGATACCTCCTTGAGTCATGTTTATAGTGCCACCTAAAATTCACTCTTTCTCTAAGTTTCCATGACTTTCTGTTGCTGTGACAGAAACACTGACCAAGGAACTTTTAATAGGAGGAGTTTTTTAGCTTAAGGTTCCAAAGGGGCAAGAGTCCATCATGGCGGGGGAGGCGTGGCAGCAAGGGTGGCTTGAGTAGACACAACAGCTAAGCATTGACATCCACAAGCAGGCACAGGAAGCACAGAGTGACTGAAGACCAGGCAAGGCTTAAGAACTCTCTAAGCCCACCCCCAGGGATGTGCTTCCTCCAGGATGACCACACCCTCTAAGACCTCCCAAAACAGTGCCACGAAGTGGGGCAAAATGTCCAAATACTTGGAGCCCATGGGAAACATTCTCATTCAAACCACCATAAAAAGGAATGTTTTTTTTTATCTAATATTTTTAATTGTGAGAATGGTATACAATGTAAATTAATCCTGTTCAGAGGCTCAACCCCGTTTCCATCTCCAAGTTACTATGTATCAAAATTAATTTCCATTATTATTTTGTTTTGTTTTGTAAAGACATATTAAGTCTAATTTGTGTTCCTCAAAGATTTTGGATATGGGTACATCACCTGGAGCCTAGTCAACCTAATTGTCATGACATCCTTAAGTAAAACTAACTTCCCTTCTCTTTGCAAATTATCAGTTGTCAGTATTTGCTCAGCTAGAGTCTGAAGTTTCCCACTCACCTCAGCCATGCATGCTGGGATTTTGCCTGGTTTGAATTTCATTAGACATTTTGGATCCTGTCATAAGAGTTGTGGGTTCATGTATATCACAGCCCCGTAATGCCCTTAAAACACAGTTTTCTTCTATTTTTCACCACCTCTGGCTCTTAGACTCTTTGTGCCTCCTCTTCCACAGTGATCCCTGAGCCTTGTAAAGAGAGAAATTGCAATATAAATGTAACTTTTAGGGCTCTGGATTCCCCAGTCTATTACTTTCTGCATTTTATGACTCTCTGGTTAATCACCGTGTGCCACAAAAAATAAGCATTTTTGCTGAGTATTGAGTGATAACCTAATCTGTGTGAATAACAATAAGCCATTACCAGTCATGAGGGCTCTGCCTTCATGTATGTACACCTGTGCCATGGAGTCCTAAGAGGAAGCCAGAAGATGGGGTGAGATTCAGGGGAACTGCAGCTTTGAATGGTTGCTAGCTACCATCTGGGGGCTGGGAACCAAACCTGGGTCCTCGGCCAGTGCTCCTATAAACTGTGTCATCTCTGCAGTTCCCATTTAAGACTGTTATCAAATAGGCTGCAAATCAAATTAACTTGATAAATTATTACCAAAAGTATGTATTAAATTTTGCAAATAATATTTTACACAGTGATCTGAACAGTCCTACTTTCAACCTTGGGCTCAGGCCCACACTTGCACTTTCTGTTCCAGATTTCTAGACTACCTTCTTAGCCTAGACCTTCCCACTAAGTCCTGATCCCATGCACTCAAACAATCTTGGATGTCAATCAAGAAACATTACCCTATAAAACTATCAAGGTCGAAATAATGGAAAAATTTCCAGGTCACACATAGGCTGATAGAACTTATGTCCATCAAATTATCTCTACAGAGAATAATTAATGCAACACAAAGCATTAAAAATAGGAATGACTATATGTAAAAGGTTATAGAAAGAAAAAAAAAAGGTTTAACTATGTAAAGACAAAATGGGACCAATAATGCAAGGCAATTAAACTGAAAGTAACGAATACACATCTTTCAATTATAACTCTAGATTTCAATTGAATAACCTCTCTAGTCAAAATATATATTCTAGTGGAATGAATTCAGAAGTAAAATATGGGGCTGGAGGGATGGTTCAGAAGTTAAGAACACTGGTTGCTCTCTCAGAAGACCCAGGTTCAATTCCCAGCCCATAGGGTAACTGGCAACTATCAGTAACTGCTGTTCCATGGAATCTAACTCCCTCTTCTGATCTCTGCAGGTTCTTCACAACACAAGTGTGCTTAAATTCAGGCAGGCAATATACTCATACACATAAAATGATAATATGTGTGAAATATATTTTAAAAAGAAACTGAATCCATCTTCTCCTTGTCTTCAAGAAACTTATCTTACCTTCAAGGATACTTCTCTAGGGTGAAAGGATGAAAAAAATATTTCAATTAGATTGCATGCAGGTGTTGCAATTCTAACACTCAAAAAAATAGACATCAATTAAAGAACTAATCAGAAACAATAAAGAAGGTCTAATTAAATGAAAAACTGACCAAGGAGATATTATGGTCATGAATATATATTGTCAAAACACTGGCGCACCCAATTAGACAAAACAGAAAGGTATTACAGGAGTATAAAACAAATATTACCCTCAAAGAATAAATAGTACTTGACTTCAGCACCCCACTTTCTCCAATAGACAGGTCAGTTGTCATACTAAACAGAGAGACATCTATATTACATGGCATCTTACATCAAATGGACCTAACAGACATCTACAGAGTATGCTATCCAAGGACCTAAGAATAAGGGTTTTACTCAGTAGTCCATGCAAGTTTCTCTTAAATTTTTAAAATTGAACACATCCTGGGACATGAAACAAACCTCAGCACATATAGAACATTGAAATATTTCCATGCATATTCAACTACAAAAGAAGTTCTAGTAACTACATGAACTCGTGGATATTAAACAACACACTACTGAGTGAAGAATAAGTCAAAGAAGAAATTAAGTAAGAAGTAAAAGTATTTCTGGAGCAAAACCTCTGGGACACTTTAAAAGCAGTCCTAAGATGGCAGTTTATACTCTAAGTGCCTACATTAAAAAATCAGAAAGAGTACATTCAAATGACTTAACAGTACAACTTAAGACTCTGGAGAGGCAAGAATAAGCCAAGCCAAAATCTAATAGATGATAAGAAATAACAAATATCAGAGAAGAAATTAATGAAATAGAAAGAAACAAAGAAAAAAGTACAATGAATCAAAGGAGCTAAGAGTTGAGGCTTTGAAAATTTAAACAACATATACAGAACTGTCGTCCAGCTAACCAAAAACGACAGAAATCTAAATTAATTAAGTCAAAGAAATAAGGAGAAACATCACAACAGACATAAAAATTACAGACCATTACAAGGGAAAACTTTTTAAAAAAGCATTCTATTAAATTTAAAAATCTAAAAGAAATGAGTAAAAGTAAAAAATCATAGAAACCACCATAGTTAAACCATGAAAATATCAACTGCTTCAACTGACCATAACAAAAAAGAAATAGAAATAGTAATAGAAAACCTCCTGGATTAAAAAAAAATGAAAACAGGCCAACATGGATTCTCAGAAGAATTCTATCAGACAGTCAAAGATCTATTACCAATAATGCTTACATAATTCAATAAGATAGAGACAGAGGGAGACTTCCAAAACTCCTTTGAAGCCAGCATCACTATCATACACAAATCAAGTAAGGACAAAATAACAAAGCAACAAATAGGAAAGTATAGTCCCATATCCTTAATGAAAAAAGACACAAAACGATTATCAACAAAATACTTGCAAATCTAACACAAACACACATCAAAAACACACTATGATCAAGTTAATTACATTCCAGAGTTGAAAACAGGCCAACATGGATTCTCAGAAGAATTCTATCAGACAGTCAAAGATCTATTACCAATAATGCTTACATAATTCAATAAGATAGAGACAGAGGGAGACTTCCAAAACTCTTTTGAAGCCAGCATCACTATCATACACAAATCAAGTAAGGACAAAATAACAAAGCAACAAATAGGAAAGTATAGTCCCATATCCTTAATGAAAAAAGACACAAAACGATTATCAACAAAATACTTGCAAATCTAACACAAACACACATCAAAAACACACTATGATCAAGTTAATTATATTCCAGAGTTGAAACGATTGTTCAATATGGATAAGTCAATAAATGTAATAAATCATATAATCAGCCTAAATGAAAACAATCACATAGTCATCTCAATAGATGCAGAAATCGTTTTCTTAAAAAAATCCAACACACATTCTTGCTAAAATTCCTGGAGGGAATGTGTATGGAGGGAACATCCCTCAACCTAATAAGTCTATATACATGAAACTTACAACCAACACCATTCTACATGGAGAAAAACTGGAAGCATTCCCATTCAAATCAGGAATCAGGAATCTGAGAGTGCTGTCCACTGTTTCCACTCCTTTTGAATAAGGTGCTTGAAACTCTTGTTAATGCAATTAGACAAGGGAAAAAAATTAAAAGAGTACTATTTGGAAAAGAAAGGTCAAATTATCACAATTTGTAGATGAGACAATTATTCAAAGAGATCCCAAAATTTCATAAAAAATCTCTAGAAATGATTAACACTTTGAGTAAAGTATAAGGGAACAAAATGAATTTACATGAGTAGTCATTCTATATACCAGAAACAAGCACTCAAAAATCAAGCAAGGAAACCCTCTCATTCACAATAGCCTCAGAAACTATATAAAACTATACCTAACTAAAGACATTAAACATTTCTACAATGAAAATTTTACATCTCTAAAGAAAAATAGAAGAAGAAAGCAGGAGATGGAAACACCAACCATGCACATGGACTGGTAGAATGAATATTCTGAAAATGACCATTTTATCAAAAGCACTCTACCGGTTCAATGCAATGCCAATCAGAATCCCCATGGTGTTCTTCACAGAGCTAGAAAAAACCCCTAAATTTGATAATAGAAGACCCAAACATGAGTACATGCAATTTCAGCCATCTGATAACTGAAAAAGGTGATGAAAGCACACAATTGAGGAAAGACAGAATCTCCCACAATGGTTGCTGGAAAAACTGGATCTGCAACTATCCAAGAATGAAATTGAAACCTTGTCTTTCACCCTTCACAAAAATCAGATCCAAATGAATGAAATAACTCAATATAAAGCCAGAAACTCTG